>CM065788.1:27851618-29051618 GCA_033296515.1 Macrochelys suwanniensis | reverse complement strand
CTGGACTGGGACTCAGGAGATCTGGGTTCAATTCCTGGCTCTGCCACAGACTTCCTGTCTGACCTTGGGAACGTTATTTAATCTGTGCCTCAGTTCCCCCATCTGCAAAATGGGACAATACTACTTTGTCTATTTAGATTGTAAGCTCTTTGCGACAGGGACTCTCTCTTATTAGGTCTATGGGCAGCATCTTACACAACAGGGCCCTGAGCTCAGAGGGCACTGCTGCACTACAAACACCAATGAGTTACAAAGAATATTTCCCCTTTTCTTTGTCCAGCCTGAATTTGCCAGCAGCTTCCTACACCCTGCAGATTTCCTCTTCCTCGGCCGATAAACAACAATAGAGTGTGGAAAACTGTGATGGCTTCAAAATGGACAGAGAGGGGGAGGCCTCAGGACAGAATAGCTGCAGACACCACAGACCAAGCAGTATTAAAAAAGCTTGTCAGTGCTGCAACACAGGTGGAACGTGGCCAGTATGGGCACTGGGAACTCCAGCGATATCATAGGAGGAATGTAGTACAGGTAACTACAGCTGGAAGCTGCCTGCACTGCTTACAGTCCGCCCCAGAGCGGGGAGAGGTGTCTAGTGTTATTAGGTCTAATATTTAATGTAAGCCTCGCACAACTTATCACACCGCAAGCAAAGTATTTGGGGCCAGATTCTGCTCCCCTTACTCTCCCTGAGTAGCACTTTTTTCCACGAGAAATCCCAGTAAGTCAACGGAGCTACTCATGGAATAAGAAGTTATTCAATGCGAATAAGGAGACCAGAATCTACCTTCATTTAATCCCTTATATGACAACGGAGGGACTGTGCATCTGCTCAGCAACTGGAGCTCACTTCTCCATGCAGCAGCTGTGTGCTGATGTGCACAGTGGGCAGGTACCACTGCTGAAGGAGCATTCACTGGGTTGGGCAGAAGGCCCACCAGGGGGCTGCTCCCGAGAGAAGGTTACACGGTAGTAACTGGAGTTCTGTGAACACAGGACCTCTGTAGAGTCACACCAAAGGACTTGCAAAGCAAGGCACGAGACGTGACTCCATCCAACAGGGACCTGCAAAGGCCAGGAGCTGAAGGAGGTGGCAACAGGTGGGCAAGAGGGCTTTATTTTGTCCCTTGTTTTCAATTCCTGTCAACTTGACTGAAGTTCACAGGCCCAGCCCATATTTGGAATACAGCTTATATCTGGAATGTGAAAATAGATAATTAAAAAAACCCAGGGAGCTTTCCCCTGGCCAATCCAGCCTCCCCTTTCCCCTGCTCTGCTGGGTATGGGAACACGGAAGGCTATGTTCAGATACTGACAGCTGCTGAGAAACAAGGCAGTGAAAGGGTTATCTTACTGTCCCAAGGAGGGGAATATTCTTTGCATTCATTTTCTCCCAGCACATTTTCTTTTCAAACTTTATAGTAGTGGGGCAGGGAGTGGAGAGAGATGGATACCTTTTTCCTTTTAAACCCCACCCCGCATAGATTTGCAAGGGCTCCTCCTAAGCAGTCGCTCATCCGTACATGAGGGAATAAAGGCTGTCTTCTGTCAGGGTGGGTTACTTGCTTATTTTTGTTTTCGCGCCTGATGCGAGTATGGAATCCCTGTCTGAGAGCTCAGCTGAGCTGAGCCCATTGTCAGGTTGCTAAGCAGGTCACGGGGGATTACAGAAGTCACGCAGAGTGCCGCACAGAAGGGAAAGCCGACAGGCGTTCTATCCAGCTAGCGCTGGGATTCAAGTCTCCCAGGGCTCCGCAGCAGGGATGAAATGCTGTTATCTCAGAAAACTCCTGGGCCATGTGTCATTTATAGGAAGTATTAGATCTGAATGAAGACTGATTGGGAGGCAGGACAACTCTGAGCCGCTCCTGGCTCGTACATGCCCACTTTCAAAACACAGACAGAGACACATTGAATCTCAGGTGTCAGGCACAGGGCACCAGGACATTAAAGCTATAGACAGCACCCGTTTCCCACAGGCAGACCCGTCCTCCCAACTCGACCCCCGAGGAGGGCTAAACTTCCCCAGGTCCAGCTCATGACTGCAGCCCACGACTGAGTTCTTAATCCTCTCCCAAGTGAAGCAGCCCAGTTTGCTGCTTCCTGATGCTGACTCAGACCTACCGCTCCAGCTAGGTGGGCTCAGATCCAGGGGCCTGAATCTCAAACATCCTGCCTTCATCTGCCCCTGCACAAGCAGTCACGCTCATAATGGGCCCTAGTCTCCTCTCACTTACCTGGGTGTAAATCTGGAAGAAACACACAGCAGTTAATGGCATTATCGCAAGGCACTAGCCATCCAAGATCCGTAGATGGCCTCCGTTGTCATAGTGTCTGAGCACCTCACGCTCTTTGGTGTGTTTCTTCTCACAACATCCCGATGAGATTGGGCACTTCTACATACAGGGAAACGAGACCCAGACAGACTAAGTGACTTGTCCAAGGTCACACAGGTGGTCTATGGTAGAGCAGGAAATTCAGACCAGGGTCTCCAGAGTGCCAGCCTAGCAGCTCAACCACTAGCCCAGCCTTCCAAGCAAGCGAGAGGAGAACCAGGCCCGAGCAGGACCCCACAACTAGACAAGCCGTTCCATGGTGCTTCCCATGTATTAATGCTGATTACTATATCCATTGGGTAAGTTATGATCAAATGACAAATGGCAAAGCTGCTGGCTGTGAAAGATCACCAGGTCTAACGGAGGCCACAGGGTAACAGCCTGCTGTAGTCATTTCAGACACCAGACCTTGCCGCACACAGAGCATTTGGTGTCTGCACCTAATCTCACCCTTAGGAGAAATGAACACAGACACCCAAACTCTGCTCTCAGCCGCACACAGATTTCAGTGGGGTTGCAACGTGTTAGACCAGAAACTGGCCTTGGGCCTTTGTGCAAAAGCCAGGCAAGGTAGATGTTACAGAGCCAGGATCTGCTCCAAAGGCGAGACTCCTGGCATCAGTGGGATCATGGTGCTGGGGCAGAGGCCAAGGAAGTGAAGGAACAGCAGTCACTCTGCCATGCTGCCACAGCTGTGCCAGGCAGGGAGGGATAAAACCCAGAGGGGGAGACATTTTACTGTATTTCATTTACAACTGAGGTTCAAATTGTGTCTCCTTCTGCTGAGGTGCACGAGGGGTGCAGAGAAGGATGATGCTCCCAGTCTGCATCTGTGCCCTCAGGATGCCTCAAGCCACCTGTCTGGCAGCCGCTTCTTACCCCATGCCTATCCGGTACCGTGGGAAGTGACACAACCAGCATTTGTCATGTTACATAAGGAACCTGTGGCCATCTGCCCCCCCCCCCCCCCAGCACACTCACTTCTAGCACAGATCAATGGCTCTGCTGAGGTTTCTCTCCAGGCCTTCGGCTTCTCCACCCAGTCTCCAGGACCTTCTGGATCCATAGCCCTCTGGCTCGGTCATGTAAAAGTTCTACTCACTTCTGAGGTACCCAAAGTCCAAATCCCCCCATATTCTTCCCTTCCCTTAGGGAGGCCCTGCTGGCACCAATCTTCCCTGGGTCCTGGCCCCAGCCAGCCTTCTCCTCCACAGTGAGAGCTCAAGGCCTGCTCTTCACCCCACCCAGGCCATAACGGAGCTGGGCTCTCTCTTTTTTAGCTCCTCCCTCAAAGCCTGACACCTGCTTCAGGTGTCACAGCCCCCCCCCCCCGCCTCCCTGTGACCCTCTCCTGATGCGTGGGGCGTTCATACTTCCCAGCACAGAGCTGCTCTTGCTTCCTGAATTTCACCCCAAATCTCAGACCAAAGTGTGTTTATTTTCATGGGCTGTGGCACATCTTGGTTCTGACCCACACTGGAAGCGGAAGTGCCAGGATAAAAATAACAATCTTTCCCCCATTCCCAGCCTGAACAGAAGCTTGGTGCTCCAGAGATCCCATGAGGGAGGGAGCCGGATTGCTTGGTTTTCCACCCTGTTTTACCGAACCAGACAGCTTCAAACAGTTCAGACGATCATCCAAAAAGCTTTTCTCAGGGGGACATTGAAAGGAACCCACATTCAACAACAGAGCCAGGTCTTAAATCAATCACACTCAGAAAGCAGGGGTGGGAAAGAGCAGACTAGAACCCTGCTCCTTCAGCTTCAACAACACAGAGCTTTACCACTTGAGCTTAGGTAGCGCTCCCTTTGCTGCCAACAGGTTCATGCTATCTCTCCGGGCTGACCACTAGAGGGCAATAAGCCGTTACTCAAAGGTACAAAGTCAGCAGTTACCAGGCTACCCAAATCCAAGAGAACCTCCAGACCATTAGAGGCTCACTCACCCCTCGCTGCCATAGCAGCAGCCATGAGGCCACTGAGGATAGTCACCACTGTTCACTGCCCTTTACCCTCCGACAGAGCCGAGGAGCACCGGAGAACGATTCCTTAGGGCAGAAAGCGTGGCATGCCACCCTGTTCTGTCCTAGTACCACCAGCAGCAAGAGCAAAGTGCCTGACTCAGTTCTCGCCTCTCCCCTGTCCCCCAGGGGTCCTCAACAGCATCTCAAAATGTCACCATCTGCCTTTGTCTGGTGCCAACTCCACAGTACAGCTGAGAGCCATTGAACGGAGGAGCTCTCTCTGCAGAGGCACCTCACCGGGATATGAAGCAAGAACCAATAATCGTGTTTTTTCCTCCCTTTTGTCTTTTGAACAGGCAGTTGGCAGCAAGACACAGAAGCCAGCTTAGATAAGAGCCACACCTCACCATATGGGGAATTCCCACTACCCTTCCTGTATTGCTGAGAAATGGCTCCCGCTTTACGAGTATTACCAGCATTAATTAACCCTCCTAACACTTCAGGTCAGGGAGGGCAGCGGCTCATTAGCCCCTGAACAGAGATGTTATAACAATTGGCCCTTCCATTGCACTTTACACACATGGGTAAGAAAACTGCTTTGCAAACAAATACAAAAACATGTGCCTGGAGAGGTAAGGCAGTGAGGTCTAGTGGTCTGAGCACCCGATTGCATGCCAAGAAATCCTGAGTTCTAACCCTGCTTCTCAGGCCAGTTCCCCCTTAGGAAGAATCCCTGCTGATGCATCCGATTCAGGCCAAATGCCTCTATGCCACCCTGCATGTGGCTACAGCATGCACCCCCCAGGTCTGCTGGTAATGCAGAGAGCATGAGGCACAGATCTCCGAGTCAGCTCGCATTGCTAGCAGAGTGGTTGGTGCACTCAGGGAGCATAAGGACTGTTACAGCTGCCCCCCTGCAGAGAGGCACTAGGTGAGGTAGGCTCCATATGCCTTCTCCCCTCCCCACATCATGGGCACTCATGCAGGCCCAGCCAAGGTCTCTATGCTTGCAGACCAATTACTGTAGAAGTACACAGTAACATTGCCCCATGGACCTGATGCACCCTACAATCCTGAGTCCCTGCATCCCTCAGACTGCACACACACACCCCCGCCCGGCCCACAGGTATGGGCCCCAAGCCACGTGTACTCGAATACAAACACACCGGGGCCCACCGATGGACCTGACTCACAGCATACCCAAACTCTCACACACTCCATAGGCCTGAACCCATCTGCTCCCAATGCTCAGAGCCCAAAACATTCCTTCAAACAAGGCTTCACATTTCCTTTCCGTTCCTCCTGCAATGCGGATACCAGGACAGCCACCTCCTGAGTGCCCCCTCTTGGCTGCTCAGCCACTCCACCTCACAGCCCAAACCATAATTAAAGCACCCCCCTTCCAGGATCCAATATATTTAGTCTTTCCCTACATTGGCCCTCCCATATCTGCCTGTCTCCTGCCTTGGTGGGGCTCCCCAGCCTTCTCCCCCAGTGCAGGAGCTCAGTTCACCATCACTCAGGCTCTTTTTGGCTAAACTGTAGGCGCTGACTTCCAAGCTCCTCCCCAACCACCGGATCTTCCCTACAGCAGCTTTGCCCCCTCATGGTGCTGCTTCCTGAGCCTTTATAGCCCCCAGGTGCTGCCCCACCCTCTTAACTGGCCAAATAGGAGCACCTGCATTGGCATAGGAGCCCTGGACCTACTTCATTTACTGGGGCCAGCCGCCATGCTTCCGGCAGTAATTTATTTGCCAGCCATCCAAACAGACGGGGGTCTCTTTGTTGTGCCATTTCTGTGAAGCATTAGAAATCACTGTCGCCGGGTGCAATTTTGCAGTAACAAACATTCCTCCCGGAGAAAAAGAAAATCAGAGTGGAACAGGATTTTATTGGCTGCTGGCATTTTTATTTTCTAATTTAATCTGCGGCCCCACTTATCAGCATATTGCTCTCTGAAGCAAATAAATTTCAGTCTAGTATAACACTTCACCCTGATTAAATATTCCCAGGGAGGAGGAGGAGGCAGGCGAGGGGAGTGAGCTGTGCTCTGGGGGAGATGCTAATGCACAGCTGATGAAGCTGAAGTCCCCCGCCCCTCCAGCCCAAGGAAACTTCAAGCTCTTTCTTCTGCTAATGGGATTTTCGGAAATGCACAAAGTGCTGATGGCTACTGCTTTGTACCTCCAGTTGTTTGAGCCGAGTGGCTGACAAAGGAAAACTCTTCAATTAGCAAGAGCAGAAAGTGCTTTATTGAATTTTTCTCACTGCTGTGGTAGCATGGGGGTTGGGGGGCAAAGGGAAGGAAAGGAACAGGGGTTTAGGGAGCAGTACCCTGGATTCACTGGTATGCTCTGGCTGCTTTGTGCTGCTCCAGCAATGCAAAGCAGCCATAAAACCAGTGGGACTGGCTGGGTAAAGTGGGTTCACAGCTGCTTTGTATTGCTGGAGCTGCACAAAGCAGCCAGAGTGAACTAATGAAATCTGGCTGCTGTAATCTCCCTGGGGCAGGGACCGTGACTTCCTACGGTGCTTTGGGCAGCACCAAGCACAGCTACTGCTTTGTAAAATAAATAGTCCTGCTTCTCCTGAATCTACACCCTGCAATAAACGAACGCTCTGAGTGCCTGTCTCACACCTGTGGGGCCGAGTCTCCTCTTGCCCTGGGGTAGATTAGAAGGGAAGTCAATGGAATGGCTGTAGCATCGGGACTGGAGAAGGATTCTGGCAGCAAGTTAGAGAGACAGGACTCCAGACAACAGACCCAACATTCCCACCCAGGGGCGCTGGAACCATTTGTATAGCGGGGTTGCTGAAAGCTATTGAACCAAACTGTAAACCCTGCATATAATGGAAACCACTTCAAGCCAGGGGGTGCAGCAGCACCCCTAGTTCCAGCACCTAAAGCTCCCAAAGGGTTATCAAGGTTTTCCTCAAGAACTCTAATCCGGAGCTCTGGAAGGGATGGAGTGTTAGGCATGTGCACTGTCTCTTTAAGAAACTAGGAATAAATGTACACAAATGTTTACTATATTCAGGAGCATAATGTTGGGATGCTCAGCTAGAGACATCAGCGTCCTGATTTTCAGAGCTGCTGAGCCAGGTTTCTTGTATCTTCCTCTGACGCATCTGGTTTTGGTCACTGTCAGAGGCAGAAGACAGGACCAGATGGGCACCGGTCTGATCCAGTCTGGCTATTGCTTTGAAGACCCCAGATAACGTCTATGGGTATGTCTGCCCTTCCAGCTGTGGATGTGAGTCCCAGCTTGAGGAGAAATACTTGCCCGAGCTCTCATCGAGCTAGTTGTGAGCTGAAAATAGAGGTGTAGCCATGGCAGTGCAAGCTCTAAGTACAAGTCTGAGGTCTCGGACAGGGATGTTCTTGATGTGACCAGGGCTACAGTCTATTTTTAGCTAGAGCTGGGACTTGCTCCAAGTGCAGACATACCCAATGGGAGCTGCAGATGCTCAGCCCCTCTGGAAATCACTCCAAAGGAGTCTCAAGTTGGACACTCAAGCTTCAGGGGCCCCTTTGGAAAACGTTGGCTCTGGAGTCAAAAGTCTTGTATAATGTCTTGCATACGTCCCATCAAGCAGTCTTGAGCAACTACCTTGCGATGTGCTGACGTTTCTTTGGCAATGTAGAACACGAATGAAACACTAGAAACTCCTATTGCAGGAGGAGTTCTTAGTTCTAAACGTGTTCGTGCATCTGGTGAAACTCAGTTGTGAAAAGGGAATTTAAAAATTCAAATGAATAGTCATGACTTGAGGGGTTTGGTTTGCTTTGGTTTGGTTTTGCTTTGTTTCCCCATTATTCACCTAGTTTTAGAAATAAGCAGTTGACCTTGTTATCCATAGACCCACTAAGGGAGGCAAATCACATTTTGCACCGTGCAATTTGAACACCAGAACTTCCATTTTTATTATCTTGGGCACCCTCCCATCACTTGTCTTCCCTCTCTCAATGAACATTTTGGTTCCTTCTTCCAGGACCAGTACTCCCAGTCTTATTCACGCTGAAGTCTCTCACTCTGCGGGGGGTCCCTTGGACTTCACTGGGCTGCTCTGATCAGAAAATGAAAAAGACACCGACCAATAAATAATTCTAAATGTCAAAGCTATTTATTTCCTTGTCGCCCGGTTAAAAAAGGACCCATCTGCAGTGTAAAAAAATTGTATCCACAGTTTTATTGAGAATGTATCAATGTTATTATAGGAATGTTTATAGATTTTTTAAATCAAAAACCCGGTTTTTGTTCATCCAACATTTCTGATAATGCCTTTCAGATTTCCAATAATAATTTCAATTAAAAAAAATCACAAAAAAGCCTGGGAAAAAAAGTGACAAAAATTCAACTCGCCATGAAAACGTTTGTTTCTGAAAAATGACCATTTTTCAGCAACAAGAACACCACCACAACTTTGTCAAAAGAAATGACCAGCAGCTCTAGCTCTGAGTAAGATGCTATTCGCCTTCCGATGGGTGGCAGAACCTGACATGTCATAGTTCAGAGGCAAGAACCCACGATTCAATTATCCAGCCCCACACTGCTGAAGATGATCAAAACAGGTGGACGTTGTAATACATTTAATCTGATTTGGTGGCAGAGTTTTGGATTAAATTCACCAGTGACTGAATTAAATGAAAAGCTGTTGCTCAAAGGCAGCACCAACAAAAGGAGTGTGGGATGACCCCTAACGTCAGTATCAATCCACCAGCTACACCCATTCCCTAAACAACTCAAAGGCAATGGACAGCGATGTAGCTCCATGTTCATTTAGTCTCACCAGCACTGAGAATACCCTACTGCTGCCCTTATTTCCTCCTGAATGCTCCTGAGCAGACCTCACCAGCATGGGATTGGTGTAACTTCTGACTTCAGAGCCAATCAGACGGGAAGAATAAGGCGTGACGTTTGCAATTGGACATGGGAAATTAGTCACGGGTTTTGTGGGGTTTTCTTTGACGGGGTTGGTGTTCTGAGGTTTCGTACAGCTCATTTCTTGGTCCTGCTCATGAAGGAAACTGGCGGTTACATCATATGCTAGGAGCCAGGGCAAAAAAAATCAGGCCCAGAACACATTTCTTCCAAAACCTACAAGACTCACACTTCAGGTTCATCTCATGGCGCAGTCTCTGGCAGTTCTACCACTAACAGGGCGGGGGAAGCCCTTTGACATTAAAAGTGTAGGGGGTACCAATGGGGAGAAATGGGCCCCAGGCTGTTTCCCAAGCCCAAAGGAAGTGGGGTGCCATCTGTTATCTGTGCTCTAGGAACGGAGGGGACTTATGTTATTTCCTGCCGGGATAGATGACTAGAGCTCCAGGCTACTTCCAGAATTCGGAGTCCAGGATTGTGCTCTAGGGAAGGCTCCAGGGCCCGTGCCAAACTCAGTCTAAGGCAGGGGTCTCAAACATGTGGCCTGTGGGCCAGAGCTTCTTCCCTGTGGCCCGCCGGGCTCCCCGCACCCCCCCTCCCCCGCAGGGAAGAGCTCTGTGGGCTGCATGGGAAGAGCTTCGCGGTTTCTGGGAGGGAGGGGGGAGGAGCGGGAAGCCGTGCGTACAGGAGAGGAGGAGGAGAAGGGGCGGGGCCTAATGGAAGGGGTGGAGTGGGGGCGGGGCTGGGGCAGCGAGGGGGCGGGGTCAGTGATGCGGCCCTCGGGCCAATGCACTAGTCCACATGCGGCCCTCGTGGTAATTTGAGTTTGAGACCCCTGGTCTAAGGAGTGGGAGAAATTCTATTTTTACCTATTGTCCATGGGTCAGGGTAGCAGCACAGGGCTACATATACTTCCACTGATGTCGATTTGAACAAAGATCATGGCCCTTATGTATTAGCTAACCCTTTAGGGTTATCATTGCTGAGTCCCTTATTGTGGCGTTCAGCATTGCTTAGTAAAGAAAATATGCTCATCTTTAGGATCAGTGCTATTTTCACCTTTCTTGCTTTTCTGTCTCCATTCTGCATTCTCTGTTTCTCTTCCTCTTTGTCTCTCTCCTCTTTTCTTTCATCTGCATTTCCTTCCCTTCAGAAACTCCCAATTCCCCCTCAGAAACGTCACTTTTCACAACCCATCACATGAAGGATAGCAATCAAATAGTTAGTTTGGACATTTAAAGTATCAGCATTAGGCTATACCGTTAACCCCCTAATGAGATTTAATGGGGACAGTGGCAGGGGAGGAGGGAGTTCACACTCCCCATAGTCATGGTTTCAGGCTGTCTGCAGACTCAGGAATTGCTTTACACTCAGGGTCACAACTGCAAGATTATCTTTAGAACCAAGAAGGCTAAAACTGACTTTTATTTTGAAATGAAACCTCAGAGTCGGCAGAATCAGAATGTGCCTCGGAGGCCACATAAACCCATCAAACAGGCTGGATCTAGCCCACGCATTGGGTGTTTGACACCTCTGCTCCACGCTATTCCTTATGTTTTGGGGAAAGGAGCCAAGCCCAAATCCCTCCAGATGCTCCAGGCACAAAGCCATTCCTTGATGTCTGGGCGAGGAGGTCTTCCTGCGTCTTTCCTGCAGTCCCAGTCACGCAGGTCCTTTGCCAAGCCTGGCACTCGAGAGGATTGGGTACCAAGTCAGTCCCTGAATTCCCAGGACTAGGAGCTGCAGTCATTTCCTTTGTGCTCAGCTAAAGCTCTGCTCTGTGGAATTGCAGCTCACAGACAAGCACACGGAAAGTGCTTCTGGGGCCTGGAATTTTTGTGCCAGTGTGATGTGAAAATTGGGTTGAAATGACAGCCTTTCCCTGCAGTGTCAGTGAGATCCCCCAGCTTAGGAGTGACACTACGATAAGTTGCAGCCATTAATGAGAATGGAGTTTTAGGCCTCATTCAGATCATCAATTCCAGAAATAGCCCCCTTGACAAGAGCATAATGGGACTTCTAGGGTTCGGCCTTTGAGAAGTGGGTGGGGGGGAGGGAATGACTCAAATCCTAAAACATTAATTCAGGCCATTCGAGAGGAAAGTTAAAAGTCCTTCAAAATTAATCTGCCTCACAGATGGAAATAATAACCCCCTTTTCAGCTTTGCCTCTGACTGCGTGAGTCCAAATGCAGGGAGAGGCTCTTAATGTAAAGCCCAGTTGAAGGGTTATAGGATTCCTATCACAATCTGGGACATTTAATTGGATTTTTTTTTAAACTGTGGTTCTTTTGAAAGTGAAAGCAGGCGTCTACGTTTCCATCTTTTTTGCTCTCAGCATTTGCTGGGACTTCATATCTCTGCCACAGCTGCCTTGCTTTGGAGTTTAGTTTGCAAGCGTCATTCACCCCCTCGGATTCTTCCGGGGAAGATGCACTGTCAGAATTTCTACGCCCAGGTGGAATCAGTCGTACAGCCCCTTGGATTAGAACTGGCAGGGCGTAATGAATCCTTAGGCTCTGCCCCTCAGCTTACCACTAGAAGATGCACTTTCACGTGTTTACTCCAAGATATAATCCTCTCCAGTTAGCAATGGGAATCTACACCGGGGTGAATCATTTGTGAATAATCATTTACTTGGCAAATGTCCCTTCTTTATCTTTTCGCTGAATACGGGGAAATAGGTCTCAATGGTGATGGATTTAACTGTCATTCAAAATAATAGGAAGACATATGGGCTGATGCTGGTCGCTGCTATGGCCCTTTTGCACCATTCTGGCAGTGCGAAAGGGCCATAAAACTGGCTTAAGCATCCAACTGAGACTAACTCAGTCTGGGAGCATCACCCACCCACCCCAGCAGCTCCCAGGGCAGAGGGCATGTCAGGGGTATATCCAAGGAAAGGGGACTGTTGCACTTTGGCAATCCACAGCTGGAGAGGTGGCCCTTCACAGCTCTAATCAACCAGCATGAATTATAGCAGCCCTGTGGCTACTCCAGTGTTAGCCGGGGGGCCAAATCAGCTCAGGCGGGATGGGGCACAAATGACCTTTGTCCCTATCCCCCTGGTTCTGCACCGAGTGGCGCTCAGCCAGACACAAGAATCAAGGCAATCTTTTATATATTTTGTTTAGTCTACCACTTGTTATTCAAGCTGTATTGCATAGTTGTGATTGGGCCATATAAACCACGTGGTCTTGTTTCTGTTCCTTGACTGGATGAGTGTCACGAGTAGACTCGGGTTTCCAGACGGAGTCAAGCATGCAACCTCAACATAAGGATTGCGTGAGCAAATATGCCAATAAAGTTTGATTGCACGAAAGTTCCTGGAGAGTGAACATACAAAGAGCTCCAGTGGGGGTGGTGCAAATTTGTTTAAACAAATATTCATGGAATGTTTTGGCAGTAGTTGCCCAACTTGAGCATTGTCCCTTGAGAACCCCCTGCTCCTTAGTTTGGAACCAAGAACCAGACTTGTAAATAGAGCCATATCCTGCTGTTAGTTAATTTGATGCAACGCCCACTAAATCCAATGGGATTTCACCTGGGAACTGACTTTCTGCTTTTCTACTCGAGATGAGAATCCTCAGGAAACTCCCGTTTGTTCGATGTGAACTGGGAAATACAAGGACAGGGGGAGGGTGTGTGCATTATATTTCTGCAGCTGTTTAAAAGTGGTTCGTTTCCAATGAAGACAAGCCCAGGAGATTATTGTAATCCATGCAATTTCGGAATCAGACCGGAGAATCAGGAGCCGGGTGATTATTTATCCCCATGTTTTTGAAATTTTGTCTTTAATGTATTTACCTTTGCAGATGCTTAAGGTGCTGTGTTCTTGGCTTCCCTGTGCCATTAATGGTCAGACTCCTCTCAGATCTGTGTTTTTGAGGCAGCCAGGCCACAACTAGCCATGTGAAAGAGTGTGTCTACACTGCAATTAAACACCCCTGGCTGGCCCATGTCAGCTGATTCAGGCTCATGGGGCTCAGGCTATGGGGCTGTTTAATTGCAGTGTAGATATTCAGGCTCGGGCTGGAGCCTGGGCCCTTGGCCATCCCTTAGCCAGAGCCCCATGAGCCTGAGTCAGCTGGCATGGGCCAGCCACGCGTTTTTAATCGCAATGTAGACATACCCCCAAAGGCTTACAAATTGAAATGCAGCCTATACACAGGAATCATTTCATAGATTCACAGATTCCAAGGGCAGACCAGGATGATCATCGTGTCTGACCTCCTGTATAATACAGGCCAGAGAACTTCCCCAAAATAATCTCTAGAGCAGATCTTTTAGAAAAACATCCAATCTTCATTTAAAAATTGTCAGTGATGGAGAACCCACCACAACCCTTGGTAAATTGTTCCAGTGGTTAATTAACCTGACCATTAAAAATTTACACCTTATTTCCAGTCTGAATTTCTCTAGTTTCAACGTCCAGCCATTGAATCAGACTATACCTTTCACTGCTAGATGGAAGAGCACATTACAGTAAAATCTTTGTTATCCAGCATTTTGGAGGAATGGGTGGTGCTGGTAAGTCAAAAATTCCGGTTAACTAAGAGGGAGAGAGTTTGGGTGTGGGAGGGGGCTTGGGACAGGGGGGTGGGGCACAGGAAGGGGTATGGGGTGCCGGATCCGGGTGGCGCTCACCTCGGGCAGCTCCTCACAAGTGGAGACACGTCCCTGCAGTTCCTAGGTGGAGGCGCATCCAGGCAGCTCTGCACACTGTCTCCGCCTGCAGGCGCCACCCCCGCAGCTCCCATTGGCCGCAGTCCCCAGCCAATGTAGAGCCAGCGCTTGGGGCAAGGTGTGGGCAGTGCACAGAGCCCATGTGGTCGTTCCTCTGCCTAGGAGTAGCAGGGACATGTTGCCGCTTGCGGGGAGCTGCCCGAGGTGAGCTCCACCTGGATCCGGCACCCCACATCCCCTCCCGCTCCCCAACCCCCTGTCCTGAGCCCCCTCCCAGAATCCACGCTCCTCACCCCCTCCCGAAATGCCAGTTTCTAGAGCTTTCCGTTTGGTAAAGTGCTGGATAACACAGCTTTTATTGTTTTAAGTATTTGTTCCCAATGTAGGTACTTATAGCCTGTAGTGAAATCACCCTTTAACCCTCTGTTAAACTAAATAGATTTCCCCCACTACTGAAATGTAGCCACCTCTAAAGCTAATGTTGCTTAGCAGGGCAAGAGCAACGCTACACAATGATTCAGGTGAGGAAGTGAAGAATGCTGTATCCAGGGGGAATTTAGCCGGGCAAAAACTAAATTAGAACTTGACAAAGAGACCAGAGTTCAGTATTGCCAATCCCCAATGTTCAAAATCATGAGTCTAGTCTCCCCAAATCATTTTGGGGTTCTTCTGGAGCTGGGTAGGAAACAGTTTTCCCATCCCACAAAAATGTTCAAGATTTTGAAAAAATGTCCTGCTCTAAATCAGGACAAAAAGTCAAAATCTCAAAAATTGTAATAAATTGAAAATCTGAAAAATAAAAGATCAGTTTGGGTCAACTGAAATGTTTCATTTCAATAATTTCAAAATGTTTTGTTCCAATTTTGACTTTTTTTCATTTTGTTTACTATAATTAACTTAACTTTCAAAACAAAAAGTCATCTGAAACCAGAAACCAGAAGAGTTTTAACAATTTCAACTTCTTTTGCAAAATTGTTTTGAATTAAAAAAAAAAAATCCATTGATACCGAGCCTTTTCCACAAAAGCTTCACTTGTGATGAATCAGCATTTTCTGACCAGAAAAAAAAAGTTTAGTTGAAAAATTCCTGATCAGCCCTAGATTCTTCTTGTTTGCCTTCTGGACTTTGAGCCTTTAAGATTCACATTTTCAAGCTTTTCTCTGCAACCAGGAGGGATCAAACTTTTTTTTTTTTCTTTTTTTGGTAATTGAAAGTTGAGAGACTCACATAATCCCAGGATTGGAGAATCTGGGGTTTAAAAAAGATCCCTAAATATCACTCACAAAGTCATGAGAGCTGACAACACTTTGAGTTGTACTCTTGAAAACAGTGCGGCCGGAGGGGAGTGGTGTGTTAATGACAAGTGGCAGCAGGGCTGGATTTAGGGCAGGTGATGCCGGGCTTGGGGGACTGTTTTTGTTGTTAGCATGAATAAATACAAATTTATCGTTTTATATGAGAGGGATAAATCATACATGCAAATCGTGCATCAAAGTCGTGAAATGGGCTACAAATGCAACAAAATATAAGGTATTCAAACGTTTAACAAAGGGAGGAGGTGCCAAAGACACGCCTTGCCTGGGGTGCCATTTGGTCCAGGGTCTTGTTCTTAAGACTCATCCAGAGGAAAGCACTTCTCACAGCATGTCATCTCCAAGCACCATACTTCTGCGCATTGGCTTAGCACTGACTCAGAGGGAAGAATGCCAGGTACTGCAACACTAACTCCTGCAGCACCTGGCTATCTTTGGAGGTATGCCCTCAAGTGTGGCTTTGCTTAGCTTGTAATGTTTAACTGGATAATAATTTTGAAGTGCTCGGTTTCTGCAGGACGCTGTACAAAAACATTTCTTAACTCTTTACTCCTCCTGGTAATATTGCTGTGAACAGAATCAGAATTAAGCAGGACACCTCCTGCTCCCCTGACACCCACACCTGATACCCAACAGGACAAGGTCTCTTCCAGTTACCCTGCGGCTCCCAATGCAGACAGCTGTCCCTACAGCCATTTGCTGCAATCATACCTTTCTTGGATGGTGAAGATCACGTCGACTAGACACAGACAGTACAGAATTATCAGTCTTCCCCTTTCTTACACACAGACAGCTGAACGGATTGGGATAAGTTGCCTGGATCCTTTACCAGCACTTGAAAGGAGCCTTTTTGTGAAGTTTGAGGACATCAGCCACCCCACTCCTCCCGCACATGTTAGTTTTTTTGTTAGTAAGTCTCTGAGCTTCTGGGTTCCCTCTGGGATGGGAAGCAGAGGGGCCAAAGGCCACAAGAGGGGCTCTGATAGCTTGGCTAGACATCCATTTGCTTAACCAAACCAGTTCTCTGAGCTGTAATCATTAAAGAGCACTTGGGTTGGCCGGAAGAGCGTCAGGCTGGCTGGAAGAGAAGGCACGGTGCTTTTGATTAACGGCATGAGCACCCAGCTCAGACCTGAGCTGCTCTGGCTGCAGCCAACAGCAATTGCCTAGCTCAACGCAGGTATTAGCATGCTCTCCCTCCCCCCCTGCACCACATCAACTCACCTGCATAGCCCCGCCCATGCTAGTCTCTGGCTACCTTTCCTTACAGGAACCTTGTGGGGTGTGATGGGGCGGCTTCCCCACACTGGCAGAAAGGGGGTTAAAAGCAGCCCGAGGGAGGCTGCGCAGGAGGCAGCCAATCACGGTCGGGCTGGCCCATATAAGAAGGGCTGCAGAACAGAGCAGCTTCAGTCATGCCCTAGAGCTCCAGGAGGGAGGTGGACTGGCTGCCTTGCAGGTGGAAGAAAGCCAGCACCTGGGACTGAGCAGTGCTGGGCAGGATCAGGGGAGTGAGAACGAGCGCCTGGCTGGCTGCTAAGACTGGCATGGTGAAGCCCTGAGGTAAGGGTGAGGAAGGTGCTAGGGCCGTGGGGGAGTGGCCCAGGGAAATAGGTTGAGGGGTTGGAGGGGACGCAGCAAGTGGCTGCTATCTACAGGTCCCTGGGCCAGGACCCGGAGTAGTGGGTGGGCCCAGGTTTGTCCCCCCTCCACCTCGCTCCTGGCCACTGGGGAAGTGGCTAAACAGTAGACTGCGGTTGCCACTGAAGAAAGTGGCTGGACAGTAGACTGCAGTTCCCCTGGAAGGGGGGAGAACCGAGTGTGTCACACAGCCGGAGGGCTGTGTCCTGAAGGGGGCAACACGGGTCCAGGAGCAGAAGTGATGGCGGTGAGACACCAGCAGAAGAGGGCACGCTGGCAAACCGAGTGAATCCCTGGTGGCTCTGAGACACCATGGGCCAGACTTTCAAAAGAGCTCAGTACAGCGAGTGCATGTTGGGTGCTCAACTCCTTTGAATATCATGGCAATACTTCAGGGCAATCGTCCATCAGGCCCAGTGCTCTCCTGGCAGGTTGGGCAGGGTTAGGTCAGGGAGTATAAGCAAAAGAAGGAGCAGGGACTTAAACCTGGGTCTTCCACATTGCAGGTGCGTGCCCTCACCAGCAGGCTGTTGGCTATTCCGGGGCAGCACTCTCTTCCCCTTGTGCGGTTTTGACAGGTCTTTGCTTCCGCGCCGCATCAGAATGAAAACCAACGTCAAAACCTCACCATGTTTTCACCAAACAATTCTCGTTTCCCAGCCACACCTATTCCTGATGCACCAGGTCAGGCTCCCCACTCCCTCACACCGATGTAACTAAGGCCACGTGGGTGTCAGCACATAGCATTTGCCCCGCTGCGTACACGTTCCTTGGGATCTTCATTGCAGCCCCCTCTCGCGTTGTTCTTGGCCCAGACTCAGAAGAGGCCAATAACACCCAGGATAAAGTTAGGAGAATTCAGCCTGTTAGGCCCCTTGACAGCTGCTCATGATGATGCCGTTAAAAACAAGGGTTGTCTTGTATAAGGGAAGCTCCTCCTATGGACTGCTCCAGGATCACTGCCGTAAGCAGGGGTAGGGGTTATAATTTAAACTATATTAAATACAGTAAAATCCTTGTTGGTGCTGTGTAATATTTAAGGTCTCCTCTGCCTTGTAAAATGTGTAATGGGTGGAATCTTCATCCCTGAATGTCAGACGCATCAGCTTATTGCAAACGGTCCCTTAAAGCTGTGCACATGGAAACACGCAAAGCATCAGAATATGGCAAGGGCTAACAAGCTGTCTGTCTGGCTGATTACCTGGCAAACATTTCTAATGGAAAGCAGAGTTGTAGCCTGACTAAATGCAGACTCCTTGATCACAGCCTGAAAGAGGGAGGGAGGCAGAGACATGGAAACCCAAGTAATTGCTACAACATGGGCAGAGAGCTGTGCTGCATCCCGCCCCACAACACACACACCCCTTCCGTCCCAGAGCCTGATGTGGACACGCTGACCGAGTGAAATGGGACAGGTGCCGGGACTCCATGGGCAGCCACAGAAGGGCAGGGAGAAATGCTGTGTGTGGGGCAGCAGGTCCTGGGTGAGCTGCATGGCACCCTGCTGGGGCCATAATTAGGGCTGGGTAAACTGGTTGTGTGAAAGACAGACCAGGTCTAAGCCTCCGTGTCTTTACCTTATGGGCTGATTGCCCAACGTGCTCAAGGACTCCCCCTTCCTTCCTGCAATACCACCCCACAAACCCTCCCCAAGGCACCCCACCCCTCCATTCTCAGCCTTCTCTTTCCCTCTCCTAGCGCTCCTCACAACAGCCAGTAAAACTCCTCGCAGGCCCCTGGCCGGCTCCTGTGTTTCATTCTTGCCTGCCTCGGGGTAGGTCTACACTGCAGGCTCGGTTAGACAGACCCGCACGAGCCGCAATGCACACGCTCCAGAGTGGGCTAGGAACGCGGCGGCCTGCACGGGATTCTGAGTGGGCTCATACAGCCAGCGCCGAAGCCAGTGGCTATGCAGCTATTTTTAGCACATGCGTTCAATCAAAGCTAGTGCGGGTAAATCCAGCCGCGCTGCAATCACACCTTCGATCGCACAGCAGACACACCCGGAGGCAATTGCCAGCTTGGGTAGACGTACACGCATTAGCTCTGACTGAGTTAGCATGTAGCTACAGCAGAGATGTACGGTGGGGGCATGGGCTAACCCCCCCCAAGCATGCGCCGACGGGATTGTACTCAGGCCTGTACTACTGACCACCTTATGGTGGCTGCACTGCTATTTCTTGTGCACGAGTGTGATCTAAGCTAGCGTGTGTACATCTACCTGAGCTAGGGCTGCCAACTCTCCAGGATTGTCCTGGAGTCTCCAGGCATTAAAGTTTCGTGTTTAATTGAAGATTATGTCATGTGATAAAACCTCTACGAATACGTCCAGCCAAAATTGGCAACCCTAACCTGAGCTGGAAATGACACGTACCCTTAGACATCTCCATTAGAAGGCATGCAATGTACTCGCTGATGCAGCAGACAAACAATGACCATCTTGCTTAGATCACACAATGTGGGGGACGGACAATCAAAGCTTTTGGGGGCATGGATCATCATGGAAACAGACCATGTGGAGAGTTGGAGGCCTCACCCAGATACACTTTGGAGGGTTGCTCAGCACCCTCTTCATCTCGTAATTGATTCTCAGAGACATAAACTAAGTCTAACATCTCTACAGCGCATGTGCCCACCCTCTGCCCTATAAGGAGAATATGGGATGCTATAAAGTTTTTACTGGCCTGTGACGACTGCATTACTCATGAGTATTGGAGCCATCGGAGAGCGTGTTATGCAAGACCTCCTAAACAAGTGGCAGTAAAATCTTTATAGCATCCCACACCGGCACATAGTTGGGATATGTCACATATTTGTCTTGTTCCCTTTTTATCCTTTTTTTAGTCTCCTTCCACCGTGTCCCCTTGGAAGTATGCTAGTTACTATGGAAACAATGATGTTATGGGTATGGACAGAGCTTCAGTGACGTCCATAAGTGCAGTATAAAAGTGGGTTTATATAACAGTTTGTGAAAGAAAGGACTTTGTGAGAGGACTTTCACGGCCACACGTGGTATCAATCCACAAATGACAGCGACATATTCAAGGCAAACTGTGCACCCATCAAAGTGATTCCTGGGTCAAGCCAAGAGACTTGAACTGACAAGGGGAAAGAGAGAGTGACACACAAAGAGAGGAGAGATCCTAACAGATCTGGAGAGATGGAATCAGGGGAAATACCCCACAGCTTCTTCCTTGAAATACCCCACAGCTTCTTCCTAGGGAGGTGGTGGAATCTCCTTCCTTAGAGGTTTTTAAGGTCAGGCTTGACAAAGCCCTGGCTGGGATGATCTAATTGGGTTTGGTCCTGCTTTGAGCAGGGGGTTGGACTAGATGACCTCCTGAGGTCCCTTCCAACCCTGAGATTCTATGATTCTATGAAAAGAGAGATGCAAGGGTTCCTTCTACAGACAAAAGTCTCCTCTTCAACCATAGGCGCCGACTTTAGCTGGCGCTGGTGGGTGCTCGCGCCCTCCCCCGCCTGCGGACCCGCCCCAACTCCATCCCTTCTCCCATTCAACCCCTTCCCCAAATTCCCGGTCTCGCCTCCTCCCCTGGGCGCTCCTCATTTCCCCTCCTCCCCACTCCCTCCCAGGCTTGCTGTGCACATGTCTGGGAGGGAAGGGGTAGAAGCGGAGCAGCGACGCGCTCACGGGAGGAGGCGGAGTGGAGGGGAGCTGGGGTGGAGGGGTGGGGAGGACCGCAGGAAGTAACCCGGGGGGGGGGGGCAGAGGCAAGCCTGGGAGGGAGCGGGGGAGAAGCGGAGCGGCGGCGGCGCGCTCAGGGGAGGAGGAGAAGGAGAGGAGGTGAGCTGGGCGGGGCCGGTGGGGAGCTGCTGGTGGGTGCTCTGCACCCACCAATTTTTCCCTGTGGGTGCTCCAGCCCCGGAGCACCCACGGAGTCGGCGCCTATGTCTTCAACTATTGGAATAGGGGAGCAAAGAGAGAGATCGGGTCAGATCCTCAGCTGGTGCGAATCAGCATCGCTCCATGGGTCTGGCCCATTGTCCTTTGTACCCAGAGCCAGAAAAATCATCCCATCAGATGCATGTCTGGTGTGCACCGAAAAGTGCTCAAGTTGCAAGAGGCTCATTATTATTGTCCTAAGAGGCAGCGTCCCTGCCTCTAAGTGGGAGATGCATCGTGCGCTACTCAGCAAAGGGCCCTGTGCAATCACATGTGAATACTGGGCTCAGGGCAAATACACCAACAGGTTTGGGGTGGGGGGTCACAGAAAATAAGGCGTGTTTAAGAGAGATCAGCAACACCACGTGCTCCGCTCCTCCCAGTGCATGCTACAAAAGCTGGGCATGTGAAGTGCAGTGTAAGGCTGGCCCTGGCACTTGTGTTGCCATGTTTCAGAGGGCAGCAAAAATTGCACCCCACAAGAGTGCACTTAACAAATGTTGGCACTAGCAGCGATACAGCTGGTCAGATCTACATTCCTAACTCACAGGGGCTGGGGCTCATCGTAGCTCCCCATGTTCTGGATGAGCCTTTGTCTCCCTTGTACTAATGTACTTTTCCTGCTGTGTGTACGCAGGGGCACTTTATACACGGCAGCAGCACACCCTACTGTGCTTGTGTAACAGCGACGGACCCCGCTCTTCAGGATCGAACCAGGGGACTTCTAGAGCTTCGCGTATGAGCCTCTACCGCATGAGCTAAAAGCCAACTGCCTGTTAGCTAAGGCTGGAGAGCAGACTCATTTTATCTGTCTCTTTAAGTGCCACTAGATGGGCCAGCACACCACAGCGAGGAGGTGTGTGGGTTACACTTGCATGTTGTGTTCTACCACCCATCCCCTAAGAGTGACTGCCACTGTCAGACGCTCATTGCTGGGACTGATGTACACCACTCCCTCCCTCCCCAACTTTTTCACCCATTCGTGCTCTGGTCATGTCAGTACCAGGGCCACTTAGCCGCATCACCCTGTTGTGAGGCTGTTGTTGCCTCCCCCGGTACCATCCAGCTCTCTGCCACTGGGATGGCTGGACCACCATCCCATTGTCCTTCAGTGGCCCACGGCACACCCCCTGCTAGCTCGGAGTGACTCTAACTCAGTGCCTCTCAACCGGACGGTGCAGGGTGACCCGCCCTCTCTGTGTTCTACTCATTGACCCATGCATCTCCTGTTATTCCACATCTTATATACTGGAGGGGACAATCTGTCCTACAAAGGCTTTTCCATACTGGGGCCAGAGAGAGGTGGCATCCCTCACGTGGCCAGAGGGAGAGGAATGCCTTTGGAGCAGAGCCAGAGGAATACACTCTCCCTGCTTTGGGGTCAGATGTTAAAAGGAAAAGCCCAGCTCCAGCCATTCCCGGTTACAAAGGGAGGCAACAGCTAAGACTCCCCCTCCCTGAGGGCGTGTGATGCCTCACAGAGGAAGCAATCGCAAGCCCGTGCGCCAGGTCCCTTCCGAGAGAAGCGCACAGATGGAGGGGACGGTCTCTTCCCCTCCTCCACAGTTCCCTGCAGGGAGAAACCGGCTCCGCTTCCAAAGCGAGACGTTACTGTGCCCAGAGAGAAGAATCCCCTTTCCCTGCAGAGGCTTCCTTGGCAGGCGCTGGGCTGCATGCAAGGAGCCCAAAAAAATAATCAGTGTATTAATAAAGCGATGGAAATGACAGACGGGTGACAGCCCCGCTCCATCCAAGGGATGTACTGCGGCGAACAAACTTACACTAATTCCCCAGGCAGCCTCCTAAACTCCCCTCATGAACCCCCATAAGGCCACTGGAGCTGAGATCTGTTCTCTGATCAAGGTGATCACTACGGTCAATGAACCCCAACCACACTTTGTTTTGCTTATACTCTCCAACTGAACCCTAACCACCCTGCAAGGAGAGCACTGGGCTGATTTACTGTTGTCCTGAATTATTCACAACTATTGCTACAATTTACACCTGGGCAGAATCCTACCGAGTGGGAACACTGTGCGGTAGTGTAAAGAACCACATAAGGGATGCAGGTCAATGGTGAATCAAGTCCACTGTCTCTAGACCCTTTTCAGACCTCCCCTAGGACCCTAAATCTTCCCTGGCCCACCCCTATCATCCCAACCTACTCTAGATCTGCGCTCCGCTGCTAACCCCCCACCTCTACAGATACAGGTTATAATCCCACTTCTCTCCTTCTGCCTTGCAAATCCCTGCTGGCAGCCAGAGTCTGCTTTAACCAAATCCCAAACTATTAAAAATACATGAGGCAAAGCCCATGAAAGATTCAAGACAGGGACATGTAAACCAGCTTGGAGAACAAGTGAAAAAGTTACCGCTCCACGGGGTCAATAGTGGCTGCTGATTAATTCAGTGCTTCCTTAATATTGGTAACAAGTGGGTGTCAGAAAATCAATAAGACACAATAACTAAGCGAGGACCACAAAGCCCAGGCCGAGGGGAGGAAACCCTGGAAGTGGCTGCAATTAGAGTCATTCATCATCTTGTTCATTTCAGCCATGCCTGTCATAGCTGGAGAAGGAAAGGCAGCTCAGGCAGAGGGAAATGGGCTTCGAAGAGGGAAGGGAGGGGGTAGGACCGGAGAAAACACGCTTCAAAAAAACGGTCAGGAAAGTCGCGCATCTTCAGCAAACTGAACAAATCATCTCCCTCCACCTGTGACCTGCACGTGGTGTCTCTACCCCTGGCTCCTGCAGCCCTTTGTATCTGCAGCGCTCCAAGCTGGGTACCATCCTCCTCCTCCTCCTTAGATTACAGATGGGGTAACTGAGGCACGAGGAGACTAAGTGACTTGCCCAAGAGGTAAGCATACGTACACTTCTCACAGTGGCAAAGCTGGGAAGTCAGGTGTCCCAATTCCCCTCTCCAGTGCCATATTCCCTGCCATGAATCCTGGGCCAGGTTTTTAATCTTTTGAATGAAACCATCATCCGCTGCTCTACGGAGCCACAAGGACTGGTTGGCACGCTGAGGCATGTAAGACAGAGGATGGGGGGTTGGGGTCGTGAGAGGATGTATTTATTAATCAGGGGAGTGGCAGAAATGTTAACAAATTTATTTGTTACGTTTATTTATTCTCCTCCCCGCCCCCCACACCGAGCTGACCCTTCCCCCCACCCCCCAACTCTCTCTGACACCTTCTGCCTCACCTTACGGTTAACGGGGATGATTTCAAAGGCAGTGAGTGAGGTGCCCAATTCCCATAGAGCTGGGCGCCTAACTCCCACTGGTGCCTTTGAAAATCTCCCCCGGTCTCGTCTTTTAAAGCCACCGAATCCAGGCCTGGGGTTGTGCCTGTTTATACTCACCAGTCTCATCTCTCGCCAGAGGGAAGAGCTCAGGGGGCTAAGCCTGAGGGCTCAGCGAAATCCCTGCCACTGCAGACTGCACTCCCCAGAGAGCTGAGGCAGTCCTTAGTCCCTCCACGGCAGAGAAGCTGAAGGCTCTGTAGTTTGCTCTGTGCGCACGTGTCTTTCTGAGGAGCTCCTAGTGGATGCGACCGATCCCACGGGCCCTTCCATACAAACAGGGATTGTTCTCTAGCCCTTGTGCAGGGCACCAGGCACGTGAGCTGTCACCTGCTCCCCAAGGTGGTGCAGGACGAGGACGCAGATAATGTGTAAAGTGCTTTGGACTCTTCCCAAAGCTGCTATCGAGAGGCTGGGTGGCCTAGTGGATAGAGCATTGGACAGGGACTCAGGAAGTCTGGGTTCAGGCAAGGCACCCCTCTTTGCTTCAATTGCCCATCTGTAAAATAGGGACCGTGATACTGGCATGTTCTGTAAATAGGGTGACCAGATGTCTCGTTTTTAAAGGGACAGTCCTGTTTTTTGGGGACTTTTTCTTATATAGCTGCCTATTACCCCCCACCCCTGTTCCGTTTTTTCACAGTTGCTGTCTGGTAACCCTATCTGTAAAGCACTTTGAGCTCTACTGATGAGAAGAGCTAGGTAGTGTTATTACGATTAAACATAAAACATTATGGAGCTGATCCGAAGCAGGTGTAAATCGGCCTCTCTCCACTGAAGTCAATGCTGATTACACCAACTGAGAATTTGGCCCTATATTTCCTAGTTCCCAAGCAGATTTGTATGGCATATTTATTATTAGTCCTTTATCCTTTCTGAATTCCCTTCCATCCATTAGAGGAGGGGATGAGCCAGAAGCCCCTGGACAAACTCCCCTGAGCTTTGGGGAAGCTCCAATCTAATGACAATCTTGGCATCTTGAGACCCTCTCTCATGTTAATCCTAGTGACAAAGGCAGGGCAGACAGGTCGCAGAGAGCAATGGGCTCTTGGTTTTTCTCTCTTTTTAAAACAGGTGAATGACTCAAACCCAGCGATGCACACAGCCGGGCTCCACACCCATGAACTCCTAGCACTGTTACTCACACCCTCCCTCGCCTATGCCCTGCGCTTATTCCTTACACTCACTTCTCACATCTTTCATTAGACAGTAAGGTCTGTGGAGCAAGAGCTCTCTTTAAATAGAATAACGAGACCAGGATTCTGACTGGTAACATGAATACTACATGGGGCCAAATCCTCTTTTCGGATAAATACCTGCAACTTCCACTGATTTCAATGGGCATTGCACGCCTTTGTCAGGCACTTTGCAGTTGCACAGAGCTTTACAAACATGACTATTCACAACATCCTTGGAAGGTAGGGCAGCATTAACGACCGCATTTTACAGATGGGGAAACTGAGGCAGAGAGGTTAAGCGGCTTGCTTGAAGGCACAGAGTGTGTGTATGTGTGTGTGTAGGGGGTCAGTATCAGAACAACAATTGGGACACAGAAGTTGTAGGTTTCCAGGCCAATGCTCGGCCCACTAACCCACACCAACCCCTAGGCTAAAGATGAATATTCCGTCACGGTTCAGGTGTTTAAAACTACCTCTGCCCAGAGAGATCAGTATTAGCTTTCCAGCTTTTACTCCTTATATTTAAAGTGTCTGTTTCCACTTTTGTTTTTAAAAATAAAAACAGCACATTGCTTATCTCACCGATTTCTGCTCTTGCTGCTGTGGGCTCCTCGCTTGACTTATAAATGCTGTCAAATGCAGGGCACGTCATGGACTGAGGGCAGTTAAAAAAAAAGCTGATAGGATCAGAGGAAACAGTAATGGCACCAAACGCCCAGAAATTCCTGCCCGCTGAGGCCCAGATGGATGAGTTTGTCCTGCCAGAGGCTGCCACCTGCCGGCTTTGCCTTATGTAAGAGGCTGGGGTGAGGGGGGACAACTCATCCCTGGTGTAATTCTTTTGGCCCTCTGTTAGACAAGAGATGGAGAAAACTGCATGCAAAGGCTGCTGAGAAAAAAAAAAAAAGACCAACTGTTCAGGGGACTGCATGAGTGGTAGATGTCTCTTGTAAGTCAGCCTTTGATAAAAGCATTTCACTGTAAGCCAGTTTTCTCCCCCAAGCTACAGAAACTACACTGTAAGTCTCTCTTTTATGTTAAGAGGAAAAAAAATCCAGATATTGTATCACAAATCACCTGCCTAAGGTAGTCCAGTCTCTATATGCATTTAGAGAAACAATGTAGAGGATGGAAGAGAATAAACACAGGGTCACTGGACCATGGAACTTCTCACAGCAAGGTCACTGGTTTGAATCCAGCTCGGACCTGCAGTATTTTTGAGAGTTGTCAGATGGCATTACTGCAGATAGTCTTACGCATTCTGTTGGACTGACTACATTTGCAGTTAGATCCTGGTGAAATGCTCATGGTTGTGGTGTAATATTTAGCCGCTGTGCAAATAGTGACATCCATTCTCATCTGCTTGAGTAATTTCTTAGGTGCATAGCTGCTACTTATAGCCCACGTGAGTACACCAAAACAAAACAAAAACGAAAACCTAACCCTTGTATATGATGTCAAAATACTAGTGACTGAAAATCATTATCATCAGAGCTGTGCAAATAACTGATTGTTTGGTTCTCTGGCCATTCCTGAAAATCAGGGGGAAAAAATCATTTCAGGTCAAAAAATGTTGCAGTCAAAACACTTCACCCAGCTGTAAGTACCATCTCATAACATGTGTAATGAATTGGAGGACCAAGCTCACATTACCTAGTGGACAAGTGTGACCCTAGGTACCCCTGTACTCACACCCTACACATAACTGCAATACTATTTGTTCAAAATATGCCTTGTGAGGTATCATGTGAAAGCTAACAACATGCTGGTTAACAATATCATTATAAAATGCACGTGTTAACGTTCCATGTGAAGTTATGTATTCCCTCTTTATGATGTGACTAAAACTTGTTTAAGGTCAGACAGCCCATCCTTTGGATAAACAGATTTGTCCTAGACAAAGGAACGTGGGTTTACTTCAATTTACATATTAGCAGTAAACAAAGCCATTGAGTTAAATTAGTGGGGGTTATCCTGATCCTGAACTCGAAAGACAGAGAGTTAATATGGGTCATGTACCCCAGAGACACACAAGAGACTGAATCCCCAGAAAACAAAGACATCCCTTTGGGGATATGATGAACATAGAGAGAAGACTCCATCTTTATCTTTCACCTTGGAGGCAAAGAAACCAAGCGATTTGATCTCTGTGATGGGTCCTGACCAGGCTAGCCAGGAAAAGGCTGGAAAGGAGGCTATGAGTGAGGGAAACCATCTTGAACAGAGACTGTATCTTCCTAGAGGAAGTTTTAGACTTTTAGATGCGTGTTTTCAGTTTTATTTGCTTATAACCATTTCTACCTTTATACCTTTTACTTGGTATCACTTAATCCCAGTGCCTCTGTTAATAAACTTGCTTTAGTTTTACTATAAACCACAACACAGGACTGTGTTTGAAAGGGAGGGTGTATTTACCCCAGTTGAATTAATAAGCTGGGACTACTGGCTCTAACAGAGCAGTGAACTTCATCTCTCCTGTGGATGCACAGTGGTGGCAATGTTTCTCTGCAGTGCCCAGCCCCTGAGGAGCTCGGGGGCTGGAGTTCAGTGATTGTTGCCAGGTAGGCGAGGCTAGGGCTGGGAGAGACTTGAAGAGTTTGCTGGAGAGGCAGACAGGCTGGTGTGGCAGGGAGCTGACACAGTCTAATCACCAGCAAAACCTGCTCGTGCTGAGGCAGAGAGGAAACAGAGCGAGAGCTCTGGGTGTCCCCATTAGTGTGTTACAAGAAGTGTCCACAGTACCAAAGCCGTCCAAGCAGACATTAATTGGGAACCTCGCTGGCAGTCTGAGGCAAGAGGCTAAGGACTGAATGATCCATTGAGACTGAATTCTCTCTCCACCCCTGGTGAATGGTCCCTCCAGGCCGGGTGTGAGGCATGCTAGTTAAGCAGCGTAGGGGGTACCTTTCGCTGGTGCTGCCCCTGCTCTGTGGGCAGGCTCCAGAGCTCTCAGCCTGGCACCTTACCACTTCCCTCCCACAAATTCAAGCCGCCTGGGCAGCAGAGAGGAACACACTCTTTCTTCTCTGGCCTGCGTTGCTGAAAGGCCAGCAGATGGGGTTGGGTTGCCACCCATTCAGGTACTCCCAGGATTGTCCCTTTTGCGAGGTAGCTGGTCCAAGAAATCGATCAGGGTGCTCATAGGGTGACCAGACAGCAAATGTGAAAAATCAGGACCGGGGTGGGGGTAATAGCATAGGCGCTGACTCCATGGGTGCTCCGGGGCTGGAGCACCCACGGGGAAAAATTGGTGGGTGCTCAGCACCCACCAGCAGTTCCCCGCCCGCCCCGGGGCCCGCGCCTAGCTCACCGCAGCACCGGGCGATGTTGCGGGGCCCCGCCCCCGACGCCGGGCAACATTGCGTCGGTGTCGGGGGCAGGGCCCCGCAACGTCACCCGGCGTCAGGGGCGGGGGCCGGCGTCAGGGGCGGCACCCATGGGCGCCGCCGGAAGTCGGCTCCTGTGGGTAATAGGAGCCTATATAAGAAAAAGACCCAAAAATCAGGACTGTCCCTATAAAATCGGGACATCTGGTTACCCTAGGTGCTCAGTACACTCTGCCAGCTGTCCAATGTTATGGGCTCAGGACCATCCCCCAGGGCATATTCTTTTGTGCATCAGAAGTGGGGTGGGGGTGGGCATGCAATCCAGAGTGCACTCAAATCAGGGCAGAATCTTTAACAGGGGATAAGGGGCCCCGAGTGAAGGTAGCCAGATTCGCAATGATGGGGTGAAAAGCTGGTAAACCCTAATCCTCTGTTCTCGTGCACTCAGCCACCTTCGATTAGTACTTCAGCAGCACAGATTGTGTGTGTCTCCTTCTGCCTGCCTGCCTCACTCAGTGCAGGCAGAAGCCCCAAGGCTTACAGCGTAGTTCTCCCTCTGCCAGGCTACCAGGAGGCATGTGGCTTCTAGAGCACCTACACTACACCATGGCCATTCAAGGGAAATCACTCATCCGCTGATCACTCAGAGCTCCGCTCTTCCGAGGGGTTAGATGCTGAAGGGAGCTGGGGAGGAAGAGGAAAGGTGAGGAGAGGTGGCAGAGAGCCTGACAGGAAGAAGATGAAGAACAGAGGAGAAAGCAGGGAACGCGCACAGCTCTTTATACCAGGAACTCTCTGCCTGCCCCAGTCCCCCGCTTCTCCACCCAGCAGGCCCCTTCTGAAAACACGTCCACAGTATAGATCAGAGTATCTGCGAGCCCTCCTCATGGACTAGCGCCCCTGTGTGCCAGGCACTGTACAAACCTCTTCCCAACAGCTTTCTGACCCTTCGTGTCCCCGAAGCTGGAGCATTGACTCAAACAGAAAACATATTGCAGCTCAGACAGGGGAGTGGGGTCCCACAATTACATATAAACCTAAAATTTGAGCAGAGCTAATAGGACATGCCCCCCGCTCCACTCTGTTTGCTGCCGCTCCTGTTCTACCCTCCTGTACGTGAATTCAGATGGTGAGCTCGTCGGGGCAGGGACCTGATCTCCCTACATCCCTGTACAAAAGCTACCTTCACTGCTGCTGCTACACAAATACAACTGAAAGAGGACACAGGGGCAAAAGGGCAGTGCCCCGTATGGAAGAAGTTCTACAGCATTTAACACTGGGAAGGAATCAAGAGGGTTTTATTGAACCGCAGTGGGAGTCAGTCAAAAGGACTCTGAAATTCTCAGGAAAGTAATTGGGTGATTACCTGTCTATAGGGCTAAGGAAGCATCCTATAGAAGCCACAAACAGGGATTTAATTTCCTACTAACTCTTGGAGAACTTTTCCCCTATGGGAGTGCGGGAGGGGAGGAGGTGGGAGAACAGCAGAGGGAGGTGCCACAGGCTGGTGGCAGTGCCCATGAGGGATTCACAACAGGGGCGCTTGGTCTGGGAAAGGACCAAGGTTAGAACAAGCAAGCGGTTTTCCCCATGAGAAATTAGCAAACCTGCATCTGAACTCATGCTCCTGCCCCCCCACGGCTGCTTGTGCCGTGGATCTGATTGAACAGCGCAGGCCGGGGAGATACAGCTAATCAGAGGCGTGTTGTGGGGTGTCAGCAGCATGGGCTGTAAAGCCGCCTGGATCCGCTGCTGGGCTAAAGCTCAGGGCTGGGCAGAGCTTTACAACAGCTCACGAGTCGAGTCTGGGGCCTGCAGGGAGCACAAGCAGCCAGGGTCTCAGCTGCACCTCCCGCCCACTGGCAGCGATGCCCTCCGAGGGACCAATCAGGGAGTGCTGACTCGGAAATCCAGGGCAAGATTAATATTTCAGGCTGTGCCAAGGACAGACAGCAGCCTGGAGGGGACTACACTATGTGCTGCCTCCGTGCACTGCCCAGCCTTTGCCCCAACCTGCTCATCCTTAGTCCCGGGGAGGGTGGGGAAAGTTGCTAGACTTGTGCCAGCCTGGTGCAGACATCTGGGGACGGGGGGAAGCCCAGAGGAGCCTGGAGGAATGACGAAGGAAGGCGCCTTCTACCGTGCCCTCTGGGACGGCGGCAGGGGATAGCAACACGTCGGCCTGGTCTCATTTCACACCTCATCTGTTCCTGAGCATCTTCTAAATCAACAGGGCCAGCAAGGCTTAGGGATGCAGCAGGTCCACGCCCTGGGGCCTGTGCAGACTGCTGGCCAGGTGACTAAGAAGTGCTCTGCATGCCAGAGCCTGGGACAAGCCTGGGGACTCCTCTTGGTTCAGGGAGAGGTCTCCAGCCTTCCCTCCCTTTCTAGGAAGCTGCAGGTGGAATGTTAAACACGATTCTGGAATGTCCTGGTGTTGCTGCTGTGGAGCCAGTCCCTAGCCCCTCTCACGCAGGCAATCAAGGTCTGATTCCTTATTCCCTCCCTGCTCTCCTCCCACTGCCCAGGCACCACCTGGCCCTTTCCTCATGACCAGCCAACACCCAATCCTCTTCTCATCCTCCCTCCCGCCAAATCAACTAGCATCCACTCCCTCCGCCAGTAAACCAGCATTCCAACCATGCCTCCATCAGCCAGCACCCAATCTACACCAGCCTCCAGTTGCCAATCTTGCTCTCCCCACTAACGTCGACCCTAGAAAAACACCCAAATCTCGCTTCTGACATCACCCAGCTTCCCACCCTTCTCCCCCTCCCTTGCCGCGGGGGCCTTTGGGCTTCCCAACAGCTCTGTCAACAAAGACGAATGTTGAAGAAGAGTCTGCTGCACACAGAGCCTCACGCCTGCTGCAGGGGTAAAATTAAGCCTATAAATCGCAGAAGGTGTGGGAGCCCGCTGTACAAAAAGCCCATGTCAGACGCCACTCGGAAACCCCTCATTAGTTCCATGTTATTAGCCTTTGTTCTGCTGTCTGCTTAAGCAGTCCCTCTGAAGGTGTTATATAACCAGGGGGCTGTTTTGTATTCTTTCCCTCCTTGCTTTAAGCAAAATTATGGCCCGTTATGTAAGTCGCTGTTGGACACATTTGCATTATTTTTATTGTCATTCTTCAGAGGATGTTTGACTAGGAATTAGCCTGCGTGTGTCAGACTTTCTTCATTCCTCCAGGAGAGGAAGGGATGGGGAGGGAGGAAAAGGAGAACAGGAACAGTAGAAGAGAAGATGACGACAAACTTGCCTTTGCGGCACACTAAGAGATTTCCCATGTTGCCGCAGCATTTGGGGCATGGTATGGCTCGGTGACTTTAAATGTCTGACACCACGTCAACGTCTCCTTGCAAAAGTGAAATGCCAGAGCAGAGCGAAAAGGTGCATGCGCTGGGCGTCCTGTTTGCATGAAGGTGCTCCGGAGGAGAGCAGGATGTCTTCAACCCCTGCTATGCTAGGCCATGGGAAGCGTCGCCTTCTGGAGGAGACACATCACGAGGCCCTGGGGCCTACTGGACACTACAAAGTTGGCAGCACTTCTTGGACAGGGGTGATGATCCCGGTGGCCTGCTCAAATTCCCTCTTGGGAGATTTCCACCTGTCTCCCTAAAATTCCCTCTTAATGGTCAATCCGATTCTCTCCTTCCCATCTAAAAAGCCCTTCTGTGTGGTCCGGTGGTGTAATGCTCTATTAAATAGCTGCCATATTTCTGGGGGGAGGGAGGTAGTTATGCAAGGGACTAACAGGCCAAATTCTGTTCTCAGCTATCCCAGTGTAAACCACAGAATCATAGAACTGGAAGGGACCTCGAGAGGTCATCTAGTCAGGTCCCCTGCCCTCAAGGTAACCCCCTTGGGTAACCCCCCAGGGGGTCACAATGCCACTCAAATTTGGTCCAGCTGCCCCTCCATCCAGGTGGAGGAGCAACTAGGCCAAATGGTGTTGTGACCCAGAATACAGGGAGTCTATTCTATACGGCAAAGCACAGGGGCGTCCACCGAGAACTCAACTCCTGACCACACCGGCTCATGCACTGCACGGGTAAGAGAGAGGGGAGACTCCCTGGCTGAGGGAAACCCGAGGCCCCTATGGGAGGAGTGGGGGATGAGCAGAACAGGGTCCCTCACGGGCAGGAGGGATGGGGTCAGGCATTTGGACTCCACAAGAAATATTTGAATTGGCACCACTGTCAGTGAGTCACTCGATTGAACCTGTAAAGATGGGCTCCCGCTGCAAAATTCTGATCCAGGCCTGGATTTTGAACACCCCAAAAGTTCTGCAGAGGAAAAGGGCGTTTCATTCAGATCCAGAGTTTTGGTTTGGCCCACAAGGAAGATAAGAGTAACTTGCAAGATCTGGATATGGTCTCAGATTTCACTCACCCCCAATATTTACAGTTAGTCATCTTCATGGCCTAGTTTGGGCCCATCTCTAATGTCATCTGCACGCAGACTTGTGGTCAAATTCGAGCTTGTCTATACATGGCATTGCTCCTGATTAACTCCATGTGCGGACATTCTTATTCCAGAACAAGAGTGCCTTGTTCATGTTTAACTTCGTGCACTTTGTGCTAAACAGGAACAAGGCACTGTTGTCCAGGAATAAGGGGGTCCACACATGGAGTTAATCAGGAACAACTCCATCTATAGACAAGGTCTATGACCATTATTTCTCTTGCACACCCCATGCCAATCCCACAGCCTTATGGCACTTTTTAAAGACCGCACACTGATCACCCAAAAGGAGGTGCCATTTGGAGGTTACTAAGCATGGGCGATGTCTAGAAAAATGAAAGGAAAAGTGAGAACATGTACCTCTCCCCCGCATTCTCTCACCTCCTCCTGCCATCCTCTGCACACAGGGCTCCTGTACTCGGACACCAAATTCCCCACAAAACCCTTTTAAGAGTCAAGTTATAATAAGGAGCCTCCCAGCCTAAGCCCCAGCAGGATGCTGTAATGGGAGCAAAGTGCATTTTAAAAATTGATGCAGAAGAAAAAAAATGTTCACAAAATAAAAGTTGCCGTTAGTTTCCCATTAATATCGTATTACGAGCCTGGCTAAAAAGACTTTCAGGCTCCACTCCTGCCCTTACCAGACCTGTCTCCCTCTCTCTCCTGGCCCCACTTTTCCTCAGCCTCCCCGTGCACTTTTCACTTCTCTGCAGTCTGCGGCGAGAGCTCTTCCGAATGGCCAAGCAAGCTCAAACTTCCCCTCCTCAGCCCGTAGCTGGTAACTCTTTCCAATCCCGTGTGATCTAATCAGCTGCCCTCTAATGTAAAATGTATGTTCTAATTCTAACTAATAAAGTGAAAAGCAAGAAGGAAGCAGAAAATAAAGCCATCAGGCGCAAGACTGATCTGTGTTTGTCTTCCCCCTAATTCCATTATTGCTTTGAAATGAGGTCTAGATATTACTGTTCCCTCATTAGCAGCTGTTCCGATTTCCCTTCAAACCCCTGAGACTGGGCTCTAATGAATCCTGCAGCCAGAAGACAGTTCACTAACCACGGCAACAAGGACTCAGACAAGAGCGAGGATTAGAAAATCTAGCAGTGCTAATATTTGCCTTTTCCTCAATGCCTGTAAGTAGGCAAAAATTTCTACCAAATGGAACAAGGAACTGGGGGTGCGGGGGGGGAGAGAAGCGTACCTGTGAGATAGAGAAAGAGAGAGAGAGAGAAAATGACACTGCCTTTTAAAAGCATCTGCAATCCATTTACACCTCATAAAATTCTCATCGCTTTCACTTGTAACAAGTGCAGTGACCGTGTCAACCCTTATTAAAAATATTCTATAATATTCTACGGTAATGGCCCCAAATGCGCCAGCCTGCGGTAAGGACAGTGGACCAATCTGGGACACCGCTATAGCGTTTGCTTTTCAGAAGGCTGTCTGGGAAATTTCAACTTGCCACTGGCTCCCCTACTGGTAACTTTGATGGGAGAGTGAAATGTGTGTGTTTGTTTTCACGTAATCAGTCGTAATGGCAGTGGGTGGTAAATGATGGGATAGTCTCCCTGACAAGACTGTAATAAAGTAACCAAGTGCAGTCAACTCTCAGCTCCTGGCGGGTAGCCTCGCCTCTCTCCCTCTCTTGCTCTGCTATAACATTTTAAAGGTGGATGCATCCTTGGTAAAATAAGAGGGTTTTTAAAATGCCCCCCACCTGTCCAGTACTCAGTTAAGAAATCAACAAAACTTATTGGCACATGTCGGTTAATGAGACTACTGTACTTCCCAATAAGGTCACTCGCCAAACGCCTGAGTGAAGACAAAGACCTCACTTCACCCCCTGAGAGTCAACAAACCGGAGCTTCAGCAGACTTTGGGGGGAATTAACTGCTGCAGTTAAGGGACCTTCCCTGAAAACACCCTGCCCCCAGACCATCAAGGCTAGGACAGTTGGCAAAAGCAGCTGTGCAATTCTGCACTGTCACGGCAGAGCCCAGGGGAAGAAGGCCTGAGGTGTCCAAACCACACAGGGCTTTAAGATCAAAATTAACACCTTGAATTCCACCCAGAAGCAAATCAAATGCTTCGTCCTTTCCACCGCACGGCACAGGGCTTTGCAGACAGTCCTTCCCCACATGGAGCAGCATGATCCACTCACCCCACTCCAAGTCACCTTCCTCAGGTCTCTGCAAATAGGGTAAATCCACCCTATGCCGAGGGCAGCACTAGGCCCAGGCAGCACATAAACCCTCAGGATTGGAGTGGGATTGAAATTGGGTCTAGGCCTCATGCTGGCCCTCCGCACGGGGGGAGTTTCAAATACGGATACTCAATCCTTTATTGGTGAAAATCAGGCCCCATCCCGTTCAAAACCCATTTTACAAAGCCGGTGTGTTTTTCCCCCAATACACAGAATCTTACAAAATAACTAAGAGGCAACAGGGCAGAAGGTCGCTCTGCACAGCGCAGGATTTTAATACAAAAGAGATTTCTCTTGTAAGAGGGCATGTTGTCTGTCAAATATCCTAACCACCAGGGACGCCCTGGTGCCATTGCAAATCTGTGGGAACGTGCATAACCGGACAGTCCAGCGTCACTGCTGACATACGTAGGTGTGGGGTCAATGGAACCGCTCCTGCTAATGCTTGCCGTGAATGTCACCCAGCATGCACATGTACACCACATCTACCTACCGTTTATATATGAAAACTACTATCGATGCATGAAGACATCCAAGGACACTTATAGGTTCCCAGGGCCCAAGAATTCTTACATTGGCCCGCTCAGAAATAATAAGGTGTGGAAGAGATAGGGACTAGGATGTCCCTGGAGACAGAGGATTAGACAGCTAGCAGATAGAGTAATGGAGCTCATATCCCCTCCTCATCAGCCAAGGGTGCAGGGGAAGATGGGAAGAGAGAGAGTAGGACCTTGTTCTCCCAAATGTCCATCATACTGGGTACCCATTCCTCTTCTGGGCTCCCCACATCCTGGATCCAACACCCTCTCAGCAGCAGGCTTCATGGTGGCAGCTTTCCCTCTGCCCCACCTCCTTCCCCCAATCTCGTTCATATTGGCCTAGCGAGCGGGACGCTCCCCTAACCTCCCTCAAGATGTTCCAGTCCCGTGCCTGGTTTGACATTCCTGCTTTTGGCTGTCAAGAGCGGCTTGAACTGCATTGCTCGTACTCTAGGGACCAGAGGCGCTGCCAGAAAATACATTAGTGAGAACATAGCAGCTGAGGGGAAGGAGATCAGCCTTATACGTTTTGCCAGGCTTCTTTTCTTCTGCCATCGTTCTACAAGGCCCGAGCTGGATTAAAGGTTACGGTCCAGATCAAGGGGACTTTTCGGTGGGCTAATTGATTTCTCCCTGATCCTGCCTTTCACATCCCATCAGCGACGTGTCATGCCAAACGCGTCCCATGACAGAGGGCCTGACAAGCCCTTAGAGCAGCTTCCTGCTGTGTGGGAGAGAGACACAGCCGCTAGCTGCCCCCACCGGCAGGGTTCCCGTTCCTTTCCATGGGAGCGTGGGTGGTGGAAGGGCTGCCGGAGCTGGGCTCCAAAATGAGCACTAATTTCAAATAGAAACAACAGGCACATGGCGGCTGCACATACAATAGAGCATGGAACAGCAGTGGTTAGACCAAGCAGGAAGCAGGAATGGCTCCGGTGCTAAACTAACGCGGAGCTCCTGCGAGGTGCTGAGCGCCTTCAACGCCCACTGATGCCCATGCAAGGGAAGCCTCCTCCGCGCTGGGCAGCGTGAGCCCAAGAGAACGGCACGTTCCCGGAGAGGCGTTTCAGCTGAGCCGATCTGCTTTGGGCCTGATCATCAGAGCGGCCAGAGCTGACATCTGCGAGTGACACACAAGCGAAACCAGGCCCGTTTCCCATGACTACCGCTCTTTCCTCTAGAGTGCCAAGGACGGCCAACTAGGCAGCCTGGCCACTTCTTATCTCAGCTGGAAGTTGCTCTTGGCATCTCTCATGTTTCCCAGCAATCTGAAAGTTCCTAGGGTCAGCAGCCCAGATCCCACCAGGAGCAGACTGGACTGGAGGTGAGCGGAGAACCAGAACAGGCACGGCAGGTACCAGCAGAGAGAGCGGGACAGCATGCAAACCCAGACGCCTCGGTGATAAAGGATACGGACGTTACACAGCCGTTCATTCACGCCGTGTACAAATATTGACAGAGTATCAGCCTGGCGTGCAGTGCCCAGCGCTTATCTTCCTGGCTCCTGAGGTCTCTGCCAGCTATAGATTCATGGGAAGGACCGAGCACCCTCAACTCCCACTGACTTCAATGAGCATCGAAGGAGCTCAGCACCTCACAAGATTGGACCCTCATCCGTGCTTTATCTATCCAAGGTAAGCGGGAAAGCTCAGCTCGTTTTGCTCAGCCCAGTGAGCTGGTCTTAGGGCCAGAAGCACGATTCTGCCAGGCCACAAAACGCATCTGAAAAATAAAGCTTTTAATCACAACTGGCAATGCTCAGCTGCATGCGGGCGGTGGCCATTGTGCTGAGAACCCGACTAAGGAAATATGAGCCCCATTACAGCAGTCTCTGAGCACCCACAACCTCACAACACCTCTATGAGGGAAGGAAGTGCTGTTATGCTCATTACGCAGCTGCGGAACCAAGGCACAGAGAAACTGTAACTCTCCCAACATCACGCAGGAAGTCTGTAGCAAAACAAAGACTTGAAACTGAGTCCCAGCCGAGCACACTAACCACTATACTGCCCTTCCTCCCCTAGTAAATCACTTGTAACAATGACTGAGATCCCAGAGAGGGGCTTTTCTACAAAGGTTCTTTCATTGCTTTAATGATCATAGACTTTGTGTCTCCATACAACATTAAGAATAATTTAAAATTTATGCTCGATATCAAAGGTATTTTAGGTGCTTGCTAAGCCAGCACTAATGCTGGACAGACACTCTGCAGTTGCATCGAAGGGACTTCCCTATTGGGGAAAGCAATCAAGGAAGTCACATTTTTAACAAGACAGCTGCTACCAGAAGGAACATGCTGAGAGTAACTAAAGGTATAAATGGTTCCAAGGCACAACACTTGGATCTGTGCTAACGTCCATCTCTGAGCTCCAGGCAAAATGTGGAGGCATTCGGATTTGGAGCATGTGCTTGTGCTATTTTAGAAATAGGCCCTAATCCCAAAATTAGGGTCTGGTTTTGGATCCTGATAATTATAATATGAACAATAATCTTGTCACTTGTAGATTTCCAAGCACTTGAGCCAAGGTATGCAGAGCATGAGGAAACATCCCCCTTGTCTTGATTTTCCTTGTGCCCCCTTGTCTGTCCATTTGTGGTCTCTTGTCTATACTTAGGGCTAGTCTACACTTACCCGCTGCGTCAGAGGCACCGGATCGATCTTCTGGGTTCGATTTATCGTGTCTTGTCTAGACATGATAAATCGAACCAGGAAGTGCTCCCCTGTCGATGCCGGTAATCCTGCTCCACAAACGGAGCAGGCGGAGTCGACGGGGGAGCCCGCGCGCCGCCGTGTGGACCAGCAGTAAGTACCTTTTAAGTTCGAAATAAGATACTTCGACTTCAGCTACGTTATTCACGTAGCTGAAGTTGCGTATCTTACTTCAAACTTGGGGGCTAGTGTAGACCAGCCCTAAGTGTAAGCTTTCTGGGGCAGAGACCATCATTTGATTTGGTGTTTGCCCAGAATGCAGCACTATGGGGTCCCGATCCTAGGTGCTATCACAATACAAATAACAACAGCTGCACTCAGAGAGGTAAAGTTACATGCCCAAAGTTCACAGAACTACTGGGAATAGAACCCAGGTCTCCTGACACCCAGTGCTGGGCCTGGTTCGTCAAACCACCCCATCTCCCGCTGTAGATTAAAGGTGTTCAGATCTGGGATTTCACCTAAAACCCGTGTAATTCAATGCTTTACTCTCAAATGCATTTGACGGTTTATTCCTGGCAACACTGACACCCCCCGAGCGCTTTCAGATTGCCTGGCTAAGCAAGACAGAGGGAGTTTTCCTTTAAAAGGATTTTCCTCTATAGTTAGGCAGCACAAGCAGGTGGTGGTATCAGCCAGATGGAGAGCAAAGAGCAGCAGCTTAGTGCTCACCGCAGTTTGCAGAGTACTTGGGATTCAGGGAAACAAGTGGTGTGCGGGGAAAGCGCTCCGTGACTGTTTGTCCACAGGACATGTCCGAGTGGATGTGTACACACACTGGGATTATTCGCGGAGAACAAGACAAAGGGGCTTTGGTGACATATTGTCCTCCTTTCTGCTGGCACCTGCACCTTTCTTTGCTAAATACGTGGTAATGCCGGTTAAACGCTGTGATTCGTTTTCCATAACTGAGTAGGTTCTGCTCCCCATCGGAGAGCACTGAACTGATTTGGCGAAAATCAGACTCAGCCTGAACAAAACCTCCTTTGAAGTTCAAAGGAGTTCAGATAATTTTCCTCTCATTAGCTTTCCATACTCAGGTGCCTCTGCGCTCGGGTCTGACTGTGACTGGAAGCTGCAGTGCCGGGTGCAAGGAAGCTCATTCCCGCCTGAATTCCAGCCTGGCATTGCAGGTGCAAGGAGCCATACTTATTCTTGGTGTAACTCCAGGAACTTGAACGGGCGTTACCTGTTAAAATAAGGCCACTTATTTCAGATGGAAATGGATTTAGATGCCTAACTTTAGCCATCCAAGTTTGAACTGTGCTGGCTTTAGTTTCTCTGTGCCTCAGTTTCTGGAAATAGCACCGAGAAGGAAGCTGATTTTTTACCAACTCTTGCAAAAGTACTTTGAGATCCTCAGACGACGGAGACTATTCAGTGCAGACGGTTTATTATTCCTCCCCTCCATACTGCAGTTGTGAACGCTTCACCATATAAAGTCATTTTCTACATTTGGTAAAACTGGGAGTTTTGCACTCAGCAGACGTAGATATTTTTATAAAAATGTTTAAAACTTCTTGTCCGATCATGTTTTTTTCTTGAAAGACAAAGTGCTGAAATAACCCTTCCGGTGACCCTGTTCCCTTTCAAGTCCTTCTGAATCAGGATTAGTGAGGAGGGAACATCGGAGAGCCCGTTTCATTTTAGATAATCCATCCAAAAGTCTGGATCCTTGCTGTATTTGAACTTCCTGGATACAGACAGGCCCCTGTGGTTCTCTCCGGCTGGGTAACTCCCAGCCCAGGCTGACTACACACAACCTGTGCTGCTTAATATCACCACCTAGGGTCTCCCTACAGCCAGGTCTGGACAAAACAGTTGTAGGGTGGTCACTTCAAGTCTCATCTCTAGTTCCCCGTACTGTACTTCCTGATTTTGCCCAGGCTGACAATACTGCAAGAGCAGTTGTATAGTCATTGGCTTCTCCGCTGCATCACTGAAGTTCAGCAATCAGACCAAGGTCCAGCAGCTAAAATTCAGGTTGTCTGGAAGGATGATAGAAACACCCAGGCAGAAGGGAAGATTACAAGGATAACGCTAACAGGCCATACATCAGGAATCACAGGGGCACTGTCCAGAGAGCGGGCGATTCCTTTTCTCCATGTCTCCCTAAGCCACTGAGTCCTTCTCTTTGCTGAACGGCAGACGGCACAGCAACAGACGCAAGAAGGGTCAGTCCCCTTTCGCATAACCCTCAGCTCTCCTCTCACACATAAATGCTTGGGAAATACAGAACTCCAGTCACACGGGTGGGGGCAGGGAAGCCAATCAAAATATTGCTGTGCAGGGTTTGCTTGATGCTCACCCTCCCCGCAGAATCATGCAACTGTTGGATTAACCCTTGAAAAAACCCAGCGAGTTTTTCCAGGTCTACCCAGGACGGAGTTTATTACACTAGCAGTTTCACCCAGAGGCTACGCATCAGCCCCTGTACTGGGCCCTTCTGCAGAGAAAATAAGAACCATCTACATAACAATCCAGCCATCGAACACATATTAACTATGAAGGGGCTTGATTTTCTAAAGGTGACCTCCACTTATGTGTATGCAGCTTTGCACGGGCCAGCCTCTGGTCACGCCCTTTGTCTTGTCACCTGTGCCCACAGGGGGATGGATTTTGCACAGGAAAAATTCTAGCCCCTGCGTGTGCTGGCAATGGTGCACCAGAAGTGCGCATGGTGTGAGCGTCTGCAAGCAAAGGCCAGGTTAAGGCCCCAGGGGGAAAAAGGGGAGGTCCTAAAGTCACTCTAAAGCCTAAGTAGAAACAGCCAAGGAAGGAGTGGGGAAAGAATGAATGTGTGGAGGCGTTGAAGGGAGTAAACGCAAAGGCCTCAGGGTCCAGCTCAGTCACTTTTTAACAGAGACTGTTTAAGCAAGGAGAGATGAGACGAGAAGGGTTCTGGGGTAGAGAATGACTCACCCTATGACCCACCACAGCCAAGCCCCAACCCCCTTAGGCTTTGGGTACCCAGGAAAGCTACACCAGTGTCTAGTAAGTGGGAATTTAAACTGGTCTAGTAAGACAGGTGCAGAAGGCCACATGGACACACTGATTTCCATATAAGAATGGCTTGTTTTGGTCCAGTTTAAATGAAGTGGGAACAGGTCTACCTTAAGCCAAAGTAAGCCACTTGTACCAAAATCGAGTCCCACACCTGGGTTTAATTATATCACACCAGGAAGGGGGTGGTCCCCCAGGCTGGCAGGATCCCAAAGCAGTTTAGGGCTTTATAGGTCGTATCAAAGCCCTTAAACTCCCCCTGGAACTTGGTGGGCAGCTGGTGCAGACTACAGAGCACTAGTATAACAGGGGCTCTGCTCCATGACATGCCACTTAATAAGCAAGCGGCTGAATTTTGCACCAACTACAGTTTCCAAAGGGTCCCAAGGTGTAAAGACCTTATTACAGAGGTGAGCCTTAGGATGTCTGAAGTGTGGATAGCAGCGTCCAGGTTGGCACCACAAAGGAACGGTCACACCATTCTCGCCAGTCATCAGTGAAAAAAGGAGCCAGTCTTGGCCATTGCTATTACCGATTTATCCATGCTCAGTCCTGGCTTGTGACACACACCACACACACACACACACACACACACTCTCTCTCTCTCTCTCTCCCCCTTCCTCTCCTTCCTCTCCCTCCCTCCCATGCAAACCTTAGTACCCAGAGGCAGGCACGTCCATTCGGTCTGCTGGTTGCTTCCCCTCAACCCACCAGCATTATCCTCAGCATAGCGGGAGTGGGGATCTCACCAGCCAGCCCTCCTCAAGGCCCATCAGCCGGGCTCTGTCCGAAATCTCGGAGACTGCCATGTGCCTCAGGATCCCTAAGCACGACAGGCAAAGGGTGCATGCATGCCAGGGAGAGGTCGAGCTCTGGGACGGGCCCATCCCTGTTTGGAAGGGATCTGTAGGCTATTGCACCTTCGAGCACGGGAGGATTAGTGAAACCTAGCATGGAAGGTGCCTTGGGGCTTGCTGGCGGTTTGGGTGGGGAGAGCTGCATTTCCCAGCTTCTCTTATGATCTGCTGACTCCAGGGTGTGAAGAAGCCGTTTGACCGCAAGGGAGCTTTCTCCCCCACCCTCTTTCCCCAGGAGGCAGGGATGCTTTGAAAGGGGCTCTGTTCTGGAAGCAGCTAATCAATCAACTCCAGATGTTGAATCTCCACAGCAATGGAAGGGGGGGGCGCGGTATGTGTGTGAGAGGATGGGGTAGCCAGGCCCGGCAGTCTGGAGCAGAGGGTTATGGGAATCCCTCTAACCTCTGGCAGGCAAACAAACAGCAAGAGCACCAATAAAAACAGCTGGGTGGGATTGAATGGAGCTACTACAGAGCGCTCTCCTGCCAGCGCAGAGCCGCCGGGCCGGAACTCAGCCCAGCCAGGGAAGGGGCCTCTCGCCACGGGAGGGAGCTAACGAGAAGGCGAGAGCGGCAGAGACTGTCTACAGACGGGGCTTCAGTGCCCCTCCGCGGTGGGCAGAGCGCAGGGCGGAAATGCTGCATTTCCCTTTCCAGATCAGACAGCCCTAACGCTGGCACCCACCCAGCTCCTTCTTTGAACCCCTCCCCCTGCTTCGCCCCAGGAAGTTCCGTACGCCTCGGCCTCCCTTTCGAGGCCCCGTCACAACTCTGCCCATCCTTGGCTCGAGTCACCCCAGGCTCCTCAGCTCCCACAGCCGCGTCTGCTCTGCCCACCTGCTTGCCAGCTTCTCCCGCTGGCGTCTCCTTTCCCCTTCCCCGTTCACAACGGAGCCGGAAGGCCTCTAGCCCTCCCCAATGAATCCCTCCTTCAGACCCACCACACCTTCAGGAAATCCAACCCTTTGTGAGGATTCAGCTGGAGGCCCAGCGGGGAAGAGCTGGCCCTTCATTCATTTAAAAGCTTTGGCAGAGGTACATACACCTGTGATTGAATCCCTCTCCTCCCACCTACCATACACCATTTGACTTGATAGACTGTAAGCATCGTTGGGAGGGAACCACATCCTTCAGCGGTTTATACAGCACCTAGCACTACCGGGCCCCACTCACAGTCGCGGCTTCTGCAAACAACAATAGGAATAATCCCTGAGGGTGGATGGTAACTGCTCTTCAGGCTGATGGCAAAGAAGCATATACACACGCTCAGAGCATCAGCAATACCTGCCAAGGTGTTCCCCTCAATACAAGGGCAATATGGCTAGGGAGAACCTGGTGAGACGCAGGGGAGGGAGGAGATCTCTCGGCAGGCACTAGCCAAAACAGCTGGACCAGTGGATTTACAAAGAACTATTTAGCCCAGTGACTTCAGATATAACTTCCCGCACATCAATATTGTTATTTTTAACATCACTGGTACATTATAAATACATAACGGATAAGGCACTGGCCTCCAAAGCCAGGGATTACGGGTTCACGTTCCATCTGGGGTTCATTTTTTTTTGGGACGATATTTTGGAGGGGATCCAGAGAAAGGCTTAACCCTCAAGGAGAGGTTAAGAGAATGAAGTACGTACTGCACAGCTCAGAGATAATTCACAGGGCCACGGGAAATGGGACCACCTTCTAGAAACAGCATCCGGAGGAGGAAGAATGGGGGGAGTGGTGGGTAGGGACATGGGGTTTCAGGATGGAATCACCAGCTGTGATTGGACAGAACTGGGAGAAAGGTAGAGTTGGTATCAGGGCATATTTGGTAACAAATAGGGTCGATTTCTCCCCAAAGGTGAATTAGATGAGGGAGCAACATCCCAACATAAGGGGCTGCGTCACTCGCTGCTGAAATGATTCAGACCTGTACTTAGGGAATAATCCTGCACTGGGCTAGATCATCTTCTAGTCTCTCTCTCATCTCTAAATTCTAGGGAGGGACTCTGCAAGCCGCCTGACCTCAGAACTAGTTTTCCCCACCCAGATCAAATTCAACTCACGGGGGGTGAAATTTAGCCCTATGCAGAGGATCAGCCAGCACCAGGATGTGCACCACTAAGACCCAAACACGTGCACCCAGTCCCTCCTTAGGGATCAGAGAGATCAAACTGAGTATCCCATTGACACCCACTCTAGAGCATGCTGTAGACAGGTTTCATATAAACTGCCTTTATCAGCTGTCCCACCAGGCTATCTGTATAGCTGTGTATCAGTGACTACATACAACAATACACGGATATTGTAACAGACAATCAGCACCCCAGGAACAGCAGAACTGCCAGGCCAGTCTGGAAGGTCTGTAAATATAAGGGCAAGCTGAGATTCCCAGGGGGGAACACCAGACATGACAGCCGGCATTAGGGGAACACAGCCACCAGTGCCTCAGGAACACCAGCCATGGGAGAGCCGCCAAAGGGTCAGAGTCCAGAGTTTTGGACGCTCATCTAAACAGCAGCCCAACCCTTTGAGACTGCAGAACTGGGCTGCCGATCTCTCAAGAACAGGCTCTCTCTGGTACAGGTTGACAGGAGTTCACATTTGGCCACTAGGAGGTGACTGAGTGCGTGCGGTTACGGGAGCTCAGGATACTCAGCCTATACCATAGCATGGTGCACTGGGGCAAGGGGTGCTCAGGACATGGGCCCACACCACACCGCCAGTATGGGGAGATGCAAGGGGGAGTTCCCAACAATTGGCCTGTGTCACATTGTGGGTTAGGGGGAGTTCTGACTGCCACAACCCCCAGGCGCTTCCTGGGCTTGGCATCTCCAGGAATCAGTTTGACGCAGCGCATTTCATCTTAATTACAAGGGACGCAATCTGGATCCCAAGCCTTAAGAGTCAGACAGTATGGCTGCATCAGGCTGGGCATCTGTAATTAACGTGTCAGGCAGGGGGCTGCTGCTGCAGACACCCGTAGGGGAACCAGTGACGCTGGACAGACAGGGGGAAGCGAATAAAGTGATGGGGGCAGGAAGGGGGAATTGGTCAGTGTCACTCTTAGTTGGCCCATGTTTCTGCCTTCAAGTTAAGCAGGAGCACGGGGAAGTGGGAAGCCACAGCTGCGGGAATATGGGGAGGGGGGACAAACCACAGCTGGGAAGAGCCTCAGAAGGCATGGGGCAGGAGGGGAGCTGTGCCAAGGTACAGCCTCAGGAATACGGGAGTGGGGGACAGACCACAGCAGGGAAGAGCCTCAGGAGGCATGGGGCAGGAGGGGAGCCGTGACAAGGTACAGCCTCAGGAATACGGGAGGGGGGGACAGACCACAGCAGGGAAGAGCAGACAGTACCTTGGGAGGGACGATCACAGACAAGCAAGGATATTTTACACCCAGGAGATGGGATGAGAGGCTGAAGCCTCCCAGCAGTCTCTCTTCCTTCTGCCAGCCCTTTTCCGCAGACAGACAGCTGAGAACCAGAAAGTCAGGCCAGCAGGAGAGCACCTCCAGCACCCTTTGAGACGGCCTCTTGCAGTGATTTCCCTACACCCCCCACCCTGAATTTCCCCAACACCCCCCCAGTTTTGTGAACTAGTTACATGCCAATTTAATGACGCCCCCCCCAGTAAATTCGAACACCCCCTCGCCCCCCAATTTCAATTCCTGGGGAGGCCACTGGCCTCTTGAATCCAGGGAGAGGGAGACAGCCTGGGTGAACGCTCCTGCCCTCCTGTCACAGGCAGGAAGCAGATTGCAACTGACCAAGCCCCTCTGCCTCACATGCATTGGCAAAGGGTGCAGATTTGACTATTGACCAGCTGTTTGACTTTTACCAATGCCTGGTTTGGGCTGTGTTAAGACACATGGCAGAAGGAAGAGAGGAAGTGGGCAGGGAGGGACCTGGAAGAGGGAAGCAGAGATAAGAAGGGGGCAGAGAGGGAAGGAAGCAGAACCAGGGCTGATAGAGACACAAAAGTGAAGCCGTTTCTGTTAGGACTCTGGGGTGCTAACATCAGGGTCAGGCAGGCGGGGACCATGCAGACGGGGAGTTTAGATTTGGTGCCTTAGGCTCTCTCTCATCTGTGCCAGGATGCTGCGGAGTCTCCTAGGGTCAGCACCCTGGTTCTCAGGGTGGCACTGGAGGGTGGCGGGAGAGCAGCAGTGACCCGCACTGGGGCGGCGGAGCAAGGCAGAGTCACCTGAGATAGTCACATCATTTCAAGTGCTTGAGTATCTCTCCTCCCATTTGGGTGACCAGCTCTGGGTTATTATAAGGGGAAACTCCAATGCCCTAAAAGAGCTTCAAATGAGGCTCAGAGGGAGGACAAGAGACAGGAGCTCATCCGAGAGCAGCCAGCAGTTACTGTCGGACTTAAAGCAGGAGGGCGTGTGGCCACATAGGAGAATGTGAGGGGGTTCTGGGCAGAGCAGGAGATGGGGAGGTCAGGGTCTTGGGGGTCTAGTCACACTCTGCTACTGACTTGCTATGTAGCCTTGGAAAGGTCACTTAACCTGAATGTGCAATCCTTTCCCATCCGGGAGACAGGGAGACCACTTCCCAGCCTGGTAGGCTCTGTAAAGCACTGCAAGCCCCAGCATGGCCTTTCATCTGAGATGCTTCACGTGCATGCACACACTGTGGCCACACGGCAGCTCTTCACCCCAATACGCTGCTCCCCTACAGCCCAGCACAGGGCGGGATCCGACAGCAGGGTTTTCTCCTGCATCTTGCTGAGACTCTCCATCTTCCCTGGGCTGAGCATGTTTCAGGGGTCCCTTCGCAGTGATGGTTGCAAACGGATTCACCTCCTCCTGCTTTGATACCCGGGGCTCCAGCCACTAGGGTGACCAGACAGCAAGTGTGAAAAATCGGGATGGGGGTGGGGGGTAATAGCAGCCTATATAAGAAAAAGACCCAAAAATCAGGACTGTCCCTATAAAATCGGGACATATGGTCACCCTACCAGCCACTCTCCTTACAGGGCACCGAGAGGGGAAAACAAGAGACAAAGCACTTTTCTTTTGCAACTTGGAGACTTTTCCTAGCATAGGGTCTCCCAAAGCGAGGCAAATTTCTGCCCCGAGTTGTTTACCTTGCAAATTTCATTCGTGGTTAATTGGAATTCAGACACAATTACGGCAGCAGACCACATGGGGGACAGGATTAGAGGAACGGGCTGGGGGATCAGGGATGCAGCAAGAACCTGGCTTCCAACCCCCGGCCTGCTATGAACGGGGGAAATAAACCACTTTCTCCCATGACACCCACCCCACAGCCGAAGGGGAGACTGAGGGCTCTAGCCCTCCTCCCATTTTATTCCCGTCAACAGGGGGAAACATAGGTCTCTTCACCTCCACACCCCTCACCACCAGAGCCTCCTTACCCCCCATAGGGGAAAGGGGGCTCCCTGCCCCCTCCACCACATACAATATCCCCAGCACGCGAGGAGCTCTTCTCCCCATATCTACCTGGAAGGATGGTGCAGAAGGAAGAGACGAGGATCTCTCTGCCCCTGTGCTAAGAAAGGCAACACAGATCTCTGCCCGAGTCGTTGAACTGGAAGGATTTGGCCCAGTATAATAATTACCTTTAACAACACAAAGGAGAGCCCCATTTGGATCCCCGTGCCTGGGATTGCAAAGCACTGGGACTAGGCGTGTCTCTGAAAAGCAGCCCCCCCTTAATTAATGGTCTCTTTGTAAAAGGGTAACTGGAAACAGACTGGTGGGAAAGGGACAGATGCTTATTTTTAACACCCCCTGTCCTGAGACAAGGCTGCCCAGAAATGGGGAGGAATCAGTCACCACTAGACTAAAAAATAAATAAAAATGCCACCTTATCATCTATTTTTTCCTTTCTACGTGACCCTGGCCCAGCTCCCCTGGATCTAGAGAGACAGATCTCCAGGGAGGGGTTCAGAGGGGCCAACTCACAGCTTCCTAGAGCAGTTGTTCTCCACGAAAACCTGCATTTTCAGCGCTGATTTTTCAAGAGCCCGACACACGGAACTCCACGTCCCCTTTGATTTTTTTCTTCTTTTTCTTTCCGCTGGATTCCCCGTCAGTTCGTGGCTCGCGTCAATGTTCAAGTTTGCCTGGTGGAGTCGTCTCTTTAATTCAGTGTAAAGGAGCCTAGGAAATCGGGTTTCTTCTTTCTGCAGCCTCCACTCTCCCCATTATGAAGAAGCACGACAGTATCCTACAGGAATGATCCAGAGCCAGCGTTGGGCAGTGCACACTAGCAATGCTGGGGCGATTTCAGGTCACTGCTGCACAATGCCACCAGGAGCTTTTGGGCTGGAATTTTGTAATGTAGAGACCAGGCAATGTAGAGACCAAATCCCAGATCAGAACCACCATAAGAAGCAGGGAGAGTTCAGAGATGAATTGGATTCTAGGCACTGCTGATGCCTACCCTGAAATAAAGGGCCCTTTAGAGCTCTCTTCTCCTAGCAGGTCTGTGGAGACCTGGCTACGGTCATGGGTCCAGAGATTCCATGGCCCTGCACAGTCATTTATAGCAGTACACAGTGCGTGTCAAGTGTTACCAAACCAGCATGGCTGTGTTTCACACCCACGTTGCACTGGTGCCAATAACCAGTCAGGACCATGTAGTTGGTTGGCTCTCTTTTATTTCCAGCTACCAAACTGCTTTAAAAGGCAAGTGCCGATATGTAATTATTCAATCCTTCCCTCATGCTATTTTTCTGTGTTAGCAATCACCATGGATACTTTATGGTACAACGTGGCCATCATCGGAGGGGAGCTGGTCCACAAGAGACTCACTCTACTGTGTTGCAGTTCACACTATGAAAGAGTTTGAGAACCCCAGGGTACAGCATAAGAACCAGCCACCAGCCAGGATGTTCAGAGGAGCCTAAGGGAGTTAGAGGCCAAAGTCCCATTGAATTTCAAGTGTTCTCACTTCTCACTGGTTCAACCCCAAGTGTTCCCCATCTGCCCCCCTTGTGGGCTATCAGAAACCCATGTCATGAGACAACTTGAGTGCCTCAGTCTCCAATGCTCCAATTCTCTCCCCTCATGGAGAGTCAGAACCACATGGCTGGCTCCTCCCCTCCGTACCCTCAGAGAAGTAGTTTGGTGGGTCCCTCTTCTCCCAGACCAGCAGAACCAGGTGGATGAAGGCTAACAAGGAAAGGCTTCATCAGGATTTGTTTAGCTTTTTAAGCAAATTCACTTCGGCACTATTTGCTCCCTCTTCCCTCTTCTCCGCTTGCTCCCCATGTGTATTATACCACGTGACGGCTCTCGCCGGAATGGTTGTGGAAAGGGAATATTCCCAGAAAGCAAGTGCTCACAGCAGAAAACTGATTCTAAGAGTTATGGCTTATCCAATTAGGGGCCAGAAGCCCACCATCTGACCTATGCATCCAATCAAAGATGGTCTGTTTAGAATTAGCAAACTAACACTTTCAGTGAACTATTTGCAAATAATGATCAGTCAAGAGTTATTCATGGAAAGGGTCTGGGGAATAAATTCATGTAGCCTTAAAGAAGTCACAATTGGCTTGTGGACAGTTTGAGGAGAGAACGAGGCAACATTTGTCTGGTTAATAAATTAGCAAGATAAACTGTTCACAATGAATTATTCATGGTGCTCAGTGGCCATATGAGAAATGGGGGAAGCAGCAAAGCATGCAGCAGATTCCTGCAGGAGCTGCACAAGGGACCCGTTGGCAGCTGGGGAATCAGAAACCAATGAAGCATTTGATTTAGATGGTTCCAGGAAGAAATCAGCTCATTGGAGTAATGATGAGTTTGGTCAGTTTTAATCCTGTAGATAAAGCAACTGGAGAAATGACGGTTGCTGGGGATATTACTCAGGAAAGTACACTCCGTGCTAGGGAGACCATGTGTGTGCAGATGCTTGCTCACATGGCACATGCCCATCTATCCATCCCCAGCCCAACCTCACCAGATAAGGTGGTCTTTTGCTTCACCATTCACAATCTGACTAGTGATTTCACAAAGTCACCAGTGCAACCTGCCATTGCATCCCCATCTCTGCACACACCAGCCACTCCAAGGCAGGAGAGACCGCTCTTGTTATCTCACTGTCGTTTTCCACCTTTCAATCCATCTTTCCAACAGCTGGTCACGATAGGCAGCGGTATGTGCTTCTCAAAGCCCACTTGGGCAATCAGCTGGCACCTCCTGAAGACAGGACTGTGCTCCCCCAAAGCACTTTGCAAACTAATCCGTTCTCCTCAGCCTGCAAGCCAGGTCAGTCTGACCACGATTTGATGGACAGGGAACTGGATGCGCTGAGGTTGGGGGAGTTTCTCAAGGACACAGAGGGAGTCAATTCCAAGCCAGGATTAGCACTCGAGAGCTGCTGATTCCCATTCTATTGCTCAGACTGCGGCAGTCTCCAGTCCAAGTACATGATGGGACAAAACCAGCCCTGGTCCCTGCTAGAAGTGATTTTCCAAAGGCTGAAGGTGCAGCCGACATCAAGGGCTGAGTTTGGTTCCACATCTTTGTCCCCATGTCCTAGGAAGCATCAGCTCCATTGCTTCTCATGCATGAGGGTCTCATTGGGTGATAGTATAACCTTGGTGTTTAACAGGCTTTAACACTCCCCTCCCCCACACACACACTTATCCCTGGCGTTTTCCCTTCCCCTGCACGCATCCTAAACTTCTCTTTGCCTTTTAATAGCACGCGGCTCCTGGCTGCGATTCTGAATGCCAGGTTGTGTGATCACAAGTCACTTACAAATACCCCAGCAGCTCCGCCATTTGATTTCACAATCAGCACAGCTATGGATTCAAGGTGTAAAATGACAGCGGGGCCCTGCAGCAACGGAGACACCCAGGCTCGGTGCTAGGCATAGGTGACCTGATTCGGTGACAATCAAACAAAACCAAACATTGTCCATTCCTTGAGCCAACCCGTTCTGTACAGTTCCAAAGCCTCAAACCTCCCCCTGCCCTGTAGGGGGATTCCACTGAATAAAACAGTGAGCTCCTATAAAAATAAATAAATAGATATCTCAAACGGTAGCCCCATCTCTCTCTAGTTGAGGAAGGCCCCATAGCCGACCCTCTTGCTATCTCACCAACCCCCGACCCGATCAATGCTATTTTGGACCAGGGAGATTGATGGAGGGGGAGAAAGAGCGCATTGTACACAACCTGAGAAGGGCCTCCCAGGGAGAACGCCCTGTGGGCAGCTCCACCTCTTTAGAACCATGAGGCTTCCAGACCGAGAGCTGCCACTGAGCGGTCTCCCCGATGGGCAGTGTCGGCCGCACACCACCAACCCCACTCCAAAGAGCTGCCCCCACTCCACCAGAAATCATGAAATTGGCTTAAAGCCCATAGGACCTGAAAGACAATACAGGTGGCATTCAGGGGCTGGAGCCTTTCACAGATCCCATTGTCAAGCTCTTCTCCGTAAACAGCAGGGCTAGATAGGTGTGAAAATGAAATGAGGGCTGAAATGAAGTGGAGGTTCTCACGACTCCAGGAGCTGGGCGTTTGAGGAGGAAAAAACCTGACCACATCAAATAGTGAGAGTCTCCATATGAAATTTGGCAATGCCGTGTCTTCGACACCTACGTTTGCAAGAATCAGGCAGGTGTTAAGTCTGACTCTCTGAACCCAAGGGAGGGTCATCACAGAGGAAACCAATAAGCCATTTAGTCCAGCATCCACCGTTTCCTAGAGGGAAATTCCCAGGTAAATGCAGAGAGGTACCCAGATGGCACAACACAGCTCCCTGAAGAGGAACCTTGCGTTCAGAACACCCAGGGCACAGGTCAGAGATAGGGAGGATCCAGCTAGTGGGAGGGGTGTTATTTGGAGGAGGGGGTTGCTTTAATTGGGAAGGGAGCTTGGGGAGGTTTCTTTTGCAAGTGATTCGGGGAAAAGGGGGCGGAGCGTCTTTTCCAGCCATGTAAAAGAAGCAGTGAGAGATAAAAAGGCATCGTTTAAAAAGTGGAAGTCAAATCCTAGTGAGGTATCTAGAAAGGAGCATAAACACTACCAAATTAAGTGTAAAAATGTAATAAGAAAAGACAAAAAGGAGTTTGAAGAACAGCTAGCCAAAAACTCAAAAGGTAATAACAAAATGTTTTTAAAGTACATCAGAAGTAGGAAGCCTGCTAAACAACCTGGACGATTGAGATACAAAAGGAGCACTTAAAGATGATAAAGTCATTGCGGAGAAACTAAATGAATTCTTTGCTTCAGTCTTCACGGCTGAGGACGTTAGGGAGATTCCCAAACCTGAGACATCTTTTGTAGGTGACAAATCTGAGGAATTGTCACAGATTGAAGTGTCACTAGAGGAGGTTTTGGAACTAATTGATAAACTTAACTGTAACAAGTCACCGGGACCAGATGGCATTCACCCAAGAGTTCTGAATGAACTCAAATGTGAAATTGCGGAACTATTAACTATGGTTTGTAACCTGTCCTTTAAATCAGCTTCTGTACCCAATGACTAGAAGATAGCTAATGTAATGCCAATATTTAAAAAGGGCTCTAGAGGTGATCCAGGCAATTACAGACCGGTAAGTCTAACGTCAGTACTGGGCAAATTAGTCGAAACAATAGTAAAGAATAAAATTGTCAGGCACATAGAAGAACATAAATTGTTGGGCAAAAGTCAACACGGTTTCTGTAAAGGGAAATCATGTCTTACTAATCTACTAGAGTTCTTTGAAGGGGTCAACAAACGTGGACAAGGGGGATCCAGTGGACATAGTGTATTTGGATTTCCAGAAAGCCTTTGACAAGGTCCTTCACCAAAGGCTCTTACATAAATTAAGTTGTCATGGGATAAGAGGGAAGATCCTTTCATGGATTGAGAACTAGTTAAAAGACAGGGAACAAAGTGTAGGAATAAATGGTAAATTTTCAGAATGGAGAGGGGTAACTAGTGATGTTCCCCAAGGGTCAGTCCTAGGACCAATCCTATTCAACTTATTCATAAATGATCTGGAGAAAGGGGTAAACAGTGAGGTGTCAAAGTTTGCAGATGATATTAAACTGCTCAAGATAGTTAAGACCAAAGCAGACTGTGAAGAACTTCAAAAAGATCTCACAAAACTAAGTGATTGGGGAACAAAATGGCAAATGAAATTTAATGTGTATAAATGTAAAGTAATGCACATTGGAAAAAATAACCCCAACTATACATACAATATGATGGGGGCTAATTTAGCTACAACTAATCAGGAAAAAGATCTTGGAGTCATTGTGAATAGTTCTCTGAAGACATCCACGCAGTGTGCAGCAGCAGTCCAAAAAGCAAACAGGTTGTTAGGAATCATTAAAAAAGGGAGAGAGAATAAGATGGAGAATATCTTATTGCCCTTATATAAATCCATGGTGCGTCCACATCTTGAATGCTGCGTACAGATGTGGTCTCCTCATCTCAAAAAAAATATACTGGCATTAGAAAAGGTTCAGAGAAGGGCAACTAAAATGATTAGGGGTTTGGAACGGGTCCCATATGAGGAGAGGTTAAAGAGGCTAGGACTTTTCAGCTTGGAAAAGAGGAGACTAAGGGGGGATATGATAGAGGTATATAAAATTATGAGTGGTGTGGAGAAAGTGAATAAGGAAAAGTTATTTACTTGTTCCCATAATATAAGAACTAGGGGCCACCAAATTAAATTAATGGGCAGCAGGTTTAAAACAAATAGAAGAAAGTTCTTCTTCACACAGTGTACAGTCAACGTGTGGAACTCCTTGCCTGAGGAGGTTGTGAAGGCTAGGAATATAACAGAGAACAGGTTTAAAAGAGAACTGGATAAATTCATGGAGGTTAAGTCCATTAATGGCTATTAGCCAGGATGGGTAAGGAATGGTGTCCCTAGCCTCTGTTTGTCAGAGTGGGGGTGATGGATGGCAGGAGAGAGATCACTTGATCATTACCTGTTAGGTTCATTCACTTCGGGGCACCTGGTATTGGCCACTGTCGGTAGACAGGATACTGGGCTGGATGGACCTTGGTCTGACCCAGTACGGCCTTTCTTATGTTCTTATCTCAATCAACTCTTCTGCATTGTCCTGGACCCCCCCTCTCCCCAGCTACAGCCCTTCCCCAGACCCTGATGGCTCTTGTTCTCTCGCATCCCACAAGGCACAACCCATCTCTGGCCTTGGCTGCTCCCTCTCCCCAGTTTGCATGGAAAGCACATTTGTCTCTAGTTCCCGCTCTCTCTTCCATCCCTGGCTTGATGTGATCTCAGCATGGTATTCCCGCCCCCCTCTTCTTTTTTTTAAATAGCTGTCGCGCCCTGTCAGAGATTTCCTTTGCATTGACGTGACCTCCAGTCCCCTGAGACGGACGGATGTCTCCGAGATTCATTCTCAGGGTTATAAAAACCAGCAGCCTGTTATAACCTAGTGCTTTCCTTCTACAAGGCAAGCGGGAGAGCCGGGAGCTGGGAACCCAGCTCTGGGAAGCAGAGGGCAGGGGGCTGCCAGGAGTGGGATTAGTCCAACACCAGTCCCCTTTCCCACATTAGCGCAGGAGAGGAAGAAGACAGGGTTAGGAGAACTCAAAGCTGTGCAGATGGTACCGATCCTGTCTACAGGACACCCTGGCCAAGCCACTTTTCAGGGAGAAGGAGCAGGAGAGAAAGAAGAGGACAGGAAATTGACCCACTAGGTCACTGGTTCGCAACCAGGGGTCCGCGTACTCCTGGGGGCAGGGCCGTCCCTAGGGGAGTGACGAATCTGTCAATCCGGGACTGACCACGCCGGACAGGGGAGGCGGTGCCTCCTCAAACAACCAGGCATGGCCCCGCCCACACTCCATCCTCCCAGGGCTCCGCTTCGGCAGTGCCGCTGGGGTCAGGGGGTTGCGCCACGCCGCCTGCCTTCCTGGGGCTGGGGAGGCACTGTACGCTCTCCCTCAGGTGGAAGGGGTGGGGCTGGGGGCTAGCCTCCCCCAGCAGCAGTATGCACGCCGGCCCATGGGGCCCCCCAAAGCATGGGGCCTGGAGCCATTACCCCGATTCGCCATAGCCTAGGGACGGCTCTGCCTGGGGGTACACTGAGGTCTGCCAGGGGGGTACATCAACTCATCTTGGTATTTGCCTAGTTTTAAAACGGGCTACATAAAAAGCACTAGCAAAGTCATACAAACTAACGTTTCATACACACAATGACTTGTTTATACTGCTCTGTATACTATATGCTGAAATGTAAGTATAATTTATAGTCCAATTTGATTTGTTTTATAATTATATGGCTACAAATGAGAAAGTCAGCAAATTTTCAGTAGTGTTGTGCTGTGACACTTTTGTATTTTTAGGTCTGATTTTGTAAGCAAGTAGTTTTTAAGTGAGGTGAAACTTTGGGGGGTACGCTAGACAAATCAGACTCCTGAAAGGGGTACGGTAGTCTGGGAAGGTTGAGAGCCACTGCATGCATTTCCTTCTGCAGAGCTGGGTCCAGGCGTCCAATGAGAAAGGTTGTGTTGCCCTCACTCGTTTCCACTGCCTACATACCTCAGCACAGGTACCGCTCAGGGAGGAAGGGCTGAGTCAGAATTAGAGACAGACCTGACCTGAACCAAACCCTTGGATCCCAGATTTTGCAGGGCACAAGGTGGATTCAGATCTGTCCCTAAGCTTTGCCATTCGGCATCCTCCAAACCCCAGCTGGGGACAGGTGCGTATGCGGCGTGGGTGGGAGGAAGAGTCTGCAGAGCCCCTCCATCCTGTGATGTGATCCAGCACAGGTGTAGGGGCTGAGACGAGTCTTCTCTGCTGCTTGGAGAAGAGGGGGTTAAAAAAAAAAGAGAGAGAGAGAGAGAGAGAGAGATTTACTGCCCTCTAGGACTAGCTAGAATACTGGGTGTGATCCCTTAAACACCTTGAGTACTGGGGAACTAAGCCCTAGGCCCACAGATTCCCCTCAGACCATATCCGACACCTGACAAGTCTCCCATTCACTGTGATGAGCATGAGAAATTGGAGGATAGGGGAAGGGAGAACAATGATGGGAGAAAGGAAAGGCCTAGGGGGAGGAGGGGGAGGGCAGACACAAAGTAAAGGAGAGAGAGAAGCTTTTCTCCAGTCTCCTCTAGCCTCTCCATCTCCTAGGTGGGAACTGGACCCTCCAACGTGACATCGTGGATGGGAAGGAGACAGCGAGGGGTCTGCCTGGCTAGCTGCAGGTTGTGGGATGGGAAGGGCGGAGAAGGAGATTTGAATAATTTTTGCTACATGGCTAGTTTTAGCCCTTAATTAAAAGATCGCTCTGCAGAGCTCTGATAAAGCAACAGCCGCAGATAAGCCTCCGCCATTCAGGGAGATGAAAGTGCAGCAAATGAAACAACAGGCTCCTCCATTTCAAACCTTTCCAAAGGGCTGGGCAAGGGAAACGGTCCCTACAGCCCCAGCCATTTCCCCTCAAGGACCTAGCGAGCGACGCTGGGCTGGACTCGGACGAGAACACGCCTTCTGGCTTCTTCTGTATCACTCTGCGTCTCTCCAATGCCTCTTGGCTGAGGACTGCGAAGTCCTTCATGACCAAGGAAGCCTCCCAGGACGCCTGGGAGGTACACAGGGCTCTGCGGCTCAGTTTTACAGCTCAGGGAAAGGGCAAAGTGACTTTCCCAAGGTCACGCCGAGACTCTGTTGCAGTTCGAGGAAACTGAATCACAGTCTCCTGAGCCACACTCCAGTGCTTTATCCAGCCTTCCTCTCCAGAGCATGTGCCTTTCCCCAGGGAAACTAGATCTCTCTGTTCCCTGCTTCTTGCTCTCAGAGGAGGGTCCCTTTAGGGTTCAGCAAGCCAGGTCAGATCTCAGATTCTCCACCCCTTTAGCTTTCGTTTGGCTCTGACAGACAAACACAGCTTTAAAGAACCCTCTCCTCTCCCAGGTCAGGTCATTAGTGTAGAATGCAGATTAATTCCTTCAGGTGATCATTAAAAGTGACTTGAGATGCAAAGGGTTTAAAAAAAAACCCCACAGACAACAACAGCCAGCAGCAGCACCCCCATCTCCCACACTGTCTGTGGTTTTCCAGAGTCAGGCCAAAGATGCACGCATGGTGCCCAGAGCGAGACACGCTGGATCTCTGTCTGCAGCAGGAATCCAACAGGCCTAGCCGTACACCCAAGCATTCCAAGAGACTCCAGGCACAGAGGCAGCATGGCCCAGGGGCTAGGGCACTAGAAGGGGACTTATGAGCCCTGGCTCTGTTCCCAGCTCTGCCCCTGACTTGCTGTATCCTTCAGCAAGTCGCTTCACCTCTCTGCTTCCCTTTCCATCCTTTGTCTGTGGGCCACATTCCCAGAGGCATTGAGGCCGATAGACACCTAGTGGGATTCTCAAAAGCATCTAAGCAGGTTAGGTGCCTAATGGCCATTGGAAATCACTGGGTCGAGGTGCCTAAATCACTTGGTCGCTTTTTGCAAATCCTACTAGATTTAGGCGCCTCGGTACCTTTGTAAATCTGGCCACAGGATGCTTGTCGGGGCTGGGTCTATGTTTGTACAGCACCTAGCACAATGGGGTCTTAATCTAGGCATTAGCATAAGGCAAATAAACAACAATGAGCCATCTGGGGAAACACTTGGTCCTGTACTAATTACAGTGTCAATTGCCCGGTCTGCTACTGGGGGAGGAGATTCAGACCTCTTCTCCGGCATCTTGGGGTCTGCAGATCCCAAAGTCTCCATGTAACCACAGAAAGGACTGGAGAAGAGGGGGTTGATTTAAAAAAAATTTTTTTTTAAGTATTGCTTATTTCCATAAGCCCCAGGAGACTGGAATGGCTGTTGGGCTAGTTAGACCAGGAGGCCTCCTGGATAAACAACAGGTGTGTAGGAACAGGACGTGCCAAGCAGTATATTATTTATACACATATATATTTTCAGAAATCAGATATAAAAATTACCCATGTGAATAACATGAAGTTCATGGCGGGTGGATAGCAGCCAAGTTACAGTTACCAACAGTAACGAGCATCTCAGCAGCACTCTGCAGACAGACAAGGAGTTAATGACGACTCAGGTCCCTATGACGCCCATTTTACAGACGGGAAAGCTCAGTCAGAGAGAGGTTCAGGGACAGACTGCTGAGCAACCTCATACATGCCCCGATGGGAGGAGCTGGGCATGCAGCTCTTTTCAACAGCTGGCCCCATACACAAGCAGAGAATGTGGCCCCATAGTTTCACATCCTGCCCTGTTCCTTGGCCCTCTGGGGTCCTTTCCATCAGCAGACTCAGAGCATGGCAAGGAGCAGGATTCCTGACAGCTGGGGACTGAAATCCCCGTGAAATATGAGGAGACGCAGCCCTCCGTGCCAGAGACCAGCAGCGCTTGTTATGCCAGGTGCTAGAATGTAAAAGCTCTGTGACCTACAGAGCTCTCCTCCGACAACATGCCCCCAGAATGACGTGCTAATGGCAGCCCTAGCTCCTCAGGGGCGGTCTTTCCCAAGCAGTTACAGTCTGAATTAAGACATTACATCAGCCTGGGCTTTCACTGAGCCCCATCTCTGGCTTGTGAGCAGGGCAGTGAGAAGAGGGGGGGTGTCCCTGTCTGTTACTCAGAGTTTCCCATGTGTCCTTATCATCGTTTATTCTTGAGCCGATCCCGTCCCTTCTCCCAGTGCAAATGCACAGAGCCCTCAGAGCCGGGCTCATCTCTTCCTCGGCAAAGGCCGCGGCACCTCCACAGCACGAGCGCCAGCACTTCACAGGAGCAGACCGCTTGAGAGAGGCAGGCCCTGCCATTTACAACGGGGGCCGCTCACCCTGTCAGCATCGCTACCCCCAGTGCTTCACACTTGCAAACACCCAGATCCATCAGCCAGCGCGCTCAGCCGCTCGGCTCCCATCAGAGGGGCCATGTGGAGACAACACCGCGCTCAGCGCATGACGGGGACAGGCGAGAGCCAGCCGCTTGCACAAAGCACGTCGAGCGGGGTGGAGAGTTAATGAGGCCCGGGAGATGTTAGTGCAGTTCCTCCTCCCACAGGGCCCACCTGCCTCTCCAATGCCAGGAACGGCCCAAAATAGGACAGCAGAACTCCCTGGTGCTTGGGGGTGGGAGGAAGGAAAGCAGCCTCTGAACCCAGCAGCAATAAACAAGGGAAGACAGAGGAGAGAGAGAGAGAGAGAGAGAGAGAGAACCCAGATCAGACACCCAGGATGTTTGTAAACCAGACCCAGGTCTGGGGATCTTCCCAGCATCCCCTTTTTAATGGGCCAAATCCCAGAGCTGAATGACCCCAACCCCTGACTTGTGTTTGAAGCTGGGAACTGAATTTGGTGGCACGAGCCCCACTATAAATATCAGACCCAAACGGCTTGGGATGATCTGGGCTGCACGGACGCTGGAAGAGGGGACAGGGGTTCCTGTCGAGATTGTCTGGGAAACCGGAGATGTGAATATTGTTCTGTGTGCCAGGCCCCCGATGGCTCCGGAAAGCAGAGAGCAGGCCCCAGCCAGCTTTGCATGCTGGCCTGCTCCAATGGGGCTATGCTGGTTTACAAAGACCCTGCACTCTCAGCGTGGGGGACACGGAGTGCGGCGGTGGGGGGTGCAGGATGATGCTAGGAAATGGTACTTGTACTGGACAGCGTTTCTGGGGGTAGTGGACACAGAACGGAGATCAGCTGCCCCTGACGTTTCCACGTCAATGGAACTTGGTCTACTGAGGCTCTGCGGGGGGATTCCCGGCCGGCGGGGACCCTAGGGAGGCCTGAGCCACGCAGCCAGGGTGGAGACACGGCCCAGACGCAAGCCCACGTTGGTAGCTTCATCTTCCCTTCTCCGAGGGGCCCAGCACTCTCTGCAGTGCCATCTCTCCCTGGGCTTCCCCTCCAAGCCCAGGGCTAGCCTCCCCGCAGCCCTCCCAGAGACCTCGCTGCGCACACTCCTCCGGGAAGTGGCTCTTCTCAGCAAGCTCCAAGCGCGCTGAACTTGCCGTTCTCTCCCCCACATGCCTTGAACAAACAGAACCAGCTCTTCTTTAATCCCCGCGCTTTTAGGAGCCTTTGACGTCATTGGCCTCCCTCGTTTGTCTCTGGCCTCCGGCCTCTAATCGGCTCACAGCGACTCTTGGAAACACAAACTAATGAGCCCACCGCTTTGGTCCCACCCCTCCAGCATCCAGGCGGTTTCTTCCAAAGGTGGGTTCTCTTGGGAGAGATCTAAATGTACTTAGCAACTCTGCACTCCAGCCTGGGATAATCAGCTGGGAGCAGGAGGCAGCTGACAGGCAGCTGGGACAGCACAAGTGATTTCATCTCAGCCTTAGAATTTCTCAGCAGCCTTCTCCAGCGGGTGTTTTCCCTCGGCACAGCCCAGCGGCACTGCATCCCAGGGGACATTCATCCCCCTGGAGTCAGCGCTCCCCAAGGCTGATGGATTCCCCGGCTCGTGCAGGAAGGAAGAAATAAGATGTCCCTGTGTAGCTTCCAGTCTCCTCCGTTGTGGTATCAGGCACTGATCACACAAGCTTCGTTGGATAGACGCTGTGTGAGCTTCCGCCAGCAACTTTGCCAGTGCCCCTCCCCCCTGACCTGCACCCCACTGCTGTTAGTGCCCCTCCCCCCTGACCTGCACCCCACTGCTATTACAGCGCTACTGCCCCACCTCACTCTGCCAATGCCTCTCCCCCCTGACCTGCACCCCACTGCTATTACAGCACTATTGCCCCCCCCACTCTGCCAATGCCCCTCCCCCCTGACCCCCACTGCTATTACAGCACTACTGCCCCCCGCTCTGCCAATGCCCCTCCCCCCGACCTGCACCCCACTATTACAGCGCTACTACCCCCCCTGCTCTGCCAGTGCCCCTCCCCCCGACCTGCACCCCACTATTACAGCGCTACTGCCCCCTGCTCTGCCAATGCCCCTCCCCCCTGACCTGCACCCCACTGCTATTACAGTGCTACTACCCCCCCCCCGCTCTGCCAGTGCCCCTCCCCCCTGACCTGCACCCCACTATTACAGCGCTACTGCCCCCCGGCTCTGCCAATGCCCCTCCCCCCGGACCTGCACCCACTGCTATTACAGTGCTACTGCCCCCGTGCTCTGCCAATGCCCCTCCCCCATGACCTGCACCCACTGCTATTACAGTGCTACTGCCCCCCCACTCTGCCAGTGCCCCTCCCCCCTGACCTGCAGCCCCCCTGCTATTATCTTTTCCCCTCCCCCACCAATGCTCCTGCATCCTCCTGCTACTCCACAGCTGGCTTTTCAAGCAAAAAGGGGAGGGTGAAAAAAGTTAAAAGCCAAACCACTGCCACCTGTGCCAAACTGCACAGTGTTGAAATGTCACCAGGGGCTTCTCCTCTTTCACTCCAGCCTTGAGAGGCCCAGCCCCCTCCGTCTCTAGCACCAGAAGCCCCAGTGGGAGGAGGCGACAGGCCCAGAGATTCCCCTCCGCCAGCCATCAGCGCTCCCTGGAGCTGGGGGAAGCTGACTCCCTCTTTCCTTTCATTGACAACAAAAGCCAAAGGCTCTGGCTTCCCGGCAGCGTTTCCACACCCCAGCCGGCCCGAGCAATCGCTAGACGTTAATAAAGCGAGGGCTCGGGCCAAAGGAACCCTGCCTGTCTCGCTAGGTTATTAAGTTTCACCAAGAAGAAAAATGAGCCATCCTGTCTCCCTCTCCCCCCCCGCCCCCCCCGTCTTTCCAAAACTGCAGCACGTTCCAATCCTTCCACACCCAGCCGTCCTTCCCGGCTCCCTCCCTCTTGCCGTTCTCGCCTCTCCAAGATAAATATTTCTCCTTTCCCCCCCTGCCAGGCAGCGGTTCTCAATAGTTCTGCACAGTTTTAATAGGCACTCAGCTGCGGCTCAGGTATTTTCCTGTCCAGCAGCTTGGAACTGGCAATTCTAGGTCTATCCACAGCCTCGGCCCCGCTCCCACTGAAGCCAGCAGCCATGCTCTTGATGGTTCAATGGGTGCCCGATCAGGTCCAGTGGGTGTGAAGAGGGGCAAGGCTGGCCCTAAGCCCAAGCCAGGCAAGTGGTTGCTTAGGGTCCTCAGGGTTGAGAACATCAGGCTCAGCAACGAGCAGCCTGATCTTTGTTGCTCTTGACCTCCCCACCACACACACTGCAAGAGGGAATTCAGATCCCCAGCTCCCTCCCCCTGCCTCTCTTCCCCCCCCCCTTCCCCACAACGCTTGATCAGTGCCCTGCAAACCCAGCGCTGAAGCTGACCTAAAGACTTCTGGGACACCAGCTGTGTGTTAGCTCTACAACAGTGGCTAGCAACTAGAGAGCAGCATGGCCAGCCCCATGCATTAAAAAACATCTCACCAGCCTGCTCTCAAAAAATCACAATTTTTTTAAAGCCAATCTCAAGAGGTTGTTTTTTTTTTAAAAAAAAGATAAGAATATTGAGCTTAGTTTGTCCTTGTCCTCTGTGCTGTGAGCCCTGAGGGTGCACTCTGGTCACTTTTTCTAGTTTTCGCCACAATCATGGCAGCTAGAAACACACTTTTTTCCAAAAAAATGAAAGCAGAGAGATTATACTGTAATCATAGGACCTCAGGTACTGGGGCTCTAAGAAAAAAACCTCAAGACTACCACGAGACTCAGGATACAGTTACAAGAACGCCAAATTTTTTTGCCACTAGAAGCCTCTCTGTTATTTTCTGGTCTAATGGAGACCCCAGGTACCATCCCATGTTACTAAACAAGAGTGACAATTATAGATGTTGTAAGTGCGCACCACTGTCTGCCCAGAGACCTCTGTCCCTCCAGCCCTTATTGTGCAAATCCAGTAGACACTTGATCAGTGGTTCTCAACCTGTGGGCTGCGGACCACTCGCGGCCCAATCAGCACACAGCTGCGGCCCATGTGACATCCTCAGGGCCATGCAGGTACTATATATATTGGGTGGATGTGGCCCACGTAACACAGAGAGCTGCATCTGTGGCTCACAATGGTAAACAGGTTGAGAACCACTGCACTTGATACTGTCAATAAGGGACTAGCGGCCCCAGCCACTTTATCTGGGCAGCGGCAGCTGCCTCACTCGGAAAACACATGCCAGTTTAATTGGAGGGGAGAGAGGAGAGGAGATATAAATGAGAGCGGAAAAGAGCCTTGTTAGAGGTTATGCAACAATTTCTTAATCAACCAAGACTGCTCTCCAAAGCACAAAGGAGACAGCCGGCTCACGGTTTGGATGGCCTTTGTTTTGGCCTCAGCTCCCCCTGGCTCAGATTGCAGGAAGGTTTGATCAAGGCTGGAGTTGCTAGCTCTGAACAATGGAGAGCGCAGGATGTAATTTAAAGTGACAGTGTTTACTTTTGGGTCTCGCGTTTCAAACGGGTGTGTTTCAGCCCCATCAGCCCACACGCCCTGGTTTGTGACGTGCTGCATGCCCATCCCCCTGCCCCAGCAACACTACCGGCCTTGCCCACCAGCCCGATTTCCCCCCACTGCTCCACCCCACCCTTTGGACTCCTGCTAAAGGATTGATCTGACATAGTTTGTGCTGGACACGCACAAAGACCGATTTGCTTTGGATTCTTCCAGGTAGCAGAACTTCCCCCAAAAGTCTCCTGCAGGGGAAGGACTCCTGAACCCCTGCTCCTCCTACAGCCAAACAGGGAACTGCCCAACGGGGTCTCTGGCTGGGGACGTGGCCAAGTGAAACCAGATTTTATGTCACCAAACGGCAGCAGGAGCCACAACAAACAAAATGGTTTATTGGCAACCAAGGGAAAAAACAAAAGTTCTTCCATCCCGAGTGCCATCTGGGGAAAGTTTGGACTCCAGGGACTTGCAGCCAGAGTGAGACCCCAGCTGGCATAAATGGCACAGACACAGCCCCTCCCACCCAGAACAGCTGCCGGACAGACAGACAGACACACACACACACTCTCACACACATATGGCACACTGCTACACACACACACACATCCTGACACACAGCTACAAAACACTGGCAATGCACACCCCAGCTAGAGACACTCCAGGCTGCATCCTGCTCACTGCAGGTAGGGAGCATTGCGCGGATGACAGCAGGATAATAAGTGACGAGGAGACTTGGGGACCCCAACCCTGCAGCAATGGGAACCCTCCTACGCGGCTGCCAAGTTGATCCTGTGCAGGAGAGCAACAGCTGCCACCTTGGCGGACGCTGGGGACCCCCCCGAAGCATAGCTCCCTTGCTTATGCCCCAGACCCAGGCTTTGTAGCTGGGGCTGTAAGGCCATGTCTACACTGCAGATGGGGGCGTGCCCCTCCCCCCGCCCGGGTAGACACTCATGCTAGCGCCGCTTGACCGAGTCCCTACAAATAGCAGTGTGGACGTTGCAGCCTGGGTGGTGGGTCGGGCGAGCCGCCCGAGCTCAGACCCAGAGGCTAGAGGCAGACTTGGACTCAGGCAGCCAGCCCAAGCCACCACTACCACACCCCTATTTTTAGTGCACTAGCTCAAGCAGAGCAAGCGCGTTTCTGTCTCCCTGGGCCGTGAGGCACGTGCCGAGCTGCAGCGTAGGCAGCCCCCCATTCTCTGTGAATCAGGCACAGAGGGGGACGCCCTTTGCACACTGACTCACTGGGTTACAGCGGCCGGGTGCGGCCAAAGAGAGAGGAATGTCTAGCTAAGCCCCTCGGTGGCACGCTGAGGGTCTCGCTAGTCTCAAGACCTGCTCACACCCACCCATTTTGTACTCAGGACCCTTCCTGCCCCACATCAGCTACTGCACCAGTGAAGAGACGCAGGTGCATTAGCCTAAAACTCGATACACCAGAGGCAATGCTTTGTTGAGGACCCTGACTTACTCCATTAAGTTTGCCGCCTTCAGCTCCAAGCTGGATTGAATCTTCCTCTTGCACAGGTAAAGAACACAAGGGTTTTCCTTTATTATTCCCTTTTAATTAAGGGCACTTGGCCTATTTATTTAAATTCCAGTCAGGCTTAACAGCAGCTATTTCCCTCCGCCCTCTCCTCCCGGCCTATGAAGTTGTGCTGGGAACCACATTAACACAGCTTATCCGGAGCACCTCAAGCAAACTGGTTTTGAATCACAGGAGGCCAAATGGAGCAAATGGCATTTAAGACAGCGTTCAAGCCTTGGCATCTATCCAAGGTACCTAGAGGGCAATAACTTTCTCTCTATGGTATCTTTATCCTCATACACCCTGTGTGAAATGGGGCAGTGCAATATCACCCGGCTAAGTGACTTGCCCCATGCCACTCAGGATTATTTGAGGCAGAGCAGGGAATTGAACCCAGGTCTCCTAATACCAGGGTAGCAGCCTAACCGCTGGGCCACCATTCCGCAGAACCTAGCCCACTTAAGAATAATGCTTTGCCCTTGTACAATGCGTTTCATGTGTACAGATGTGGTCTCCTCATCTCAAAAAAGATATACTGGCATTAGAAAAGGTTCAGAGAAGAGCAACTAAAATGATTAGAGGTTTGGAACGGGTCCCATATGAGGAGAGGTTAAAGAGGCTAGGACTTTTCAGCTTGGAAAAGAGGAGACTAAGGGGGGATATGATAGAGGTATATAAAATCATGAGTGGTGTGGAGAAAGTGAATAAGGAAAAGTTATTTTCTTGTACCCCGTAATATAAGAACTAGGGGCCACCAAATGAAATTAATGGGCAGCAGGTTTAAAACAAATAAAAGGAGGTTCTTCTTCACACAGCGCATAGTCAACCTGTGGAACTCCTTGCTCGAGGAGGTTGTGAAGGCTAGGACTATAACAGGGTTTAAAAAGGAACTAGATACATTCATGGAGGTTAAGTCCATTAATGGCTTTTAGCCAGGATGGGTAAGGAATGGTGTCCCTGGCCTCTGTTTGTCAGAGTGTGGAGATGGATGGCAGAAGAGAGATTATTTGATCATTACCTGTTAGGTTCACTCCTTCTGGGGCACCTGGCATTGGCCACTGTCGGCAGACAGGATACTGGGATGGATGGACCTTTGGTCTGACCCAGTATAGCCAGTCTTATGTTCTTAGACCCTCAGAGTGCTTTATGGGATGGGGCAAGTATTGTTTCCTCTCCCCCACACCTGGAGGAGCCCCCATTCACCCATCTTCAGGGACTCCCTGAAAAGCAAAAGCGTGGGCATCCCAGAAGCCTGCCTTCAGCCTCACCCAGAAAGCCCCACACTTCCCCAGGAGTGGATCTCCCTTCTCCAGCATTAGTAAGTGACAGAAGGGGACATCCTAACCTGATGGGACCTGAGCCCTTCTCACACACATGCCTCAGCAAAGCGCTACAGTAGAAGCTCAGAGTTATGGACACCAGAGTTACCAACTGACCGGTCAACCACACACCGCATTTGGAACCGGAAGTACGTAATCAGACAGCAGCAGAGAAAAAAAAAAAAAAAAAAAGCAAATACAACACAGTGCTGTGTTAAACAAACTACTTAAAAAAAGGGTGGGGGAGCAGCATTTTCCTTCTGCATAGTGAAGTTTCAAAGCTGTATGAGGTCAATGTTTTCGGTTGTAAACTTTTGAAAGAACAACCAGAACTTTTTGTTCAGAGTTTCGAACAAGCTCCATTCCCGAGGGGTTCGTAACTCTGTGGTTCTATTGCACTGTGTAGACACACCCCACAGCATACTGACGGGGCATGATTGGCCACAGGCACCAAACAACAATCAGCAACACACACACATTTGACAGGCCAAGACACCGAGGAGCCACACCCGCACCCATGCGCCATGCCTGCTCAAAGGGCTTGTCTACACTAGGATGGTGAATGGGGTTTTAAAACAGGTTCACGAGCAGGTTTTCAAACAGCTTGTTGCAGACCAGGCCACGATGGCTCAGAGCATGGTGGCTGGCTGTGGCCAGCCCTAGCCAAACGAACCGCTTTTAACCACCAAGGTCTGCGCAGTGTTTAAACACGTGCCGGCTAATAGATTTTAAAGCCCCACTTGGTACGTGCCCACACATCCCTTCCTAGACAGACTGCAGCGGCCAGGGGCCCTGGCACCACCGTGACAGGTGGCCAGAGAATGTGACACGTAAGGCGTAACATGGCACGATGGGGGACCAAACTTCAGCAGCCTTGAATTTCCGCTGCAGACAGCCAGAGCCATGGACTGGGAACACCAGCCATACCCCAGCTCAGCTGCCCACGCCTACAAGGCAAGATGGGGGTAGGGGGAGGGAGGATGAAAAAGAATCAAGCCGTTTCCTCCTTGGCTGCCGGCAGTTACAACAAATTATCTGGCAGCCACTTACAAATCCAGGCCCGAGTGCCAAGAACCGCCCCTACCCTCACTCTGCTTCTGCTCCAGGGATGTCAACAGAATGGCGTCTGCCTTCCCATTTCTGCCGTGGAGTATAAACACCTCCAGCGATCGGCTGGCCTCAGCCCGCCTTGCACAGGGGAGGAACGGCCACCCTGCCCCACCAGGCGCTGGCACGCGGCCATATGCAAAGCGACTGCCCAGCGAACGCCGCACGAGTTGCCAACTGCTCTCTCCCCCACCACCTCCCCCGATGCTCTTGGTTCGCTCCTCCAGCCTGGCTGCAGTGCCAGGTGGTGGGAGGGAGGGAACGAGGTGGCGAAAGGTAGCAACATGGGATGAAACGGGCCCATAAATTCCCTCCGCGTGCCCAGCTTTGCGTCAAACTTCTCGCAGCAGTTTTTGGGACTGTCCCAACTGGCATCCTGACTTTCCAACCTGGGTGTGCAACAGGAGCCTGTGGAGATTAGCGGCTATGCTGTCCCCTCGGCTCGAGGATGGGCAGACAAGGAGAAGCGACGCAGTAGGAGATGGGCTACATAGTAGTGCTGAATACTGGGGGCCCGCATGATGGTGATCCTGGAGCCTCCTTGCCCTGATACAGCGCCCAGCATGACCCAAAATAGTCCTGCCCCCACAGCTCAACCACTGACCTGAAACTTTCCCTCTCCACAGCCCAGATACATGTCCATCTGCCATGGGAGGTGGTTGATCTCACAGCTTCGGCCCTGGACTGGAACTTAGGAGATCTGAGTCCAGTTCCTGGCTCCGCTAGATACCTTCTGTGTGACCTTAGACCCTGATCTGTTCTGTGGATCAGTTCCCCATCGGTGAAATGTGGAAAAGAGTAAGACTCCCTTTCTCCCACCCTTTGCCTGTGTCATCGATTGAGATTGTAAGCTCTTTGGGATAGGTTTGTAAGCTGTTTTTTGTGTTTATGTACAATGCCTGGCACAATTGCCCCCTCCCCCCCCCATCTTGGTTGGGGCCCCTGGATACTACTGTCATACAAACACACACATGCTGATGCCCGTGCTGACGTGCCCACATGACCTGAAGACACTCCAGGCAATAATAAAATCCACAGAGCTGGTGACCTCCATTCCCTCAAAATCTTCCCGCTGAGTATTTAAATGCTAAGGTTATAATCTTCCTCCCCCCCAAACACACACATTTTCTAAGAAGAGCAATAAAGGAAAAATATTAAACTGCCAACGCTGGGTATCCGCTAAATCAGCAGCTTATCAAAACCTTAAGCAAGGGTGCACGAACGCAATCCAAGCAGAGGGAGGCCATGCTGCTCAGCTCAGCTCAGCCTACAGCAAAATCTCCTCTGCAGCAGAAGCCTCTCAAATGTCACCCTTCTGCCAGGTGGAGCCAGCAGCAACAAGGGCCGGGGTCGGTCTCTAGGGGTTCCTTTTCAACAGTACAACACAAAACCGGCTCGAACCCCCACCCAGTGACCTGGGACAATTACACACCACCCCCTGGGCGTCTCTAAGAGGCAATACTTCCTCTCTCGCCAGCAGAGAGTCTGAGTGTCACAAAAACTTTTAATAAAAGGAGGGAAGTAACTCAGCATTAATTTGGGAAAACACCGCAACTAGGGTTCATAAACATAAACCATGAGCAAAAGACCCACCCCCAAATAAGCTGGGCAGTGTCCTTTTCCTCTCAGGGTCTTAAGCCCACCAACCCAAAAGTCCCTTTAACGTGCCTGTCCATTCTCTGCATCCCACTCACAGTTGGTGTCCTTGACCAATGCAGCCCCAGAGTTCAGAGTTTCATCTGCAGAGTTCACCTTCCACCCTGGATGGAGAGGGGGGTAAGGAGGCATCTTACACACTCCGCAGCTCGGGAACTCACTCGCCGCCCCACCAGCCGATTGCCGTGCCTCTCTGCGGAGCTCTCCTCTGGCGCTCTCCATCAGCCTCTCTGCTGGCCGCTGGCCACTCACCTTACCTTTACGCCAGCCACCCTGCTGGCCACACCACTCCATCAGCCGCCCAGCAGGCCACTCACCAAGATGTCTTCAGGGCCCACCACTTAACACAGCTCTCAGTGATTTCAGCTGTTAGTGGGGGAGCCTTGCTGCTGATGCACCCTGGGGCAGTCTCTTGCAATAGAAACACTGCCCCAAAGTAGGTCTAATACTCAGTGACTTCAGTTCTGCAGTATGTAATAAGACCCTCAATTAAGTCTAAATTGGCTCTTTTATTATACTGTGGGGAGATAACAGGTCAAATGTTATCCCCTTGAATAGGACCCAGCCTCTCTCAACTCATTGGGCTTTGGAACCCATGTCCCATGCCTAGCGAGTGCTGTTCAGGTGAGGGTGAGTCCCTTCATCAGGGCATGCCAGGTACAGTTCGGCTGCCCTCGATTCACACAACAAGAATAACAACCCTTTATTACTCCTGCCCCAATAAGAAGAAGACTGAGGATCCAACCCCAGCCACAAGTGATCATTTGGGCACGTAATCCCATCATGCTGAGCACCTAGGCAGGGTGGGTGTGCCCATGCAAACGAGATCAGCTCCTGAAGTCCTTTTCCAAAGCTCACCAGTAGATGTCAGGGGAGAGCTCATTCATACTCTGCTTACACAAGTAACAATCGTGCCATTATTTGTGTGTCAGTAGCACACAGAGGCCCCAATGGAGATCGGAACTCTGTTGTGCTACGCAGCATTTGGACACGTGGCAAGAGACACTCCCTGCCCCACCGAGCTTACACTTGACAGAGACAGACAAAGGGAGTATTATCATTCCCATTTTACAAGTGGGGACTGAGGCAGAGACAGATTAAATGATTTACCCAATGTCAGAGCAAGACTGTAGCAGAGCTAGGAACTGAACCCTGAATGCTTTAGCCACAAGACCATCTTTGCTGGCTGGGAAAGACAGAGAGTCTCTGATCAGATGAGGACAGCTCATTTGGGTTTTTTTACATGCATAGTATTTAATCAAAAGCATCCAGGCCACTTAGGTCAGCCTTAAGTTGGGATGTGTTCGTTAAGTCACACAGAGCTATTGATTCGGGAGCATTCATTAGAATTAGCTGTTCAAATATAGACCTAAATTGGAGCCTCGCATCTGAATTGTCAGCCATTGCTCTGCCAGTTTCAATCCTGGAATACCTAGATTGGCTTTTTGAGTTAACCACACATTTGTATGTCACTTAGTTGTAAGGCTCTTCATAGTCTTTACTAATGTACCTCTAAAAAAATGCAGACTGCAGGAGATGTGAGCCACTAGGTTCCCATCCAGGCAGTGATTAAGCCGTGGTAATGTTGCCCAGGGATTAGGGAAGGGGACTGGGAGTTGAGACTCCTGGATTCTGTTCCCACTTGGTCACTGACTCATGCTGTGACTTTGGGCAAAAACTAGGACAATATTTTTTTTATTAAAGAAACCATTGATTTTGGGTGTGCACATCAAGCCTCCTTCAGCCAGATTTTCATTGAATCACAAAACTGTAGGGCTGGAAGAGATCTCGAGAAGTCATCAAGTCCAGTCCCCTGCACTGAGGCAGGACCAAATAAACCGAAGATCATCCCTGACAGCTGTTTGTCTTCTTAAGAACCTCCAGTGATGGGGATTCCACAACCTCCCTTGGAAGCCTGTTCCAGAATTTATAGTTAGAAATTAGGAAAAACTTTCTAACCTAAATCTCCCTCACTACAGATTAAGCCCATTACTTCTTGTCCTACCTTCAGCAGACAGAGAAAACAACTGATCCCAGTCCTCTTTATAACAGTTCTTAACATATCTGAAGACTTATCAGATCCTTCACTCCACCCTGTCTTCTTTTCTCAAGACTAAACATGCCCATTTTTTTAACCTTTCCTAATAGCTCAGGTTCTCTAAACCTTTTATCATTTCTGTAGCTCTCCATTGAATTCTCTCCAATTTGTCCACATCTTTCTTAAAGTGTGGCACCCAGAAAGGGACATAGTACTCCAGTGAGGCTTCACTGGTGCTGAGTAGAGTGGAACAATTATCTCCCATGTCCTACATATGACACTGCTGTTAATACACCCCAGAATTATATTAGCCTTTTTTGCAACTGCATCTCATTACTGACCCTTATTCAATTTGTGATCCGCTTTAACCCCCCAAATCCTTTTCTGTAGTACAACCACCTAGCCAGTTATTCCCCATTTTGTAGTCATGCATTTGAAGTCCTTTGTCCTTGTCTTTATTGCATTTTGTCTTGTTGATTTCAGACCAATTCTCCAATTTGTCAAGGTTCTTTTGAAGTGTAATCCTTTCTTCCAAAGTGTTTGCAGCCCCTCCCAGATTGGTGTCATCTGCAAATTTTATAAGCATACTCTCAAATCTATTAGCCAAGTCATTAATTAAAACAGTTGAATATAGGGCTGTCAGTTAATCACAGTTAACTCACTCAATTAACTCAAAAAATTAATCATGATTACAAAAAGTTAATCGTGATTAATCGCACTTATAATAGAATACCAATTGAAATTTATTAAATATTTTTGGATGTTTTTCCTACATTTTCAATTTTGATTTCAATTACAACACAGAATACAAAGTGTACAGTGCTCACTTTATATTATTATTTTTATTACAAATATGTACTGTAAAAATGATAAAAGAAATAGTATTTTTCAATTTACCTCATACAAGTACTGTAGTGCAATCTCTTTATCGTGAAAGTGTAACTTACAAATGCAGATTTTTTTCTGGTTACATAAATGCTCTCAAAAACAAAACAGTGTAAAACTTTAGAGCCTACAAGTCCACTCAGTCCTACTTCTTATTCTGCCAATCGCTAAGACAAACAAGTTTGTTTACATTGACGGGAGATACTGCTGCCTGCTTCTTATTTAAAATGTCACCTGAAAGTGAGAACAGGCATTCGCATGGCACTTTTGTAGCTGGCATTGCAAGGTATTTACATGCCAGATATGCTAAACATTCATATGTCCCTTTATGCTTCAGGCACCATACCAGAGGACATGCTCCCCTGTGCACCTACCTTGTAGCAATTTCATCTAGACCTCGTTTCCCTGGTTTGCTTATGAGAACGTCACATGGGACCGAGTCAAAAGCCTTACTAAAATCAAGATATATCATGTCTACTGTCAGAAACCCCATCAAAGAAGGAAATTGGGTTGGTTTGGCATGATTTATTCTTCACAAATCCATGCTGGCTATTCCTTATAACCCTGTTATCCTCTAGGTGCTTACAAACGGATTGTTTAATAATTTGTTCCAGTATCTTTCCAGGTATCAAAGTTAGGCTGACTGGTCTATAATTCCCCAGGTCCTCTGTTCCCTTTTTTAGCAATAGATATTATGTTTGCCCTTCTCTAGTCCTCCAGAAGTTCTCAAAGATAATTGCTAATAGTTCCGAGATTTTGAGCGGTGCTAAGTACCCATAACTCCTATTGACATCAGCTGGAGTGCTGGGGGGAAAACAGGCCTTGACTTCTGCACCTCAGTTTCTATCTTAGTAAAATGTGAATGATAATATGAAGCCTCAGACGGGTGAGGAGAGACAGTGGATTTATATACATAGAATGCTTGGGTGCATCGTTCAATGGGGTTTGGTTCTGAAGGATTCATGGGAACCTTTTTCCCTGTTTGAGTTCCACTGGGCCCAAACTCCCTGAGCTCCTGGTTTGAACAAATCCAGAAATTCCAAGTAAAACCCAGTTGAAGTGATCAAACCTTGCTTGCTTTGGATACGCGCAAGTTTGCCTGAAACCACACATCAATCCCAGGTTCAGTAACGTCCGCGATTCTGGGCACCATTTTGAGTCGGCAGTGAAATTGTTACTCAAAATTCCCAAAAGGAATGGAAAGGTTTATGCAAGTGCAAGATGGGTCCTAGCCACACTCATCAAATCAGAGCTTCTCCAAAGCTCAGGCATGACTGGCTGGAAAACAAGAATTCCAGTTTGCAAAAAGTTAATTGGAACAAAACCGAAACCTTCTGGAACTTTTTGCCAAAAGACACAACCTGCAAGAATGACCCATTCCAGAGAAGCCAATAGCACCGTGGTCCAGGCACCCACCTGGGATGTGGGAGACATCGGCCTGATTTGGAGCAGGGGCTTGAGCCTGGCTTCCCACATTCCAACTGAGTGTCCTAACCACCAGGCTATTGGCTGTTGTGGGGTGGGTGGATCAGTCTCTCTCTCACCCTCCTCCCAGAAATCCTATCCTGGACCTGAGAAGCCTTTCAGAGGATGGGTTGGTTTCAACGAGATCGTTTCTGTGGGGAGGGGGATTCGTTTTGCATGAGTCAACATTTTCTGACAAAACATCGACGTGTTATTTACAAATTAGTTGATGTCCTTTTCTTGCATCACAGCTGAATTTTAAAAACTGGTTGGAAAAGTACAAGGACAGAAGAGATAAGAGCAGTTTTTCTGCACTGGTGAGCCTGGTGAGAAAATGCCCCCATAGACATCTGTTTGTCTCCAGCCCTTCCTATGGAGAGTTACTGTCTCTATCAGTATCCATAAACCATGATTTGAGGACTTCAACAGCTGAGACATAAGTGAGAGGATTATTCCAGAAGTGGGTGGGTGAGATTCTGTGGCCTGCATTGTGCAGGAGGTCAGACTAGAGGATCGTAATAGTCCCTTCTGACCTTAAAGTCTATGAGTCTATGTTCCTGACCAGCTGCAGGCATGATCAGATCAAGCCTAGAACCAGGGCAGCTCAAACTCCTACTGTCTTAGGGCTGGTCCACACTAGGGAGGGGGGGGAGGGAAATCGATCTAAGATACGCAACTTCAGCTACGTGAATAACGTAGCTGAAGTCGAATATCTTAGATCGATTTCAAAAGGTACTTACCCCGGTCCACACGGCAGCAGGCAGGCTCCCCCATCGACAGCGCTTCCTCCGTTCGTGGAGTTCCGGTGTCGACGGGGAGAGGCTCTGGGATCGATTTATCGCATCTAGATGAGACGCGATAAATCAATCCCAGAACATCGATAGCTACCCGCCGAAGAGGGCGGGTAGTGTAGACGTAGCCTAAGCTTCTGATTTTATTTCCCAACTACTTCCCTGACCTCTCACATCCAACCTGTGGCGAGTTTCACTGGACACAGTTCTCCTTTCTATAACACAGCGTATATTCCAGGTCTCAAATCTTGGTCCCAATAAAATCAACAGGAGATTCTCCATAGGCTTCAGTGGGACCAGGACTGGTCTCACATATTACCCCCAAACAACCGTCAAACAAATCTTTCTTTCTTGTTTATCAACACAAAAGCCTCAACCCTGCTCAGTCACCACTCACAAGTTGTCCCTGGTTCACACTAACTGGGGATATAATGGCCTTGAAGTTGTTCTAATTCAGTTTATTTCCTTTCTGTGAGTTCCAATCAGCAGCGTCCTGAGCTGAAGCCCAGGAGAAACAGCCAGGATTTCAGATTTAATTAAACTTCACTGAGGTTGCTGCCGCCCTCCTCCGATACCAGCCACGGTGTCTTTACAATTCAGCCTCCCGGACCCTAGAAGCGCAGAGATCACTGAGCTGAAGAAGGAAAATGCATGGATGGAAGCCCCTGACATTTCATTAGCACTGCCGCAGCATTGCAGCCGGCTGGGCACTGCCTCTCACTGCAGTTCGGACCTTTTGCTAACACAGCTCTGGGAGAGAGAAAGTTCCATCCCATGGCTGTGTCAGATCACACAGTCTGGCCCCTGCTAATGGTACAGGGCTCAGATTTTAATGCAAATCCCGAAAGCCACCACACACTTGTCAAGGCAAGATGCCCACAAGGTTGTGCCCCCTCCCCCCACGCTTTGCTATTCCTTACAGCATGCTGCTGGTTGAATGGAGTCCTGACATTTTCAGCCCGGTGCCAAATGGAGAGTTGACTTATGGGTTTTTTTTCCAGATTTACTTTGTTAAAGCAGAGGAGCAGGGTGTTCTCGGGGCAAAGTGAAGGGCTGATGGCTGCAGCCCAGGCTCTGCTACCTTCCCATACGTACCTCCTTCCCTTCGAGAAACAGGGGAGGGGTTTAAAATCAATCAATAAATACCCCCCCACCCCGTGACAGTCCCCAAACACCCTCTGCTCCTGCTGGATGGGCAACATTCAGTGGGGATGAGGAAGCTGCCATCAGAGCCTTGCCTATACTAGGGAAAGGCTCAAGGGATGCTGGTGCTGATGTTAGCAACATTCGGATCTACTGCAAAGACAGGCCTACAGCGGTTTTCCACACCAGGTCTGTTAGGCTCGCTCTGAGCAGTCACCGCCAGTGTTTGCAGGAAGGGGAAGTCCAAGGGGCCTATGACGCATCAGCACTAGGGGGCAGATTTTCAAAAGAGCTCACTCCCATCTAGACACCACATAAGAATCAGAGGTGGAAATCAGAACCCCATTGAAATCAATGGCAAAACTCCCATTGTCTTCAGTGGGGCCAGGATTTCACCGTGGATTTTCAAAATGGTCCAGCACTCAGCATCCTGAGCAGTATTTTAAATCTGCTCACTTCATCTGGCAGTTATATAGGAGCTGGGCTCTTAAAACTCTGTCCTAACACAGCTAACCCACTGCTGATGCCTGATGCTGGTTTCGCTTCTACAGACCATCGCCACTAGCACAGATCTCAGCAATGGGTGTGGATGAACCAGTGCTGAAAATGAGTCTGGTTCTACCAAGTCCGTTCTCAGCACAGTTACACTAAGCTGCCTGTTTGGGGGGAGAAGGGGCTTTTAAAAAAAATTAAACTTGCACGTTGTCCCCTGGCAGCTCCCAGCAATGGGGCGCACACGAAGAGGCAGCCCGTGGAGTAATATGTGCAAGTACCATTGATTTTGTTACTTGGCTTGTAAGCGCCGTGGGGCGGGGACTATCATGTTGTTCTGTGATTGTACACGGCCAGGCACAATGGGGTCCTGGGTCACGACAGGGGCTCCTAGATGGGATAGGGATCAGAAAGAAGAAGAATTGGAAAGAAATGTTGCGTACAGACTTGCAAGCTCATTGTCAGAGCTGAATCGCAGCTACTATGGGCAAGAGCCTGGGGCTTCAGCTCAGAATTTGGGGATGTCAAAAATTCTGTTTTCATTAACAACAACAACAAAAATCTAACCTGCTGGTTGCAAAGAAAAGCTTGAAAATGTAACTGTGCCGTGCTGCCTGCCTCAGTCGTCAGCAGCCGCTAGAGTCAAGGAAGAAGCCATCTGCCCCACCACCACCAGAGCAGACCAGGTCACCTAATCAAGGGGGAGCCCTGTCACAGCACTGAGGGAGGTCACCCTGGCATGGGTGGCCCCTATGTGAGGATGTGCCTAGGACGCACCTTGCCTTAATCCTGCCCTGTTCATTGTCTCGGCAGAGATCTGCAAACTTTTCTATCAATGTTTTCTCCACAGGTGCCGACAACAGATGGGTCCCGTCAACTCTAGCAGTGAGATCCTTGGCAGTGCTGGTTCAGGGGGACCCACTGCTAACCACCATGGTCAGCAAGGGGTCAGTTTCCCAGGATGTACAGGCGTTAGGCACTTGGGATTATAATGCACTCACTGCCTCAGCTTCTTGGTGGCAGCACAATGAAGGGCTGTGTGAATGGATAATTATTCAACTCAATGGCAAATTAACTGGATGCCATCTCATGCCTTCCTTTTGCCATTTAATGTGGCTCATCATAGGTACTTTTCATCCAAAGCCCTGTACTCCAAACCATTATGGCTAACAAAGGCAGCAAATGAGAAAAAGTACTTTCAACCAACGGCATCGTGGGATGCATCTCAGAGCAGAGCGAGCGGCACACAGTAACATTTCCTTACAATGGGGGGTTTTCTAGTAGGAAAGGGACACAATCGGTGTGCAGCCAGACCGACTCCAGGAGGCAAAGTCCTTGACTGCCCCCCGTAGGACTGGGATACCTGGACGAGCGGGAGTGCAGGAGGAAATGAATACATCGGAAAACAATCAGAAAGGTGACTCCCTGCTACCAAATTCAGCAGAGCTGGGATCATCGGAGGGGCGCGGGGGGGGGGGGGGAAGAGGGGTCTCAAATGCCTAGGAGAAAGCCATGACAGTATCTCTATACCCAGCAGAGACCCCAGCCCTATAACTGCCCCCCCTCCCCCGCCTCAAAGAGAACCCCCAGGGAAACCAAAATGGGGCCCGGAACACAGAATCTATAACAGCATAATTTTGCATGTGGGCACACGTCAGCCCAGTGTTACACAGGACACAGCACAGGCAGATATGAGCGAGGACACAAACCTGTCTAGGGGTTAACAGGCCTAATCTTGAGGAGTATTGAGCACCCGTAGCTCCCCAAAAGTCAAAGCTGAACAGAAACTCAAATGGTTTGAAGTCAGTCGAGCCTTAGTCTCATTGGCTTTTAGTGGGACTTAGGTACTTTTGAGAACGTTGCCCAACACGACAGTTCACAGCTAGAACATGTTAGCCAATGGGGAAAAAACTATCGTTAAAAGTTCACTCAAAATTTTGAAAAAAAAAAAAAAAAGTTTAACCAGCTCAATTCACGAGCCTTTACAAATTTCCTGAAAACATTCCCGTGAGCATTTGCTTTGAGTTGCAGGAATGTTTGCAGAAAGAAAAAAATAATTAAAACCCTCATGAAGACTCCATGCAATGTGTGTAAGTTTGCAAATGGAGAAAAAAAGGGGGCTGAAGTACATTTGCAAGAAATGCAACTACAAATAAACAACTTTGTAAAAATCTGAGTCTGCTAGTGGGCAAACTTGTGATTAGAAAAACAGGTCACATTTGTTAAATCATTTGCTGCTAATAATGGGTGCAGTGGAAGAAGAGACTTCAATAGGAAAACAGAGGGGAGAAGAGGGATTTGTACCCATCAGCTCCAGGTTTGTTGATGTGACCAAGTAGAAATGTCTATCGCTCCTATGAGACCTTGCAGGCTGGGATACACCCTTTCTCCATCTCTGCCCAGCCCAGCAGGGATCTGTCCACGTCCAAAAGCCTTCCTCCCTCTACGCACTATAGTACTGATAACATATGGCCTGATTCTGTTCCCACTGCACTCAGTGGTAGTTCTTCTCAATCTTGGATAGGTTTTAACACAGTAGATACCTGCATCACTCAGGCATGATCCCCGCAGTGTCTCTGGCGGGGGTAGAACAGAAGTTCAGCTTGACAATCAGATGGGAGTTCACGTTGCCCTGTTCTCTACAGTGTCCGTGGCATAACTCTGCCATTGTTCACATCTGCAGGTTCATCTCAGGACAAACACTATGGATATTTCTTTTTAAATGCATCAATACTAAAACTAATGAGCAGGTTTCCATGGGTACATGAGGCACATGTAACTATGTGATGTTCGTTGGTTACCATGGATACAGAAGGTATATGTCACCATGGAGTGCTTATTAGTTACCATGGCTATTAAAAGGCTCTGGTCCCCTAGAGACACCACAGGGATGGTGAGAGCCACTTGCTTTCCATGCCCTTTAGCTCAGGTACTTATCTCTATGGGATACTGCCAGGTTACCTGGGAGACAGGTGGGGACCATGTGACATTATTGCCATGGTTACTAGAGGCCAGGGTGATACAGGTTTCCAGGCATACAGTAGAGACCTGTGAAGTCACGTGGCATGAGTTGCTATGGTAACTGTCAGGAGTTTAATGCCAGCTGAGCTTAAATGAAAAGAGCTAGCTTAAACCGGAGCTTTTCAGCTGGGTTTTAAGCAGGTACTTTGTCCCCTCATGCCCCCTTCCAAAGGGGGTCACTTGGGACTTCAAAGTAGACAGGACAAAGCATCAGAAATTCTGCAATAGGGAGGAAGGAACTGGCAGGAGGAGGAACTGGCTGATCTAACAGGTCTTTCCTTTCTCTAATCCCTGTGATTCAGCCCTAGTCCTTGGGCTGTCCTATGAGGAGATGGGGGGCTCGCACCCTAAGCCCAGTCAGAGACCCCTGTAACTGGGGAGGGTGGAATTCACACAGCTCTAAGCAAACAATGAGGGTGAGGCAGAAGACTATCAGACACATGGTACTCTGCTGCGAGGCGAGGGGGGGAGGGAGGGAGCCACATCATCAGCGAAGGGTATCCCTCTCCCGCACGTCACCAACGCTCCTAATGCTCTGCAAGACACAGTTGTTCATCGATCTATTGCCTGGATTCCTGCTAGGGTCTGGATTCCCCGGGTCTCCAGACTGGAGAGACCAGCTGTGAGGCGTATCGCAGAATCAATATGAATCAGAAGCATTCACAAAAATGGATCCAGAAGAGGGGCTGGAAGCAGGTCTCTCCAAACCTGGATCAGAACCAGACAGACACCCTTGGATTTCCTAACGGCAGCAACTTAGTTTGCCTTTTGTGAACTGTAAAAGCAGCCCCTCAAACCAAAATAGAGATGACCCACTTCTCTCACCAGTTTCACACCACTTTTGTTTCAGGCTCAGACCCGGGTCCCCTTCCTCCCCTTTTCCCAGTTGCTGCTCCACTACCACACTGGCCATTTTGAAGGAACTGCATTTACTTCTGTATTCTCCATCAGCAGTAGAGCCGAAGTAAATAGTTTGTTAGAGGGGAAATTTGTGAGACAATTTTTTCCCTGTATATCATTGTCTGCAAACAGATCTCAATTCTCTCAAATTTAGTCATTATTTTGAATGATTCACTAAATAATATCAGCGAATAATTCTTGGTTTGCAGCTCATTCACACGCAGATCATTGTAAGTGGCTGGGACGCACAATTCAAGCTGATTGGACAAGTCACACAGTGTGTTTCTGTTCCCCGGCTGGAGAAACATAATCAAGGTCCCTGAGCAACTACTCTCAAATTATAAATTCAAAAGTCATTTTCTGTGACTGTTCTGTGCTGCTTGTTTAAAAATCACCATGTCACAAATGCGCCTGCCAGAAAACTCCTTTGCTAGAATACTTGTGGAGCTCTAATACAGCGGAATAAATATGTGAAAGGTTGTGTGTGGAACATTTTTTGAGGCTTTGCCCTGGTCTAGAGAGGAATATCCCAGCAGCGGGGCCCTCCTCATGTTTCAGGGGAACCCCAAAGCAACAGCACAGGTTGGGTAAACCTTCCCCTCACCCCATCCCTCCCCAGAACTCTTGGCAGCAAGACTGTGCTGTCCATCGAACCCATATTAAGGGAATCAGCTTTACATGGCTGACAGAAGTTATGGAACGTTCCCACATGAAAAAAGCAACCAAAGTGTACACTGTATTTCCCAAAACAGACAGAGGCCACACTAGCTCTTTTTGCACACTCACTATATTCACCATCCAGTAAGAGGGAGGAGGACTTGCTGGTTACAACACTGGATTAGGACCCAGGAGATCTGTGTTCGATTCCTGGCTCTGTCACAGACTTTAACCATGACCTTGGGCAAGTCATTTCACCTCCCTGTGCCTGGGTCCACCCATTTGTAAAAGGGAACTATACTTCCTTTGCCTGTTTTGTCTATTTCCAATGTAGCTCTTCAGGGTGGGAATTGGCTCTTAATATGTGTATGTCCAGGGCCTAGCACAATGAGTGGCTGAGCTCAATTGGGGTCTCCCTGTGTGTGCAACTGTAACGTGACCAGTTAGTAAGGACAGCATCAACAGCAGTAACTGGCATTAAGATGAATTTGATTCTAGATTTTAATCCCTTACCTCCCCACACCCGCTTTATTTTTGTCTCCTGCCTCGGAGCCTGCCGATCTCACCGGAAGAGAGAGATAAATGACATGGTTAAATCTCCACTGCGACCCTGATATTTCCTGAGTGGACGTCTCTGAATGCAGAAACACCTCAGCTGCCCAATTTCCACCTTCTCCGTTCTGCGTCTCTAGAGAGACCCCAGCTACCCCTCAAGTTCTTGCACAAGTCCACAGGGAACCAACAAAGCGTCCACTTGCTTCATTAGCAGAAGGGGCTGTGCTGGAAGGAGCTGAACAGTACACACTAGAACATTGTGTTACGGCTCACAGGTCTAGTAATGGTAACCCTGGCTCTGCCAAGAGGGAATATAAAATGCAGATTACTCACTGACTTGGATTTCAGCCTACTTTGGCTTTTAGGTCCCAGCTACCATACAATTGCAAACCAGGCTGGAGCAGCAAATGCCACATGGTATGGTTGTTGCTTTTTTAGATCGGACCAACCCGTGTCATAAGTCAAAGGACCCACGTGACAGTCTTCTTCAGAACGGTCATGCAGTTCCCTTAGAATAGTTATAACTTGAAATGGCGGAGTGCTGAAACCAAGATTGCCTTTGTTCTAGTTTTAAAACAAATCCACTCCAGCGTTTGCTTTCTGTAGATATTCATGTGATTGACGTTACACTCAAATACTTACCACACTTAAAAATTCACTTTCCATGAGAAGTCAAACAAGAAACCTGACCAGACCCAACCAAACAATAGCATGTGCCTTTTGTGACCAATGTAAGTGCAATGACACCCTCACCCCCTGCATGGGTTGTCCAGAGGGTTTCACTCTAGGATCTTTGGCACCATAACACACCACCACTTAAACTAAAGGAGTAACTCCATTCCTTGGTAACAGTAGCAGGTTGTTTTCCTTTGTGGATCAGCCACTCGATAAGAACAGGAAATGTGGTGTAGGTACACTACGCAGACAACAGCCTGAATGCCACATAGCAAGCCACAGGGAAAATGAAATTTGCTAAATACTCTGTGAAATATTTTCAAATAAATTGGGGTCAGGAAGAAACCGTCTATTCAGACATTCCTTTAACAAACAAGTACCTTATTCAGAATGAATTATTCAATCTGGACAAATGGCAAAAGAGTTGGGGTACTGAGTGCCTTGATATAATTTAGGACACATATGTTCTGTTATTGTATTGCAGACCTGGTTACAACAATTGTTCACCAACGAGGTCTACACTTGGTTCTATGCTGTAGCATAAACCCCTAAGGAAAAATCCTATAGGCTTTAATAGAAAATTATATCCTTTATAGTGATTTAAAAAAAAAAGTCCTATGATATCCTATAGCAGCATATAACTTTTTATAGGTGGTTGGTTTTTTTTAAAAAAATCACCCTATAGAAAGGGTAATTACCCTATGGAATTTAATAGAAAGTTATATCCTTGCTATAAGACATAAAAGGATGGCTAACAACGTTATATAGAAGGATTAAGGATTATACGATTTTTCCAAAGGGGCTTACACTATAGGGTTCTATAGGAATTACTCTAAAATCTATTTTATTTTTAGGGAACCCCATTGATTTCATGGCTATTAAGTTCTACAGGACTTTGCCAGAAGCATACTGTTTTAATGGTGCCCCCCAAAAATGTTGCTGTCTTGTTCAAGGGAATATGGTCATAGCTTGTTTAACATGTGACAAGAAGCAACAAGCGTATTATGGAGTATGCCGTTTTTGTAGTGAAGATGGGATCTTAGTTTCAGTTCATTTCATTAGTCTGGTTCATATTTGACTCATGTGGTCTCTGGGCCACCAATCTATTCTGGTAGGTAGCAACCAGCTCAAAGCAGGCTTGGATTGAGCCTCCTTTAGTATTACTTGAGATTTTCTGATCAGGACAAGAACATGGAGGCTCTTCAAAATAAGCATAGCCGCTGTGAGCAGAGGATATGAAACCATCACTGCAGTATGCTATCACCACCCAAGTGAAACTGACAGAGCACAAAGATCTCACACCAGCCCAGTACATTTAATGGCCTCACACCAGGAAGAGTTCCCAGATCAGAGACCAGGAGAAATGTAGGGCTTGATTCTGCTCTCGTTCACACTGGCATAAATCAAATTTCCCCAGTAAAGTCAATGGAATGACATAAGTAGGAAAAAAAATGCTAGTGAGTGCAGAATCCGATCCATTATCTCCACCGGTATCATAGGCAGCTGCCACGGTTTTAAAAAAGAAGAGTTTCCATAATTCATTCTCATCTCTTTAGAGTCAAGCACAGAATAAAATGCACACAACACACCCCCCTCCAGTGATGATAACCTACACAAATGCTCCTCAGAACTCAGAAAAGAAAGGGGGGGGGGAACCAAGACAGACGACGGGAGGAGGAGGATCAACAATGCTTGCTGAGACGCCAATTGAAAGAAGTTCCACACATCTCCCACTCTTCCAGTGTTCGCTACCGCAAATATTATATCGTTTTAAAATAGATAGATCACTACACCAGAAATGACCCCCTGTCTCTACCACAGATCTGTGATAAAAAGTTTCCTTCAACTGTTGCCATAGAGATTTCTTGGCTCAGCCCAGGATACCCAAATCATCTCTAAAATGGAAGAATTTAAGATTTTAATCAGGCAAACACAGGGGAGGCCGCGAGCATCAATTTGTGTACTAGCTTGAATGGTTTCCACTTACAAAGTACGACTGAGAAGTTGGAGGAGGGGGCGGGGTGGACAGAAGGGTTGAGTTCAGACAGCTGAGTATCTACAGCAACATCTCTCTTATCCAGAGCTCAGAGGGAACTTGGAAAAGAGCATCCGACATATTCAGCCAGAACGCAGGTTTAATTTTTCCTCCAAGCTCCTGATTTAAAAGGACCACAGACAGCCTGCCTTCACTACATCAAGCCCTACTCCCTGGCATCTGGACTTGATTATTTCATAGTCGAGGTGAGGAGGTAGATGGGACAGGTGGCTCAAGAGAACCAGCGAGAAGATTCAAAGGTGACTGAGGAAAAAAAGGGAAAGCATTGCCTTTCAGGAAGGGCAGAAGATGGAACAAGGGAAAGAGAAAGGAAGGATTTTTTTTAGAAGGCAGAAAATGAGGACAGACAAAATTGGAGAGGTACTCCCATGCTGAACTGCTCCTAGTTCAGTGTGTTCTGCTGCACAGATAAAACCTGCCTCTCAGCAACCAGGTCCTCATTAGTATCCCCACTATTGCTCCCTAAACCACAAGAGAGGGCGAGTGGCCGCAAGCTAATCATTCTGGGTAGGGAGCCGCTGGAAGGACATTCCAGCCAAGCCACAAAGCCTCAGTGAACAGTTCTGAGATTGTCTAACTTACAGATTACCCCTTGAGCTCCTGCTCCTCTCCACACACACGCACAAAGTGTTTCTCCTTGGGGCTATATGGATGCAATAGTCAGTGCAGCTCAGTAGACAGGGCACTGAGCTAGGAGCACCGTTAAGCCTGGGGCCCAGTTTTGTTGCCCTGTTATCTTGTGCAAAATGGGCCTACAGTGACCCAATCAGAATAGCAGCGTTTTACCCTCCCCGGCTGGCACTCACTTTGCAGTGGTGTGAGGGAGTAGACAAGGGGCAGGGAAAGAGCAAATCCAGCCCGTGGGTTCGGTCCCCAACTCTGTCGCTGACCTGCTGTGCAACGCGGGGCGAGTCACTGTGCCTTTGTTTTCCCAGCTGTAAAATAGCGATGTGACTGTAACCCACGTTGAGATCGATCGCTGAGCAGTGCCAATATTGCCACCAAATTAGCCCCAACCCCACTGCGCTAAGGGCTGCAGGGCCGGGACAGCCGCATCCCATCCTGTTACCACCTCTGCCTCATCAGGAGGGCAGGATGCATGTGTTAATCGACTGAGAAAAGCTCTTGGAAATGGACAAACCAGCCCTTTCACTTAGATCCTATGGTCTCCACGCCTTGCTTGTGGCATCCCTGTGCATGCCATTGCCTCCCCTGTGACAGTTCAAAGATAATTGGTTTCATTTTCCCCTCAGATGGCTTAGGCTTCACGATATCATCTCCGCATCTAGCTACCCTGCCAAGACAAGCCTCGGCCAGCATCAGCGTCCTCCCGTCCCACCTGCAGATAGGGGAGGTCTTTCCTTAAAGGGGCAGGGCTTGCCTGGGCGCCTTAAGCTTCTCCTCCTGTTTTCAGTAACCGGAGATGGCTTTTCAGCTTAGCTAGGTTTTAGTCCTGTTTGTTTATTTCTCCTCTGGCATTTAGCTGTCAATCATTCCCATGGCATTTCCAAGTCACTGCTTCGACGTCAGTGACATTAGCTTAATAGCAGTGGTCATCTCCAGCTTCTCAACATAACCTCCCAGGTGTTTCTGGGGCAGCACCCGGAAGACAATACTTACTACCTCGTAGTATCAATCTATCCCAGGGGGTTATATGGCTTCCCATCTCCTTTGCATGCAAGCAATTGCCAGGTGAAATAGATAATGTATCCCTTTAACGTCATCTCTAAGCTCACGACATTATTGCCTAAGATCTCTTTCTGCCACCTCCATCTGCTTTCTATTATTAGAACTTTCACCATCTCTTTCCCTGTTCAAATATCCCTTCCACCCAGGGTCTCTGCTTGTGCATGACAATTTTAACTCTGGGGAGCACTATGACCATTTATAGTCCCTTCCCTACCCACACCCCCCGCACACACACACACACACACACACACACACACAAAAGTTTTCAAGCATACAAGGGGGAAAAAAACCCTTGTTTGAATCTACCCCTTAAAAGTGCCTGTTGCTGGCATAACATCTGTCAGGAATCAGGGCCCACAGCCAAGCGAGTCTCCGGGCAAACTAACCAGTGCAGCTGGCCTGCGGTAGGCTGCCTGGTTGGCTACCACCGCCTGCCTGGAAGAAGAATCAGCAGGTCAGCACCAGCAGCTACTCAAAGCATTCGCCCACAGCTGCAAAAGCGCCTGCTTGTTCCAGCCCTGCCTCACTTCAAGTAACACAGCTCTGATGCTCGACTCCAATTCCTGGCTACCGACTCCTGCTCCAACCACTGGGCCTGATGCCTGCTCTAACCACCATCCCGGGCTCTGACAACAGCCACCTCCTAACCTCAGGAAGGGAAAACTCAACCTTCAACATCACTAGCTATTTCCGTCACTGACTTTAAATGGTCTTTTCGCCACATCTTCCACATTTGCTCCCCAACTGCGACCACAAATCCAACCACATGGAGTAAACTCACCAGTCTGGCAGTCTTGTTGTTTGACACAGCCCCGGCTTCAGCAGCGGCATTCAGCTAAAGTAAACGTTCCTGGAATTACGGTTGGAGGCCGTGTTTTCAAAGCACACGCTTTACGCAAACACAGCACAACAGGCCGTGGCGGAGTGTATTTTAGAGTGACAAGAATGCCATTGGGATGCGGGCAGAGCAGGTGCCAACCCATGCCAAGGTCCCCATGTCTCAGCTGAATCCTGATGAATGCAGAGCTGGAATCAGTCTGGCTCACCCGTGTGTTACTATTGGTAAAATAGGTACTAGGGTTATAAATGGATGTGTTTGGATTTTATTGAATGCTTATGAGCTGGTGCATGTGTTAATCTCACTTATAGCCTCTACATCCCATACTGTAAGGTAATAATTAAGCATTTGTACTGTATGCCTCTGTGACTGTGTAAGTCACCAGACAGGAGAGAGACATTAACTGGCGTAAAGTGCTGGTCTGTAGCAGAAGGTGTTATGCCCTGGCCAACAAGGAAGGCCCATCGACACCAGGTGGACTACAGTGGAACATTACAAGAGAACAAAAGAAGTTGTTGTTTCGCTCCTCCCCACCCTCCCCTGCCCCATGAAGACGAGTCATGCAAGTGAATTCCTCCCATCAGCTGAGTTTGCAGCTCAGAGCACATGGGAGGGAAAGGAATAAAAACCCTTAACGAGAAGGAATTGTATCTCTATGCTGCTTGGACTCTGGGGGGAAAAGTTTTCTAAGCATAAGCAAGGGATCCCCAGCTGCTTAGCCTGGGTTAGTCCTAAAGGACATATAGAGTTTGCTTATTATAGAAGCTTTTATTACCTTTAGAAATTTAAGATTGTAACTCAGTGGAGTATGTATGTTTACCTGCATTCATCTTGTGAATAACTCTCATTTCCTTTTTAATAACTCTTTAGATAGTTTATTCTAGGATTGGCTACAAGCATTGCCTATGGCAAGGGTGGCCAGCCTGTGGCTCCGGAGCCACATGCGGCTCTTCAGAAGTTAATATGCGGCTCCTTGTATAGGCTCCGCGGCTGGAGCTACAGGTGCCAGCTTTCGAATGTGCCGGGGGGTGCTCACTGCTCAACCCCTGGCTCTGCCACAGGTGCTGCCCCCACTACACCCCTTCCTGCCCCCTCCCCTGAGCCTACAGTGCCCTCGATCCTCCCCCTTTCCCCCCAGAGCCTCCTGCATGCCACGAAACAGCTGATCAGGGGGTGTGGGGAGGAAGGGGGAGGTGCTGATCGGCGGGGCTGCCGGTGGGTGGGAGGCGCTGGGAGCGGGGGGTGGGGGAGCTGATGTGGGGGGCTGCTGATTTATTACTGTGGCTCTTTGGCAATGTACATTGGTAAATTCTAGGTTGGCCACCCCTGGCCTATGGTGTGAGATCTAAGGTTTAATTGACCTGGGCTAAGTGCCTGGTCCTTTGGGGCTGGGAGTAACCTGAATATTGCTGTGATTCTTGGTGTTAGAGACCATCTATCACAAAGGCAGGCTTACCCTGTGTGGCAAGACAGAAATTTGGAGTGCCCAAGGGGACGGTCTGTGACTCCATGGTAAGGCTGTCATAGTGCCTGAGGAGTTTACACTTGATAATTCGTCGGCGAAATCTATGTATGGAACTCTCAACCAATTTGGGGTTTGTGTCCTGGCTCTGAACAGTCTGCCCCAAGGTTGGTATTCACATTTGGGAGCCACTGCAGGACAGCTTGACCATCCTCTCCCCATAATTTAAGACTTATGGCAATCTCAGAGGCTGGTGACCTCTGCTGAAGGTTCTGGGACAAAGCAAGACAAACATCCAAGACAAAAGTGCTGGTGGTTTAACGGGACCCCTCATTGTTCAGAGAGGTGTTACAAAGAAGCAGTTCTGGGATGTTAGAACTGCTCTGGTTCCCATTAAGGAGGAGACTCCAAAGTTTTTCGGCCATGTCACACGTCATGCCCAGGAATGTAAAGTTTGAGAAATATCAAAATAAGGAAACTTGGAAGGGGAAGAAATATTGGCCCCAAGGAATGCTGTTGCATGAGCTAAGCATGTCTGGAGTAATGGAATGAATCATCTACCAACCTCAGAATAGCTTTTCGGGGGACTGAATTTCTCATGGGACTAGCAGTAGACTACAGAGTACCTCTCTTCTACGGGGATGGTTTGAGTCCAGCTCGGCTCAGTAGTAACTCAAAGTTGCTACCATCTGTCAACTTGCCTATGAAAAAAGCCAGGGGTCTCAGTCCACATGCACTGGTCTCCACATTACAATCACTACTCGTTAACATCTTTGCTGGTATGTTAAGTAGGCAGGGCAAAGGTCTATTCTGAGGACTGAATGATTTGCTCGCTCCTAGAAGCGGTCTCCGCAGGGCAGGGTTGAGGAATACCGCTTCTGAAGCTGCACCTGTTCTGTTGACAAAGACGATTTTGTTCTCCAGAACTGTCAGCACAAAACCTTTCATCAGCCTTAAATTCACATGCACTCATCTACTTAGCCAATCCACCCACAGTAAGCTAAGCTGAGGCTCCTTTATCTTCGTGGGCATCCATTGGACATGGAAACCTCATACAAATCTTAACTAACCTACTCTCTCTTCTAGAGAAGCTCCACCTTCAAGCCCCTCCAAAGAAAAGAGTTGGGTTCAGGTCCAACTTGGGGATCACAGGGATACTGAACGTTTTTTGTCTCTAAAGCCCCCTTCACCATCAATTTGGAGCCAAGGGAACTTGGGCTCGATGTTCATTTGAGCAATGATCTAAGGATCAATACGGAATTGAGAAGGAGTCTTTATTCAAAGCCATGTCTTCCAATGCAGAGACGTCATCGTCACCCGCCGCTGCCACATACAAGACCAGAGTCAGCCAAAGTGCAGTCAGCACGTCCACGAAGATCTACAATGCGGCCCACTGCCCGGGCATTTAACATGGAGGGGTGGCCTGAAGAGACAAAGGGTCAGTTACCCAGCTCAAGATGGAGCCTTGCAAGCTGTGGGCTTGTTGTTTCGGCAGGCGGCTCTCCTTTATTAAAAGAGGAAAATACATGCAATCTAAATGTGGCTCTGAGGCTCTGGGCTCACTGATTGCTAATACAGCCCACAGCCAGGAGGAGTCTGGCTGCCATTGCTCTTGGCTGAGAACTTTGACAACCAGTTGGCCTTGAGTTTTGGGGTGCATGTGAGGAGGGAAGAAACACCAGCTTGTGTCCCTGATTGAAGGCGGAGAAGAACCTCTCTGCACACCAGGCAGAACTAGTGCAGGGCATATCCTCCCAGCTCATTCATCATCCTACCCCAAAACTGGAAGGAGTTTGCAATTACATCACTTGCATGGCAGCCAATGCCCTAAATCTCTCCCAATGTCACACAGCAAGCTTGCTCTGTCCCCAGTGGCACATGATGTTCTCCTGCCTTGACTCTCAGCCACTAAGGGATCAGAAAAGCATGGGTTGATCTTGATGTTAGGCTGCTGCCATCGCTCAGAGCTATGCAGAAATACAGCCACCGCTGCTCACGGCCAGGGGTTCCCGAGTTTTTTAATAGGGTTTTGTCCCCTGTTCTTTTGGAATCTTGAGCGATAAGCATGTGTCCCACATACCCATCCGTCTCCTCTCTTTCCCTGGCATTTCATTCTTTGTGATTCTTCCCCACTGCCTGCCCGCCCCAACCTCCCCATCCCCCTTGAGTCTCTGTCTTTCTTTCTCTCTCTCTCTCGCTGCGTCTGTGTGTGGGTGTATTTGGAAATGAGATCTTTCCAGCTGAACTGCAAAATGAAATGCAGAGATCACAACTCCTTGAATAGATTCATCACACACACCCCAATCTCCATTCTGTCCCCAATGTAAAGAATATTAATGGAAAACCAAGTAAATAATTAAAAAAAAACCCCACAGAGCTGGAAAACAAGGGTATTAAAAATACAACGATTGAATGCAGTCAGGGTATTTGTGTGTGTGGGGGGGGGACCAGTTACATTTGTCCTTCTACAGAAAAATGTTATGATTTGGAGAGATTTTCACCTCGACTGTAACTTGCTCATCCATTTTTAAGATTGCAATCTGCAGTCACAAGTAGCTGAAGACCTAGTTTTGTGAAGCTACAGAAACAGGAGGTGACGACTGTTTGAACATCCACTCGAAGACAGATTCCATTTACAGGGCCAAGAGGCAACAATTCAAGGTACCCTGGATTGTTCTAGTGCTCTTCCATTGTTTCTGGACAGGTACCAGGCAAACCTTCCCACGCTACTATCAAAAGCAGTTTCTTAACAAGAGGGGCCTTTGATCATTCACATTGTTTTGAATACTCACATGGGGTGGTGGGAAGATCATTCCGTTAATGTTTGGACAGTGCTTTGAATATGTAAAATGCTATATTGAATGCTATGTATTCCTTGGGTGTATCAAATAAGAGCTACATATCCAAAGGTGTCAAGGATGCTAGAAGAGAAGAGGACATGGCCCGTTCCACCTTAAGGGAAGAGGTTACCGGAGGAACAGTGATGATAAAACAAAAGCCTCCTAGCAAAGACTGTCACCATAGCAACATCTAATAAAAGGTAACTAAATGCACCCAGAGAGGTGGAAATAGATTGGAGTTAAACAGGAAACACAAGTGAATGGTGATCGTGTGTCATGAGGTTATTGATTCAGTCTTCCCTAACTAAGGGAGTCCAACTCACCTTCCTGCCAAGAGACTGCCTTTCAGAGGTTGTTATTTGCACCAGGGAGTTGTGTTTATCCGAGGTCTTTGGAACTCACCGCATCCCTAGTTTGTGTACAATGGAGCGAATTTCTCTTGCGTCAGAGGTGTGGCTGTTTGGTTCAGGATGGAGTACGGCCTGCTGGGACCTGTTGTCTCCATGGGCCACACCTCCATAGCTGAGATGGAGGGTAGCCACAAGACACACTGTGCCCCCATTTAGCCCATCAAATGCAGCCACGAGAGGCTTACTCAGCTTTCGGCGCTTTCAGTTCAGCGTAGAGCATGTTCAGCAAATGACAGCTGCTAGGACCTTGTGTGTGCCACTGTCTGAGAGCCTGAGCCAAAGGCCACTGAAGTCAGATGGCGTCTTTCCATTGTCTTCGATGAGCTTTCCACAGAAACATAGGAATTACTATACTGGGTCCAACCTCTCGTCCATCCTGTCCAGTATCCTGTCTCCGACAGTGGCCAGTACCAGATGCTTCAACAAAGGAGCCAGAAACCCCACAGGAGTCAGAGGTGGGGTAACCCATCCCCCACCATGAAGATCTCATCCCAGTCCCGAGTAGAGATTTGGGTGAGTGACTGTCATTCAGGCTCCTCATGTGGGAGCAGAGTCTTTGTAAGCTCAGACCACACTCTGCATTGGCAGCTGAATTACCCTCTCTTAAAAAACAGCGCTGGGTTCCCCCTCCTCCCTAACTTGCCTGCAGACTCTCACGGCCACCAACTCCCAACACAACCGGCCAGGCCTGGACCTGAGACCAACCCAGACAATCCTGGGAGGTTCTAAGTGCTACAGGTGAACTACGGTGTTCAGAGCTTAGCAGGATGGGTCTCAGAAAGCGCGTGTGTACATGGGGACAACCACCCCCAGATTTGGGTACTTTAGAGAGAGAGAAGATATGCAGGATTTTTCCTTTTCCTGTGTACAGGCCTGGTTACCTCAGCAGCTGCTCTGGGCCTGTGAAACACACACAACGCACTGCCAAATACCCCTTGCTCTTTAAATCGGGCATTTGGTTGTTTCCAGATGGCCATGCCCCACCTTGGGCTTGTACACCAGCGAGAGCCTTGCTGGGGCCATGCCAAGAAAAGAATGGTTTTAATCAGGAAAATTCAAAACCAAAACAAAGGCGCGCCAGCCGCCCCCACACCACACTTGCTCCACGCTGGCTCTGCAACGGCAAAGCCGCTTCTGGTGCGTACGCATGAGGCCGGCAGCCAGCACACATGGTCTCTTGGCGACGGCCGGGGAGCAGATAACCTTTCCCCCATCACACCCGATAAAATGGCACAGAGCTCACACTGCACAAAGGCAGAACACACCACATCAATTCTGCCTGGGAGAAAGAAAATAAAAAGAGGACGATTTCTTGTGACTAGACCAAAGGAGACTGCAAACAGAGAGCCAGTCGGAAGCATTTAGAGAAGGGAACAAACCTTCACTTTGTATCTTTCCCCATATTTATTAAAGCTGCTTTAGTCGGAACGAAGGAAACACCATCCATGGTCTTTAAGCGTATCCTGCTAAGAGAGCAGACCAATGTTCCCTCCCCTCAAGGAAACAGAGAACTACCAGTTCCCAGCATGTGATCAGCAGGATACAGGAGCACAAAGAGTTAATCCTTCCTCAGGCTAGCAACCCACAGTTGTTACCACATGCCTTTACAGATGGCAGAGAGAGATCAAAATGTACACTGAGGATTCCACTCTGAACAGGGGATCCTAGGAAGGGACCGGATGAAGGAAGATGGCAGGGGAGAGACAGCTGTTAGCAGATGGCAAATCCCCAGAACGGCTCCGAGTGGGGAATGCAGGGGCGGGAGCAGCTGGGGGATTCCCCCAAGAAAAGAACACCATGGCCTTAGAATGGGGACACAACAGCACTAGCAGACCGGGAGGTGGGGCATCCCAGGAAGGGGCACAGAAGGGTTGGAGACACAGACGCCCCTGAGAGATTTGGGAAGTTCGGGGCTCGCCCCCCTCTGAGGAGACAAGGTCAGGTTTCCATTTTCGCCGCCGTTGATAAGATTTAATGCAGAAAGTCAAGCAGAATACAAATCTCATGCTACTGAAACAGACATAAGCCTGCGTGAACGGGCATGTCTAAGCCCCCTGGTGACCACCATGTCTAGCAGAGTAAACCCCCCCGGAGATGGCCCCTGAGCATTTCTTATCCCAAGCACAGGAACAGCATGGGCCAAGTACTCTCCTGCAGGGGGTCAGTCGCCTGGCAGAGAGCCGGCATTTCTTCCCCGAGTGAACAAATGTGCAGCGAAGTGTCCAGCGAAGAACCTGCAGACAGGCACAAAGGTCTCCAGCCGGCGAGCCCCACGGCTAGGCAGGAGCTGAGCTGGTTGGAAGACAGCGATTACATTACACGGCAACGTCCCAGGTTCTGGAGTTTGTTTTCATTCTGCATTGGGATGAACACAAAACCCTTCACAAAAAGGGGAGCTGGGGCAGAACAGGTGCCTGTCTCCCTCTACAGCCCAGTGGTTAGAGCACTCACCTCGGATGTGGGAGACCGAGGTTCAAGCCCTTGCTCTGCCTGAGTGGGAGCCCAGTTTTTCCTCCCAAATCAGGCACTGCAAGTCTCCCACGTCCCAGGCCAGTAACCACCCTAAGCCACCCAGCTGCAGAGTCCCTCTTTCCTCTCCCTGATCCGAAAAACCTTTCGGATGAAGTCGTCATGGAAATTAGATGTCCCTGCTAAATGTATCAGCTTCGACAAAACAATACCTTTCATTTTGGTGGAAACCTTCCTGCCGGCTCTACCTGGGAAGCCCTGCGAAAAGCAGACACGTACCAGGATTTGAGCTAGTAAAAGGCACGATCCTGAGCATCCCCAACTTCTACTGAGATCATGCAAGATGCTGAAATCACTGGTGGTTCTGGATCCATGACATACCTGCAGTGGCGATGCAGATTTCCCAACAATGCCTTGCCAGGATTGCTTGTAAAGGGTGAGATATAATTTGGCGTCACCAGATGCTGCTATTAAACAGAACTTGTAAGAATCTCTGTAACTGAAACTATAGGCAGTTAGATCTTGGGAGAAATGCTTTGTTAGTTGTGATGCAGTTCTTTTTGGATGCTGTTGCTTTATATATAAGTAAAATCGCCTCAGTGCATCAATAATTCTGACCAAAATCATTTCCTAGGTGTGAAGCTGCTGCCTACTAGATAGACCCACCCAAACAAAACCATCACATGGAGTCAAATGTTACAAGGAGGTGAAGGGAAGTGGACTCAGATCACCTAACTCAGTTCATAGGTTCTCGGCCTTGGAACAGGTGCCAGAGATTGGTGGCCACCCTGCCCTTCTCATCTTAATACATGAGATCGGAATCCCAGTCCAGAAACCTTCAGTTGCTCCTACTTATCTGGGCTACAGCTGAACCATGGACCTAGCACAGAAAACCTCAGTCTGTCCCTGAGCCAAATCACTCCCCCATTCCTTTCAGGAACAAGTCATCCAGTTAAGGTTCTAAATGATAGGTTATGCAAAAGAGATCTCCAAGATTTGCGGGACAAACCCACACTGAGGAACACATATATTCAGATTTACAATTGGCTAGATACAAAGTTCAGCTCTTTGTTGGAGAAATTGGGATTCTGACCCTAGAGTTTGTAATGAATCTCGAAAGAGCTCCAAAATGATCTAGAGCAGAATATGATCCTACGTTTATGTCCCTAGATGTGCGTGTTCCTACAGCGTGAGATAAGTCAATAACCAGGTACGGTAGCAGTCAGAAGTCAGATATTAATTTGATTCTACCCCTGCCTGCCTGCCCAAATAGGCATTAATTCAACAGAGCAGGAGGGCTAGATAATTCATCATTTTTACTGGGATTTCTGCTTTCTCCGGTTAAGGTGGAATCACTGCATCAAACAGCTAGAATTCCCAACACTTGTAGGGCACCGAGGTCCCTGGAGATGGAAGAAGGCTAAATCAAGACACTGTATGTGCAAAGCCTCTGGTAGACAACGGTGTTGAGAAAGAAGCTGAAAGTGACAAAAGCACAGAACCTTAGATCCTGTACAGACATCAAACCCTTACACATGGGGACCTTTATGGATAGCCTCCCTCAGAAAGGACAAGGATACCCTCTGGTCTGCAACTTGGCTTAAGGTGGGGAAGAAGAGTCTATTTCATTCATCTTTAGGGGCACTGTTCCTTTAGAAAGTGAGGGACTGGGAATAACCAAGGAGCTACCTTGAGCACAAGCAGTCCAATTCTATGGGCAAACTATTTTAAAATGATTGATCCTGAGAGAGGCCAAGCACCCTCAACTCCCATCGCAGTCAGTGCTCAGCAACACACAGAATCAGGCCCTATATGCAAGACGCTATATTATTTGCCTAGTCCTTGGAGGCAGTCAAACCCTCTGGTAACACCTATAAATAGCCCCACACTCTGCCTGTGCTGGAGTGGATTGGGGCTTGGAAGGAAGAGGCTCAGTCATTGCACATTATATACCAACATCTGCCCCCCATATTTAAACATCTCCCCTACGATCCAGCAGCCCCTCGGTCTCTGCTCTTGGCATTTTTACCTCGAGGTGAGCACCAGAGGAAAGGGAGAGAAAAGGTACGGAGGAAAAAAAGCCTAGTTGACAAAAAACTATTAGGAAAAATGTTCAGTTCAGACAAACTCAGAATGACTGGGGAGCTAGTCGGCAGAGCGGAGACAATATTGCACTCCGTGGTCTGTTCTCAAACAGCAAGAGGTGAAAATGGACAACCATGAACTCCTCCGGTGATATTAAAATCACAGATTCCTGCGCACCATTCCCCACCTCCACACCCACGTGCGTGCCTCTGTTTCAAGAGTTCACGGGCAACCCACTAGGGAACACTCAGCCTTTGAAATGCAGGCCAGGATGGTTAGTTACCTCAGACGCGTTGTATTGTTTCTGCTCACTGATCAGAATATGTGCCATCACTAAAACGCACGCACGGTACACGACCCCACATTAGAGACGAAGATTGTGTCTGAAATTTGCTTGCAGGGAATATTCAAGCTTAAAAAAATGCATTTTGGGTAGTCGCACTAGTGGAGCTTGTTTGCTAGAAGGTTTGTAGGCACCAGGACCTAAAGCCTGATCAATTGAGATTCATTTGGTTCTGTATACAAATAAGTCGTGGGCATTTTCCCCTTCCTTTTTTCTTAGTGCTCGGCCAAATTCACAGATGAGGGTCCAATCAAAATTTGCTTGCAAATCCGAACAGATGTGCAAGGACATTTCCCCCATCCCCGTAGCCAAAGACCAAACTCACGTAGGAGTCTTTCAAAATAAAGTCGAGGCTCCCAGCAGCGCTCCCACCGGGACGGGAAAGCACGGGCCTGCCCTCTGTGTCGCAGTGGGCCAGAAGACAGTCCAGCCTCCTTGGGTCACAGTCAGCCAGAAGTCTGCCCCTTCCAAGCCACAGTCATCCCAAAAATCCCTTCATCTCACTCTGATGGGATCGCTTCAGCCAGCTTCCTACGCTATAAACCCATGCTCCAGGGTAGGCTCTCAGGGAGGGATGATTCCAGTTTATGCATCCTCCCGTGAGTGGAGCAGGGGCCTCTCACTCAGGGGCAGTCCATAAATTACATAATGCATTAAGGGGGCGGAGGGGGTGTTCTTAATTTTGCATTTATTTCAGTGTTACAAAGTGCTATAAGGGAGGAGGTGGTGGATCTTGGGGCAGGGGGGAAATCACCCAAAAAGTGTTACATATTTATGGACAGCCCCTTAATACCTGCTTTTAGGCAAGGAGAGCTGGGATGACCCCTCTGGAGGTAGAGAGAGAATTCGGGGGGGGGGGGGAGGAGCAGTAGACGCAGCTAAACATTGCTGTTAAAGCATTACCAGCCCAGGCTGAATCATAAGAACATAAGAACGGCCATTCCGGGTAAGACCAATGGTTCACCTAGCCCAGTATTCTGTCTTTGACAGCAACCAGTGCTGGATGCTTCATAGGGAATGAACAGGACAGGGCCATAGGCGCTGACTCCGTGGGTGCTCCGGGGCTGGAGCACCCATGGGGAAAAATTGGTGGGTGCTCTGCACCCACCGGTAGCTCCCCGCCCGCCCCGGGGCCCGCGCCTAGCTTACCGGAGCACCGGGCGATGTTGCGGGGCCTCGCCCCCGACGCCGGGTGACGTTGCGTCGGCGTCGGGGGCGGGGCCCCACGATGTCACCCGGCATCGGGGTGGGGCCTGGCATTGGGGGCGGGGCACCGCAACGTCGCCCGGCGTCGGGGGCGGGGCCCGGCATCAGGGCCCGGCGTCAGCACCCAGTGACGCTGACGGAAGTCAGCGTCGCTGGACAGGGCAATTTATTGCGTGAACCATCCCCTGTCATCCAGTCCCAGCTTCTGGTAGTCAGAGGTTTAGGGACTGCATCCCTGACTAGCTTGGCTAAGAGCCATTGATGGACCTATCCTCCATGAACTTCCCTAATTCTTTTTTGAACCCAGTTATACTTTTGGCCTTCACCACATCCCCTGGCAAGGAGTTCCACAAGTTGACTGTGTGCTGTGTGAAGTACTTCCTTTTGTTTTAAACCTGCTGACTATTAATTTTATGGGGTGACCCCTGGTTCTTGTGTTACGTGAAGGGGAAATAACACTTCCCCATTCACTTTCTCCACACCAGTCATGATTTTAGAGACCTCTATCATATCCTCCCCTTAGCTGTCTCTATTCTAAGGTGAATAGTCCCAGTCTTTTTAATCTCTCCTCGTCTGGAAGCCGTTCCATACCCCTAATAATTTTTGTTGCCCTTGTCTGCACTTTTTTCAATTCTAGTATATCTTTTTTGAAGTGAGGCAACAGGACTGCATGCAGTATTTGAGGTGTGGACGTACCATGTATGTCTATAGTGGCATTATGATATTTTCTATCTTATTATCTATCCCTTTCCTAATGCTTCCTAACATTCCATTAGCTTTTTTGCACATTGAGTGGATGTTTTCAGAGCACTATCCACCATGACTCCAAGATCTCTTTCTTGAGTGGCACCTGCTAATTTAGCCCTCATCACTTTGTATGGATAGTTGGGATTATTTCTTCCAATGTGGACTACTTTGCACTTATCAATACTGAATTTGATCTGCCATGGTGTCACCCAGTTTAGTGAGATCCTTTTGTAACTCGTTGCTGTCAGCTTTGGACTTAACTGTCCTGATTAAATTTGTATTGTCTGCAAATTTTGCCAAATCATTGTTCACCCTTTTTCCAGATCTTCCATTGTGAAAACAGACAATTTATGCCTACCCTTTGTGTCCTTTCTTTTAACCAGTTACTGATCCAAGAGAGGACCTTCCCCCTTATCCCGTGACTGCTTAGAATCATAGAATCATAGAATATCAGGGTTGGAAGGGACCTTAGGAGGTCATCTAGTCCAACCCCCTGCTCAAAGCAGGACCAATCCCCAATCTCTTAGTTTGCTTAAGAGCTAGCCTTTGGTGAGGGAGTGGGTCAAAGTCTTTCTGAAAGGCCAAGTGCCATATTGACTAGATCACCCTTATCCACATGCTTGTTGACACTCTCAAAGAATTGTGAAGTGGTCAAAAAGCTAGCCCTGTGTGATCTTTAAAGATCCCCTGGCACCTCTCTCAACAACAAGAGCAAACACTTTCACAGAGCAAATGGCTGGGCTAGACAAAACGTATTCCTCAAAACGTATTCTGCAGTGGAAAAGGGCTTTTTCACGCAAATGAAAATTTTCACAGGAAGTTCTCATTCTGGTCAAAAATTGTTAGGTTTTTTGGTCAAGAGACCGGAAACTGAAAAGCAAATATTTTTAGGGGAAATTGGAGGGGTGGATGGGAATGTTTTTTTGTTGTTCAAATCAAAAACATGTCTAAAAAAAAAGGTTTAAAAAAACAGAAACATTTTCAGTTTTTCATCCTAAAACCAAAACATTTTTGTGGGAAAAACAAAACAAAAATAAATCTTTGCGATTTTCCGTGCACAATAATTGGCATTTTCCCAACCATCTCTAACAACCAAACCTGCCAAAGCACAGTTTAAATCAGAGGTGGGCAAACTTTTTGGCATGAGGGCCACATCGAAGTTCTGAAATTGTATGGAGGGCCGGGTAGGGAAGGCTGTGCATCCCCAAACAGCCTGGCCCCCGCCCCCTATCTTCTTCCTCCCACTTCCCACCCCCTGACTGCCCCCCTCAGAACCTCTGACCCATCGAACCCCCCCTCCTGCTCCTTGTCCCCTGACCGCCACCTCCAGGGAGCCCCCACCCATAACCACGCCCCCGGGACCCCACCCCCTCCCTGTCCCCTGACTGCCCCGACCCCTATTCACATCCCTGCCCCCTGACAGGTGCCCTGGAACTCCCACACCTATCCAACCCCCCCTGTTCCCCATCCCCTGACCACCCCGCAAACCTCTGCCCCCCACTCCCTGTCCCCTAACTGCCCCCACGGACCCTCTGCCTCTTATCCAACCCCCCCGCTCCCCACCCCTTACCATGCCACTCAGAGAAGCATGTCTGGCAGCCGTGCCGCCCGGCCGGAGCCAGCCCCGCTGCCCCGCTGCCGGGTCCCGCGGGCCGGATGTGGCCCACGGGCCATAGTTTGCCCACCTCTGCTTTAAATACAGCAGAGCCTATAGACTGGTTTGGCCAGTCAGCATAAAACATGGGTTTGAACCCTGCTTAGAACAAATCAGCTCCATCTGAAAGAGCCATCCTGGGTCACAGGCGTGTTTAAATTCTGCAGCGGCTCACTTGCTAAACGTGGTGGTTTGTCCTGCGCAGAGAGGACTATAGGGTGTTACTTTCAGTGGCTTGGCCACATTCCAACTTGGTTAATTACAATCTGCCTCTCTAAGATCCCCCTGAAGTGTCATTTGGAGACTATTCTTCATTCCCACTCCTAAGGAAACCACAAAAAACGTGTCTATAGCATTTCTGCTACAGAGCAGCTGCTACATTTCCATGGAGGATGAGGAGAGCAGGCATGTGCCTGTGTTTAGTTATATGCACACCCTTTCTCTCCCATCCCTGAAATGTGGCAGCTCTTCTGAATCACTACCACACACGTCTAGAAGAACCCTTTTATAGTCAAGCTATTTCCCCTCCCCACTCCTCAAAACACTTCATTCTTGCAGTGAGCCATTGCGGGGCCTTGGATGCTGGCTGGGGCCCTCTGGGCACCATAACAATACAAATAATTCAATCACAAATAGGAACGGCAATTTGTACATCGCGATGCGCTGTAACATTTCAGAACGTTCAGCTCACTTCACTCCCAGCAGAATGCCAGCAATCGCATTCACTCTGTCCACACGCCCCTGTAGCATGTGACTGGATTTAACAGAAACACACACGCACACAATCTGCACAGTGCTAAGTGCTCTGGGAAGAATGTCTCTATGCAGATTCATCATTACAAGCATGGACGGGAGCGAGCACAAGAGGCATCTGTCTCCCCATCAGGGAACGCTCCAGGCCTGTGCAGCTCAGGCCCTGTCTACATTAGAGACGTTGCACCAGGGTAATAACTCCAGCGATGCAGAGGTCCTGCGCTGATGTAAAGCAGGGTCCATGCCAGTAAGTTACATCAGTGCAAATTCCTTCCATGTCGACAGGACCAACAAGAGGCAGGAATAGGAGCGAGGGGTTCCGAGAATCAGGCGAGGGATCCCACTCCAGGAATTCCTCTCACTCGTTTCCAAAATTAAAACCAGGCCTCTGGAGATTCTGCCTTACTCGCATCTTGTGGGAATCCTTGTTCCGGATTTCCTACAAGGAGGCAAGAAATCAAACCAGACTGTCACCGACTGAAGAACGTGGTGCCTTTGCAGGATACTGCTACCTCCTTCAGCCTGGAGAAGCCACTAGCCACCTCTGGGCTCTGCCCAGTACCCCCACAACTGCTAACTCTCCCATCAACATCTCAGACCATTAAGATGCCAACCTGCAACAGGGGACAGGTGAGAGCAACGTAACCATTAACTGCATTTGAGTCAACTCTTTGTACATGCACTATTTAAAAAAAGGAAAAGAAAAAGAAAACTTCTGGAAGTCATTACAATTCCTCTGCTCCAGCCTCCCCTTTGGCAGACAATCCTCCCCCCTACCCCCGTTCGAAATGCCAGCCTGTGATTTTTAAATGAGAAAAAGCTGTACTGTACTCCAGCGCTTGGATAAACTCCTACACAAACTTCCAGATGTGACACAACTGCCTGGAAGAGGGAATACACAGAAGGATCCCCTTAAACAATATGCACACACGCACAAAAGGCAAACAAACCCTGCTCGCGCGCTCGCGTCTCAGTTGTGTCTGCACGATACAGAGATGAGGAGATACGTGTGGAGGTGCCGTGCGTTAGTTCGATTAAGATTGAGCCTCTGCTGGCTTTGCCTGGGAGGCAGTAATTAGAGCTCTGTTGCCTGCTGTGTAATACCACAGGAGGCCAATACCACCCCCCCGCCCCACCACGCACCGCTTCCCCACCTCGAGGGTTTTCAAACACTATGAGATGCCTCACACTGACTTGGCTGGTCCTCCCCTGGAGCAGCACTTTGAAAGAAGTTCCATCTTCTTTACTGGGGGGGGGTGTCCACCTTGCCCCCACCCTCATACAATTCACAGAGAGGTACCCCACCCAATGATCAGCGTGGGGTCTTGTTCCAGGAGTCATGCTTGGGCAGACCGCTCCTGGCTCCAGCGTCTGACTTCATACATGCTGACCTGGATCTAGAGAGACTTCACAGACTTCAGTGGCGTTCCTCCAGATTTACCCTGGTGTAGGGTGACCAGATGTCCCGATTTTACAGGGACAGTCCCGATATTTGGGGCTCTCTCTTATATAGGCTCCTATTACCCCCCCATCTCCTGTCCCAATTTTTTATACTTGCTGTCTGGTCACCTTGCCTTAGAGTCCTCTCTTGTGGCCCTTTGCCGCCGTTTAGCTACCCAGCATGCCCTCCGACAAGTTACACCAGGGAGCCATTGCCAGGGAACAGACACCACCCTAGACAAGCTTCTATCTTTGTGAATGGCCCACAGGTCTGGGGTGGGGGGTGATGGGGGAATGAGGGGGAAGAGTGGGAATGAGCAGATTACCTCTCCTCACGCAGCACAGACAGGGAGCTGCCCATTGGCTTTACTGCAGAGTTTCGCTTTGGAAGGGGCCCTATAGACTTCATGACTATGAGGTGCAGAAGGGAGTAAGGTGGGGTCAGAGACAAGGCTGGCTCTGCAGCATACTCCCTCCCCTCTCCATCCCAGCACCAACCCCTTTGCTAGGAGGCCACAGAAGCCCCCGCATTTCAATTCCACATGGTCGGGGCTCTCTACCCAGCATGGCCCCCTGGGTAACGATACTCAAAACAGGACGATAGAGGTTAACTTTACTTAGTCCCCTGGATAGGGAATAGTAAGCAGGCCTGGCAGGGGCAACCTTGGGTTCTTAGGGGATGAGGGTGGGATTCGGAGAGCAGAGGGAGTGCCTAGAACTCCCAGGCGTGGTTCAGGGCCCCTTGTGCTAGGCACTGCACAAACCCAGAACAAAGGTCGTCCCTGGAGCCAAGAGCTTACATGACCCCCACCTCACCCTCTCTAGTGTATTTATCCTCACAACCCCTTAGCCAGGTAGGGCAGGGCTCTTATCTCCATTGCAGATGGGGAACTGAGGCACAGAGAGGCTAAGTGACTTGCCCAAGGTCACAAGCAAAATATGTGGCAGAGATTTTGGGACATCGCCCAAGTCCCAGGCTAGTGTCCTAACCACTGAACCGCCCCTCCTGCTCGCCTTTCAGTGAACCGAAGCAGTGTCAGGCATTGCTAGGAGAGGGTTAGAGGATAAAAGGAGGCACCGGGGCGGATAGGATTCTGGGCTAGGGTCAAGGAGGTGGTTGTTCTACACCTCACCAGCCTACCCTTTGCACCGTCACACAGGATACTTCAGCTGTTGGAAACCTTGGCCACTTTCCCCGTCTGCTCTTTTAAGCAAGGCAATTTACGCACTGAACACAGAACAGGCTCGGCTCCTCATGGGAGTCTGGCCACGGCACAAGTAAAAGCTGGGTTTTGGCTCAATGCCATGACAGTTTGGGGCCCAGACCTACAAGAGGCTGGACACCTGCAGCTGCAAAGACTTCCAGGGAGAGCCGAGGGCCCTTGAGCACCTTACCAGGACAGAGCCTTTGAACGGCAATGTCTCCAATGGAAAGGGTGCAGAGCGGTGCGGAACTGCCAGAGGGGAGACTCCACCCAGGCCAGGGGAGACTCCACCCAGGCCAGGTCAAACTCGCCTGATTGCATTAAAAAGTCAAGGCCTGGGATAGCTTTGCCAAGGCTCATGAACCTATGGGTGAATCTGGGCCGGATTACTGCTGAGCTTGCAAGATTCTGCGGTGTTCCAGCTGGTTTTAAACCTCAAACCCCGGCAGAACTCTGATCTCCCATCTAGGTCTGAGGCGCTATAAATGGATCAGAACCAAAACCAGCAAAGCCAAACACCACCCTTGAATCTTGGGGGGAATTTCAACACTTAGATTTGGGTTCAGATGTAGCCAATGGCGCCCCCATCTTCATAGCAAGCAATTACCAGGAGAAAAGAGACTGCAATGACCAGGAGCCACCACAAGCAGGACGCAAAACATTTCCCTTCTGTGAAAGCTGATTCACAGGACACACAACCACGTGTTTTTATCCTATTTATTGGGAAGGGATGGGGGAGCTGTTAACAAGTAACAGTCCGTATCCCAGAACTGGCACCTTCTCCACCCTTAGGCAGCTAAGGAAATACACTTTCCTTGTCTTACTTCTATGCACATGAGCTTCAATTTCCAGACAGATGCTATCTGGACAGGGTGAGGAGAGACTGAGAATTTGCACCATGGTCCCCTTCAGATATGCGCTGTATTATTTTCCTATGAAGAGCTCTTTCAATACAAAGCAGTTTCCAGCCTCCTTATTCACTCCATGCCTGCTCTTCAGACACTCCACAGCTCTTGGAAAACATCCTAATTCTCTGGCTCTGATCAGCGGAGCAGCCTTGTTTAGCCCCTGTGACTGGCTCTCGTCCTTCCAAGCCTGCGTGGTAGATTCAATTTCACTTCACTTTTATTTTTAAGTAACTGGGCTTTTCTCCGTTTTTTGTGTGTGACAGATACACATATCTGTGGTGAGCTCTCTGTTACAGAAGGCCCCTTAATGCAACACACAAACCCTAGTTTCTGTACTGGAGGCTTTTCTTAACTTTTGTAATGTCACCTGTAGGTCAAAAGTTCCAATCCAGTACTTTGATTGTAAGCCTTATGAAACACAAACATTTGGCCTTCTCCTGCCTTTAAACAGACATTCCTCACCAAGAACAGAGTGGATCCTTTTATCACAGTGACAAGGTCAGGCCACTAACACCTTCTCATATACAGACAATCAGACAGATGCCTCCAGTATGTCACTCATGCTCCCAAGGACTCTACCTTTCCCTCCCTCAAACTCAGGAAGTGCTTGGGCATCTTACCCTCTACCCCAATGCCACACACAGCTGATTTCTCCTATGCATGCTGCAGGGGCCCTGCATCACCCCAAAATCCCCTCCCATGTCACACAGAGTCCCCTTGCCAGAATTTGACACAGCAAAGACACACTCATGGAATCCCAGAACTCCAGTGAAAAGTGCCTCTCTCCCTCTGACCTCATGTGGACGCAAGGATCTCGGTAAAGGGAGCTGCACTCATCTTTGATGCAGGCTCCGTTGGGGACGCACAATTTGGCAGCAGGATCTGCTGTACAGAAGACGTGCCAGATTCTGTCACCACTGAGTAATGCCGGACTCCTATCGAAATCCATGCTGGTCCTAGCAAGGTCAGCTACTACACAGCACAAGTAAGGCTGGCAGAATTTGGCCCTCTTTATTTAGATACTTTAAAGTACAGAGAGGTAGGGGACCTGAATAGATTTGGAATCAAGACACCAGATCCAAACATCCCCCAGCTTTGGGTTTTCTGAGATCTGGATCAGTCCAGACCTTTCTAAATTTGAGAGAGAGGAGGAGAAGTTTCCTCCCCCAACCCAGATATAACAATTGTGCTCTCAGAAACCAAACAGAAGCCCCTATGGCCCAGGAGGCGAACGCTTCAGAATGAAATACTCCAGAGAACCCTGAAGAATCATTCTGACACAGAACTTTGCATCGGTGCATGATTAGTGCTAAATACTCAGCTGATCTACTATTTCCCTGCTCCTTCCCCCGCCCCAAATCCCCCTCATCACCTCTAATATCAAAGTCATGTAACAGCTTGGAGAGACAGACCAACATCTTTTGGATTAGTGGTACTTCAGCTTTGTGTGGAATTGCAGGCCACTCCAGCAAAGGAAGCTTTGTTAATTCAAGCTCTCTCCCTAGGGGGAGAGGAGAAGCCAAGGGCACAGGACCAGAATTGGCAGTACACAGTGATACCCCCAGTAAATGGCAAAGTTTATCAGCTATATTAGTGCACCGCAAACCCCACATTGAAATACAGGCCCTGCCAAGTCAGGACTCTGTACGTTTCCACAACCTGTCCTCATGTGACAAGTACCAGGACTGAATTAATTGAATTAATAAAAAGGGCACTTGGGAATTGAAGAAATAGGAAGGGAGCAGACACAATTAAACGAGAGTCCGGCCTTTTGAACTTGCATAGTCAGCGACTGCCAAAAGGTAAAACGAAGATAAAATAATGACACACGCTAATGAAAGCTCAGCCCTCCCCCGTCAAAACCACTGTGGATCGGAGAGGATTTTGCCAGCCATGTGACCCAAACCATTGTTGCTCTATCAAGAACAGCTGGGGGGGTAACAAAGAATTTGGCCAGATGTGATCTGATCTGGTTTTCTGATGATATGTTTTTACCATGTGGCCTCGGTTCTTAAAGATTACAATGTGATTTCACTTTTCTGAACAACTGAGCTAAAGGAGTAGGAAAAATGTCAACAGGCAGACAGCTAAATTCCCAACACTCCAGCAGCAACCAACCAACAATAAAAGCGAAATAGAAGCAAGCTTGTTTAATAACATCTAAAATGTATTGACCCTCAGCAAGTGATCAAACTCAGCCAGTACTCCCGGGTGAAGAAAATATCCCTCTCAACTTAGCAGGTTGAGTCACATTTTCAACAACCCTGGGTCAGCAACACTGAAAACATATTTAGAAAGAAAAAGAAAAGACCAAAAAAAAAAAAAAACCACCAGAGGACCACAGCTCTGCTACCCAGTGAGGGCCTATGGCTCAAAGCCGTCTTGGTTTTTCTCTCAGTAATGAATAGAGAACAGGTAACCATCAGTGGAAATTCCAGCCTCCCAAGCTGCGATTAGTGGCTGAGCTCCCTTTGAACTGGTGCCTGCAGGTGCTTGGTGGGAGAGTTTTTTTAAAAAATAACACTCATTTTCCAAGGACAAAAGTTACCCCATTTGCACTGGCAGACTTGTGTGCGGAGATGCTTTTCAAGTTGAAATAGGCACCTCGTATGAGCAAGAGGGATGGGGGATAAAAAGGAGTCCACTGAAAACACCTGCACATTTTTGAGAAGCCACCTGCCTCAAAACGACCATTAAAAGAGGCTAGAAAACACAGTGAGATCAGCAATTGTAAATAATATTCATAATGGTTGCTAATAAGACCATTCTGTTTGGCAGGCTGACATTAGCAAATATTTCCTTCCCAAAGAGAATGCTTTAGCAAGTTTCAAGATTTCCTAAGATGCTTAAATGAGTGCAGCTTTGAACTGCTCAGCTAGTGTGAATGAGATTTAGGGAAACCACTGGAAAGTATTCATGTATCTGGAACCTCGTTTTTCCTCCTAGGGGATATTCTGACAACGAGACAGACTGTTTACCGGATAAATGAGCCTCATCACGAAAGTAAAACAGCATTCAAGACTATAGAAGAACAGCGCCCCTTTTCTCTGACACACCAGCCTTAACCCTGATTTAACCCCTCACTGATTAGCCCGAAATTGGGGAGGGCTCAGGGGAGCCAGACAACAGATGTTAATCACCTAGTCCCTCCCATTGTGCATCCACCCTCCACACTACAGACTCAGGTATTGGGCATCTATGTAATTGACTAGCTCTCTCGCTGGAAGATCTGAATGGATTTAATAACTTCCTCAAGAAGATGCTGTATTTTATGTACACCACGACCCTGCTGGCAGTCAGACAGCTCTGGTGACATTGGGTTTGTGTGTTTAGTATTTATTTTAAAATACATGTAACGAGTTTGGAGGCGGTAAAGCGTCTGTAACGCTACGAAGAAAATGTTGATCGCAGCTCTGACACCAGGGACTGCTTTAAAGAAGGAGCTAACACCGGCCCCTTGCTAACAGTGCTGTTAGGGATTAGACTAGACCAAAGCAGCACCGCTCTCCCGCAGTCCTGGACCAGGAAGAGGGAGTGCAAGCGAGCAGGTACCTGACATGAATCATGGCTCACTTTGGTGACCTCTAATTTCTTCCATTAGACCCTGAATAGTCTCTGATTTTTAACGGAGTGCTGCAATCTATGACTCCCCAGGGCCCAATTCTGTGTTTAAACCCCCCCCCCCACTCAAACGACTTCTTAATGGTCTTTTACATCCAGCACAAGAGAAAAGAGAGCGGCTTTAAGAAGAGACAGGCCCTTGCCCAGATCCCCTTAAAGTCCATGGGAAAATCTCCCATTGGCTTCAATGGGCTTTGGATCAGGTCCTTTGAGCGCCCAGTCTTCATTTCCAGTAGTGACTGAGAGGGGGATGGGCGAATCATCACGGAGCCCTTAAATCAATGAACAGGGAACAGTGTGGCGGGGGGGGGGGGCTTGTAAATCCCATGGAAGGCTCCCGGAGCATCGCAGTGAAGCAGCGGCCCCTAAATTAAATACGAGGTTCTGTAATGACACTCCAGCTGACGCACCTGGAGAAGCGCAGAAGTGAGTGATGTACAAGGCTGGGCTCCTCGCGGAGCATTCAGCCCAACCACCATCTCCGGCTGGCTGGAGGCTGCAGAAAGCCCCAGCGCTCCGGGCTGCATGAAAAAGCAAGTTTTTGTTTTTATTTGATTCGGTTATTTTTGCCATCACCTGCCTTGCACAAGCTAAATTATTTAAGGACACCAGAGCCAGGCTCAAAATCTACAGTAAGGAACCCTCCCCCCTACTTCCCTCGTACCCCCCCCCCCAGCTTTATTTTCCTTTCCTGTCCCTAGTTAACATGTCTGAGCCATGCCAGATCTAACATTTCAGTAAACTGCCCCCCCACTTTAAAGGCTTGCCATGGATTTTTTAATGTAGCTATGGCATAGAAAACAGGATGAGTGAGAAATGAGCTGCCACGAGCACAGATTTGCAAGAGAGCGGCTCCTTCTGTGGCTCTTTTTGTCATGCAAATGTTGTAATTATACATTTAAAGTATAAACCGCTCTCCCATCACTGGAGTAGATGGAGCGGTCTAGAGTCTCCTCTCTAATCTGCACCCAGGAGCGCTTTAATAAACACCCATTATTACTCCCTTGTTCTTTTAAACAGATGTCTAGGCTCTGAGAGAGAGGATGATTCTATCTACTTATTGCCCCCCTCCCAGTTTAATTGGGGGCGAAGGCGGCTGAAATCTGGCCATGTTGGTATCATAGAGGTGGGGTTAGGGTCCACCGGGGTGTCTAAGCAGCTGCTGGTCTGGAAAGGATGGGGGGAGGGAAATCCCAGGCTGGGTTAAAAATAAAAGCACGCATCCATCCCTACAAACATCGCTCTTAGGGGCGATCTCTCTGGCTTTAGCATAGGGGCCTAGCAAAGTGCTAGCCAGGGAGCCTGATCCAAAGCCCCATTGAACCCAGGGGGAGTCTTTCCATTGACTGCAATGGGTCACGCACCTAGAGGGGATGGAGAAATGAGGCTAAAGGAATAGATTTATCCATCCCCACCCCACCCCACCCACCCACACACACAACTTCTGGAGACAGGGGAGTTGGCATCATCAGGGCCTCCAAGGGGAACATGCAGCAACCCCTAGTGTGGAGGGGTCGTTTGTGTCAGCGTTATCCATGTTCAATTTCACCTCCGCAACTAAAAGCCGGGAGGGGGGAACTCCCAGACAGAGCTGCTGCGAGCTCTCCCTCTCCAGAGCGTTACATATTGTTTCCATTCTCCCTCGTACTTTTCTGGAATCCCATGTTATGACTTCAGCCCCGGAGAAATCCCTGCCTCCGAAGGGAGGAAACGTTGAGAACCCCCTTCAATCGATGCTGGCCAAACTTCCAAGAACTGAATCGGAGACAGCCAAATGAAACCGAGGGAGCTGCGCTGCAGGCTCGCACACACACAAGTCCACCCTCCAGCCCCCTCCTCCGCCACGGGAGGAAACGCTGCAAACTTTGGGAAGGAACGCAGGGAGAGTCCCCTCGGGGCTGGAGTCCGCAGCGGAGCGACTAGCAACTCGAGTGACTGTTTTCGTCAATCTTCGTGGCTTTGTTTCATCAATAGTTGCGTCGCCTCTCTGCTTTCTCCCCCTCCAAGTTCCTCCTCCCCTCAAGCCGGAGTCTCCGGGTAATTTTACAATATTCACCAAGTCCAGGTTCTTTTCCCAACACCCCCCCCCCCAATACATACCCACATACACCCCCCCCCCCAAGCCCTTTCAGCATCTGGAGAGCTTCCAGCTGTGCCAACTGCTGGTGCCCGAGGGTGCTCCCTGACCCTATAAGCCTTGGCCCTGCAAAGCCGCCTTCATGGAGATAACTTCTTGGGATGGGGGCAAAGAGGTCCAGGGAGCGCTCTAAGCTGGAAGCCCCGTGGAAGGGAGGCAGGGTGAGAGAGGGGGCCCCGGCTTACCTTGGCAGTTCCACCTGCCGGCTTGCAAAGGATATGGGTTGCACACCACCCGGAGGCACCAGCTCCGGGGTCTGCTCTCCTGGCTCAGATAAAAGAAGACGACCGGGGCCAGAGCCGGGTAGGGGAGCCCCTCCACCTCCGAGTCCCCGCTTCCTGCGTCCTTGTCCCCTGGCCCCGAGCGACCTCCATCCCCGGACAGGTCATTAAGGCGGATGAAAGTCTTGGATTTGTCCGGCTCTGGGTCCTGCTCCTCGGCTGCTCTCGGTCCATCTTCGTCCATTGTCCGGCCAGCAAACCCGGGTCCGAACCGGGAGAAGGAAGAATGTGCCCGGAGACGGAGGGGGTTATTGGAGGGTCAGGGACCTCGAGGGTGCAGCCATGCCGGCTGGGGCTAGGGGACTGCGGGGGGCAGGAGGGTTCGGGATAAGGTTCTGGATCGGTTCGGTGGTTCTGGCTCGGGGAAGCTTCAGACCCAGGGCTGCATCCTCTTTCCCCAGGTGGGCGGCTGGATGAGCGCAGGTCCCCCCTTTGCAGGCATTTGGAGCCGGATCGGAGCCGAGCCGGGACCTGGCTGGCCCGGTTCTGCTTCCCCCTCCTCCGGTCCCGGTAGCTCCTCCTCACTTTGCTCTCCTCTGCCTGCCTCCGGGATCCCGCTCCAGCCCGGGAGGAGGTACCGGCTCAGCCCCTGCAGCGGGGTTGGAATCCTTCCCCCCGGCTCCCCTCCCAACTCCAGCGCGCACCAGCCGCGCAGGGGCTGCTCCCAAGCCAGCCTGGGCTGCGTCTAGCGGCTCCGCATCTGTCCCTCCCGCCTGCACATCTGGCCGTGCCAATGGCAGGGCAGGTCCTGGAGGGCGAGAGTCGGGGGACCCCCCTGGGGCAAGGAGGGGGCTTAGGGTCCAGGAGCCTCCTCTGGGGTTGGGGCTCCTCCTGCCCCGCAAGGGTTATCTGGGGGGCGGGGGGAGGGAGAGCGGCGGAGGGAGCCCGCGGAGGATGCTCCGCCTTAGCGCTGCCTCTCGGACGGCAGAGCAAGCGAGAAGCTGCGAGCTCCGCGCGCCTCACAGCTGGATCCCTCACTCCAACTTCCAGCCCGGGCACCGCCTCCCCAGAGCCGCCGTGGCAGCCAATCTGGGCTCGCCTCTGGCCCCTCGGACCTTCCCCATTGGCTCCGGGAGGTGGCAATTAAGGGATACAGCGGCGGGGGCCACAGCTGGAATCTGAGACAGTTACTAGAGCGCTGGGGACCCCTCCCACCCCAGCCCCGGCGCAAGGGCAGCCAATGGGGCTGGAGGACGGGGCGAACCCCCCTTCGGATTGGCTGCCTGCCTCTGGGACTCCGAGCCTGAATTGCACGGGGAGAGCGCGAGCTCCGGCTAGTTAGCGGAGCCTGGGGAGCGGGGGGGAGCCTCCCCGGGAGGGGCAGCGAGCGGGGGGGGCGCTGATGGGCCGAAGAGGGAAGGGCGCTGGACTGTGGGCGCCCGGGGGGGAAGGCGAGGTTCTGTAGCGCCCCAGCTGCATGCTGGAGGTGGGGCCCCGTGCAGGGGCGCGGGCCAGAGGGCAGCGCGCCCCTCGGGGCTTGGTGCACCCCGGAGGGGCAGGCGGGATCTGTGTGCCGGGGCGCCCGGAGCAAGCTGAGACGCGCTGACCTGGAAAGCAGGGCAGAGGTCAAGAGAGCGGAGAGACCGCGGGCCGGAGCTGCCCCCGGGGCCGGTTTCTCCTCGACTTCAGCGCTGGCTGGGTGGGGCGGACGCTGCCCAGCCCCAGCACCTGCCTGGAGCAGGAGGAGCCGGCTGGGCTGGGGCCAGGCCGCGCTCGATCTCCCTGCGCTGCCAGCGGAGGAGGCTGCGCAGAAGGGGGAGCCGCCCGAGGGCGCGGTCGCCTTTAGCGAGCCCCCCAGGGCGCCTGGTCCCCGGGCTCTCCAGAGTTCGCGAGAGCAGCTTCGGTTTCTTTGCAGGTGCCCCGGAGGCTCGGAGCCCGTGCCTGCAAACGGGTCCTGCCCCCCCACCACTGAGCAGGGACCAGATTTCCTTCCCTGCAGTGACTCCTGGGGCAGACTCAGGGCAGCCCGGGGCAGGAGCTGACACTGAACAGACTCTGGGAAGCGCGGCGTCAAGGGGAGATCTCCAGGTGGTGCAAGGGAAGAGGGAGCCCTGGGTCCTGAGCAGACGGTGCAGCTGGGAGGAGAGCGGGACTATGGCCTGAGACCCGAGAGTGGCGTGGAGGAGCGTCTGCAAGTGCAAGGGAGCCGGGTCTAGCTTTGCCACACCCGGGGCAGAGCTCCCGTCACTCCCCTGGCTTGGGTGAGCCCGGCAGGTCTCCCTCCTCCCTGGCTGGTGCGGTGAGAGCTCCCCCTGCTGGCTCGCTGGCCTTTCGCCACTCGGGGGGGCTCTATGGAGAAGCCCTGGTGTGTGGGGGGGAGGAAATGGTTATGGGGGCAGAGGGGTGGGCGGGGAGGAAATGCCACTTGGGGAGACAGAGACAGCTGGGCTGGGGAAAGCAGGATCAGCACAAGCCTGAGCAAAGCAGGCATCTTTCTGATGTGTGCATGCGCAGGCAAGAAGCAGAGCCCTGGAAGTAGAGGATTAGCTCTGTCGGCCCCAGAAGGGATGGAACAGCCAGGGTTTAAGGGAGACATAGGGGGGATGCAATGCTGAGGGATGTGTGATGTTGGGAGGCGAGCAGCCAGGGGGGATTGCAGTTATGGGAGTCTGCCAAGGGACAGGTCATGGATGGGCATCTGGGAATTGGACTGCTACGGCTTGAGAGGTAACAGGAGTACCTGGGTAGGGCTGTACAGGAAACTGATGGGAAGGGGGAGCAGCTCAGGATACTATTACTGATTTGCACTCCAGTAGTGCTTTGAGGCCTTGGCCAAGATGGGGAACCCCTATGGTACAGTCGGAGTAAGAGACCGTACCTTCCCCCAAGGAGCTTACAGTCAAAGCAGACCAGACAAAGGATGGGAGACCAATGACTTTCCCTGGGGTACACTGCAAGTCTGTGATAAAGCAGGGAATAGAACCCAGGTTTTCCAATTCCTACCCCAGTGCCCCAGCCACTGGGCCATCTCACCTCTCCCACAGGGCTGCTGAAAGAAAACGGAAGTAAGGGAAGCTTCTGGCTCCCCAGACAGGGCTGTGCCACAGGGGTGGCTGCCATGCACTCTGTGGCAAAGAGAACTAGGACAAGCCATGACGTATTGCACCCCAAAGTGATGCCTTCAAACACTCCCTTTAAACACAGCTACTTGAGTGTCCCTGAAAAGCTGCAGACCAGGTTGAGTCCCCTTTTAAAATGTGCTCCTGGAGGCTTTTAAATAAATGGAAATATGCTAATCTCCTAGAACTGGAACAACCTTGAAAGGTCATCAAGTCCAGTCCCCTGCCTTCACTAGCAGGACCAAGTACTGTCCCCTGACAGATTTTTTTTGCCCCTGATCCCTAAATGACCCCCTCAAGGATTGAACTCACAACCCTGGGTTTAGGAGGCCAATGCTCAAACTCCTGAGCTATCCCTCCCATCCATTCATCCAGTCTAGTTCCCCTGTTTATTTTTAAACTCCCAGAGTCCTTTCCCTCTCCTCATGTCACATTATCCTCGCCTTCATCATTGGAAGGGCTGGTTGCGGACCCTTATAGAGCCTGCCAGCAGCACACCTTCAGCAAGCCAGAAGCCGCCACTAGAGAGCAACAGGCAGAAGTTCTCCCTGTCCCGGCATCCCCCTTTGTGCTCTGAATCCTGCTGGCCTGGGAGCAAGCTTGATCTTGGATTCAGAGCCTGTGTTATCGTGTCTGGGACAGAATATTAAATTTATTGGCAAAACTCCAAGGCAAACTAGTCTCTGTTCCAGAATTTTCAGAGGGAAAGTGTCCAAAGAGGCAGAGGAAAGTTAAGTCACACTCAGGGCCATGCCCTTCCCTCAGGTGCACCCCCAAAGCTACAGCTCCATGGACATCAGCCATCTTGCTCCAGGGAAACTCAGAGTTGGGCAGCTGTAAGGGAGGGGAGGGTGGAAGAGGTGGGGGAAGGGATGGAAATCTGGCTCCTTTCCCACGTCTGGGACAGTTTGAGAGGACCACCCCCATCTGGGACTGCTTGAGAGACCCTCCTGCCCCAACTGAAGGCCATTTCTCCCCCACCAGTTATACTGGATTGGGAGGGGGTAGGTGGGGCTGTCTTTGCTGCTCAGGTCCCGAAGAAGGTGTTCTCAGAGCTGGGTGGGTAGGAGCTGGCTGGTAATACACTAAACTCCTGGGTTACCATCCTGGTGCGAAATACCAGACTGGAGTCCCTTATCCACACAACAGACACAGCTAATGCAGCAGCAGTGTGTTCTTCTGCTACCCTATTTGCCAGGGTGTCTAGGCCTGATCTGCAGAGAGCACCTCAAAGGGGTAAAAGAAAATCAGTCACTCTTTGGCCTTTCTACTGAGGCCACCAGTGAGTACCAGTCACGCTATGGGGCTTGTGATGGGGACGCCTACCTACTAAGAAATGGATCACTAAATCCTTTCCACACAGGCCCCTGGACAGCTGGCAGATGGTAACAAGTGTCACTCGCCAATGGCCCAGGCTGGCGAATCAGAAGAAAGAGGCTCGGTTTTAAAACCCACCACAGCAAGTCTCAGGGGCTGAGTCTACAGACTCGGGCTCACAGGGCTCGCTCCATAGCACTAAAAAAACACCCCACACCCCATCTTCCGAGCCCCAGGCCAAACATCTACCCAGCTAATTTTAGCACCAAGGCGCAAGCCTGAGTCGGTAGACCTGGGCTCTGAGACTCACTGACATGGGGTTTAAAACACAACTGAGACATACCCTGTTATCCTCCCCCTACCATCAGGGCTAATATGTTCACACTCTAGATAAGGGGTGGCCAAAATGTGTCTCGTGAGCCACATGCGGCTCTTTTACTGTTAAAGTACAGCTCACAGAGTCCCCCACGCCCTTCCCATTCGCCACCTACCAGACTGGCAGGGGAGCTCGGGATCTCTGCCTTGTGGTGGGGTAGGGGCTTCTGCCCAGTGGGGAGGGGATTCTCAGGGCTTCTGCCCAGCAGGGTGCACCTTCCGGGGCTTGGGGCTTCAGCAGGAGTGGGCCTGAAGCCCCAGGCCCTGGCAGGCGCCTCCCATGGGGCTGAATCTCTGAGCCCCGGCTCTCAAACTTCTGAAGATTGTCATATTTGGCTCGGAGGGTAAGTCTGGCCACTCCAACTCTAGATGCACACTACATGCCATCCCATTGCATAAAGCTAGGGCGGGGGAGAAAAGCCACACACGCCCCTCCAATTTCATTGTTGGCTCAAAACTCTCTGGAAGGGCTCTGTGCCGGTTAAATAGCAAAGGTGCAGTGTCTGAGGAGATATGAAGACCACTCCTCACAGCGCCCAGAGACCCCTAGTTGAGATCAGGGCTCTATAGTACTAGGCTCTGCACAGAGATGGCCCCTGCCCCAACGAGCTTACATTCCCAACAGAAAGGGTTGGAGGGGAAACAGACCGAAGTGACTGGCCCAAGGTCACACAGCATGTCAGTAGCAGAGCCGGGAACAGAACCCGGGTCTCCCAGTGCCCTCTCCATCGGACCACATGGCCACCACCCCGCAAACACTGAATTCCTTGAATATTGTAAGATCTGTATTTGTTCGTGCTCACACAACCCTGGATCTCTGCCTTTACTGCTCCCCAGAGAATGCTATGCCAATAGCACTGTTCTAGGTCTTCATACTAATAATGTCATTTACAGAAAGGTGCACAAAACACATTTACATGCGCAAGGTGCAATGTGAGATCAAGTGATTCTCCACGCTCTGTATGGATAGATGGGACACAGGTGCTTTTGATCTGACTCTGTATATTGATATTGTACAGAGGACCTTTGTGTGTTATGGTTTCCTCCAAATCCATTTAAACCAACATTTTTAGAAATGAGGCTCTGAGCCTTTAAGTGGGTTACCAGATTACACACTGCCTCCATTTTAATTACAATTGATTCGTTGTGTTTAATTTGTACATTTTGTCAAATTACATTCCTTGTGGAAATTGGAAAATTTTGCCTTTAAGGACACCTTCCCAATCTGTTACCTAGGCAGCCCTGCAGCCCTCTTTCTCTCGTGGAATGGGGGAAGCTGCACATACGGGAGGTCTTTCACTGTTCCCAGGACAATCCAGCTATTTATTTTTTTCAAACAAGAAAAGGGGTAGGGTGACCAGACAGCAAATGTGAAAAATCGGGACGGGGGTGGAAGGTAATAGGAGCCTATATAAGAAAAAGACCCAAAAATCGGGACTGTCCCTATAAAATTGGGACATCTGGTCACCCTAAAAAGGGGTGCAGCTCCGGGAGCCATATACCACAAGACACTGAGTCGGGGGAGGGTGTAGGAGGAGTTGTGGCTCAAATCCTGAAATGCAGCAAAGAGCTTAGCAGCAGCAGAAAGTAACAGAACTTGGAGATGCATATTAAGGCGATTTCAGATGGAAATGAGAGGACATCATTTCAATACTGCACAAGAAACTAATGAGGCCACATTTGTCTCCCCTGCACAGTTCTGGCCACCTAATTATAACCAGGATAGTACAAAGATGGAAATAGGAGAGAGCAGAGGGCAACCCAGATGATACAGGGCCTGGAGCATCTGAGCCATTCAGAGCAGCTAGAGAAACTAGGTCTCTGCTCTTTAGAGGAGGAAGAGGAAGCCAGACTCCGTGAGGTGTTGCAACATCTGAAATTTACCAAGTGAAGAGCTGCCCTACAGACACAGCATGGTCCCATAGGTAAAGCAATGGACTGGGACCCAGATCATCTGGGTTCTCTTCCTGGCTCTACCACTATATTTAGGCAAGTCACTTCACTTGCCCTCCTACCCACTGTAAGCTCAACAGGGCCCTGATCTTGGTTGAGGCATGCGGGTGTTAATGTAACAAGCAAGCCTCACCTTCAAAGCTTGAATTAAGAGAAGAGGCCGTGAGCCTGCAGAGTTTATTTACCCTGAAGTCCGCTCCCTTCACTGCACAAACTCTTTTGTGCTAGGAGGTCTAGGAGCTGCACACAAGTACAAAACCAAGAACTGCGCATGATGTGCACAGAGCTCACTACAGGACATTCTCCCCATGATAAAAATATGCGTGTACATCTTCGTATAACTTGCCCCTACTTAATGGGGTCTATGTAGTGGGGCGGGGACATTGAAGGAGCTCTCAGTCTCAGCATAGACATAGCAAGGCTCATGGATTTCTTCATACAGAGCAAGAGACCGGCTGTGCCTCAAAGCACTTGCAACCCAGGGCCGGTGTAAGGAAGTTTTGCTCCCTAGGCGAAACTTCCTTGCACCAGCCCTGTGCCCCCCAGCTAATGCCCCCCCGCAGCCATCCTCCACCCCACCCCCCTGGCCATGGGAGCTCATCCACCCCCGCCCGCGGGAGCTCAGCGTGGAACCGGGAGGCAGGAGGGCGGCTCACCACAGCTGCCTCCCGGCTCAGCAGCTGAGCGGGGAGCCAGCCACCCGCCGCCCCCCAAATCCTGGCACCCTAGGCGACTGCCTAAGGTTGCCTAGTGCTAGCGCCGGCCCTGTTGCAACCTACACAGACTAAGTGCAGGAAAGGAAACAAAGGCAGAGAGGGGTGAAGTGACTTAGCCAAGGTTAGTCAGCAAGTTAGTGACAGCGCCAGAAATCAAGTCCCGCAACACCCAGGAGATAACAGCAGGTTTTTCGCTCATGTTCCCTTGGCCAACGTCTCCCTTTCACGGCACCTTCCTGTTTAGTTCTGGATGCCTATTGTCCAGCTGCTCTCCAACCCAGAGGTGGCTGCATTTCAGCAGGGAGGATGCTATTTGTTAAACCTTTTGGGCTTCTCATGGATGAAAGTAGCTGAATAAACATGAGTTGTTATTGCACAAATGTACATTTCAGAAGAAAAATTGCGTGAGCCGTGTTTCATGTTCACTGGGAAGCTTCAGATGAACTGATATTTAACAAAGACTATTCTGGTTCTGCGATTGGATTTAGAATCAGATACACAGGAGCTGTGTTAGCTTGTAAGGGCAAAAAATCGACATCTGTAACTATTCTAGCAACAGGCATATTGACCACACGTTAACAGAACGACTCCATTCCTATGAGAATTAGTCACTGTGTGTTTGTTTTCCTGTTGACATACAGCTGCGGTAGCTGTGGGTGATTTTAATAAGACAGGCTAATATTTCTATCATCTCAGGAGCTATAGATTGAACCCATATAGGCATCTGGCTCAGCTGCTGAATGATAAATCGCATCAAGATATGAAGTTCATTTCATGCCTTAAAAATGAAAAGAAGATGCAATTTCATTTAAAATGTCACACTTTGTCCGCAAGAACAAGACTCTCATCACCACTTATTCAAATTCCGCTATATTATTAAGGAGCTATTTGACGCAGACAAACTGGCCTTGTTCTCAGAACAATGCACCGGAGACAACAGTAAATGCCACGGAGACCAGAACTGCTTTTGCTTCACATAGATGCTCCTGGTTGTAATAAAGGTATGACACTCAGGAGAGGTGACAGGGGACTGGACTGTCTTTCCTGGTGCCAGTCACCTGTCCTGGGACCCAACATCTACCTTAAAGGTAGCTGACTGCAGAGGAAAGTGTTGTGGAGAGAGAGGATCCGATCCCCTCCATCTTCAGACTAACACTTATGCCAGTCACAGCCTTTGATCTCCCTGCCACCCGACCCCATTCCCTCCATCACTCAAGCCCCCATTATCATAGTACCGGAGTGCCTTGCCATCGCCAGTGTGCTTATCTACACAGAAAAGTACTAGTATCCCTATTGTAAGAACAAAGGCAGAGAGACTAAGTAACTCATCCAAAGTTACACAGGCAGAACAGGGAATTGAACCCAGATCTCAAGTCCCACTGGGCCATCCTTCCCATTTTCCTTTCCCGCATCCTCTTCCCCTTTCCCATGACCCTGCCTTGTGAGAGACAGAATACAGCCCCAGGCAGCAGGAATAACTAACCAAACCAGCCATGCCATCGTCTCAGTAATGTCATACTTGTCCGTCTATTCCCCTACTCGATTATCCATCTGCCATTGTTATGAAGGGTCTTAGTCTGTGAGCAATTTGGGACAGGCTACGTGGGCAAACAATTACATGGTGCTGTATCAACACAGCCAGTAAGTGTGCCAGCAAAGCTGGAGGGAACATAAGGCTTGCAGCACGAGGCTCCAGGGCATTTACATATGCTAATGTCTACCACTTAAGGAGCACATGACTAATAACTTATTAGCACATGCTCTTAGAACACGATGCTAATAATCCTCTTTGAAAATCACCAGGATAGACACCCATGTTCTATGCAGTGCGTGTGATGGCAGACATCTCCCTGCACGCAGATAGGCACATCCAAACAACAGGCCCTTCAGAACTTAGCTCATAACGTCTTTGGAAAGGGGGCTCATTCTCCTCCCAAACCCCTGTGATAGCACAGGCACTATACACGCAGTCTGGCGTGAGCGTCTTAGCCACAATGTTCAGAACTAGCGCTCCGAGGCCCCCGTCTGACATTAATGTCTCAGGGCTCCATGATTGAATGCGGCATTTTCTTAACCTTAAGCATTCCCTGGGTGTTTCTTTGTGGGAAGTATTCTGGGAGGCTGCCATGAAAGGCAGCAACTGTTTGATGGAGCCAACTCCCAAGGGCAGCAAGTGGGGCTCAATCATTTGCTCATTTGAATGAATATTTTTATGGTACCTCAATCATTTTTTAAATGAAGAGCTAGACGAGTAGTTGGAGAAAGAAAACACTCTAGATGGAGCACAACCACTAACTCGATAGAGGGGAGGTCTGCTGCCTATGTAGTCTATGGCGCACAGAGTGCAATTGTTCATTAACCAGAGGGGACGTTTGCTTGGCATATAGTCTATAGCCCAGATTTTCAGGCACGACTAGTGACCTCAATTTGAGATACCTTAAAGGGCCCTGATTTCCAGGAAGTGCTGAGCACCCGCCTTCTGAACGTCCAGACCTCCTTAAAGTGTCTCAAGTCGCACACCCACTTCTGAACATCTTGACTAGGAGTCTCTCTCTGAGAAGGTGGAATGGCCCCTGGTTCAATTCCAGGAATGGGAGGTGTTTGGGTAGAGCGTGATTCATCAGGAAATCTATAGTCTTTGGTTTATCCCCTTAAATAAGACCTCGTTTCCCTTAAAGGCTGCTGACGTCTCCAGAAGATTTACGAAAAGAAAGCCAGTCTCTTTAAAAGAAGAATTCTGGTTTATTTTGTATGGGCCAAATCCTAACACACACACCCTCAACAGGAGTCAAGAGCACATTAGTGAGCAAGGCATCTACCTGTGGCCGTTAACTCCCATCCATTCCAAGAGGGAAATCTTACATTTCAGCAAATGCATATGTACAGTGAGACGTTCTGAAAAGCCTTTGGGTCCTCAGACACAGCCCAGCCTGCAGGGGCGCTGGAACAATTTTGGGGGTACTGAGAGCCATTGAACCAAACTGTAAACCCTGTATATAATGGAAACCACTTCAAGCCAGGGGGTGTGGAAACCCCCCCCCCAGCACTCCTAGTTCCACCACCTATGCCAGCTTGCAAAGCATGAGTGGCATGCCTAGAAACCTAAATAAGAACAAGTCATTTGAAAAGAGATTAGCCAGATGGCCAATTTTTGTTTAGGTTTATGAGATGGTTACTCCTGCTACTTTGCAGACTATAGGCTTGATCCTGTGTCCTTTGCAAGGTCCTGGAGACACTTCTTTCTCCCTCTTCCTCAATAAAGTTAACAGGGGTTGAAGAAAACACCTCAGTGGATGTTTTGCCATATTAATTAGAGAACCTATGGCACTTATTGTTTGACCTCATGTCCGGCTAACTCAGGTAATTGCATCCTAATATGTAAATTCTCCTTGCAGCTTCAGTTGAATATAGTATCCCTTCCATGCCTAAACTGTATATACCGTTAAACAGCTGTCACGCTTCACACCAGAGGTGGCTGCATTTCAGTACCAGGGGAAAGGTGCTACAGAAGTAAGATATAGATTTCTGTATTACTGCTGAAGAATGAGAGAGTGCTTGTGCAAAAACACAGCACAACTTTCAAGAAGGCAGCACATTTCAGACAAATCTGATTTAAACCCAACCTACTGACCTGCTGCTTGTTGGAGAGATAGTCCTGTTTGAATTATTTGCAAATTATTAGGGAGAAGGGTTTTGTCCTTCCCAACTTCTCTTCTGGCTCATGTCTGCAGTGACTATAATAAAGGAGAGCTCCCGCTGCACAGCTTAGATCTGGATCCATTTTTTATTACTATTGTTTATAATGTGCATTGTGGCAGCCCCTAGGAGCCCAGTCATGAACCAGGCTCCCCCCCCATTGTGCTAGGTGCTGTACAAACACAGAACAAAAAGGCATTTCCTGCCCCAAAGCCTACCTCCACACCTGGACCTCGAGCGCTCCAGGACTGGCTTATGCTCAGATCTGTGAGTTGGAGTCAAGGAGGAGAGGGGGCCATTGACAGTGTTCTGATGTGGGTTTAGAGTCTGAATATTCCCACCGATTGGGTGCATTTGGATCTGCTTATACTATGAGAGATGAGCCTAAAAGTATTTCTGAACTATGCTTTCCACCTGTCCCCCCCACATATATCCTGTACCATCAGCTGCTGCTTACGTCTAGGGGAGTCACTTCCAGAAAGCTCCAATATATCCAGGGAGCCCACTGGATCCAAATGCATCTGTAAACCTCAAGCCACTCCTTGTGTTTCCTGGGGCTGACTTGAGAGCCTTTTAAACCCTGAAGGCTGCATCTCTTGCCTTTTCCTCCTTGTCCAAGGATTCCAGTCAGTGGAGATGCTCAGTTCCCAAAGTCTCTCTCTCCTACCCCATCATATCACTGTAAAGTTGAATCTGGTTCCCATGTAACACAGATGCTGCAGCTAGTTTGCAGTCTGCGAAAAAGCAGAGAGCCAGCAACACTTCTAGGACCGGCTCCCTCAATAAATGAATCTTCAAATCCGCTCTGACAGGACGAGACAAGAGAGAAACGAGCTCTTTGCAGGAGCCCTGGATACTCCAGCTGTGTTACAGTGAGCTGACAGAGCTCTACACAAGCAACCGGGGTGTCTCGGAGCAGTGCCAGGCTGCATTAGAAGGCTGCTACAAGACAAATGAATGAGCCCCCTCCTGCAATGCCACCAAAGAGCAGTTTCATAACCCTAGTTCATCGGGCAAGCGCTCCTCCATGACTGCCGTGCCTCGCCGTGGTGATCGCAGAGCAAACAACAGAGGCGCTGGCAGAAGAGCTGATACGACCCCTGTGACCACAGAAACCATGGCTGCAGGTGACAGCGAAGCCTCACCACAAGCATCAGCTGTGTGATCACCACCTACAATTCCAGGGGAGGATTTGGGGGTTTCACTAGAGAGTGGGCCCAAGCCGCAAAGCTCAGACCTAGAGTAGATCGGATTCCTAACGCCCTCCCTCCCCACCAGTTTGGAGCTGGGTCCCAGTTTGCCCCATTACTGAGATGGACATGAGCCTCAAAGTTCAGATCCAAACTTCCCCAAAGCTCCAGGGGGCAAGGGGAGTGTCTGGGTTTGGTGGCCCAATTCGCTATTTCCTTAGCACATCTAGCTTTGCAAGGAAAGAACATTGCAGAGTTGTACAGTAGCCTATCCATGACAATTCACCCCAGACTGAGAAGGTTAAATTCCCTCTCATCCCAGGAAGGTGCTGTGTCCAGGGATATCATTCCACTCCCACTCCCCAATCCCTGCAAACAAAAAAAACCCACCAACGTTTGGACTCATCTACACAACCTAGGACCAGGGGCCTACCTGAATTTCCTCAGCACATTGGACCGTTCAGCTACACAATACACTTTCCTTCAGGCCTGCGGTAACACTTCTTGCAGAGCCGTCCGGCACTGGGTCTTGCTCCTTTGTGGAATCCTAACAGAGACGCATCTTGCACAGGGACTAGCCACGGAGCTTCAAGCTTCTTAACAGTGGGGAGAGCTGGGTTGTTTCCTGAAGGGACAAGTGGGAGGCTAGCGGCGGAAATGCAGGTAGGTAGGACACAAAGGGGAAGGGGGATGAGAACGGCCATCAGGAAGAGCCAGCACAAAGGGGGATCAATAGCAGAGATGGGGCATCACATGTCTGGTGGGTCACAACTTGAGAGCAGAGACGCACCATCCATGGGGCTAGGCAGTCAGATGATTTCTTGCACCTGGGCTTTTCTGAGTCCAGCCAAAAAGGCTCTATTCAACCTGGCTTCTAACAGAAGTTCACCCACTACTGCAGCTCCACATAATCCAGAAGTGCTTTTCCACCTACTCATGTCCACCTTCCACTCAGGAGGGGCTGGTTCTCATGGCCAGCTGGGGAATCTCTTCATTTACCCCAGCTGAGCCCTGCTGCCCTGGCAACCCCCCTACAGGTGCAGCCTTTCTTCCACTGGCAAAGAAGATATTAACCCTCTCCCTGCTGGCCCTGGGCAGGGCCTTGCTCTGTGGTGAGACAGAAAGAGGAGGTGAGAGGAAAGCCTGCACCGCTGGGGAGAGAGAGAGACCTCACAGGAGGAGGAAGAGAAACTGCACAGGAAAAGAAAGACAAAGGGTCCAAAGAACCCACCTTCCCTATGTACAGCACTGGGCAATTTGTCACTTTCCATCAAGCACCAGCCACGGTCAGGCGGGACGGACCACCACTCCAGTCCCATATGGCACATCCTAGGCATGAAGGAGAAGGGGTTAATTGCCCAGGATGGGATGAAGCTGGGGGTTTGGTTCCCTGCCGCTTTCCTGTACCGTTGCTTCCCCCTGAGCAAAGTGGGTGCATGATGCTGCCCAAGCAGAACGGTTGTGTTCTTAAAGGCAGGGGGGAACCTGGCCCGAGGTGAGTCCCTTTGCCCGGAGGGTCACCTGCTGTTACAGCTCAGGTGTGATTGTAAAGCAAAGAGAGCAAGGGCCTTAACAGTGTCCTTTCCTGGTGACTAAGCAGCAGATTTCACCCTCCAGTTCTCCCACTTAAAATAAATGAGCTGAATGGTATTAAAATAAATGAATGTTAAGTGAGTGCATGTCACTAATAAGGGATATTGGTAGACAAACGGTAACTATTCATACCCTCTCGAGGAACTCCAAGCGGTAGCCAGGGCCAGAGGACTCACAAATGCAGCCAGACCGGGTGATGGGACAGTGAGGAAAGAGGGTACGATGGGTGTGGGAGGAGATGTGTGGGGAACTTCCATGGGAGAAGGATCACGTCTAGAAAGAGAAAGGAAGAGCCACTGGCAAAGCTCCCATCTGTCTCGTAGGAATTCACAGAAACGTGATGAATCAGTACGGAGCAATTAGTGAGTCCGTGAGAACAGAGGACTCGGCCCCAGGCTGGGTTAATACAACAGAGATGTATTCCCCAGCTCCCCTACCCAGGAATAGGGAAGAGATTCTGGAAGAGAGGGAGGAAAATGGTCTCTGGAGAACTAAAAATAACAATCCTGTGCCCTCCTATGGCGTCTTTATATGAGGACCCCAGAGCACTTTCATGAAGCCCCTGTGCCGGAGGAATTATTATGCCCATTGTACAGATAGGGAAACTGTTAAGTGATTTGTTTAAAGTCTTATCTCAAGTCAGTAGCAGGGGCAGGAATAGTATCTAGAAACCCTATTCCTCCAAGGGGTAGCTCTGTCCACGTCCAGGGTTTAGGGGTGAATTTGGCCTTAGATGTTCTGACTCCCAGGCCCCAAACTCTAATCACTAGGACAACAATTAGCAAAGAGCTTGGGCACGTGTTTAACAGTAACCACGTGTTTCAGTCTATCCCCATTCAGCATTAAGTCCCACTGAAATCAATGGGAATTCAGCACGTGTTTAATTGCTTTGCTGAACCAGGGCCTAGGTGCATTCCCTGGTCTCAAAGGAACGAAGCACCCAGCACCCCAGGCAGTGTCTCTCCAGCCGCTGCAGGCTGCTGGTAAGTGCTGTTCATCTTTATCAGCCCCAGTTTTTGCTGGAGCACCAGCTCTGGCTGTTTGAATACTGCTCGATAATTATTCATTTTTCAGGCTCGCTGAGACAGCCCTTCATGTGGAAGGGTTTTTTTTTCTTTAAGGTCTCTTCTGGGAAATCTTTGTAATTAATGGCCTTTTAAAGTAAAATATAATTAAAAATCATGGGGACCACGCTGAACTCTATTTGCAAATTGCAGAGTCGGAGCTCAGAAGATTGCTCCGAGCTGGGGAGCGGAGGGGCTCGGCGGAGACCCCAGCTAAAGACTCACACCCTTACTGATCCGTGCCCAGCAAGTAGACGGTGCGGGATCTATTCATCACGGCCCTGCTGCTCCTCCATGCAGCTAGCTGGTGCAAAGGGGCTACACAGGGAGCGGGAAGGCCCCCTTTGCTGGGAATGACCCCATGCCCAGGCGCCAGTTCTGCACCACCTCTACCGCAGCTGTGAGAGCAGCGGGCACTCTGGGGAAGACAGAGGCAGGACTGGGGCAGGAGGAGATATAGCCAGGGCCATCGGTGCAGCAGTATAGCTTAGGGCAGTCGTGAGAGCTGCCCTAGCCTGGGCCAGAAGCAGACACAGTCCCTGCAGCCCAAGATGCCTCCTCTCGGTGTCTGCCTTGGCATCTGCACAGGGATGAATCTCGCTCTGTGTGCCTGCTCTACATACAGAGGCATCTTCACACTCGCAGAGGCTTTGGCAGGCAGGCACAGGTCTGTACTTGCACATTCTCACAAGCCAACACCTCCAGGCTTTGCCTCCCTGTATTTTTCTTCCCCTCCCGCTTTCCCCATCCTACCCCTTCCCTCATGCCCTGGGGCCTAGATTTAAATATCATGATGTCGGCTCTGTTGACGGCGGTGCCCTCCTTCGCACTCTCCCTGGCCTCATTTGGATTTTAAAACCATTTCTAATTCACAGAAAGCGTCAGGCGCAGGGAAAAAAAACAGAAAACCACCCGCGACTCGCTCCAGCTCTGTTTACATTTCCCTCCCAAGGGCCAATCAAATGGCCAGACACCTGCACAAGGCTGAGCGCTGAGGTTTACACGGGGAAATTTTTGTCTGGGTTCCAAGTCCTCTCAAATATCCTCAGTCACTCTTCACGGCACCCTTTCAGTGCCCTTTTCCCCGTTCGGTTCAGCTCCCATGGACAGCCAGTCTGCGGCTGCGCAAGGGAGTCAAGGAGTCTGAGGACGCGCTGACTCCCTTGGGCTGGACACCCAGATCACGCTGTTGCCGTGCTCCCAGGAGAGCAGCCTGCATGGGGCTGATAGGGCCGTGCTCCCCCAGAGACTGGGTGGGATGTGCCAAGGAGTGGGTGGAGCCTTGGCTCCATGCCCCCAACATGCTGGATAATGTCGACACATCAAGTGCCCTGCACTAGATACAGACCTGGGGCAGGGCACTTCCCCCTCGGAGCAAGGGGAAGCTGGAAGGCAGATTGCCACACTTAGGACGATTGAGCCCATACTCCAGATCCTCAGAGGTATTTGGGTGCCTAATTCCCATTGATTTTGAGCATCAGGTGCCTAAATACCTTCTGAGGAGCTGAGCCTGAATCATCAGGCCTTGCTGACACAAGTAGTCTTTACTCAACATGACAAATTCTTTGAAGTCAATGGGATTTCTCAGGTGAGTAAAGGGTGGAGGATCAAACCCTCTCTTCCTGAGTTGCCTCGTGCTTCTATGTTCAGAGCCGGGGGAGAAATGCTGGATGCTCCGGTGCCGTCTCTTGGGCATGACCAGAAAGGAGCCTCACCGAGGGAAAGAACAGGGGTCAAACTCAATGGTCTTCGGTCTTGGGCCTCACCCATGCTGTTCCCAATGGACATCAATCCTGCTTGAGAGCGAGCTTCCTCCTCTCCTCATTAAAGAGAGGATTATGGAAGGGACATTCAGTCTGGGTGCTTCAAAAAGTGATCCAGTACTGCTCCCAGAGACACATATAATGGGCTTCCATGGGTGTAACAGAGAGAAAAAATTGGTCCCCTGAATCATTGGTGGAGTTACTTTGTTCCCGTTCTGGACCAGTTCCAATGGGAAGGATGGCACTGGTCTGGGCCTCAGGAGAGCTGGGTTCAAATCCTGCCTCTGCTTCCATAGACTCTCTGTGTGCTCCTGAGCAGGTCCCCTCACCTCACTGCACCCTCATCTATAAAATGAGGGAACCGGCTCTTCCCCCACCCCATCCAGGGGTGATGGGAAGATAAATATAGTAATGCTTGGGAGGTGCTCAAATTGTGATGGGGTCACACAGAGATAGGCAGACCTTTGCTAGGTGGTGGGGGCTGAAAGAAACTTATCTGAATGGATGGATTCTTCTAAGTATTATTTTAGTGCTTTTAAAACTCCAGTGAAGGAGAACCTGCTTCCTGCACCTCGGTCGACATGTTCAGTCCCAAGTTACCCTTTTACAGAAATAGAGCGCCACAGAAATATGCAAATGAGGGATGGCTCATTTAAATTTAATGCTGATGAGAAGATCTTCCTTCTCTTTCCAGCAGAGAGCAGATGTTCTCATTTCACACAGGCAAAGTGCCTGTAAATCACCGCCCCAGCATTGAGGTGGACAGTGACGTCATTGTATATAGGTTATTAGTTATTATTTTACAGGCAAACCTGACATTTTGCCTTTTAAACACACATTCAGCTGGAGCCTGGGCTTCTGCCACTGAAAATATCCTGGCAGTCCTGGCATTCATCGCCTTCCAAGCTTCGAAATGCTTTTCTCGTCGCACATAATTAAAACAGCGCTTTGCGTTTTCAGCAGCTTGCTATGGCTTTGTGATATATCAGCACCAGGGTGACACTTTTCACGTCAGCCTGGCTCAGAGATGAACCAATCCTGAGAAAACTCGCGAGTGTGAGTGTGTGTGTAAGAGAGAGAGAAAGTGTGTGTGTAAGTGAGAAAAATGTGTGCACATGCGCGTGCGAGAAAGAAAGAGGGTGTATCTGTAATGGAGATGAGGGGTGACCGGACAGTGACTCTGCATTAAAGGCAAATGCAGTCCACATTCCCTCAGGTCGGCTATTGAGACGTGCGTTTGTGTTTCATTTCTGGCTTGCTCCCTTGCTCCAGTGATTCACGACTCAAAGGTCTGTTTTCCAGAAGCCAAGGTGGCGATGCACCCGTTTGCACCGAGCTTTTGAGCTGCTTCAACATCATTCAGCTGCATCGCACAACCCGGCCCTGTATCTTCCAAAGCGTGAATCGTAATCACCGTAGTGAATTCCCTTGGAAATACAGGCACAACTTTGCCTCCTGTGTTTATAATGTGCAGACTCGTGACACTGTGGCGCTGGCGGTGGTTATAGCTTTGACTAGAAATACAAAAGCAAATGCTTACATGGCGTTCAGTACAGAGTCGGGAGTGTGTCTAACGGTGGATTTAGGCTAGACAGGCAGGCAGGGGATGAAAGAGAATTAACATGTCGGGGAGATGCTTTCAGTGAGGACTAAGCAACTGAAATGGCAGCTTTTATGCTGTTTGGAAGCTCTGGGACCAGCAATGTCCCGCACCTGGCACGATGGGGCCCTGAGCCTTGACACAGGGTCTCTAGACGCTACCTCAATACTAATAATACCGTGTAGTATCTTTATTTTGCCTTTGTAGAGGCGATTCCATCGATAAGGGGCCAGAATCAGGGTCCTTCTAGAGAAATATGTGGCAGCAAAAGGCTGAAGGAGAGAAAGCTTAAATTGCCTGCACGTGGGTTGGAAGGGACCGGCAGCCTCCTGCTTCTATACGGGTACGCAGAGTGGGCGAAATTCCCCTCTGAGCAGAGAGCCAGCAGGAAGGCTCCAGTGGGGTCGAAGTGATGTATAACCCTGGTGCTAGTGCTCTGCACAGGGTGGAGTTTACTCTACAATAGTGAGTCTGTCTGCACATCTCCATGCATGTCAGAATACAGTGAGGCAGAAGCAAAATCCCAGCTGTGCAGAGAGGGCTGGGTGTTTTTCTGTCACTAACCCCCACTTGGCAGCTCCTCACTCCTTCTGGCAATAGACATCCTATGGATTCACCAGCCACCTATCCACCACTAACGGGAATGGTCATTAGAGGTTCCACCCTACGTTATCCGTCAGCCCTGCCCAGGAGCGTGATGCTACTGCTAATTGCTCAGGATGCATCCCACGGTGATCATAGGTCCTGGGGTGGCAGAGAGAAGGGATCAGCATTCCAGCTCCGTTATTTCCCTTCTCAAAGCAAAGCTGCTCACTAAAAGCCCCAGCTGCGGAACAAGACACTAGGGCACTTGCACCTCCCTGCCATGCACCAGAGGCAGGAAGCCTATAGGCCCCTAGAAGAGCTGTTCTTGCTCTCCTCTAATGTTCACATTCCATTGGTTTTTTTAAAGGTAACAAAAGTATTTGGTAACGTCTGTGGAAACATGACACTTTCCCCCCAGGAGGGAATGGATCTGGAGTGCAGATCCAGCCAGGAATTTGGAAACACAACCCCCTGCCCAAGGATTCCAGTGGAACAGGGAGTCCCCCCTTCCCAGTGCCTTTGTTTTGTCTGGTTCAGCCTCAGAGGAAATTGAGAGGAAGACGTGAAGTGGTTCAGCCAAACCTTGGACTCTGCTTTGACTCAGAGCCTTTTCTTTCCTGGATGTGAATCCCTCTGGACTCTCTAGATGGTAAAAGGGAAAAATAGAAGCACCTGGAGTAGGATTTCAAATCCCCAAACCACATGAGATCACCTGGAACCAACATACAGGAAACTTAAAACACCTGTGAGGGAATTGATTGGCTCCAGACCCACATGGAGCAAGAAGGAATTCCATGACTAAAATCCAGAGAAACCTGAACAGGCTCCACACCCTAAAACCAGCTGCAACAACCCCCCCAGACATGGCAAAGTTCAACGGAGCTCAGCCAATTTACTCCAGTTGAGGATTTGACTAATGCACACTTTCAGGAGGTGGGGTGTGAGACCAGAAAGCTGGTTGTGTACGCTCAAACTGAGCAACTGACCGTCATAGCAGCCAGCTCTGGCTAGTTGTCAGGTGTGCAGAGCCCTGTTGATAAGTCTGTGGTTCAAGAACAGGTTGTTCTATAGAGCTTTGTCTTGTAATAAAAACAAAACAGTTCTGGGTAGCCTTATCCAATGGCAAACCTGGTCCAGTTGGTTCTGGGTGGCACTTCTTTTTTATAGGTATCTGATTTCTGATATACCTGCACCTGGAGAACTTCAGCAGATAGGTTGGAGCACATCAGAAAACATCATAGGCTGCAGAGTATCTGCATCAAACTAGGCTTCATTCCAGTCTATGTGCAAGTCAGGGGCAATCACTGGAAATGTTTGTTATCGATCTGGTGGTTCAATTGACTCCCCCTCCTGCCATTAGCTTCTGGTTGCATTTACCATATGTGCCAAATCAGACATAACAAGCATTGACAGCTGCTTGTGGTATCGTTCTCTTTCCCCTTGTCCCTGATCTCTCCCTAGCTCAGCGCTATGCTCTGGATTTACAGCAGAACTGAAAGTGAGGGAGGAACTATTTAACTTCTGGTTCTTTTCTCTCTTTGCAGAAGCAAAGCATGTCTGATTACAGAAAACGCCTGGCGTTTGAGGACAGCCACCTAGTTACTCGGCCGTAAGACGCTAATGACTCTTTTCCAGGCTTTTAACATTTTATTCAGCCCTAAGCCCTTGCCTGTTCTCCCCTCAGTGCAGCAGCTAAATGGGAGACAGTCCAGACTGTATTTCAACAGAAAATGAACTCCACTAGAGAGCAGTTGGCCTTTGCTCTATCTCAGTGGTTCTCAACCTGCGGCCCGCAGGGCGCTTGCGGCCCACTCAGCACAGAGCTGCGGCCCATGTGACATCCTCAGGGCCATACAAGTAGTAGTGGGTGCAGCCTACAATGGTAAATAAGTTGAGAACTGCTGCTCTAGAGCAGACAGCAGGCCAAATTCTGGTAACACTTACAAGCTGGGCAAAGAAATAGGCACTGAAATCTGCAGGAGAGAACAGAACATAGGAGTTGCCATAACAGATCAAAACCAGCCAGTCCATCCAGTCTTGGATCCTGCCTCCAGCAGGGACACCTGCTCTGCGTCATTGGAAGGTCAAAATAAAATGAGCCCCAATGCACCTGGCCAGCTGTACCACGCTAAAGCGCACAGTTAAGCTGCCCATTGATCCACCTGCATTTCACAAATAGGCTCAGCCTGTAGGAAACACTGGACTGGATCAAAAGTCAGGTGCCTGTTGCATCAGCTGCACAAACGGGACCCCCCCCCCCGGCCCGCTGGCTGACGGAGGAGCTGCCTTCGTTGTTCCTTTTTGTTCTGAGTTCTCCTTTTTCGTTGTTTTATTTGAATGTGTCAGTGTTTCAAGCAGATGTGCTCAAGCACCTGCCACCTGTTCTTTGGACTCCTGCCTTAATGGCTCATAAAAGAGAGTTTGCTGACTCTATTGGATCAATCATTATGCAAACATAAGCTTCTCTTTGACTTCTGGGGCCGTTCCAACTGCCCTCTGAGACTGCAGTTGTTATTCCTGCCTTGGAAAAGCCAACTTTCTCACTTGACGAGTCTGCTAATTTCCATCCCAGTGTCTGTCTCGTCGCTCTGGATGAAGGGCCCTGGAAAGGCTGTTCCTGAGCAGCTCATGACTTATTTACAACAAGACAAGGACTGTGATCGGTGGCAGGCAGGGATCAGATTGGGTGACAGTACTGATATTGTTTGGATTTCTCCTGGCCAGCAAGGCTCAGCATCTTCATTGGTACCCCTGTCTCTGTGAGCTTCCTTAGAAACCCTAGACCAAGAGGTCCCAGTGAGCTGTCTTGATCACCTATTAGGAGTACTTGAGTTTTAACGTTGCTGAGAATTCCTTTTAAGGCTATACGGCATCTAGATACCATGGTGATGGACAGCTTTAAAAAAACCAGATATTTTTACGTCTTGCTTTGTTCACCCTTTTCAGATACATCAGGCTGTTCCTCAGGCCCATTACTGTTCTCAAATGATATGCTACCTCTTGCTTAATTTTTTCCACCATACTTACAATAAAATTTATATCTATCCGATTGTCCATCGAGAAACAATTTCCCTCCCCCGCCTTGTCATGTGCCATTCGGAAGCTTGTGAGCTGCAGCTGTCGAATGTGGCTTTGGTTTTTCCAGCCCTGTTAGCTATTATGGTGGGCAGATCATGAGGATTCCTTACTGGGAAGGAGTTGGTTAACTTCACCTGAGTGAGCGTTTACTTAAGGAAGTCATAGGGCAGCTTGGGATGTTGGAGTTCTCTACCACTCCCCTGTTCCATTTCCTGCTTTTGGTGGAAATAGCTTGAACTGGATTTTCTTGTCATTCCTCACTCAAGTTGCTGCTGAAAAGGTGGAAAGGAGCAACCCCCCAAACACACAACCACCATGTAGTGGTCCGGGCACTGCCGTGCAGAGATACACACAAAATAACCGCAAATGACATGTGATTCTGAGATGTCACCCTGTCGTTTGACAGGTCTCCAGCTAGTCACAGTATAATATGCCATTGTCTTACCTTCACCACTTTGCTATCAGTCTTGTCCAGGCCTGAGTCTTCAGCTTCATCCTTACCGCAGCAAGGGACTCAACTGAGTGGCTCAGAATCATTTGTCACTGAACATGAACAAGGCTGAAAAGTGGTGTGTGTGTGTGTGCGCGCGCTAATGCTCACACACATCACCTTGTGTTCTGTTACCTTCTCACCAAGCAGACAACTGCGAGGTCCCAGCCATACTCCGCATACTGGATTCAGAGCTAGGGTTAGATCATCAGATGGTGTAAATCAGCATAGCGCTATTGAAGTCAATGGGTCAGATCCCCTGCTGGTGGAAGCTGGAGTAGCCCATATTTCCAGGGTGCTTGGAGTGGCCTCCCTCCTTCCTGCACAGTGTGAAGTTTACCTGTGTCGTGATCTATTCGTGCTCACCTGAGACAGGGCTATTTTAATTGTCAGCCTCACCTGGGCCTGACCTGCTGTGCTGCGTTGTTTCTTTGTAGTCTATTGCTTCTCCCACAGCACTCTCACCCACCCTCCGAGCACTTTTCTTGCCAGTCAGCAACACGGCCCATGTTTCCTTCTCTCCCTGGAGGTCCGTGGCGCACCGAAGCATGGTGCACCGAAGTTCTGGCACCCCTGGAGAGGACTCCAAAGCCCTGACACGCTCCACTTCAGTGGTATCCCCCGCCGAGACCAGGCAACTTTCAGGGGTCAGTTCTCAGCCAGGATTCAGAGGCAGCTCAGAGAGATACTGTGGCTGGAAGCTAATTAAGTGCAGCTGAGGCTTGTAGGTTCTCCACTTTAGAAGAGGCTGTTACTTAGAGACCTCGTCTCTACTTGTCCCCTTGCTTTCCCCCTCAGATTTCCTACCATTGCTGGAGCTAAACCAGTAGGAGATCTAGTGTAGACAAGGTGCCAGAGGCTGCCTGCACCAAGACCTGAGCTCATTCGACAACACACCGGTGGCCCCAGCAGCTCTGTTTTCAGTGGCTTTCCTACCCAGAATGGCATTAACTGTTATGGTTTTTTAAAAAAAATCTGATTTCCGATCTGTCATGAACATCATATTGCATAATAGGGGATAAATCTGAATGAAGCTAATACCCACGGAGCATGGTGCAGAATATTCATGCGCTGGGAGCCAAAGTGAGGCAAATGCGAATCTTTATTACTAGTGGAGCCTGTTAAATATTTATATTTTCTGTTTGAGACACGCTGTGACACATGAAACTCAATTATAATATAACTAAAAACCATCCTAAATTATAGATAAACGGCAACAAATGAAGGGGAGCAATCTGAATTTCACAATGCACAATCCTGGGGTGGGGGGAAATAATAAACTTGGGGAGAACAATGAAGTGGCACCTGTCAGATAACACTGTCAGAGTTGCCTTCATTCTTCAGTGACAGGCCAATTAGAAATAATTAAGTGCAAGGCATCTTCAGAGCAGAGCCATGGTACATTTGTGTGTGGTCGTCTCTGTAGTGAGAGGCAATGGAAACACTAAGGAAAGTGCACAGAGACAGCACAGACTTTAGCAAGAGCCTAGGCTGGAGTAAACTGGAGTTGATCCATTGGCTGCAGTGGAGTCACACCAATTTACACCAGCCGAGTATTTGGTCCCCCTCCCCATTTGCTGTGGAAGGTCTAGAAGACCCCCACTCAGCAGTGACACATGAGACCTGGTCCCAGGTTTAAGATCCAACCGTGGACAGGTTCTGTTATCCCACTGGTGCATTTTCCATACACTACATGGAAGCCAGATATCCTCCTCAATTTTTCCCCTTCTTTGACTCAAAGTCCAACATCCTGGGCACCAACTATTCTGGTGTGAAAACTGGAGGAAACGTCCTTCAGTGTCCAGCAATGTCAGTCTTTAGTCATTGGTAGGAGACACTTCTAAGTGTAATGAAGCCCCAGAGATGATCAGGCCATCTCTATAGCTCTCCTAGCCTCTTCTTCTCCAAAGGGTGGCCAGCTGTGGGTGAAAACCCAAACAGATAGCGGTCATGGTACCTGGGAAACCAACTAGACGCATACAAACCAGAATGCCAAGTAGCAAGGATGCACATGTCCAGATTAGACTGAAAACATATTCTGGTCGATCTAGGTCCCAAACATGCAAGACCCATAAAAGCCTGACCTGGGTCAAGCTAAATGGGTGTACGTTTTTCCCAGGGAAATTTCAGGTCTCCAGATCCTGCAATGGAATTGGATCCTATCAAAATGCCAATTCTTAATCCAGAATGGCCAATCCAGATCGGTTCTGGTTTAGCTTTTACCCAATTGAAGCTTGTTTAAAGACCTGGTCATACCTTTGGGGAAAGACATTCTGTCGAGAAGGAAGAGTGCTGCTCTGGCATGCTGTGACAACGGATCCCCAAAAGCAGCAGATTATCTGTACTGGAATAATGAGCTTGTCAAACTACAAGTGTAACAGATACAGTGCATCCTTGGTGTGATTCGGGTTGCTTAAAAATTTGATCTGGTCAACATTTTTTTGCATGAAACGTTTTTCCATAAGCAATGTGGGTCTGTCAAAATTTTCATAGGCAAATGTCAATTTTGATGATATTTTTAAATTTTGATTGGGGAAAATCCAAACAAAAGATTTTGTTTGAGTTCAACATTTCCAAATGAAACAAAACATTTGGATTCAAAATGAAAATGTTCTCTGCAAATTGACACCATTTTAAACGTCCCCAGTTTAAGTCAAAATGTTGATTCAAGACACAATCGTTCATTTATAATTGAAACCTTTTGTTGACATTGAAAATGTCACAGCTTATCATTTTTACATTTGCTAATGGACATTTTTTGGAATATTTCATTCTGCAAAAAAATGTTGATATTTCCTTTTTTCATTCTGAGGCACGATGAACACAAATGTTGAAATATTTGAAATTTGCCACAGGGACAAATATTGCATTTTGCAACCAGCTCTATTAATATTTTTTGAAGGGAGGTGTATGTGGCTTTTGGGGTGGGAGCCAACCAACTGTACGAAGGGCAGCCTTTATCCTGTTATGCCACCTCCTTCTTTTCCAACCCTGCCTCAAACAGAGGGCCAGAGATTCCAGGAAGTCCCACTAGGGACTTCACTATTGCTATTGATTGTACACAGAAACACAGATACCATGGTGATGGACAGCAGTATAAAACAGAGAGAGAGAAAGAGAGAGAGAGAGGAGAGGGGCCTGGGAGAAAGCTATGGAAAGAGCCTTCTAGGAGTTGTGGGTTGTTTGGTTGCTGTATAAGATCAGCCGTTTGTTTTGGGTTTTTTTGTTTGTATATAGAAAAACGTTCTTTTAATAGCTGGTTTCTTTCCTTGCAGCGACCCTGAGAAAAGCCGTAGAGACAATGAAATCTTCTGGCACGAACAGGACTATGGGAGATGGGCAAAGATTGCCATTTCTGGAGCGTTTCCCACCATATGACAAGTGGGAAGCCCTTCCCACCTCCACTTCTCATGCTGGTCTGTTCCCTCTCATGAGGGACATCTGCAGGAGAACAGGATCCTTGTTTCCTGAGTCTCCTCTGGGCTTCCTGGCGCTGTTGCTTATTCCTCATGTTCAGTCACAATCTTCCACGATCAGTGGCCACAGAGATCACTGTGAGCACACCGACATTTGTGAACAAGCAGAGAAACCCCAAAGGAAAAAAAATCCTGGTGTGTGTTTATTTTTAATTAGTAGTAACAACCCCAGGGAAAGAGAGAGACAGACGTGAAGCAGAAAACATACTGGGCTCAACGCATCCCTGCTGGAACACCACTGAGTTCCTTGAGGATTGTAACATTGATCTCACCGGAGCTGCACTAGGGATTGGTTCAGTGCACTCACTCTGAGCAGAAGGTTCTCCACAGGGCAGCAGCAAAGCTTTGAGATAAGGTTCTGTCCACCTGGGGAAAGGCTGCTCAAACAGAGCACAGGTAGACAATACAACTCCCCTGCATCTGAATAGCGACTCGTTCCTTTCCTACCTCCAAAGCACCAAATCCTACCAGAATTCATCACAGAGTCATAAAATGTAGGGCTGGAAAGGACCTGGAGAGTTCACCTAGGCCAGTCCCTTGAGCTAGGTAGGACCAAGTATATCTAGACCATCCCTGACAGATGGACTAGAGAAGTGCATGTTGCCTGTTTTTTGCCCGCTTGGTTTCCTGAATTCTGTGGGTGCAATGGAACCTGTGCTAAAGCCGGCCCTGGTCTTCTCGGGAACTGTCTGAGGAGCTTTAGAAGACACAGAGATTTACCTGAATCTCCCTAGCGCTCCCTCCATTGCTACCGCTAGGGGAGATACTGCACTGGTGGCAGTGCATGGTGGGAAACTTCCCAAAAATTGCCAGCGTAGACATAGCCTCTGTCGACCGGGGAGTGGAGAAGGGCCCCCGCCCCGGCTCCAGCAGCACAGAAAAAACAGTGCGCAATCTACCACTAGACAAGACACGTGAATCCCAGCCAATGTGCCTAGATAGTTGTGTGATAGAGGCACTAGGGATCTAGACAATGGGAGAGACAAACCACCCCCATATACAGACATGCCCCCTTGCATATGCCATCTGCTATCAGCCAGGCTAGGATTGCCAATTTTGATTGGATGTATTCCTGGAGGTTTCGTCACATGACATAATTTTTAATTAAAGATTAATCTTCCATTCCTGGAGGCTCCAGGACAATCCTGGAGGGCTGGCAACCCTAGGCTCACCTGCAAAAGCCCAGCTCTTATCTAGCACTACATGCAGCAATTTCCTGTCGCCGTCCGCAGCTCACAGGCCCTGAGGTGATGTGATCAAGACATGCTGATTCACGGAGGACTCTGCAAATTACCATAGGTTACAGCAAGGAAAAGAAATACTTGTGGCACCTTAGAGACTAACAAATTTATTTCAGCATAAGCTTTCGTGGGTTAGAACCCACTTCATCGGATGCATGGAATGAAACATACAGTAGACAGATATTTATACAGTCAGAGAAACATGATAAGGTGGACGTGCATATACCAACCTTAGCCTCTTAAGGTTGGTATATGCACTTCCACCTTATCATGTTTCTCTGACTGTATAAATATCTGTCTACTGTATGTTTCATTCCATGCATCCGATGAAGTGGGTTCTAACCCACGAAAGCTTATGCTGAAATAAATTTGTTAGTCTCTAAGGTGCCACAAGTATTTCTTTCGTTCTTATTTTCTTTTTGCTGACACAGACTAACACGGCTACTATACTGTAACCTATCAAGGAAAAGAGGATTTTTAGCTTGGTTGTTACACTCACAAGGGTGGGGCTTGGGTTGTTCCCCCAACCCCGCCCCATTTCCTCCTCCCCCCTCCTCCACAGCAGAGCTGCGAATGGAACTGAGCAGAAGGCTTGGAAGTGCTAAACCCTGAGACTGTGCAGCATTGCAAACGGGCTCCCTCTGGGCTCAGCCTGTGGCTATGAAGGTTGGGATTAGGGGGCTGGGGTGGGTCCGGTGGGACAGGGCTGCAGCCATGAGGTGAGGAGGCTAAACTAGAGCCCTCTATCGACACACACACCCCTGCCATGCACATTCGCGCACAGGCTCCCGGACACACCTCCACCCCGGAGCACATACATGCATGTTCATTCACCCACATACACCACCCCCCGGCTTCAATCCTTGCCCGTGCTATCAGCAGTCCATCTGCAGGCACATTGTTACAGGACAGAATTAGAAGGCTGGTGTCGGCCACAGCTCGGAAAACTCCTCTCTGATACCCAGCCCAGTACAGATTTCCTGCAGGGAGCAGCTGAGATTCTTACTGCTCACTCCAGATTCCCCAGAGGCTAGAGAACCCTGAGCCTGGAGGCACAGTTCCCTCAATATTTGCCCACACACACTCCCCACGGGCCTGCGTCTCATAACTCAGGGCTATGGTGCCCAAAGCAACGGCCCCCAACACAGGGATGGGGAAGCCATTTATTGAGCTCAGCTTGGTCTATTGCTTTTAAAAGCACCCCCACCCCAGGCAGGTCCATGCTACCTCCCCATTGCGCCCAGGCATTCACCTTGCAGGGAGCAGGCAGTAATTGCAGAGTAAATTATATTTTGGGAACTACAGGCTACATCAGCTCATCAGTCACCACCCAGGGAACAGCCACATTACTGTCCGCTCCTTCCCCTTCATCGTTCTGCTAAGAAACACTCACAAGGGGCTGGGGGAGAGGACAATAGCATCTGTTGGGTCCTCGGTAAAGAAAGACCCATGGGGCTCCATCCCTCTCCAGCCCCACCTTGTGACCCACCCAGTCTCCACCCTCCCACAGGACCACATCAATGCTGAAGGCTGCGGGGGCATAGCCTAGCGAGAATGCCAAGGACTTGACACACACAGAGGGGCAGGGGGGCAGGAAGGAGCGGGGAGGATAGCCATACGCTGCAGGGAGAAGGAGCACTAGCCAACCAGGGCTCTGATGCTGGAGCCGTTGAGCAATCTGGTAGCTGGGCCTGGATGCGCAGGGTCCCTTACAAGCATGGGTAGCACGGGGCTAAGACTGCCACAGAGCGTCAGAGACGAGCGTGGCATGTTTCTGGCATGCAGGGTCTGCCGCACGCATGCAAACCCAAACATCAGCCTCCGTCCCTGTGCCAGGGTCCTGGAGCAAAGCGAGAGGCTGCAGGCAATGCCTTCTCCAGTCGCTTCCCTGTGCAGGTGGGCCTGGAAAACACAAGTGCTGACACTACATGGGTTCTGTCCCCTCTCAGCAGTACTCCTGTATCATCCATCCCCCCCTCGGAGTAGCAGCGCTGGCCCCAAGCACCCCCACATTAGTGTGGCAAGGTGCCTGGTTTTCAACCCGAAAGTCTGGTCAAAAACTGGACCTGATAGTGTCCAGTCAGCTGTGCTAACCAGACACCCGAAACCCTATTACTGCAAGTGAGGGAGGCGGGGAGGCTCTGAGTCATCACCTGCACCAGCCCTTTTCTCAGCCAGGGCTGCCTCCTACCTGCGTCAGGCGGCCGCAGCTTCCAGCCCCGGCAAAGCAGGCGAGTCCCTCCTGACCCAGGTGGGGAGGAGTTGGAGGGGAAAAGCAAGGAGCGACAGGGGGAGGGGGAAAGAGGAATGGATGGGGTCTGAGCCTTGGGGGAAGATGCAGGGGAGAGGGCCTCGGAGAGGGGTTGGGGGGAGGCAGGGCAGGGGAGGTCCGGCACGCCTGCTGGAGTGTCCAGTATTTAATTACCAAGTTGGCTACCCTAGCCCACATGCAGGGGTGCAGTATCAGAGAGCTGCTGCCCCGAGAGGCGAGGAATTGGGGGGCAGTTGTCACATGATACCCAGGACTACGCCGAACCATGCGCCTGAGGAGATACCCCAATAACCAGCTTCTGGTTTGCACCGAAGCCCAGGCCCAAAGTAAGCCATATGGGACTACTGGGGAGACAGGGTAGGGCAGCCTTCCCCACCTCGCAAGGCCTTTGACAGTACCCCTTGCCGTCCTTGGGAGAGCTCCCCTTGAATCCATCCTCAGGACCTTCCCCTACAGCCCCTTCCCTCCTGCTCCCCCCCCCACTGCCCTTCAAGAGCCCCCAGCCCCATCTCTCCCGCTGTTAGGAGAGTGCCTCCTGGGCCTTCCCCGTTGCCCCTACAGCCCCTTAGACCTTTCCTCACAGTCCCACAAGGCAAACCTGGCCTTGTCCCAGTGGGAGAGGCCACCTCGCTGTCCCACTGGCCCGGGCTGGGATAGGGGCGGCCAGGCAAGCACAGCTCTCGGGAAAGCAAAGCAGCTGGTGCCGGAGAGGGGCGTTCACGTGTTGCCAGGGTCTTACATAACAGCCCTCCCCTCCCCTCCGCCATCACAGACAGCTGCTGATAGAGAGGCTGACACTCTTAGGGGGCCGCGGGGATTGGGTTTTTAATTCCATAATTATTTGCTCTGGGAGAGATGCTTGTAATAATCACTGTGGAAGAGCTGGGGGCCCGGGGCAGTACTGGCCCAGGACAGGGATACTTCAGCGGTTCCCGTTCAGGCTGAGATCCAGGGTGGTATCTGTGTCACCTCTGCCATGGCTTCGGCCAGGGGAGACCAGGCCACCCCAGCCAGTGAGCAGACAGACTCCATAGGCTCAGAGGGCTTTTCCAGCCCCGCTGCTCCCCCGCCCCGCTAGGCCCGGGGTTCCCTGCCTGTGCAGAGAGGATTCTCCTCAGCCCTGCAGTGCTGTCAGGTGCATCTCAATGAGCAGGAGGCTTTTCCTTCCCTCCCCAGGAGGCACCACCGAGGGCTCGCACTATCAGCTCACACACAATGGAACGTTGCCATAGAAACGGGGCTCTGAATAAACAGTCTGTGCAGTTGTGCGCCTCTGGAGCCAGAGCAAAGGGACGAAAGGAAACACCCCCGCACCCTCCGGCTGTGACAGAAGAACCAGCCGCCCTCGCCCTAGCAGCACCTGCCCCACTGGGCTCCCAGCTCCCCACCTCTCTGGGGTTGTGGCAGAGCTGGTGGGAAACCACCCCCGCCCGTCCCCATCCATCAGCCAGACAGCCTGAGGGGCAGCTGACCGGTCCTGGACCTCTGTGCCATGAACACAGCTATGCTACCATCCTTCCCGGGGCAGCCGAGTCGCCTGAAACCGCTGGAGAGCCCCCCGGTGAACGGAGGAGAAGGCAAAGCATTAGGCAGTGTCCAGAAATAAACCCCACATCCCCGTGCCTGACCAGGGAACTGCACAGCGCCAGACAGGAGGTGCTTTCCTGGGGAAGCAAAGCAAAGCCTAGCCCCCTTGGATACATGAGCACATGCATCATGTGTACATCACGCTTGGGCACACATGCTACCTGGGCACTCAGACAGGTGCCCTGTGCGCGCGCACACACACACACATCACTCAGGTGATCACACCTACACCATGTTCACATCTGCCACCTGCGTGTTCAGACAGGCACCCCGCACACACACACCTCACCTCCCACCCTCACACATTCCCTAGGGACCCTTGTGCACATATGCTATCGGGGCATCATTGCACACATGTGCCACCCACATGTAGCACCCAGGCACCCTCACACAGGTGCCTTGTGCACACGCCCAGCACACGCGTGTGAATATGCACTTCTCCTTTGTTTGACACAGCTCCCAGCTAGCCGATCACACACCAAACCCTTCCAAGCATTTCAACAGGTCCCGCACCCTTCCCCCCACCCCTCTCACGTGAACACAGACCCAGGGGGCTGGGAATGGGCTGCAGGCAAGAACCACACCTCAGATAGTTCAATCCTCCACCTTGGCTGTGCCCAGGTATGTGTGAGCCGTGGGGAGGGAGAGGCCCATCGGTTCATGCCCTTCTCTCTGTTTTAGGCACCCGAGCTACCTTTAACATCTGCATCGAGTCTCTGAGCCCAAATCTGCTTCCAATTTACATTCCAGCGTTGAGATTTCTATCTAAATACTTTGATGCAGTGGAGCCAACGCACTGGAGTGACTTAGCCAGCGCCTCACTCACTGCCATTGTTTTCATACCCAGGGCCAGTCACGCAAGCCTCCCCTCCACCTCCGCTTGCCGGGGCATGGGGCAGCAGCCACTCAATAACCCCACCGCACGGCAAACCTTGGGGCAGGGTCTGAGGCTCGGCTGTCATCAACTCCAGCCAGATAGCCCAGCAAACATGGGCAGTTTGCAAATACACGTATGCCCCACCCCCAGGCACCCACCGACAGCCGCACGCCCTTCGACTGCTCAATTGCATCTGACTCCACATCTGGACTGGGTGCATTGGCCGGGGCTCCCCCCATCCCATTCCCTGCAGTGCCCTCTGCTGACTGGGAAAGAGATGACTGTCTCCTGCGTTGCAGAGGCTGGTCTATCCCTGTCTGTGCCATTGCTTTTGCCAGCCATACTGAGACTCCCACATGCCACAAGGCTCTCTAATCTCCCAGCCCTCCAGCACCTGCTCAGGCCAGCATGTGCTGTTTCACCAGGCTGCTCCTCTCCTCCTCTCGTTGCTGTCACCCATGGCCAGAGTGAGGAGCTGAGCATCAAGTAGGGAAATTATTCCTGGCTCCACTTAACCCAGGGGTGGCCAACCTGAGCCTGAGAGGGAGCTAGAATTTACCGATGAACATTGCCAAAGAGCCACAGTAATACGTCAGCAGCCCCGCATCTGCTACCCCACTCCAGCCCCGCCAATCAGGGCCTTCCCCTTTCTCCCCACGCCTCCCACCCACCACAATCAGCTGTTCTGCAGTGCGCAGGAGGCTGTGATGGGGATGGGGGAGGAGCGAGGGCATGGCAGGCTCAGGGGAAGAGGCAGGGACCTTGGGGAAAGGGGTGGAGTGGTGGCAGGACCTGGGGCAGAGCAGGGGGTTGAGCAATGAGCACCCCCCAGCACATTGGAAAGTTGGCATCTGTAGCTCCAGCCTCGGAGTCAGCACCTATGCAAGAAGCCGCATATTAACCCTTGCAGAGCCACAGGTTGGCCACCCCTGACTTAACCCCTGGGCTCTCAGCGACTGGTGCTCAGCTCACCACCCTGGCCAGAGGTGTGGGGCAGAGTGGGAAGGGCTTCTCATTGCACTGGCGGAGGGAGAGGAGCTGGCCAGTGGGTCTCAGGTGAGCAGCGCTCCCACCCCATGGGAGGTTGAAGGGTGGTGAAAGGAGGCAGGAAGAAAGCCAAGCAGAATGAACAAAGCTACATCCCTCTCCAGCACCTTGCACAGACCCTCAGCCTCTGCCTGTCACCGGACAGCTCTACTCTGCTTGCCTGAGTGAAGACTGCTTTGTCTCCAGTGCAACCCCATCTGCCCCTTCCCTGCAGCACCTCCTGCTGGCTGGGCTAGGCACTGAGCTATCTCAGTCCACTTTCTATTCCCTGCTTTGTCCTTGGTAGGGTAAACAAAAATCAGTGTCAGATGGAGGGCAACGGTCCCTCAGTGCTGCGTGGGGGATACGCACCCTGGATTGTAAAAGGGGCAGCCAACCCCCTGCTCCTCCCACGCTCCTGTTTTTATTTTCCCCAGGCCCAGCTCTGTGCTCTCCCGAATCAGCCATTTCATTGCTCACTGGGGGACTTTGATTCGGGAAGCAGCTCCATCTTGTTCCAGCAGATAAAAGTGATCTCGGGGCTTCATTAATCCTGGAAGGAACTCGATTAGAGACAAGAGCATTTGTTTAAAGCTCCTGGGAGGAGAGCTGTCACACAGCCCCTCTCGGGCTATCTAGTCAATCATGAAGAATCCATCTCGGCTGGCCGGTGAGTGAAAGTCATGGTCCTTCATTAGTGGCAGTAACTGGGAATGTCATTAAAGTCTGATGAGGGAGATTCAAGCAAAAGGACAGAGATAGAGAGAGCGAGCGGAGCAGGAGGGAGAAAGAACAGCCGCTTCCGAGATGGATTTTCTCCAGCACAAACCTCAAAGCCTGTGCTACTCTAAGGGGAACTTTTATTTGCTGTCCTTGGAGATTTTCATCTCCAAACCCACTCTGGAGCCCTGGAGCCTGGTATCTGCCTTCAGCAGCAACTGGAGAGTCAACTGACAGGGAAAGGAAGAGGGGGAGTAAACCGGCCACCATTCATCAGTGTCCCTGCCAAATCCTTAGAGAAGAGGAGGCTCAGCAGCCCAGCTGGAGCTCACGGTTCTGACAGGGTGTCCTCTCTTCTAGGTGAGCCAGGCCCTCCTGACAGCTTGGGCAGCAGGAGCGCACATCCCTGCATCTTCCACCTAGTGATTATTAAGCACAGGGGTTGGAATACATCAGGCCCAGTTTGTTGTTTAATCACAAGTGGCAGTGGGCGCTGGGACCAGAGGTGTTACAAACATGAGCTGTCAGGTCAAGGTAGATTCAATTGGCATTAATGTGAGAAACAGGCTTCTCCCTACAACCACAACTGGCTCGCTCCGGCCGTTCCCTGCCCCTTACGGCCAACCACCTGCTCCAGCCATCCCCTACCAGCCCCACCCCCTGTGACTGACCCGCCCCACCAGCCATCTCCACTCCATAGAGCCTGCTCTTTGCTGGACATCATCTGCTTCCCCTGTGTGACCGGAAAGCCACCAGAACATCTGTTTCACATCAGCTGATAATCAGCAGCTGGTCGTTTAGGGCCAGGTCACCTCATCAGTCCAGAAGTGACACTGATAAGTAGTATTATCCTTGCACTCCCAAGGACTCCTCTCTATTCCAGCCCTCTCTCCACTCTGTCATCAGAGCCTACATCAGCTCATTGACTGATGGGTCAGCAGTTGAGGACAATGCTACCACCCTTTGTCCCGCGTAGGAAAGAAGGGAGGCTGAGACACATCAGATCTTACAGGTGTCAGGTTCCAATTATTGGAATGCATCCACAGCTTATCCTTTCTGAAACCAGGAGACCCAGGACTGGATGAGGGACATACTGGATAAGCCCAACTCTTGTCCCTGGACATAGGCACGGCCCCAAGACCCTGCATTGTTCAAGCTGATCCAAGGTGCTCAGGACAATATCCAGCTGATTCCAAACAGCCAAATTGCCACATCCCTCCGGTGGCAGCTCCGCGGCCGGAATGAAGGGCCGTGACGCTGCTCAGGAGAGTTCTAAGCAGACCGAGCAGCAGTCTACAGCTTGGGGTCTGATCATTCCAATGAATCAACTTGCCAAGACCAGAAGATACCGGATGTGGATGAGCAGCAAAGCCAGCGACTCGTCTGGATCTATAATTTGTTGTTAACTAAATATTTATTCTTGTTAAGGACGGTTAGTACAGGGGAAAGGGAGGGAGTAAGACATGAGGATGCGTGGGTTGTTTCTTTAAATCTGTGGCAGGAAGCCAGGCAAAGGGGATCTGGGAAAGGCTCTTGGTGGAAGCTCTACAGTGAAGCGGAGAGTGCATAGGTCTGGGGCGAACACCATTTCCCTCATTCGGATAAAGTTCCTTGTTCAGTGCTAGAAGAAAGCGATGCCCTCTGGGGTTTGCTGCCCAGCACTTTCCGCCTCTGTCATCTCTCCCCACACAAGCAATCCGCACTCAGGGCAATGACAGCCCTGGGGGGGAAGGTCACAGACCCACTCCGGAGTGTGACAAGGCGTCTGTTCAACTCACCAACAAGCTAATGGCTTTTGGCAGAAGTCGTCTGCTTCTCCAGGCAGCTCTGCCCACCTCCAGCCCCCAGCCTTCCTGTCCCATGGGGCTTTTCTTTCACAGTCAACACCGTTCCCATCCGCATCCATTTGCCCCCTCTCCTCTTTCGATCCCTTTAGACACCCTGGCTCTCTCCTACACTTCCTCGCCCTCTCAAGCTCATTCACCCTAGTCACTCTCTGCCTTAACTCCAACAGCTCTCTCGATCTCCCCTGTCTCTATCCCTCACCTGCTGCCACAAGGGGAGCTAGGAAAACACCAGTCTGGGACAGGTCTGAGCATGTCTCCTCTTCGCTCTCCCCATGCCGAGACGTGTTAGCAATTAGCAGAACCTGCCAAGCTGCTGAGTGGAAAAGCCTCTGCTCTGTGTGACCGGAGTTGCTGCCTTGGCTCCAGTTCGTACAATCTGAAACACATTCTAACACCGAGAGGCCGACACCTTTCTGCAAAGCAAGGGAGCCGGGGCAGACTGTCCGGCAAAGCGCCTGGATGGCTTTAGATGGGTGGCTGCCTGGCAGAAAGAGGCAAGTTTTGCTGACAGATTATAATGTACAATTTATGGACGAAAACAGCAATACAGGGGGACAAACCCCCTGGAATGTAAATTACATTTAAATGACAGCTTTGATGAGGCTCGTGACTGGAATCCCTTAATCTTGTCTCTAAGTACATCCCTCTTGTAGCTTTCATGCATGCGCAACCCCTGGACCAAGCTCCAGAGCCCAAAGGATGTTGTAATGGACTGGGACAGGTCAGGACATTCCAAGATCCAGGCTGAAGTCCCTGCTTATGCCAGTGAAAGGGGTAGCATTTGCATAGTGGCTAGACAGCAGAACTCCTGGGTTCTATTCCTGTCTCTACCACTGGCGTCTTGTATAAGCAGGAGCCTCAATATAAACGCCCCATGCCTCAGTTTCCCCATCTGTAAAATGCGGGTGATGCTCTGACCCAGCTCCCAGCGGGCATTGTGGTTCAGTCCTTAATGTTTGCCTGGGGCTTTGAGACACTCAGATGAAAGATGCTAGTGAAGGTAGAGAGTTATCTGGTAGTGGCCAGGCCACCTGTGTCTGCCTCCTGGGATCCAGCTGCACTAGCAGCATGAGCTCTTCAGCTGCGACTAACCTCCAAGTGACCTCACAGCTTTAAGAGATGACTTGCAGCTAAGACAAACAAACAGCAGGAGCAGCTGCAGAGCACGGAGCTAATGCAAGATGTCCAGTGGTGCAGAGGACCTGACACCCATGGGACGGTCCCAATTAAGGCATTCCCCACCCCTAATTTGTGATGTGCCACGAGGAGTTATTACCAGGCCCCCTTGGAAAATTGCGAAGCGCTAAGAGAGCTGGTCCCCGCCCCTAATCCTCACACCGCATCCTGGCTTCTGAAGGCTGACTCTAGCCATGCCAGGTCCTATACACACCCAGCGCTCCTTCCCTGAGCAGCATGCACTCTTGGGGAGAGTCTCAGCACAGAGGAGGCCAACCTTAGCACATACCCTCAGAGGGAGGCTGGGTGTGACCAGATGCATCTTGAGGAATCACTGGCTGGAGGGGAAGGAGAGGAGAGAGATGAGCAAAGGGGGGAGAAAGAGAGAAGGTGCGGGGAGGAGGAGAAGTGGGAAAGGAATCAGAGAAGAAGAGGGAATATTTATACAGCACCTTTTGACTTAATGAATCCTAAAGCAACTTCACTGAAATGCAGCCACCTCTGGGGTGCAACACAGCAGCTGTTTGGGAGCTGCACAGCCACACTGTGCGATGGTCCGAGACACAAAATGAAGGAGGATAGTGGATCCAGGAGAAAGTGGGGAGGGAATTTCCATCTGCAAATGTTAGTTCCCAGAATGGAATCTGAGCAAACCGGAGCGGACCCCCTCCCCCCGCCCGCTCTTGTGAAAAGCAAGCCAAGGCGCTCAGGGAGAACAACCCCATTGCAGTACGTTTCCTTAGGGAGTCCCATGAAACACAAAGGCCCTGATTCAGGAACGCACGGCCAAGCATGGGATTCACCCAGTGCAGAAAGAAGATGAACCTGTCTCAGGAGTTTGCACGCTGTGGGAACAATGGATGGTGCTTGGGGAACAGAGACTGATCCTCTGTGGCTCAGCTCATGCTCCTCCTGTAGCAGAACAGCTCCTGCCCCTTTCCGGCAGGTACAAAAGGCAGCTAACAGCGCCCCCTGCAGCCCACATTCAGGAGCACCTAACGGCCTGATGGCTGTCACAAATCGCTGTGCTTCCAGGAAAGCCAGATTCGGCCATGCCAGCAATTGGCCCCAACAATTCACCTGGAATCATGTGTCTCTGCAGCCGGTGAACCCTTCTCCCGGGGGCCCTGACCAGAACACACATAATTTTTATAAAGTGGCTTTAATACTCCAAGAGGAAACATTTTTCATCTTTAAATATTGATGCCTTATATAAGAGGCTGTCTGGAGACTCCAGCTGCAGCTTGGCCAGAAACAGGAGAGAAATTGTGTCCTGGGTCTCAGGAGAGCTTCTGTCCCATCTCAGTGAAATCAGTTCAGCGATGCATTGGCTCAGAGCCAGAGGGGTTGGACTGGAGAAAGAAGGACCAGCCCAAAACTCAGTCCAGCTCCTGAGCTGAACCCTAATCAGTAGCGTAGCCAAGGGGGGAGCGGGGGGAGCGGCCACTCCCCCTGTGAGCAGAAGCGGCGCCTTTTTTTAGCAGCACTAAAAAAAGGCGCCGCTTCTTTTTAAGCGCTGCTTCTTGCACTCACCCGGCGGCGCTCCGGGTCTTCGGCGGCATTTCGGTTGTGGGTACCACCGAAGACCCGGAGCGAGTGAGGACCCACCGCCGAAGTGCCACCGAAGACCCGGAGTGCCACCGGGTGAGTACAGGGGGAGGCGCCTTTTTATAGCACCGCTCCCCCTGCGCTCCAGACCTGGCTGCGCTACTGACCCTAATCTTAATTTTTAGGTGCCGATAAATCCATGCCCAATGCAGGCACATACCTTGACGGAGGTCTATCTCAGTGGAACTGGCTACCACCTTCAACTCTCACAGCTCTCCTGGCCACTATCCCGCTCCACCCACTGGCCTTGGAGAAGCTCCAGAACTTATCAGATTGTCCCAAGCAACCTAGGCCAAGCCCAATAAACAGTTTGTCGACCCATGAGCCCTCTCCTCCAGTGGACCACCACCCACAGGAGGGGGCTTGTTTGGGTAGGGCCTGACGGTTGGTGGGGGTAGGGAGAGGGAGTGGAGGCTTGTTTGGGGTTGGGTTTATGGTATTAAGCTATTCAGGCAAGGATCTGGTTGGCATGGAAGGAGGGAATAGGAATGGGAGGTGGAGAATGGAGTATGTGTGGATACAGTCAGAGAAGTTCTACATTTTACAGGATGGATTTTAACTCACCAGGAGTGAGTTCTCCCAGACACTGGCATGGCCCTGCGGGACGGTTCTCACACGCACCGTGCTGCATATCTGGGTAACTCCAGGCCTCAGAGACAGGTTGTTTTTCTTCTTCTGTCTGTTTTTTGAGCAATTATTCTACCTGGAGTTGGAAGGGGAAAAAAGTCACAAGGAGGAAGAGAAAGGTAACGTCACGTGTATTCCTGCTACAGACTGCCACAGCAAATGCGATACAATACACACACAGATACTTCAGCCTGGACCTGGGAAAAATCCCACCAAGCCAATGCATCAGCTCGGGTCCTGCCCTATATGCTCTCTCTGGAAAACGAGCCCGCACAAACAGGGAATTTTTCAGCTCCTCAAACAAAGGCTGGTCACAGCATTTTTAATCAAGATTTTTTCTTACACAGAACATAAAAAAGGTGGAAAATATTTTAAAACATTTTTGCATGGGGAAAAAAATCATTTTTGACCAGCCCTGTTCATTACATCCACATCTCTCCAGAACCAACATACTGCTCCAACCTAGTCAGATTTCACCCCTTCCTCTCAAATCCTGTCTGATTCCACCAAACCCTTCTCAGGACCCTGTAATTCTGCCCAAACTCTGAAGATGAGCTGGTTCCAAAGCTGGGTTCTAATGGGTGTTGAGACACCTTGGCTTGGGTGTACTAGCCAGTCTGCATCCTCCTTATAGTCTGAAGGCTGGTCCTGCCACCAGCAGAGTCAGTGGGAGTGTCACATTTGACTTCAATGAGAGCAGGAATAGGCTCTATGTGAGGAAGGGTTTCGTCTTATTAATTAAGGTTGGTAAAATGCTTTGAGACCCTCATTGGAAAGGCACTATAGAGAAGTATTAATTATTATTATTATATGGCATATGCATATAAAGTAAGAATTTAGGTTGATATTATGGCCCCAGTCCAGCAAGGTACGTCAGCACATCCCTAACTTTAAGCCAGGGTGGACAACTATGGCCCGTGGGCCGGATCCAGCCCCTCGGGGCTTTGGATCCAGCCCACAGGATTGCCACCCCCGTGGCGCCGCGGGCCCAGCACCACTCTGGGAAGCAGCCGGCATCAAGTCCCTGTGGCCCCAGGGAACCATGGCCAATGGGAGCTTCGGGAGAGGTGAGGGCAGCACACGGAGCCCTCTGCTCCCCCACCCCCAGGGGCCGCAGGGACGTGGTGCCAGCCACTTCCGGGAGCGGCACAGGGCCAGGGCAGGAAGGGAGCCTGCCTTAGCCCCGCTGCACACCGCTGCCACCATGGAGCCCGCACCCTGAACCCCTCCTGCACCCCAACACCCTACCCTGAGCCCCCTGACACACCCCTCCTGCACCCCAACCCCCTGCCCTGAGCCCCTGATGCACCCCTCCTGCACCCCAACCCCCTGCCCTGAGCCCCTGATGCACCCCTCCTGCACCCCAACCCCCTGCCCTGAGCCCCCTGCCGCACCCCACACCCCTCCTGCACCCTAACCCCCTGCCCTGAGCCACTTCCTGCACACCGCACCCTCTCCCACACCCCACACTCCCTCCCGCACCCCAACCCTCTGCCCCAGCCCTACATTCATGGCCCTGCATGCAATTTCCCCACCCAGAGGTGGCCCTCAGGCCAAAAAGTCTGCCCACCCCTGCTTTAAGCACATGTGTAATCCCAGTGGGATATCTCCCATGCTTTGAGTTAGTGAATTGGAAACCAGATGCCCGGTGATCACAGTAACGGCATGCTTGTATTCGTATTTACAGAGTCTACCTAATCTAGCTATACAGGCAGAGATATAGACACACTCCTGGCCACACCGGATCTTTGTCCTGTCGGCTTTGCTGACAGCTTGGATCACAGTTTAGATAAAGACACTTATCTTTAGCTACAAGCTGTAGAAAATACTATCACCTCTGATTACCAAACAGCACCTCACCTCTTGCCTGATGCTCCCTGCCACTGGGAGCCTAGCGTGCATTGGGTGTTTGAAGGACAAGGGAGTTTGAAACATGAAACTTCCTGCAAAAGGGGAAAGACCGTGCTGTGTGGGGGTTTGGAAGAGTCAGTGCTGTTTTAGGGTATGTGTGTATGAGAGAGGAAAAGAGAACTGGTGTCTATTGCTGGTGGCTTTGCTATAGTTACTGGAGTTAAGTCTATTGAAATTAGGGGCTACCCCAGATGCGGGTTCTACCTAAGAGCAAAATTCATCTTTGGGTTGGATATGTAAGACTGTGCTGCTAGATAGATCATTAGCAGTGGAGAAATCAAACCTGAGACCTATGGATCTTAAAGCATACCACTCTACTGCCTGAACTAAAGAGCCAGCTCTAGTAGCCAAGCCTATAGCAGGTTCATCAATAGAGCTGGTCAAAAACGTTCCATCAGAAAATGCTCATTTGGGAGAATTGAAAGGTTCCAAGACCGTTTGCCAGGTGGGCTGCCCGGCTCCCCTCACTGGCCAGCTCTCCAGCTAAGCAAGGCATCCAGGCATCTGGAGAGCCAGCTTGCCCACCCAGAAATTTTTGAAAAATTCCATTTTGGTCTTACAAAAATGGAGTTTTTAAACATTTCCACCCTGCAGATAATTTCGTATTTCCAATTTTTTGTTCCAGTTTGGAATGAAAAACATCTTGGAAAAGCAAAAGTTTCCAAGGGACCAAAATTCTGTTCCTGCCCAGCTGTACTCCTCAAACTCTATGCGTGGCCCAGCCATCAGAGTGCCACACTGAGGGACTGGGTTACATATACCTGTATGTCCCAAAAAGGTTAAGTGGCAGAAAGACTGCGGCTAGCCCTGAAGTCTTATCAGAAGGCGCTCACTTACAGCATTTCCTCACTTCTCTGCCTGACTCAAAGCCACAACCTTGGGAAAACATTATTAGAGCTGGTTAGAAAATGGTGTTTTCCATGAAAAATATTGAAAGAAAACCATTTCATTACAAAAATGCACAAAAATTTTCCATTTTGCAGTTAGCAACCTCCCCCGCCTCCCCCCGCAAAAATCCTGAAAACATTGGTTTTTGAAAACTGAAAAATTCATTTTTTCAAACAAAAAATAGAACATTTTGAAAGACGCAAAGAAATTTTCTGCAAAAATTTGTGTTTGAGAAAAAAGGCCATTCCCCATCACCACCAATTCTATCCCGCTCTAATCATGAGGGAGATAAAAAGTAGTCAAATTTTTGGAGTTTGGGACTTGTTTGGGAGTTGTTGCTTATTCTATCCCAACCAGTTCTCTACTCCTCATCTGTTAACACTGCCAAGTCTGCAGCCAAGGGTGTGTTCTACCCCTCCCCCGACCCCTGCCCAAGTCTGTCTGATCTATTTAGATTGTAGTTTTTTCGGGGCAGGGACCATCTGCTACTCTGTGTCAGTACAGCGCCTTGCACCATGAGTGGGGCCCTACCAAATTCACGGCTGTGTAAAATGCGTCACGGACCGTGAAATCTGATCTCCCCTGTGAAATCTGGCTGTTGTAGGGGAGACCAGATTTCACAGAGCTGAGCAGGTGGGGAGCAGCGGCTGCTGGCCGAGAGCCCAGTTCTGAAGGCAGCGCTGCAGTCAGCAGCAGCACAGAAGTGAGGGTGGCATGGTATGGCATTGCCAACCTTAGTTCTGCGCTGCTGCTGGTGCTACCTTCAGATCTGGGAGCCTGACCAGCAGCTGCCCTCTGGCCGCCCAGCTCTGAAGGCAGCAGCCCAGAAGTAAGAGTGGCAATACCACGACCTCCCTACCCTTGCGACACCCCCCACCCCACAAATCTGTTTTGGGTTGGGACCCCCCATGGTTACAATACCATGAGATTTCAGATTTAAATCTCTGAAATTGTGAAATTTATGATTCTTAAAATCCTATGACTGTGAAATTGACCAAAATGGACCGAGAATTTGGTAGGGTCCTAGCCATGAGGCCCCATTCTTGGCTGGTCCCTAGACAGTACCATACCAAACTAGATCATTAATCATAATGTCAGGATTTCCATTCTGGGCTTCTGTCGCTAGAGGTTAATTATTCAACTGTGACAGTTCACACCAGGCTGAAGTATGTTAAACAAATCTTCAGCCCGGGAACATGCTGATCATTAATCTATTGTGGAATGAAGCCGTGTGGTTGTGTTCAAGTAAGAAGAGGTCGGAAATTGCAGCTCATCAGTGCTGGGCGCTGCTCTGCTTAGAGACACTGTAGCTAAAAAAGTCCACAAGTGCATGATTCAAAATCAATTGTTCAGACAGAAAGCTGGTCTGTGAGGCAAAGAAAACTCCGAAGACAGGCCATGTGAGAAGGCTTTTTAGGAGGGCCAGGGCTATGTTCTTGGTGCTATGGATGGTCTTGCGGCTCAGATTTTCCCTGCACATTCTGGTGTCTGGCCTGGGATGCCTAGGACCTGCCATGACAAAGGATTTAGAGCTTGGTCCAAAGCCTCCTGAAGTCAATGAGAGTCTTCCCATTGATCACAGGTGGCTTAAATCCCCCCTTTTCCTCCCCTCCTTGCCCCAGATGCAGGCATGGAGTATCTGAGACTCAGACATGGTGTGTGGTGCTCTATTAGCTGCAGTGCGTGGATTTGTTCCATTCTGTCTCAGTTTCTGGTAGGAAAAGAGACTCTGTCTAGCATGTCTCTCCTTTTAAATTATATTTTGTTTTTCACTCTGCTGTGCCTACCACCCTCCCAGAAGCTCGACAATATCTTTTTCCCTTTCCTTCCTTAACAGTTTTGTCCTTTTTTTTCCTTTCGGCAAACACTGATTTACTTTTTTTGTCTGCCTTATAAAGCCTGAGACAACATGCCTGCGCCGGGCTCACGCACTTCCAAGATTATTAAAACCATCGTCAATGTCGTGGCAGCTGGGGGAAGCAGATCTGTCAGCTCACTTGTGTTCCTTCTGCTGGCAGGATGGATAGCTTTGCAGAAGGACAATAACATTGCATGGACATGCACTAACTAGCTATTGGCTACATTCATTTCTCAGCAACCGAGTTGTGGGTTTTAGAATATAAATCTAGCAGACAGAAGATAGAAGAGAAGAGATGGAGAGAGACGCGATGGGAGATAGATGTAGGGATCCTGCGCTCGGTGTAAACCTGCAAGAACTCCACTGAAGTCAATGGCGTTACACCAGTATACGTCTGCTGTGTATGAGATCAGACTCTGGTCCTCAGGGAAGAGTTCTACATCGGTTAGAGTCAGTAGAAATAATGAGGCACGGAGCAAGAGAGCGACGCAGAGATTAGGTTTGGGGTTACATCCAGGATTCAGGCTATGGGACAAATCAGGGGTCAATTTAGCTGCACCAAGGCTGCGCAAGCCATTCCCATGTGACGTTAACGCCACATGGTGGAAATCTCACGTGACTAACAATATCCCCCCAAATACATCAGGGAGGAAATGCTGGTGAGCTCACTGACAGCAGGAAGTGTCAGAGAGAACGTGCCATGCCTCCTCCCCGTCCCACGCGCTGGGACCTGATCATTGTTCAGGATGCAGACAGGAATCCCGGGCTATTTGGGGTCTGTGTTTGTATGGCCCCAGCCCCCAGCTCATTCGAGGATTTTCTTCTACTTAACTAGAACTGGAAGGAGAAAGGGGCCAGGTGTCTCTACCTCACGGGGAACAAAGGAAAAAGGTGAATCTCTGCTGGGCTCAACACAAGAACAGCGAAACCATGCCACATCCCCAGGGCAGCACCAGCCATCTGCCAGATCCCTTCTGGGGAAGCAAGGGAAGGTGTGTTGTATGGGAAGAGCAATACTGTCTAGTCGGCGGAGCAGCGTACACAGAGCTGGGACTCTTAGGTTCTATTCCCAGCCGTTGGAGGAAGTGTAATCTAGGGGTTAGAACAAGAGACTAGGAATCAGGACTCCCAAGTGCCTTTTCCTGGCTCTCCCACTTATAATGATCTCCTAAGGACCGGGAGGGTAACCCGTCGCCAGTCAGATTAAGGTAGGCTATACGGAGATTCAGACTGTGCCATTAAGCCAGGGGAGGAGAGCTCACTAGGGGTCCTGTGTGTGAGGATGGCAATTCCCCACTCCTGGTTTTATGGAGCCGAGTGGCAGGACTTTCTCTGTGTCAGCATCTAATTCAGGGGTCTCAAACATGCAGCCCGAGTTATTTCCTGCGGCCCACCATAGGCACCAACTCCACTGGCAGCCAAGCTCCAAACATTACTGAGTGTTTATATTTTATGAAAACCCCTCTTTGCATTACAGTATTTAAGAAGTTAATACATTGACTTTTAATAGCATACTATATTACTCTTCATTTTTGATTATACTTTTGTATCATTGTATGAAAAGGTTTCAGTGATGCGGCCCTCGGGCCAATTTACTAGTTCTCATGTGGTCCTCCTGGTGATTTGAGTTTGAGATCCCTGATCTAATTGAAATCAAACTGCTTCTCCATTTGCCCTGTAATATCACGTGTGCAGTAGCTTTACCTGGGGACCCTGCCTCAGGATCTCTGGCTAGGCAACCTTGAGCAAAGCGCTTTCTTGTGAATTTTGCAGGAACAAAATAGGCACAAGCTATGGACATGCTGGGCTGCAAAATCAGAGGCAAAAGTATTGCGCCCTTCTACGTCTTTGTGTTTCGAAAAAGTGCTGCTTAATTTTAGGTGATACATTTAAGTCTAGATGCCTCTGCCTGGAGTTGCAAACAGTTCCCGACCACCCCGGCACTTTGGCTAGGGTGTGTGAGAACACACAGGTAGAGGGATGGAGGCAGGCCTGCTTGGCTGGGTGAGCCAAAGCCGCTCAGAATGAGTAATGAGGACCAGCACTTCAATCACGTCTTGGCCGCAGCTCCACTCGACCTGGTATATGACAGCAGAACGGGTGGGTGACATCAGTGCCACTGTAATAAGAATCCTGGATCTATCCAGGGCCCCATGACTAATTCTAGATGTGGCAGACATTTTTAATATTCCCCCATGAATATTCATGGGATGTCAATGATGAAAAAGGACCCTGGCTCTAGCCACTCTCCCCTGTCAGAAGGGATTGGCGGCGGGGAGAAGGAGAGGAAAACTTCACTAGCTGCACAGGGAATGCAGAGATCACTGAAGTCGATGAAGCGTTGCTAATTTACACCAGCTAAAAATCCAGTGTCAAGGAAAGTCAGACCGGTCCAGATCCAGTAACTGATCCAAGTCAACCACCCTGAGATGCAAACCGGAACCGGGAACCTTTGCCGCCCTTCAGAAAAGTTTGAATAACCTCACTGACTAGCTTGCCAATTGATGAGATAGACTTCTGGGCCCATGTACAATTTGCTGTCAGCTCCTTTATGTGACCGTGCCCTAGAACAACGCTGCCTGCGACACAGACACTCCCCAAGCACCTGCAGAAACTCAGCCCCTGGCCTAGCCTAGGTCAGGTGAAAGCCTGGATAAACAGGTAGGCCTAAGGTCAGTGCACTTGGACTGAGTCAGGACTGGAAGGGGCAGGGTGCAGAGGGGGGAACTGAATCCTAGAAGGAAGAACCTTCACCCTGAAAATATCCTGCCCCAGCCACCAGACACACAGAGCTAGGGACCTACAGCGCGAGTGGCCCAGCTGATCTCACCAGTTGGGTTCAAATGCAAGGAGACAGGCAGCTTGTGAGAGCATAGGAACTGCAACACACAGGGCTGTACAGAGCAAAGCCAACAGTCTCAGGATGAATCCATCCCTTAACTACATACCAGGGAAGAGGCTGACTCCTTGAATCCCCCCTGCTCCCCGCTATTTTCTATTTACACACTACTTGCTGCTTGGAGCTGGATTTTTGACCCGAACAGGAAGCATGATGGGAAATCTGGGTATTATCATCCCCACTAGAAATGCTGACGTGGGGGTGTTCCAGGAGCAGAAGAGGTGGGGGTGGGGACGACTTCCTGGATGGAGGAGTCAGCTGCTGTACAATGGTTCGGCGGTGCTGTTCCATCCCCAGCGTGGAGGAAGATCCAGCATCGCATGTTCATTTGGATCCGCACAGTGTTAACGCTCCCTGGAAGGCTGTTTTGATCTGGATAGGTTCCTATACAGCGCTCGGCGCCAAAGTCTCAGAGCGCCTCATATCGACAGCCAAAATCCCATTGACTTCCATGGGAGCAGAGTCAGTCCCACAGAAAGTCAAACTGCTTAAGTACTGGATTGTCAGGCCATCTATGGCCTGGTCCACAGCACATTGAAGACAATAGGAGTCCAAAGGGCTTCAGACCAAGCCCCTAATGAGCAGCACTCCCAGCAAATCCACAGGCCTCTTGACCACGGTGTGTTCACTTGATGATGATGAACAAGAGAAAAGGATTTGCTATGTTCAGTCAACTCTAGTATCCTGTACTGGGGATCTTGGAGACTGTCTCTTTAAGGGCTGAGCTTCCCAGATAGAGAGTCTGGGTGGGATTCTGTGAGCAATCTCTCTCAAGCACCTTAAGCTCTGAGGCCCAGATCCTCAAAAATAAATAGGCATCTAAGGACCCCTAAATATCGTTGAGGATCTGGGTCTGAGTGATCACTGGATACCACAGTCAGTAACCGGTGCATCAAGCCCCAAGTCACAGCCAGGCCCTGCAAGTGCCCCAGAACACAGAGCATGCAGAGGAGGGGGTGGGGTTACAACAAGGCCTTTTTATAATTGCTTTTGCGGCTACCACTTCCTGAATTTCCACCATTTGTGCCAGTTACTTGGGGCATGGGGACCATCTCCCTGACCCTTGTATTGGGCTGTAAAATCATAGCGCGTCATCAAGAGCTGCTCCCTGGTTAGAATCAGGGTGGGATTACCAATGAGCAGTTCCAAGGGTAAGGGGCATACAAACCGGCCCTTTAATTTACTGCTATTTTCTAACTCCTCATGCCTATGGGATAATTCCAAACCAAAGGAGAAAAATAAGCAGGGCCACGATTTAAGCTGTCAGCCAAGGAAATGACTGTAAAGGCAGCAATCTGTGCTAAGTACTCTGAATGGAGAAAGCATCCACACTTACACTGGCTCCAGATAAACTGCTCGTCTGCCTCTGACAGGCCACACTTACACCTCCAGTAAGTGCATCTGCAGGTAACCTGGAACTAGCAAGTGCTTGCCTCTCCCACCTTCCTCTGCAGATTTGCTGTTCAGGATCCCGTCCCGCCCCCTCCAGAGGGATGTCTGTGACTGGGGACTCCTTCCCTAGAAGCCTCCTGTGAAGTGCAAGGTTCTCAGCATACAATCCAGCCTCTCTGAGCCAACACTTAAAAGATGCTTTATGATTAATTGCATCTCTGATTTCCTAGCTAACCATCACCAGGCAAGTGCAAAGACACCCAGGGGACATTTCATCACCTTTCCCCCACTCTGATGCTCTCTGCTCAGCAGCCCTCAAGGCCAGAGGGCCAGGAACTGACCATTGCGTCCAGGTTCTTCCACCTTTCCCATGCACAAAGCAGCCCTGCTTGTCTGTTGCTGTGGCTGGCCAGCTCTGGTTTGACATGGACCCTGCCTGCACCTTAGGGGCAGCTGAGGATTCATTCGCCTCACCTTGAAACAGTCTTTGCCACATTGGCTAATTACACACTACATCTTTTTACTGCTGGAAAGCTATTGATTTCCCTCCTCTATTTCGCCTCAATCGATTGATTTGACCAGCCTCCGTAACTCCCACTAAATTAGCCGCTATTAGTCTGTCGGTAATTTGCTGCGAACCAGTTATTGGGTGGCCTGGATTTGCAGAAGCGTACGACTCCTGGGAGAGTTGCAGGCTCAGTGGGGAGGAAGCCCAGAATGCGGTGTTGAGTTTTCAGAAGGAAAGTGAAGGTTCAAAATCTTAGCAAATCACGTGCTGGTCCTTAAATGCAGGGGAAATCAGGTGCGCTAAGAATTGCACCAACCTCAGTGCAACTCACTGTGCCAGATGTAACCAATGCCTTGCAGGGGCTTTGCTGAGCAGTGGAGGCATCACAATGAGCTCTTTTCCACCTGGTATGGCCCCCTTTGCAGGCACGCACAAGCACAACACGTAGCAGTTTCCACGTTAGCACACTCTTGTCCTTTGGACCAAGCAGCTAGCCAATATTCGGGGCTTTGCAAGACATGAAGACGGCCTCCAAGTGCTGTTGTGGCGATCATAGAATCATAGAATATCAGGGGTGGGAGGGACCTCAGGAGGTCATCTAGTCCAACCCCCTGCTCAAAGCAGGACCAACCCCCAACTAAATCATCCCAGCCAGGGCTTTGTCAAGCCTGACCTTAAAAACCTCTAAGGAAGGAGATTCCACCACGTCCCTAGGTAACCCATTCCAGTGCTTCACCACCCTCCTAGTGAAAAAGCGATAACTGAGGCTTTATGACGTCCATTGGGCCTCTGGTCCTGGACCCTTGTTCCTCGTCTCTGAGATCAGTCACAATGGGAAGTAGGACCCTGCTGCTGCGTCTCTCTTGTGCTGTCTCTGGATGGTTTAATGGGGCCACGCAGAGTAGCTGGGGCTGGATGTGCTCCAGCCTCAGACATATATCAGCAGTTTCCAAGTATTTGCACCCCACTCATGACCTAGTCTGCTTCTGAGAGCACCACATGGGTAGGGGTTACAGGCCACGTCCCCAACACTCCTCTTTCCTACCTGGTGCAGATTTTAGCACCGCTTGCGCCGTCCTCTGAACGTGCCCACGCAGGCATCAATTCCACGCGCACCTGTTGTCAAGGGTGCAGAGGCATGAGCCCAAACCTTCAGCAAATGTAGCGCCGTGGCTCGGTGGAGACACACTCCTGGAGCATGGGGCAGGAAAGTAGGGGCTGTGGTCGGTGGAAATGAGTGCTAGTGTGTGGGGATGCACCCGGCAGGTGGGGAAATGCCCTGCACGAGAGGTGACTAATCATAGAACAACAGACGTGTGAGACGGAGCAGGCTTGGTCAGGCCCGGCTCGGTGGCCATGTAGGACTGTGCTCTAGGTTGTGCTCTCTAGCCCTGGAATGGGGTTCCCATCTCTCTCTCAGGGACACTACTTCACACTTCAATGGCTGAGGAAGGACGGCCTTGAGGTTAAGATATTGGACTGTGAGATCTGGGTCTGCTTCTCTGCTGACTAGTCACTATATCTCTCTGTGCCGCTGTTCCAGTGGGGATGGTGAGAATACTCCTGAGGAAGGATGGCCCAGGGGTTAGTGCTATCCTGGGACTTTGGAGAGCCGGGTCCAGTCACCTGCTCTGCTACAGCCTTCTTCTGTGGCCTTGGGCAAGTCATTCAGGACCAGATTGTTAAAGGGATTTAGGTGCTAAAGATGCAGATAGGTGCCTAGTGGCATTGTTAAACAGGAGTTAGGCACCAAGCTGCACCTTTCAGTGCCTAAATATCTTTGAACATCTGGCCATTAGTCCCTCAATTTCCCACCTGTAAAATGGGGACAATGGTGCTTCCCACAGGTACATTGAAACCGGTGAAGGGCTCAGATGCCATGGTGATGGGGCACAAAATCCTTTGATAACACGCTCCCGGTTAGGAAAGTGTTCCTGATTCCCAGCCTCAATCCATTAATCCAAACTAAACCCCCTAAAATAAAGGGGGTGGATCACTTGTTTGGCCAAACACCCTACATCCTAATCCTGGCTGAACAACCGGCCGTGACAAATCATTTCACTGCTCTCCTCCACCATGTGGAAAACGGGGATAGTCCCGACCTCTGCCATACAGGGTGGCTGGGAGAGGGATTAATGTCTATAAAGAGCTGGGAGATCCTCCGCTGGCAGGAGCTATGGAACCTCAAAGCAGCAGAAATACATTTGCCTGCCTTGCAGTGCAGCTCAGCTAATCGCGTGTGAAGTGCTTTGAGATTCTCAGATGAAAGGAGCGAAGCACAAAGTGTGTTATAGGAAGGACGACACAGGGAGTTTTTAAAAAATCCTGCCGTATATTAAACCACCGAAATTCCCTCATAAAGAACCGATGGCTGAGAGTCTCTCTGGCCATGCAAAGGGGCTGAAATGCAATTAAGAATCTGGTCCATTAAGTGTCTCCTAAAGCCAGGAGCTTAGCTGGCCAAAATCAGTGCATCTCCCTTGACTTGGACAGAATTTGCCCAGTTGACAGCAGCTGGGGATCTGGCCCAGGAAATTCACAAATTTGAGCCCTGGTGCTGCTTTCTCTGAACTCAGTGGGAGTTTTGCCCTGGATTTCAACGAAAGCAGGACTAGGAACTAAGCAGCCGTGACACATTTAACCATTTCAGTGCTGCCTAATGGATAAGGCACCGGGGGCATCCTCACCTCTGCGTTGTTTGCCCCACGTCCTATGCCCAGTATGCAGTGCCGTCATTCCAACAGCACTGCAATTGAAGTACGGTCCCCCCGCACAATAGGCCAGGCCAGCACCTACAGAGTTAACCCTTTTCGATTTAAAATATACAACGCAGCAGGAGCGAAAGCTTGGTATTGAGTGTAGCATCCCCTTCTCCCCTCCCAAGCTGCCAGCCTCAACCACACACCTCGGAGTCTTTCAGATCCTTAAATAAAAGGGAGCCTTTTCCATTCTGATTAACAAGAGAGTCTTCCTGGGAGACTTCACTGCTGTTTGTTCTCTGCCACTGGCTTGTTTAATTTACCGGCCCATAATAGCGGCTAAGAGAATGAAACCGCTCGGCTCCCTGCGGCCCCCTTGGCACACACCTGAGCTCGGAACAAAGCCACCGGCCGCCTTCCCCGAATCCTTCGGGTTGTGACACCTCAGAAGATTGGCCTGTCGGAGGCATTTGTGGCAAACCGCATTCTCCGCTGGCGCTGTCACAGGTAGGGAGAGAATTGGCCTTCAGAGTAACAAGGGCCGCACCTGCTACTCCCTCCGCTCGCTGCGGCCTTTTCATCTCCAGCGCCGCGAGAAATGGATTGTGGGGTTGATTGAGATGGACAAAAAACACAAACCAGCGGCGCTCGCAGAACCTCCCTCTCCCTCCTATGCCCTGGCATGGCTTTATTGCTTCCCCTCCCTTCCCTCCGCTCCCCCGTGAATGCGGGGGCTGGGCTGACCAGAGGAGAGAATGGGGGACAATTGTACCAGGCCCCCAAGATCAGGGCACCCACGCAACTTCTGTGATGTCTGTGTACATAAAGCGAAATGGGAAGGGGTGAAGCCCCAGCAAACATGATGTGCCAGGGCCCCACACTTCTCTCAATGGGCCAGAGTGGGGATTGGCTCTAAGTGCCATCACCACCCCTGGCATCATCTTTCCCTTACAGCAGGGGCTCCATAGGGGCCGCCCCAGCAAGATCTGCCCAGATTTCTTGGACCACCCCAGCACATGGGTACCACGATCCCGCTGCCTTCCTGGCGGCTTCTGGGCCTGCCTCTGGGCTCCCAAGCAGGGCTGCTGCCATGCTGCCCCGTCCCCTCCCCCCCCCCCCCCCCCAGGCATTGAAGTCTGGGGTTTCTCCAGCTGCAGCAACTCAAGGGTCTGTCATTCTGCCCCACTTCTCCCCACTCCCTCCCATCGGCAAAGAGCCCCTTGTTCTCCAGCCGGACTCCTCTCCGCCACTGGCAGCTCTCTGGGCCTTACCTCGCTGCCTAGCCCCATGTGCTTGGCTTGGCTTTTTCCTGATGCTCTGGGATAGGCTTTCCCTGTCGAGCCTGGTGGAGCAGCTGCTCTCTTGCCCAGCAGACCAGTCCGGCAGCCACCCGCACTTGTGACCCACAGCTCCAGGGGCTGGAAAGCCAACTGGGCGTGGCACCGGGCACCGGGCGCCGCGAGAGGGAAGGTGCTGAGTCGCCCACACCCCCGAGATAATGCCACGCGTGGATCCGCTCAGGCTCCAACCTCGCCCTCTGCCCGCCTCCTGGGGCACGCGATTGAGCTCGGCACACCTGTCCTGTCACCTGCACTGTGGATCGAGCGCCATGCACCTCAGAGAGCAGGAGAAACCTTCCCAGAGCAATAAAGCATGTGGGACATGAAGGCCAGAGCTGTTCCCATGGATGGCACAGAGATGCAGGCCTGGCATTGCCAGTCACCACCCCCACCATCCTATTTATCACCTTCCCTCCCAGTTCTCATCCATTCCATCCCTCGTCCCCCTCCCCACATCCTTCCATCCCTTTTCCTTTCTCCTTCTCTGTCCGTCCCGTCTCTTCACCCCCTCCCCCCACTCCTCCCTTGCATTCTGCTCCTGCCAGGTGCCCAGCACCGTGGAGGGACGTCCACCCTCTCAGAGATGCTCAGCACCTTGCGGGACTGAGCCCTGCGCTCCTTCCACCTCACTCTTCCCTTGTCCCTGTCCTCCCCCATACACCGACGTCCCACGTCCCCCCCGCCAAGCAGAACTCAGCAGCATTGCCAGGAAGTCTCTAAATGGCGCGTTTAATCTGGATTCAATATGGTAGTTTCTCAGAGTTGGTAAACACCAAAAACCTGTTTAAAGGGGATTAATAGCTATGTAATAGCCAAGTATCACTGCATGGCTACTCCCACAAGGACCCAGCTCCCCGCACAGCCCACGGCCACCTCCCACCCTGCTCCCTTCTTCTCTGATTGTCAGGACTTGACCCACCTCTTGCGGTCTGTGCCCAGTGCCCCTCTTGTGGAACTAACACCTTGCTGGATGCCTTAAGCCGTTGTTTTTGTTTCCATTGAGTGGCCCAGTCCCGTGAGAAATTAATGAGATTGCCAGGAAGCTCCCGCACAGGAGATGGAGTCCTGAAAGTATTAACACTGGTTGAAAGCATCGACCTGTGCCTGCAAAAAAAACAAAAAAAAAAAATAGCAGGGGACCAGCCCTGGGAACCACAAGCGTCAGGTCAAGAGACAGGGCTCTCACCACCTCCGCGAGTTAGTGGATGCGCCGCTGTCACTCTGCTATCTGCAGGGCTGCCCGTGGCCCTGCTAGCCACCAGCGGCTTGTTATCAGTTATTCTCAGTGTGCTGAACCAGGCACTCCCGGCCAGCTGACACCAGAGACGGAGTGCTGATGTCCCCATTCCCCCTCCCAGGGAAAAAGACACCTAAATCCAGTTATCCCAGATAATGCCCCACCTCCTCAGCCCTTCGAACGTGGTCCCACATGAGGAGACAATCCCATGCCCACCCCTACTGAACAATATGACGTAGCTCTCAGATAGAGCTTTTCATCAATGGATTCCCAAAGGTGCCTGCCTGCCTCAGTTTCCCCACCACTGCCCCTCTTTGTGCCTCTGTTTCCTCTCCTGCCCATTATCTCTTGCTGTGTATGTACAGTGCCTAATAGAGTGGGCCCAGATTCTGCTGTATCAGGTAACTGAGGGTACAGGGAAGCAGAGTAACAACCCTTCTAGATAGGTTTCAGTGTAGTAGCCGTGTTAGTCTGTGTCAGCAAAACGAAAATAAGAAAGAAAAACTTGTAGCACCTTAGAGACTAACAAATTTATTTCAGCATAAGCTTTCGTGGGTTAATACCCACTTCATCGGATGCATGGAATGAAACATACAGTAGACAGATATTTATACAGTCAGAGAAGCATGATAAGGTCGAGGTGCATAGACCAACCTTAAGAGGCTAATTAGTTGAGAGGAACCATAACAGCAGGGGAAGAAAAACCTTTGAAGTGATAAACAAGATGGTCACACAGGTGTGAATGAGGATCGTTAACTTAAGGGAAATAGATTCAATTAACGTAATGGCCGAGCCATTCCAAATCTCTATTTAATCCGGAGGCAATGCAACCTAGTTTGCATATCAATTCGAGTTCAATAGTTTCTCTTTGAACTCTGCTTTTGGAGTTAATCTGTCGCAACACTGCTACCCTCAACCCTTCTAGAGTGGATCTCAAAGCACTTTACAAAGAAGGTCAGTGTCACGATCCCCATTTTACAGCTGGGGAAACTGAGGCACAGATTGGTGAAGTCATTTGCCCAAGGTTACCCAGCAGGCCAGTGGCAGAGCCAGGACTAAACACCAAGTTTCCCGTGTCCCAATTCAGTGCTCCATGAAGCGGCACTGCTCCCTCTCCCCACCAAGGTACATATTTAAAGCCTCCCAGGTCACAACTTCATGTGCCTGCCGTACAATTCGGGGGCCGAAGCAATCAAGCCAGCACTGTAGCACCTTGAAACGTCCTGCGACAGCGAAACACGCACAGTAAACATCTCTGCTCTCCACCATTAGCTAGTCGTTGCCTCTCATCTCTATCAATACACTGATCGCAGGCACAAATCTCCAACGACACCACAGGGATGTCCCAGTCCCACGGCATCACGGCTCACGTCCAACCCACATCACAGTCACAACGCCACTTTCGAGGGGAGCTCTCCAGCCAGTCGCCCCTGTAGCCACGAGGAACTCGCCAGCCTGGGCTAGTCGATAAATGACAGCCAGCCCTAGAACAACATGTCCCTTAGGGATCGATGAACTTACGCTACAGCCAATGAACCCGCTAAACTCTTACTGGGTGACAGGGAATTCCAGCTCATTAAACTGCTCGTCCCTGGCTTTCCGCTCTCCAGTCCTGACCGTGTTCTCTCTTTTTGCCTGGCTGATAATTATTACTGCTTCCTCACACCGCGCCAGCAAACAGTCCCCCGTGCCTGCCACTTTCTGCACAGATAGGCAAACTGACACAGACCAGGTTAGAAGGGAAGAGCATGTTCGCATGTCTCTTAATGGTTCCCCTGCTCCCCGCACCAGGGAGAGTTGTGTTAGAATGTGTTCCACTAACTGTGCCACTGCTGCTCCTAATGGCTTCTGCTAATGCATTTGGTTGTCTGCGGCATCACAGTTTACCTCAGACGGAGCCAGGATGCTCCACCCCACGCTCACGGTTTCATGGCTTTTAATAGGCTGGGAGGTTGGTGGGTTTTTTAAACTTTGGTTCGCCGCAATCATTGCTCAGACTTGACACTATTGGGTTCTGTTCTTGACTCTGTCACTAACTCACTGCACAAGCTCTGTGCCTCAGTTTCCTCATCTCTGAAATGGGGATGTCCAGGGTGGGGTGGAGACCAGAGTCTGTGAGGATAAATTAATTACTGCGGGTAAAGCACTTGGAGATCTTTGGGCGAAATCATAATGGTGAGTGTGACAGCTGCCATCCTGGTCAACACTGAGGATTAACCAATAACCTCCAGAGCTAGACAGGTGGAAAAGCCAGGCTCTGTAGCTGGGAGCTGTACACTCTCTGTGGATCAGACACAGACGGGATGTGATAGGGAGCACAGAGGCCCGGGCAGTCTAGTGCTAACACACCCGATTTCTGGTCCCTTGCCTCTGTCAGGGCAGTAGAGGTGCCTGTTCCTGATCTTAGGCCAGGACTCTTCAGCTTTCCACCCACATCTTGGCCTCACCCTTATGGGCCTGAGGTAGGGGGACCTGGGCCCTCCCTCTGCATCTGGTCCCAGCCCAGGGCCCTGTGGGAGGTGACACCGGCAGAGTCGTCCCTGCAGCAAGTCCAAGTTGGCTTCCCTACCTATAGGGTTACTTCCTACCTATAGAGCCCTTCCGTTTGGGGCATCGCCCCTATAGCCCAAACAGTCACTCACTCAAAAAGAAAAGAGGGGTCCAAAGGAGCAGAGCCCTGCAAGATCTCCTGGTCTCAAAGGAGGCGGTGATCGGAGAAGGCTCTGCCTGGTGCCATACCTGCTCTGTGGTCTCTCCTCAGGCGCCACCTCCTGTCCAAAGTCCCATAGAAGGGTTCCTCTCTGCTGCAGCATGTCCACTCCCTTTCCCTGGGCTCCTGAGCTCCCTTCCAACCCGCTCCTTCAGTCGTTGAATATTCGGCAGGCCCGGAGGGGTGGGCTACCTGGGCCCAGTATGATCTTTTAACCCTGTGGGCCAGGGAGATGTTTGTATACCCCACCACAGGAGAACATGTACCACACACTGATCAGTGGGTTACACACCTCTGGGCATAGGAAGCCCAAGCATCTGGGGGCTACTGCAGTTCGAATCCCAGATGAGCCTCTGCTCACATGACAGCCACTATCTTGGATTGAAGTGGGGCCCTTCAGAGCTAGAAGCACGAGTCTCTCTACATCTTGAATTAAAGATTCCAGTGTCTCTAGCTGAGAACTATGACAGACCCAACACCCTCTGTGGGTTAGGGACTCACAATGCACCCTGGCTACTGAGTTAAACTAGAACTTAGATAGCCCCGTATAGGTACAAAGTGCTCTACTGTGAGTAGGGTGACCAGATAGCAAAAGTGAAAAATCGGGATGGGGGTGGGGGGTAATTGGCACCCATAAAAGACAAAGCCCCAAATATAGGGACTGTCCCTATAAAATCGGGACATCTGGTCACCCTAACCATGAGGCAAAAACCAGCCCTGGAGTTACAGCCGGGCTTGGTAACTAATCAATTCTCTCTGAGCCAAATTTAGATGATCACCATGCTAGAGAGGGTGAAACTGACGCACGGAGGTGACGTGACATGTGGAGTCTGTGGCTGAGCCAGGAATAGAGCCCAGACCACTAGACCAGCCTCTCTTGGACTGCACAATATCAAGGTTATTACACAGGAATAATCTCAACCAAAACACTCCCCAGCTCACTGCCCCCTTTCCCACTGTCCGAGGCAGGGAACGAGGGCTTTTAAAAGGAGTCAGGAGGACTCACCCGTGTCCATTGCTAAGTGGATTCTGGGCTCCTTCGGTGTGTGGCAGGCAACTACTCGCGTCTGAGGCTGAATCGAGCTGACTGCACACTGAGCCAGTCTGGCTCTTTCCTGTGCAGAATAGTGGTATTGGGAGGGCTGCGATGGGGGTGGGGGAAGGGGTGAATCCTGGCATCGGCTGGAACACAAAGCAGCAATCTGTACACTCAGCACCGCTGAGAGTCTAGCCGTGGCAAGGAGACAGAAGGGGACTCCTCCATGCCTCATGGAAATGGCCTTCCTCTAACCAATTCCCAGGGGAGACGGACACCCTGCAGCTGACAGCCAGAGGGCTCGAGGGGCAGGGACCATCCTCGCTAAATCATGGAATGCAATCTTCGCCCTGTGGGAGCCAATTCCGTGCACACTGAACATTATGATTCAAAGCACTAGAAAACCCACCAGTTTAAAGATCCTAATGACACCCCAGAGACTTCACTAGGCATAATATTTGCAATGAGCAGAATTATAGAAAGGAACAACCTCATCTTGTGTCCTGAGCAAGTCATTTCACCCTGCAGCTCTTCATCTATCAAGTGAGGCTAACGCTTCCAAGCACAGCGACAGCCCTAGGCTGCTCTGCCTGGCCCTGCTTATCCACCCTCATCCCCTGCCCCATGGGGCTCTGCCATTTACACCCGAGTCATCTGTCCACTTCTCCTACAGCTATCTACAAGCTCCCTGCCATACCATCCCCTGCAAGGGGCACTTTGGTCTGGAAGCCCACTCCTCATTCAAACATATCCTTAAGATCCAGGTCTATTGCAATGGCTACGTGAAATCAGCCAGCCAATAGCAGCCCAGGAGACGCACAGTTGGAGATAATCAATGAATGGTTCATATAACATTTATATATACATATAGAACTACCAGCACATGCAGCCACTTTGCTTGGGGTTTTCTCCCCATCCCCAGCCTGCAACTGTTTGTCTTTCTGATCCTTGTTCCCACAATCAAATATATGTGGGCAAACCTCTGCGCCCACTCAGATTTCATCGAGTTGCAGGATCAGGGTCACAGGGCCTCCTTTTCAAGAGATCTCAGTGCCCAGGCAGGAACTGAAATAAATGGCCAGGTTTTCAACTTGCTAAGCCCCTTGTGGTTGCATATTGGGTGCTGAGCTCTTGAAAAATCTGGCCCCGCTTATGGGTGCTGGACAATTGTAAATCTGGCCCTTTTTTTGTAAGTTCTTTGGGGCATAGACCATCTCTCTTTCTCTCTGTTTGCATTGCACATTGTGGGCACCACTCTAATATAAATAATATTAAATCGTCAGCAAATAATTCATGACACGTTCTAGCTGATGAACGCCACCTCTGACTGGCTGCAAGCAGATGGCCATTTTCACAGATTTATTTGCGATCTGAAATTATTCAGTCATATTTTTCACCAAGCGTCTCGCCTGCTTTATTCGCCTGCCACGATCTGAGCCATACTGCGTAGCTGTGAATGGGGGCATATAATAAATAATAAAATAATAATAGTACTTAGCTCTTACATAGCACTTTGCGTCAGCAGGTCTCCAAGCTCTTTACAATCAAGCCAAGTGTCGTTTTACAGATGGGAAGCCAGCGGTACAGAGAGGTGCAGCGATTTGCCCAAGATCACCCAGTAGGCCAGTGGCAAAGTCCATAGAACTCAGGCCTCCCGAGTCCCTGTTTAGTGCCCAGCCCGCTAGACTATTGCCTATTAGAATGGGAATCATATGGTCTTCTCACTGGGCAGGGCTCTGGCAATAAGCACTGGGGAAAGTGGATTGGAAAAGGTGCTTTCAAGTTGTTGAGGTCCCGAGCTGGGAATGTCCTTTGCACGAAGAGAGGAGCTAGTAGAGCTTGTGGGTGCAAATGTTGGTGAAAAGTGAACGCAAACGTAGGGCAGGGAAAAAGCCAAAACATAAAATAACTGAGCTCAAAAAGTGCCCACAGATAGCCAGTCCCATTTGTAGTCCTAGATGGGAGAGATCATGGCCTGACAGCACATCTCTGGGCTAGGGCTCCAGGCACAGTGAGCCCAATGTAACCCTAGGTTGACTCCACTGACCAGCGGAATTACACCGAGGACGAATGTGCCTTATGTATTATTTGTATCACAGTCGCACCTAGCACCTCCAACCATGGGCCAGGCTCACAATGTGCTCAGGGTTGTACAAACCCAGAACGTGGATGGTCCCTGCTCCAGATAGGGAGCAGAGAAGAGACAACAGGCAGATCCAGCCAGACCGAGGGGGAGGGCGCAAGGAAGCAATGAGACAATATCCGTTGTCAAATAGGTAGTGGTCTCAGCACAGCAGCGGCTGAAGCGTTGTCAGGTTTTTTGTAGGCGTCGCGGTAAAGGAGAGCTTTAAGGAGGGATTTGAAAGGAGATGGTGAGGTGGCTTCGGGGTATTTGCAGGGATCTCCCCTCCCCCGGCCAGCCCGAGACAGAGCACAGAGATGCTTATTTGAAAGCTGAGCAAGTTGACGATGAAGGCTAGCATCACTGGTAGAGGGGAGTAGGGCCAACATCTCAATAGCATAGCAGAGATGACAGGCAAGGCAGAGGCAAGCTGTGAAGGGCCTTGAAAGCGAAGCCTCTCTGACGTGGAAGGCGTGGCAAATATATTGATCTATTGAGAAACAGGACTAAATCCATCCCTGATGTAAATGTGGTGACTCCAGCTAAGTCAGTGGAGTTCCTCCTGCTTACACCAGGGCTAAATTGGACCCATAGCACTTAGCTTGCATTGTTGGACTCAACAGAGGGGCTCGTTTAGCAGCACAGCTCTAAGTTCGGGTAACCCTTTAATCACAGCCACAAAGGTCCATTAACAGAGTTAATTAAAGCACCAAAAGCCGATCAGCGGTCCAATGAATAGCAGCACAAGCTGGTTTGGAAGCATTATAGCTCTCTCCCACAATACACCAGGGAAGCGTGCAGATTAACATGCTGTTCCGGGGCCTAATGCACTACACGATTGTAAAACCATATCAAATAATTGTTTGCAAAATAAGCAGCCCTGTTACTGGCTGATATCACCCATTAGGCAGCATCCGAGATGGCAAACATGGGACAGGCGCAGTTTTACAGCATGTCCCTTCCTCATCGCAGAGAACTTCCAGCTCCCAAGGGACATGAGGGAGCCTTATGGGGGGAAAGCCCGACAGCCTGGATGAAAAATGAAAGGGGCGGGCATTGATTGCGATCAGCAGCACACGGGCGTACGACGCAAAGGAAGAGTCAACAGAGAAATCTGCTCCATTGCACTCCAGCTTCCACCCTCGCCATCCGGCTGGGGAACCTGGCTCAGCACCGCCAGGCTGTTTAGCCCTGTGGCCTGACATCTAATGCAAGCCCGCGGTGCAGAGAGCAGAGAAGAGCCCACTAAAAGCAAGATGTTGCTGAGCAAATCGCTCACCCCTGCTCCCCCGCCCCAGCAGGCGGCCTGTTGAGTCCAGGATTCTGGATGTGATTTGACATCGTACATTAGGACCACATGCGTCTGAGCAAAAGGCGGCCTGCAGGGATGGAGTCTGTACTGTAAACAGCTTTGCACGGCTCCCGCCCAGGGGCAAAAATCTCCCCTGGCCCCCTGCAGCTCTTAAATGGTCTCCATGTACTGAAGTGGGGGCTCGGGGGAAGAGAATTGGCCGTTTAGCCTGAACAGCGGTGTCACAGATAAGAGGGGAAGTTTCAAGGGTAGCTAATGCAAGTCCATGTGGGAGAACCCCACTGTGGCTACTCTAGCAGGCATGGGTTGGTAAGAGGGGCTGGAGAAGTGGGTTTCATGTGTATTGCCCTGCCCCCTGAGGCAGACTCTGCCCTGCTGTGCACCTTGTGCATCTATGCAAAGCGAGTGCAAACCTGGGAGTGAACTGCCAGGGATATGGACACACCCACTTCGCACAGATGGGAGTGACTGCACCAGGGACACGGTGGGGGAGGAGGGGATCAAACGCAGATATACACACACCCAAAATGCCCCCCCCAAAATTGAAGGGGTGGGGGAGAGAGCTTCCAGTAGGGTGACCAGATGTCCCGATTTTATAGGGACAGTCCCAATTTTTGAGCCTTTTTCTTATATAGGCGCCTATTACCCCCCACCCCCATCCCGATTTTTCACATTTGCTGTCTGGTCACCCTAGCTTCCAGCCAAAGCTCCACTTAGGTCTTCATTGGAGACAGAAGAACCATCCGCCCCCACCACTGGAAGAGTGGGAGCATCCAAAAACATGCTGGGGCTTCCCAGGCCTGAATAAAACAAGACATGGCCTGACCCCAGCCCTGACTGCCCCGCTCAGCCTCGCTGGGTTCGTTTCCCTCTCAGCTTCATTTTACTATCTGACTTTTCCCGTCTCTGCTCCTCTTCTCACGCTCTCTCCTCAGAGGAATCAGGAGCCCAGGGACAACCGAGTTCAAGTCGAACTGTCCCACACGCTGCAGGGCTGAGCGGGCTCAGAACGAGCCCCATGAATTCCCCCAGCTGCTGACTGCAGCGTAGGACAACTGGGCTGGTGGATGGGGGTGCGGCAGCGAGTGGGTGGAATTCTCAGGCCTGGGTTACACAGGAGGTCAGACTACATGATCAAATGATCCTTCTGGCCTTCAAATCTATGGATCAAGCACTGGACTGGGTCACAGCAGACCTGGGTTCGATTCCTTCTCCATCCTCTGCAATGCTGAGCAAATCACTTAATCCACCCTAAGCCTCACCTGTCAAGTGGGGCCCCTACTTCCCTGGGGTGCTGTGCAGCCAGATCCATTGGTGAGGCGCTCAGATGTGCTGGCGATGCAGGCCATAGAGATAGCTGGATTGCTAGTGGCATCTAGCTGCCATCCCCAATGTATTCACCTATGAATTGGGGGGGAGGGATAGCTCAGTGGTTTGAGCATTGGCCTGCTAAACCCAGGGTTGTGAGTTCAATTCCTGAGGGGGCCATTTGGGGATCTGGGGCAAAAATTGGGGAGTGGTCCTGCTTTGAGCAGGGGGTTGGACTAGATGACCTACTGAGGTCCCTTCCAACCCTGATATTCTATGATTCTATGAATTTACCCAACAGGCTTACCCCACATTTACTTCTCCCCTCCCCTCACCGTGTCTCACCAGCAGCCTGCTTCCCGCTCTCCTGCTTTGTTGGCTCTCCCCTGCGGCTCCCCCACCGCAAACAACAAACAGATTTCAAAGCCCTCGACTCACATTGATGTAACATCAATACAAACGGAGATAAAAGCTCAGCGCTCCAGAAACAGCTGCCGATCACACAACGCCGGCTTTGCCATGGAATATTAATTGGGGTATTAAAGGGAAAGTCTCATTAGTGCAGCCTGGAAGGCCAGGTCAGCAGCACGGCTGCTCTGCGGCTGGGGGATGCAGGGAATGGGCCTGGCACGACTGGAGAGAGCAGAGGGGGATCTGCCATGCCCATCTGAGGGAATCTCCACCCCTCCTCTGCATGGTCCATAGGGCAATGGGGGGGATCATTGGAGGAGAGCAGGTATGTGGGACCAATCCCCCCATATGCACACTGTGATGCCATCCCTACTCCCTCTGTGGCTCCTATGTGGGAGCTCAGCTAAGGGGAGTGGGGACGACAGCCACATGTTCTCCTCTCACAGCAACATGAGTTTCCTCTCCCTGAGTGACTGTAAAAACCTCTCAGCAACATTTATCCCCAACAGCCGGGCTGAGGGGGTCCAGGCAACAGCAGCTGCGGGGCCTGGCCTGCAGGGCACCTGGGCCTCGGGAAGTCTGAGCTCTGCAGGATCTGACCCTTTCTGTGGATCCTCACGTTCTAGCCGCACCATTGGCCATTCCACGATGCGGTCGCCCCCAGCTCCCAGCACGGGGTGCCTGCGGTGCGGTGGGGATCACCTGTGGAGGTGGATGCTCTCCTGTGACCTGGACACATGGGGCAGGGACTGCATGAGGCAGATGGACAGGTGTCACTGCAGAGGCCAGATGCCATAGCAAGGCTCGGATCGAGCTCACCCTGGCCAGGGGCAAAGGAAGCGGGGGGTGGGGGAGGCATTAGCCAGCTGCTTCTGTTAAGAGAAGGAAGCGTTGCCAGCGTGCCACATGCCCCATCACATGGACGCCAAGCTACCCTCCCCCCCCGCCCCCCCTCCCCACACACACACACACACACAGGGCTCCGTGGCTCAGCTGATCGTTATGTGCTGGATTACTGTGCAGACATCATGTATCCACCCCAGACAAAGACAACTGCTCCCGGCTCTGCCTACAACTCAACGAGCCCTCTACATCCATTCGCGTGGCTCAGCCTTCCCTGCATCTCCTTCCCCAGCTCAGCTTTCCCCTCCCTTCCCTGCTGGGCCTCTGCAGTAGAGTCTGTGCATAACCAAACCCCTTCCCCAGCCCAAAGTGGGTCACGATGCCCATGTGGTATGACCTCTAGTTAGCAGGCACGGGGCCAGGTGGTACCTTGCACAACAGACAGGCCTTTGGGCCTCCCTTGGTAGAATTGTGTCCTGGGTGCAGCAGCAGGAGAAGACCCAGCCCTCCCTTCCCCCCGCCCCCCCATCCCCACCCCCCACCCCCACCCCCCCCCCACACACCCCTCCCTCGCAGCTGCAGTGAGCAGATCACATAATAGCTTCACCATTCAGGTCTCCTGGTTTGCATTGATCTCCCTGTCTCTGCACTTGCTGTGCTCTGACATTTATGCTAATGGGGGCAGGATGGCAGCAGCGTTCCTCAGCCTTCCCCGGGGGCTCATTAGCAGACAGCTGACTAAGTGAGGAGGCCCCCATTTGTGAAGGGTTGTGGAGACCCTTCTTCAGGATAATTGCCTCCCGGTGACTGACTCAAGGCAGGGCCGCCGGGAGCCAGCGCAGCCTCTCTGACACGCACACGCGGGCACTAGCAGCCTCCTCACACCGGCTGTGGCAAGTGCCGCGAGTGAAAGGGTGGGCCCCATGCCTAACAGTGACACTTCAAGTACCAGCCTCTCATGAACCCTCGCCCCGGCGCTAGGCCCTCACTTACGTGGCCTCTGGCCTTGGAGCCCCTCTGAGCCCCGCCTGTCAGTGCCAGGCCTTTGGTTTATAAGGCCTCTGGCCTCACAGCTCCTCTCACACAGTCCCCTCAGGGCGATGCCTGTGCTTAGTTATAATGCGTCTGGCCTAGGTGGCCATCCTCAGTGTGAGGCCTTGATTCACATGAAATCTCATTCTGAATTCCCCACAGCCACAGCTGACTGCCCGGGATGGGGAGAACAGATGGGCCTGTTGGAATCAATGAGCATTTGGCCAGGATGGCTCCACTGAACATTAGTTTGTAAAACTGTGTTTGTCTGAATACTTGGGGTTGGTGGGACGGGCGGTCAAGGTGGGAAATCCCTGTTCTGCTTGGCTTCTTATCCCACGTGCCTCGCCATGGCGTTTCATCACGGCTCACTGCTGAATAGAGAGATGGTCTTGGGCTCTCCTCCGCTCCCAGCCATGATGCATGGAGCATCTGCCCTGCCATTTGCAACTGTACACATCACCGCCGTATCGCCCACCTCAAGCATTCAAAAATCATGACGTTAGCTTAAAAATCACGAGATTTTAAAAATAATAATACATTTGGGGTTCTCTTTCTTTGCCTTCTGGGTTTTTGAGTATGAGGGTGTGCTGGTTTTTCTCCAAAACCAGGAGAGTTAGTAACTTTTTTGTTTTTAAGATAAAAGCTGAGTATGAAAACTTAGATTCACATGATTCCAGGAGTTGGGGCTTTAAGACAAACACAAACTATCACAAAACTCACAATAAAATCATGATACTTGGCAACACAGTCTCCTCCCCAACTGTCTGCAATTCCATAACACTACAGTGTCGATGACAAAGATTGCTCGCAGGGAAAAGAGATTATTTAATGCAGTTTTAGTTTCTTTTAATACCATGTAGCAGTTCGAAACAAAGAGAAGGAACTGGCACCATGTGACCTGCCAGTTCTTTGCAAACCACCAGCAAGGAAGGACCACACTGACAATAGCCTGAGAACCATTCTTACGGACAAAAAGACAGACCTGGTTCTTTATTTCAGTCTGCAAGCAGCAGTGGGCACCTATTGATCTGAGAGCGATTGACAGGTGAAGGCTGGAAGGATAGACACACAAAAATGAAGCCAGTATACTTCAGTATTCCACCCTTACTATATGAGAGAGAGAGAGAGAGAGAGAGAAACTACAGAATTCCTCCTTTAGTATATATTCTATAGTATTTCTCTGATATTAAAAAAATACAATATACTATAGTATGCCACTATTAAAAACCACCACCTCAATATTTTAGAGAATTCCTCCTGTATTATAAAAGGCTTCAGAATCCCACAAGAGGCCACTCTTATTAAAACATAGCCCGGTACATCGCAGTAGAGGTCTCTGACTTTATAAGTGTCTGTGGTGTTGCTAGACTATTGTGCTGTCCCTGCAGAATACTGTGCCTTGACTTATAAGGAACGACAGCAAAGATTTTTAAAGGTATTTAGGTGCCCAAAGATGGAGACAGTCGCCTAGTGGGATTTTGAAAAGCACCTCGGTGCCTAACTCCCACTGGAAGTTACTTATCTGCATCGTTAAGTGAGTTGTGGGGGGGGGGAGCTACCTTTGAACGGAGAGGACAGAGGGATAGGAGGGGGAGCTACTGAGACTGAGTGGGGGACGATGGGGGAGGCAGCAGATTCCAGGCTGGGCAGGAGCATCCTACCTGCTGCCAAGCCCATTCCACCCCACTTCCTGCTTCTTGGCCTGATCGTGGGTGCCATGGCAACCGCTCTGGGTCCTGCTCTCATCTCCGAACCCCATGCCCGGGCACGAGGGAGTTTACGCATGAGTGGAGCCCCAACAATCTTTCCATGACGGAGGCTTTAGCTTTCTCCTGCTCCCCTGGGTCTGTTTAGTTGCCTAAATACCTTTGAAAATCTGGCTGCCAATCCTTTACGGAGGCAAGGCACCCCTTAATTTCGACGGGCATTTTGAGGGAGGAAGTACTTCAGGATAAACGCTGAAGCTAGTCATTCTGCAATGGCACTCTGCACAAGGACGAGTTAGATCAACGCTCTGTCCCCCCCAACCCTGCCCTTTAACACAGACCCCGCCACACCACGAGTTACCCCACTGACATCTTCATTAACACCGAAGCTCACAAGCGCCATATGCCGGAAGCCTGGGCACAGCAGCCTGGCATCCCAGAAGGAAACACCACAGGCCCCATTAAACACAGAACATGATCAGCATGGGAGTCACTGAGCAGAAACTTTTCACATCGCTGCTTCTTGTCATGTCTGTGCACCACGGCTGTCAACAAAACCATAATGTAATTGTGCAGACAAGCAAGGGGTGGAAAACAACAGTTTCAGCAAATCAACGTAATTTGCAAGGAAATTGGTGAGTTACTGGCAGGAACAGTAATGAGGAAGGAAGCTTCTTGGGGAGAGTTTAACTTTTTGCTTCTTATGCTGCTCTGTCTCTTGGGTCATTGGCTCAGTTGCTCCATGAATTCAGCCACTGACAGGAGAGGAGCATTTGCCTACAGTTTGACACCTCTTGCCAGGCCCCAACGGAAAAACTACTACCCGTCCAGCAGAGCGAGCTTCCTCCCAGTCCCAGCAGTGCCTGGGAAACACCCCCTCATCTTGCAGTCTGCCCCACTTCATGGAGCCCTGGGGGACCCGTTCCTCACAGCTGCGACCAGGGCATATCTCCTTCTCCCAGTGTGTTTGGTTTTGCTGCAGAGACCTGGAGAATTCTTACTTCTCTAGCGATGTGAAGAGTGCCCCTTCATGCACTCATTCACTGCCATGCTCTATGGGCGCTGTTCTCAAACTGTGGGTCGGGACCCCATTTTAATGGGGTCTCCAGGGCCAGCATTAGACTTGCTGGGACCCGGGGCTGAAACTGAAGCCCAAGCTCCACCCCCACTCAGGGGCAGCAGGGCTCGGGGTGCAAACCCCCGCCCCCCCCCACCCCGACCAGGGGCAGCAGGGCTCAGGCTGTGGGTCCCTCCCCCACATGTAGTAACTTTGTTGTCAGAAGGGTGTCACAGTGCAATGAAGTTTGAGTCTGAGAATCCCTGCCCTATGAGATCTCCCTGGATTTCAGCACTGGGAACTTAACAACTGTGCCTGGGAAAGGTCCCCCTGTTCCTGCAGTGGCATCTGGCTCAAGGATTAATCTTACGGGTGCCGACACTGATGTCTTCATCTGTGGGGAAGAAACCATGCCTTTATAATGTTTCAATTGAGTTAAAGCAAGAGGCTGCATCCCCAGAGGCCAAAGGAACGGGCTAAAGCAGATTGATATTTGTGATTGGGGTGGGGCATGTTTTACTTATGTTCAGCCTCACTGCACAGGTGTCTCTGTGATTTTCCCATCCACTGCCTGTGCTGGGAAGGCTCTGGTCTTCCCACCACTCTTTTTTCATGACAGACCCTCCCCAACTCAGCTCCTGGCCCTTTAAATAGACGTTTTGCCATAGTGCAGTGGGGATTGTCTCCTGTCTTAACCTACATTCCTTCCTTTTCAACTCTGCATGAGCAATTAAAATTTAAATAAGAGGCTCTGCACTGCAGCAGGGACTGGTGGGGGGCCGATGGAGAAGGGAGCAGCCCTCTCAGCCAGGCTCCAGAGGTGCCACCACTCTGGAGGTGAGAATTTATTCCATTCCCAGTTAACAGCTCCAGGCTGGCATCGTCACAAAACACCCTTGGGATGGCAGGGTCTGATGCTGCTCAGAGTTGGAAGGACTATACCATGCTGAGGGCCTGCAGAGAGAAAAGCCAGCCCCCGGATTCTGCTCCCTACCCCAAACACTCAGTTGGTTTGGCCAGTAGGTCATATCACAGAGTTCTCAACAACCCATTGGCAGAATGGCATCCTGAATGCCCAGCACTCTCCCCCATTGCCACAAGGGAGTTGTCTACAGTGGATGTGCGCTGGGGCAGATCAGTTGTGGAAGGGCACCTGACCGACTCTGGTTTGCACCGGGCTGGCAGCTAGGGGGTGCTGAGCAGGAGCTGGGCACTGGGGCATTAATTCTGTGCGTAGAGAGGGCAGCATGTACCATCCAATGTTTCTGGGATCTGGCTGAACACAATGGGGCCAAGTTAACATTTCCCCAAAACGTCTGGGCCCTTGTATTGCAACCCTTCCAATTCACACCGAGTTCAGTTCAGTTTCTGCACTGACATTTCCTTGTCTTTGTAAATATACTAAAGGGAACACTCTTGCCCGGAGCTAGAGTGGCTGGATTAGCAAGCCTGACAGCATAGGTGCTGGAACTATGGGTGTGGGGTGGGGGGTGCTGCAACACCCCCTGGCTTGAAGTGATTTCCATTATATACAGGGTTTACAGTTTAGTTCAATAGATCTCAGCACCCCACTGTACACATTGTTCCATCCCCCCATTGCCTGACAGGTCTTTTCCAGCGCTAACCTCTGTGATCTGAGACACCAGAAGTGGACACCCAATCTCACTGTTGCTAATCCCAGGCATTCAAAAATCAGATTGGCTTAAAAATATAATCAAATGGGGGCTCTTTTTTCTGGCCTGCTGGCTTTGGCGTCTAGGGGGCACTCAGGTCACCTTTTCCAGCTTTTCTCCACAACAATGAAAGCCGAGATTCTCATCTAATCACCAGACTCCAGGACCTTGGGCTTTGAGAAAAATACCAAATATCTCAAGATGTGTGATAATCATGAGAGCTGGCCATGCTGCCATCCTGATGAACTTCCCTTTATAAGGAGATGCTTGGGATTCAAGACCTGTCCCATAATAGCTACTGAAAGTCAGGCAAACTAGAGAGGAGCCCAAGTGGCAAACTTTGCATCCAGTGTTTGCCCTGAACTCCGTCCAAGCTTGGGGGGGACTCAGGTGAGATCAGGGGGGTCATCTTGGCGCATAGGAGCCAGCTGTGAAGTTTGGGGGCTTTCAGATTCAAAGATCTGGGTCACCCCATGATAGAGCTAAGGGTCAGATGTGAAAGTCAGGTCTTTCCCCAAGTTGGAGGGTTTGACCCTCTGTCCAATGGGAACAGAAGTTCCTGGGAGCAATCATTTTGCATGGCCCCACTTGCTAATTAACTGAAATAACAAGACATTGCAGGCTAGAGCAAATCACTGGAACATTTAAATGTTAAGAGAAAACACACACACACACAGACACAAATCCAGAGGGTTGACCAGTAACCTCCTGGAGCAAGTGAACCATAAAGTCTCTGGCCTCAACATGTGAAAACTGAGTGCAAAGAGTTACAAAGGAATTTCACAAAACTGGGCAACAAAATGGCAGATGAAATTCAGTGTTGATAAATGCAGAGTAATGCACATTGGGAAACAATTCCATCTATAAATACAAAAGGAGGGGATCTAAATAAGCTGTTACCAGTCAAGAAAGAAAGATCTTGGAGTCATTGTAGATAGTATTCTGATAACATCTGCTCAATGTGCAGCAGCAGTCAAAAAAGCGAACAATGTTAGGAGCCATTAGGAAAGGGATAGATAATAAAACAGAAAATATCATAATGCCACACCTGGAATACTGCATGCATTTCTGGTCACCTCATCTCCAAAAAGATATATTAGAATTGGAAAAGGTACAGAGAAGGGCAACAAAAATGATTAGGGGTGTGGAACAGCTTCCAGACAAGGAGAGATTAAAAAGACTGGAACTGTTCAGCTTAGAAAAGAGACAATTAAGGGGAGGATATAATAGAGGTTTATAAAGTCATGAATGTATGGAGAAAGTGAAGAAGGAAGTGTTATTTACCCCCTTCATATAACACAAGAACCAGGGGATCAAGAACCTGTGTAGTCTTCTGCACAGTCAACCTGTGGAACTCATTGCCAGGGGATGCTGTGAAAGCCAAAAGTATAACTGAGTTCAAAAAAGAATTAGATAAATTAATGGAGAATAGGTCCATCAATGGCTATTAGCCAAGATGGTCCGGGACACAACCAATGCCCTTGGTGTCCCTAAGCCTCTAACTGTCAGAAATAGGGACTGGATGACAGGGCATGGATCACTTGATAATTGCCCTGTCCTGTTCATTCCCTCTGAACCATCTGGCACTGATGACAGTCGAAGACAGGATTCTGGGCTAGATGGAACATTGGTCTGACCCAGTATGGCCATTTTTATAGTCTTATGATAGATTCCCAGAAACAGTTTGGCCTTTTTTTTTTGTTATTATTCTCTTTCCCTCTTCCAGGACAGTAAAAAGTACTCACGAGATGAGGTGCAAAATTCCTTCTTGACTTCAAAGACATTTCTCCTGGCCAGTTACGCCTGATTCCTGGCATAATCCATTGGAAAGCTCATCACACAACCAGCTGGCAATGTACAATACAAAGCTCTCACTTCCCCTGTGACTCACGCTTCCAGATTGGGGGGGAGGGATAGCTCAGTGGTTTGAGCACTGGCCTACTAAACCCAGGGTTGTGAGTTCAATCCTTGAGGGGGCCATTTGGGGATCTGGGGCAAAAATTGGGGATTGGTCCTGCTTTGAGCAGGGGGTTGGACTAGATGACCTACAAAGGTCCCTTCCAACCCTGATATTCTATGATTACAGCATCTTTTTGTCGAGGTGAAAAGGAAAGCAGGAAGCAGCCTACGTTTCAAAGGGAGCCTGACAATATCAGAGAGACTTTGAAAGCACGGTGCTTCCCTGTTTGCAAACAGAAATGGGGTGGGGGAGAGCACCAAAGTTTACGTTCCACCAAAGGGATCTCGTGTCATTAAAGATGCCCCATTCTGCCTAGAAGGAAGAGAGTGTTAAAAAAATCTCTCTCTGATCTCCATGCAATAAAAAACATGAACGCCTTTAAATGAACACAGAAACCAGGGCTGCCATGATGATGAAACATGTATCTTCCTTCCTCCATGTCATGGAACCTTCTGCTCGGACACATGAACTGCATTATGGTACCTCCAGCATCTGGGAGACTCAAGCACGGGGACACGACTGCATTCCCTCTGCTAGGGATTGATCCAGCAGCATTGGAGTTTATGGGAGTTTTGCCATTCAATAGGAGCAAGACCAGTCCCCTAAAGCACTGAGTACTGTAGGGCTGGTCAAAACCGTTTAGTGATGGGAAAATTGGGGTTTTTGACTAAACAAAATTTTTCACTAAAAGTGTCTGTTTTCCATGGAACTTTCAACTTTTCATCAAAAAAACAAACATCCAAAAACCAAAATCTGAAAAATTTTGATTCAGAAATGCCACACTGGTGTCTTATGGAAGTTGTAGTTCTGGTTCCCCCTTCCCTGCTTCTCCTCTATGTACTATGTTCCTCAGTTGGACTACATCTTCCATGATGCAACACAGCCAGGACTCCCATGATGCACCACAGCAACTCAGCAAGAAGGGAGGCCATGGTGCACCATGGGCAATGTAGTCCAGCTAGGAGCGAGGACTGGAGCCATGAGGCACCCAAATTGCAATTCTCCTAAAGCAACATGGTGGTATTTCTGAATCAAAACTTCAGCTGAAAATGTTTGGTTTTCAGCCAAAAGTTTTTGGGTTTTGATTATTTTTGAGTGTGTATCAAAAAGGCAGTTTTCGGGGGGGGGGGGGCAGGGGGAAATCAATTAAAATGATTTCCCCATTTTCATTGAAATTTTCCATAGGGAAAAAACCCAAAACATTTTCCAACCAGCTCTAACACTGAGACCTAGCCCCACTGTCCCACCCTGAGCAAGGCATCCAGAAGACTCAAGTGCTCCAACACAACTGCATTACTGAGCTATAGCATAGTGTCTGGCAGACCAAAACACCAAGCTAGGACCCCCTCATTACCTCCCCAGTAGCACAGCATGCAGGAGACTAAAACAATGACACAGAACTGCATTATTTCTGCTCTACAATAGCATTCTGCAGACTATAGCACCAAATTACCTTTGCTATAGCATATGGACTGGCTCACCTGCATCTCTGCCTGCTACTTGTATACACAGTGACTTACTACACCAAACCCCAGCTTCACTTCCTACTCCCCATGTAACACAGGGCTATTCATATTGATTGGTTGCCTCCTGTATATGTCATTTTCCTGTATAACTCTGTGTATTCTCTATGCCTGTTTAAAAAGATAAGTAAATGATGGACAGGGAAAGCAAGTTGGCTTATTGGAATGTCAACCTTAGTCTAGCATTCACTGTGATTCAAGAGCAAGGTAATGTTTCTATCCCAAAGGATTGCTGTCCCTGTTTCACAAAGCCAGTAGAGGGGCAACAAGATAGCCCTTTACAGTGCACAACACCCACCCTAGTGTGTAAATCTTCCTTCTGAGGGCTGGCAGCCATCTTGTTTTCCAAAAACACTGCCTCTGAGCAAAGGGAGCAGTGAGCTGTTGCCTGCTTTTATAACCTACAGCCTGGTGTTTATAGGACGGTTTCAACCAATCAGAATGGAGACTAAATAGGCACCTCTAATGAATGCTCCCAGGTCTCTCTAGGGAGTTGGAGTATGCCTAGAAGTTAGGCAATGCAAGGCTCTGAGGGGCAGCCTCATGCACTGAAAGTCGAGTGGATGGACATTATAGTCCACGCAGCCCCTCCTGGTGGTTCACAGAATGGAACATTTCAAGAACTGCCCCCACAGGGGATCTGTGGTGAGGAGCTAGGTCAATAAAACAGTCTTTCTCCTACACACTGGTCTGCAGGGTGAAACCCTTGGTCTAACAGACTGACCCCAGGATGGGTAGTCAGCAACTCTGCTTTGCTGTGTGATCAGGGACCAGCCATTGGGCCTCGGCTTCTCTGTCTGTGTCATCCCCATCCACACCTTGGAAAGGGAGCGTGTTATTCAGCTGTTTGTAAGTGCTAAGTGTTGGTTTCATTGCAATAAAGTTTCAGTAGCAATGGCCAGTCAGCAGATGCACTGCACACAGCCTGGTGTCTGCTGCGGCCTCTCTTGCTGGCTGTTAGCTTGTTGGGGGCACATCAGGCTGCTCTAATCTCCTTTTGATTGGCACTTCTCGAAGCAAACTGCTCAGTCACCAGGGTCAGCCGAGCTCCAGGTTTGCAGCATGTAATGCAGATAGAGCTGCTAGGCAGGGAGTGAGGCTGTTGCCATGGGGTCCAGCAATGTCATTCGCTAGTTCCCTTCTAGGAACAGCAGTGAGGTTAGGAGACCCCGCACCTCTCTCTATCCATCACAGTCCCAGCAGAGTCTCACTCTCCCTTCCCCTTTCTGCCTCTTGTGCAGTCATCAATCAGAGGTGAACATGCTCCTGAGGAGCTGAGCTGGGAGCCCAGAGGGCAAGCAGCTGAGACTGGTATCACCCAGGCGACAACAGGGCTGACAGGATGATGGTCAGGCCAATGTATTGGGCCCTCATTCTCTTATGGTGGCCCCGATTCTGTGACACTTACTCAGGTCCCTTGCTCCCATGAGTAACCCTATCACCGGGCTGTGTCTGTACCTATGGTCCCAACCAGCACAAAGGTAGCAGGTCAGGCCCAATAGGGTTAGTTACTAGAGTAGCATCCCTCCACCACAGCCTGTTCCATGGTGACGGTTAGAGGCCCCTAAATCTCTCCTGGCTTCTTTAATTAGGCAGAGACCTGGCACAGGAGTAGGAGAGGCGAAGCAGATGGGAGAGCTACAAAGTAGGGAAAAACAAAGGGGAGATCACAGCTGGAAGACTGAGTGCTGACTGATTCACCCCTTGCTTTCCCGACACAGCTGCAGCTCCAAAGAGCAGACCCGGCAGCAGGCAAACACTGCTTGCGAGGGGCTTGCCCCAAGAACCGTCCCTGGCTTCACGCCTGCTCACTCAGCCTGCTCTGCTAGCTGCCTTTCGTGTGGGAATGAACTACCAGCCTGCACCACCAGTGAGGGGGCGTGATCGCAAGGAAGCCTCCACAGCACTGAAGGAAACATCTCCTCTGGCCTGACAATGACTTTGCTCTTAATGGGAGCCAGCGTCCCAGCCTGCTCCTGCCCCAGGCACCACACACCCCATTAGCCACCCTTCTATTTTCTACCTTATACGGTTTGAGCATGTGTTTAAAGTGACCCACGTTGAACTTTCTGAGCCCCGGGGAGTCAGTGTTTAACTGAGGGACTCTATTAGCCCCAACCAGGCACGTATGCTGGTCCCCAGTGGTGGCAAGAGGGAAATGGAGCTATCTGCTCCCACTTGGACCAAAACCAGCAGCCACTGCAGGTTGCACCACTGATTCTTAAAGACCCCACTGCACATGAGTAAACACCCCATGACACAGGGAATTAGACCCAGGGTTCCCAAACTGAGGGCTGCGGCATAGTCCCACATGGTCCACCAGCGTAACTGCATTCTCCAGTCAAGCTTTTAGTAAATCTTTAACTCCATGTGACTCATGTGAGTAAAAGCAATAGCAATGAACCGTTTTGAGCTGTATACGCTGGACAGAGTATAGAAAACACTTCAATTATTTATAAAAACCCAAGCTGCAATATGTCAAGTTTAATTCTCACGAGTACAATGGTGCATTTCACCGCAAGGTAACCTAGCAATGTACACACAGTCCGCCACTTACAACTGTAAAGAACGGCAAGCAGGATTTCTATCTGACCTGGCTAGATTTATTTTTCAGGAGCAAGAAGAAGGCACGGGTGGAGAAGATGATGAAAGTACTGGACCATCTACCGTGACACAAAATGAGCCAGCCAAAAAAAATAAAGTGGTAAGAAAATATGATGATGCAGGTTTGAAGTTTGGATTCTCTTTTACCGGACCGGATGAGTACCTATTGCCTCAGTGTGTTATAATAGAACTGTTATTTTATATTTTTATTTACAATACAGACGCTCCCCGGGTTACGCAAGACCTGATTTACACAAATTCACACTTACATAAAAACTTCCATAAGCTAAAAATAGGAGGGGGTTTGGTTTTTTGGCGTAATGGTCGGAGATACGTTTCCGACTTATGCAAAATTTGAGTTACGCAAGGTGTTCCGGGAACAGAACGCTTGCATAAGTCGGGGAGCGTCTGTATTTGATTTTTTTCTAATTAGTAGAGAGTAGGGTTCAGTCTTTACTTACACAACACAGAAATTCAGATTTTACACTAAAAAAAATATTGAAAACACAACATAGGGTTCAACAAATAACTGTTTTTTTAAACAATTTTGTTAACATTGTTGCGTTGCTTATTGTTCAGTTTTGTACATGGTACAGTTATACATTGTTTGCCCTGTTTGAACACCACATTTTGCTCTCACCAGGTTTTTTTAAAGTGTAGCTTTACTAAAATGGTTTCGTTTCAAAGACCTTAAAGCCTGTCGCTGAGTGCATATTGCTAGGGATTTCTATCCTTACAACTGTTTACATTAAAATGAAAAGGAAACATGGGAATTCTTTATTTACAGTGTTATAGTTTAGCTGTATGTAATAATTACAATTAATAATGATCCTAGTTGTTAATAGTGGTGTTAATAGTGGGCCACAGTGCCCATTGCAGCTGCACAGGTGGGCTACAGGGAAAAAAGATTGGGAACCTCTGAATTAGACCACACTGCCTGTGGCTCACTGGAATTAGCCACTGCTGCGCATGACTTTTCACAACTAGACACTCCTCTGCATCCCCCTTGACACTGGCTAGAGGAGGGCAGTGCTTTGCAGCCTTTTCAGAGGGCAGATCCTTATGTAAGGTAAAAAAAATGTTGTGACCTTCCTTGCATTCACGATCAAAGTATGAGTAAAAATGTATTCATGCTACCAGTGCTAATAAGCCTGTGTAATTGATTTGTGCGTGTGTGTTTGGAGAGGCTGACAGAATACTTGATATTGAAAGGGGAGGCTGTGCAGGGAGTGAGACTTTTTTTGTCTTCATTTGTAATAAAATTTCCAGTGCCTCCCCCTGCTCCCTTCTCCCCCACCGGGGATTGCCTTACACAACACCCACCCCACTCCCCAGGATCGCAACCCACCAGTTGAGAAACATTGGAGTAGGGGGCTGGGAAGTCAGGACTCCTGGGTTCTATTCCTGGCTCTTCCTATGTAACCTGGAGAGATGAATCTCTCTGTGCCTGTTTCCATAAACAGGGACAATGCCACCTCTCGGGGTGCTGCAAAACCTCCATCAGGGGCGACCTGATTGGACATTGTTATGATTAGATTGCACTCTCCATATTTGACTCAACTGCATGGTTCAGATTAGAACTGACTGCACCTGTCCCTGGGGATTTGAATGCAGGGAACATAATCTGCCCCAACGGGCAGTGCTCTTGAGAACCGTGGAGTCTGAGTCTCCCTGAGGAGGAGGAAAGACGCTGTTACAACAGAAACACGAGGGCTAAAACCATCTCAGAAGACAGAGCTGCTCACGGATGGACGGGGGGGAGCCAGCAGGGATGGATGGCTGTGACTGCTTGTCAGTTTCACTAAGAACAATCCGGCGGGCGCGAAAGGTGACTTTATTGCAGAGTTCTGCGCTGCGTCCGTGCAGTCACCGCAGCTTTCTTGCTAGTCTATTTTCTTTCACCTGCGCCCAGACGGCAGGGTGCACGGCAAGGCCACTGGGCGACAGCTCACAGCAGCAGCAGCCTGCGCAGCTCCTGGGAGGAGGTGACAGGCACGGAGCAGGCAAAGTTTTCACAGAGATAAGCAGTGGCTTTTCCATCTTTCCTCTCCAGGGAGGAGAGGAAGGGCAAGTGGTGGTACAGGAATCCAGTGCTGTCCCCGTCCGCCAGCATCAGCACCTGGGATACAGAGATGGAGAGGGTCAGGGGTGGAGTGAGAGGGAGAACAGAATCAAGATGCAGTCAGCTCCCCTTGCCCACCGCGGGAAGTGCCCGTGCTGACTGCATCATGCCTATACACACTAGGAGAGGAGAGGATGAAAGGCGAAGAGAACCAGATACAGATCTTAGGATATGTCTCGCTGAGCACAGCCGCTTCGCTCACATCCCCACACCCTTCACTGCTGCTATTTACTAACTTCTTCTACGGCTGAAGGGACTGGGTATGTTTCGTCTGGAAGAGAGGAGATGAAGGGGGGGCATGGCAGGTACTTGAAAGGCCGCCATAAAAAAGATGGAGAAAAGTTATTCTCTCTTGCCCCAGGGGGCAGGACACGAGGCAATGGGTTCGAACTCCAGCACAGCAGATTGAGATTAAATCTCAGGAAAACTTCCAGCGTGCCGGACAGAGGGGGGGACAAAGCCAGGGGGCCTGGGGCAGAACAGCGCTGGTTCAGGATGCAATGACACCGGGAGGCTGTTAAGGAGTCGGACAACCCTGCCACTGGTGGCTCATGGTTATGGTTAAGGTTTTGTCATGGATATTTTTAGTGAAAGTCAGAACAGGTCACAGGCAATAAAGACAAATTCACCGTCCCTGACTTTCAGTAAAAATGTGTGTGACAAAATGGGGAGCTGCGGTGTCCCCAAGCCTGGGCAGCTGCGGGGGGAGCCCCAGGGTCCCCCACCACCCATGGCTCAGAGCAGCGGTGTCCCCCCACTGCCTTGCTACCCGTGGCTGCTGGGAGCTGCAGGGTATCCCCCAGTTCTCAGCCACCACGGGTGGCAGGGGACCCTGCAGCTCCTGCCAGTGGGGGGGCTGAAGTCATAGAGGTCTCTAGAAGTCACTGATTCCATGACTTCTGCGATATCCATGACAAAAGCATAGCCTTACTCATGGTTCACATGGCACTTGGGCAATTTTCAAGCCAAAATACTGATCATCCTTCCTCACCAGAGCCTGCGCTCTCCCGCAGTACCCTGGCTCCGCTGTCACCCACACGCTCATTTGCTGTGGGCCGGGACATGCTGCTCAGGGGTGTGGGTGTGATCTGTGCGGTGGTTGCTGGGTTATGGCAGGAGGCGTGTGTTGGTGTCAGGAGTGTGTCTGCGCTCAGGAGTGTGGGTGTGATCTGTGCGGTGGTTGCTGGGTTAGGGCGGGAGGCGTGTGTTGGTGTCAGGCGTGTGTCTGCGCTCAGGGGTGTGGGTGTGATCTGTGCGGTGGTTGCTGGGTTAGGGCGGGAGGCGTGTGTTGGTGTCAGGAGTGTGTCTGTGTTCAGGGGTGTGGGTGTGATCTGTGCAGTGGTTGCTGGTTAGGGCAGGAGGTGTGTGTTGTGTCAGGAGTGTGTCTGCGCTCAGGAGTGTGAGTGTGATCTGTGCGGTGGTTGCTGGGTTAGGGCGGGAGGCGTGTGTTGGTGTCAGGCGTGTGTCTGCGCTCAGGAGTGTGGGTTAGGGTGGGAGGTGTGTGTTGGTGTCAGGAGTGTGTCTGCGCTCAGGGGTGTGGGTGTGATCTGAGCGGTGGTTGGTGGGTTAGGGCGGGAGGTGTGTGTTGGTGTCAGGAGTGTGTCTGCGCTCAGGGGTGTGGGTGTGATCTGAGTGGTGGTTGGTGGGTTAGGGCGGGGGGGGTGTTGGTGTCAGGAGTGTGTCTGCGCTCAGGAGTGTGGGTGTGATCTGAGCGGTGGTTGCTGGTTAGGGCAGGAGGTGTGTGTTGGTGTCAGGAGTGTGTCTGCGCTCAGGAGTGTGGAAGATCTGTCCCCCTCTCTGGGCTCTGTGGTATCCCTAGCGTAGAGGGAAAGGGAGTATGTGCTGAACATGCAGCCATGGGCCTGAGAGGGGGGATCGGTTATTTAGCATCTGCCACAGTTAGGAAATCGGCTCCTTGTCGAGTGTCTGAGGGGAGCGTTAACTCTCCGGCTGGCTTGGGTCCGTCTGGGCTGCGGCTCTAACTCCTGCCTGCAGGAAGCTGGCATGGCTTAAAAGAGATTAATGCCGTTGGAGCTCAATTAGAGAAGCGAGTTTGAAGCCTGCTGGGCAGTGGGGGTGTTGCCAGCAGCGCTGTTGATCACAGTTTATTCGTCGGGTAAACAGGACTTGGGTGGGTTTGCGGCAGAGTTAGCCACTGCCCCAGCTCCCAGCCCAGCACCACGATGGGCCAAGCTGGCCCTGCGGCCGCTCCAACTGGCAACCACCGCACAGATCACACCCACACCCCTGAGCGCAGACACACTCCTGACACCAACACACGCCTCCCGCCCTAACCCAGCAACCACCACACAGATCACCCCCACACCCCTGAGCGCAGACACACTCCTGACACCAACACACGCCTCCCGCCCTAACCCACCAACCACCACACAGATCACCCCCACACCCCTGAGCGCAGACATACTCCTGACACCAACACACGCCTCCCGCCCTAACCCAGCAACCACCACACAGATCACCCCCACACTCCTGAGCGCAGACACACTCCTGACACCAACATACGCCTCCCGCCCTAACCCAGCAACCACCGCACAGATCACCCCCACACCCCTGAGCGCAGACACACTCCTGACACCAACACACGCCTCCCGCCCTAACCCAGCAACCACCACACAGATCACCCCCACACTCCTGAGCACAGACACACTCCTGACACCAACACATGCCTCCCGCCCTAACGCAGCAACCACCGCACAGATCACACCCACACTCCTGAGCGCCGACACACTCCTGACACCAACACACGCCTCCCGCCCTAACCCAGCAACCACCACACAGATCACACCCACACCCCTGAGCGCAGACACACTCCTGACACCAACACACGCCTCCCGCCCTAACCCAGCAACCACCGCACAGATCACACCCACACCCGAGCGCAGACACACTCCTGACACCAACACACGCCTCCTGCCCTAACCCAGCAACCACCGCACAGATCACACCCACACCCCTGAGCGCAGACACACTCCTGACACCAACACACACCTCCCGCCCTAACCCAGCAACCACCGCACAGATCACACACTCACACACACTCCCCAGCAATAGCATACATACCCCAACCCCCTCACAGATCACATCTGTTCTTACACACACACACACACACACAACCACTGACACACCCCTCACGCCCTAATGCAGGACGCACAGCCCAGATCATACCAATGGCCCCAGGCACTGACATCCAACTCCTTAGAGCAGCAATCACTGCACACACCCCAACTCGCGCTTCCACACAACACACATCAGCTCCCCACCCCAACCACTGCCTACTAACTCCCCTCGCCCACCAGAGGCAGGCAAAGATCCCACCCGCAGATACACACTGCACCCAACACAGCCCCACCCACATCACACTGAGCCTGCTTCAAACCCTGTGAGCCACATTCCCCTCCTCACCCTTCTCCTAGTTCCACTACTAAAGCCCTGGGCTCGCCCCGGACTCCTCCCAACCAGGCCTCAGCCTGCTCCGCACAGACCCGGCTAGCCTCTCTCTGACACGCCCCAAACTCCCGCCCTCACCCCAGCAGTCGTCCTGCCTCATTCCCCTCCATTTGGGCAGCAGGCCCCCTCGTCACACAGCAGCCACTGCTGCCCTTTTACGGCCCATCCCTCTCTCCCAGGGCACCTTCCATTCAGCCTGCTCCCATCTCCTCCACAGGGGCCTGGAGCTAGCTGCCCCCTCCCTGGCTGGCGGGGCCCCCTTCCCTGTCTCTGGCTCCAGCTCAGCATGGGCATCCTTTCTCTCCAACCCTCCCGCCCTCCGGCCTCCTCCCCAGTGCCCCGCTGGCTTTGTCTGGAATTAATTCCAGGCGTGATTAATTACCAATTCATATCCAATCTGAAATTCATTATTCATTTTCTCGCCGCCTCCCCGAGGTCCTCTGGCCGGGCCAGGACAAAGCAGGGCCGGCTCCGTAGAAGAGGAGATAATGAAATCCTTCCTAATTACCCTGCAGGCCATTAGCAGGCCAGGGAATTAACCCAGGAGCAGGCTCAGGCCCAGGCCCGTGCCATGCCTCTGGCAGTGACTGAAATCTGCCTGCCACCGTCAGGACACTGCCCTCGGCCCCCAGCACTGGGCAAAATAAGGAGGAAAGACACCAACGTCTCTTTCCTCCCCAGTCCACCAGCCCCCGCTGGCACGGAGCAGTGGGGAATCCAGGGCATGTTCTGAGAGGGTCAGTGCAAGGAGGGCTGCAGCTCCCAAGTAAAATCTGGACTCCCCCCCTTATAGCCAATCAGCAAGAGCCCCCACAAGCCTAGTCCAGAGTCAGAGGAAACCTCAATGAATGGCTCATCCACCCCTGTCAGAGAGCACAATAAGAGCCACACAACCACCTGGGGCAGCCCGAGACCCCCTGGCCTACTGAATGCAGGGACCCTTGAAAGAGTAACAGCAAGAACTGCCCAGATGCAGCTTCCTTTGAGCTCAACGCGTGTTACAAGGGTGGGGGTGACTCTAAGAGGTAAAGGACCGTTACCCACATTCTCCGGGGGTAACTGAGCCACAAAGCAGGGAAATGACCTGCCCAGGGTCACAATGCAAATCAGCGGCAGGTCAGGAACAGGCTGCCCGACTCCCAGCTCACTGCAACCAAGAGCTGTAAACTCTCTAGTGTAACCAGAGCCTAAGTTGCACAGTGTTCTGCTTTGCTTCTAGTTCCCAAGCTGCCGGGTAGCGTTGCTGATGGCTGCCAAAGAGATGCCGTGCTCTGCCCCAGAGTAGGCTGCACTTTGGAGGGGAGGAGAAGTGAGCCTTTAGACCCCACATCTTCTATCAGTTGGTGAAGTATCTAAAGATGGGATGAAGGATGCTAGATAAACAAAGGATGCTATCGCTATTAACCCCTGATTGTCATGCACCTTGGCCTGAAACGTTACCATATAAAATGGCAGGCCTGCGATTCCAGACTTGGGACCCTGCTACCCCAGCTTAGCACAGCAAAGGGTTAAATGAACAGGCATGCACTGATTCCTCCCTCCTCACAGAGCAAGGGCTGCTCCCTTGCCCCGGGTGCGCCCCCTTTCTCCCCCAACACTGGTATCAGATGTAAATTCACCAGCTCTCTCAACCGCACGACGGCAAGGATTTCGCTGTGACGTTTGCGAGGAATTAATTACTGGAACGACCTAGTTAATTACATCAATGCAGCCGAGGCTAGCCCCCAGCAGCCTGCCAGCAATGGGTGGGTGGGCGGGCGGGCAGGGGTGTTGCGTTGACGTCTCTTAAACGCCTGACACAGCTGCTCCCCGCAGATTCAGATCTCGCTGGTCAAATGCAGCCAGAAGAACTGGGCACAAAATTTGAGAACAGCGTGCATGGGACATTCAATTAAAAGACTCACACCTCGTTTGCTATCAGATTCTGAATCATCTGTGGAAAAACTTGGGAGTGAAAAAAAAAAAAAAAGCGCTGCTCCCCGGAGCCCCCAGAGCGAGAGAGGCCTGCTCGGCCTTCGGCTGCGGAACGGGGTGGAGAAATAGAGAGTGGCGGGCGGGGACCGGGAAAGGGCGGAGGCGCCTGTGATGAGCTCCGGGCGAGCGGCCTCCTGAGGGGGGAAAAGGCAGTTTGGGCCCAGGCTGCCACGTGTCTCGTTGGACAGGGAAGTTGCTCTGGGGTCCCGGTGTCTGAGCCTGTCCAAATACTGAGCCGTGTGGCTGGAAGGCTTTGCCCCTCCTCTCCGTTAGCTGAGGTGGGCAGACGGGGCAGTTAACTGCCAAGACTAGTAACGGGCGCCGCACAAAGAGAGTGGGAAGCAGGCCGGAGAGGCGGCAGCGCTGCCAGGCACATCCAGGGATCGCAGGGGGAAGACGGGCTGAAATCCCCCAGCCAGCGGTGCCCCAGCTCCAGCCCTTCTGGCTTCGCCCGCCCCCAACCTAGTGGGGTTCCACAGGGCTCACGCTCCCTGCTTGCCCTGGGGAGAACGGAGCCCTCCAGCCCACTCCCCGGATGAACCTGGGACTCTGCTCCCACTTCAAGCCAAGCTTGTGTCCAGGACTAGCAGGAACTCTCCTGGGGCTGGTTCTCCCTGCCCTGCACTTGGGGCAGGCACGGACACTGGTGCGAAGTGGGCCTGGACTGCACCCCTTGGTAGCATTTGCATGGGGGCCAGAGACGGCCCGAGGTGCAAGTGTAACCTAGCGCTCTGCCCCGCTCCAGTGGGCAGGGGAGAGACAGACCCCTCAAGTCTGCAACCTGCGGCCAGCACAACATCCCGCAGCTGCTCATTAAACCTCTCAGAGCCTTTCAACGCCAAGTCATTCTGCTGAACCCAGCCCCGGCTGGTAATGACTGGAAGTGGCTGGGAGATGAGTCGATGGTCTCAGTCCAGTTCCTGCGGTGACCCGGGACTCCCGGGGGCCATGGAGACTGAGTCAGCAGCGCTTCTCTCGTCCTCGGAGGTGGGTTTCTGCATGTCAGACCAGAGGCACACGGGCAGAATGGCGTGGGGGAGCTTGGACTGCTGCTGCCTGCACTGCCGATTCTGGGCACAAGCAGAGGGCACCAGGCCTAGGGCTGACAGTCTGGCACCTCTCAGCAGCATAGTGTGTCAAAAGCCCCAGCAGCAGCAAACCCTGTCACATCCATGGGACCCAGCAGCATGGAGGCGTCTTTCTTCAGGCTCCTGCCTGGAGTTTCCTTGGCACTTAACCTCTCAGCTGCAGCAAGGACAGAGCTGCTGCTCTCCCTCCAGCGGCAGCAGGGATGCCGCGCCTGGCTCCTACTCTGGCCGCAGCCCCGAGCTAGCGAGTCCAGAGATACTCAGGACACTTCAGCTCTGATTCTTCTGCTTTCAGTCCCGTTTCACCAAGCTGTGAGGAGGTGGCCCTAGTACGACACGCCAGGAGGTGCTGGTGTTCAGCAGCTCTGTCTCCGTGTCGGCGTCAATTCCATGCGCAAGAGACAGGATCTCTCACCCCAGGCCTTGGAGACAACAGAGAGAGAGGCAGCTGTCACCAGGATGGGTGCAGGCCTCCGTCATCCTGTCCATTACAGAGAGGCTGAGCAGGGCACGGTACCTCCCTCGCCGAAGACACCAGCACCAGGAGAGTCCTTCATAGACCCAGGTCTGTGGAACTTGAGACGTTCTGATCCAAACATCCCCAAGCTGCAGGCAGGTTGGAATCCAGGGTACTGGTTTAGGCCCATCCCTATGGAACACTGACAAGAGCTCCTCTCGCATCCCCAACTAATAAGAACGGCCCTAGTGGGTCAGACCCAAGGTCCACCTAGCCCAGTATCCTGTCTTCCAGCAGTGGCCACTGCCAGGTGCTTCAGAGGGAATGAACGGAACAGGTAATCACCAAGTGATCCATCCCGTCGCCTATTCCCTGGCTTCTGGCAGGGTAGGGACACCATCCCTGCTCATCCTGGCTAATAGCCATTGGTGGACCCATCCTCCATGACCTTATCTAGTTCTTTTTTGAACCCTGTTACAGTCTTGGCAGTCAGAAGACCTTGGACAGGACCGTTTTCCATTGGAAAATCGAAACGCTTCACAAAATCATGTTGGTTTCATAGAAATTTCATCGTGGAGAAAAATCTGGGAAAAAAGTTCTGCCAACATCAAAGAATCCCATTTCGATGTTCTCAGAACAAAAAAGTTTTGATTATTTACCAGGGAACAACTTTTTGCTTCCAAATTTTTTAATTTTGAATTTTATTAGAGATTATGAAATTCAAATAGAAATAGAAACAAAACATTTTGACTGCTCTGAAATGAAGTTTTTCTTCATGGAGAATTCTGACATTTTTGCATTTTGCTCTGAGTAGAACTTAAACCAAATTTCAAAATCTCATAATCCCGAAACAGTTTCCGTCCTCTGCACAGTGCTACGAATGACATCATCGACAAGTCAACTCCCCATCCTGATGATGTCACATTTCACTTCCTGTTCAACAGGCTGTTGTCATTTCCTGTGTATTCTCCTACATGTCATTGTTTATATCCTGAGCAGCACAAGGCTGCTGCCCATTCCTCTGCTTGCATCTCAGCAATGCCATTGTTCTTTTCATTGGCTGTGCGAAGGAACTAGCTACTCATACCTTGCTGTTCTACGAAGCACTGAAAGTTCACTTCAAAGCACAGCCCTCTCTCTGCTGAGGCTGTCCTTGTCTCTGGTTTATCAGTCAGTCAGTCTCCGGGGCTTCTGTGCTCTTTTGACTGGAATCTTTTATAGACACATGGAAAGACTCCAAAGCAAGTTCTTTCTCCCTGCATTCTGCAAAATGATTCTAGAGACTGGGATGTGATGCAACAACACATCATGTCAGAGGCAACGTTTATTTAGAAGGATAGGGAAGGAGCCTTTTAGTGCCACGATTTTCAATAGGAACCAAATGGGAACCATGCAACAGAACACTAGCATGTAGTTTAATTCAATATCCATCACCAGGTGCAACCCTGCTCAGGCTCCTTTCTATAAGGCAGGGAAAGGGAAGTCCCAGGAGATCAACGGGAGCCCAAGAGCAACAGCTGTTGTTAAAGGATGTGGGAGGGAGGTGGGCACCTGCACTGGTTCTGCTAACCGATCTGCTAAAACCAGAGATGGCTGCTGAGTTCTTTGTGCACTAATAACAAACAATTGGGCAAAAAATTCTCAACCTTCCTCCACTCATAAACCAAAAACCAGCCGCGGTTTCTTACCCTGCTCCCAATCCCACAATCCTCTGAGGTCACAGCCCACAATCCTTTGACAACCCCAGTGACTAGGCCAAACGTGGAATGCTCGGGAGGTTGCCAAGGAGCCCACGCTTTGATATTTTAACTATCTCCACAAGTCCAGGCTCTGACGTGAAACCCATTCCTCCTGCTCTTTCCTGCCTGGTACTGCGAGGTGGGGGGGGGGGGGGATGGCCCCGTCACTTTTTACTAGACGTAAGGGCAAGCAATGCGGGGGAAGGGGCGAGCAGGGGCCAGGGTCTGGGGAGGAAGAGGCGGCATAAGAGCAGAACCTTGGGGAGAGGTGGTTGTGTGGGGGCGGGGCCTCAGGGGGAAGGGGTGGCATGGGGCGGGGCCTCAGGGCAAGGGGTGGGACCATAGGGAAAAGGGGCGGGGCGGGTAGGGCCACAGTTCAGGCACTGGTGGGCCTCCCACTTTTAGGGAGCTTCCATCGCCCCTACCAAGAGGAGCAAGAGCTATTCCCTCACCTATCTCTGCAGTGCTGGAGTGAATGTCTTGAACAGCTGGACTTTGGCTTCCAGGTGGAGGCAATTGAATTATACAGCTAGAAAGGAAGATAATTTCCCTGCCATTTGATTTGCTCGCGCTCCCCGGCCGGTTTGTCGTCCGAGTCCCCCTCGCAGAACCTGCTCAGGCTGCAGAGAACAAAGGCTGGCACAGCTGTTGAACAGGGAGTAATTTATTAACAGTGGCACCAGAGGACTCGGCCTCCCGCTGCCAACACAGTACGTTCAATTCCGGCAAAGTGGGTCACTGGCTTTAATCCTTCCAAGGGGGAGAGGGAGGACTAAAGCTGGAACGGAGAGAGACCCCGCGAGCAGAACAAGGACTGGCCCAGGGCACACTGGGAGCCATGGGACAGGCCAGCCTCTCACGGAGCCAGCACCAGAGAGATACTGGAGCCAGCAGGAGAAGAACAGGCTTTGCGCAACCAGAAGCCACGTTCCCTTCATTACACCTCCCCACCTTCTGTGCCCACCGGGGATTCATCCCAAAGGAGGGCACACTCTGGGGTTGCCTCCACCAACCTCCCACCCTGGAGGCCCTTGAGTAAATCCAGGCTGACTCTTCCCTGGCACGTACCCGTGCTGCCTACATTAGCTCTTGGGGCAGATGCCAGGGAGGGGCACAGGGCTGTTGTGTAGAATGGATGGCGACCAGCCCGCACAGGGAAGAAAGGCCAGGAGACGACGGGGCTGCTACAGACACAGATCAGAGTCACTTTCTGGAGCCAGTGACTGGCTGGCAACGCCAGTAGCATGGATGGGGCCTGGGGAGCCAGGGAGAGATTGCGGGGCGGTGATGGGCTGCATCAAAGCCATTGCAGAGAGCGTCACGGCTGCGGGGTCCTGCCAGACACACACACCGGGCAGGACTGAGATCCTGCAGGCAGTCTATTCACTTCACGGGGATCACTGCAGGGCTATGATGTGCACAGTGACTGATATTGCTGAGTCGAACCAGCCTGCTAACAGATCAGGGCTCTTACGAGGAGCAAGTGTGTTGTAGCAGAGGTGCACAGAGAGCTCCTAGGACAGGCGTGTGACTCCTGGCACCAGCACTCCGGCGTGCGGCTGGGCATGCGACTCCTGGCACTAGCGTTCTGGCGTGCGACTCCTGGCACTAGTGCTCTGGCATGCGACTCCTGGCACTAGCGCTCCGGCGTGCGGCTGGGCATGCGACTCCTGGCACTAGCATTCTGGCATGCGACTCCTGGTACTAGCGTTCTGGCGTGCGACTCCTGGCACTAGCACTCCGGTGTGCGGCTGGGCGTGCGACTCCTGGCACTAGCGCTCCGGCGTGCGGCTGGGCATGTGACTCCTGGCACTTGCACTCCGGCATGCGGCTGGGCCTGCGACTCCTGGCACTAGCACTCCGGCGTGTGGCTGGGCGTGCGACTCCTGGCAATAATACTCCGGCGTGCGGCTGGGCATGCGACTCCTGGCACTAGCGCTCCGGCGTGTGGCTGGGCGTGCGACTCCTGGCAATAATACTTCAGCGTGCGGCTGGGCGTGCGACTCCTGGCACTAGCACTCCGGTGTGCGGCTGGGCGTGCGACTCCTGGCACTAGCGCTCTGGCGTGCGGCTGGGCGTGCGACTCCTGGCACTAGCGCTCCGGCGTGCGGCTGGGCCTGCGACTCCTGGCACTAGCGCTCCGGCGTGTGGCTGGGCGTGCGACTCCTGGCAATAATACTCCAGCGTGCGGCTGGGCCTGCGACTCCTGGCACTAGCGCTCCGGCGTGTGGCTAGGCGTGCGACTCCTGGCAATAATACTCCAGCGTGCGGCTGGGCATGCGACTCCTGGCACTAGCGCTCTGGCGTGTGGCTGGGCGTGCGACTCCTGGCAATAATACTCCGGCGTGCGGCTGGGCGTGCGACTCCTGGCACTAGCGCTCCGGCGTGCGGCTGGGCGTGCGACTCCTGGCACTAGCGCTCCGGCGTGCGGCTGGGCGTGCGACTCCTGGCACTAGCGCTCCGGCGTGCGGCTGGGCGTGCGACTCCTGGCACTAGCGCTCCGGCGTGCGGCTGGGCGTGCGACTCCTGGCACTAGCGCTCCGGCGTGCGGCTGGGCGTGCGACTCCTGGCACTAGCGCTCCGGCGTGCGGCTGGGCGTGCGACTCCTGGCACTAGGCCTCTGAACTGCTGCTGTCAGAGATGAACCCGGTCCAGCTGTTCACAGCTACGAACTTTCTTCTCCTTTGGCACTGACCCCGTCCCTTCTCTTCTGCCCTGTTTCGTTCAGCTCGACACGTTACCAAGCTGTCAAGCAAAGGGACAGAGACGCTGCCGGCTGAACGTGACGGCTGCCACGGGGCTCCGCTGTCGCGCTGTTCGGAGGCATTTCTGCCTCTTCCACAGCAATCCGACAGCTCCACTCCCGTCCCCAGGCGGCAGCGCTGCGGCTCCTCCCGGCCCCAAGCCGGGGTGCTCAGTGCTCCTTCCCAGCCACGCCGGGGCAGGCAGAGCCACAGAGCCCTAATCAGGAGTGAGGAGTCAATTCCGTTCCACTGGGAGAGCAGAACACGGGGTGAGCGATGGGAAGATGTTACACCTCGTGCTCACCCTCCACAGGGGAATGCCTTAAAATACAGTCACCGCTAACTGCAAGGAACAGCCGAGCGCCGGGGGCTTGTTTAACATCTAAAGGGATTGCATCCAACATGCCGGTGCATACAAACCCCCACGCCCAAGGCAACTGCGCTGCGCGCAGCTGACTACCCTCAGCACGGACAGCACAAGGCACTTGGGAGTGAGGAAAGCAGGGGCAGGACGGGGCTCATGGGAACTCCTGGAATTGATAATGGATGCATGGATCTTGGTTCCGGGCGCGTCTCGGGGGCTGGGGCTGGGGGAGGATCTAAGGGATTCGAATGGCTGGAAGAGGACATTAGGCTCTGGGGGGGTTCCTGGCACAGGAACGGAGGGATCAGAGGAGCTTCTGGGGGAGATTGCAGGGTTCCAGATGAGGGCGTGGGGCTGGGAGCTAAGGGTTGTTGCATTTCCAGGCCGAAGTTGTGCTGCTGAGTTCAGTAACCTAGATACATGGGCAATTCAGTGCTGACAGCTGGGCCAGGTACATCCGCCCTGGAACAAGTGTCTCTCTCTGGGAGCCCCGTGTAAACACACATGCTGCGTTGTAACAATTCATTTCCCGGGAACAGGCTGACAGAAAGAGCCTCTGCTGCCATTTCTCTGCGTCAGGGAGAAGCGCCCGGGGAGCAGGATTCATGGTCCCTGCCTCCCAAGCTGATTAACAAGGCGCAGCAGCTGGAAGGCGTGTGGGGAAAGTAGGGCACCCCTTTAAAAGGGAGGCGGGGATGGAGAGGGGGAAGGGTGGGTGGGAGAGAAGGAGCATCAGGAATCCAGTGCACTGCAGAGAGCCACAACCAAGTGTGAAGAGAGGCAGGGAAGCAGAACCCAGCCTGTGTGCCTGGAGGGCACCGGGGCTGGCTGGCGGGTCGTGGAGAGGGTACCTTGTTTGGAGCGAAGACGGAGTGGACACAGCGGAGCAGATCTTTAGTGTCTTCTCCTTCTGGGGCGCCGCAGATAACGACCTGTCCGCAGAGAAAGGAATGCAAAGGTGAACGGAAACAGGCTGTAAAGCCCACCCACGTCAGGCCGGCTCCCCAAGTCTGTTTACACCAGCTCCAAATCTGCTCCGCCGGCTCTTCCCTCTCACGCACAGGATCCCAAAGCGCTTTGCCTAGGAACCGACAGACAAACTATTCAGGGATCGCTTCCCCCACCACTGAAATGCAGCTACTTTTGGGGCAGAACGAAGCAGCTGTTTAACAGCGCTCAGCAACGCTACCGCAAATATTTCAGGCCAGCCACGGAGAACGTCTTGTTCAACTGAACCTGCAGGAAGAATCTGGGTCACAGAATATAATTCCAAATTAGAATCTGGCCAGGAAACTGGGGTTACCACGCACAAAGAGCCCTGGGGGCATAACTGAGCACAAGAGGGGAGGGGAGGGGGTATCAGAGACCAGGGGAGGGGCAGGAAGGGGATATGACAGATACCAGGGGAGAGGCAGACCAGGGGAGGGGAGGGGTGGGAAGGGGGTATGACAGAGGGGAAGAGAGGGGGTATCAGAGATCAGGGGAGGAGAGTGGTGGGCAGGCGGTATGACCGAGACCACAGGAGGGGAAGACCAGGGGAGGGGAGGGGTGGGAAGGGGGTATCAGAGACCAGGGGAGGGGAGGGGAGGAGGTATCAGAGACCAGGGGAGGGTTGGGGAGAGCAGGGGAGATGACAGAGACCAGGGGAGGGGAGGACAAGGGGTATCAGAGAGACCAAGGGAGGGGAGGGGTGGGAAGGGGGTATGACAGAAGGGAGGGGAGGGGCAGACCAGGGGAGGGGAGCGGTGGGAAGGGGGTATCAGAGGCCAGGGGAGAGGAGGGGAGAGGATGGGGCATGACAGAGACCAGGCCAGGGGAGGACCGAGGTATCAGAGACTGGGGGGGAGGGGGGGGTATCAGAGGGACCATGGCAAGGGGCAGCTCTAGGTGGGGCCTGTGTATCAGAAACATTTAGACCAATGACAATTGCTCGCCCAGCCCTAGCAGACAGACAGACCCAGCCAGGCTAGACACAGAGCCGACCACTCACCCCAGACCCGCGTTCCTCTCCGCGCTCAGGAAATGCCAGACTGGATCAGAGCCGAGGACTGTCTGGCCCAGGCTTGTGTCCCTAACAGTGGCCAGGACCCGGTGCCTCTGAGGAAGGTGCCCAAACCCTGCAGGAGGCAGCTCTGGTGCCCCAGGGAACGTTTCCTACCCCCGCCCCGTCAGGTAAAGGTGAGTGCGTACCCCGGGGCAGGAGGACTGAGATACAGCAGGCCAGCCACGCCATGCATTCAATCCTCAGCCCAGCAGAGGGAGAGAGGGCAAAGCGTAGGATGGAAGGACTGGGCGGGAGGGGAAAGCAGAGGGACACAAGGAACCGTGGAGAGAGGACAGCGTCTAAGTCATGTGACTGGATTCTTGCTTTTCCGTTGTCCTTCACTTCCTGTCCCAACCTGCTTTTGTAGAGCTGCTGAGTGCTGTCTCCCTGCTGTCATGTGGCACCCAGAGGTGGCTGCATGTCAGTGATGGGGAAATGACCCTTTCCTTCCCCTGCAGTAAGCAGCATTTTGGGATCCCTGTGCTATGGGCTCACTCATCCTTGTGATTCATTCATCTCCGCCTCGCCCCTCCCCACTCACCCATCTAGTCTGCCTCCAGGCAGAGAGTAGAAAGCCTGCAAAGGACCAAACCAACCAGAAACAGATGGAGAAGCAAAGGAGGAGTTCATGGAATGGTCACGGGGCGATTTCAGAGTCACTCCTAGTCAGTCACTTACGGTACCAGCCTAATCTCCCGGGGATACACACAGCAGAACTGCCACCAGCTGTTCCCGAATGGGGAAGCCGTGGCCAGTGGCTGCACGCACGCTCCAGCCAGCTGGGGGCTCCGAAGGACACCGCTCTCTCTCTTCCCTCCCCGGGGGCTCTCTGCAGGATGCAAGGTACATCCTACAGCCCTACACACCCTGATATCCCCACCAGAGCTGCCAGGCAGAGAATCCCCTCCCTTCCCCAGGGCCCACGCCAACAGCCACAAACCAACGTGCCTCTGCCGTGGAGCGGCCGCCTCGCCACCCAGGATGATCAGACTCCCTGCAAGCTACAGAGCTCTGCTCGGGGTGGGGGGGGGCCTCTACGCTAGGGCAGAGCAGGATGTGCTGGGGGAGCCGGTGAGTCTCTGACCACACAGATCCGCTGGCCAAACTCCCTACCTGTTTGAGAGTGCGGTGAAAGGCCACGGTGGCTCGGGCCATCTCTGGCAGGGCCACGGGGATCTTCAGCAGCCTCTCCGAGAAGGCAGCCAGGATCTGCCTGGCTTTCTCCACCCACTCCATGTTGCCGGAGTAACAGGCTGCCCTGAGCAGGTTAGCAACGGCCACGGAGTTGGCGCTGGGCTCCACGCCATCTTGATCTACAGGAGACAAGAGGCTGTCAGCCAAGCCGCCCAGTGCCACGGGAGCACGGCCGCCTGGCATGGCAGCAGGACGGCGCCGAAGGAGCATGTGCGCGTGCTGGGTATCAGGGCCGGGCACCGCTCAGCCTCTCCGGGGCTGCTGCTCTGTGGTGCCCCCAGGGCAGATGTCTGCAAAGGCTGCCGCCTTGAGACCTGGGCCACGGACCAAGCGTGAAAGATCCAGGGACTAGGAAATCGTTCCCTGGGGCCTGTTTCAGCTTCATCATGGAGAGGTCAAACCCGGGCTGCTTGTTAAAAGACATCACCCAGGCCCCCAGCAACTCACGGCAGCAGGGCAGTGACCCAGGCTCCAGGCCTGCGCTGGGACACTCACTGTCTAGGCTGGGAGAGCTATAGAGAATTACCCTGTTAGCCTGCAAGGACCCCTGCAACCAAGCAAGGACTAGCATTGATGGGCGACACCCTGCATCTCAGCTCAGCTCCCCCCTGGTTAGCCAATGCCAGGCACCACCATACAAAGCACTGCTGAGGACTCTGCTTTGGGGGCATCCCACTCTGCTTCTCGGTGAAATCAAAGACTACAGCTAAGGAAAACTACAGCCCAGCCTCTTGTAGGTCCTACACATAAACACCACTGTGCCCAGCTTGACATTACAGTGAGTTCTCGACTTCCTTGTTCTCCGCTTGAGCCCGGCTCCACGGTGCACTTACCATCCTTCAAGCGGAGGAGCAGAGAGGAGTCCCCAGCCTCGCTGGAGAAATACGCAAAGCCTTTGGAGTCCCAGAAGAGCTCGTCTTGTTTGCGCTGGAGCTGCACGGCCCACTCCAGCCAGCCCTGGTTCAGCGAGGCCTCGTAAAGGTCGAAGAGAGCCTGGATCACAAAGACATAATCCTCCAGGAAGCCCTGAATGGGAACAGCGCTGCGAAGACAGTCAGGGAAGGGAGGGACAGAGGAACGTGAGATCCACCACACCGGAACGGGTCTGTGGTCCCTGTTAACACTCGAAGGCAGATGATCCCCACTCCCGCAGGGCACTCCACTGGGGAACACTGCCTAGGGTGACCAGATGTCCTGATTGTATAGGGACAGTCCCGATTTTGGGGTGGTCTTCTTCTTCTATAGGCTCCTATTACCTGCCCACCTTCTGTCCCGATTTTTCACACTTGCTGTCTGGTCACCCTAACACCGCCACATGGAGTGGAGGTCTTCCTGAGCCCAGCTTGTGGTCAGCTTATGATCTGAAGGATATTGGGCCGGATCCTCAGCTAGTGCCGACGGTCTTTACTGGAGCTAAGCCAGTTTACACCAGCTGAGGATTTGGACCGTTATTTGTAACCTGACACCCTCTTGCTGGCACATGGTCCCCAGCCATCTCCCGCATGACTAGTAACAAACAGATACAAATGGCCGGATCCTCTGACTTCACAAGGTCAGAGCCCCTTAACTCCCACTGAAATCAGTGAGAAAGGAGGGTGCTCAGCACCGCTGAGGATCAGGCCCGGTCTCCCAAAACAGATGCCAGTGCTGCGGAGGGTGAATGGAATTGGTTAGGGACCCGGCTCCCTGGCATCACATTTGCACGGCCCACAAGCCCGGAGCTCTGCCCAGCCAACACCAGGGTCCACAAACACGCTGCAGTCAGTCGTTAGCCAGGCAAATAACCTTCCATTCAAATTGTCTTAATCCCTGTTGACACGAGCCTAATTTGCGTTTCCCCAGGAGAGTGCAGTGGCAGGGAAGGAAGAAGTGACGGGGGGACGAGGGGGTTCATCTGGATTGTGGAGCTCCTGGCATCTGTAGTCACAGTCGTCCCATTGTTTCATTGGCGCTGCTGGCAAATATTAAGAAAGTGCCCATTGCTGGGGTGCTGCGCAGCTCTGAGCCGCACAGCCAGCTCCCTCGCGCCTGGATTCCAAGGGGGGCCTGCATGTGAATCATGAGGGTCTGTGCAGATACCACTGCCGCACCTGTATCTGCACTCACCTGCTGGTGTGCGTGCTCCTTGCACGCGTGTGCACCGTATGCACAGACATGTGCGGGTGTGCTCGTAGGCCCATGCACACGTGGATGTGTGTTCACATCTGGGCAGGCCCCTGCCTACGCTCTCTGTATGTCTACACCATGTGTCGGGGGGGTGCATCGCTCTGGATAAAGCTGGGGACACATCAGTTGGAAGTAACAGAGAAGAAGGACCTCGGAGTATTGGTTGATCACAGGATGACTGAGCCGTCAATGTGATATGGCCGTGAAAAACGCTAATGCGGTCTTGGGGTGCATCAGGTGAGGTATTTCCAGTAGAGATAAGGAGATGTTAGTACGGTTATACAAGGCACTGGTGAGACCTCATCTGGAATACTGTGTGCAGTTCTGGTCTCCCATGTTTAAGAAGAATAAATTCAAACTGGAACAGGTACAGAGAAGGGCTACTAGGATGATCCGAGGAATGGAAACCCTGTCTTATGAAAGGAGACTCAAAGAGCTTGGCTTGTTTAGCCTTACCAAAAGAAGGCTGAGGGGAGATACGATTGTTCTCTATAAATATATCAGAGGGATAAATACCAGGGAGGGAGAGGAATTATTTAAGCTCAGTACCAATGTGGACACAAGAGCAAACGGATATAAACTGGCCATCAGGAAGTTTAGACTTGAAATTAGATGAAGGTTTCTAACCATCAGAGGAGTGAAGTTCTGGAACAGCCTTCCAAGGGGAGTAGCGGGGGCAAAAGATATCTGGCTTCAAGACTAACTAAGCTTGATAAGTTTATGATAAGTTTATGATGGGATAGCCTAATTTGGCAATTAATTGATCTTTGCGTATTAGCGGTAAATATGCCCAATGGCCTGTGATAGGATGCTAGATGGGGTGGGATCTGAGTTACTGCAGAGAATTCTTTCCTGGGTGTCTAGCTGGTGAGTCTTGCCCACATGCTCAGGGTTTAGCCGATCAACATATTTGGGGTCGGGAAGGAATTTTCCTCCAGGGCAGATTGGCAGAGGCCCTGGGGGGTTTTCGCCTTCCTCTGCAGCATGGGGCACGAGTCACTTGCTGGAGGATTCTCTAGATGATTCTCTACACTTTGAAGTCTTTAAACCATGATTTGAGGACTTCAATAGCTCAGACATAGGTTAGGGGTTTATTACAGGAGTGGGTGGATGAGATTCTGTGGCCTGCATTGTGCAGGAGGTCAGACTAGATGATCATAATGGTCCCTTCTGACCTTAAAGTCTATGAGTAACAAACACACCAAGGCCTCCCAGACGCCAGCAGGGGTCGCCAAGGGGATGATCTATCACAAAAGCACGCGCCCCTTCTGCATAAGCTAAACTGGAACCTTTTGCCACCAATGGGAGGATGAGAGGGGCCAGCCACTAGAAGGAGACGTAGTCAAAGGCACGGCACACAGGCGTGGGAGGCTAGCGGGGGTAGTGGGGGGTTAGCAAAAGCTGTTTGCTGCCCAGAGGGAAACACTCGGCCTGCTCCAATTAGCGCTGGCCAATGTTCCCTCTAATTTTTGACAGGCTGTGTGCGCAAAAAATTTCTTCTGTGCAAATTTTTGACAGGCCATGTGCGCAAAAAGTGTCTTCTATGCAAATTGTTGTGCTTCTGTGCAAATTTTTGTGCGCACAGTGTTTCGCCCTGTGCGCGGGGTTTAGGATCTGTGCGCGCGCACATGCGCACAGCTTAGAGGGAACAGTGGCGCTGGCCCTTGATAAATGGAGCTTTGTTACTGATCCTGTCCAATCGATCGGCCGTACTCAGCCCCCTGGTGGAGCTGTCATTCTTCAGGCAGCAGGGGACGAAGGTGTCTTCGAATGGTAAACATAAGAAAGAGCCGGGAGAGGATTTGACCCTAATGGGAGCCCATCCACCCTGAGCTGAATGAATCTAACCTCAAGCACACACACGGGAAACAGACCTGCCCCGGGCTGTAGCAGCATCCGCCCCTCTGAGCAGAACCCCAGCCCCGAGGGGGCAGGCGGACTGACAGCTGAACGGCCCCACAGGCAGAAGGCTGCATGGAGACAGATCTGTGAGAAGAGAGGCTTGCACGGCCGTACGGACAATGATCTAGACAGACCCCCTCCAGCTGCGTACAGGGTTCTCTCAGTCCACGAGGCACGTAGTAACAGCGACCCCTTTGGCTGCCTGCAGGCTGGGCAGTGCGAGGGCCCCCAAGGGGAAGGCTGGGGCCTGCGAAGTGGGGGGCTGTGAACGGGGTAGAGGGCACTCAAAGGGACGCAGAAAACCTGCTCCTCACGGAAACCGGAGCCCAGACACCACAGCAATGGCCACCTTCGAAATGCAGCAGAATAGATGAGGCAGATTAAAGAGACAGACAGACCGATCGGACAGACAATCGGCCTCCTCAGTTCTGTGCCGATATCCCCCACCCACACGCCGCGCTGAGTGACTCCTCCCGCACTCACCTCTGCTCCACCAAGCTGCCTTTGCCCCGGTAGCAGCTCCGCAGCAGCCTGCCGCTGCTGGCATCGAACAGGTGGCCTCGCAGGAAGTCAGCAGCCCGCCCGGCCCGGCTGACGTACTCCTCCTTGCCGAAGATCGCCCCGCTCTGAGCGAAGCCCGAGATCATCAGGCCTGCACGGGTCAGGGAGAGAGAGCAGAGCCTCGCTCAGGCTGCGACCGGGGCCATTTACTGACCAGCCTGGGGCTTCGCTTTGCTGAGCTCGAAGCCGGCCTGAAAACAGGACAGGCCCCAGCCCGTCACGTCTCATCGGAGTGGCCGCTGCCAGGAAAAAAGCTCCGAAATGCCCCTTTGGTGGAATCCGGGGTCTCTCCCGTCTGCAGTACCCCAGCCATGCCGTGCGGTCACGGCAGAAAAGCGCAGCAGCCGCTCTGACTCCGGGAGAGCTCACACGCAGCCTGATTCACTGGGCAGGAACGCCGGTTCCTACCTACCATGGGACTCCGGGGCTTGTACCGGCGATAGACAGACACCTGGCCCCTCCACTCCCATGCCAGCCAGCAGTGTCAGTGCTGGCCGAGGGCTCTGATCCTAGCCGGGGACTTGAACCCCGGATATCTCAGCCCCACTGCGCCACACGGACACTTTGGACAGTTTACATGCGTTAAGGAGCCTCCGCAAAGGCTGCCCTGAAAACCGGAGAAAGGTTCTGCTGCTCCCTGCTGGCAAAGGGGAGAACTGTCTCGGCAAACAGACCTGAGTGCCCCCTCCCTGGATTTGCTCCATTGTAACCCTGCCAGTCGCAGAGAAACACCCAGGGCCGGGAGAGCCTCAGAGAGGAAGTAGCTCAGCAGCACCTGGGAACAAAGGCGATGCCTGTGCCCGGCCTGCAGGAGAGGCAGGAGACTGTCCTGCCAGATGCCTTCCCGGGAGGGAGGATTCACCTTGCCCATGCTCCCAGGGGGCCTCTCAGCTTGAGCCAGGGCGCTGGAGATGCCCCAGAGGTGAAGAAAGGTCACAGCCCAGCAGAGCCGGGCAGGGACCAGTAGCAAGAGAAGGGGTCCGCGGAGTGGGCAGAGGGGAAGCCATGGGCAGTCAGTGGGGATGCAGAGAAAGCCCGTGACTGGGCTGGGGAAGGGGAAGGAGGGCTGGGGGCTAGACGGACGGAAAGGGAACAAAGGGCAGAGGGCCGGCCGGACTTAGCCCTGCCTGGAATGGAGCCACCCTGCTGCTGAGCTCCCAGCCTAAGACCTCTTGGCAGGGCCGGCTCTCGGCTGTGAAGTAACAAATGCAGGGACCCCTTGAGCTATCGCCCCTCCCCGCTGTGTGCCCAGGATGCCCCTGCAGCCTCCCATCCCCTAACCCCACACTGGAAGGCTCTGCAGGCCCCTGGACCATTCCCTCCAGAGCCTGGCAGGCCAGGAGGCAGAGCCGAAGGACAAGTCCAAACGGAGCAAGGGAGGGAATTAGGTCATGACCGTGGCCTAAAGGCACTGAACTCAGGGGTCCAAAAGGGACTCTAGGCTCTACACTGCCTCCTGCTGGCTGGGCCAGAGACTGCTCTACGCCCTGGGTATCTCCCTGTCTCATTTCTTGCAGCACCTCCTGGTGTCTGGGACAATTCACTCAAAGAGCCCTCCTGTCAAACCATTCTCTCAGCTGATCTCAGTGTCTGCATGGGCTGCCCGCTCCTGGGCAGATGAGACTATGGCAGTGCTGGGTTAGTGCTTGGCCCCAAGGGTCCGGGCACAAGGCCTCTGCTCCTGGAGTCATGTGATGATAGCCAAATCTCAGCTTTCGTTTTTGTAAACAACTGAAGCTCCTAGCCCTCAGGGTTGTGAAGAAAAGCTTGACCATGTGACCCAAGTGTGGCTGACGCTTGCCTGAGTCTGCACACAACCTGAAACAACAGCTCGCAGAGGTGGGAGCTGGCTCAAATCCTTCAAATGAGGCATGGAGCCATGTCTTGGGGGCAGTGCCCCAGTGCAGTGGGGGGCAAGGGAAGTCTCAGGTCATGGGGTGGGCCTAGGACCCCAGACTCTGTAATCTAACCTTGGACTATGGTTACTCTCCAGAGATTTAGACAGGCCTCTTGGCTGCTTCTGTAGCCAGTGCACTAGGTTCACCGGGGGAAGGAGACCAAAGCCCCGAGGTAAGTGGGGAAGTGGGATACTGGGAGGAAGCACAAGTAGGTGAGTGCAAGAGGGGAGGGCTCCTGCCCCATACTGGGACAGCAGGACGATCGGTGAGTTATCTTAAATGCCTATACACAAATGCAAGAAGCCTGGGGAACAAGCAGGGAGAACTGGAAGTCCTGGCACAGTCAAGGAATTATGATGTAATTGGAATAACAGAGACTTGGTGGGATAACTCACATGATTGGAGTACTGTCATGGATGGATATAAACTGTTCAGGAAGGATAGGCAGGGCAGAAAAGGTGGGGGAGTTGCGTTGTATGTAAGAGAGCAGTATGACTGCTCAGAGCTCCAGTATGAAACTGCAGAAAAACCTGAGAGTCTCTGGATTAAATTTAGAAGTGGGAGCAACAAGGGTAATGTCGTGGTGGGAGTCTGCTACAGACCACCAGACCAGGGGGATGAGGTGGACGAGGCTTTCTTCCAGCAACTAACAGAAGTTACTAGATCACAGGCCCTGGTTCTCATGGGTGACTTTAATCACCCCGATATCTGCTGGGAGAGCAATACAACGGTCCACAGACAATCCAGGAAGTTTTTGGAAAGTGTAGGGGACAATTTCCTGGTGCAAGTGCTGGAGGAACCAACTAGGGGAAAAGCTCTTCTTGACCTGCTGCTCACAAACAGGGAGGAAATAGTAGAGGAAGCAATAGTGGATGGGAACCTGGGAGGCAGTGACCATGAGATGGTTGAGTTCAGGATCCTGACACAAGGAAGAAAGGAGAGCAGTAGAACAGAGACCCTGGACTTCAGAAAAGCAGACTTTGACTCCCTCAAGGAACTGATGGGCAAGGTCCCCTGGGAGAATAACATGAGGGGGAAAGGAGTCGAGGAAAGCTGGCTGTATTTTAAAGAATCCTTATTGAGGTTGCAGGAACAAACCATCCCGATGTGTAGAAAGAAAAGTAAATATGGCAGGCGACCAGCTTGGCTTAACAGTGAAATCCTTGCTCGTCTTAAACACAAAAAAGCAGCTTACAAGAAGTGGAAGATTGGACAAATGACCAGGGAGGAGTATATAAATATTGTTCAGGCATGCAGGAGTGAAATTAGGAAGGCCAAATCACACTTGGAGTTGCAGCTAGCCGGAGATGTTAGGAGTAACAAGAAGGGTTTCTTCAGGTATGTGAGCAACAAGAAGAAAGTCAAGGAAAGTGTGGGCCCCTTGCTGAATGAGGGAGGGAACCTAGTGACAGAGGATGTGGAGAAAGCTAGTGTACTCAATGCTTTTTTTGCCTCTGTCTTCACAGACAAGGTCAGCTCCCAGGCGGCTGCACTCCGCAGCACGGTATGGGGAGGAGGTGACCAGCCCTCTGTGGAGAAAGAAGTAGTTCGGGACTATTTAGAAAAGCTGGACGAACACAAGTCCATGGGGCCGGATGCACTGCATCCGAGGGTGCTAAAGGAGTTGGCCGATGTGATTGCAGAGCCATTGGCCATTATCTTTGACAAATCATGGCAATCGGGGGAGGTCCCGGATGACTGGAAAAAAGCTAATGTAGTGCCCATCTTTAAAAAAGGGAAGAAGGAAGATCCGGGGAACTACAGGCCAGTCAGTCTCACCTCAGTCCCTGGAAAAATCATGGAACAGGTCCTCAAGGAATCAATTCTGAACCACTTAAAGGAGGGGAAAGTGATCAGGAACAGTCAGCATGGATTCACCAAGGGCAAGTCATGCCTGACTAACCTAATTGCCTTCTATGATGAGATAACTGGCTCTGTGGATGAGGGGAAAGCAGTGGATGTGCTATTTCTTGACTTTAGCAAAGCTTTTGATACAGTCTCCCACAGTGTTCTTGTCAGCAAGTTAAGGAAGTATGGGCTGGATGAATGGACGGTAAGGTGGATAGAAAACTGGCTGGATGGTCGTGCTCAACGGGTAGTGATCAATGGCTCCATGTCTAGTTGGCAGCCGGTATCAAGTGGAGTGCCCCAAGGGTCGGTGCTGGGGCCGGTTTTGTTCAATATCTTCATCAACGATCTGGAGGATGGTGTGGACTGCACCCTTAGCAAGTTTGCAGATGACACTAAACTGGGAGGAGTGGTTGATACGCTGGAGGGTAGGGACAGGATACAGAGGGACCTAGACAAATTAGAGGATTGGGCCAAAAGAAATCTGATGAGGTTCAACAAGGACAAGTGCAGAGTCCTGCACTTAGGACGGAAGAATCCCATGCACTGCTACAGACTAGGGACCGAATGGCTGGGCAGCAGTTCTGCAGAAAAGGACCTAGGGGTTACGGTGGACGAAAAGCTGAATATGAGTCAACAGTGTGCCCTTGTTGCCAAGAAGGCTAACGGCATTTTGGGCTGTATAAGTAGGGGCATTTCCAGCAGATTGAGGGACGTGATTATTCCCCTCTATTCGGCACTGGTGAGGCCTCATTTGGAGTACTGTGTCCAGTTTTGGGCCCCACGCTACAAGAAGGATGTGGATAAATTGGAAAGAGTCCAACGGAGGGCAACAAAAATGATTAGGGGGCTGGAGCACATGACTTATGAGGAGAGGCTGAGGGAACTGGGATTGTTTAGCCTGCAGAAGAGAAGAATGAGGGGGGATTTGATAGCTGCTTTCAACTACCTGAAAGGGGGTTCCAAAGAGGATGGATCTAGACTGTTCTCAGTGGTAGAAGATGACAGAACAAGGAGTAATGGTCTCAAGTTGCAGAGGGGGAGGTTTAGGTTGGATATTAGGAAAAACTTTTTCACTAGTAGGGTGGTGAAGCACTGGAATGGGTTACCTAGGGAGGTGGTGGAATCTCCTTCCTTAGAGGTTTTTAAGGTCAGGCTTGACAAAGCCCTGGCTGGGATGATCTAATTGGGTTTGGTCCTGCTTTGAGCAGGGGGTTGGACTAGATGACCTCCTGAGGTCCCTTCCAACCCTGAGATTCTATGATTCTATGATTCTATGATTTAGGGACGGGAGCCCAGCACTGGCTGAACGTGACTCCCAGCGAGTCATGTGCACCTTTCACATCCAGCGACTCCCCTGAGCCCGAGGGACCCTTCTCACCGTTCCAGGACGCCAGCATCTTGGTATCCAGATGCGGGCGCGGTCGGTGACCCCGGGCTTCGCCGAGCTGCTCTCTGCTCTTCGCCAGCATCGTCTTGAGCTGTTCCCGGCCCAGCCCGAACCTGGCTGCTGTCAGCTCCAGGGAATACTGCACAATCAGCACGTTCTGCCCTCTCAGCTCCTTGTGCGGGTCCTGAAACGAGCTCCCGCCTCAGGGACCAGACAAGGCTGCACCCCCGGCCGGGCCTACACTCCTGCTCTCCAGGACGGCCTCCCATCACAAACTCAAGTGGGTGACTGCGTCCTACCCCCAGGATGGCTCTCTCCAGGGACCCCTAGCTAGCAGTGCCTCCCTCCCCAAGCCCCAGCAGCCAGCACCACTCCCACCCAGTATCTTCCTCCCAATAACCACAGCTACCAGTGTGACTAACAGCCAATATTTCCATATGGTGTCTTCCCAGTATCCCCAGCTGCTAGAGTCACTTCCTCCCGTACCCCCAGTTGCCACATATCATCCCCTTCCAGTATGGCTAATTGCCACTATCTCCATACGCCGTCCCAGAATCCCCCTGCCCATACAGCTACTTTGGAATCCTTCTCCCTTCACTATGCCTGTCCGCGTAGTTCAGAGGCCGGTGTCCCCCGTGTCCCTCCATTTCCCTCCCCATAGCCTCAGGCCATCTCTCCCAGCTCACCTTCGCTGGGCTCACGTTCCCATCTTCCTTAACCCCATAGTGATGCATGAATACATCTGCCAGAGTCTTCCTCTCCGAGGCCCCCTCCACAGGCTCTGGAAGGAGGCGCCGTATTTCCTCTGCCGTCCACACGCAGAACGCCCCCTCCCGCTTCTCTTTGGACTTGGCTGTCGGGTAGGAGTCGGCGTCCTCTGCGCTGTAGAATCCTCCAGCCTGAAACACGCAGCAGCACCATTAACACAGACGCACCGGCCGGTCAGAGCTGCCGCCCCCTCACCCCACACACATTAGCGATGTACGATCAAGCCTCTGTAACTGATCACCCCGGCCAACGGCGGTGCTGCAGGGAACAGAGCCAAGGGGGATACTCCGGACATAGAGAAATCTCCACCCCAGCCAGCAGGAGGCGCTAAAGGGAACAAGGCAGAGGGGGATACTCCAGGTGTAGTGTACTGATATATCAGTATAGTTAATAGGGCACTGGTCTGGGGATGCAAGAGATCTGGGTTCAGTTAGTGGCTCAGCTTCTTGTCTGACCCTTGGCAAATCCTTAAATCTCCCCATGCCTCAATTCTCCCTCTATAAAATGGGGATGGCACTTCCCTCCCTCCCAGGGTGTTGTGAGGCTAAAATCCATTACTGATTGTGAGGCATTCAGGTCCTGAGCCGTGAGGACCATGGAAATACCTACATAGGTCAGGCATAGACCCATCTCTGTCCCAGCCAGGGGACAAGACAGAAGGAGACAGAACTGGCATTGACCAGTCTGTTGCAGCCAGCAGAGGTGGGGATACACAAGCACAAAGGAACCTGGGCACCAGGAGCGGAGGAGCGGCTTGCCCTCGTGTCAGTGACTTTGATCGCTGGCGAAGTACAGGAGCCGCCGGACATGATGGCAGCAATGAGGCAAGTGATTCCCGCAGCCGAGTGAAGGCGCTGACTTACCCTGTCGCTCAGATCTCGGGAAACGTAGAGCAGAACGTCCGCAGCAACATCTGCAAAGAATTCATCGCCAGAAATCTGTTAAAGACACAATGAGGATTCCATTCCAGTGATAGCAAAGGGAGGAAAAGTGACGTTAACAAGATCGATCAGGGGCTTCTGATTTAAAGAGCTGACGCAGGGAAACAGCAAATCTGCTGGTTTAAGGATTGCACACCCAGGACTGGATTGGAGGGTCGCCGTCACACCAGGGAAATCTGCTGGTGTCTGAGAGTTACCCCAGACCTACACCAGGGCTGCTGAGAGCAGACGTCCTTTGGACGCTTACACAAAGTCAAGCTCAGACTGTCCCACCAGAAACTCCACTCTTGCTTGTGTTTGAAACCTCGGCAGCAAAACCCTTTGGAGGCTAGCAGGGCAAGGCAGGAATCCCCGTCTGGCCAGAGACTGGCAGAACATGGCCAGAGTCCCCGGCATCAGACAAGCCGAGTTTCCCAGGATGATCTCAAGACAATAGATGGGCCAGTAATTTTATCTGCCTCCATTGCAGGTGACAGGTAACCAGGGTCCTCAGATCCATCTTACTTGGGGTCTACACTTAGACCCTGTATTGCTCTGGTATGGCCACGCACAGCCTCTCTCCTGCTGATTTACACCCGCTGCTCTGGGAAGCAGGATCCCAGTGCCAGGGGAGCCGAGCTCCCAGTGGGGTCCATATCCTCGCTCTGCCCTGTCCTCGTGGGAAGGCGTCTCCACGGGTGCTCAGCTGAGGTATCTTCTCACTTGTGCTGTGCTTTTGGCTGATGGCTCACAGGTTCAATAGCTTTCCTCTCACCCCTCTGCGTAATGAAGGTGGTGCCTCAACCTGCAGGCAGCTTGTGAAGCCAAGCTAACGCCAGCCTCGCCAGCACCTTCCTCTGGGCTCCTCACTCCAGTCAGGTTGGGGGCACTCTCCAGTCTAGACTGTCTGAAATGAGCTGCTTCTTGCTGAGATCAGACCTCTGCTCAGGGGCCAATTCTTCTGAGCCTTGATTCAGAACCTTAAGTTATCACTAGGGCTAAGCGTTACAGTGGGCTTACCTGAAACGCCCTGGCATAGGCCACAGCTAGCTGCCCCTGATCATACAGCATCTTCTCAAAGTGAGGAACATGCCACCTCTGGTCGGTGGAGTAGCGGTGGAATCCCTGCAGAGACAGGAACAGTACACATGCACCCGAGTCCAGCACATTCCTGGTCAGCAATGTGATGATACCTCCAGGGTCTTCTTTCCAACAGAGCACACTTCATGCTACCCAAGCAAGATGCCTCCAAGAGCCATCGCTCTGGGCCACCTAACACCCAGCCCCCCTTACCTGAGCAATGTGATCATGAATCCCACCATAGGCCATCATCTTGAGAGTGTGCAGCACCATCTGCAAGGCCCGTGCGCCATCGGGGGATGCCCGGTGTAGGGCCCAGTATGTGAACAGGAAATTTAAATTGACTGCAATGCAATAACAAAGCCAAGGATCTGAGGTCAGTTCCATGCCCTGGGCTGCTCCCTTCTGCTGGGATGGCTCAGCTAGGAGACAATGGACTGACCTGGCGTGGGGAACTTTGGAAACTCTGAAAAGCCACCATATTCCTCATCATATGATTCAGACAGCTGCTGGAAACACTTGGCCATCACCTCTGGAAAAGGTGGGGGTGAATCTTCCCCTTTGATGCCGATCTCAGCCCTGGCCAGCAGCGCTGACATAATCCTCTGGCTATTCTCCAGAAGGGCATTTTTGTTCCGCTTCCACTAGGAGGGAGACCATGAAAGAGCCGGAAGGTCAGTCTGGCCCCATCAGCTGCTCATGGCCTTTGTCCCCTCTTGATGAGGTTCCCTGTGTTATTCAAATCCAGATTCTGTCTTCAGGCCCCAGTCCGGTTCTTTGGTCCAGCACCCAATGCTTCCCCTCCCCCGATAAATACTAATCAATCTCTAACCCATCCAGAGCTCTGCACCTCTTCCCTATGCAGAGTCCATCAGCCGATGTTTTTTCTCACTAACTGGCCCCTCTCTTTTCCCCACATCCAGTTCGCTTGTCCCCCAAACACACATGTCCCCACTATCCCAACCCCAAATCCAATTTTCCCCATCAACCCTCCAAATCAAACAATCAGTGCTAATAGCAATGGCTAGTCCACTTCCCTGTCCCAGGTTTCTGTGCTGTACTTTTCTGATGAGGATCCAAAAACATACCACAAAATCTCAGGCAGCAAAAATTTATACCTGATCGGCAATTCGGAGCAGCACCGTCCGAAAGCCGACTTGGTAAATTCCGTCTTCGGGAGGGAAATACGTCCCACCTACGAAGGGTTTGAGGTCAGGAGTCAGCCACACACTCATTGGCCAGCCCCCTCCACTGCTGGTAGCCTACAAGAAAAACCATGGATAAGTGATCATCTCTCGGCCCCCCCCCCTTTGTATCATAATGTGTGTGTCTAACCCAGGGATGGTGGAGAGGTTCTCTCCACACCTCTTGTCATGCATGTCCCCTTTCTTGTCATTGTCCCACATTGGACCCACCTCCTCACCTGCACAAAGGTCATGTAAACTTTATCCACATCTGGTCGCTCCTCACGATCCACTTTTATGCACACAAAGTTCTCGTTCAGAATCTTGCCAATCTCTTTGTTCTTGAAGGACTCCTGCTCCATCACGTGGCACCAGTGACAGGTGGAATAGCCGACTGAAAACAAACACTGTCAATTAAAGAAAGGTTCCAAGCTGAATAGTGGGACAAATGTCCTACTAATGAAATCTAGTCCCTGTGGAATACTCTCCCAAGGGGATCCCCATTGAATGGGACAGTTACAAATCGGATTGGAGAGTAAACTGCAGGGAATGAGTCTGCACTGGGGGAATGCAGGTTAGGTCACCCTGTCATTTCCATCTCTAACCCCTATGGTTTTGCCCCATAGACCCTTGTAAACAAGAAGGAGCCCACTGGATAAGAACATAAGAACGGCCATACTGGGTCAGACCAACGGTCCATCTTGCCCAGTATCCTGTCTTCTGACAGTGGCCAATGTCAGGTGCTTCAGAGGGAATGAACGGAACAGGTAATCAACAAGTGATCCATCCCCTGTCACCCATTCCCAGTTTCTGGCAAACAGTAGTTAGGGACACTTCAGAGCATGGTTCTGCCCAATTTAAACTAGTGTCCATTTAAGGGCTAGTCTACATGTGGGAATTAACCAAAATTGATAATACTTAATCCACTTTGGAGGTGGATTAAGCAAAACCTGAAAACGGCACTCTTATTCTGGATTAAGTGTATCCACACAGAAAGGCATTCTGGAATAGCTATAGTTATTTACATTCACATTTTATGTTTTCTGGAATAACCTCTGTGTAGACAAGCCCTAAAACTGTCTGATCCTCTCATGCTGATACATAGTACAAGGTTATCAGGCAATCTTCTCAAAGGATCTCCAGTGCCATTCACACACCAGCCTGTCACAAAGATGCACGGCCTATGGTGTAATTTATATAACCATGCACGGGAAAGCTCAATGCATTTGCTCTTGGGTTACCTGACAGAAATATCAGCTTGTTTTCTTTCTTTGCTTTATCAAAGGCTTCCTGGCCCCACGGGTACCTGGGAGAAAAGAAAGCAAGGGGCTTCTGCCATGAGGGCTGCTGGGTTTTATAATGATATATTTTACACTGGCCGAGGGCCTGTTATACGATGGCAGACAATCAGTGTGCTCATTGTGGATAATCAAGTCCTCTTCAGGGCTCTGGACTGTAGCACATGGTCACCTCCTGCCCCACAAGGTTATCACAAATCTGAGCATACAGGACATGAAGGGAAGAACTCCATAGCCTCAGAGTGACACACACAACTTCATAACATCAGGGTGATACCCCCCGCCCAAACACACACACGCATAAATGTCCCTAATGGAAAACTCTGGCTGTACATTTAAGTCAGTGGCGGGCCGTGGGCCATAGGGTGCCCACCACTGATTTAAGCTGTGCTTCCATCCATCCCAGATCCCATGCACCCGACCCAGCTTCACTGTTAGTAAAGTGAAAGGGAAGAGGGGAAGTCTCTCTCTCACCAATCCACCGGATTGTGGGCATGCTGGAGGAGGTAGGGAGACTTCTCGTTAATCAGACGGTTGGTGTAACGATGGACGCTAGATCGGCTGCTTTTCCCTCCTGTGGCCATGGCTGGGGCCCCTCTCAGAAACACAGTCCTGTGACAAGGAACACAAAGGTTTGTTAGCATCACTCATCCCCAAAGTCAAGTAAGACACCAAAGTCACAAGAAGTGCTAAGGACTGGATCAGCATATGGCCCAGGCTTCTTGTGGTCCCTGTACACACCCGCACAGCCCGGCGTGATCCCTGGTGGGCTGATGGCAGCAGTGTGGCCGGTCTGTATCTGTGAATGCTGCCGGCTCCTCGCTGCAAACCCAAGGCTGGCGTCATGAGCTGTGACACTAACTTCTTGGGTTACTGCAGGGGTCTGGGCTGAGGTGACTAAGGCCCCGCCAGCAACGCTCCCAGTGGGCAGGGGAAGGAGTGTTAATGCTGCCATTGTGATGCAGGAGCTGTGTCATAGCCCAGCTGAGAGCGGCTCCCACAGCCCAGGTGCCCAGCTGCAGCAGGGGAGGGCTGTGTCCTCTCCCTCCAGCCAAATACTATCTCCTTAGCCATACCCCAGAAGGCTACCTGCTCAGCATACGCATGGCTCTTCTCCCTAGAGCCCCCAGCCCCCGATAGGTATGCTGCTCCTTTGAGCACACTCCAAAACCCTTCCCTTTCTGTCCAACACAGACCATCCACCTGTGTAAAGCTCAGAACTGCCACCTCATTCTGCCGCAGGTACCTGTACTCCATTCCCACAGGATGTGAGTGCCTCACAACACCCCTGTGAGGTAGGGGACAGTTATCTTCCCCACTCTTCCAGCTGGGGAACCGAGGCACAGAAAGGCAAAGTGACTCTCCCCAAGTCACACACGGTGGGGTAGGCAACTGAACCCAGGTCTCCAAAGTCTCCAGCCAGTGCCCCAACCTGGACCACACACAACCTCCTAGCACCCCAAGGAAACTCAGCCCTCAGGATCCTCTGTGCTGAATCCCCTCCGCCCTAAACATCTCTCCTTTTACCTCCTAATTCTACCCACAGACCTTAAAAGGCCTCACAGCCACAGCCTTGACTCGCTCCACAAGGAGACCAGCAACAGGGACCTTACATTTACACAGCTCCAAAACATGCCAGATGCTCCTCACAGTGATCCAGAGACAAGGTCTCTCCTTGGAGTTCCCAACCTAAATAGGCTTGAAGCCAAAGGATAGGAAGTAACATACAAAAGTAATTCAGTGAGCCGGGTGGGGTCACCTTGTCTCTTGGGTCCCACGCTTTTTGTGGGGCTCATCGTTTTTCACTTTCTTGCCACCATTTTGGAGGAGACCAAGGAACTGGTGGCCTTGTGAATGGAGTAACTCCTAAAATGGGTGCTGGCGCACGCCTACCTCGAGTGCGCCAGGTTGCAGCCCCTATTCCGGCTCCTCCGGAACCTCTTGCTGAGGTTCTGGCTGCACTTTTCCCCGCACTTGTTCCTGTTCGCACACCCTGTCCGTGGCCCCACAAAGTCGCGAGACCTCCTCGTCAACCTCCTCCTGGCTCTAGCTAAAGTGTCCATCTACAAGACCAGGAGGAGGATGCTAGACGAGGGGGAGCTCTGTGACTGTGGGGCCTATTTCCGATCCTCCCTCGTGTCACGGATCCGGGCAGAGTTCCACTGGGCAGCGTCCGCTGGCTCCCTCGACAGCTTTGAGGAGCAGTGGGCGCTGTCCGGGGTTCTCTGCTCGGTCTCCCCATCCGGTCTCCTTGTTTTGAACCTTTGACCCTCACTTGATCCCTGTTTTTTCATTAGTTGTCCCCCGGATTTACTTGGCCCCTGGGTCTAGTGGTCCCTCCCGCTAGGCTGGGGGAGGGGCTTTTAGCAGTGGGCGGGCTTGCGCCCGCCCACCTCCTGGGGAAGAAAAAAACAACAACAAAAAAAAAACTCCTAAAATGGGACATGAGGAGGAGGAGAGGATGGAGACAGGGTGGAGCAGGTCCGGAAGGGGGTTCCAGGTGTAGGGGAGGGATGTGAGAGACAGAGCAAAGACAAGAGCAAGAGAAGGGAATGAAGGGCCAAGAGAAGACAGACAGGTAGAGTAGACACTTATATGGGGGATTAGCATGGAGTGATCCTGACATTGCACAGCCTCTGGGATCAGCTCCAAAGACTGCAACCCACAAAAAATCAATGCTGCATCAGGCAGATGTACAGGCATCGGCACGGCATCCAACATCCTAACAGCGAGGAATGGGGCTCAGATTCAGGGACAGGCAGATGAGGCAGCTGATCTCTCCCTGGTTATTACCAGTCTGAATGGGGATCAGTGGCAGGCTGAACAAACAGATAACCCCCAGGAGCAATACTGGGTCAGATCTAGCTGTAGAGAACACTTACTCTCCTACTGCGATGAAGGGAACGCCTCAGTCCTAGCGGTGGTCAAGGGGAATAGGGATATCCTGGGGCTGGTGACTTTTCTTGACCAGCAGTAGGACAGATAGGGAACCTTATTGTAACCTCGTAACCTTCACCCATTCTGTTTGTTGAATCCCCCAGTTGTCTCTTGTCATGCACTTAACATGTAACATGTACAGTGTTTAGCATAATGGGCCTCCTCGGTGCTGCCAGATTCAGGATACAAATCATGCCGCATAATAACAGCAGCAGGCAGGACAATACTCTTGAGTGTGGCAGAAATTCTCTCTGGGCCAGACTAGAGGGAGCAAAGAGATAAACTGTCAGCGCCAGGGACAGACGGGGGTGGGTGGTGGGGGAGAGTGCTGGGCTGGACAGATCAGTCCCAATGACAGACAAGGAGATCAGACAACGTCTCCTTTGGATCAGTGTCGCAGACAGAACCACCCAAGTGTCAGTAGCAGCAGCAACACAGAGTGCTCCCACCAAAACACAGACCCACACATTCTCCCCAGCCTTTCCTCGGGGCTGGCTCAAAGACAAGCCAGGGAATCTCGCTGGGTCAGAGAACCACACGCCCCGTTGGAACAGCTCCAGACCGGGCGGGGGAGATCCCATTGGGTCAGACAGAGCAGCCTCCCTCCCCCAATCCTGCGGGGGACCCCCCTGGGCCTGACAGACACCCCCCCCCCCCTTTGGATCAGTACCGGGAGCTCCCCTCGGGGATCCTGTGAGGCTGGGACCATGTCAGCTGTGTCTGCGGATTCCCGACCCGGGCCGAATCCCTGGCCCGCCTCCGTTCGGGCTGTTCCCTGGGCTCTGCCCCGGTACCTGCGAGTCCAGGCGGTTCGGTTCGCTCCGGCCCGGCGGGACAGCAGCAGGCGGCAGCAGCGGCGGAGGAGGGGGGCGGAGATCATGGCCGCCGCCGCCAGCGACCTACTCCCGTGCTCGGGCTGCGGGGAGGCCGGCAGGGGGCGGCAGCGGCTGCCCAGAGCGAGGAGCGGCGCGGACAGTCCCGGGCCCACGGGGAGGGGCAGGCGCGCTGCGCCGAGGGGAGGAGGAGCCCGGCCGCGGCTAAGGCCTTCCGCCTGTCTGCACTCGGGGCCGGCGGGGATGGCCCTGGCTCTGAGTCCCCAGGATGGGGGTGACCCTGGCTCTGAGTCCCCAGGATGGGGGTGACCCTGGCTCTGGGGGTGACCCTGGCTCTGAGTCCCCAGGATGGGGGTGACCCTGGCTCTGGGGGTGACCCTGGCTCTGAGTCCCCAGGATGGGGGTGACCCTGGCTCTGGGGGTGACCCTGGCTCTGAGTCCCCAGGATGGGGGTGACCCTGGCTCTGGGGGTGACCCTGGGGCTGAGTCCCCAAGATGGGGGTGACCCTGGCTCTGAGTCCCCAGGATGGGGGTGACCCTGGCTCTGGGGGTGACCCTGGCTCTGAGTCCCCAGGATGGGGGTGACCCTGGCTCTGCGGGTGACCCTGGCTCTGAGTCCCCAGGATGGGGGTGACCCTGGCTCTGCGGGTGACCCTGGCTCTGAGTCCCCAGGATGGGGGTGACCCTGGCTCTGGGGGTGACCCTGGGGCTGAGTCCCCAAGATGGGGGTGACCCTGGCTCTGAGTCCCCAGGATGGGGGTGATCCTGGCTCTGGGTCTGAGTCCTGGGCGAGGCAGCTCCAGGACTGACTCCTGGGGGACCCTGCGAGGCTTTGGGGTTCGAGCCTGTCTGCAGTCCTCTATTCAGGCTGGGCTAGGGCCCCCGCCTTTGCTCCCAGGAAGGGCCAGATCCTCCGTTGCAGGACCACACGGCAACACCCCTGTCTGTGAATCGGGTCTCTCGGTGAAATTAATAGGCAGCAGGTTTAAAACAAACAAAAGGAAGTACTTCATGCAGCACACAGTCAACCTGTGGAACTCACTGCCAGGGGATGTTGTGAAGACAAAAGTAAATCTGGGTTCAAAAAAGATAAGTCCTTGCAGGTTAGTCAAAGTGATGCAACTCCATGCTCTGGGTGTCCCTAAACCTCTGACTGCTACAATCTGGGACTGGGTGACGGGATGGATCACTAATAAATTGCCCTGTTCTGTTCATTCCCTCTGAAGCTTCTGACACCAGCCACTGTCAGAGGACAGGATATTGGGCTAGATGCACCGTTGGTCGGACCCAATATGGCCATTCTTAGGTCATCACTGCTGGAATACAGGGCACAGCAAAGCCTACACTGTGTGGCTCCACTTTCTGCAGGGCAAAAAACTGTGGGATATGACCCCAGAAGTCTTAATGACTCACATGAGTGAGTGCAGCGCCAGCAGGGACATAGAGTTAATTCAAAGAACAAGTGTTAATTCATAAGAACGGCCATACTGGGTCAGACCAAAGGTACATCTAGCCCAATATCCTGTCTGCTGACAGTGGCCAATGCCAGGTGCTTCAGAGGGAATGAACAGAGCAGATAATCACCAAGTGATCCGTCCCCTGTTGTAGCATGGCTGCTTTCGCTCTAAATTCGGCTAACTCGACAGGAGTAACTTGAGTGTTGATAACTTGGTATCAGTGGGAGTCAGGCACCTAGGTGCCTTTGAAAATTCCATAAGGTGCCTAGCTGCCTCTCTAGGTACCTAAATAGCTTTAAACATCTGGCCCTTAACTTCTCTGATTCATTTATAAAATGGGGATCATGATGGTGACCCACCTTTGTATAGTGCTTTGAGATCTATGGATGAAAACCACTCAATAAATACTATTATTATTTATGAGTCCTTCATGGTCCTGAAGGCCAGGGAGCAATGAACAGTCTATTATGGACCCAGTCCCTCTTAGGTTTGGTATCCAGATCAGGATTCCCTGGAATCCAAGTAGGGTGACCAGACAGCAAGTGTGAAAAATCGGGACGGGGGTGAGGGGTAATAGGAGCCACCACAACATGAATTATGCACATGCAGAACAGCTCCCAACCATTTGCACTTACTCTTCCGCTACAATAATTTGGTGTTTCACCCAGAGAAACAATGATATATTAATAAAATTCATCCAGTATGCGAGAGGACAATCTGCCAGTAAGTAGAGTGCAGCTGTATAGAGCCTGACAACCTACATCACATCACAGGCCAACTCTGCATGGCTGGTTCCTCCTTGGTTGTAGTCCCACGCCGGATGGAGGCCCAGCACTCACTTGTCATCACGCCTAGAAAAATAACCAGGCTTGATGGGTTTGTTGTGCCTTTTTCCCCTGCTTAACATCAGCTTTTCTGAACCAAGGAGGTTGCTCCACTCCAAGCTCCTTCTGCAGCTGCCTTACTATTCAATTAACTGCTCAGCATTGATCTGCTTCTAAGTGCCGCTGGGTCCTGCACACCTGCCCCCTCTCCCCCGCCCCCAGCGCACACCAAAGAGGAGAAGGACTGCACCACATTAACCTCCCCCTGCCTCTTGTCAGCTCTTGAGCATCGATTTCCTATTTGTGCAGCGGTGAGGAGAAAAAAGCCACCCGAGAAAGCACAATGCTGTCCTTTTACTGGCGTTTATTAATGACTCTGTGGGAGGCAAAGCACCTTTTTGCTAAGGGGGTTGATTCTGTGCTGCAATGGATTGGCTTCCCCCTCCCCGAGTCCGTGTTTGTTTGCTGCAGGATGTGAAGAGAAGATGGTCTTAAATATTTGTTGTCATGAAGGGTATGAAACAAGCAGCGCGGCTTGGTAATTGCCAGATGAGTGATCATTCCCCCAAACCCCAGCGTCAGCGCCTTGGTGAGCTGATTTGAATTTCCAAACGCTTGGCGTCTGATGGGTACAATGTAGCTGCAGCACCCAGAGCACAGGGAGCCTGACTGAATTGATTACCTGCTAAACCCAGGTAGATTGTTTATATTTTGTTCCTGACGGGCTTTTTTTTTTTTTTGTGGGGGGGGGGGGGGGGGGGATGTTATGTAACATTTCCAGAAAAGGCTGTTGCAGCAAAAAAGATCCCCGTGCAGAGCAGATTTCAGGACTGCAAAGGCAGGCCCCCTTGGAGAGCTGGAATATATGACGTTCGCTTCTTCCCCAGGGGATGGCTTGACATTTTTTGTTTTGTTTTTAATGTTTTGGTTTGATTGGTACTAAAAGCTCAGCTATAACAACTTGTTGCACTGGCTTCTTTTCTCTGAAGCCATGTCAGCTTTCCCCATCACCCCTCCATCCTGACCCCTTGAGAGGAGACTCCAGGCTCTGTGTTCATTCACGGTTAGCAGTCCACCACCACTTGCTATGCTCTGCCCCCCTGCCAGGGAGGGCCCATTCCAGCCTTGGATAAGCAGGGCGGTCAGGGTCCGTGTTGGTTCAACTCTGCCCTAGAAGAACCCTTCGCACTTCAGCCCCGTTTCAGCCCCCGTGTGCTGGGTTGGAAGGTGATCATTAGTTGGCGTCAGGCGGAAATTCTCCCATGCCATTTTAGCTGGGGTGGAGGTGCTGCCTCCCTCTGTAGTATTTGCCATTGGGAACAGCTCAAATTCCTGCTCGACAAACTCACCCAGGCCTGGCAAAAGATCCCAAGTGGGGGCAAGCAGCAGCTGAGCACTGCCGAGAGGTCAGACAGACTGGGAGCAAGGCCCTGCTGGAGAGAGCTCCAGGGCGGGAGGAGGACCTTCACAACTGGAGGGGAGAAGCAGGGCATTTCTCAGGAATGGGGAGTAAAAAGCCCACATCCCTGGTAAAAGAAAAGATCAGCAGTGAGCTTCTCATCCCTGCTCTGTGTCTCTGCACTGGCATGCGCGAGCCAGAAACAGCCTGCAAATGGCTGATGGAAAATGCCCCTGGTATAGCCACTGCATCGGGCCACTGTAGGCATCTCTACACACTGGTTCCCCTTGCCAGGCCTGGTGCAGGGGATGTCCCAGGAATGGGGTGTTGCCCATTGCACCAGGAAGTCTGGGTTGCAGCAGCCCAGAGGCTGCCCAAGGGGGAAACCCCAACTGCTCTAATTTACACCAAGGACCATTTTGTCCCTTGTAGCAGGTCTGAATTGGGAAGGCGCAAAAGAGGCTGAAAGCCACCTGGAGGCACCACACAGACTCTCATCCCGGATACGGGGAACAAGTCACAGGAGTTCTGGGAGGAAACCGACATCCCTGTGATAGATGTTTTATAAATCCATCCAGGCACGGCCGGATTCCCCACTGCCCTGCCCTTCATGTGGCATTTAGCACAGAGTGGGTGAGAAATGCTGGCAAATCAGAATGGCAGCGTTGTAAATCCACTTGGCAATGGTGTAAATGATGACCCAAGTGCAAGGCCGGTGTGAATGACAGAGACAGGGCAGCTATCAGAATAGGGTTGGGTCTGGATCCAGAGGCCCGGCATCGCTGTGACGAGGCTGACGGGCAGACAGTAAAAGACACATAAGGGGGAAGCAAAGCCTTCTTCAAACTTAGGAAGGGAAATAAAGGATAAAGCCCAGAGCAGTTTCCTTGGAAGTCAGAAGCCCCACACCGAAATACACTAGAATATTTTATTGTTTTACAGTCAGTTCATGTTTTCCTAAGTTCGGTTATAGCCACAAAGTCTCCGTTACTGTGCTGCTGCTGCTGCCGCTTTAGAGAAGTGTTAAACGTATGCACTAAAGAGCTAACAATTGCAAGGCAACTCCTCCTTCCTTGTCCCGTCACCCCTCCCTCTGCTGTGTTAGTGTCTAGTCATCACCTCCCTCTGCACCGGGGTCTAATGGAATTGGCGTGGAGTCCTCAAAGTAAGACACAGCTGGCAGTCGGGATATTAACCTTACACTGTCCCCACCCTACAGTCCCAGCTCATTAGCCCCTCCTCCCCCACTCCAATGTATTTCCCACACAGCGCAGCCGTCCTGGGAGGGGAGTTTTGACTGGCTGAAACTGGGATCCAGTAGCTGAAGCTATCCAGGCCTGTGTGGGTTGTCTCAGAAGGGTTTTGTCTCTTGTTGAGTTTAAGGGAGATGGGGTCAGGCTGTGAGGATCTGCACCAAGGCCGACGAACGCATGGGGAACATCCACAAAGGATCAGCGTTCCAGAGGTCAGGGCCCCATGGGGAACAGTACAGATGACAGCATCAGCGGAAAAGGTTTCCAAAGAGCAGCACCCAGGCAGAGTAACATCCAGGAGACAGCAGCAGAGAAACCAGGTTCCCAAGAGTGACACCCAGATGTGGGGGAGGAAGACACATCTGGATAAGACAGGCAGAGAAGAGGGTCCCAAACATTAGCATCCAAATAGAGGAACAGATGGGTGACAGCAGGAGAGGAAGAGGATTCTCGGGATTGGACTTCAGTCATCCCCAGGGCCATGGGGAAAAGCATACAGGTGACTGGCAGAGGAAAGGGATTCTAAGGAGTACTTCTGTCCCTGGGAACATCCTGACCTCCAGCAAGCGTTGGGGTTGCAAGTGACTGCACCTTCCATGCAGATTACAGAAGGATTCCTCTATCCCACTGACGGGCCCAGGATGATCTCTAAGAGATCTATGGCGACTAGAAAATGTCTGTTAAGATGCTTCATATTGGGCTCTCTATGTACCAGCATACGGTGCTGGAGAGCCCTAGATAATTAAAGCCCTTTCTTAGGGACCCTCCATCTACTCTGCAGATCATGGGAATGCCAGCTGATGACAAGCGTGCCCTTATTGCCATCAGAGGCAGATCTAGCCATCCTTTACCCACCATGCTGGAGCATGTACTTCTATAGCACTTCAAGCCAGGAGATTCATGCTAACTGTGCCTCTGTGACCTGGGCAGGTGCTGGGTTAGGAGTTGCAGGTGAATTGTTTCCTCCATCACAACTAAAGAACTGGTGCCCACAAGGCCTTTGCATGAGAACACGCAAATTTCCATAATAGCTGGAGGCAGGACAAGAGAGACTACATGTAACACAGATCCAGAGACTTCAGAGGAAAGGGTTCATCACCCCCTGTGAGGCGGCGGGAAGAGCAGAGCCAGTCAGTGGCAACAAAGGCTGAGGCAGGTTACTGGGTAGCTGTGGAAACGGCCCTGCTCCAGCCTGCGGGAAGGCACTCATGGAGACGGGGAGGGTCACTGGGACGCTGCTAAGCGGAAGAGGGAGCGAAGCACTGTAGGTCATGGAGTTCATGGTCATCCCCATGGCCATGCCTGGCACTGGGGAGCTGGTCCTCATCTGATTGAGTGTTGGTTTGGTCTGGTCACTGATGCTGAATGGGTTTGTGGGAGAAGGTGCACTGAGACCTGTCAGGAGAAAGTACACAGCATCATCAGGGATACAGCCTACTAGACGGGAAGTTAGGGGATAGGGTTAAAGGTCAAGGCTGGTCACTGGTCTCAAAACATACTGCTAAACCATAAATTCAATGGCTAAACCGATGATTCAGGAACAGGGCTGACTTTAGCAGGTGCGGGGCCCCACGTGAAGAATGACCAGGGGGCCCCGCACCCTTCCGGCCAAGCAAAAAAAAACAAAAAAACCCACTTCCCGCTGAAGCGGCGCCCCCTGGGACATTCCGGGGAAATCAGTGGAACTGGCTTAAAGCCGGCCCTGTTCAGGAACATTCAGGGTTTGACTCAACCCCAGAAATTCAGACAGAAGACTGAAAAAATTAGCATGAGAAGTTAAGTTCAAACCAAAGTGTCTGCCGTGAATTTCAGGCTGACCTCCGTTTCCTGGCCAGGATCAGAACTTTAGTGTGGTTTTGTTTTTCACTATGATCCTAAGGGCAGAGCTCAGTCACTGTAGGTGCTGCCAGGGCCGGCTCCGGCTTTTTTGCCGCCCCAGGCAAAAAAGCCGCTGGCTGCCTCTCTCCCCCGGCGCGCCGGCGGGGAGGGCGGCGGCATGCCCCGCTCTCCCCCGGCCGGAGGAGCACCGTGGGGAGGGCAGCGGCATGTCCCGCTCTCCTCCGGCCGGAGGAGCACCGCGGGGAGGGCAGCGGCATGTCCCGCTCTCCCCCGGCCGGAGGAGCACCGCAGGGAGGGCAGCGGCATGTCCCGCTCTCCCCCGGCCGGAGGAGTGCTGCGGGGAGGGTGGCGGCATGCCCGCCCGCGGCCCCGCTCTCCCCAGCCAGAGGAGCGCCGCGGGGAGGGCAGCGGCATGTCCCACTCTCCCCCGGCCAGAGGAGCACCGCGGGGAGGGCGGCGGCATGCCCCGCTCTCCCCCAGCCCAAGGAGCACCGCAGGAAGGGCAGCGGCATGCCCCGCTCTCCCCCAGCCGGAGGAGCACCGCAGGGAGGGCAGCGGCATGCCCCGCTCTCCTCCGGCTGGAGGAGTGCTGCGGGGAGGGTGGCGGCATGCCCGCCTGCGGCCCCGCTCTCCCCGGCCGAAGGAGCACCGCGGGGAGGGCAGCGGCATGTCCCGCTCTCCCCCAGCTGGAGGAGCACCGCGGGGAGGGCGGCGGCATGCCCCGCTCTCCCCCGGCCCAAGGAGCACCGCAGGAAGGGCAGCGGCATGTCCCGCTCTCCCCCGGCCGGAGGAGTGCTGCGGGGAGGGTGGCGGCATGTCCCGCTCTCCCCCGGCCGGAGGAGTGCTGCGGGGAGGGTGGCGGCATGCCCGCCCGCGGCCCCGCTCTCCCCGGCCAGAGGAGCGCCGCAGGAAGGGCAGCGGCATGCCCCGCTCTCCCCCGGCCGGAGGAGCGCCGCGGGGAGGGCAGCGGCATGTCCCGCTCTCCCCCAGCCAGAGGAGCGCCGCGGGGAGGGCAGCGGCATGTCCCGCTCTCCCCCGGCCGGAGGAGTGCCGCGGGGAGGGCGGCAGCATGCCCCGCTCTCCCCCGGCCGGAGGAGCACTGCGGGGAGGGCGGCGGCATGCCCCGCTCTCCCCCGGCCCAAGGAGCACCGCAGGAAGGGCAGCGGCATGCCCCGCTCTCCCCCGGCCGGAAGAGCGCCGCGGGGAGGGCGGCGGCATGCCCCGCTCTCCCCCGGCCGGAGGAGCGCCGCGGGGAGGGCGGCATGCCTGCCCGCCCGCCGCCCCTCTCTCCCCCGGCCAGACACTGGCGGGGAAGAGCGCCGCCCCCACGTCTTGCCGCCACAGGCACGCGCTTGCTGCGTTGGTGCATGGAGCTGCCCCTGAGTGCTGCATGTTAAACCAAGTCATTGTGAAAACATTCCCAAAGGTCCACACACCATCCTTTTGTGGCCTTCTGATTCACATCAGCTCATGAGCCACCAGAAGGTCCCACCTGTCATCCTTACATAGCTCACCAAGACCCTCAGGGTACATCTACACTGCAATGTAAGCCCTGGGTTAGTAGAACTCAAGTTAGCAGATCCTGGGTTTGTTAACTTAGGGCTTGAGCATCTACACTCATTTGTAATCCCACATTAGGAATTGCTGAATCCTGAGTCCCCCAGCCTGGGGCTCTGACATCTACACTGCATTGTGCAGGCCCCAGTTCAACCACCCATATCCCAGACTTCCTAGCACCCTCCCAAAATGTGGCTGCTCTAGCCTTTTGTTCGTGGTGCAGCGTGGGAAAATCTGACTGTCCACCAAACCTGGACAAAGAAAGCTGGCCCATGGGACTGTGGGATACTTTTTGCTGATTCCCAGAGCACAAGTTCAGTGAGGCTGCGTTTACACTGCAAAGCAACAGGGCTTGAACCCTGGGTCCCGGGTTGACTCAGGCTCGGACTCTTCACACCTGTGGGGTCCTGGGACCCTGCGTTAGTGCAATTTGTGGGTAGACAGAATGGGGATTAGGCTTGAGCCTGAGTTTGAACCCTGGGCTTACGCTGCAGTGTAGACATACCCTCAGAAACTGCACAACATCCTTCAGCGGCCTTTTTGACTGGGCCCTGGGCCCCATGACCTACCTGACAAAAATGGATTATGAGTCTTCAGGGTTGCAGGGGCAACTACCAAGGAGTCCAAATTCACCAGGGAGGAGGCAGTTGGGCCAAGAAAGGATTCTGGAGTTTTACAATCTTTCCTCTCTTTGTCAGAGTCAGTAAGAGAGTCTCCTAAGCCCGCAAGATCAAAAACGTCTGTGTTCTTAACTCCATTCTGCTTGGTGCTGGGAATCAGGTCGCCAAACAGGTCCAAATCTAGAACAAACAGCAGAGACTCAATAGAATAACAGAGATGGGATAATGAATTTCAAGAGAACAGCAGGCAGAAGTGTGGACTGTCACATGAGAGAGAAGCAGAACAGTGCATCCTGCAGACTGAATGCACCATAAGCCAAGTGATGTTGCCTCTCTCTGCTGACTGCTGTGTCTTGAAGAATCACTAAGCCCATGCTTGGATTGACTTCACAAACGCTTCCCTTTTCTCTGGGACAGCCTTTCCTTAACACAGAAAGTCGTTGCAGGGCGTCTAGCTCAGATGTAGCAGTCTCTGCTTCAGGAAGCTGCGTCCTCTGTCTGCTCAGCAGCAGTTTGCGGCATGCATTGTTGCCAGACTCAGAAGACAAATGTCAATGGAAGTTTGCCCCCACCTGACCCCAAGTATTTCTAGCTAGTGGGAAAACAGTAGCTTGCGTGGACTCCACCTTCGCCCATGTGCAAACGCTTGGGGATAGTTAACCCTTTCGTCAGATGTCTAACACAGAGATGAAATTGTATGACGCTATGACAGTGAGAGACATTGGGCCAATAGCCATATACCGTGGTGAGTTATAATCATGCAGCTGTATGCCACAATATGAAACAAATACACCCTCCCACCGAGCCCCAGAGAAGCTCTCGCCTTCGCTTGCAGACACACCCGCCAACTTCCCCACTGTTCCACAATGCCCTATTTACCCTCCCGGCCCCAGCACTTCTGACCTGTTAGGACTCTCTTACCAACAGGGCTGTTAGGCTTGACAGAGGATGGGCCCTGTGAGCTCTCATGTTCCAGCTGCTCTGTCGGCTGTGGCGGTTTCGCAAACAAGTCAAAAGTGACATCACCTGAAGCTGAGAGGAAGAAAGGAGACGGACAGACCCAGAAGGGAAGCGAGGGGAAGGAAGAGAGGAGATGAAGGAAAACAACAGATGAAGGACAGAGGGAATCAATTTTTAAAAGGGACAAAACCAAGGCAAGGCAAGCAGAGATGGGGAGTTAGGGGTTAAGGAGAACATAGAACACCAGAGAGAGGGAGAAAGGAATGAAATAGGTCAGTGAGTCTTGAAGCAACCTGTATGAATGAGCCACCAAGTCCAAATCAGAGACCCACTGACCAACCAATGCCAGTGGACGAGACTGAGAAACTAAGCACGCAAGGGAGGGCCCACTTCCTCCATGCCATCCTCTGCGACTGTTAGTGCCTCCGAGGGCAAGAGGAAGGTGTGTTCAGACCCATCCCAGACCTGTAGGGACAGGCATGCCCCCATGACTCCAGAAACCCGTCACCCTTCATGTCTATCCTGAGGCCTGCACAGACCCAGCAAAGCTAGCAACCCAAAGAAGTGCCAGTTACCTGAATTCCTTTCTCTAAAGGAAAGAATCATTGTTGAGAAATACTTCAATTCTGAGCTCTGTTGGGCAGGGGCAGGGACCATCTTTTGTTGTGTTTGTACAGCACCTAACACAGTGGGGCCCTGGTACCATAGCTCCAAGGCACAATGGCAATGCAAATAATACATACATAATAATCATTAATTAATAATTAAGGAAAGGAAAAGTTATTCACTAGAGGCCAGATTCTGATTTCACTCACATGGATTTAAATTCAGAGTAATTTCACTCTGAATGTATGTCAGTGTAAAGGAGATCAGAATCTGGCTTCTTTTAAATATCCATTCCTCCACTGATTTCAGTCGAGTTACTGCAAGTTTACACCACTGTAACTCAGATCAGAATCTAGCCCTAAGAAATGTGTTCCCTCAGAAAGTATTCTTTGTCTACAAATTTCGGCTTCTACACACTGTGGCTCTGTTTCCCGCATGTGGGCCTTAGCGCTGGTATCATACTGTGTAGTCCAACTCTTGTAGCTTTCTTTTCCCAGTGGGACTAATGTAAATTCCTCCATCACACACTACTGTCCTCCTGGGGGTTTCCCCTTTGGGCATTGCAAGGGCTTTCACCATACCCTGGACAGACCTGATCTGTGGTTTTGTTATTCTTCTCCCAGGGGACTGTACCACTTTCCCCACAACCCTATTTTGTGTACAGACATGGCCTAAGAGTGGGTCTAGGTCTCCAAGTGTGCTCAAGATTTAGTCAAAAAAACTGCTACATTCTCCTCCTCAGGAGAGGGGATCAGAGTGGAGCTGGCAAAGTGGACCATCAAAGACGTTCCCTGGGAAGGAAATACAAGACGCAGGTATTGGCTGAGCTTTTTAGAGGATCAGAGGAAACTGGATCCCAAAAGAAGGGGATGTGATGGTAAGTATCGTGAGGATGGCAGGAAGAATAATCCTGAGCTTCAAGGAGCAATGGAAACTGACGAACAAAATGAGCTTCTCTTACCTGCCCTGGGAGGATTGTCAACGACACCTCCCCAAGGATCAGCAGCAGCAGTAGCAGCAGCGGAAGCTTTAGAAGGTGGGGATGCCTTTACCCAGGCATCTGCTGATGACAGACTTGAAGAGAGGGGGGTCTTCTCCCAAGGGTCAGAGGAGGAGGAGGAGAGTATGGGAGGAAGATCCCAAGGCCCCATGGAGGTTTGGTTGATGGATGCTGCCATATGGTTTAGAGGATCCCCGGAAGCAGCAGGGATTGGAGCCCAGGGGTCTGCAGAGGGGCCCCAAGAGGCTCCTGCTGGTTCCACATTGGACTTTAGACCTGAAAGACACACAGGAAGTTGTGGACCGAGGCAGGGAACCATTCAAAGGCACTGCAGAGAGAACTGAAACACAGCCAGGGGTGGGGCAGAGTGGGAAATAGGCTACAGAGGAGCAGGAGAAAGAAAGAAAAGAAAAGAGCAGGTAATCGGGAAAGAAACGCATAAAGCAAAATGAGGCCAGAAGGCAGGACATTTTTAGTAATCAGCCCATGTTTAACATTTGTCACCCTTCTTCCTTCATTTCTGGCTTCTGTTCAATAGCCCGGGTGTGGTTAAAAGCTGCTATGAGAATGCAGTGAGTGAGCAGAGGATAAGGGGAAAGGGCAGACAGAGAGGACACAAGCAAAGATTCTTTCAGTTAGGTTCCCAAGAATTGGACAAGGCCAGAGCTGGAGGGGAGAAGGTTCTGCCATTCTCCCAAGCATAGGCAGATTGAGAGTTGCCCCCACCTGGAATATCCCATGGGTCAGCTGAAACATGGGTTGAGGTGACTGGCGTGGGTCCAAAAATGTCTGCCAGCTCCACAATAGAGGACTAGAATTGTAAGGAGAAAAAGAAAAGTTAAGGCTCAGGGATACCTGCAAGGCCTCGTCCGATATTGCTCCTGGAGCGAAAGGGGCGACTAGAGGGGGTTTCCCAAGAAACCTCAGACCTCACCCGATACTTCCTTCAGAGAAGCAACCTGATCTTAGAGCTGGGCAGGAATGGTCTGATTTGGCTGCTCTCTGTAGTCACAAAATACGTAATTTTAAAATCTATTCCAGCTAAAGCTTTAAGTGAATGCTGTGCTCATGCACAAAGCCAGGGGGACAGCAAGGCCAGCTAGATTCCTCTACTTATGCACAAAACAAATACAGCAGAGCAGCAACAGGGCAAGTGTCTCCCAGCCTGTTCAAGCCCATCCTGGAGGGACAATCCAGGGGTAATTCAGTTTCCCTGGTTAGGCTGCTAATGAGGTGTGAACTGTTATGGAGAGTCTTTTTTTTTTTTTTTTAAATCATGCAGACATGAAGAATTACACTGAGCTCACCAGATCAAGTCACATACATCACTGAACAGCCATCAAGTAATAATCCCTTTGCTCATTACCACTCTAGGATAGATTTGAACCAGAGACCAAGAGATGAAATGTTCTGTACCCCATTATATCTCTCCACAGCCATCCAGACCACCAGCTAAAGCTTTTCACCTGACTTTTCTTCAACTTATCCTCTTCCTCCTCCTCCTCGATACCCGTGTGGGTCTCTTCCAGTGCCCTCTGTAGCAGTGAGTTCTCTCCTTGACATGCTCTCACTTCCTGCAGTCAAAATGGACAGTGCATATGTCTGGGATGTGAACAGTAAAGATAGGATAAATGATCACCGATGTGCACTGACTCTCTGCAGAGAGACCAAGGGCAGGGGTTGCTGTGCGTTAGTTTCAGGCATTAGCCAGCAGCAGCCTTGTTTTATTTTACTGATGTGTTTGCACATTTCATGATAAATCCACTGTTCGGAACGTTCAGCGCACAGCTGTAAGAGCAGTGAAAGTAAGTTTACAGCCAAGTAGGCCCCAGAAGCAGAGGGATTGGGATACACCACTTCCCAGGAAGACACCAAGCAAGGCAGAAAGTTGCACAAGGTTTAATACTCCAAAGGTCCATTTAGAAACTCATGAAGCTAGAATCCAAGAAGAGGAAAGTGCCCTTTGATCTGCTGGGTGTGGGGTACCTTCTCATGCTCCTTTTTGCTCAGGCTGAGCGCTATCTGCAATTGCAATTCTTCATCTGTGCTGGTAGCTGGAGGAAGCGGCTGCTGCCAATGAAGGAGAACTGAATGAAATTGCTTCTTTGACCCTAGGTCTCTGTATTTGCTACCAAATGATCCCCTTCCTTGTAACCATCTTTCTTTCAGTCTCTCACCTGTTATACAAAAAGTCTTTTTATTCAGCCATTTATCCATTCATCTGCTGCTACTCTCTCTTCTATCTAGCTTCAACCACGGATCTTAATGTCTATTCTTTCATCCATCCATCATCCATGCACCAATCCATCTGATCTTTCCTCCATATACTCATCAATTGGTCTCTCTTTCCTTTTCCATCCAGCCATTCACCCACCCACTGTTTTGTTTCTTTGTTCATCTACTTTTCTAGCACTCTGCCCATCAATCCATTTCTGGAGGGGCTGGTTTAGAAGCTTCTGGGTTGAAACAACAACACCTTGAAACCACAGGTTTGAATCCTGGCACAAGTGACTTAGCCCTTCACATTTTTTAGATATATCCATGTAGCTTCTTATGCAAAGTCTTTGAGGTGAGACCCTAACACCAACATCCCATCTGCACTACATGGACATAAAAGATCCCATAGCACTTTTCTTAAGTCCTCCCACTGTGGTGCCATAAGCTGGCTGCTGCGCTCCACCTCAGAGGTGGCTGCACTTCAGTGCCGTTGTCTTGTAAAGCACTGTGGGATCCTTCAGGATGAAAGGTGGTATATTAACGTAAGATGTTGTGTGTCCACTATTATTTGATATACAAACACCTTGCCACTTCAGGCTCATCTGGGTCTATCTTGCATTGTGTTTATGGTTGTAAGTTTTGTTTAGACTTTTAGCTGCCTGGCTTGTCAGGCCTCTAACCATACAGCTTCCCCAATGACACTTCTTCCCTTTGCTGAGGTCAGAGTATATCAAGGGCAGCCCTTGCAAAAGCTAAACACTTTGCAAACTGCTCAGGAGTTCAGTGGATGTTTCTGCTCTTTTATCTCCACGGGAACATCATTAGCAGATCTTCCCTTAATAACAGTGATAAAGAATAACAACAGCTCCTTGCGTTGCTATAGCAGTTTCTGAGAATCAGAGAGCTCTACGGGTGTTACTGGTTAATCCTCAACACCCTTGTGATGACAGCATCATCCCCACTTTTCAGATGGGAAAATTAAAGTACAGATAGGTTAAGGCAAGCAAAGATCTTATAGTGCAGGGGTGGCCAAATTTACTGATTCAGAAGTTCGAGAGCCAGGGCACACCTGCCAAGGCTCCAGGCTTCAGCTCTGCGGGAGGTTCCTGACGGGGCTTGGGGCTTCAGTCCTGCTCCTGCTGAAGTCCTGAGCCCTGGCAGGTGTGCCCCGCAGGGCTAACCCCAAGACCCCCCTCCGCACTAGGCAGAAGCCCCTACCCCACCACCCCGCAGGCAGAGGTCCTGAGCTTCCCCCTCTTCCCCAGTCTGGTAGGTGGAGAATGAGGGAAAGGACACGGGGGGCTCCACGAGCCCCACTTTAACGGTAAAAGAGCAGCATGTGGCTCACGAGCCACAGTTTGGCCACCCCTGTTATAGTGTATTAGTGGTACAGCCCGTAGGACAACTCAAGATCTTACTCCCAGTCACATACTTACAACTATGGACCATGTTTCTTCTCTCAACCGATGATAAAACTAAACAATTTATGTGCTGCAATAAACTCCATCCCTCCTTCCATCTCATCACTAACTGCTGGAACAGCTGAGGTTCCAACTTCATCCCACAGGCACACAAACAGCCCAGTGAAATACTGCTACGCCGGATGTTGGAAAATATTCAGATCTTGTCTTCAGTGTAAAAACACGACCACACTGGGGGGCCCCATTATACCACGGATCAGTCTTGCGGTGGAGGCAGGACCAGACTGCATTTTGACCATGTCCCTTCATGCTGAAAACTTGGATTTGGTGAACATACAGTTTGGATCCTTCTACGCTACAAGGTCAAACATGCAGATGGGACCACAACTACCAGCCACACATATTCACATCCCTGTAGAATCCTTCAGCTAGGCCTGATAGTCTGTGAGACCTCATGAGAGCTAAAGGAGACAGGAGCAGTGGAAGAGGGCTATTCTGCATGAAGCAGTGTGACCTAGATGCAGGAGTGGCTCTAGGGTCCCATTACTTGGAGTGGGGGGCAAGTAGTTAGGGACCCTGGGAGGTCCACTATTTTAGAAACAAAACCACCTTCCAGAAGTCCAAGGGCTAGTTATACCCCTGGAAACTCCTGGATTTTAAGAGTTTAAAAAAGGAAAACTTGGCTCCCGTGTCAACGGTTAGCTGTGAAAGGATGAAGACACACCAGTCTGCTGCTGTGCCATTGTTTAACATTGGATAACGTTGTACATATTTTGGATTTTCTGACAATAATGTGGGGCCCCTTGAAGACATTTTGGGGGATGGGAGGGGAGAAACAAATGTCCCCTTTGCCTCCCCCCTTCCCCGGTTGTGCCTGGCCTGCCTAGATGGGTGGTTCTAATGGGCTTCTCTTTGACTAGCACGTTCCTTCAGCACTAACCACAGCAGCTTCCTTGATAAGGTTTGGGAAGCTACAAATAGCTACATTTCTGGGACAAAAACAGGCACACACGTTCTTTGAAGTCCATCAAAGAGCTTCCAGGAAGGGAAGGGTGGGAAGTGGTAACGATTTTGCTCAGAAACAGGGATGGTGGCCATGTAGGTAGCAATCATATAACCAGCCAGGCCTCCAGCAATTGTGTGTGGCTCCAGCACAAAGAGGACCGCTAAGGCCTAGAGCCAATCCTGGCACAGGGACCACCTCAACCACCAGAGGCTAAGCCAGGTGAAGGCGTCAGAGACATTTTGGTCCAAGCTTAATTTAAACATAGACTACAGTGAGGCGGGAAAGCCCTGACCCTGGAGGTGTCACCCAAAGGGTGGCGGTGTCCCTCAGTGGCTTTGTCCTCCTCAAATATCATCGGTATCGTTAGTGAGAGGCAGTGCCAGTTGGCGTTAATCTCAAACAAACAGTCTCTGCCTGGAAAGGGGGAAGCAGATCAGCTGATAAGAGAGCTGGGGAAAGTACACGAAGGACACATGCTCTAGGCTGGGATTTTGGGGCTGACTCTAACATGATGAATATAACAGAGAGATGGGAATGGCCCGTCAGGTTATCTTGTCTACCCTCCCCTCCACTCCCCCTGGCCAAGGCAGAACTGCTTTCTATGGTGTCTTCCAGACCTTTGTCTAGCCTCATTTCAAATGATCCTAAGTGACTTCATTAAACACAGTCACGAGGAAGAAACGTAGTGATCAGATGCACACACACTAGCACAACCGCATTCAGATCACAGCTAGAGTCACAAGTACATGGACCAGTTCTCCAGGATGTTTGCAATTCCTGGTACAGAACCCATCATCCCCAGGGGACACAGGTTCTCCCTGGTAGCTGCCAAGAAAATAACAGAATCATTCTGGGCACATCAGCGTAACAACGTCATGGTTAAAGTAATAGAATCAGAGTAATTTATACATGAAAGACAATAGGTGAAATCTGGGCTCCACTGAAGTCAATGGCAAAGCCCCCATTAACTTCAGTATCATCAGGATTTCACCCAGTGTTTTTAGAGCAGCTGGATTACATATGAGCTGTTGGGAGTCCTGATTCCACATCTCCAGACTGGATTCTATTTACCTTCTTTGAAACCACCTGATGGCACATGAAAAGGGACCGTTCATCTTCAAGGCAACCAAACAGAAGAAAGGATTTAGATTGACCGCACGTATTTTTCTGAGACCGTTTGGTATTGATTTAAGATGTACTGGTTCAGTGCATGCACAAAGTCATAGGCTCACCTGTATGCACAGTATATGAAATGGGCAACAACTGTGCAATAAATCCTCATCATGCCACGATATGCTGACATGCTGTGTCTGCATGGTGCAGCCAGTGAGAAAACAATACTGTGCACACTAGCATTGGGGTTGACAGAGCCTAGAAATCTCTCTCTCATGCCTTATTACCACAATCCCATAGACTTATAGACTTTAAGGCCAGAAAGGATCGTGATGCTCATCTAGTCTGTCCTGCACATCGCAGGCCACAGGACCTCACCCACCCACTCCTGTAATACGCCAGAGGTTATGGGCCAAGTTACTGACATTCTCAAACTTGATTTAAAGAATTAAAGATGACAGAGAATCTACCGTTTACTCTAGTTCAAACCAGCAAGTGACCCGTGCCCCACACTGCAGAGGAAGGCAAAACATTTCCAGGGTCTCTGCCACTCTGACGTAGGGGGAAATTCCATCCTGACCCCAAATAAGGCAATCAGTTAGACCCTGAGCATGCAAGTAAGACCCACCAGCCAGACCAGTGAGAAAGAATTCTCTGTAGTGACTCAGAGCCCTCCCCAGCGTGTGTCCCATCTCCAGTCACTGAAAATATTTGCTCACAGCAGTCCTGGATGGGCCGACATGACATTGCAGGCAATCACCCCACCCCACAGGAGAGAGGCAGCAAACATTACCTTCTCAGCCTCCTCTCGACTCATGGCTAGTGCAAGCTGTAACTGCAGCTCCTCCTCTCCAGTCGTCTGGGGTCTTGCCTGCTCCAGGTCTGAGGTATTCTGAGGGGACGAGGAAGAGGCTGAGATAAAAAAAGAGGAAAAGTTCAGATTGAAGGAGGAGGAAGAAAAACAGAATCTCTGGAGTTGGGATGTTTCTAGGAGTCAGTCCGCAATGATCACCCACCTTCTCCTCCTCAACGGGCTTTTCTGCTCTCCCCTCATTCCCACCACCCAGCTCAGGCTACAAGACCTTCATGCTTAGCAACTGCCCTAACTGCTTGGGAAGCTGCTCCTCATGTCACTGACGTCACAGAGCACTCAGAGAGACAGTCTTCCTTTAAAGACCTGGAGTTCAAAAACAGGCCTGGCTAAGGAGAAGGGTGGGGATTGGGGTCAGGATGCAAGTGGAGCAATTACCCCTCAGTATGCTAGGAATAAAATTGTGCTTGCCGGCAGGGACCCTGTTAGCACAAGCATCTCTACACAATGGCAGGGGGACTCCACCAAAGCAGGCAGCTTGGTGGGAGGATAGGAAACTATCGGAAAGTGGTTGAGGCTAATATCAAAAAAAGCAGCAGCTAGAGAAACGTTTTAGAGTTGCAACCTCCTAACATAAACAAGCTCCCGGTATTCAAGATTGCATCTGTGTGGTGCTTCCTTCAATTCTGTGTTCCGAGTGCCTTGTTTACCCATTAATTAATAATGCCTTGAAGACAGGGAGAAATTCAGACTCTGTGAGATGTAGAGTCACAGCCTTAACTTTCACTCTCCAGAATGCTGCACGTGAGGACGGCCCAGAGGAAGACCAAAGGTCACCTACCCCATGATATTAAAACAGGAAGAAAACTGTGTCTGCTTCACAGTAGAGACTATTGGTGATGTGGCTAGAAAGTAACAGATATGGGTTTTGAGCCACTGCCCTAAAGGACAATGTTCTGGACAGGACTGTCAAGATAGACAAGAGCAAGCCCCAAATGTTCCTTCTGAACTTCAGACATCCAGTGATCCACTGCCCTTGGGTCAGAAACGCCCACGCTCTCCATACCACGCATGGTCTGTAGCACTGCAGCACTTACAATTAAAGGATGATGGAGACCCCCTTGGCCTGCCAAAGTCGTCTCCATATTGCGATGTCCGCCTGCCATAGGAGAGCTGCTGGCTGCTGCTGATGCCCGTGCCCTCAGTGGACATGCGCTCTTTGGTTTTCAGGGCATGAGCCCTTTCCTGCTTCAGCCTCTCCTCGTCCTTCAGCAGGCCCATGACCTGCTTGACTTTCTCCCGCACGTTTATGCCTTGGTCCTTGCCGTCGCGGTCCATGTACTGGAAGTCTTTCAGAGTCTGAATGGTGTAAAGGTTCTCCCGGCACTGATGGGCCACCTTCTCCGATCCAGTTTTGATGAGGTAGTCCAGCAGGGTCAGTGCCTTGTACACGTGGCGCCAGTTCTTGCCACTGTCGTTCAGCCGCCTCCAGATCATCCCCATGATCTCTGCGAAAGCCACTGTGTTGAAGGTCAGATCTGCAATCTCAGACATCAGGGAGCTGGGTGGGCCCCAGGAGTCATTGGAGGTCGCCTCCCGCACCTTGATCTCCGCCTCTGAATAATTGTGCACAATGTTTTTTACCTGCCGGCGCAAGGCAGAGGTAGTCATGGCTGAACCTTGCAGAAAGTCCACAATGGGCAATGAAGAACTGAGGAATAAACAGACTGGGACCCAGTGGGAAAGTCGCCGTTTCAGTGAAACGTCTTTCACCAGTGAAAGAGCTCTAGCTCGCTAGGTTTTATGTTGATCTGGAAAACAGATAGAAAGTGTTAAATACGATCACCAGTGATAAAGAGACCCAGTCTGCATTCCCAAAGCACTTCTGTTGCTCTCTGGCAGCACTTGCAGTAATTTTCACCTTTAATGTGTATCATCAAGACATATTAAACGTAATATGAAAAATTATAATACTTCTATTCCATGTATCCTTGTATTTTGTGACTTAACCTTGCTACTTACTGCAGCTAAAGGCAAACAGGTAAATTTTTATTTGATTGAGATGAATCCAAAGGAAACATCATATAGAAAATAAATAGTCAGTTCTTATAGTTTCTCCAGATATCTCCTCTTGATTTCTACAGAAATATTTGGATTGGATTTTACCATGTGGTTCTGCCCCTAAAAGTAACTGTCTAAAAATGGCACCTTCTTCCCCCAAAGATCTGCTTCCTCTGTGTACTGAGTCACACACAGTGGCAAAAATAGGTGTATACTGTTTTCTCAATGGAAACACACTATGGGAGAGGGAAATGGATTCCACTCTGTCGATTTTATGCATCATCAGAATTGTTAACTAAGTTTCAAATGCCTCGGGGTTAAATTCTGCCTTTGGTCGACAGGGTGTTTTATCCTGATGCCAATGCCACAGAAGGAAATGAAAACCAGTGTGATTCTTAGATCCCAGAACAACAGCCACCTTTTTACAAGTAAACTCAGCAAATGGGCTTGTTTGAGAGGAATAAAGATGGAATCCCCTGCTGTTGTTTTCGCAATCACTTGTCGAACTGTGATTCTTCTCCTGGAAATTATCCACGGCCTTCTCCTGGTAGAGAGCAATTGGCTCAAGACTGAGGATTAGTGCATCAGTTTGGATAAAATAAGAAACTTTCCCCCCAGCAAACCTGTACCTCCACACTCAAACTGACCGTTCTCTGAGCTTGTAGACTGGTTCTGGATCCCAGCAAAGGAAGCAGGTGCTGAAATGCCACAAGAGAGCCTATTCTCATGGTATTTCCTATCAGAAACAAAGGTGCTAGCAATGACGAGATTTCTGACCCAGTTCTGTGCACTCAGGCATTTTGGGTAAGCATCCTAAACTTTGGAGTGCTTAGGCAAGTCAAAGTGATCCTGAGAATGTTGAGGTCTGAGAATGCTGAGATTTTTAGAGCCTCTCTATGCACCAGGGGTCAAATCATGGCCCCACTGAAGTCAACAGGAGCTTTGCTCTTGGCTTCAGTGGATCCAGGGTTTCACCCCAGACTTTGGGTTCAGTTACAGTCTGATGCAGGAATTTTGTTCAGGGTATATCTCCATCCTGCATCTCTGTAGAGAAATGACCAGCAGGTTCACCAAGCCGTTTCCTCTCTTTTCTAGCTTCTCTCACGGCATTACCGAGGTAACCCCTTGTTCTTGGAATGGACACTGATGGGGGCCAGTAAATCTGAAGGTGGGATACACCAAGCAATACTCCCCCTCGGGGTCTGAGAACAGGCATTTCTGTTCTGTTCTGTTCTCAGGTCTGAGAACAGAGCCCCCATTGCCCGAAGCACAGGAAGATAAAGCCTGGACCTAGTATTTACTGGTGTATCTGAAACAAGTGTGGTGGTTTGAGTCCAGTTCCTGGGTGTCGACATCTCACCTGGTGCTAACTGACCCCACTGTTATCAGTCTCAGCAGAGAAGCTGAATGCAGACTGGGCCATGGAGACTGAGTTACTCTCCAGCTACCCTGGTGGCTTCTCCCAGTCAGGCTGGGGTCATTCTGGTGTAGGAAACTTGCACTGCTCTTGCCTGTCCTGTAACAATAACCCCGAGCACTTCACACACATTAATTCAATTAGTCCTCGCCACAGCAGGGAAAGGCTGCAATCCTCCGTTGACAGGAGGGACAACTGAGACACGGAGGTCAAGTGACACCCAGCAAGCCAGAGGGACAGCTCAAGATGAGAACACACAAGGCTCTGGCACTGGCCTTGGGCTCAGCCCACCGGACCACATGGCCTCCTGCTGCCACTGTGCCTGTCCTGCAGATACAACAGAAGGCTCCAGCACCTTTCAAGAGCACGAAACTCACCACAAGTTCTTTTTTAAACAAGTGCATTCCCCATGCCGGGTCTCCGTCATGTTCCTGCCATGCTGCAGCCCACCTAACTGCTAATGTTATATCCACGCAGAGGTAGCAGGAGAGAGGGGGGTGGAGGGAGAAATTAATTTGATAGAGGGTGGAGGTGGTGGGTGCAGAAAGATCAGAACATTTTACTTTGAATTTTCTTTCGAATGAGCACAAAGTATCTCTCTCCCTCTCATGCACGCACACACACTCAAACACACACACAAACACACACGGGGGTGCAGAGCAGCTAAGCCGTCCTCCAGAGTCCCAGGGACAGGACTTGCATGTGTAGAAAGTAACCCTCAGCCCTGTGGCGATGAAAAGACGACGCATGTTCCAATGAGGTTTTCAAAGCTGTGTCAACAGTAAGGAAACTGGGACCCCGTGACTCCAACGGTAGTGACGGTGACGGCTTCAGCGTGGACAGGGTACTGATGTTTTAAAAAGGTCATTTAAATCTACTCTGAGTAACCTGTGGGGCCCCAAGCTTCTGGAAGTGGGGGACAATCAGGGCAGGAGTCCCCCCCTCCCGTCCCTACCCGCCCCAGTTCTCTGGTGATGGAGGGAGCGTAAGGATCCTGTGAGTTGTTTCCTCCTTCCTCTGGAGAAGGGCAAACCATGCATTGCAGAGCTAACCCAATGACCTCTTGGTTTGCTTGTGCTCAAGACCAACCTTTGCTTTCTAGCCCCACTTCCCCGGCTTCCCTTCTTGTGCTCCAGCTAATGTACGCTTGGAGATCACTGCACAGCACTGCCCGCACTGACCCAAAGAGGAGACACACGTCTGCCCTGTGCTAGAGATCCTATCCTAATTCCACACTCTGACTGGGTTTGCCCCTGACCCAGCACTCCCAAGAGTGGGGCGACACAGTGGTTTCAGTCCTCACCTCCTTGCTTGAGAGGCAACTGTGGGGAGGTGACCGCTCCCTGGAGTTCAGTTGCTACATCTTGTTTTCATCCTTACCCTTCCTAAGTGACTCAGCTATAACCTCCATTAGGGAACCTCATTTTCTCCATGACGGAGTCGGGGCTGAAAATAGCTTCACACGAACACACCCACGAAGAGCACGCATCTCCCACCACCTTCCATTAAAACCAGTCATGTCCTAGAACTGCTTAGAGAACACCTCAGATGGACAGGCCCTGCCTCGGCCTATGTATGGCCTGGTTAACCCCATGGCCATAGGTGGAGAACAGGCCTACCACCCACCCCCAGCCAGGGTAGGGATCACACTCACTGAGGCAGAGAGAGAGGAATCCGCAGAGATGGCTCACAGGACTAAAGAAATTTCTTTCAAAACATTTCCCTGTATTGATTTCCTTCCACAGCGCAGCCCAGCTCAACCCTCTTACTGTCTTTAGATCTTAGTGCGGCTACCTGCCAGTAAAACGACTGCAACCAGAGTCAGCAGTACCCAACGGGGGTGGGTAGAGACATCCACTTCTTACTGCTTAAAAACAACCGCGCTGATCAAGTTAAGTCCTTCGGGATCAAAATCAGCACTTTCCCTTCTGACTGCAACAAGGTTATTGACAAAGTTCCACCTTCCCTGCTGGCGAACGCTTGGCTTCTGCTGATTAAATTCTCCCTGGTATCAAAGCCTCAGCTTGGGACATTCCCTTCTAGCTCCCAGCAGGTTCCCTCTCCAGTAGAAGCCCCAGGTCCGGACATTCCCAATGTGCCAACTAGCACCAGGACTGTCTCCAGCCGGCAACATGAGCTGTCCATGCAATTATTCACCTGCTTGCAAAACTTCCCAGAAAGTTTTCAGTTTTTATGACGTCCAGAGAAACAGGAGAAAAAAGAAAAGTCGGACATGGGTGGCAGCAAGGAGGAGGCAGAGTGTTTGTGCCTGGAGCCCTGCCAATGGTGTTAAAAGCAGTGAGTTTTATCGAACACAATATCCCCAGGAATATAAAGGGAGTGAAACAGAAACCGTGTGGTAGATAAGGCAGCACCAGGCAGCCTCATATGGAATTACTGCAGTGACCTTGAGCAAAAAGCCATCAGGTGGGGAGAAGGACACACTGGCTAGGCACTGAACCAAATTGCAGGGTCTCTGCCAACCAGGGAGCTTTAGTGATCCCAGCAAAGGGGAAAAGCAAGGGACTCGGGAGGCAAAGAGAGAGAGAGACCGGAGCAAGAGGAGGCAGGGAGACAAAGGCAAGGAGGGAAGAGGAAGAGAGACAAGTAATCATTGGGGATTGGGAAGAGTGGTGGGGGGCAGACTGAGAGGAGAGAGAGATGAGGCAATGTAGAGGGAAAGACTCAGGGTGACAGACAGGGAAAGGGAAGATGTCAGCCAGATGAGGATGGGAGAAGAAGAAGAGAAATATGGGAAAAGCCTTGTTAACTTTAGCAAGGTGCACGGCCCTCCCTCTTGGAGAGAACATTGCCCAAAGCAAAGAGAAGAAGCAGGTGAAATCCAAATAGCAATCACAATAACAGCGCGAGGAGTCAGCCCTCGGCAAAGGCTCCATCCGTGGTTGCTTTACCCTGTGCCAGAGATGCTACTAATAAACCCGCAGCCAGGTTCCCAAAGGCTATTGCCACTGGCTGCCCCCTTCTCGGTGTGCCCCACTGGGCGCCAGGCTCACAGGGTAGTACCCAGCGCTGAGGGAGGGGGATAAGTTACAGGAACTAGGAAGGGGTTGGGCTCTTCTTACAGCTGACAAAGATAGAAAGGGAGGAAAAGACAGAGTGTGAGACAGGGAGGGAGGGAGGGGGAGAGAGAGGGAGTCTGGCTGCGGGACCAAGGGTGAAACTTGCCAAGAGCCCAACCAAACACTCAGGTCCTGAGGAAAATCCTACCCAGCACGAAATCGAAGACCGGGGCCCACCCTGACGTGTTCATGTAACTACATGCAAGCACACGCAAAGCACACACTTACCCCCTCGGCTGCATATGCATATTCAGCTCTGCGATAGCTTGGGGAATTACATAATGCCCCGGGGTCTTCTTTTCCCTTCCCAGACGTCTGGAACGCCGGGCCGTTCTCCTGCGTGAGGGTATTTCACAGGCAGGGGGGCACCAGAGAACAAGGGACGTCCCAGGGCAGGTGTCCTGAGGGGAGGCCTGAGCCGAAGTCAGCCAGCCAGCCAGCCCGCCCGGGGAAGTCTGCTGCACTGAGTGGAGGTGGCCACAATGCTCAGATGACCAGTGCGACACCAGGGAGGGTGGGGGAGGAGACAGAGAGCGGGGAGTTGGCACCAAGGGAAGGGGTTGGGTTCAGGAGCCGGGGCTACACTCTGAGCCAGCCCTGACCCTGGGAAGGCTCCTCTGTGCTGTTCTAGCCATATAGTGCTGCCTCCCTGATGAGTGAACACCCCCCAGCCACCACCATCCAGTACTCCTGGGGCGGTGTGTGGGGCGGGGGGGAGTAGGGGAGGCTTTGCCCTACCTCAGCCATCCTGAAGCAGCCTCATCTCAGAAACTTCAGGCAGCCCACGGCGGCGGGAGGGCCAGAGCTCTGTCGGGGGAAAAAAAATCCTACAGCTTTGCCAAACTGGTGATGAAAATCAAACTGTGCTTCACTGCAGTCTGAGATACTCCAGCATCCAGAACCTTCCTGCCCGCCCCCCCCCCGTCCAACCTGCCTCCCCTGCCAGCCAGCCCCCTTCCTGCTAGCTCCCGTACCTGGCTATGGCCCCCAGACATCCCAGCTCAGCAATGCGCAGGGAGAAAGGAGTCTTACCTCTGGCACGGGCTTGCTCTCGTGACTCTGAGCAGCTCCCCCTCTGCAGAGAGCAGCTAGTGCGCCGATCAGCCCGTATCCTGGTCCCTGCAGATGACTGTCCAGGCTTGGTGCAGGTTCAATCCCACAGTTCCCTAAATCCATCCAATCCGGAAAGGGCTACATCGCCTCCTCGCTGCTCCCCCCTGGGGACCAGGCAGCGTGTGCTCGGAGGTGGATGGGGAGAGCTAGGCTGGAGATCAGTCCCCGAGACTGTCAGAAAGCTCGCTGCGCCTTGCGCACGGTGTGAAAGTTGCTAAGCTGGCTGGGCAGGTCTGTCTCAGCGCTAACAGGACACAGGCAGGATTGGCTGCTCTCGTTAACCCCTTCAGGTCCACAGACTTTACAAAAGCTCCCAGTTCTTATTGCCCCAGCAATGACATGCCCCTGTGAAGCCCGGGGGGCTAGCAGAGAACTCCCAGCTCTCTTTAACCCTTTAGTGTCTGTATGCAATAGGGAGGTGACGGCGGGACCCCTCTGCTGGGACGGAAGGAAGGAGAAATGCAGACAGTGTACAGAGGGTGGAGGATGTTTAAACGCTCAGTCACTGTCCCCTTTGGCTCCCAGCCAGTCACATTTTTTTTTAAGCCAGTGTCCTAACGTAGTCCAGGGCTGCAGCTTCCTCTGGACTCCGCCAGCTGATCACAATGCACCCCCAGGGGCATCCCAGCCCCCTTTTCAGTCGCATCTCTTAGGATTCTAGAGGATCTAAGTTTGGAACAGCCTCGCCCAAAGGAGCAGCCCTTCGCTGTCAGCGTGTCCCACGGCCTCTCCTCGGTTGTGGGAGCGAGATTTTCGGCTTCCATCTGTACTGTGGTGGCCCTTCCCTGAACAGCTACCAGACTCTGGCTCAGGGAGTGAGGCACTGAATGACATTCCAGAATAAGTCAGATCTCTTCCTGTCACCATCATCACCCACACGCTCTCCCAGCCTGGGCCTATTATTTTAATCGCTGGCAGGATTTCAGGGTTTTTTTTTTAAATATTAGAAATCTCTGACATCTTCTTAATAGAGAATACATCTTCTGTGCAGAGACATTCTTGTGAGTAATCAGTAATTAATTCCCTCCCACGTCCCCACTATATGATGCACAGAGAGTGGGAGCTTTGAAAGCAGTCCCACGTATGCCCACTCCAAAGCCAGGCTAAGGCACATGTAAGCAGGCTACTCATGTTGAACTAGGCCATGGATCCAAAGGTTCTGCCTCCGGCTACACTAGAGAAGGTAATCTGGGAAGATACCTAACAGCTACCTCCTGGGCCACTCTGAGTCTCATCGGGATGACCCTCAATTCAGACTTCGTTGCTGTCTGAAAGACTGCCTACCAGGGGAAAGGGAGGAAAGATGTATGCCAGATCATGCTCCTGCCTGTGAATGAGAGCATCCACTCCCAGAGCGAGTGGTAAAGAATGCCACCAGAATCCTCTTTCACTAGCTGGCCAATAGAATTCCCCCAGTGGAGATAAATCTGGCCAGTCTGAGGCACTGTCTTTTCGTTATCTTCACTTTCTGTTTATGAGGATGTCTGTATTCTGATGTTATATGGGATTCAGTCATATGCCACCTATACATTATTTTTCATATACCTCACTATAAATGATTAAATACATACAAATAAATGCCAAAGCATGGAGGAAAAGGGATCCTTCCTACCTGACCTGTATGGCTTGGGATCTAGATCACCCATTATCCCTTTGGCTAAAGAAATGACCCTCTCTCGAGGGCTTATACTCCAATGGAAGGGCACACATTGGGACTCTTAATAGATGTTGTCATCTGAACCACGCCAGGCCTCAAAAGGGTGTTTTCCCCTGAAAGGAAGAAGTACCGAGCTACTTTGGACATCAAAGGAACTCAACCAAGTCTGCAACTGTACAGCCAGGTGGGATGAAATGGACACCACCACACGACAAGTGGAAGCCAAAAATCTAGTTCCCACATCTGTTAGGAGAAAATGGAACACAATGAAAATGAAGGGCTGCTCCTTGCCCTGCCTGCTCAGCAAAGGACACACCCCTTCGGTTCAGTGCTGGAAGGAAATATAAACTCCTCCTTGAGACAACATACTACTCAACCTACTCGCAGACGCTGATAGACACCAAAGGTTGGAGGAAAACAACTCAGCACAAAGAACGGCTACTTACCCTGCATTTGCTGTGGTTCTCTGAGATGGTGTTGGCGGTGTAGATCCCACTGCAGGTGTGCATGTGCCACAAATGTGCAAGATTGGAGTGTTTGCACAGTGGTGTCTGTAGGGGTTGCGCAGGTGCCCTGTGCCACCTCATGCTCCCATGCAAGGGCATATAGGGCAGAGTGGCCATGACCCTGCCTCACAAGGCAAAGCCTGGGGTTGCCGAGGACTCTGAAAAGTGAGGGATGGAGGGTGGGTCATGGGATCTGCACCCCAAAGAGCCACAGTGACTGCAGGATAGATAAATGTTCCTTCTTTGAGCATATATCAATGGGAACCCCACTGTAAGTCACTGGCAAACTGTGTGCCCTTAAGATGGTGGAAATGAGGAGTCTCAGCTGCATTAGTTGAATAGTGATTGGAGCACTGATCTCCTGAGGTTGGCCTCTAACCTAGCAGCCAAGTCCAATGTGTAATGTCTGACAAAGGTCAGTGAGTTACTCCTTGCTGTTGCCCTACAGATTTAGGATATTGCCACATTCCTGGAGTAGGTGGAAGATGTCGCTTGAGCTCTGATGGAGTAAGCCTTAATATCCAAAAGGAGAGATACTAACCAGCTAGTAACATATTCAGATGGTATGTTTTATGTGCTGGTATATTCTCTGTGATGAATCACCTGACCTTATGAGTGGCTGGCTACGGCTCCAGATAAACAAGGAGCCAGTCTGGATGGGTTTGTTCTGTCAATGTAATAAAGTCAGACTCTGGAGACATGCAAGTTCTTTTTTGGTACAGAATGGGGTTTCAGGAAGAAGGAAGGTTGGTTCAAATGGAATTCTAAGACCATCATCTGGATGAACATAGGATGAGGTTTCAACCCCACCTTGTCTCTGAGTAACGTCATAGGGAAGTTCAGCCTTGAGTGCTTGCAGCTCACTGACTCTCCCAGCCAGAATTATGGCAATTAGAAAGACTGCCTGGAGAGTGAGACAGTATAATGAGTGTCCTGAAAGAGCCTCAGAGGGAAGTTCCATGAGATTCTGGAGGACAATATTCATGTCCCATGCAAGCATAGGTTCTCTGACCTATGGGTAAACACTTAACAGGCCTTTGAGATACACTGATCCCTTCAGGTGCAAGACGACTGAGCACGACTTTAAAGGAGGATGGCAGGCTGAAATTGCTGCCAGGTGGAACTTAACGGAGCTGAACAAAAGGCAAAGTGTTTTAAATGTAATAAATAGGCAAGGATCTTCAACATCAGAACCTGCTCTAGGTCCAGGTTGTGTTGGGTTATCACACTGAGATTCTTTCCCATTTCAAGGTGGGAAAGTCTTTTTTGGAGCCGTCTTCCTAATCTGTATCAGGATTGCCTGAACCTACAAGGAGCAGTCTTTTTCAGTAGTACTCAGCCAGCCAACATCCAGTGACTATGGGTCTGGATGAAGTATCTGACCATGGTTCTGAGATCCTGGGGCCAGGCAGTCTGGGAGCTGGTTAGGAGGCTGGATGGGCATCTGTAGTATGTCTGTCAGCCACAACTGTCTCGGCCAGTAAGGAGCTACAAGGATGAGTGTGGCTCTATCCATCCTGATCTTGGATATCACCCTACGAATCAGTGGGAAGGCATGTAAGAGGCCTTGATTCTATGGCAGAAGGAAGGCATCTCTTAATGATTCAGGGTTCATGCTCCTTCTGCAGCAAAAGTTCTGACACTTGGTGCTATCCTAGATCTGTGATGGGAGTCCCCCGCCGATAGAACGCTGGCTCTGTGATGAACCTCGGCAGTGATTACTCATGGTTGGTGACAGACTGTCTGCTTAGGTAATCTATTAGATTTCAGCTGACTCCCAGGAGATGAAGAGCAACTAGGGTTATCCCGGGCTGGTGACACTATGTTCCGAGCTTGATAGCTTCCTGGCAGAGGGGTGATGAGCTGCCTCCTCCTTGCTTGTTTACATAGTACATTGCAGATGTGTTGTCTGGCAGGATCTGCACTGTTGGATTTTATAGAACAGCTAGGGATGCCATACAAGGTAGCCGTATGACTCTGATTTCCAGGATGTTTATGTGAAGTCCCATGTCCCTTATATCTGAAGATAGTCAGGTGGGCTCCCCAGCCTATTCCTGATGCGTCCGTAATCAAAGTCATCGCTCAGGAAGGGCAAGAATGGTAACCACCGTCTCATGTTATTGGGGTTTAGCTACTAATTGTTGGCCGTGGTCAGAGACTCAGAGCCCAAGCCCAGTGGAAAGGGGCAAGGCAGCTTCCGAAGGTCATGGTAGGTTCAAGCATGGCTCTGGTGTGGCTCCTAACATTCCCATCAAACCTGCTGCCGCTGGGAGGATGCTGGGTGTATGACAGAGGAGGATGGATGCCTCCTGGAGCACCAGGGTCTCTTTCTAAGTGGGCAGTCAGCTCTTACCACGTGTTAGCTCTGCAAGTAGAAGGGTGTTCCCTGCCTCTGTTGAGGCTAGTACTTGTAAGGGCTTATGTCAGAACAGAAATTTATTCAAATACAGTGAATCATCTCAGATAATACAGGTGTTACTGTGTGTGCGCATATATAATATTAGCAACACTGCATTTAACCTTTCACCCAAGAATCTCAAGGCATGTTGCAAATGTAAATTAATATAGATATTGATATATTTTCTTCATAATGCCAACGCCTTTTCTAGTGCACAGAGTCCAGCCACTTTAATGGGGAGGCTGCACATTTCTGAAACAAGGTGCCACGCTGAGACAGACTCTACATCCCAGCTTCCTCTGGATTTGAAAAATGTCCTGAAGCCAAGGCTAAATGGTGGGGGTGTGGCATCAAGAATGGATACATTTCCACAAAAAGATGCCATGGTGACTGACAGACACACCAGGAAATCCAGACAGAGAAGGCAGCAGGGGAAACACAGGCAGACACACATGGAGAACAAACCAACACCCAAGAAGAGGGGATGATCAGATAGAGGCTAACACAGGACTAAATCCTGCTCTCTTCACTCACAGGGTCAATTCCATTGATTCTGATTCCAATGGGACTAGCTCTGGGAGTAAGGGGAATAAGATTTGGCCCCCAGTGAGGCTCATAGAGATGGCCAAAGAGACAGACATATGCTAAGATCAACAGAAAGGGAGAACACTATATAAACAGGAGAAAGAAAGGGGAGAAGGCAGGTGACTGAATTGTAGCACTTTTACACTGGAATCCTGTCTCACTCCTGTGTGGGATGATGATTTCACAGCCAGCCAGGGGAGTGCTGCTTTTATCTCTACTAGCAGTGTACTACTCCACTGAGGTGGGGAACAGTATTATAAAAGTGGCCCATTTCGGCTCCTTGGCTGGAGAATACTAATTACAGCCTGCCCGATGCTGCAGGGAAGGATGGGGATGCTCCTGCTTAATCGTGGAGTGTTAGGACAGGTCAGGAAGGCCAGATACAAGAAAGAGGACGACCTTTCCACAGGCAGGCCATGTTCTGTCCATTTGACCAAATCCTTGGCAAGGATAAACAGGAGAAAAGGCCAACCCAAATCAAAAGATTAAAGCCTCACTATGTAAGCCCCGGATTTCAAATCCTAACTTGTCCAAGCTACTCCTGAAGAGCTCCACTGTTGAGAAGCCATAGGAGGAGGCATGGCAAGCAGCTGTGTGGAGGCCTCATGGTGGAAAAAATGTGACCCCAACTCACCCCAAAAAAATCAGAGAGGGGGGGAAAAAACCCTAGAACTGAAATAGTTACCGAAAAATAAACAGAAGGGAGAAAATTCATCCCATTTAACTCAACCAACTTCAATTCAGCTCCACCGGGTAGAAATCTGACACAAGGAGACAGATGAAATTTTTAAAAAGATGGATTTCTAATGACATTTCTCTGTGTTGGTGTCATGATGGTTGGGTTCTGGAACACTTGGTGCACTCTCTCTCTCTCTTCTCATTGGCTTCAGAGACAGGAGGTTGAGAAACAAAGACCGGCAATGTGCCTTGAGATATTGGAACTTTTCAGCTCTCTTCCTTAGGCAGAATTTCTCCAGTTTCTTTTAGTCTCAACCATTTCTGAGTCTGTGACACCTCTGTGACATTCTGTACCTGGTGGGAACACCCCCATGTTCATCCTTATAATATGACTGTGTGGTATCTAATGCAAAGTTTGTCATGTTGGGTGGCTTCAGAAGGCTCGTGATGTACTGAGCATTGTTGTTATGGTAATGTTATAGTAATGGTTATTATAGTAATGTAATAGGTTGTGATTTCATGTATATAGTTATGAGGCTGAAAATGTGTCCTCATGGCTTAAAGCAAGGCCAGGCAAAAACTCCCCAAGACCAGAGGGGCAGCTCACACCTCATCAGGGCATGTATGGGACAAACCCAGCCCAGCCTCACAGGAACAAAGGACGCTGGCCTAGGCAGCAACAAAAGGATCTGTTGGACTCTCGAATGAGTCACCCCCATTCCTTTGGACAGTTTGGGACTGCGATCAGGTAATGCTCACCTGACTCTGAAGGGGAGGAGCAAAGCCAAGGGGGAAGGAAGAACGTTTGCCATGCTCTCTCTCTCTCTTTTCCACCTCCATCTACAGACATCACCACCAAGCGAATGAAGCGCTCATCAAAAGGGGAGAGCCTGGCTGAAGGGCAACCAGCCAGCCTGTGGTGAGAAGCATCTAAGTTTGTAAGGGTACTAAAAGTGTTAAGATCAGCTTAGAATGTGTTTTGCTTTTACTTCATTTGACCAAATCTGACTTATGTTTTGACTTATGATCACTTAAAATTTATCTTTATAGTTAATAAATCTGTTTGCTTTGAAGCGTGTCAGAGACTCCTCTTGGGATAACAAGCCTGGTACATATCAATTTCTTTGTTAAACTGACAAACTCATATAAGCTTGCAGCGTCCAGCAGGCATAACTGGACACTGCAAGACAGAGGTTCCTAGGGTTGTATCTGGGACCAGAGATATTGGCTAGTGTCATTCGGTTGCACAATCCAAGGAGCAGCTTACATGCCACAGGCTGTGTGTGAACAGCCCAGGAGTGGGCGTTCTCACAGCAGCACAGGGTAAGGCTGGCTCCCAGAGTCAAGGATTGGAGTGACCTAGCAGATCACTGGTCCAGATAACATCAGAGGGGAATGTCACAGTAATGTACTGAACTCTCCCTATTCAACAAATAGTTTTTTGTCGAAATAACAGATGACCTAGGAATGTCTCCCTGGGTGGATCTCCAATAGCAAACTGTGAGAAGAGGACCATCTTGGTCAGGTTCTTTATAGTCACTTTTGCCAGGATCATACAGAAAAGGAGACCACACTGGATCTGTATAAACATGAATATTTATTTCTTTAAAAAGAACAGCAACAATGTATTTTTAGACAGAAACTGCTTCATTCTCCCGCTCTTGGGCATCCCTCTTTAGCTCTTCAAATAGAAAAACCATATTGCCCACCATTGAATCCAGCAGGCCATAGACCTAGAACAGAAAACAATACAAAGACTCTTTTAATGAAAACGTGATAACAAATGTTGGTGAAAGGGATTGATTGAAGCAAAAGCATCTCGCTTATATACACCTCACAAAGAATGCTCAAAGAAATATCTGGATTTTACATATTTTTATCCCTAACAGGAAATGTCTGAACTAAAGGAAAGTGTGCTTAACATTATCTGACATAGAATTAAGTATGATGATCCCTCAAGAATCCATAAGCATGCTGAAGAAATTCCAGGTCAGAACTGGGGCATGCAGCTGAATACATGATGGAATCATTCCAGCTTGGGGATCTGTTGACACAGCAGCCCATCCTAACATTTGCTGACAATTTATTCATTAGGTTTTCTTAATCTGATAAAATGCTCAGCTGTGAACCTAGCTTCATGCTAAGCTTAAAAGCAAAGAAGAGGAGACAGCACAGACCAAAAGCAACTGAGAAAAGGTGACAAAAGAAGACAGGAGAACAAGAAACATGGAAAGATAAGACCAGACTTACTTCAACATAAAGTTTTTCACGGTATTTCTCAAGTACAATGGGATCTACTTGTTCCTGGCGAGATTCTACTTGGTCTGAATCTACGCCATCCAGAAGTGTCAATTCTTTCACTTCCCGTGTGAAACTTGGAGTTCTTACTCTTTTCTCATCTTTCCCTTTTGTTTTCCTGCTGTTTGAACGTTCCTGATCATACACAGAAAGACAAACAAAGGTAGGACCATAGCATCCTTCAAACTGCAGAGTTTGCTGCACATCAGAGACAGCAGTTCATTCGAAAGAGAGGAAATCAACTCTTCCACAGGAAGATGGAGGTTTACAAGCCCAATATACACACCCTTGTTATCTGTCACATACTCTCTCAGAAACCAGTTAATCACTTTCCATCTTCTAGATTTCCACCACATACCTCTCTATCTTTTCCTGTTGATTTTGTTGCTACTTTTTTGTCCTCTTTTTCCTTCCCCCCAGCTGTCTTCTTCTCTTCCTTCTGCAAGGCTTTCCGGTCCTCCTTTCCTCCTTTTACAATCTGCTTCAGATCCACTGCAAATAAAACAATTCCAGTGATACCGGAGCATTGTTTCAAGATCCAGTACAGAGCTGCAAATCCAGTGCCTCTGTGCACTGTAAATACATTATATTACGATGTATTTTCCTCTATCTGATGTTTATAGAAGCATACTGCAAAATAGCATTCGTACAATACACTGACTTCTCAGGTATAGTCTTATTTAAGGATGGACATAAGAAGCAATAAATATGCAGTAGGGCTAGCATGTAATGGAGCAATAATGGTAATGTTTTTATTAGTATGGGTGAGAAATAGGCCTAAATGCTAATAGAAATACAAATACTAATGCTAAGCCAACAGGTTTCTGTGCCTTTAAGAGACAACATTACAAATCATGGTAAGTACTATACTTTGGACTACTTTTTCTGCTACGCTGCCTCACAAAGGGCTCAGTGGGGGAAGTGCTCAAGCAGTAATTTCAGTTGAAGCTCGGTAAATTACCTGAAATTAAATGGCACTAAAAACTACTTAAAAGGCCCAGGAAAACTTGTTTAAATGGTTTAAAGTCTGGTGTGCTAAGACTATAAATTTACTTATTTCTTCTGGAACAATTTCTACGGAAGTGTCCTTCTCAGGCATGCCGAGCAGGGATCTCAGCATTAGGGAGCGGCTCACCAGACCATCAATTGCTTCACGCCATAGCTGGAAACTGAGAAACAAAACTATCAGTATTTGCCATGGCCAAAAGTTGTTCAGGAGAGCATTCATATGCACGTGGGGGAGGAGGGGCAGGACAAGGCAGGGTTTTTGCTTCTCCTAGCATCTTGTTCTACCCTGTGCCCATGAACAAAGACACCTCACAACCAGTAAGAGCTATTGCTGCTTCCAACTAACTCAATGTGCTAACATCCAAGGTCTGACAACTATGCATAGATGGCTTCAGGAGAAATTATTTTAGGAAGTTATAGTCCCCATGGCTCTCAATAGTTTGGGAAACAGAGGTCAGCTCGATCCATAAATATAGTGAAATAAGATTTCTTCCTCTTCAACATGAGTCAATGTGGATCAGACTCCCAGCTACATCTTGGAGTTCCTGTGTCCTTCTGATTTACAGGTGAACAGAAACTTTCAGTGTGTTTACAGCCCTAAAGTAAGAGTGAATGACAGAATATGGGATACAACCACCTTTTCAAATACAATGTTAGAGAAACCTGCCCTCATAAAGGTAACACAGAATATTCTGCCAGATAACAATCCCGGAGAATGAAAAGATCTCAAGTATTCTGCAAAGCAGTAAGAGATCAATATTCTAACTTATCTCCAGAGTAAAATGGGATCTACGACTTGGACAGCTGCTATCCCTAAGCTGTAGAAAACCTTGCATGTAGAGGACTGATAGAACTCATATTGCCGGACACACTTGTCTGCTCTCTGCTGGAGTTTGCCAGTGCTACTAAGCAAAGGTATTTGTAGGAAAGGGCTTTTCTCTGCAATGGTAACATACCATGTTTGGTACAGGAGGTCCGACTGAGTTGGCCTCTGTTCAACACAAAGCGCCAATGCTGCCTTATTGAGCTGGGTCAGAGCTGCTTCTCGTTTTTCCTCCTCAGGGATTAACTGCAAAGCCTGATGGGATAGAAAGCCCAGTGAGCACCTCCTCAGCTTCAGAGCTAGAATGAGGACCCTGGGGATCCAAAACGGCAGGGAATGGGGAATAAAGCTATAAAAGCAACAGATAGGTTTCCAACAGTGCACTGCAGCAAAACTTGCACTGATAAGAGTCCAGACTGGCCTAGTTTAAGTCCAAACTAACACTGCAGTGAGGGAGAGAATTGGAAAATACCTTGTCTTCAACCTGTTGTGAGCACTAGGCTCCCAAATCCTCTGATGGATAAGGCGAACTTTTCATGTACAAGGATCTGTAAGGGAAACAGAGGGGGCTGGACCATGACCCCACCCCTCACATTCTAAATAATGGGATAATCAACACGCACTTCTCCTCCATGCTAAAAGCTTTAGCGTTCCAACAGCTGACTACTGCTAAACACAGAACATGTACAAAGTTACCCGATTCTTTTTCCTTCATCACACAGGAGCTGCAAAGTCTCCCTCAGGAATCTCTTCACAAGAGCACCCAGGACATGGTCAGCAGTGCTGAAGGATGATTCATTCCCTGCTAGGCTTTCGCTGACACACTCAGTGAATCACCCCTCTCACCTCACTGCAGTGATTTACTCAAACTTCTGATACACACACGACTTCATTCGTTTGGGAGCTGGAACATACCAGACTATTCCCAAGCAAGTAGGGTGACCAGATGTCCTGATTTTATAGGGACAGTCCCGATTTTGGAGTCTTTTTCTTATATAGGCTCCTATTACCCCCCACCCCGTCCCGATTTTTCACACTTGCTGTCTGGTCACCCTACAAGCAAGCAAAATCTCAAAGCGGTTACACCTCCATTCCTTGCCAACCCATCCCAATTTTAACAAGGACAGAGGGGTAGAACCTGTTTAAAATCCTCAAAGGAAAGGTTCCACTCTGCCTGGCTCACTTCCTCCTCCTCCACATTAATCATCTGGTTTAGGATCTCCTCCACAATACTCTTCTGGCATGGGATCTCCTCCCTAGCGCTCTTCAGCTGTGGGATCTCCCCGGTAACACTCTTCTGACATGTAATGTCAATAGCACTCTTCCAGCTCCAAATTTCCTGTACAGTGCTCTTCTGGCCTGAGACTGGCTGCACTATGCTCTTCTGGCGCGAAATCTCCTCTTCCTCTGAAGTTGAGGGAAAATTCATGTTTTGCCTCCACAAATCATGGAGCTCCTTCACCACTTGGTGCTGATAGTGCAACTGTGATAACAGAAAAGGAAAAAATAAATAGAGAGGTGAGACAAGTCTTACTTTGCAAATATGAACACCATCTAGCGATTAAACTGACACGCTAGACTAGTCTATCTTCCTGCTTAGAAACCCTAGGATGCACCACATACGTCATGGCATCATCATTCCCGAGTACTTATGCTCAGTTCAGTGTAGAAGAATATCAAATGGCAAGCTGTACCTCTGGATTCTTTCTGTGGAATAACTCTTCCTCTGTGATGTAAGCATCCACAGGAGATGGGACTCGCTCCGGTGTCCGAATTCGATCAAGCAGCTCCTTCAGATTCTCCTTCACTATGACAGCAACTTCTCGCGCAGCCAGCTCACTCTGGGGCACCACAGTAACCAAAAGAGATTTGATTCCTTGATCCACATACACACATGAACAAATTCACACACACACACACAACTATAGACATACATTCACATATATGCTCAGTTGCAAGGACACAAATACACGGATGTAAATACATCCGATATGGTGGTAATTAAAGTGATCACACAAACATCTATATTTTACAGATGATGGTATAATTTTAAAATTATTATTTAATTTGACTTTACTCAGTAGGTCATTAAACTCCAGCCATACCAGTAACTAAAACTTAAAAAAGGAAAAAAAGTAGAAGGATTTTTTTTTTTAAAAAGGACAAAGTAAGTATTTTAGGACAGACATCATTAGATTGTATACAAGAGGCACAAAAATAGATTGAGGTGATGTGGAGTGCTGATGCCACTTCATTTGGAAAACCCGTATAACTACCTAATTAACTAAAACTAGAAAAGACAATAACACAAAAAACAAAACACCTTTGAGTGCTATATAAGTAACTGATAATCTTACTCTTAGTTCCAATTTTATGGCAATAAAAACATTGCAGCACCCACATCACACTATATTCTATATTTACACATTGAGTCTGAAGCTTATATTCACACAGCTAACCACTTGGTTACCTCCAATTCATCTCTGAGGCCAGCCAGCTTATCCTCATACACAGCAATACCCCACAGGGACACCTGCAGGACAGCCCCTCCTAATAACACGGGGTGAGTATCAAACTCCCAGGACTCACTGAAGATTCCTGCCTTCCCCGACTTGAAAAAGAAGGAAAAGTTTCTAGTTTCCCCAGGCAGAATGACACCTAAGAATAACAGAGAGAGCATATCAGTTACTTGACTACAAGAGTTCTCTTGTCCCGCTGAATTCCTCTTCCAAATACTTCACAAATCTGCTTATTTTCTGGTGTTAATGTCTGTTTTTCAGCCAGATATCACACCTAACATCGCCATCCATCTTCCAGGTTTACTCCCATCCATCAGGTTGCTGAATGGGTTTTTTCTCTTCACCCTTCCAATCCCTAATTTTACCTTGATCTCAACACTCTCAGTACACGTTCTGCCCCAATTTTTCAATAGAAAATCATGCGGTTTTAGATATTCTACCCATACAAATTCTGGCTAGGACTCACCCTCTTTCCTCCAACCACTCTTAAAAGGGATCTCTCTCACATGTCTCCTCTGGCATTAGTCTGCTCTAGGAGCCCCAGATTGCTTCTTAAGGAGAATCACCACATATGTTTGCTTTGGCAGTGGCCTGACTCAGATAACCCCTGAACATGTCCACCTCACATGTTTGCTTTGCCATGGGTATAAAACCCATACAGTAATCTTTAAGGGATCCACATCTCACCTGGTCTGGTGTTAAAGTAAAAATACTGCATCCCTTTCTCCTTAGTTTCTTCAAAGGTAACAGGCTGGGCTTGCCTCCGCCAATCATACCATATGGCAGCTGTGCCATCATTGCTTACTGTCAGGCAGGATTCAGCCTTCTCACCCGCCAAAACTTCAAAGGTGATTCGGGCAGCAATGCCAATTTCATCCTGTGTGGAAGAGAGAAAGAAAAAGGTAACCACAGGATTTGCCTTCCCATGACTAAATGAAGTGATACTACAGCTGGCTGTTTAAACTATTAGATCCAGCGTGACAGAAAGTGCTGCACTGTTTGTCCCTACCCCCACCAAGTTGCCACTATCAGGAGGTGGACTGAGGCTGAACAGAAACACAAACAAAACTCCCTGTCTCTGTTTCTAGATCCCTCCAAAGCAAGTACAAGTTTAGCAACCACTTTACGATGTCCAGAATAACCCCTGCTGGTTACACTCAATATACAGCTATGACTTGGGAAAGAAAGAAAACTTGGCCTTATATTTCAAAACAATTGCAAATTTACCCTATGAGAAGTGGTGCTGCCGATCCAACGAGCTGGCTGTTCACAAAACTGCAAAGATGGACCTAATACTGGTTCTGGAACCACATCTGGATACTCTTCTAAGGGATCACTGCTAAACAAAGCAACGGCCAATATTCTCTTGGAACTATTCAAGCAAGTTATTATCAAGCACTGAGGAACAGAGTGGCTGTTTAGAACACTCACATTAACCAAGAAACAGAGGGTTAATTTCTGATTAACCATTTCATCTGTAGGGTTCAACTGTAGCCAACAGACTGAAAACTCATCAAATCACAGAGTCCTCTGATTACAGACAGTGCCATTGGACTGCAGCTTCGAGGGGGGGTGCAGGAACTCCAAACATAGACTGATATTGTCACCACCAAGAATGGGCAGGATGGAACTCATGATGATGAAATGGACAATACACCTGCCTAAGGAAGGCTGGGGACAGATCACTAAATGAAGAGGCAGTACCCACCAAAGAATGGACCAAAGGTAATGCCCACCATGGGCAGAAAAAGATATCTGAGGAAGATAGAAGACTGAGGACACCTGAAGGAGATGCACAGTCTGGAATAACTAGGGGCAGATACTCCACCCTGCCTAACCTAGGGCACAGTGGAAAGGGGGTGGGCCATAAGAAGTTGGTTTCAGCTCCTTGATCCCCAGCCACGAGGCACCATTGCTAGTTCAGTGTCTTACAGGAGCACCTCTAACTTTGCCAATGGAGAACTGACCATAGCAATGCTTCACTCAGCCATAAATCCTCCTCTTTCCACCTATGCTGCACCCTGGAGCACTCTCAACATGGTCCCTTACGTCGGGATGAGGAGGGCAGTTGGTATTGGAGGCAGTGGAGCTACCTCCATCAGGTTTCCACCAGTGGAGAATTCCCCCTGCACAGGGGAGTTCTCTACTAGCGATCTCTGGCTTTCTTAAGGCCACTTCCCTATCCTCTGTGGAGAACCTGGCCCATTCTGGATAAGGACCGTTGGTCAGTATCCACAATTCCTTATCACTACCATCAAACATAACTTACAGGCTCTCTCTCTCTCCAGTGGCGCCTTCCTTATTTTCCTTGCACAGCAGGAAATACTGTGCTGAGACAGAAGTGAAAGGTTGCCCTTTACCAATCACTTCCAGGCCATCTAGGTCCTTGACAAAAGGTAATAGACATAAAAAAAGAAAAAGGACATCTGTTAGTTTTTCTTCTTACACAGAAGTCAGACTAAGTCAAGCTAGGCTATGGTATATCCTTTGATAAGGAAGGAGAGAAGCACAGTATGCTGACTTAAAAAACAGTGCCTTGTGCTTAGGAGAGAGTCCACTGGTCTTACAGGGTGATTAAAATCCAGCTCCTCTAGGATGGATTTTAGCTCCTGTCGTCGATACCTCAGGAAGAGACTCTTATCCCAGGTGAAACGGAAAGGGGACTCCTTTGCAGATCTGGAACCTGTGGAATTAATCACACGTGAGCTCAGTGTTTACACACCACATGCTTATTGGTTTCACTTTCTCCCCGACCACTGATCTTGCAACAGTCCAAATATCCCCCACTGTATCACTGAGAAAAACAGTTTCATCATTGTAAACTTAATCTTAGGAGGGCCCTGGCAGTGCCGCCTAGGGCTACAGTAGTGTAGCCTTCCACTTGGCAGGTCCCGCCATGTGATGACTAGATGCCAGACAGTGTAAGCTGCTTCACATCAATCCCTCCCACTGCCAGAAGGGATCCTTGCAATACGAGCTTCCTCGCAGCAATTTAAAACTACTGGATAGTTAATCTTTGCTGTTCCACACACCTCCCCGTTAATGTTGTGCCTCCACCCATTTCCTCACCCATCTCCATCCTGACACTCTGAGGTTTCCCTACATGAGTGATAGGCTCTGGATAGCCTCGCTCCCTCTGGGTCAATGTGATCATCAGACCAGTGAGTTCATGTCCAATACACTCAGGCTGGTTCCAGAACTCACTTCCTACATGGTAGCCCTAGGGAAGAAAAAGAAGGTCGCCACCATGCAATGATAATCTGTCTCTCAGTCCCACAAGAACTAAGCAGAAGGCATCACACGTTGTTCATAAGAAGATTTAACCTCTCCTCAATCCATATGGACACTCTGAGTGAATGAAAGATCAAATGATACTAACACAATATATTCCCATTGATGTGAATCCTTTTTAGTGCTGTAAATACACAGCAAATGACTCTTTTGTTTTAGCCCAGGAACATTTCCCTTCAGAGCATCTTCTGAATGGAAACCTCTGCCATCTAGCCCTGATCCATTAGATCTTTGTTGCCTGAAAATAGTAATTTCTGGCACATGCCATCTCCCCAGCCTCTGCTGCTCTTTAGTAGGAGGCTCACTGCATGGCACTGCCCCATGCACTAAAGCTCTTTAGCATGGCGCCCACAAGAGCAGCGTCCATTAGATCTAACCAATACTTGTTACATCATCAACGTTTTTAAATCAAATGATGTTTCTCCTTGAAATAACTGAAATCTTCGTAATTCATTTCGGACCTGCAGTGGATGTGGGAGATGCCTAAAGATGGCTCCTCAATGCCAGTCCCAACAGTATTATTCATGACACTAACACAAGACCAGAATAATCAGGACTCTGAAGAAGTGGGGCTCTCACCTTCCCATAGTGCAGAGTAGGGAGGCTTCGGTCGATAAGATACCGTTCTTCCTGGACTCGTCTGTAATCCTCTGAGAGATTCATCAGCAGTTCATTTTCTGGTTTCTGAAGAAACTCTAAAAACAAGCAAAACAGAATCACCTTTTTTCCAACCAGAGTCTCCAGAAAATCAGTCTCACTCCTTCCAGCTACCTCCCTCTCCAGCATGGTAACTCTCTTCCAGTCACCACCCCCTCCTGCAAATGTGCCTCATTGCTACTTCCAGCCACAGCCGTACAAGCCACCAAAGCAGCATCCTCACAGCCTGAATGTGCTGAATCACCTCACCCAGCACTACTGGAGTCTGGGGAGCACTAAAAATGTGTGGATAATTGCACAGCTATACAATTTCCCAAATCAGCCAGACCTTGGTTTGTCAGGGGTAGTAATAACTTACTGTGATGGTGTTTGGTTTACACTGTCTTACATGGCATTCCACACAATGAAGTTGTCGGAGCTTTACTCACTACTCAGAACTCTCTGCTGCTTCTTCCTGAGTGCCACATTATGATGCCAGTTCTGGAGGGCCCTGTGCTGTGATGGTGGGGCCCAGAGAGACTCTCTCTTCTTCTCTTCCCCATGTTTCTCTCTGTACTTCTCTAAAGCTGCCACTGTACCATCCAGATGTGAGTCTGCAATCAGCTCAGCTAACTGAACAGAAATTAAAATGTTAGATTAGCCTATCCATCCATGCACAGGCACCACAAAAACAAATGAGGCAACGGGGTAAAGAAAAGAGTGTTCTGGATTGGCACTGTCTCTATGCAACCACTTCTGGATCAACAGAGTTTCTGGCATTCACAGCATCACTCGCAGACTGTGTAAGACTATACTACATTGAGTAGTCAGACATAAGGAATGGCACTGTCTCATCACCTCGCTTCTCCTTGTGCAACTCAGTACTGGTGCTCTCAGCAGAATCGCTGACAGAACTGGAGCCCGGAACTGTCCAATTCCTCTTACTGTGGGACTCTTCTCCAGACAGGACTTACTAGGCCTGGCATTGCAGCTACTCTGCAAGCAATTTCCCCCCATATGGGCAAACCATGTCTCAGGCCAGAGAATTTTCTGAAGCATTTTCAATTAAGCCTAAGTCTTTTGCACTCACCACTAGAACTGTGTGAATAATAGATTTTTTGGTTGACTAGCCAAACAAAAAAAATCATTTTGGATTGACCCAAAACTTCTTTTTTTTTCCAGTTTCCGTGGTGGCAGTGCCCCAAATAGCCCAGTGGCAGTACTCACCTGGGATGCAGGAAACCCAGGTTCCAATCCCTGCTCTGGACTAAGAACCTGAACCAAGGAGTTCCCGCTCCTAGGTGAGTGCCCTAACCACCAGGCTATAGAATCTTACTTCTCTCTTTCATGAAAAGTGGAAAGACTTCCCCAGAATACCCAATAGCCTGGTGGTTAGAGCACTCACCTGGGAGGACAGACACCTGAGTTCAAGTTTCTGCACCAAAGCAGGAATTTGACCCTGGGTCTTCCACATCCATACTGAGTGCCCCAACCAGTGGACTATTGGGCATAAGGGAGGCACCATCACCACCTCCTCCTCAGTTTTGTGAATGCCACACAAATCCCCTTGTAAATGTAGCTAGAAAGAAATTTGGGGTTGAAAATGACAAGTTTGTAAATAGTTTTGGATCAACTGGAAGTCCTTTTTTCAGTGAATAAACTATTCATGCAAAAAAATGCATCCAACTCTACTCACACTCTACTTTTAGGACAGCATTTAATGGCAGCCCTTTCACAACTTTATAAACCAACCTCAGCATTTCCTCTAGCTAAGGCTTCTCTCTTGAATTCCTGGAGACTTCCTAAGATGCTGTGGGGGAGAATCTGTTCACAGTTATCAACAAATGGTTCTTCTGGCCCTACAATAAAGCAAGACAGATTGTGAGATCACAGAGCGCCCCTCATCAAACATAATGGACAGAAATAGTAACTGAGACTACAAGAATTTCAGGTTCATTTCTGGACTCTCAAAAGTCTAGCCACAGGTAGTTCTAGCAAAACCAAGAGTAACAGGTAAGAGCTAAAGTTTAACCCTACCAGAATAACTCAGTGGTTTCTTGGATGCATCAGTAACAGCAGGATATGCTACCAGGAGCTGTGCCTTCTTCCCAGCCTCTTGGGGTTTGTGTCTTCGAATGAGGAACTTCCTGGTAATAGGAGTTTTCTCCCCTTCTTGGGGAAGGCGTGGAGTATGAAGCTACAGAAACAGAATATACAGTCCCAATGAGGTTAGGTACAGCACTGCCTCATCTCCACCCTTCTGAAGTTGCTGGGGAGGGCCTGGAAGTAAAGAACTCACCAAGATCTGTCTCCACACTTCTGGTCCTCCTCAGGAAGGTGTGGTGTATGGAGCTACAGTTATCAGATTAAGTAACATCCTAACTATCTTGACTCTGCTGCTTTAATGGGGCAGGAGAATTAACTCTGAGTGGCCTCCTGCAAGAATTTTCTGCACCATAGCTTAGTGACAGGTGCTACCTCTTAAGTAGTTTAGTTTGGGTTTCATAAAGGTGCTATCTTTTTTTTCAAAACCATAGAAATCTTGAAAGAAAAAAAAAGTTGGAAGTGTGATTCTGAACACACCAGATGGTTCATCCTGACATTTAAGATCTTAGTATAAAATTAATCCTCCACTTTCAGCAGCTTTTTCACAAAAACTAGCTAAAAATTCTGATGATTTGACAGCCCATCAGAAATAGGACAGTGGCAAATGGAACAAGAGCAAAACTCCTATAGTTTGTTTTGATGAGACCCCCCCCCACAAACCCCCATTCAGGATAAAGGGAACGTTTCAGTGAAGGCAGCTACTCCCTGTGACAAGGGACACAAGATTTTAGACACACCTTCTCTAGATCTTCCACCTTGATTGCCAGAGCCTGGATTTCATCTCCTTGCAGAACAGCGCTGACAGGCTCAGGCTCCTCTTGAATTGGTGGGGAGGGCTGCTCAAATGTCTTCACTCTCTTCTTATCTGAAACACAAGCACAGAAGTAAAAACACTTTGTCTTCCTCTCCCAAGGAAACCCCTTCTTTCTTTCGGGTGTATGGAAAACTAGAACTCAGTATTGCCTTTGCTCAGCACATCATGGTATCCACATGATTTGAACATGGACAGTGGGTTTCATCTGCCCCATTCCCTTCACCCGGGCTTAGACACAATGCAATACATTTTCAAGTTCAGTAGTACATTTCCAGCAGGCAACAACCTAGAACGGAAACAAAGAACTTTTACAAAAGTTTCCTATTTCAAATGGAAATGGAAATAGAGACCTTTAACACACAGTTACACACTCAACTGCATTATAGTCCTTAAACAAAAACTCTGTCGTGTGCAAAAATATCAGATTTGTATATTCAGGGAGACATTTTTGCTGCTCATTACCTTGTGATCATTATATCTTCCTTGTCTCTCCTTTTGGTCTTAGATTGTACATTTTTCAGGGTAAGAACTATCTTTGTGTTAGGTGCCTGACAGCACTTAACACAATAGACCCTGGTTGGGACCCCTCAGTGTTACCACAATTCAATAATAAATAATCCTAGCTTTAAAAGGCTTTCCCCACCTTTCACTCAAAGCAACGAAAGTTTCTCCAACCAGAAAGAAAATCAGTAAGAGTCATTTATTTATTTATTTTTGAGACAGGTATGTTAACATAATTAGGAATATGCAATATTATATTTCAGTTCCTTTCAAATGTTAAAAAGAATATCAGGATGAAACCTCCTTCTAATTTTATGTAATACGTATTTTGAAAACATATGAGGTCACAGCACTTCTCAGAGGCAGATTTAGCAGTCTTCTCACTGACTATAATTGGTATTTGGAAATCATTCTCCCTAGGACTCCAATATTTATCTGGGTAAGTGGATTAGATATGGATATAATGTGCATCTGTGATAAATCACTTGCATGTATACTGAGGGTAGGGCTAGCCAAGCCATCCAGACCTGCCCAGTTATTTCTGCATTCTCATTGAAGGCATATATATTCCTTTTCTGTCACCTGCTGCAAATATTAAAGCATGTCTTACCATGCACACAATTAGACATACTGGAGCTGCTGCTACATCTCCAACATAGGTGCAGCTTCTGGAAAACTTAACCTGCTGAGTCCTGCCTCCCTCTAAAAAAGAATGCCTGGTAAAAGTCTAGATAAGGGCAGGCGCAGATGAGATTTTCTCTTATAAAGTTAACGCACAGTAGGCAGCTGGTAACAGTATCAGAACCACTGACTATCATGTTCAGCGTGTGGCCCTCGCAGTTCTGTTAAAGCAAGGTCGGTTTCACTTGGATACTCTCAGCCCTAATGTCCAAAGCAGGATTGTCAAGGCAATGCAAGGTCCACTCAGACACTCCATCACTATTTCATGCATGGCTGGCGGTGGTGACAGCGGGCAATGGGAACGTTTCCAGGGCTCCCAGATTGTCCCAGTGGATCTCTGGCTACACTACCTGGGTGATGGCAGGATGTACAAGTGCAACCTCCCAGTGTGTTAGGGACCCCGAGGTGGTGCCAGAGACATGCCCCAGTGACCGCCTGGCAGCGATACCAATGCCTCTTAGCTGTATGCCAGCACAGCAGGGCTCTGGAGCTGGTACCAGTGCTGTGCCGTCAGGGCCTTCCCCTGTCACTGTGCCTGGGCGGGTGGGGTCCCTGCAGAGGTGCCTGGACCGTGTCTCTGTGCCTGGGGGGAATCCTCAGGCCCCCACACTGTGCCCAGAGTGGGGGGGGGTGTCTCTGTGCCTGGGGGAGAAGTCCCCAAGTCCCCACTCTGTGCCTGGAGGGGGGGGTCTCTGTGCATGAGGGGAGTCCCTGGGCCCCCTCACTGTGCCCAGAGTGGGGGGGGGGGGTCTCTGTGCCTGGGGGAGAAGTCCCCAAGTCCCCACTCTGTGCCCGGGGGGGGTGTCTCTGTGCGTGGGGGGAGTCCCTGGGCCCCCTCACTGTGCCCGGAGTGGGGGGGGGTCTCTGTGCCTGGGGGAGAAGTCCCCAAGTCCCCACTCTGTGCCTGGAGGGGGGGTCTCTGTGCGTGGGGGGAGTCCCTGGGCCCCCTCACTGTGCCCAGAGGAGGGGAGTCCCTGGGCCCCCACACTGTGCCCGGAGTGGGGGGGGGGGGTCTCTGTGCCTGGGGGAGAAGTCCCCAAGTCCCCACTCTGTGCCCGGGGGGGGGTCTCTGTGCATGGGGGGAGTCCCTGGGCCCCCTCACTGTGCCCGGAGTGGGGGGGGGTCTCTGTGCCTGGGGGAGAAGTCCCCAAGTCCCCACTCTGTGCCCGGGGGGGGGTCTCTGTGCGTGGGGGGAGTCCCTGGGCCCCCACACTGTGCCCAGAGTGGGGGGGGGTCTCTGTGCCTGGGGGAGAAGTCCCCAAGTCCCCACTCTGTGCCCGGGGGGGGTCTCTGTGCGTGGGGGGAGTCCCTGGGCCCCCACACTGTGCCCGGAGTGGGGGTCCCTGCAGCAATGCCGGGGCGGGGGAGGGCCCCGCTGTGCTGCCGGTCCCAGCGCCCCGCCCCTACCCTGGGGGGTTTTGGTCCGCGCATCCTTCTTGCTCGACTTGTTGACGGTGTCGGTCACGGAGACGAGCGAGGGGACCCTGCGGCCGCCCCGAGGCTCCTTCTTCGAGCTCTGAGGCGCCGCCGCCGCCGTCGACTGCATCCCGCACGGCCCGGGAAGGCAACAGGCTTGGGCCGGTCTCCCTGGCAACCCCTCCGCCCCAGCCACAGCGCCTGCGCGCGTTCCTCGGGCGACAAGCTCCGCCTCCCGCACTCTACGGTCCGGGGGAGCGACGGCTCCCTGGAATCGTTGCCACGCGCTGGGCGCCGGTTGTGCGCATGCGCGATCCATACGGGCGGGAGCGCGCGTATGCCTTGGAGAGTGGGTTGACTTAGCGCGTGCGCAGTATCAGTCTCGGAGGCGCTTGCAGCTGGTCAAGCCCTGTGTTGCCCATAGGTCACAAGGGCAATGAGGGTGTTGAGGGGCAAGGGAAGGGGGAGGTTGCTCTGGCGACTGGGGCAATTAAAGAGGCAGCGTTGCATTGTGAGGAGTGGTGCCCGTGCGTTGCCCCTGTGTCCTTCGGCATCCACCAGCATCTTCCTCCTCCCCTGCCCTCCTGGGCTCAGGGGCTTGCCCATCCCCGCCGCCTCCTCTGGGGCAACTCTACAGCCCCTCCCACGGGTGCCTCCAGCCCATGGGGGCTTTCTGCAGCGTTGTGCTACCTTCCCTCCAGGGCAAATGCCTCTCAGCAAGGCGGCTTCCCCAACCTACACAAGGCTGAACCTCCCCTCAAAGGGGGTTATCGGAGTGATGGCAAAGCAGCGCAAAACGGGGACGGGTCTGAACCAGCCCCAGTCGCTGGGGATAAAGGGCCCACAGCCCTGGTGCCCGTCAATCTTCGCCTTCCCCTTGACTCTGCAGTAGCTCCACAGCCCCAAGACAGTCCATCCAAGGTTTCTTCTGGGCCACAGAGGAATGTTCTGGTTCTTGGCAGCCCGTCCACGCTCTCTCGTGCGCTCCAAAAGGAGCATTCTGCTCACTCCCATTTCAAAAGGAACTCCCCTCTCCTCTCGCTTTCTTTGCCCGTTGAACAGGGAAGCCAGCGTCTGGTCACAGAAACTCCCAGCACAGAATGCTATGTCCCCGCTTAGCAAGCTCTATGCGGAGGCCTTCTCTGCAGACACTTTCTTACCAGGGTTACACACATCCTTTCTTATAGCAGCAACATGATGCAGCCACCACTCTTCAGTTAGCTGAAACAAGGTCAATAGCATTCCTTCTCCCCACACCTCGGCTATCGGAACCGGGACTACTACTCTGTGGCCTTAGGCCTACTATCACACATCTGAGGACAAGCTAAGAAACTAGAGAAAAAACCTGCACCACATCTTATTTCTACGGCAGTGGGGAGGGAGGGACAAAGAAATGTCCAGGGAGGGGGCAGTCCACCTCATGTCCCCCCCTTAGCTATGGGGCTGGATCCCCAACATGCAATGCTTTTTGCTTTCTTCAAGATAGTGCAGTGCATGCTGGGACTTATCCTTTCTGTCGGCTACCCTCCCAAAGCCTGCCCCTCCCCCCCCCCCCACATTAAAGATGGGGCATTGTATTCTGGGACCTATCATCTCCCTGGTTTTAAAGTGTTGCTTGGCTCATAATTGATCATTGCATGCTGAGATCTTCCAGAACTGTGGGATGCACAGCAACCTACATAATAAAGTGCCACCTGGCTCACATGGAAGCATTGCATGCTTGGCCCAGTGATTTCCCTGGGCCTGACCCTATATTTAAAGATGAGGGCTACCAGAAGAGCAGATTGCAGAATTCCTGTGAGCTGGATTTGACTCACCTCTTCTTAATAGAAGCATAGTTCTAACCATCCAATTGGATGTAGCTCTTTTAGGCCAATTTCCATCCATTTTAGGCCATGCTTTAGCTCCAAATTTACCTCTCCTCAACCCACAAAAACAAGGTGCTATTAGTGCTTTATGTTAAGAGATAAGAAATATTTTTTCAAACCAAGGTGATATCAGACTTTACACACATTAAATGAATGGCACATTGTTTCTTTCCCTGCTTCCTCCACTGCTATTTATTGCTGTGGATTTTTCATATTTCCATCTTCTTCATCGTACATTTTAAAGGCCTGTGTCACAGATTCAGCTTTTGAGAGCTTTGTATATACCTTAATTCCAGCACCATTTGGTGACCAAAAATATAATTGCTTTAGTTGGTCTCATCACAGTGTCTTGCAACATGGTGCTTTCCAATATTGAGAAACAGATTCAAGATAAAGCAATATGGTTACAGCAAATTCTTGGCAAGTATTGATCATGTGTCCTGGGGTTCTCTGACTAATTAGTTTGGCAATAAGCATCTCATCAATAGGCATCATTTCTGACAAATTAAAGGAGAATACGAAGCCCAACCCTGTAAAGTGTTGAACACTATAGTCTCCCCAATTCCCATTGAAGTCAATAACATAAGGTGCTTAGCAACTCACAGGAGCCAGGCCTTAGTTCATAAAACTTTTCCTGTTGAAAAACCTGTCTTCACCACAGCAGGTTTTGACACTGTCACCCCATGTTAATTTCATTTGAGAGGATGTGAGTAATAAAGAGGCGTTCCTAGACTGAACACCTTCAGGATATTTAGATCTTCTGCTTCTCAAAGAAATCCCAGTTCTGATGCAAATGGGCACACAAGTCTGGCTACTTAGCTGATGAGCATGAACAGAAGACCAAATACTCGATATTCTCAAGATGGTGGGTGCAAAACCCCACCTCATGACAACAGCTCGAGAACATGGCTGGAGGAAGTGTCCCCTTCTGAATATTTATTTGCAATTTATTGAATGAAACAGAGCTGCTGGTGTGGATTACTCCACCTTCCACAAAGCAGGGAATGCTGCCAGAGATCAATGCAAAATGCCCTGGCGAGCATTTCTGTGCTACCAGGTCATGGCCAAAGCACGTTACAACAGGAAGCTTGCTGCTCATTCCAAAGATATTTGTTTTCAGCCCAAGGCACCTGAACTGCCCAAAGAGGGGCTACATTAGCAGCTTGCTAGAAGCCCAAGGGCCCACCAATGAATCAGATGGCATTGACCCTTATCATTTAGCGGTGCAGCCTAGAGTGATTACAGGTCCCAGCATGCACCATGTGCTTGTCAGACAGAAGGTTCCTCTCACCTGCACTGCTCAGCAGCATCATGATAGACTGATATTGTAAAAGATTCTCCAGGCAAGTACATTCATCTGGCTCAAGGGCCCATCCCTGTTTTGCTCACGGCACAGCCATGTGATCAGACAGAGCATCCGGATGTGGAGCAAACACCTGGAGGAAAAGAGCAGGCTGAGGCTTAGGCTCAATTTCCAGTGCTGAGCAGTGTGGTTGTGATCCACCTTACGTGACTGATCTGCTTAGTCAAGTGAAGCGGTCTTCAACTGAGAATAGGATGACCAGATGTCCCGATTTTATAGGGACAGTCCCGATTTTTGGGTCTTTTTCTTATATAGGCTCCTATTACCCCCCACCCCTGTCCCGATTTTTTACACTTGCTATCTGGTCACCCTAACTGAGAATGATGGGACAAATGTGGCATGTATGCCTTCCAATAGGTACCAATGCTAATTTCTGCTCTGTTCAAAATTTCCTAAGGTAACAGCTGTAGTGCACCAGTTACAGCCCTTGAATGAAACTAGGAACGTCTTCAGGAGATTCATGCCTTTCAGTGCCATCACTACCACACATTTGTATGTGCAAATTCTGGCCTTGCATCTCCCTACACCCACAGTTTCCTCATGTCAAATGCACAGAGCACTGCAGAATTATTTCTCTGCAGCCCAGGCTGAGGGAGAGTCCATGTTCCCGCTTCAAAAAGGTCCAGTAACAAATCTTCAACAACTAACCCAAATGGGGATTTCCTGGATTAGGCTAAAAAGGGAAAGGGAAGATTTATATTAGGGAAACAGAAGCAAGTCCCCCTATATTTACCTTAGAAACCTCTTACTGGCTCAGGCTAGAGGCTTTTCAGCTCAAGGCACCTGGGTTTACGTTTATGTAGCTTTGGAAGGCCTTGGGTGACATGAGTTTGGTTGGCCTTATCTTAGTCCCAGATATACACTGTAGGTTGGGAAACCACTTCCTCTTTTATCACTTCAAAAGTTTTTTCCCCCTGCTGTTAATAGTTCCTCTTTAATTAATTAGCCCTTACCGTTGGTATAGGTACTTCCACCTTTTCATGTTTCTCTGAATGTATAAATATCTGCTCACTGTATGTTCCATTCCATGCATCTGATGAAGTGGGACTGTAGCCCACGAAAGCTTATGCTGAAATAAATGTGTTAGTCTCTAAGGTGCCACAAGTACTCCTGCTCTTTTCACTTCCTCTGACACACTTGCCCTCAAAAAGCATTGGGCCTGACGGACTCAGATAGGTTTTTTTACTCTTTCTGGCAAAGCACCCACCCTTTAATTCCGGCCTACGTCACCCTCTACAGTTACCTTGGTTGTTCCCAGACCCACACAGAGCACATACTGAAGGACAAATTCAAGGATTGCTCTTATCAACACTGATGGAAGCTTGCCAGCCCCAAGCGCATTCCTTACCACTTCACAGAGCAGCGCATAGGTAACTGGCCCCTTTGCCTAAAGCAAAGACCAAATGGCATCCAGCAGGCTGATAATGAGGGGAACGTGTCAGAGACTGTTAGCATGAGTCACTGCTTCTTAGGCTTAGTGAGACTGACTCAGAGAAGGCTTACTCATGTATGTCACCTGGGTGGCAAACTCCTCAGCACTTCAGGAAGCACCAGTGGGGATTCATTCTAATCAGTGGAAGTGGGTGAAATTACTAGTTCAACCTGTTAGGCCAATAATTAAGAACAATCAAGGTGTCAATGAGGAATAATTGGGCCCTTGCACCTCATCAGATCACTGCATTCCTTTCAGGTGTCTTATTTCCCCTTCCTTAGTGAGACTGTGCTCATGCTATGTGCTTCCATTGCACCTGTCAGTTGGGGATTTCAAAGCACTTTGGGTATTATCCCCATTGTACAGCTGGTGAAACTGAGGCACACCATGGTTAAGTGTCTTAATCGAGGTCAAGCAATGCATCAGTGATAGCGTCTGGAACAGAACCCAGCTCTGTTTCCAGTTTCCTTCTCTGCCAAGCAGATGCCGCCGCCTCCCATAACAACAACTATAATGATCTGAAACATGTTTGACTGATTGTGAATTTTATTAAAAGACTTTAAAAATAATGGCCCTGAGTCTGCCCTCATGTCATCTTCTTCTTCTATGCCATCTCCATTACTGGAGGTTTGCAACAATGGTAGTCCATTCTGTACAGTCCTCTTCTAACCTTTTTGTGGATGAGCAGTCCTTTTGATCCACCCAGGATATCATCTCACCACCCAAAATTTTCTTTTTCTGCCTCATATTCTGCCATCAACTTTCCCGTCCAGTGCCCATAAACATGGACTGCCCCTTGAACCTCTTAAAATATGCCCTGCAAATCAAATCTTTCTTTTAATAAGATCTCTAACTAGCGTTTGCAGAATTCCAGTAATCTCCAATACTTCTTCATTGGTTACAGTCTATCTGTGATAGTTTCAGAATTCTATAACACCATAATGTGAAGGATTGCAGTTTCTTTATTATCAATTGTTTGAATATCCATATTTCACAGCTGTAATTTAACATAGACCAAATGTAAGTTTTTAAGAGCTGGAATTTAGTCTTCCTATTTATGTCGCTCCTCATCAGATGTTTATTCTTCCGCAGTATCTGCTCTCACTTACGCTGGTGTAAATCAGGAATAACTCCAAATCAATGGTATAGACTGGGATGAGTGAAAACAGCATGAGACTCAATGCATGCTTTTGTTTCACATCCACCTACAAAGGGCTCTCTTGCCCTTTTCAATCCTGATCTACAACCCACTGACATCGATGAGTCTTTCAATTGTCTTCTTTGGGCTTTGGATCAGGCCCTGAATGTGGAGGTAGAATAGTTACTGGTAACAGGAATTTTCTGTGCCCACAGTATAGTAGATCTGAATGTGAATATAACTGAAATTGGCTATGATGGGTTTCACAAAAACAATAATAGCAATCCATACAGTGTGCTTTCTTCAAAGGGACACTGTTCAAATATTGTGTACTAATTTTAGTACTCCTTTGCATATAGTTTCTTCTCAAAGACTCAACATTTCTTTCCCTACCAATTTTGGACCCATTTGACTCATTTACACCCATTAAAGTCAAAAGGATGGTGGAGGTGTAACTTAATGCACAATAGCTGTCTAGCTGCATTTGGCAAACTTTGTTCCCGTTTCTCCCACCCATACTCCTAATGGAGGGGAGGTGAACTTGCCTGATTTTGATAATGTCCTTATTTGTTCATGAGCATAATCAATTACATCAACAGCCTTGGAAATCACCAGGAAGAACATTATTTTCTCTGGATCCCACCGCCATCGCAGGGCTAAATAAATATGAACGAAGTCACTTCTCTGCCACAGCACAGTGAGGGTTGATCTGGCCTGATAAAATCCCTAGCCAACTGGTTGTTCTTTTAAAAAAACCTTTCTGCCTCCTACAGAATCCATTCGGAGGTGCCATACACCAGCTGATCAGCAGATATGAAAAATGGCATTGGGTTTCCAAATCAGTCAAAGGGAGGCCAACCGACAAGACCAACAGGCCATGCAGATTTCTTATGGGGAAGCGAGTTTAACTTTGCCTAACTCACATGTGTGGGAGACTCCTCAGGAAAAGCTACAGATGGCAGCAAGTGAAATTTCCTATTAATTATTTCACTTCCTATCTCCCACCCTTTATCTGTCACATCCATTTAGCTTATAAATTCTTCAAGGCAGGGTCCACTTCTTACTCTGTGTCTAGACAGATCTAGCATAATGGGGTTCTAATGCCAGGCATGGCCTCTAAGCACTTGCGTAATAAAAACAAATAAATAATGAATTCCTTATTTCTGCAGGATCACTCAGAATTTTACTTTCTAGGCTATGTCTACACTATGCACCTTCTAGCGACACAGCAGTGCTGCTACAGCTGTGCCGCTAAAAGGCGCGCAGTGTAGCCGCTGTTTGTCAGCGGGAGAGAGCTCTCCCGCTGACAAAAAACTTCCACCCTTTTTTCCCCCACACTCCTGAACGACAAAAGTTTTACCGACAAAAGTCTAGTGTAGATAAAGCCTTAGTCACTATGAGCTGAGAAAAGCAGTGGAAGGGAAAAGATCAAAACAAAAACATCTGAAACATAGACCTAGAATTGGCAATGCAAAATAATTACAGCTGTTCTGGCACATGGCTTACTCGTAAACCTTGACACAGGACAGGCCCTCGGCTTGTATGGATGCAGAGAGATTTTCCCCATCTATTACAACAATGAAGGTGTCAGGCAAACTTTGGACCTAAATTTCTTTAGTATCTTTAACAACACCCATAAAAAACCTAAATACAGTTTGTGCAACCACATATCTAGGGCAGAGCCCCAGGACTGAATCTGATTTTGGAACTGCTGAATACACAACTTGGACTTTTGTTGACACTGTAGGATTCTTGACTTTGGGCCAGAAGGTCATTCATAATGTTCCACGGCCACACAAGGACTTCTCCTTCCCAAGGCTGACTGTAGCCCTACACTGCAGAACGAAAGGGGCGGTAAATTCAAGCTGTATAAGCTTTCTATTAGAAGTTAACACTACGATCCCTTCTACCCATCTCTGGTGGCACAGAACGATCACATTTAACCTGAGCCTCTCAGCTTTCACATCGGCTCTATCGAAAGCAGGTTCTATGATCCAGGACTATGTACAAGCTATTGCTCATTGCAGAAGGGCTGGTGCTTCTGCCCACAGAGTTGCTGTCCAGACAGTATGGAATTGATTCCATTGTAAAGCACTTAGAGAACCCTTGTTTGGTCTAGATTCGGGTCTGGAGGATAACCTGCCTTTCTGTTGACCTCTTCATCTTCCAGGAGTTCATGACAAATTGCAAATATAATCAAGTTAATATTTTAAAATGATTAGTCTCTATTTGAACAACTGCCGCCAGGTCTTGAAAACTGCATGAGTAATCTATCACGGGATCCAAATATTGATCTTACAGCGAAACTGCAATTACCAGACTAAGTCAGAGACAAACTATTGCAGGCTGGTTTATTAAAAACAAACTTCTTACTCATGAATGTAGCAATCAGAACACCCGATTAGATCAGCAAGCGTGCCCGAACTCTTCACTCTGCATTCGACAGAAGGAATGTCCAACAGCTGCACAGCTCTTCACCAAAGCTAGGCCTAATAGAACAGGCCTGAATCTGATCCAAGATATGTGGCACTCACCTCTGTGTCTCCTCCCCATGGGGAATGTGAGGATCACAATCAAGCACAAGTTTCTGTGCAGTAATATCTGCATTTGGAAAGTGATGTCTGGGCTGGACACTGTCCTGCGGTGATGTCTGGGCTGGACACTGTCCTAAGACTCAGCAGACTCAGGTTCTACTCCTGGCTCTGCCACTGACCTGCTGTGTGACCTCTGTTTCCCCTCCCACGTTTTGTCTGTCTGGTCTGTTTAGACTGTAAGCTCCTCAGGGCAGGCACTGTCTCTTGTGTATGTACAGCCCCTGACACAACGGGGCCTTGATCCTGATGGGAGCCTTTAGGTGCTACTGTCATATGAACTGCCATCTAAAGACAGGTCTCTAAACCTTCCTTCCATTCAGCAGTGAGGCCAAGGGCTGAGAGGGCCACTGAAGACGAACTCTCCTGGCATGTTAGCGGGATGGGGTAGGAGAGCCTTGGCCTGCCAATGCCTATGCTGTAGCTGTTCGGTGGGCAAGAAGCACGTCATTCCCCGGCGCTGTCACGGCAGCATTGAATTCCCTCCAGAAGTGAATTGACACCCCAGGCGCTAATGCACCTGGTAGAAAATGGGGCTCAATCATGTATTATTCTTGGCTGCGTAATCTGCACCTTCCCAGCTTTCTAGCATTGGTGGGTGTGTGTCTCTGTGACAACCCCTCTGCTTGTGGCTCCGGTATCCAGGACAGTGAGGGAAAGACGGAGTTAGACTGGGGGTGACCTGCTTCTGTACTGAGTGGCAGCTGCTGATACCAGCAAGCTACTCTGTAGAGCCCAAGGGAAAGGCAAAGAGAATAACAACCCATCTTTGCAAGGGAGCCCTGAGCTCACCTGTCCATCTTACCAGCGTAAAAGGTCAAAACCAATTAAAGAGCTACACAGCTAGGCCTGGGAGACAGGGAGCAAGGCGCACCCACGTGCTTTATTAGTGGGCCTGAGACGGAGGGCTTCCGAGAACTCGGCCAGAGTGAGCGGTAGCTCTAGCCCGTCCCGGTTGCCCACACTGACCGTTGGGAGTTCAGTCCAGAGCACTCTGCAAACGTCCGGCAGGACATGGTCTGCTCGCCCTTCCACTGGGTTTGACATTGCAGTATTTTTGCTTCACTCCTTATCTCCATCTACTGGAGGGAGATGGTATCGCATGCTTGCTGCAGAGAACAGTGACTTTCCTCACTGAAGTACTTTAATTCACTGAAACCCACACTATTATGTATCTTTCCACTCAAACTAAAATTAAAATGCTTTTACTCTATTTTCTGCAGCAGCCCTGAGCAAATATTGTGCTATAAGCAGATGCAAATTCCACTGATTTACTCCAAGCCTGGATTTGGCCCTAGTCCTGGCTTTTGCAAACTGAGGCCTCCAAACTGACTTCAGCCAAGAGCCAAGTTGTTCCTTTGGACACTCAGGATCGGCCTCCCCTGCTGAAATGCTTTCCAGATTGGATGCAAGATCTGTCCGTCTCTGGGTCCCCTGTCCATCCAGGACTGCTGGAGTTTGCTGGGAAAGGCTGCTGCTTCCTGGTTGAGAGTTGTCTAGCTTCAGGTCTGATGGGTGGTTCTGTCTGCCCAGGACTGCTGCAGCTGGTTGAGGAGGGTCAGCAGCAGAGAGTCCAGCACTGCCAAACCTTTCCAAGAGCACCGGAGGCCCCTGGAAAAAAAGGAGGACGTGGATCACCCTGCCCATCAGAGAACAGGCCCCTTCCCCCCGCCACAGTCCATCCCTTACCTATTGTCCAAAAGCAGCAAGCCCTGATCCTCCAGCTCTTTCACGTCCTCTGAGGCTCCAAACATGTCCCATAGGCTCAGGCTGGCGGCAAACTGTTGCCAGTGCTGGTAGGGAAACAGGGGAGAGACTCGTTGTAAATACTGACTTGACAGTGTTTATTGGGGCTTTGATCTTTTATGTTGTGGATTCGTTTCCCCTCCCTAATAACAAATTCCACACAAAGCTCTAGAGGGAAGGGCGTGAGCCTCTCCGAGAGGCCTAGCCCTTCTCAGGGCTGCCTGCCTTTCTGCATCTGCACTGCTCCTGCAAAAATAGCTCTCACTGGGCTTTGCACCCTTGATTTACGGTTCAATCCCTGACTGTGCCTGATGCTGCAGTGATGGGGGCAGTGTGAAAGCCCCAATTGCGCAGAGAGAAATCAGGTGCTCAGCTGCCTAAATGACAAGATTTACATCTCCAGCCGAGGGTGCCAGAAGTGCAGGTGCAGTTTCTATGGGTGCCCATTAAAAAAGGAGGCTGGACAGAAGCTCCTTTAAATCTCTGGCTGTGGTATGCAGTCCAAGGAGCTGTTCGCAGGGCCCAGTGGGTAATACACCTGCCTGGCCAATAGAGACTGAACTCCTCTCTCACCCCTAGAAGTCAGGGCTAAAGGGTGGGAGAACCTGTCTGCCAAGTCCCACACACCAGGGCTGATGCTGCACTCCCTGGTAGGGTTGCAGTATTGAATGCACTGCCCTTTTGGGCAGGGTCAGTGCAAGGAAGTTTTGCGCCCTAGGCGAAACTTCCTTGCACCAGCCCTGCGCCGCCCCCCAGCCAGCTCCCCCGCCCGTGGGAGCTCAGCCTCCCTGGCCCGCAGGCACTCACGCCCCACCCCACCACCACCACCCACGGGCCGTGGGAGCTGAGCGGGGAGCCCGGGGGGTAGCTCGCCACGGCTGCCTCCCAGCTCTCTGCTGAGCAGCTGAGTGTGGAGCCAGGAGGCAGCCACCTGCCGCCCCCCAAATCCTGGCACCCTAGGCGACCGCCTAGGGTCGCCTAGTTATAGCACCAGCCCTGCTTTTGGGGGAGATGTTAAACAGAGATCCCTTCTATCTGTCTTTGCTGGGAGTTCAGGATCTCAGGATATTTCATGACAAAAATTAGAGAAAAGGACAACTCATGAGTCCTGGCCAATGAACAGTTTCTACCACCCAACTGTGCGAGAGCTGCTGCTAAGCACACAACGGTTCACAATCACTGCGCTGTCAGCATATATTATTGTAAAATGCATTTACAGTCGAACCTCTGACTTACGAACACCTCCGGAATGGAGGTTGTTCATAACTCTGAAATGTTCATCACTGAACAAAACGTTCAGGTTCTTTCAAAAGTTTACAACTGAACATTGACTTCAGACAGCTTTGAAACGTCACTATCCAGAAGAAAAATGCTGCTTTCCCTTATTTTTGTAGTAGTTTATGTTTAAACCCAGTGCTGTCCTGGTTTTTGTCTCTGCTGCTGCCTGATGGCGTACTTCCGGTTCCAAATGTGGTGTGTGCTTGACTGATCAGTTCGTAACTCTGGTGTTCATAACTCTGAGGTTCGGCTGTACTTTGTATACTGTGCCCAGTAGTGTGTGATCCAAGCATGAGATTGGAATACCAAAGGTGCCACATACAATCAAATCCTGTCCTACCGCATGTGACTGGCACTGGGACCTGTATCCTGACTGTAAAGGTTTCTGGAATTACTGAATTCACCGTTTGGACTTGATGACCTTGGGCCAAACTTTCAAAGACATTTAAGCACTTAGTGGGATTTTCAAAAGCTACTTGGTGCCTAACTCCCTTTGATTTCAAACGCCTATCTGCATCTGTAGGCACCTAAATACCTTCAACCATCTGCCCCTTGGGGCCTTCAGCCCAGAGCATCTGTATTGGGCCAGGAGGTGACACCTTGGCAATTCAGACTAAGGGAATCCCTGTGACAGTTCCAGAGCTGCTCAGAATCCCAACAGAGCACAGATCACTCCTTGCTGAACCAGTCCGCACGCAGCACTTGACCAGAGCGCTCCTGGGCAAGGGTTCCTCTTGGTGGCCCTGTCCGCTGCCAGCTGCGAAAGCCACGCTCTGAGAGTTCAACCCCCCGCAGGACAGGCTGCTACAACCGAGAGCCGGCTTTCACCTGGTGTGTGATTCCTATGTCCGTGCGGAGCCCCAGGACCAAAACTTCCTCCAACCTACAACACAAAGAGCGACGCTGGAGGGCTGCGGGGTCTCTGGAGGGCTCCAGCAGGCCGTCCTGCATCTAGGGCTGAAGGTGCAAGGAAGGCAAAGGGGAGCACCTGAGTGCAGGCGGGAAACGGCTGCCCACATTGTTCTCCTTCAAGAGCCTGAGACTGCAGCCCTGCTGGCAAAGCTCCCATCGTCTTTCATAGTTTAGCCAGCAGGAGAACGGCAGGATCGGGCTCCCGCTTGGTTAGAATCATAGAGTTTAAGGCCAGAAGGGAGCACAAGATCATCTAGCCTGACCTCATGCATGTCACAGGCCACCACCATCACCCACCCACTAAACCCCAAAACCAAAACTAGCCCAAAGTCTCAGTCCACAGGAGACCCCATATGTGCCAGAGAACGGGCAGGACCAAGGTGCATCAATGCTCGAGGCCCCGCAAAGGCAGGGAACTGATGGTGAGATATACTCAGACAGTCCTGGCAAGTGACCCGCACCCAGGTGATTTTATCTCAGTAGCTTGCAGGAAAGGCCACATGGACCAAGATGCTGAGGAGGAGGAGTCAGACACCGCCTGGGGTGAGCCGACTGTTGACCCTGCCCCAATACTCACACCTCCAGCTGGCTCAGCACAGTCCGCTTCCGGGTCCCGTGTCCGAAGGCCAGCACCTCCTTCATCCAGCTATCCGGCTCCAGGGTCTGTATCCTGGCTTCCCGAAGGCTCCCGCCATGTGCTCGCGGCACAAACCTCCCGTGAGCTCCTAGGATAAAGGCAGGCATCTCTGCAGCATCCCTTCCCTGCTGGAGCTCATCACCCCCAGAGCCGCACTGCCCCTGGTGTCAGAGCCATGGGGCTGCTGGGGGGCGAGAGGTGGTGCCCTGCAAGGGTCAGTCATCACCCACGGCCCTGCAACAATGGCCACAGGAACCCCGGGAGGGCGAGCTTCCTCACAGCAGCTCCTTGTAGAGGTCAACTGGACCCCAGTAGAGAGGCTGCTTTGTAGCCTTGTACACAGCCCCATCTGGCGAGATCCCATGTGCCTCCGACTTTCCAGGGAACTCACCTGGGCCGATACCTACGTACTGGCTGCCTTGCCAATAGGACAGGTTGTGGGTACTGAGCGCCCCCTGCAGGAGAAAACGACACACAGTAAGCCAGGAAAAGGAATCAAATCTCTTTGGACCCATTCCTGCAAGATGATCAAGGCTTCCAGCTAGGTGACTCCCTACTGGACTCAACGGGACTCGCGGGCGCTCAGCACCTAGCAGGATCAGGGCCATCATGTGAGGTTCTGGGTTTATCTTCCTCACAGCGTGCAGAGTAAGCAGGGCTTCCTCTTTCAGTGCTGGGCTTCCCATCTCTCTCCTGGGCTGAGAAGACAGTCCAGCTTCCTTGCCCACCCCGGCTCCCTGCTGAGAGGGTATCTTAGCACACATTGCTAGCAGAGGGCATGCTCAGCACTCGTCCCCACTCCTGACATCCAGAGAGAGTTCCCCTGGGCCCGCGTCTGCTCCCCCACACCTCACCCTGGAACACATCCCCTGCTTGGGGAGCTCAGATCCTCTCACCAGTTGCATTCTGAATTATTTGGGTTTATTATCCCCCCCTTAGATCTGGGACACACCGCAAAAGGGACAGGCCGAGGGGCGGGACTCACATTCCTGGCAAAATTGGACACCTCGTACTGCCGGAATCCCACGTCCCGCAGCATCTCCCGGGCGGATTCATACATCTCCGCCACCACCTCCTGCTTGGGCACGGGCAGAACGCCCTGCTGGACCTGCTTGAAGAGGGAGGTGCCCCTCTCCAGCGTCAGCTGGTACAGAGACACGTGGTCGTCACACAGCTGAAGCAGCTCTTCTAACCCCCTGGCCCACGAGGAGACGCTCTGGCCGGGGAGGCCAAAGATGAGGTCAACGGACGTGCGGCCTGGAAACAGCTTCTTTGCCTCTTCCAAGGTCCCCCGAGCCTCATCAGCCGTGTGGTCCCTTCCAAGGAGCCTCAGCTCTGCATTGTCCAGGGACTGCAGAGAACGAGAATGACTGGCGGCGAGGTGCTTTAGGCTGCCTGGCATAGAGAGGATGGGAGGGAGCACGGGGAAGCCCCAGAGAGGGATGAGAAGGACACGTGAGGAGACCGCGAGAGGGAGAAAGAGAGTGAAGGAGGGAGCGAGTTGGAGCAGGAGCCTGTGGGAGGAGGTAGAGAGTGTCCCCGAGAGAGGAACATGGTGGGCAGGAGGGGCAGCGTGCCTGAGGGATAAGGAGGGTACATCTCCTGCTCTCTCACCTGGATGCCGATGGAGAGGCGATTGACACCCGACGCCCGGAACCCCGCCAGCCGCAAGGCACCTGCCGAGGTGGGATTGGCTTCCAAAGTGACCTCGGCATCCGCCACCAAGTGGGCACAGCCGGAGACGGTTTCCAGGACAGCAGCGATGGTGAGCGGGCTGGCCAGGCTCGGGGTGCCCCCGCCGAAGAACACCGAGCTGATCCTGCCGAGCAGAGGGGAGAGAGGCCCGGAGGTGAATGGGCTACTGTGCAGGCTACCTCCAGACGCACTGCAGCGGAGGAATCCTCCTCCCATGCCCCAGGGGACACCTGCTTTCAGGTAGGACATCCCCACCCTCGTACCTCAACGGACCCCTACTGCAAAGCCCCAGCGTCAGCTCCTGCCACAGCAGGAAAGGGGAACAGTGTCAAAGTAGCCACGCTCAGCCCCCCGGCAGCTCTGGGCCAGGTTCAACGCTAGAGGCCAGCGCAGCCTATGTAGAATACAGCGGGGCGGATTTAACCACCTCTGCCTCCCACATGCCCCTTTCCCTGGCTACTGTTAGGGCTCTGGGGTAAAGCCACAAAGAACCACATCACCTCCCCTTCCCCCAGCCGCCACGCTCTCCCCTTTCCTGCTGCAGGACCCACCTCTGGACTTGGCTGAGCCGGATCAGGGTCTGGGCTTCCTGAGTGAGACAGCTCCTCACGGACGCCTCGTCTAGGCCCCGGGGGATGTACTTGTTGAAGTTGCAGTAGCTGCAGCGTTTCTGGCAGTACGGCCACTAAGAGACACAGGGAGCAGGATTCATAGACTCCAAGGCCAGAAGGGACCACTGAGATCATCTAACCTGACCTCCCGCATGACACTGGTCACAGGGCTTCCCTTAATTCATTCCTGTTTGTATTGTTAATATGTTTACAGTAGAACCTCAGAGTTACTAACCCCTCGGGAGTGGAGATTGTTCCTAACTCTGAACAAAATGTTCTGGTTGTTCTTTCAAAAGCCTACAACTGAACACTGACTTCAGACAGCTTTGAAACTTTACTATGCAGAAGAAAAATGCTGCTTTCCCTTTATTTGTTTTAGTAGAAGCGACAAAGGGTCCTGTGGCACCTTATAGACTAACAGAGGTATTGGAGCATAAGCTTTCGTGGGTGAATACCCACTTCTTCGGATGCAAGCAGTGGAAATGTCCAGGGGCAGATATAAATGTGCAGGGAAGATTCAGGCTAGAGATGACGAGGTAAGCTTAATCAGGGAGGGTGAGGCCCTCTTCTAGCAGTTGAGGTGTGAACACCAAGGGAGGAGAAACTGCTTTTGTAGTTCGCTAGCCATTCATAGTCTTTGTTTTAGTAGTTTACATTTAACACAGCACTGTGCTGTATTGGCTTTCGTTTGTTTGTGCTGCTGCCTGATTGCACACTTCCAGTTTCACGAGGTGTGGGGTTGACAGGGGTCTAGGGTTGCCAACTTTCTGACTGCAGAAAACCTGAACACCCTTGCCCTGCCCCGAGGCCCCGCCCCTGCCCCTTTTCCAAGGCTCTGCCGCCGCTCACTCCATCCCCCTCCCCTTCGTCACTCGCCCTCCCCCACCCTTGCTCACTCGCTCATTTTCACAGGGCTGGGGAAGGGGGGTGGGGAAGGGGGCTCAGGGCTGGGGCAAGGGGTTGGGCTCTGGGAGGGGGTTTGGGTGCAGGAAGGGCTCAGGGCTGGGGCAGGGGAATGGGGTGCTGGAGGTGAGGAGTTCAGGCTCCGGGCAGCGCTTATCTCAGGTGGCTCCTAGAAGCGGCAGCACGTCCCCCCTCCGGCTCCTAGGCTTAGGGGCAGCCAGGCTGCTCCACGCGCTGCCCCATCCACAGGTGCCACCCCCACAACTCCCAATGGCCATGGGTTCCCGTGGTTCTGCGCCTAGGAGCTGGAGGGGGACATACCGCTGCTTCCCGGCGCTGCAGGGAGCCTGCCTTACCCTGCTGTGACACTGACCGGACTTTTAATGGCCTGGTCAGCGATGCTGATCAGAGCCGCCAGGGTCCCTTTTTGACCGGGCGTTCCAGTTGAAATCGGATGCCTGGGAACCCTACTGGAGTCAGTTCATAACACTGGCGTTCGTAACTCTGAGGTTCTGCTGTATTATGGTAGTGCCCAGGGACCAGCCAAGATCAGGCCCCACCGGGAGCTAGAGAACTTCTAGAAAAACACCCCATCTAAAAGTTTCCAGTGGTGGAGAATCCCCCCTTGGTACAGTGTTCCAACGGTTAACTACCCTCACTGCTAAATAATGTGTGCCTTATTTCTAGTCTGAATTTCTCTAGCTTCCACTGCCAGCTATTGGACCTAGGCCATAGATTAAATCAGAGACCTCACTGCTAATCCAGGGGAAGTTATCTTCCCAGTACAGATGGCACCATCTTACATTCTTAATAGGTTCATACAGGCCAAAGCCTTGTCCTGACTAAGGATACGTCTACATTGCAACCGGGAGCTGTAACTCCCAGCTCGGGTAAGCGGAGCTGTGCTGTGCTTCAGCTAGCACCTAAAATAGCCACGTGACTGTGTTGGCAGGGGCGGCTTGGTCTAGCCACCTGGGCACGTGCCCATGGACCTCGGCTTGCAGGGGGGTGCTAGCTGAGCCTGCCCTGCTATTTTAGCATGCTAACGTGATCAACGTTGGTGCACGCACACCTGAGCTGGGCAGTACCCCGGGAGTGCGGTCTCCAGGCGTCAGTCACACGCTCCTACTCACACCTTCTAAAACTCTAGTGCGGACAAGGTTGCACAGCCCTCACCGCCTGCTGCACAGGGCTCGGGGGACCCAGGGGCACACCCGGACTCCAGCCTAGGCGGCCAAACGATACAGAGCAGGATGGGATCACAGGACACGGTCTGGTGCAAGAGCGACGGATCCGCCCCGCGCAGCCCCGTCCCTAGGGTGCGCGGCCACATTCAGCGGGGCCAGCCCTCGCCCCGGCCTGTGCCTCAGCTCCCGTCCACACACATCGCGCACGCACAAGGTCGCAGGAGCCCACCCGGCTCTATGGGGCACCAACCAGGGGCGCGCACACGGGGCATGGCATGGCATGGTGTGCACCCGGGCGCCCGCACACGTGTTCCAGGGGCACGGGCGCGCGCACACGTGGCCCGCCCCCCCGCGGGCTCGGGGGCTGGCATCCCTAGCCCGGCAGGCCGCACTCACGTGCACGTAGAGAGCCGCCTGGACCGGTTCCGCGCGGGGCGGCTGCAGCGCCCGATGCTTCCGCGCCGCTCGGACGCTGCGCAGGGCCGTGGCCAGCCTGGCCCGGGGGCGCAGCCAGCCCGGCGCCGCCATGAGCCGCCCCGCCCGTCAGAGGGAGGGACCGGCCGGCCGGCTCCGCGGCTGCCCCCAAGCGGCTGTGGCCGGGAACCTCCCCACAGTGCCGCGCTCAGGCCGCTCTCCTCACCCGCGCCCTCTGCTTCCACCTCCCCGCTCTGTTTCTACCACCCTATCCCGATCTCAGCCCTAAGCAGCCCCCCCTTTGTCCCTCGTCCCTACCCCCATCACTATCTCAGCCCTAACCAGCCACCGCTTAGTCCCTCTGTTCCTTCCCCACAGCTCCCCCACCAGTCATCCCTTGGGCACCCTTCAACCCCAGCCAGCCACCTCTTCCCCCCCCCCCCCCCCCCGGGCCCTATCCCCTGCTCCCCCCACCACCACTTCCTCCCCCCTCTTCCTACCGCCCCCTGCTTCCCACCCCCCTGATCTCAGCCCTAGCCAGCCACCCCTTAGTCCCTCTGTTCCTTCCCCACAGCTCCCCCACCAGTCATCCCTTGGGCACCCTTCAACCCCAGCCAGCCACCTCTTCCTCCCCCGGGCCCTATCCCCTGCTCCCCCCACCACCACTTCCTCCCCCCTCTTCCTACCGCCCCCTGCTTCCCACCCCCCTGATCTCAGCCCTAGCCAGCCACCCCTTAGTCCCTCTGTTCCTTCCCCACAGCTCCCCCACCAGTCATCCCTTGGGCACCCTTCAACCCCAGCCAGCCACCTCTTCCCCCCCCCCGGGCCCTATCCCCTGCTCCCCCCACCACCACTTCCTCCCCCCTCTTCCTACCGCCCCCTGCTTCCCACCCCCCCTGATCTCAGCCCTAGCCAGCCACCCCTTAGTCCCTCTGTTCCTTCCCCACAGCTCCCCCACCAGTCACCCCCAGCCAGCCACCTCTTCCTCCCCTGGCCCTATCCCCTGCATTCCTCACCACCACTTCCTCCCCCTCCCTGATCTCAGCCCTAGCCAGCCACCCCTTAGTCCCTCACAGCTCCCCCCCACCACCGCTTCCTTCTCCCTGTCCCTGCCCCCCCAGCCACCCCTTCCTCCTCCCGTTCTTACCCCACAGCTCCCCCATTCCTGACCAACCCTTTCACCCCATTCCCCCTCCCACTCCAGTCTTAACCTCAGCCACGCACCCCCTCCCCTGTTCCTACCCCCACTCTTGTAGCCTTCCCCATCCACACAGCGAAAACGGACAAATAACCGAACGAGGTTGAGGCCGGTTGGGGAGCTGGCGAGCTGGGTGCCGGGCTGAGCTTTGGAAGGGGGCTTTGGGAGAGAATTAAGTCCCAGTCTCTGTAACAACCCTGCTGGAGGTGTCTGTTTCCACGCAGTATGTGTGTGTGCCGCACAGACTCTGTTGAACGGCAGCACACAAAGGCAGCAGGCTGGAGTTGGCGTTGTATGGTGCCATGTGCCTGTAATTCTGTGTGTGACGTTGGCCAGGGTGTGATAAAGTTCCTGATTGAAAACCCCCAGCTCAGGCTAGAGAAGGGGACTGCATTGTGTCCCGGGCACGTGGGATGAGCTTTCCACTCTTCTGTTTTTCAGGCAACTCTCACTTCCCCAGCATTCGGTACTAAAAACCAAGCTGGTTCATTAACAATAAGTGTTTCCAGGTATAATTAAATGACTGGAACGTTCCCAAGAGGATATTGTGTCTCATTAATTTATACCCTCTAGGCCTGGACTTTCTAGTCAGGAAACCATCAAAGAATCTGGTACTTATAAAGTACGGACCCAGGCCCTTATGCTGCAAACATGCCTGTGAGTAGCTTAATTACCAGGGCAACTTTCCCTCTTGGCAGCAACGAGTCAATGAGTGCGTTTTTCAAGCCCTGTTGGGAGGCCTGACTGGTCACATCCTTTTCATTAACTCCTCGGGTGGTATTCCTCTGGTATGCACAGTGTGTTTAATTAGTAATACCGACCTCTTAGTCCGTGCCTTTCAACCCCAGATTTCAAAGCATTTCCCCAATTTACAGATGGGGAAACTGAGGCACGGAGGGGGGGAAATGACTTGTCTGAGTTCAAAGCTGTTGTGGGGGACTGCCTAGGAGAACTAAGGCCGTGCTTTGGGGACCAGTGTTCGTGCAGACAGTGTACAGAGCTTTTTATCATGGGCGCACTTTGATAAATCTATCAATAACGTTAAAAGGCCAATCCTACCAGGCCCCCCAGTAATTCCCACCGCCGAACAGCAGGCGGCGCATCTGTAGCAACCGGCTGAAGTTTAACTAATGACATCTAATTATGCACTAGAGCAGAGGGAGAGACGGGCCTGCCTTGCTGAACTCTTAATTCCCACCTCTAGGGGGTTTTCTCAGCGCTGTTTTGGGCTCACGTGTCTCCTGCTTGGCCATAGGCAAAAGGTGAAGCTGGAAGGTCTCTCACCTGCCAGGAAAGCGCATTAATATCTGCCAGGTGTGCAGTGCACAGCAAAGTGAAGGCAGCAGTTGCTACTTTTGGTGCCCAGAAGAGCAAGGAGCTGGAGTGTCCTTTGTGAGGAGCTGGGGGGGGGGGGGCCCAGCACCTGCTGTGTTGTCCTAGGTTTCATTTGCCAGTGAAGTCTCTTTTTCTTCTGGTTTCAAGTGAATTTAGCGCTGGAGCCGCTCTAGCTTGTCAGCAGTAAGAACAAGGTACATTTATATCGGATCTTTCAGCTCGGTGGCAGGGCCGGCGCGCCCACTAGGCGACCTTGGCGGTCGCCTAGGGCACCAAGATTTGTGGGGCGGTGGGCGGCTGCCCGCTGCCTCCCTGCTCAGCTGCTGAGCGGAGAGACAAGGGGCGGCTGCCTGCTGCTGAGCGGGGAGGCAGGAGTCAGCCTTGGCGAGCCGCCCCTTGTCTCCCCGCGGCTGCCTCCTGGCGCCACGCTCAGCGGCTGACCATGGAGCCGGGAGGCTGCCGAGCTGCCCCCCTGCCCCCCGGCTTCACGCTCCCAGGGCCCACGGGCTGGGGGAGAGGGGGTGGGGGCTGAGCTCCTGGGAGCGGGGGAGCTGGCTGGGGGGGGCGGCGTTGGGGGGGCGCAGGGCCGGTGCAAGGAAGTTTCGCCTAGGGGGCGAAACTTCCTTGCACCGGCCCTGCTCGGTGGATCCCAGCTCCAGCTTGTCACAGCAGTAAGAACAAGGTACATTTATACCGGGTCTTTCAGCTCGGTGGATCCCAAAGTGCTTTACAAGCCTATGAACCACTCCACCCACCACTGAAAAGCAGCTCTCCGCGGGCAGCTGCATTAACAGAGCGCTTCAGCATCATGCAGCCATCTTGGGCAGGAAATGAAGAATAGGGTAGCCAGCCAAAATAGCGGCGGGAGTTGGCTCGGGCAGAAGGAAAGATCCCAAACCTGGACACTGGAGCGAATTCCCTGTCTTACTTAAAGTGCCATGTGATCTTTAATGCCCATAGGCTATATGAATACAGCTGCTAGTAGCTCCTTTTTATATCTCATTTGAAAGATGGCACCAGCTGCAGCGTACCACTGCCACAGCCCATGCTGGGAAACCGATTTAGTGTTTGAGAGAGACCAGTGCCACCAGCCAAGTTGCCAACACCAGTTCCGGCATCAGCGTGGTCTTACTGATCGTGTTTATTGCGATAGTGCCTACGGGCCAGCTAAGCTCTTGTGCTAGGCACTGTACAGGGTACTAGACAGTCCCTGCCCCAATGAGCTCACAATCAAAGAGACCAGACAGACACGGAGGGAGAGGTAGCACATACAAGCAGCATGACCAATAGAATGGCCGCAAATGTGTTATGGCCACAATTTTTTGTTGGTTTGTTTTTGGTGGGGTTAGTTCAGAGGGAACAAGCTAAATGGAAAGAAAAGGGAAGGGTGAGGGGAGTGAGGGCAGGGGGGGACTAAAGCAGAGGGGAAGAGACCGGGGGGTGGGGAATGGTTGGAGCAATTGGTAGAGAAAGTGCCTGTTTCCAGTGCAGCAGGTCCCTGCTCTGGCTGGTTCTGGCTCCTACCATCCCTCTCATCCTGGAGCTGACCAGAACCAAACACACTTTGCTGATGCAAGTTGATGAAAGCAAGGCTGAGGCCCTCTCTCCCCTGAACTCATGCACATAGCACAGGCAATAGAAGTGAAGGTTTCCCCCAGTTACTCTGCCCAGGTTCACACCCTTCTTGTGGGAGAAGATATGTCACTCAATGCCTATTCAGTCCTAGGCCTCTTTGCTAGCGCAGCCAACAAAGGTAGCAAACGTAATAGCGATTTTAGTGACGTGGCCACTTCTCCCATAGGATCTCCCCTGGGCCCACCTGCTCACGTTGTAGGACAACAGACAGATGTCGTCTAGTAATGAATTTTGGTCACTGCTGGTCTTGGTTGCATGCCCAGGAGTGAAAGCAAGTCATCTAGCTGAAGCAATGGTACAGAAAAGCCCTGTGTGTTGGAATAGTAGGTGGAACGCTGCTGGAGCACCAGGTCTTGTTCCTGAACCCTTAGGAAACGTACCAGGCTTTGGGTTTGTTGTTCCTTCTCTTCTCAGCTCGCTCCATAGCTAGAGCAGCAGCACAACCTTTGCTAGGGCTGAGATTCCACCAGTGCCACTGCCTGCAGTCCAACCTATCCTGACACTTCCTGGGGATGTAGCCTTTAGTTGTGTGTGGTCACATCGCTGAGCCAGCTCAAGAGAGCGGCTGTGTGCTCATCGATGCTGCAAGACCGCTCAGGCTGTTGTGCAACACCCATGCTACTGGGCCAGGGCCAGAAGGCAGGGCTTTCCCCACCTCCGCCCCAGCAGAGGCCTTTTCCGGTCCTGGTTTCTAGAGACACACAAATGATGAAATTCCAGTCGATGAGATTCTGGGCTGTGTCCTGCCCAGTGCCTGAGGGTCACGCAATTAGGAGGAAGGTGTCTCAGTGAAGAGGAGTGTGATGCTGGCAGGTGTTAATGGCAGCCATCAAGCTAGTCTTTGATTTATAAACGTCACAGACATGGTTAAAGCTGATGGGGGCATCGACCAGCTACTCTCAGGCTAAACGGAAGGAGCAATTAAGCTCCTGGCTGGGGTGAGATAGCGGAAGACAATTGAAGCTACTGCAAGACAATTGGCTGCACCATGATGCTTGAGTGGGGCAAAGAGTGTCCTGGGGGATTTCCCTGGGACTTGGTGCAAAGGCAGGAGCCAAGATGCATTTGTGTAGAGGAGAAACCCAGCAGAAAGGGAGAGAGGAAGGCATGAGAGAGCCCAGAGGGACAGAGCTCCTTGGGCACAGGACTGGCTGGAGGGGCAGACTTGGAAACCGAGAGCAAGAAAACTGCCTGCTGTTGTTTGTGCCCACTGTGCTCAGGCAAACAGGGCTCTGGGCACCTTCTTGGGAAATGAGCACGATTGCACCAGAGAAATACTGGCTTTGTATCATCCATTTCTCCTAATGGAAACCAGCCGGCAAGGCCTGGATACGGGAAGCGGCAAGAGCAGATCCTGTTTGCTGGAGGAGAAGGGAGTAGGATGGGCAGACACCCGCCCCCCCCCCCCCCCCCCACACACACACAGTCTGTAAAGGAGGCGTGCTCTGGACCAGCTGCCCTCCTGCCCTTCGCACACTGTCACGGAGTGTGGGGGAGTCCGGCCCTGCACCCCTCTTCCCCGGATTCACTGGGAGTCTCAGCCAGCCAGTAGAACAGAAGGTTTATTAGAGATGCCAGGAACACAGTCCAACCAGAGCTTGTCAGTACATCCAGGACCCCTCAGTCGGGCCCTTCCGGGGGGCAGGGAGCTTAGACCCCAGCTCGGGGCTCCCTGCATTTCACCCCACAGCTCCAAACGGAGGCAGGGAGGCCAGACCCTGTCTGCCTCTCTCCCCTCCTCTCCAGCCAGTCCCAAACTGCAACTCTCCAGCCCCTCCTCCCCCTTTGTCTCCTTCCCGGGCCAGGAGGTCACCTGATCCCTTTGTTCCAACACCTTCATCTCTCACCTTTGCAGGGGAGGGGCCGGGCCATCTGTTGCCAGGAGACAGGGCCATTCTCTGTGTCCAGGCCTCTGCCCACCCTTCTAGGGCTTTGTAACAATCATGCACATTGTCCCACCACCTAGATACTCAAGCACTGCATAGGGGAAACCGAGGCACCCACACAGTACTCAGGGAAACCTTAACAACAGTCCTAGTTCGTCACATCTCTCCCCCCTTCGAGACTGAACTGAGCGGGGTCACTTTAGCCAGTGACCTGGGGAAGTTCGAACCTGGTCACACCAGGCCATTCCAGTTCCACGTGCTCCCTTAGGTTGGGTGGGCTTGATGGCACCCGCAGGCCGCATGTGGGAAGGTTTATGCGGCCCGTGCCCTTTTTCCATCCCAAAACCCCTGGGGTTCAAGCTGAGATCAGGTCTTTTCCCAGCGCTCCGGTCTGGAGGGCTGTAATTCGGGCTCTCTTGGTTAAGAGCCTCCCTCTTGATCTGGTCCCCTCTCTGACCACGTGTCTGTGTCACCAGCCGCTCGGCATCGGCCCCTTTTCCTGGATGCAGCCACATCGGGGCGAGGTGGTGACTATAGACCGTAAAGCGCCACCCAAATAGATCCGGCTGCTGCTTCTTAAGGGCCTGCCCCATGGCCAGGCATTCCCTCTCTATGGCCTGACCGTTCTGCCTCCAGGGCAGCAGCTCCTTGCTCAGATACCCGATGGGGTGTCTCCCCCGCTTCGCATAGGCCTGCATCAGCACCATGCCCAGCCCTGTGTCTGAGGCTTCGGTGAACACTGTACAGGGCTTGGCCCGGTCTGGGTTTACTCGATTTATCGGCCCCTGGATTAGAGCCTCCTTCAGCGCACAGAGAGCCCTCTGGCCCTGCTCGGTCCAGACTGCCTCGTCTGGCTTCCCCTTCTTACCTAGCTCTGTGATGGGGGCAGCTAGGGAGCTAAAGGGGGGTACAAACCTCTGGTAGTACCCCGCCATCCCGCTAAAGGCCTGGACCTGTTCCTTGGTCTGGGGAACAGGCCAATCTCTGATCGCCTCCACCTTGGCCAGCCCTGGGCTGTTGAATGACTGGTTCACCTCTAAAGCCAGCCTGTCCTTGGCCTCTCTCTCCAGGTTCTGGGCTCTTTTCCCAGTTACTCTGAATGGGGGACACCTGATGGGAGGATGGGCTCCCATCTCAGGGGAGAGATCCACCAGGGGGTCTTCCCCCTTCTCCTCCCAATCGTCCCTTACCAGTTCTAGGGGTCCCCTTACTCTCCTCCCATACCACAGCTTGAAAGGGAAGCCCCCTGGTGATTCCTGGGGCACTTCCCTGTGCCATCGGTGGGGCAGGTACTTGTCCCAGTCCTGTGGATGCTGATTTATACAAGTCCTCAGCATCAGCCTCACGGTCCCTTGAACTCTCTCCACCAGCCCCTTGGACTGAGGGTGATATGCAGAGGCCCAGGTGGGCCAGACCCCACCTTTCTCCCACACGCCCTGGAGCCGGGCTGAGATGGCCTCGGATCCCTGGTCTGTAAAGACCTCGCTGGGGACCCCCATTCTGCTGAAGATGGTCAGCAGCGCGTCTGCCCCGGTGGAGGACAGAGCCACCACCTCTGGGTAGCGGGTGGCGAAATCCATCACCACCAGGATGCATTTCTTCCCTGACCAGGTTGCCCTGTTGAGGGGGCCCACCCTATTCATAGCCACCTTCTGGAAAGGTTCCTCTCTGATGGGCAGGGACCTCCAGGGATCTTCTCCCTTACCCCGGGCCAGGTACAATAGCCGGTGATGATACTTCTGGGGCCCCACCGGCTGCCTCATGATTCTCCACAGTTCTACTTCCCCTTGGGGAGCCCATTCCCGGCACAGGGATTCCTTCTCCCACAGGGATCTGTCTCTGCAGTCTTCCCCAAGGGGGTTTGCAGCGCTGTGGCCAGCAAGTTCCCTTAGCTTCTCCAAGGCGGGATCCCTCTGCAGCTCACTGGCCAGGCCTGGGGTCACCGCCCCACTGAGCCCTGTCCCTGGTGGCTCCCTCCCTGCCGTGGAATCACTTCCCGGCCGCACCTCTGGACCAGGCCAGCCTGGTTGGCAGCCGTCCTGCCCTGCCTGTGTGTCCCCCCACTCAGCTGGGGTCTCCGCTCCCCCCGTGCTCAGCGCTGCCCTGGCTGTCCCTGTGGGGCCAGGCAGCGAGCTCGCTGCTTTGCTCTCTGCATCAGAGATTGCCTGAGCCACCTCTCCATTGTGCAGGGGGGTGGGGAGCATCTCTCTGTCCCACCCCGCCCTAGGGGTCTGGTTACAGGCAGGCAGGTAACCGGGGCCTGGCAGCTCCTCCCCCCTGCCAGCCAGGTCATTTGCATTTTCACTGACCATTTCCCTCTTAGCCAATTGGTTCCCTGAGTTCAAATTCAAATCCTCGGCCGTTACAGGGCCAGGGCCTGGATCCTGTCCCAAAGATACACAGTCACCCCCCAACAGCACCTCACCGCTGATATCCTGGAGAACCCCAACAACCAGCCAGCCCGACCCCTCCTGGGTCTGCACAGGGATCTGGGCCATAGGCAGGACGAATGGGTCCGTCCCTGGGACCCTCACCCAGGTCACACAGCCCCTCAGCATCTGGTGGGGGTGCACCGCCCGGGGCCTGACCACAGTTCTTTCTGTCCCGGGATCTCGCCACCCCAAGAATGTCTCTCCATTGACCATCACCTTCCGCTCCCACTGGGGGTCCATAGGGCTTGAGTCCAGGGCCAGGAGTGGAAATCCGTCCACCATCCCACCCATCTGGCTGGCGGAGTTTATGGCCTTGGGACCCAGCAAGGGGGTTAGATCCCGGGGCTTTTCCGCAGGGTCTCCCTGGTTCCAATCACCAGCCTGCTCAAAGGCAGTGAGGTGGGCCTCCACATTCCCACCCTCCTTAACCAGGGGCAGCAATTTAGGATCGAGGTTCCCTGCGGAGCTGGCACCCCGGGATCTATCCCCACTTACCCCTGGCCAGTCCCCTATGCCTCTCCGTTCCACCACCGCCAGTTTATGCTGCTGCTTCTCCTGTAGCCCTTTCTCGGGCTCTCGCTGTCTCTCTCAGTCCTCTTGCTCTCTCGGACTCAGCTCCAGTCCCATTCGTCTCCGATCCCCTGCTGGGGAACCCGATCGTGAAGACCCCCGTCTGGATTGAGGCTCCAGTCTCTTCGGGGGCGTGGGTTCGGATCCCACCGCTGCCACCAGTTGTCACGGAGTGTGGGGGAGTCCGGCCCTGCACCCCTCTTCCCCGGATTCACTGGGAGTCTCAGCCAGCCAGTAAAACAGAAGGTTTATTAGAGATGCCAGGAACACAGTCCAACCAGAGCTTGTCAGTACATCCAGGACCCCTCAGTCGGGCCCTTCCGGGGGGCAGGGAGCTTAGACCCCAGCTCGGGGCTCCCTGCATTTCACCCCACAGCTCCAAACGGAGGCAGGGAGGCCAGACCCTGTCTGCCTCTCTCCCCTCCTCTCCAGCCAGTCCCAAACTGCAACTCTCCAGCCCCTCCTCCCCCTTTGTCTCCTTCCCGGGCCAGGAGGTCACCTGATCCCTTTGTTCCAACACCTTCATCTCTCACCTTTGCAGGGGAGGGGCCGGGCCATCTGTTGCCAGGAGACAGGGCCATTCTCTGTGTCCAGGCCTCTGCCCACCCCTGCCTTCTAGGGCTTTGTAACAATCATGCACATTGTCCCACCACCTAGATACTCAAGCACTGCATAGGGGAAACCGAGGCACCCACACAGTACTCAGGGAAACCTTAACAACAGTCCTAGTTCGTCACACACACCTTCAGCTCATGTGTGCCTTCAGCTCCAATGGCAGAGCTGGGGCAGGGGTTAAGAGACACGAATTCAGGCCGTGCCATCTCGCCGTCCCATGTTCATTCTTAAGCACTGCCTAGCAGCCTTGGTGTTTGCACTCACACCACCAGCAGGGAGCCGTGCCCTACACTGCCCAGCCTCCTCGGGGGCTCCGGGCAGCGCCTCTGGAGCCATGTAGGGCTGGTGTGCACGGCACTGGAGGTAGCTCTTGTCATGGAGGCAGCTGCGGCCTTCGTTCGCTGAGGCACGCCTCTGGGCAGCTGCACGGGGAGCCTGGGACTTTGCAGGCGGCCGGTGAGTTCCCGACCCACCTTCCCCGGGGCAGGCTCTGGCTGAAGGGCCGCGGGAGGCAGGGACAGAGAGACGGGTTTGTCAGAGCAGCCGCCAGCAAGAGTTGTTGGCCGCACTCTGAGAGGCCACCAAAACCCTGCCTCAGCTCCTGTGGTGCCGTGCCTACCCCAGCCCTACTTTTGGCAAGGGCTGGCCTCTCTACGGTCAGTTAACGGGGCCTCACCTCTTCCTCTGTCTCCTTTCCCCCACTTCCACCATCACCCACTGGTAACGCCTCCATCAGGCAGTGGAGTGTCCCACGGGTGCCCATCCAGGGGGTGCTGCTAATCCCTTTAGCTCGCCTCCCACCCCTCACCATCCAGCGGGGTAGCCCTAGGGTGACCAGATGTCCCGATATTGGGGGCTTTGTGTTACAGATGCAACTATACCCCCCACCCCGCCATGAAAAAAAGGTCCCGAATTTTCACACTTGCTATCTGGTCACCCTAGGTAGCCCCAACCCCTGACCCCTGCTCCACTAATCACTGAGTATCTCTGCTTCTGCCCTCAGTTTCACCCAGGATGTTTCACCCTGACTCAAGGGAGCCTGGTGTGAGGAAGTTTCCCAGCCCCCAAGGCAGCAGCGTCACATCCTTTCCTCAGTGCCAGCTCAAGCAGTTGCGCGGTTGTTTTTCGGGCTTGGTCAAGAAATAGTTCTGGAGAAATTAATTATTTCTGTGGAAGAGGGGGAAAAAGAGAAGTTGCAGCAGGATCAGATCCGGATGCCTTCCAGCCTGCCTGTGATGTGACACGTCCCTCTCTGACTCAGCCTCAAACTGCTGAGATCAGCTTGGAATTTCCTCCTGCGGGGTTAGCACTATAAAAAGAAAAGATGCGCCAAACAGCTGGAGAGGGCAAGAGAGAGGAGACAGCAATGCTTCAGCCAGAGATCTTTGTTCCTTCGCGCCAGGTGAGTGTATGCTGAGACCTGGGCTCTGATCACCGCGGGGAGAGGGAGACAGTGCAAGAGAGGACAGGGCCCAGTGCACTCTCCTGGCATTTGGGAGTCTCTGTGTATTCACACAGAGGCGAAGCTGCTGGGAGGAAGGGGATCTGGAGATGGGGAACAGCACACAGAGCCTTCAGCTCTAGGCCCTGGGTTCAGATCCAGCCCAGAGGCTTAGTGACAAAACGCTACTCCCTTTTGTGGTGGCTGGTGGGAGGCCTCTGGAAGGAGCGAGTGGTCTCTGTCCAGTTCCCAGGGGACAGGTGTCCGCTTCAAAGGAAACAGCTTCGCCACTGGCAATGACGGCTGCTGTTGAGTCCCTGATGTGAGGATCCAGGCCCTGAACCCGGGCCGCTGCTGCATATGGCCCAATAGCTCTGCTAGTGACTGGAGAACTGGGAGCCCTAACGCCTTATGCGCCGCTAAAGACCCGCCCCCGAAGCTGAGTGGAGGATTGGGGCCGGTGCACTATTTAAGCCAGAAAAAGACAGAGCAAGTTGTCTGTGCAACGATGAGAATTCCTGGCTGGCTGCTACATCGGACCCTACCTACAGTGCCTGACTCCTGAGCTCTGCCTTGCCAACGTGTCCCAGGTTCCCTGCCAACCATGCTCCTGGTTCTCACCTTCCTGCCCTGTCCCTGGTCTCTGAGTAGCCGAGCCCGGCTCTGACTATTGCCTTGCCTCCCGACTCTGACTCGTGCTCTGGCTGCCCCAGTCGTGGTCAAGGGCCAGGGACTATGACCGAGAGGTGGGCAGAGAGCGGCACATGGAGAAGATGGTATGGGAGGGCAGGCATGGCTGCTGCCCACACTGTAGGTAAAGAGAGCTTTCGTGTCAGGCTGGCACTACAGCCACATAAACCCTGAGGTCCCCTTGGTGGAATACCTGAGCACAGATCACATGGCACCATCTCAGGGGAGCAGAACAGTGCGCCAGTGAGGGGGGTTTGCTAGATTTTGGCTTCTGACGTAACTCACGCAAACTGGCACCATGTTCATGAGTCTCCTGGCAAGGCTGCTCCGCTGCATAGATATGAAGGCCCATTTGATCTGTCCCAGGCTGCGGGAAGAGACGCGGGGGGGCGGACAGCAGGTTGCTGGTTTGCCAGTGGTAATCAATTATTGATGTATTTATTGCAGGGTAACACAATGGCTCCTGGTTTTCCTTCTCACCAATGCCGTGGCGATCTTTTCTACCGTTTTGTACTGTTAAACAGCAGGGGCTCTCCTATCATTGTGAGTATACAGCGCGCTTCCATCAAACATGAGCACTGTGCCAAATGCACTGCTCTGAAACGGGCGCTGGGGAGCTCTCCTCTCACGAGCTACCTCCTTCCCCACCACCGTGTTCACACTGAGAGAAGGGAGTTAAAAGGTGGTTCCTTTGATTGTTTGCACTGTTGGGGTCATCGTGTTGGGCCCAGGATATTCAAGAGGCAAGGGGGGTGAGGGAATATCTCTTACCAGACCAACTTCTCAACAGTTTGTCTCTTTCACCAACAGAAATTGGTCCAGTGAAAGATATTAGCTCACCTCCTTTCGCTCTGTTTCCTTTGCTGGCAGGACTGTACGTCTCCCCTATCTTTGATAGGATGTTATTGATTTTGAGTCATTATAATCCTGGGTTATACTCAGCCCCCTTTGTGCAACACCCCCCCAGGGCCATGAGTTCTGTGCACCTACCACGGGAACGATCTTACTTAGGAACTAGGGATAAAGGAGACGTGCACCTCCACATCCAACATCTCTGTCACAAGTTCAGTGGGGGAGACTATTCAAATCTCCTTGCCCCACAGGTGACACACTACAGGGCAAAGTGAAGGGAGTGCATGCTGCACGTCAGCGCTCCCTGCTGGCCAAGGAACGCAGCAACAAGAGCAGGCTGGAAAAGAGCCCACGTTCCACCTCCAGTTAAATGGGTGGAAACACCCACAAATAAATAGTGTTTGTTTATTTGTGGGTATTTCCACCCATATATATATATATACATATATATATATATATATATATATCACACCGCTACATAGACACAGAGCACTGCCAGCCCAAAGCTTCTGGGTTTGAAACAAACTGTCGCATTTGTTTTCTTTCAGCTACAAAGCACGAACCTCGGATATTTCGTTCTGGGGATCTGCTTCCATGGGTAGAGCCCACCTTACAGCTGTGAGACTCAAGATCTCTGAGAAACAAACAAAGGATCCACTGACCCATCTTCCTTCTCCTGCTCTTGCTGCTCCTCCCTGTGTGTGTGTTTCTGAGGTTGGACTGGGGAGAAAGAAGAGGTTAGAATATCCTTGCCCCCTAGCAGAATGCTTGAGAATTGGGTAGGTCAGTTCCAACAGGCATTAGCTTTGCCCCATCAATCCCTGCAGTCAGAGCATGAGACTGCACCTTACAACAAGCAGTGACTCCGGATTTCTACACATTCTGTAAGAAATGGGAACTGCGAGGGGCTGGCCCAGAGGTTCCCACTTGTGACCAAATCCAGCAGCTCCGCTCTCTCTTCCACTGCAGAAATGCCTTAACTTTAACAGCAAAGAGAACTCAGGGTCCTTTTTGGAGCAGGTTTTTCTCCACTCTATGTTTCAGTGCGCTCCAGCTCCGGGGTGGGAGGAATTCAAGGATGGCCCTAGCAGGGCTCTTTAGAAAGTGTTATGAGTCCATACGGCTCTGCCACAGCAGACGCCCAGCGAGCAACAGGGAGAAGGGAAGGTCAGTGGTGCAGGATCATCGTCATCGGTCGTCTATCTGATCTCCAGCTGGAGTGGGACATTATGCACAGAGGGAAAGAGGAGCTTCGGCCCGTTGCCCCTCTGCTCAGTGTTTCATGGTTGGGAGGTGCCAAATAACTCCCGTAAAACCACCGTCCCGGGCACACTCGGTCTTGTGCTTCCGACGGGACGGATCTTTGGCATTTCTGTACCGTGTCTAATGTGCTGCCTTTCCAGGCAGAAATAAATGGTTGTGAGATTGATGCTGCGAGAGTTTCATGTTACTTCAAAACACCCAATGGAGAGCTGGGAACAGAACCGGTCCTCTGACTCCATCCCTTCCATTCAGCTGCAGGGAACTGGGCCCTAATCCTCACATGTAGCTCAGCTCCTAAACCCCACTGAGCTCAATGGAAGTTAGGAGCCTAAATACCTGGGAGGCTTTGGGCCCCGTTTGCTGTTCACGAGGACACCCCCTGAGCACTGAGGAAGGGCAGACGGAGGCAGAGCATGGCTGGCTCTTCCTAAAGCCCTTTCTCCTGATTCAGATCCTCACTCTTTGGACAGCGGCAGGTCCAGGGCAGCATGATATCACCCAGGAAATCTAGTCCCACCTTCTTTCCAAGTGACGCAGCTACGCTGGGGTTTTCTGTGTCAGGGAATTGAAGCGTAGGTGGCCTACAACAGCCTCAGGCCCTTATGGGGCAGAACCTTTTAAATATTTAAACATGAATCATTTGTATTTCTCTATCCCCGCCCACCCCGGGATCTCAAAGCACTTTGCAGCCCCTGGGGAAGGTAGGGAAGTCTCGTCATGAGACATACACAGATTAGAGAGACCTGCAGAGGCCATATCAAAGGAGTGGCAGTCAGGAGTAGAACCTGGTAGTCTGGATGCCCCCTCCTTTGGTCTACCCTCCATCCTTCCTCCCCCCACTGTTCTGATTCTTTATGAAAAGATCTTGGTTGGAAAAAGAAGGGGTTTCTTTGTTTTAATTGACAGCATCACCTAGCTGACTTCAGGTAGCTAGCCGTATAACGGGGTGGTGGGGGCAGGGAACCAGCTCCCAGCTGCTGTTCTTGGCTTGGTGTGGATGGAGAGACACCAGACTGGCCGCGGTGGATCCATTCGTGCTTCTCTTTGATCTGCCACCTTTGTGTTCAGAACAGAAGTTGCTTCTCCATCTGCTCTCTCAACTTGTATTTCTGAATCTGGAGGTGGAGCATAGGGAAGAGAGAGTCAGAGGAGAGACAGCCAGGGGGAGCTAGTCCCCGGCACCCCAGCCCATGGGCTGTCCCTTACCTTCCCTGAGACGGTGAGTGGATATTTCTTCATGAACACTATGTACCGAGGGATCTTGAAGTGAGAGATCTGAAAAGAGAGAGCCAACAGCTACCGCCTGCAAGTAACCACAGACAGGGCATCGTCTGTCGCCCCTGGTTCCAAAGGGCAGAGTTATGGCAGTCACTGCTCATGTCAGGAATACATGTGACCGATTTCAGGCCCGATCCCCAGCGGGTGTAGAGGACTTCACTGACTTCCATGGAGCTGCGACGATTTACACCAACTGGGAATCAGGCCTTAATATGCAGAGTTACTGAGAAAAGCAAAGCAAACATGGGCACGGCCTGGGAATGGATGGGGAGACCCTACCTTCCCTTTGCAGAAGGCTTTAATTTCCTCAGCTGTGCACTCCTGCCCGGCCTTCACTCTGATGCAGGCACAGATCTCTTCTCCCATTCGCTGGTCCTTCACGCCAATCACCTGGTTGGGAGGGAGGGAGGAACACATCAGTCATAGAATATCAGGGTTGGAAGGGACCTTAGGAGGTCATCTAGTCCAACCCCCTGCTCAAAGCAGGACCAATCCCCAATTTTTGCCCCAGATCCCTAAATGGCCCCCTCAAGAATTGAACTCACAACCCTGGGTTTAGCAGGCCAATGCTCAAACCACTGAGCTATCCCTCCCCTAGTCCTAGGAAGTCCTCTTCTCCCAAGAGTCATCTGGCCCCTTCCCTTATCGAAGCTTCTTATCCCTCCCTCGGCCCCCACTTTGTTTTCCTTGCTGAGGCACTGTGCTCCAGTTACTAGAAAAGTGGACTGAGAGCAAGGCCTTCTGGGTTCTATTCCCAGGCCTTGGGCAACTTTCTCTGTACCTCCATTTCCCCACATGTAAAATGGGTTCCCTGCCTCTGAGGGAGACCTGTGAGGCTTAATTAATTGGAGTGCTTTGAGATCCTCAGATTACAGGGGTTCCAGAAGGGCAAAGCCTATTAATATTGTAAACTCGGTTCCCCACTCCCACACACAATCCCCAGCAAAGCCCTATCATGGCTGAGCTTACAGTCCTACTCCGTACAGAGCTAGGAAGGTCAGATCATTCCACGTAGGAGCTTGATTTCCAGTAAGTGATTCCCCTCGAGTTTGGTTGCACAATTTCCCTGTCTCCCCTCCTACCGTTCACAAGCCAACATCCTGAAATTCCACACACACAGAGATCATGCGGAATCCCAAGGCAATGACCCAAAGCCCTGGAAAGTGCAGCCCTTCTGTACTGAGGTTATTGCACTGAGATGCTGGAGCAGTAATTAAAGAGCTGGATTATTTACGGGTTAAACAACAACTGGTCATGCAGCCAGAGCCAGCACACCCAGGTGTGGTTTGTCATGAGAACTGGACGATGTTCCCAGCAGATTGGGAGCAGCTGGCCAGAGCTGCATCCTACTTCTTACTGGCGAAACAATGGAACCCTCAGTGCAACTCCTCCTCTGCAGTGACTCAGCACAGGAAGCGACTCCATTCTGATGTCAAGGTTCATCATTTGTGGTTAATGATAATGTGCCCTTTTGTAAGGCCTTCCCTCGGCGGATTTCACAGCACTTTCCAGATGGCTGTGAGTTTAGAAGGTGAGGAAAGGAAGAGTTACTCTCTTGCTTGGCCCACGGTAAATTAGAGCACAGGGATTTTTCCCAAGCTTCCAATGAGTCTGTGACAAAGACAGGAACAGAACCCAGGAGTTCTACTCTCACTCTTGGATTTTAAACCCAAAGTCATCCTTCCCCTGTATATGAGATCGCCAGCTAGGTGAAAAGCTGAGCATGGATGAAAGCAAACAGGCTCCTGACAAATGTCCTGGCTGGCAGCACGCCCGTTACCCCCACCCACCGTGCCTATCTATCCTACTCACCTGCACCTCCTCAATCTTGGGGTGGGTGTGTAGAAACTGCTCGAGTTCTGCTGGGTAAATGTTCTCTCCTCCCCGGATAATCATGTCCTTGCAACGACCTACAATTTTGCAGTAGCCATCCTTGTCCAGGACAGCAATGTCCCTGAAACAACACCCGAGACAACTTCATAGCCCTCGGTCCAGATCTCCCAGCTGGCTGGAGAATGGCTCATCCATCCAATCAGCCCAGAGGGCGTCTTCCCACTGGCATGTTCAGAGCCTAGAGCTCTTAATCCTGACCAGCAGGATCAGAATTCAATCTAAACTGGAACTGCTTCCGTTCCCCTCCCTTTCTCTGCGTTCCCCACCCGCATATGCATCCGCACCTGGCTATTTCATGGGAACATCTAGCGCAGTGTCCTGGTTTGTACTAAATGCTATGGGCCAAATTCTGCCCAGGTGTAAACTGGTCCGACTCCACTGAAGTTCATGGATTTGGCCATGCTACCACTAGGGCTGATTCTGGCCTGTTACTAGAAGTTACTGTTTCCCACTCGGACACATCCATTCCCATCCAATGCCATATACCTGCGCCCTCCCTCCAGAACAGAGGTAAAGGGGGAAAGAGCTGATGCTAGGTAGTTCCAAAACTCACCCAGTCTTGTACCATCTGTCATCAGTGATCACTTCGTTGGTTTTGACGGGGTCTTCCCAGTACCCCAGCATGACGCAGTAGCCTCGAATCTGGAGTTCCCCGGGGCTGTTCAGAGCGGCAATCTCCCCAGTTTCAGGATCCTCAATCTTTGCCTGCAACACAAGAGAGCCAGGCTCGTCAGGCACACTGCAAGCCCCATGCTGGCTGCAGCTCAAGGGGTGAGGAAGGGCTACAGCAGCGGTGCTCTGCTGGGGACTGTGAAGCTGGGGCAGCAGGGTAGGTGGGGAAGATAAAGTTCACCTCCGTGTGGGGGATGATGCATCCCACCGTCTCAGTTCTCTGGGAGATGCTGTCCTGTGGGAATCCCATGAAGGTGACAGGGCTGTTCTCTGTGGTGCCATAGGCAACCTGCAAACACAAAGGTGGGGGGATATGCATCAGGGACTCTGCTGGGAAACAGAACCAGCCACGTTCTACTGCGAAGGTGGAGGAAACTAGCCATCAGGACAGGGAGGACATCGGGGATGCAGGAGTTCTTCACAACGAGTCATGGGTCACCAGGCGAACGCTCCCACCTTCAGGTGTACGTCAGGGCAGCTCCAGATATTACTACCACCAAAGACACTACTGAAAAACTCCCCCCCCCCCCCCCAGGAGACAGGAGGACAAAGAACAATAAGACTGGACCCACCTGCCATGGTCCTGCCTCTGCTCCACCACGGCAAGCCTACCAATGTTCAAAACCTCCCTATCGCCCAAGAATGACAGTGACTCTCACAACTCACCTGCCTTTCATGGAGGATCGCAAATGCTGCCTCCCCACCCTCTGGTCTCACATGGTCTTTCCTGCCTCTGCTATTTCTCACAAAGCCCTGTTCTGTTTGCTCCCTGCTATCCCTGTCCGATTCGAGACTCCTGTCCCCAAGCTTCTCTCTGGTTGTGTCCCCACAACCGTACACTCTCGCTGTGCAGGATTCACCTGGGATCTGCCATGCAAAATAGTACATTTTGGACACCATCCCTTGGCACCTGGAAAGAGTGTGCCCTGAAAGAGTCCCAGGTTAGGCCCCTGTTGGTGACAACCACATTCTCAATCTGTCAGCACAAAGGTTTACTTCGATCCTTTTGTGCATGGGCATCAGCAGCCCTGGTCCCCTAATCAAGGCATCAAAAGACAGCCCGGAATACTCAGTGCAGCTGCATTTGCAAACATAAAGCATCCCAGTGGGGCAGACCCACCTCGCCATGTCAAGGGCTCCTGGATTGCTAACTTAGCTGTGGGTTCTGAGACACCCTTGTTAATAGGTTACTCCTTCCATCAAGGAAAATCCAGCTCTGCTGTTCACCTCAACAGTCTGTACATTTGCAAGGTCAGAAGCTCCTGCCACCAGGAATAACCTGTGAAAGGTACGTCTGTGAAGCTTTGAATAACATTTGGCATTTCGGCTCTTGTGTCTGCAGCTACGGAGACCCCCTTAAATGACAGCACTGAGACGCAACAATGAGCTCCGTACTGGAGCTTTACTGATTTCCTTTGGTGCTGTCCTCCTCTAACGGTGGGTGGGCTACATACAGCGATTGATAAGCCTGCTACAGCCTTTGCGAACAGACCCAGCTCTGGCAGTGGAGGATAATGGCGTTAGATCCAGCGGTCCCAGGTTTGATCGCCGCTGTTGACACCCCTCCCAAGGGCACAGTGTAGCTTCTGCACTGCATGGGTCTCCATGCAGCACTCGCTCAACTTCCAGGCCACTATTTGCACAAGGTATTTGAGGTGCCTTGTTCTGGGGAGGTCCAACTGGAGATGCCTTAAATGGGCCTCTGTTCTGGAGGGTAAGCACTCAGCTCTTTCTGAAAATCAAGAGTCTTTAAGGCGACCACTAGTCGCTTTGAACACCATGTGCAGAGCTCAGTGTAACATCTGTGATGGATTCTGTAGGGGAAGTCTCTTCTTTAGGTGCCACGTGGAGGGGATTGATTGTCTCCCGGATATTGCAGTGGCCATCCTGCTGAAAAGGGGTATCACTCCAGCCCAGAAACCCAATGGGAGCGACTGTGAACATCCCCTTTCCTGCCAGACCTACCAATGGTTTAACGGCCAGGAGGAAACCTGCAATGCTGAATGGTTAAAAAGGACTTTTCTCCCGCCCACTAGGTGCGAGAGCTCTTTGGCTGGACCTGCGCCCCATTTTACTAATGAGACAGAAAACCAAGGTCTTCAACGCTTATTGAAAGCCCCACTGCCCTCTCTGGTAAGGGCTGGGGTATTGGTCCAAATGCTGGGACACTACTTTCTGCCTCCCTAACCCCCCTGCAATTTCAATGGGCTACAACAGAGCACCCAGCCCCAGTGCCGGGTGTCGCTGGGAGTGGTGCGCTGCCCCATTCCCCTCTACGTGTCTGGGAACCCGCTCTGTGTTCGAGCTCGGAGGCGTGAGCGCTCCAAGCACTCGGCTCGCCAGGCTCTAGCTCAGGGGTTCTCAAACTGGGGATCGGGACCTCTCAGGGAGTCACGAGGTTATTACATGGCGGGTCATGGGCTGTCAGCCTCCACCCCAAACCCCGCTTTGCCTCCAGGATTGATAATGATGTTAAATATAAACGAAAAACACTTTGTAATATGGGGGGGGGGGGGGGTTGGACTCAGAGGCTTGCTATGTGAGAGGGGCCACCAGTACAAAAGTCTGAGAAACACTGCTCTAGCCTACCCCCCATCCCGAGGCTTCAGAGCCTGCCCAAATGTATACACTGCTGTTTTTAGCACTGTTGCGTGAGCCCCCAAGGCTGGAGTCTGTAGACTCACTGCTGTGGGTTACTGCTCACTGTGCGGGTGCTCCCAGTGAGTCACAGAGGTCGCTTTGTGTAAATCCCCTGGGCACAGTGCTTAAAGCTACCAAAGATAAACCAGCAGTTCTCAACTCAGCCCCTGGGGCAATCAAGTGCCCAGGTACTAGGAGTCTTGGAGACCCCTCATGTCCCTCTGCCTTTAGGCTGCTGCCCTCTAACCTCCTCTTGTGGCTGCTGATCAGGTACAGGTGTGTTTCTGTCCAGCTCTCAGCTTTCCCATCCCACCTGCCCGGCTGAGGCCAGGCCTTGTCCCCACAGCCAGCTACCAGGCTGGTGTCCAGGGCCTGCTGCTTCTGTTCTCACCCAGCTTCCAGCTTGCCCCGGAGCCTAGTTCCTTCTGACCTCAGGTAGCTCTTTCCTTGCCTGTACTCTAGGGATTATGGACCCTTCTGCTGCAGACCAAGTAGGGAATAACACAGTGCCTGTTAATGAGCCAGCAGGTTCATTGCAATATCCTTTACTTTCTTTCCCAAACCATTGTGGAGTGCTTGCTGTATGCAGTCAAACAGCTGCTGTGTTCCACCCCAGAGATGGCTGCGTGTCGTTGGTGGATGAAATGATGCTCGTATAAAAGACATATGTCAATTTAGGTTTGAAGACGTCCTTGGGGATTTATAGATTTTTCAGTGCTAGAAGAGACTCCTAGGATAATCTAGTCTGACCTCCAAATAACCCAGGCTGGAGAACCTCACCCAGTAATGTTTGCATCAAGCCCGTAACTTTTGTTTGAGCTAGAGCATATCTAATCTTGACTGAAAGACTTCAAGTGATAGAAAAGTCACTATGTCCCTAGGATCCTTTGCCTTGAAGGGAGCTATAGCATATACAATAATATAGCTGATCGTAAACCCTGCTAGGGCTGCATGGGACCCATCAGTCTTCAGCAACCTGATCACTCTCTGGATTAGCTCAGAAATGCTAAGTGTCATTTTAAAATTACAGCTTCGCACTTTGTTTGGTGACAAATGCTGCTTTCTCTGTGAATTCTGAGTCTTTGTCTAAACTGGGAATGAAAACTACCTTAGAAGAAAGGTGCAGTGTTTTGTTTTAAACACAGTTTACAAACATTTCCAGCTAATACTGTATAAATATTGGCCAGTATGGATCAGGCAACACTGTTTAAAAAATAACAAACCCTGCTCCAGTCTCGGCAGTGAACATTTGAGAGGCAGAGTGGTCCAGTGCATAGAACTGGGAGTCAGGATGCCTGGGTTCTTTTCCCTGCTGGGCAACATTGGGCACATCAAGTCACTTATCTGTGCCTCGATTTGCCCATCTGTACAATGGGGATAAAACACTTCCCTTTTGCCTTCAAATGTTGCTGATAGGTTGCAAGTACAGGGCCTGATTCATCACTGTGTTACTCAAAATGGAGTTCCGTTGGGGTAGGGCTGGAGTAGAGATCAGGGCCCTAGAGCACCAGGGGGGTCCTCAGATAACAGTACTCTGTAATTGCAACCTATTATTCTATTGGTTGGGGGCAAGCGGAGGGACAAAACCATTGTGCTCCCCTGCTGGCTCTCCAGCAGTAGTTACACAATAGCGCTGGGGCTGCACAATGATATTGGGACACCAACAAAACACCAAAGACACGATCGTTTCAGTTCCCTTAACAACACAGGGAGAAACCACCATCTTGGCCTCAAAGAGAAGGGAGGAATTGGCTGGGGAAAGTAAAGTGATTTTCAGGCGTCAAAGAGGGTGTAACAAACAACAGACAGTCAAATAACAAACCAAAGAAGGTCTGAGGGCTCCCAGGCTGGCTCCGCCAGTCCAGCCCCCTGTGACTCAGAGGATGGATTTCATTATCCTAAACCAATGCCGGATGTTTTGTCTAGCTCTGAAGACCTTAAATGAAGTCGATTCCAGACCCTCCCTTGGCAGCTAGCTCCATATGGTCCTTCACTCATCACCCTTCTTGTCTCATTCAAATGTTCACTGGGGAGATGGGGCCTAGCTCTGCTGGCCTCGGCACTGGGCATAGCCGAGCTCTCTGGCGTTGCCCCTCCATCCCAAATGTTATGGGACTGACTTGGATTTTCCAGGTCGACTTTACTGCCCCACCACAACTTCTGGATATGTTCCAACTTGCATTACATTGTGATGTCGTTAGCTTCCAGAGCGACAGTGTCATCTCTATGCCGCAACATCAGGCAGCAAACAAGTTTGCTTTGTAGGACAATTCCCCAAAGGTGGCCATATTCCTGGAGATCCCACCCATCCAGATAGTCACAAGACAGTCCCAGTCTGAACCGGCTTAAAGAATCCCACAAACAGCCAATGCAACGTCCTCATTATGGCATAATGACTTTGCCCCAGAGCAGCCATTTCAAAACCTGCAACCAAACCAGCCTGGCAGACTCAACACAGGCGATTGCTGCTTTCCTGCATTGCTGAAAATCAACCTCCTGTTATTTTACCATCAGGACAAACTGCTCCTGGTGGTTTGGAGTTCAAGCTGTTTCTCTTCTTTCCAGGCCAATTAGCATTCTTGAGGCTCGTAAGTATTTCCCCAGCCTGGTTAGAGTTTCAGACACTCTGCTCACTGGAGAGCAATGAGGCATGTGACAGTTACTTGGTATTTTATCAACACCTTGAAAAATGCCTTCACTATGCAACTAACCCATTGACCTGACACGGGGAGAGGACAACCCGGGGTGGGGGGGAATACAATGCACATCGAGAGAGAGAAAGCACAGAGAGACTGAGGAGGACAGAAAGACCAAGAGAAACCCCTTGGCTTGGAGGGTATCTGAAGGCTCCCAGCTGTTGGCATCCCACAAAGAAGTAAAACTGAGGACAAACTGGGCAAAATCCTGCCCCTGCTGAAGTCCATGGCAGCATTCCCATGGACTTCCATGGGGTTAGGACTTCACCTACTGCAGGCGTCCCGTTATTAGTCCAGTACCTTGATGATCAGACGCGCTATTAATAATCACCGTTCTGAATGCACTCGGCCCCTGTGACCTCAGGAACAGAGCAGCCTGTATGGCCTGAAGGCCACCCACCATTCAGATCCGGCTCTTCTTCCCTCTTCTGCACAGCTCAGCGAAGAGGGCTGGGGGCAGGGGAGGGGAAGAGGAGACTTTGGTCCAGGACACCCAGTTAGATCCCTGCTCTCGAGAGCTTTAACCCCACTCCCGTTACTGGGGGCGTGTGGGTCTCATTCGGGAACGGAAAGGGGAGGATTTTGGCCGTCGGAGGATGGAGGGGGTTGAGGGTTGTGGCAAGGGGACAATGGGGCACTCGGGGTGGGGGTAGTGGAGAGCAGCACGGGAGAGGACACTCGGTTCAGAAGTGGGAGACACCCACCCCCAACATCTCTGAGGTCCAGGCTGACTAGCACGCAGGTGCATAGTGGGGTAAAGGTTGACGCGAGAGCTGGGTGGGGGCCTTCAGCGGGCAAGGCAGGGAGCAGCAGGGAGCTGTGGAGAAGAGAAGCCGGAGAGGTGGCCGGGGATCAGAGAGGAAGGGAGTTGGGCGGGTGGAAGATGCCAGGAGGAAGCTGAGCTGGCAGAGTGTGGGTGGATGAGGTGGGGGAAGGAAGCTGCCTTGCCTACAGCTACCAAAAAGCAGCAGCCTCATGTTGGCTGGCCACTAACTGCGGGGCAGGGAGCTCTCCGATGGGGAGCAGGCATTTGAGGGTGCCCGACACAGGCCCTGAGCCCTAGGCTGCAGTGAGGGGTGCCCGACAGAGGCCCCCGAGCCCTAGGCACTGCAGTGAGGGGTACCCGACACAGGCCCTAGGCACTGCAGTGAGGGGTGCCCGACACAGGCCCTAGGCACTGCAGTGAGGGGTGCCCGACACAGGCCCTGAGCCCTAGGCACAGCAGTGAGGGGTGCCCGACACAGGCCCCGAGCCCTAGGCACTGCAGTGAGGGGTGTCCGACACAGGCCCCGAGCCCTAGGCTGCAGTGAGGGGTGCCCGACAGAGGCCCCCGAGCCCTAGGCACTGCAGTGAGGGGTACCCAACACAGGCCCTAGGCACAGCAGTGAGGGGTGCCCGACACAGGCCCCGAGCCCCAGGCTGCAGTGAGGGGTGCCCGACAGAGGCCCCCGAGCCCTAGGCACTGCAGTGAGGGGTGCCCGACCCAGGCCCCAAGCCCTAGGCACTGCAGTATGCGGTGCCCGACCCAGGCCCCGAGCCCTAGGCACTGCAGTGAGGGGTGCCTGACACAGGCCCCGAGCCCCAGGCTGCAGTGAGGGGTGCCCGACAGAGGCCCCCGAGCCCTAGGCACTGCAGTGAGGGGTGTCCGACACAGGCCCCAAGCCCTAGGCACTGCAGTGTGGGGTGCCCGACCCAGGCCCCGAGCCCTAGGCACTGCAGTGAGGGGTGCCCGACACAGGCCCTGAGCCCTAGGCACTGCAGTGTGGGGTGCCCGACACAGGCCCCGAGCCCTAGGCACTGCAGTGTGGGGTGCCCGACACAGGCCCCGAGCCCTAGGCTGCAGTGAGGGGTGCCCGACACAGCCCCTAGGCACTGCAGTGAGGGGTGCCCGACACAGGCCCTAGGCACTGCAGTGAGGGGTGCCCGACACAGGCCCTAGGCACTGCAGTGTGGGGTGCCCGACACAGGCCCTAGGCACTGCAGTGTGGGGTGCCCGACACAGGCCCTAGGCACTGCAGTGTGGGGTGCCCGACACAGGCTTTGGGTTCTAGATGCGGTGGTGGTGGGTGCCCACAAACACCCCAGACAAACACCCTGCTGGATTCTGAACCTGTGAGTGCCGAAGGCCCCTGGAGCTGAAGCTCATTCATCACTAAGGGCGAGGTTCTTCCCCAGGCTGGCAGGGGGCTCCGCAGCACCTGGGTCCCTAAGCAGAATTCTGGCTGATGGAGCCAGAGCTGCCCCAAGGAGCTCCCAGACAGCACACACTGTACTGCTCTGCAGCAGGTGCAGCATACTCCCTGCTCCATCCCTTGCCCATTCTCCTGGCCTTTGCAGAGGGTAGGGGAAGCCATAACCCTTCTCTCTCTCGCCACTGTGCAGGGGTGTAAAGTGCGGGAGTAACCCCCTGTCCATCAGCACAGAGGCTGGCTAGAATCTGGCCCTACGCTATTCCCTCCAGCCTGAGGGAGAGGGCCTTGTCTCACATCCCTCTTATACCAGAGTAATCCTACTGGTGTCAGCAGAGTTATTCCTGATTTACACCAGAGTGAAGGCAGAATCAGAGCCGAATTTACACAGGGGACACTGGCTTACGGGACAACGAGCTCTTTTAGTGTGGGGTGGTTCAAGTGCATCAAGTTCTACGCAGGAGGATAACACACACGCTAATAAAAATAAAGCATGGGGAGGGGGGGCCTGTCTCCCTGAGCTAAAACAAGACACCAGAACAGCCCTGCCCTGAGACACCAGAGAAACACTCTACATCTATATTTACCCTGTTTTTAAAAGCTGTGTATTTACTTGGCCACAAAGGCCTCTGCGGAGAAGCAGAGGAGAGTCACACATTTGTAAATTACTAGGCACCGGATTCAAAAATGTTTGCAGAACTGTTAATCAATTAAGAAAGAGGGGAGTGTGGGATAATCCCTCCTCTTCTGAGGTGTCCTGGCAGCACCAGTCCTGGGGGATCTCCGTGGGCCAGGGCTGAACAGGGGCCCCAGCAGAAGGAACACTGACACTAGACCCGTTGTCACCAGCACATGCCACCCACGAGACACTGGCATGCACCAGGCAAACTGTGAACTTCAGTGGCTCATTGCCCGTTTGCTGCCCAGTCCTCATCCCTAGTCAAGGGCTGTGAAATTCAATGAGTAAATACCAGCTCCTGCCTGCCTGGCAGCAAGACACTCAACTACAAACATCTGGGAGCCCATGGGCCCCTCCCAGCAGCTGGGCGTGGTGCCAGCTTGTGCAGGACGCCAACCTGGTCCCGGACTCCCGCAGGAATCTGCTCACTGAAGCAGGGAGTCAAACACATTAGCAGAAAGAATTTTCCTTTTATTAAACTTTTATATGCGTTAAAGTGGAATGTGAGACCAGACTCCGTTCCCCTGACGGCGGTGTCCAGGCCCTGTCCCCCTGCCTCCAAGTGTGGACAATCTAAAGAGACACGACAGACACTGGGTATGTCTACACTGCAAAGAGAAGTGGGTGTTCTTAACTCGGGTGAAAACAGGAGCGAAGACTCGGCCCTGAACTCAGGTTAGCAGCTCGAGTTCAAACCTATCGAGCTACTAACCCGAGTTAAACGCCGAGCTGCCAGGTCTTCGCTGCTATTTTAACCCGAGTTAGCTAACCTGAGTTAAGAACACGCCTTCGTTTGCAGTGCGGACACACCCACGGGGTGGGAGAAAGGAAGGACGAGCCCAATGGTACAGATGGGGAACGGAGGCACAGAGAGAATGAGTGTCTTGCCCGAGGTCACACAGGGAGTCTGTGGCAGAGCCAGGAACTGAACCCAGGTCTCCTGAGTCCCAGTCCAGTGCCCGAACCTCATAATTATTTATTTCCATCTATGCATTCAACCCCCGCTCTGGGCACCTCTCACGAGACATTAAAAAACAAAGCACATAAATAGCCTGCTGGATTTGCAGCTATTTATCTTCATCCCATCCAAAGTGCCCCATCCCCCCACAAACACTGTCACCGCACATCCCCTGCCAGATGGCGCTTTGCAGCGTCCCCTAGACTGAGGAACAGAGATTCAGGCTCATTGGGACAGGGAGGTGAGCACATTCCAAAGCAGGGGCCCCACATGAAGAACGCCCTCCCAGCAGCTCAAATCCAGCACCTCAAACTCACCTGGAAGGCAAAGGGGAGGTAGCACAGCTACGGCAGTCATGCACATGATGAGATACAGCCTCTTAGCAAGCAGGCCGCTGCACTCCGTGCTAGTGTCCACTTCTGAAAGGACGGAAGGTGCAGCTCCATGCACTGCGGGAATCTAATCTTGCGGCGACAAAGGCCTGGGTGAGGGTAGCAGGGTGAGCATCCAAAAAAACCAGCTGCAATCTCTTGGCCAGATGGAGATGGAAAAATGCTATTCTGGCAACTGCTGCTACCCGATCATCTAAAACAGCAGCTGGAGGTCTGATCAGACTCCAGCTGGTGAACCTGAGATGAGCACTCTTTGCCCAAGGGGCATATATACGCTCTTGGCCCTAACTTCTCAGCCCGTGCACTTTCACTCTCCCAGTTAACTAATTCCTTGCCTAGTGGTGTCAGACAGGTGTCTGGCCAATGGGTACCCACTGGCCTTCATCTGGGGACAAAGGTTCCCATCAGCACACGCAGCGAATTTTGGAATTTCTTCCTGTTCCTTCACACCATCGTATAGGGCTGGGTCAGACTCATGCAACACGTGCATCATTTCAACTGGGGTTTGTGATGGGGACGGGGCTGTGTCCTGGTTTACTGGAGCTCCTTCAATCCAAGCATTGAGACAGGACAGCAGGGAACAAATCTCAGAAGGGAGCTGGGTAAGGACAGTAAAATAACCATGAAAAATCCTTTGAATTCTGAAGCAAATTCTCTTAGATGGCGGCTGTGCCCCTTTTGCGTTTGCTTTTGATGAACAGTGAACAGTGAAAAGCTCAAAAGCAGCCAGTCCGCACCAACACGCCGAGCCGGCACCTCTCGGAGCCTACTGCCTCGTTCTATAAACCCTCAGCTTTCATCTGAAAACGACTCTGGCTGTTGTGGTTGTGAAGAGAAACTCCAAAATGTCAGGGATGCAGGGATCAGCTGCAGGGAGCCTGGAACAACAGCTCCCAAAGCTGTGAGCTGCCCCATTCATCTCAGGGAGGGGTTAACCCAGAGGTCCAGTGATGATCATTTAAGGGTCACCACTGTCAACTATTTTATCGCTGGTGAAAGAAAGGCGAGGGAGGGTGACAGCTGCATGATTTAACTGTGGGCAATGTCTCATTTTGGTGCAGATAGCAACATTTGGGAGGTAGAACCCCTTTATTTCCTTCCCAGCTAGGGAGCAGCCAGGCCCCAGGAGCCTGGCAGAGCCCAGGGGATATGCTCAAGCCCCACTGAGCAGGAGTCATGCTCAATGAGCCTGAGTGGTCTAACAAAGCCACCCAAAAAGGTGTGTGTGGGGGGGGCGGGGGCGGATTAGAGAGCAGTGTGGGGGCAGGGTTTGCATCATCACGCTGGGCATGGGGGCAGGGTTTGCATCTTTGCATCATCACGTGTGGTCCCACCCAAAAAATGCACAGGAAAAATAGCAGCCCCAGAGTTAAGCGGAAAAAACCAGGGGGTACACATGGATAAAACACCCCACCCCATCTTTAAAGAGTAAACCCAAGACTCCCTTACTTTAAACCACTTGGCAACCCACAGGTGACACATATGGGAGGAGCTTATTTTTTGGGTGGAGTTTGGAAGAATACCACTGTCTTTATTCTCAGTCTGACCCCTGCTGGCAAGGCACATCCATAGAAACCAAACTGTTAGTTAACATTGTTTGTGGGGAAGAGGGGGAAAGTGAATGTTGAAAGGTATAATGCCAAGTATTTACACAGGAAACCTAACTCTGAGAGCTATGTTTATCCAACCAAGGAACAGAGATATATCATGTGACCTAGGTGTCCAAACAAAACAGCTGCATTTCAAATGCTGACAATGAACTGTTCACACACAAGATACAGCTCAGGCATTATTTACAGAAATTATTCAGTAAACAACTTTGAGTAAGTCTGAGAAAGCCACAGTCTGTTCACAGATAGAAAGAGAAGGATGACATTTTTGGAATTGCTTTACTAATCATTCCCATGTTATATGGGGTTTCTCACAGCACGATGGTGCTCCCAGCCTGCACTGGGCCAGCTCAGTGGAAAGCCCGGGAAAGAGTTTCTGGGGTGCCACTTCTTTAGTTGCTCCAAAGTCCTGCTCAGGAATCTCAAAGAGATATTAATTTTGGTGGACAGGGTGAGTGAGGTAATATCTTTTATTGGACCAACTTCTGTTGCCTCACCCATCTTGTCTCTGTAATATCCTGGGACCAACATGGCTACAACAACACTGCATTAAACTAGGTGTCAGAGTGGTCAATGCGCTCGCCTTTCAGTTCTGGAGACCCCGGTTTGAGTTCTTATTAGCCACAAACAAACACGTTTTGTGGCTTCCGTTTAGCAGATGTTTGACCATAGAACAGCTAGCTCTAAAACCCAGGGCTCCTCTATTGTTCCATCTCAGGAGGCGAGTCAGTGAGAACTCCTCACGTGCCGAGGATGGAGAAGAGGATCCAGGCTTTGAATGGCAGCATGCTGCCTGGCAGGACTGAGGAGTACTGGAAGAGCTGCATGGCAAGGTTTGCACCAGATTGTCTACATTACACCTCCAGTCAGCCAACGTTAGCTGTCTCTAAGGTTCAAGAGAAACAAAGTTCACCCCCAAAATGAAAAAATAAAGTAAATAGCCCCATTAAAATGTACATCTGCAAAACACAGGCTTGGCTGCTGTCAGCCAGTTTGCATAACACCCTCTGGAGCATGCTCAGGAGGGATGGCGAATTCCACATCTCAACAATGGAAAAACCCAGAGATCCCTGTGAATAAGCCAGTCTCTGTGTCCTAAGTCAGCCCTTGGATTTCCTCCCTTTCTTGACACTGTCTCGCCTCCATAAATACTTCGTCGGGGCTTTGTAGCCAGCTTCAGAGGTGGAAGCCTCAATAAGCTCCCAGTTATGTGCTCGGCTCTCAGTTGTTTGCTACAGCCAGGAACTGGCTAGAAACCAGCTCAAAATGTTCCATTTACCACCTCCACACCACAATTCCTCCCCTGATCTCTCCCTCTCACACTCAGAAAGGGAGAGAGACCTAGAGATCCTACCTTCCTCCCTTAATTCCCCTCCAAGGGGACAGCAAGGGGCACCCTCCAGATCTTTAACTCACCTCCTTGTTGCTATTCTTTGTAACCCCTTAACCTGACCAAAGCACCCAGCCCCACTTCCTGTGATGCCATTAACCTGATGTGACATGAGCCCCTTCACCAAAGTCCAAGCCATCATGTTCTCCCCTCTCCCCCAACTCTGTCTCAGAAGCCCCAGGTGCTACCTGGAAACCACACCGCACCTTAGCCACTGCTCCCCAGGGTATCACATCAGCGGGGTCACAACCCCATTATTCCATTCTGGCTACAGTTCTCCCTAATGGGACATCAGCCAGTCTCTGCCCCCAACCACATCATGGAGGTCTCAACCGCTGCCCCATCACCAAATGGCAGGGTGTGGTAGTGCCCCAGCTACTGTCCCCCATAGCTCACTCTGACAGAGTCTTTCCCCATTACTATATCACCATGGGGCTAGCTCCCCTTCAGCCCCAGGCTGGTCCCATTGCGATTAGCTCAGAAGGAACTAGGCTTCTCCCCACCTTATCTTTCTCTGACCATGACAGATCCTGAAGTCCTCATCCATTATTAGCATTACAGTAGCATCCACAATACACTAGGTGCTGTCCACACACTGAACCTACCCCCAATCTCACTCAATGCTCGCCCAGGAAATAGGCGGGAGATGGACAGAATAAGGGTGTCGGGTTTGTCCCTATATAACAACAGGGAAAGGTGCCTCCCTGTCTTTAAAGCCTCTGAAAATAGTTCAAGATTCCGCCCATGTTAAAATGTCACCAGTAAACACTTGGAAAACATCAGTACAGGAGAAGTGGGCCCTGTACCAGTTAATGGTCCCTGTCATGCCCCCTTAGCCTGGCACTGAAGGGGGACAGGGTCTGTGTTCCTGTCGATGGTGTTGTGCACCCCTATCCCTGGACTTGGTTCTTCACCTCGGAGTCACCAAGGGTTTTATCACCACCTGCTTCAGTGGGGAACGAAGAGATCCCCCCAAAAGGCAGATGCACACGTGGTTTTCTCTGCCCATTTACCTCCCTGTCTCGTGGGGAAAACTGCTCCAGCCTGGAGTCTGCAGCAGAGCAGTGGAGGCTTGAAGAAGCCAAAAGGGGTTAAAGTCACACTGAGCTCCCAAAGTCAGTCGCTTCCAAGTCAGAGTCTGGCTGCTGCCTGCGGTTTGTGGGAAGGGATTTCGTTTTTTAATAACAGCGTTATAAATAGGGCTGTGTTCAGCTTGCTGCAGACTCTCACTCGCTCGTCTCCCTCCTCCTCCTGCCGCTGCTGCTGCTCTTCCCTCCCACACGGATCCCAGTGCTGGCCATGGACCGGGCAGCCTTCTTCCTCAGCCTCCTCAGCTTGCTGGTGTGCCTCCTCCCCATCCTCCAGGCATGCCCCTCAACCTGCCACTGCCACGGCGGAGATCTCCAGCACGTCATCTGCGACAACGTCGGGCTGAAGAAGATCCCCAAGGTGTCCGAGCAAACACGGCTCCTCAACCTGCAGAGGAACAGCTTCCCCATCCTGCCGACCAACGCCTTCAGGGAGATGAAAGGGCTCGTGTCCCTCCACCTCCAGCATTCCCAGATCAAGGAGATCTCCAGCGGTGCCTTCCGGGGGCTGAAGCAGCTCGTCTACCTTTACCTGTCCAATAACGATATCAGCATCATCAAGATGGGCGCCTTCGACGACTTGTCGGAGCTCACTTACCTGTACATGGACCATAACAAGATCTCGGACCTGCCCAAGGGGCTCCTCTCCCCGCTCATTAACCTCTTCATCCTGCAGCTGGGCAGCAACAAGATCCGAGAGTTGAGATTGGGGGCCTTCAGCGGTGCTAAGGACCTACGCTGGCTCTACCTCTCTGACAACTCCCTCTCCTCCGTGCAGTCCGGGGCCCTGGACGACGTGGAAAACCTAGCTGTCTTCCATTTGGATAAGAACCAGCTGAGCACTTACCCAGTGGCTGCAATGAGCAAGCTGAGGGTAGTGGAGGACCTGAAGCTTTCTCACAACCCCATGAAGGTCATTCCCGACTATGCCTTCCAGTCCTTCGGGCGCTACATGGAGACCCTCAGTCTGGATAACATGGGCCTGGAAAAGGTAGGTTCCTCTCCACCCTCCCTCCCCTTTCCAATAGAAACATAGGGCCTGGTTCTCTTCTCACTTACAACGCTGTCACGCTTCTGTCCTGATCCGCCCGGGTGTGAGGGAAAAGGAGAATCAGGGTCACAGTTTCGGCAGAAGGGTGAAGGGTTCACTAGCACCTGAATCTTTGAACAGCCACGTGATGAATAAAAACGAGAGGACCCCATCCTCTTGTGCTATGGGATGCTACGCTCTCCTGGGCTCACTGTGCCCATTGGAAAGGTGGTGGGGTGGGGTCCAGCTCCAATGGGAAATGTATTCTGGTGCTCTAAAATAAACGACTAAAGAGCTCCCAGCCTTGGGAGGTGGGGTGGGGGGAAGGAGAGGCAAGGGGCTGCCCCATGCTGAAACTGGCAGGGCACAGCAGGCTAGTAGAGCTGAACTGCCCTGTCTCCTGAGCTGCCGCCTGGGTACCTGCAGCTGGTTCAAAGTGTGTGTGTGTGAGGGGGAGAGATTCCTCCAGAGGCATTATGAATAGCAGCCGTTTCTTCCTAGTGCCGTGCAGACAGGTACCCCGTGCTCACATGTCCATCTTCTACCTTTTTTTTTTTAACTTCCAACTTTACACTCTATAAAGAAAGGTTTGTCTATTGATGATCTCTCAAGAAAAACTCTTGCAGCCTTTTACAAAGAAGCCCTGTTTCTAGCCAGAGAGCAGGAGGGACATTCAGGTAACCCAGCAAAATACCCTTCTTCTTCTCATGGAAAAAGGCAGGACCACGGGTAGGAGCATCACGCTGAAGGAGCTACTTGCAACAGGACCCCTGGAATACCAGGCAGGGGTGCAAGTAAAGGAGCATATCCAGCTCACAAAGGACAGCACCTCAAAGCAGCACAGTGTCCCACACTGCTCTGTTGGGATGCAGCAGGATGATGAAAGAGCAGCTCACAGCATCCCAAGATGCCGTGCCAAGAAGCACAGGGATGGAGCGTATTCAGGGGAAATAGGATAGCACCTCACAGCAAGGCAGTACCCCATCATGTGGTGCAGAGGGATGGAGAACGTCCCAGTGAAAAAGATGAGCGCCTTATAGCAACACAGAGCCAGCATCATACTGCGCTGGGGGTGTGCAGAGCAGCTCCATTCAGAAGGACACAACCCAACAGCAGCAGAGAGCTGCCAAACGGCGTTGGGAGTTAGAGCACATCCATGTTACAAAGGCAATACAGCATCCCAGAATGTCAAGCTAGGAAGCTGGAAATTATCCAGGTTGAGAATGACAGTATCTATAGCAGCACAGCGTCCCTTCGTTGATATCTCAGCTCTTTCCTATTCTTGAGATTACAGTCCCCATAAGGATTGGTGTAATCAAGCTCGTTCACCTGGAAATTATCTGCTGACACATCTATGAAAGGACTCCATAGATGATGAGCGTGTCATCCTTCAGGGATGCTGCCATGTCACTACTGGGAGCATCAACTCAGATTCTATCTGGTCTCATCATGCATAAATCAGAAGATACAGGTTACGTGTGATACTGGATGGAGAGACACCAGAGACAAGATGAGATTTAACAAGTCCAAGATGTTGGAATGCTCTACAGATTCAAGTGCTCTTTATACTGTCAAGGAATTATTCGAACAAACTGGAAGCCTATGAATTCAATCTAGCTATGCAGTGACCTTGTTAAACTGGAGAACAGTACCTTGGGCATAAGAGTGGAATTTGACAACAAACAGATGTGGATTCGGTTCTTCCATCTGTTTGATCAATAGGTTGCTAGCTAGAGATGAAGGGTTTAGTCACTGCTGACTTACTTGCGTGCGTTGTCTGAAGTCCATAGAGTTATGTTCACTCTCACCAGTGGTGAACTTGCTCAACGGATCGATGGTAGTTCTTTGTTATGTATATTACCTCGTGCTGCATTGCTGTTTTAATGTGGCTGTCTCGGTATAATTCTGCACATTGACTGTCCCTCATCTTTCATACTTTTTGCCATCATTTTTACAACATTACAATATAAAAAACTACCTCTGATATCATCTCACATCTCCTGTAGCTTCTTTCAGATTGGAGGGATCCAACCACATGTTACTGTTAGACAAGCTACACAGAGGAACCATTTCATCCACCAACGCAGTCTCTTCTGGGGTGGAACACAGCAGCTGTTTAACAGCGCACACACCACTTCCTTTGTATGCAAAAGTGGAAAAGAATGCCAGATTCAACCTAAACTGCAGAAGGAGTGTAGCTAGGCAGAGCAGAATTATACAAATTAGCCAAGACATGAGGGTTAACACCCATAGCTTTGCAAAAAAGTGCTCTGGACTCTTTAATGACCTACTAGTGGTCAGTAATAGACAGGAACTTTGTTTGAGGTCTCATATGAAATATGGCACTTCCTGCAGCCAAGTGCCCTCATTACAAAGTCTGGACCATTTGATTAGTACAACAGAGAGAGGCATGCCACAGGGCGATCATTCCCGTTTCACTATGAACACGGTCACCCCTGGGCACTGTTCCCTCTAAGCTGCGCGCACGCACACAGGAAAACACCGCATGCACAAAAACTTGCACAGAAGCACAACAATTCGCACAGGATAAATTTTTTGCACACACAGCCTGTCAAAAATTTGCACAGAATACATTTTTTGTGCACACGGCCTGTCAAAAATTAGAGGGAACATTGCCCAGGGGTGCTCCAGGGTTTTCATTTTTTCACTCTAAAGGTATGTCTACACTGCAGTCATGGGAGTGACTGCACCCATGTGTAGACACACCCGAGCTAGCTTTGATCTAGCTAACTTGAATAACAGTAGCAGTGAAGCCGTGGCAGCACATGCTGTATGAGCCGACTTGGGTAATTATTTGAGCAGCTAGCCCATGCTGCTGTGGCTTGATTGCTATTGGTTTTTGAGCTAGCTAGAGCAAAGCTAGCTTGGGTACCTCTACACACGCTGCAGCCACACCTCTGATTGCAGCCTAGACGTATCCAAATTAGTTTTCTCCTCACACTTGGCAGAAGCCTTGTATCCATATGACCCATATGTGTGTATGTGAGTCTCCCTAGACACAATGGCCATGTGATGGCGGTATTTAAAGTATGCAATGGTGATAATATCCGGGTTGCAGCGACTCCCCCGTCCCCAAATACCATTCTCAGCTCCTCTTTTCTGATAGTGTTGGATTCTTCTGTGTGGTTCCAAAATTCTATAGCCACTTGAATGTGCGAAACTGTTCCAGGAGAATCCCTGTCACTGTTGCAATTAACATCACCACTGTCACACCAGAAAATAAAGAGATCTTAAACAATTTTGCAACTCTAGTACTGGGAAGTCCTTTCACACGCAAGGAAACAAAGAGACCTGACTCTTCTCCGAAGATTTAACCAAAGATATTGTGATACCCATTTCTGACAGGGCTCAGGACCATATTAGCTACGTGCCACAAAAAAAAGTGAACAACAATAATCATCTTCCACCTACATAATGACCTTTATCTTGGAGGACCCCAAAGTGCTTGGAGCTCGGGGATAAAGCACAGCAGCTGTTTAACAGCACACAGCAGCGTTACAAAACAATTGGAATAGGAGGTGAAGTAGAATGCCATATTAGATTGAAACTGCAGGGGGAATTTGGGTGGTCAGAACGGAATTACCCAAACTAGAATTTGGCCAGGACACTGGCGTCAAACGCCCCTGCTGCACAAAGCACCAGAAGTGGTCATGACCTTGGTTTCACATCTCATCGGAGAGACAGCACTGGCAACAGCATAACAGAACCCGCTGGGATTTATTCAGCGCTGAACCATAGGGGACTGCCACCTGCTGACTTCCCAACACTACTTGCTGCAGGACTTGGGAGGCCTCTTATACAAGCACTAATCCAACCCGACGCTGCTTGGTTTGTGAGATCTCACCGGTTTGCACCCGAGATGTTATAGCTGCAGGAGCTGGGACCCACACTGAGGGGACGTGTCTGAGGAGTGATCGAATAAGACATGAAAATACACAGGTGGGTATTTGACACAGGGCTTTCTGGTGGACCCATGGATGCGTCTCTGGAGATAACAAATCTGTTTTCTCCCCTCCCCAGGGTTCTGAAAAGAACAGGAAAGGGGGAAGAAAACAAGTTTGTTATTGCTAAGAGAAGCACCCATGCAGTCAACAGTTTCCTCTGTAACTAATGGACTTCGGGGAAGTTTGCGCGGATGGGTTTGCATTTTACACAAATTCTTCCAAACTAAGGGCCTGTGGACAAGTAGGATTGGGGTGGAGAGAGGGTTAACAGGAGGTGCACAATTGCCAGTTTTCTCTCTCCAGCATGCCACATTTTACTCTCAGGTGCGTGAAGGGGGCTATATTTTAAAGCCTGTCCATAGGCCATGAACACACAGACTTGCAAACAACCCATCAGGGAGGGGAGGGAGAGAGAGAGGCGAGGAGACCAAGGCGCCGGATGCCTGCCCTGTTGCATCTACAGTGCTCTGAAGCCAAGTGTAACTTTCCACTCAGAGTCCACAGGGAACTGCCAAAGCCTACAGGCCCTTCAGACTCCACAAACACTCCCTCCATCAACAGTTCCATGAGCGGGGACGCAACAGGCACTGGGAGGAATTCCAGCCTTGGAAAGGTTTGTACCCAGGGAATGTCTCGGCCCATTCAGAGAGGAGGAGCATGCTTTAGAAACAAATGGGACTGGCCAGACCTCAGCTTTTCTTGGGGCTATATGGAGGGGCCTGGGGAAGGCAAGGAACAAATGGGGATGGCCTTGGGTTGTAGCCACTCTGAGGTGGGAGGAACTAAAACCCATCACTCAAGGAAAACACCTTCCATGCTTCTGCCTCCTGAATCTCTCCATGGAGGAGATTCCTTGCTCCGTACCCTCTCCCACTCTCTCCAGCCCCACTGCTGTCACTAAGAGCCATGAACACAGGCAGCCTGGAAAAGAATGGAATGCAGAGCATCCCCCACTCGCCTGAGTCACAGCAATTGGCATCTCTCCTTGTGCTTTAGTTTTCAGATAAAGCATTTGCTGGAGTGACCACACTGAAGACTGTTAACATTGAGAACAACAAACTTAACCAGCTATCTGGGAACTTCCCATTCAGCAGCCTGGAGAACCTCACCCTGTCCAACAATCCTTGGCACTGCTCCTGCCAGCTAGCAGCTCTGCGCAAGTAAGAGACACTCACTTCTCTGAAACACTCACTTCTGTCTCTCTCCTACCCAGTCTGGTGCCCACTGACCAGGCAAAGGGTCAGTGGTTAGTTGTGCCCGGGGGCCTCCACTGACCAGGTACAAGGGGAAGTTGTGCCCGGGGGCCTCCACTGACCAGGCACAGGGGGAAGTTGTGCCCGGGGGCCCCCACTGACCAGGCACAGGGGAAGGTCCTGGTTCGTTGTGCTCGGTGAGGAGGAAAAGGCAATACCAATAACTTGACACTTGGTCAGTAATGCAGTTTCTGGTCTCCCCTGGCAGCTCTGCCCAGGTGAGCAGTAGTCTGTCCCCTTCTGAAGCTTAGGAGTTTTCTGTTTGTCCTTCCCCAGGTGGTTGGAGACCAGCCGCTCCCGCCCTGATGCGGTTTGTGCCTCACCCTCTCAGTACCGAGGGCAGCAGATAAGAGACACCGCCGCACTCCGCAGCTGCAAACTCCCCACCAAAAGGCCCAGGAAAGGAAACCGCCATTAAACAGGTAAGAAGCTTTTCACAACCACACCCTGTTCTTCTTTCTCCTTTCATCTCACACAGACTTAAACCAAGTCCTGGTCCCCCCGAAGTCAATGGGCGTTTTATCATGGACGTCACTGAGACTAAAGATCGCCTCCAAAACAGTTAATCCATTTACCTGCCACGACCTAAATGTATAGGTTATAAAGCCAGAGGGATCATTTTAATCATCTAGTCTGACCTCCTGTATAACTGGCCAGAGAACTCTCCTGGGCTAATTCCTGTTGGAATTAGAGAAAGTCTTTTAGAAAAACATCCAACCTTGATTTAAAACATTTCCAGTGATGGAGAATCTCGCACAACTCTTAGTATGTTGTTCCAATGGTTAATTACCATCATTGTGAACAAATTGTGCCTCATTTCTAGTCCGAATTTGCCTAGCTTCAACTTCCAGCCATAGGATCTTGTTGTACCTTTGTGAGCTAGATTGAAGAGCCTTTTATGCCAAAGTTTTGTTCCCCGTGTATGTACTTACAGGCAGATCAAGTCACCCCTTAATCTTCCCTCTGGTAAAATATATAGAATACATGCCTTAGTCTCTCGCTACAGTAGAATCTCAGAGTTATGAACACCTCAGGAATGGAGATTGTTTGTAACCCGGAAATGTTTTAACTCTGAACAAAATGTTCTGGTGGTTCCTTCAAAAGTTTGCAACTGAGCATTGACTTCAGACAGCTTTGAAACTTACGATGCAGAAGAAAAATGCTGCTTTTAACCATTTTAATTTAAATGAAACAAGAACAGAAACAGGTTTCAGAGCAGTAGCCGGGTTAGTCTGTATCAGCAAAACCAACGAGGAGTCCGTTCAATTTGTTAGTCTCTAAGGTGCCACAAGGATTCCTCGTTGTTTTTGTAAGAACAGAAACAGTTTCCTTACCTTGTCAACTCCTTTTTTAAACTTTCCCTTTATTGTTTTACTAGTTTACGTTTAACACAGGACTGTACAGTATTTGCTTTTTATTTTGGTCTCTGATGCTGCCTGATTGCATACTTCCGGTTCCAAATGCGGTGTTTGGTTCACCGGTCAATTCATAATTCAGGTGTTCAGAACTCTGAGGTTCTACTAGAGGCCTGCACAACTCGTAAAGCGGTGAGGGCCATATTACTCCAAAGAAAACAGCCGAGGGCCGCCACAAAAGTTGTTGAGCAAAAAAAAAAAAAATTTTTTTTTTTTGGGTCTACTACCCCCCCCCCCCGCCCCCTCCGCAGGCCGCACAGTGAGCCTCCGCGGGCCGTATGTTGTGCAGGCCTGTTCTACTAGATAAGGCATGTTTTCCAATCCTTTAATCATTCTTGTGGCTCTTCTCTGAACCTCCTCCAATTTATCTGTATCCTTCTTGAACTGCGGACACCAGAACTGGACACAGGATTCCAGCAGCAATTGCACCAGTGCCAAATTTAGGGCAGGTCTACACTATAGCCGGGATCGACACACCGAGATCGATCCACCGGTGGTCAATTTAGCGGGTCTAGTAAAGACTCGCCAAATCGACTGCAGATTGCTCTCCGGTTGACCCCTGTACTCTACCCCCGACGAGAAAAGGTAAGTCGACGGGAGATTTTCCTGGAGGTTCTCCAGGCTGCGTAGACCCTGCGGTAACTCAACCTAAGGTACATCAACTCCAGCTATGTTATTCACGTAGCTGGCGTTGCATAGTGTAGGTCGACTTACCATGGTAGTTGAGACATAGCCACAGACTTACTATAACCTCCCTACTCCCACTCCATATTCCTTTTATACAAACAAAGATCACTGTAGCTCTTTTGGCTACAGCATCACATGTTCAGCTGATTATCCACCATGATCCCCAAGTCCTTTTCAGAGACACTGCTTCCCAGGATAGAGTCCCCCATCCTGTAAGTGTGGCCTACATTCTTTGTTCCTAGATGTATGACCTTAGGTTTGGCCATATCAAAATGTATTGTTTGCTTGCACCCTGCTTACCAACCAATGCAGATTGCTCTGTATTAGTAACCTGTCTTTCATTATTTACCACTCCCCCAATCTGTGTGCAATCATCTGCAAACATAAAACTATTGCTGATGAAGTTTTCTTCCAGCTCATTGATAAAAATGTTAGCATAGGGCCAAGAACTGATCCCTGCAGGATCCCACTAGAAACACACCCACTTGAAAATTATTTCCCCATTTACACTTACATTTTGAGATCTATTATTTGGCCAGTTTTTAATCTATTGTGCCATATTAATTTTGTATGCTTCTAGGTTTTTTTTAATCAAAATGTCATGTGGTACACCAATTCACATTCCTTACAAAAGTTTTAAGTCTATTACATCAATACCACGACTTCTATCAACCAAACTTGTGATCTCAAAAAAAAGATATCAAGTTAGTTTGATGGGACCTATTTTCCATAGATCCATAATTCCATTGATTGGCATTAATTACCTTCCTTTAATTCTTTATTGATCAAGTCCCAGATCTGCCATTCCATTATTTTGCTTTGGATTGATGTCAAGATGACAGGCCTAGAATTACCTGGGTCATCCCGTTTACCCTTTTTAAATATTGGCACAACTTTAGCTTTCTTCCAGTCCTCTGGAACTTTCCCTGTGTTCCAAGACTTACTGTTAATCAACATACATGGTCCAGAGAGCACCACAACCAGATGTCTGAGAACTCTTGGATGAAAGTTATCTGGACCAGCTGATTCCAAAATGTCTAGCTTTAGTAGCTGCTTTTTAACATTGTCCCCTTCAAGGGTCTTCATTGCCCTGGCAACAGCCTCTGACACCGCAGCCTTCTAGAGCCGTGATGGGAATTCTGTCCTGAGCGGCTGTGATGGTGTCAGCTCCACAGAGCAAAAGCAGACTCTCAGATACAGGCCTTGGAGGGCAAGTAAAGGTGAAATGTCTATTTGGGGTGTGTCTATACAGCAAAGAAAAACCCGAGGCTGGCCCGGGCCAGCCGACTCGGTCTCACAGGGCTCGGGCTGCGGGGCTGTTTCATTGCTGTGTAGACTTCTGGGCTCGGGCTGGAGCCCAGACTCTAGGACCGAAGCCCAGAAGGCTACACAGCAATGAAACAGCCTCACAGTCCGAGCCCCGCGTCGGCTGGCCTAGGCCAGCTGCAGGTTTTTCTTTGCTGTGTAGACGTACCCTTAAACGTTAGGCCAAATTCATCCCTGGTGCAGACCCAATGAAATCAATGGAGTCAAACCAGGGATGGATTTAGCCCACAGTCTTGTCTTGACTAGGGATCATAAACCTTTTATTTTTCTAAAGTTTCCCAGTTTTAATTCCCAAAAGGCCTTTCTGGGGGAAGTGGATGGGTCAGGGGATTGGGGATGGGACACTCAACCGTTAGCCTCCGTCAAATGTGGGCAAGGTGGATCATGACCAAAAATCATTGCTCTCAGACACCTAGGCAGTGGCTCTGTGCAATACACTGGTGGCCACAGTGTAGGTTTTAGTGGAACACCATCCACGACCCCACCTGCATTCTTGCTGGCACTCTCAGTAACGAAGCCAGTGACTGATTGGGCTGTGGAGACCGAGCTACTCTCATATCCTAGCAAAGGTCTCTCCAGGTCAGCTTTGAAACCCACTGGCAGGGCACAGTGGGGAAAGGTAGCACCACGGCCATCCCTCTTGTACCTTGTTCAGTATCTAAGCAGAAGACTTGGCTCTCCAGGGGTCAGCTCAGCACCTCGTTTATTTATTTAAAGCACTGATTTAAAAACAAGGAACATGCTGTCCTGAGCCCAGGGCTGTGCCCCAGAGAAGGGAGAGCAGAGACAACAAATGGTTTTTGAATCAGAGGGGTTTTGAAGGAGGTAGGAAGGTAGGAGCAGGGAGGAGAAAGGGAGAAGGTGACACAGGAGATAGGATTACCTGGCCCCTAAGCAAAGATCCTGTTTATCCTCAGTCCGGACACTGAATATGCAAATACATCACAGACCCATCTCCCTCTGTTGAAACCTGCTGAGTGTATTATCTTAAGGATTCAGAAAACCAAGAACCTCACCAATGTTTTACTGCACCCACTCGTGTTTTGTTTGTCTTAGGGCCTGATCCAAAGCCCATTGAAGTCACTAGAAGAACTCCCATTGATTTCTATGGGGTTTGGATCAGGCTCTAAGTGTGTAAGCTGTATGGACAGGGACCTTTTCTTTTTTGGTTTGTAACAGGCTGGGCACCTTTACGGCACTGTTTAAGTAACAGTGACAATCACTTTTACTGCTCTAACAGAAAGGGGTAGGGAGCAGCCACTTGTGACTATCCAATTCCCAGTTTACCAGGCCCAAACTTTGTTTTCTACATCCATGGATAAAGAGATGGTGAAAACAAAGTTGTATGTCCTGAGTGCCAGAGGAGACACCAGCTCTTCTACCCCTTCCCAGAGTGATGCTATTTCTCCTGGACGGCCAGCAGATTTTATGGATTACAGATGGAAATGCCAGCCGTTCCAGGCAGGGCTGGTAGACTTCCGCACTGGAAGTGGAAACTTTACTTTTCTAAACCACAGTGCTTAATTTAGTGTATGTAGGAGACTCTCCCTTCTTGGGCAAGAAGAGGAGAAAGCCAAACCCCCATTCCAGAGCCCTCCTCCAGGACAATGCTTTGCCTTGATGTCCTCACATGCAGGGTGCTCTAGAAAAGCCCCCTCCATCAGTGAACTGATTCTCACAACTCATGAGTCGGAGAATTTATCCCTGTTGTACAGATGTGAAAAGTAAATACCTTCAAGCGAGGCACATAGATCCATTCTAAGGCATCTAAGTGACCTGATCTTTACAAGGGTCAAATACCTACAGCTTCCCTTGCTTGCACTGAGAGCTGTGGGTGTTCAGCACCTCTGAGAGGCAAGTTCCTTACTGAGATGCCCATAGATGCTGATTTAAGGGGTAATCTCTAGGAATGACTTGTGCCTTTTCGGGGCCCAACTTGAAACATTTTAAGGGGGTCTGATTTTCAGAGGGAAGGTGCTCGGAGAATCAGGCTTCTTTTCAGTGTCTCAGCCCAGGCACCCAAAATCACTTATTGATTTTGAAAATCTAAGCCTCAGGTGTCTGTGTTGAGGCAGCCAAGTTTGAAATTTTAGATAAGCTACTTAGGAGTCGCACAGCAAAATAGTGGAAGAGCCAAGATCACAGAACCCATCGGCCTGGTGTCCAATGGAAACTGGGGTTGTTTGGCACCTCTGAAAAGGAGGTCAGGTGTCTCCTGACTCACAGTTGTGTATGCCATTCATGAGACCATGAAAAAGCCTCAAGTCCCTGGATCTGCTTGAAAAACCTTAAAACATAGATTCATTTTCTCCCTCCCCTGCCCTAACAGGCCCTGGTATGGCTTGTCCAGGTGACTGGCCGCTTCAACCAATCAGAAAACTACTGACTCCATCCAAGTCTACCCGTAAGCTTTTACCATCTGTCAAGAGACATTTCTGATGTATCTGATCACCTCCAGCCTCCTCACAATCCTCGCCTATCTGCTGACTGCAGGATGGAATCCAACTTTTCAATCTTTTCCGACATCTATGTATTTTAAAAGAGGCATTTTTTAAAACTAAACTATGCATGACAATGCTAAGAAAAGCTAACCTAGATCCTGCCAGTAAAACACAGTCATCTTCCCAGAGGCAACCTAAACCCATATCCTCTGGTGTTTGTCTCCCTCCTTCTCCTTCCAGTGGGATGCAAGTGAATAGAAATCCATAAGGGTTCCTCCCTCCCCCGGCCCACGACTGCTCCAGCAGGAAAGCCATCCCGTCTCAACTCATGCAGACAGAAACCTCCTCCTACCTGAGGAGGTGATCCCTGCAGGTCAGGGCAGAAGACCACAGGTGAAGCAATGTCCAGGGTTCAGTGGACCTGGAGAGTGAGTTTCCCTTACAGTCCACCAGGGGGTGATCATTCTAGGTCAGGCTGAGGTCTGCTAGTGTTGGGGAACCTCAACACTGAAATAGCTTGGAGATTGGATTCTTGTCTCACCCCACAGGAAGGGTGTACCTACACATGCAAGGGGAGAGGTTTGCACCATATCAGCCTATATCTGGGAGCGATTTTGCTCTCCAGTCCTCCTCCTCTCTCTGCCCTAACCCAGAAAGCCTAGAGGGAGAACAAGATGACTATGGTTTATTGTCATGGATTTTACAATACCACCGTTTCAACTTAACTGCATTTTTTATCTAAAGATTTATATAAATATATATAAATATATATATATATATTTATTCCTCTGTAACTGAGTGTAAATGACTCTTAGGAGGATGAAAACTCCTCTTACTCTTATATAGAAAACAAATTGTATATTTTCTTATGTACATCTTCTGTATAAAGCTCTCGCTGCAAAGATGAACTCAGCAGGTTTCCAAGTTTCTGCCTGAGGCCTGGTGACTCATGCTGCAAACTGGGAGTGAGTCCAGCTACACAGCTCAATCCAGACCCTAGTCCCCCTCTTATCCTGCCTGAAGGTTCAGAACAAAGTCGTTTTGAAGAAAAGGGTTTTATTAGCAGCCCTACCACTGTGCAGGAAGAGGTGACTCACACGTTCCAAGCATGGGCCGCCTTGTAATAATGGTGGGGAACATCTTGGGAGGCCAAGTATAGGCCTGCTGTAAAGTAAATGGCTGCCACCCCACTGAAGTTCATGGAGTTACGCCACAGCTGAGTTTGGCCCCTAGTGTTTTAAACTCAGCCCTAGCAGCTTCACACAAGAAGCAAAGCCGCAGAGCTCCCTTGAGACATGGCCCCGTTCCAAAGCAGTTGCCCCACACTCCCTCCATGCTGCTCCGTTCCAGAGCACACAGCAGGGCCTACACAACTCTTGGTACCCACATGTTCTAAGAGCAGAAATCTGATGCCTAGTCCCGTGTAGTTAACCCACCACATCAGTCAGGCAGCTTGTTACTTCCTTTAAAGCAAAACAACCAGGCTGTGCACCCTCGCTCGCCTTCAAGTACGCCCAGATCTGTTTTTCAAAAAAGATAATGAGGGTGGGATCTGGGGCCGACTACACAGAAAGAGATAGTGCTCCACTACGCCAAACATACTGCAAAATGCATCAGCTAAACCCCATGGGACCCACTGAATGGCGGATGGGACCAGGTTGGACGTTCAGAACACCCCGTTGTTCGTGCACAGGAATGAGGGTACACATGCATGCTTAGTGACGGCACTGTGTGTGACAGAATACACAAAAAGGGCTACAGTGCGCATGGCACTGGATCTGACCCTCCGCACGCTCAGGTTCAGGGCGTGTGTGCGAATCATGCAAGAGACCGAACATGTGAGTGCCATCCATGCTGGTGAAGGGAATCGGCTGATTCAGCAGCAAAACACAACACCGTTCTGAGTCAGCCAGGTGTCTTCCTCAGTGTTTATACTTGAGGATTCAGAGACAGCATGTGCAATAGAGAAAAGAGAATTGTTTGCTGCAACCAGAAAATAAACAGAGACATGTCCCAGCCTGGGGTATGACCCAACACGGTCACGCTGGGTGCAATGGTCTCCCTTCTCACCGTAGCTGTCCTTGTAGTTTCCTGTGTCCCTCCCCAGATGGGTTGGGCCTCTGATCCCCTGCCCAGTGACTCTACCCTGTACCTCCTTGGAAGACCGGAAGGCAGGAGGCCTCTGCATCCCATCACACACAGACACATTCATTCAGGGAGCCTCCAGTTCCGTTGCTCTGTACACAAGTCACACATGCTCAGGTTCAAGGGTCACAAGGAGGGGGGCGGGGGACCCAGCCAGCTCAGGCCCAAGCATGGAAAATGACTCACCACAATATCCCGCATATTCATCTTGGTCATAATCTTCTTCATGATCTCAGGGGGCACAGGGGACCCTGCAATGACTCCTGGAAGGGAGAAGGCAAGAGGACTATGTTGGAGATTCTCCTTCCCCAGGAAATCTCACCAAAAGGGGTTGGTACAGTTAGATCTACCGGCTGACAAAGCCTTTGGGAGGCATTAGGTCCTGTCTACATGATTTACCATTTCCATGACTATGGGAACTAATTATTCCCAAAGCAGAGCCCCAGCCTGGCGACAAGAGCTGTGCGTTTCCCGGCCTGCGTTGAGGGGGTTGGCCTCGTTTATTTGTTAGGAGAGTTAATTCTACAGCACAGATTCACTCCAGGCTGAAGCCCGGCAAAAAGATTCATTCAGCTCAGGAACAAGCACAGCATGGCAGGGTGAGTGTCCCCATGCAACCCTAGCCCTGTCAACATGCCTCCATCCTGACCTGGAGGGACCACCTCCGTGGTGGGAGAGGGAAGGTCAATAGAACCTATTTCAAGGGTGGGACAGCGAGGGGAAGAACACAACGTTCAGGATCAGACTGATATTGCACAAGCGGAGAGATTACAGTGCCAATTTTCAGTGTAATTGACAGGGTCAGGCCCCTTCCTCTGATAACAGGGAGTTTCAGATGCACTACCCAGGTACTTCTATTTCACCCATCACGGTAGTCTCTGAGTGCTAACGCTGCCCATAAACTCTACACCACTCCTTGCTTCAGCCGTTGCTATAGGACATTTCTATTATGGATGCTTTGGGAGGGAAAGGAAAGCTCCAATACAAATGATCTGCACATCAGCTACCTAAAAACATGGGTAGCAATTCTAAACAAGCAGGGAATTTTACATGTAGGAAATTCACTGCCCATTGCAGCATTGCCCGTTGTCACCCTGGGGAACGCGTACAAAGTACAGTACACCAGGTGTCTGCTGCCACATGTTGGTGGATGGAGGTATGGAAGTCCAACAAGTACAATCCTTCCAGCATATCCCATCCCCTCGCTGTTTCCATAAGACACAACAGCTGGATAACCCCACCCACCTCATAAATCTTCGAGTCATCAGGCCATTGCTCTGAAGAGAGGCGAAGGGTGCTAGGAATATGGATATCACAAGCAGAAGATTGTCAAGGTAGGAAAGCACACCATCAAATTAACAGGGCGATGGAAAGAGCTTGCAACACGAATTTTTCTTCCCCACTAGTGATCTGCTTGCACAGCCTAGCCCATGAGCGTCTGCCTGTCCAGCTGGCTTTCTCAAGGAGACCCAGCGGAGGCCAGTTACCGTGGGTCCTGCTGTACTTACCTCCCCGGAGAGACGAGAGGTCATAGCTGTCGAAGTCGGGCTGGGAGAGCATGTCTATGAACATGGTCGGAGTGCCGTGTAAAAGGGAGCATCTTGAAGGGACGGGAAAGAAAAAGCCAAGTTGCAGAATCAGAGCCTGCGGCAGTAAGGCCTATCTACCCTGCTCCCCACTGAGCCTGGGTCAGGCCTCTGAGCCCGCCGGGCAGGCCTGGGATTTATCATGCAGCAGAAGCAATTTGCTTTACTGACTACACCCGGACAGCACCTCGGAAATGCAGCCACCGCTGGGGCGGAAGGGATGGTGGAGGGAGAAGGCGGCTGGTTGTGTATAGACACACACCAGTCACTAATCCAAACAAGGAGAGGCCAGGCCTTCCAGCCAAGAGTCAGCAGTGACCAGGGCAAGTCGGGATGGGCAGTGGGGCATGTCACAGGTTCCTGGGTGCGACAGGGCCAGGACTCAGACAAACAAGAGACTATGCCTCTGCCACAGCGGGGAGGCCAGGGGCAGGAGCTGCCTGCCAGCAGAGCTGATCCCTCCAGGTGACATTCAAGGGCCCTTGATTCTCACTTCTCTTGAGCCACTGCTTCCAGCGCAGATTTCCCCTCGAAGCTCAAGGACGAGAAGATGGCTGGGGCGCCGTGCACAGCCATCACCATACCGCCTCCAACGGAGCCCAGGCAGTGGTAGAGGGGCACGGGGAGGGCAGTACGGCATTCCTAGGATCAAGCCAAACAAAGGCAGCAATGAGGCGACGATAGCCCTTCTGGTCTGTCTGAACCATTCTGAGGCCTGGAGTACGTGGGCCTAACAGGGCTCTCCCTAGGGTGACCAGACAGCAAATGTGAAAAATGGGGACGGGGGTAATAGGAGCCTATATAAGAAAAAGACCCAAAAATCGGGACTGTCCCTATAAAATCGGGACATCTGGTCACCCTAGCTCTCCCCGAGACACATACACCTGTAGGGTATGAACATGAGATATGGGGGCTGGATAGCAGGGGGAAGGGACTGCCTGAATTGTCGTTGCGTCTCAAACCCAGCCTTGTGGGAGTGCCCTCTGCTGGCACCACGGCAGCACAACATTTCTCCAGACTCCATCCTTAAGGCTCCTCCCTAACAGCGCTCTCAGCATCCCTCATCCACAACTTGGGGGGGGGGGGTCTTTCGCTGCGTCTTGCTGGGGAGTCATCTGCCTTCTCCACGTGCTCAGCCCCACTACGGCCGGAGCACAGCCCATCCCCCGGGGACTGAGGAGACTCACCTGCTCATTGATTCCCAGCCTCAGCCCAACCAGGTTTGCATTATTCACAATGTTTCTATGAGAGAGGGTGGCCCCTTTGGGGCTTCCGGTCGTGCCCTGGAAGACAGAAAGCGTTACGAGATCCCTCTGGTACGACCGTCCTTTCAGAGGGGTCAGGTGCACAGATTCTCTGTGGTGATCCCTCCCCTCCCCACCCCGCAGATTTCTGCTCTCCTCTTGTCCTTTAGTCTCCCTCCAGACATGGCGGCCTCTGATCCGACAGCCCCACAAATGATACGACACAGACCAATTGCAGCTGGGATCAGAGCTCTGTGGCACACAGGCCCCCCATCTCGTCCCTGCTGTCAGCTCCTGGCCATGGGAGTGGCGGAGAAAAGGGGAAAATCCTAGATGACCTCCTAAATCCTATTCTGAAAGGGCCAGGGAAGATGGGACAGTATCCACCCCACGTGACCAGGTGTCAAAGGGAGCAGCCTGCTTAGCACTGGCCACAGGGGTCACCGGATCGGGCGTCCATGGCAGGGCAGAGCCGCGTGCGGTACCTACAGAAGTGAACTGGATGTTGATGGGCTCGTCGCAGGACAGAGTCCGCTGGATGTCTCGTAACTGCTTAAGATGGCTGCTGTCCCCAGCCTGCATCACCTCGCTCATCTGGAACGCGCCAGGCAGCTTGGAGTCTATGGTGATTACAACTGATAGGTCTGGCAGCCTGAGACAAAGAGAAATACAGTCAAGAACAGCGGAGTCAGGAGGACAGACTGCCTTGGTGCTTGTGTGCTGCTAGGGGTTAACTCCTGGGATGGGCCCAAGGGCCCCTGTATCACCTGGACACAGGAAGCAGGAGCTGAGTAAGGCAGCTCACCTGGGATAGTGCCATACTAGACTCTTCCTTTCTCCTCTCTGGAATGCAGGTTACGTGGGTGGAGCTGTGTGTAACACAGGGCCCTCAGATCCAGCCCAGGTAGGTCTAAGCGAGATCTCTGTTTGCTGGGGACGGATAATGGCCAATTCCTAACTGGGACAGGGCGCAGGTCCCAGGAGTTATCATCAGCCAGTGATCTGGGGTCTATTTGGTGCTCAGATAACAGGGTGATGGGTAGAACAGTCTAGACAGAGAGATTTGTGTGGGAACTCTTTTCCCCTGGGATTAGCCGCCAGGTTCAGTAGTAGGTTTGCAAGTGTGAGGACCCAGTGCAGGGCACAGCCCTGGGGCACTGCAAGAGGATCTCTGGTGTTTCTCACTCACCTCTTACTCTTTATTCCCCCTGGACTGGATTTCTCTAGCTCAGGACAAGTTTGCTTCAGGATCTCATAGTATCTCTGTGTTTTAAACTGAGTGGGGAACACCAGGGCCTTACAGCCAACCTGTGTGGGGAGAGAGAGGGAAGTCAGGCTGGGGTGACACCTGCTGCCCACGGAGTAATGAACAGTCCCGGGGAACCTGACAGCAGGGTACTTGCATTCACTGCTGATGGAAAACCACCACACACAGCCTGAAAAACCAAAAGGCAGGAGTTAAACCTTAATACTACCTGGGGCTCTTCCCAGGACTTGTTCAGCTATGAGTATATGTTACAACGGCCCCTGTCTAGACTGATCTCTCAACCCATGTTAGCCCCTTCCTAGAAGGAACCATCCTGTAAGATGGCTTAGAAGCTGGGGCTGGGGACAGCTCCTACACCACACCAGAAAACATTTTAGGAGTCTAACCCTCCTTGTGCCCAGGGCTGGTGCTATCACTAGGCGACCCAGGGTGCCAGGGGTTGGAGGGCGGTGGGCGGATGCCTCCTGTCTCCCTGCTCAGCCACTGAGCGGGGAGCTGCGGCAAGCTGCCCCCCTGCCTCCCCGCTCAGCTCCCACGGGCGGGGGTTGGGGGCGGGCTGCGGGGGGCGGCCTTAGCTGGGGGGTGGGGGGAGCAGGGCTGGTGCAAGGAATTTTCACCTCGGGCGCAAAACTTCCTTGCACCAGCCCTGCTTATGCCTTGCTGCCCCCATGAGCAACCCCATTTCCCAGCAGAACAGTGACCCCGAGATCCCAGGCTCACACCTGCAGCATTAGGTTTAATGTTCAGCATTCTAACACTTCTCTGCCCAGAGCAGACATCCCTGGTGTAGGCAGGTGCAACTCCACAGACTTCAGCAGGGCTGCACTTGCTTACACCAGGCCTGAATTTGGCCCAGAGTACATACACTGTATGTCCCATTTGAGATACCATTTCTGAATCTGACGCTGGCAGGAACAGCCTTCCTGAAGGCGACACTGCCACTGAGGGAGCCAGCATCAGATTGAAACCCAGTTTACATCCCATTTTAGTATTGGGTTGACAGAACTTAAAAATGGTACTGCGCACCCAACCGGGACCTGATTCCCCTCTCACTTCCACCGCTTTTACTCTCCTGTAGCCCCGCTGACTTCAGCGGTGCTACTCCTTATTGACACAGATGTATGTGCGAGAGGAGGATCAAACCCGTACAGCCACACTGTCAAAGCAGGGAGCAGCGGATGTGCCCAGGAGAATGCAGCTGCACTGCTGTCATACCCCGATTTGCATGTGCAGCTGTGGGTTTCTGTTGCTTCCTGGCCCTTCGCATTTTGCTGAAACGCTGCAGTTCCTTTTCTGATTAGCTTGAAAACAGGACAAATGCTACCTATCACCCCAACCCCGACCTCACCACATTAAGAGGAGGCCAAGACATGCCAGTTTTAACCAAGAAATTACTTGCACGTACTCTGTGATTTGCAATGGGAGAGAGCAACAATTGCTTTCACTTTTGGAAAGGTCACGCCGAATCCACCGGAGACCTCATCGGTACAAGGACGTTTGGGGCTTTGTAACTTAGGGTATGTCTACACAGCAAAGCAAAACCTGACTCAGGCTCCGGAGGCTGTTTCATTGCGGTGTAGACTGCCTGAGCTCTGGGACCCTCCCTCTCCACAGGGTCCTAGAGCCTGGGCTCCAGACTAAGCCTGGAAGTCTACAAAGCAATGAAACATCCCCACAACCTGAGCAGGCCAGCCGTGGGGGTCTAGTTGCTGCATAGACATAGCCTTTAACTCCAGGAACACCATGATCGGTGTCCATTTGTCGGGGTTAGACAGTTCAAGCCGCAATACTGATCTGAAAACTCCAAAGCAACTTGTCTGTGAAGGTGGCTATGTGAGGAGAGGAGATGCTGCAGGAGGGCCCCTCTTAACAGACATGGCAATGGTTAGCAGTAGATCTTTCCGTAAAGGATCTGCACTGGGAAAGCCATGATCAGTTTGTATTTAAGCTCTGGAAACCTGGTGCAGGGAAATGATTGAAGGGAGGAGCAGGTTAGAAAATTAGCTATTTATTATTGTGTGCCGGAGGGAATTATTCTGCAGTAGCAGGAAAAGGACGGGGCTGCTAATGGGTTCTGTGATGAATCTATTTCGATAGTCCAAGCCCATGAGGGAAGGGTTTTTATTTTGCAGATTTCCATTAACAAACAACAGCAATCTAAGGAGAGACAGGGCGCTGGCAGGAGATGAGGACAGGCAGACAGCCTTAATGTCAAAGCTACAAGGAACAGCCATAAATACTGTACCAGGGAACCGTTTCTCCTGCCACAGAATACAAGCGACTCCCACTGAAATCAAGAGAGCATGTTCTGCTCCTGGCCACCCCTTTGTAAATCCAGATGGATTCCACTGGCCTTAATGGAGTCGTTCTGGATTTACACCGGCGTAAATGAGAGCAGAATCTGACCCAAGGAGACCAAGATAAAAACAAAAGCCAAGTCCTGGAGGAGGAAAGGGAAGCTACTGTTGTCCCTACAGAGCTAATCAGAATGGAAAGCACAAAGCAAGCCAGGTGTGGCGCAGACACATGATACAAACAACAGCTGCAGTGGGGCTATGAAAACCCTCCGGTGCCAACACTCAGAGCTAACACAGGCCCCCGAATCCAAGCTCTAGAGACCACCTTTCATTCCTCTCTAAACGCAGCCATCTGTTCCCACCTCTCTGCTCAGGGTGGGCACTAAGGAAACTTCGGGGCAGGAACAGACAGCCGTTTGCTAGGGAAAGTTCTGTCTGATGCTGAAAAGGGGAAGCCACGTTGGTGAGTTTAACACACCAGATTTAACCAGATGACAACTTGAATGACCAAACTGCAGCGTAGGAGCGGACTGTCCAGGGCACTGAGGTGGGAGAAAGATCGCCCAATGCTGCTGTAAATTCTCCATTTCAATCTCCTGATGGCATAGGGGGTGGGCTGGGAAAATCCAGACTGGCATTTTGGTTCTGCCTCCTATTGTACTTGGGTTTTAGATTCCCAAACTGAACAAGTTAGAACAGGAGCGCAAGTGGCCCTTGATCCAGGAAGGATTAATTTTATTCATAAAAGATTCAATAGCTTTAATCCCTCATTATTGGGGATTAGAAACCAGAACACCTTAGCCACTAAGCGTTCCCCTGCACGCTATCACACAGAGCCGAGGAAGAGTCCCATGCAGCTCTGGAACCAAGACAGGCATGTGGGGACTTGAAGCACAGCAGCATGTGTCGCGTGGGAACAGAACATAAAACAAACAGACAGATCTGTAAGAGCCAAGCCAGACTGAGTACAGCACTGGAAAATACACGGTTGAGAGCAAACCTGCAGGGATGGAGGAGGCTGGCACCTCCAGAGGAATTTCCCCTCTCTGGTTTCAAGGGATTAAATCCTGGCCCCACTGCAGTCAATGGGAGTCCTGCCATTGACTTCAATGGAGCCAGGATTTCACCCTATGATTCTACCATAGCTAACCACTGCCACCGTACACACAGAACTAACAGCCCAGCAAGGCTCAAACAAGGGAAGTTCACGGGATTCCAGAGTCGGCCAGGCTCCTGCAGTTATTGACAGGGGCCGACTGACAGGGACAGAGTCAGTGGGATCAGCAGCTGCTTTGTGTTTTCACACTGGCAGCAGCCCAAGAGCGTAGACTGGTGTTAGCTCCCAAGCGCCGGCTAGGGTGACCAGACGTACTGTCCCACGCCCCGACCGTTTGTCCTGGGGCTTCTGCCGGGTTTTTTTTTTTTTTCCCCTCAGACAACTCCGGCGGTTTTATTTTTTTTGCTTCCCCCATGTGTCCCGATTTTTTGTTGCTTTAATCTGGTCACCCTAGCGCCGGCTGAACTATAACTGGCTCTCGGAGGAATGCTGCCCCGTTCGCCTGCAGCAACCCCGGCACACTGCTTCTGAATGGATTTGTCGCTCCCAATCGTAGAATATCAGGGTTGGAAGGGACCTTAGGAGGTCATCTAGTCCAACCCCCTGCTCAAAGCAGGACCAATCCCCAGCTTTTGCCCCAGATCCCTAAATGGCCCCCTCAAGGATTGAACTCACAACTCTGGGTTTAGCAGGCAAATGCTCAAACCACTGAGCTATCCCTCCCCCCGTTGGAATGCTTTGCTGTCCAAGGTGAGTAGAACCGGCCCTACGCTGGACCCTCGGCACCTGCGTGGTTTCCTCAGCACGTAGTCTAGAACCGATGGCGGGAGACAGCGGGGAGGGGACACAATAGTCTCTGTGTGGAACGGGTGGGAGGGTAACCACAGGGAACAATAATGGAGATTTACTTCTAGGCATTCACCCTCCATAGGGCCAACTGCTGCACCGTGGAGCCCCCTGCATACGCGGCCACGTGGCTCCCACCAGCCCTGTTCACACAGGCTGCCCCAGAAAGACGTTTTTCTGCTGCCTGCATTTCCCAAGTGCCCTTCCTGATCAGAAGTTCTTTTGCCAGTGCAGTTCCCATGGTTACCCTCTGCCTTTAACATCTCCATGTTTCAAAGTGTTTGTGGGCAGAGTCAAGTGGCGTTAGCCGTAAGTGGCCTACAGTACCTTCCTGATCACAAACTCCAGCTCCTGGGCCTGGTATGCAGGGTTCACAGACACCTAGGATGGGGAAGAGACAGGAGAATTAATCAAGGCTCTGAAAAAGCCTCAAAGACCCCATCTTCTAACTACTTACTCTACGAGAAAAAGTGCTTTGGAGGAAAAAAACCTCAGTGAAAACACACTTGCAGCTTCTTCCTTGTATAAGACAACCAGGATTAGGATAACAACCCAAATTTCATGTTAACCAGGGAAGCCCATTTATCCCCATTTTTACATATAGGGCCTGGAAGTAAAATGACTCGCACAAGGTCAAATGACAAGTCAATAGCAAAGCTGGAAATAAAATCCAGGCCCGCTGACTCCTAGCCCATGCTCAGCCCACTACACCATAGTAATTCACGTTTCTAGGGACAATCAGAATCCTTTCTGGATAACACAAAGAGTGAAAGCTTCACTATCGCACACAGCACACCATAGAAGCAGTTTTGGTCACCAAAGCTGAGCTGAGCCATCAAATTTAGACTTTGGTAGCCCACTAAGCTAAACCCATCTATTTACCCTGTCTAACATTGTATCTTTTGAGTGCCACCACAGCGGGTGATGCTGTACAAAACTTCCAGGAAGACACACTCCAGGCCTTGCCCCAAGGACCTTATGATGTAAATAAAACAAAGCCCTAATGGTACTATCAGGTGATGGCTGAATCTCAAGGGTGGGGGCAGACATCTTAGCATATATATTTTTAAATTGTCACTTTCTGCAAAGGATTTTCGTCCAGAGGCACCACAGAAAATATTAAGGCGGGATTTTAATACAGGTTGGTTCTTTGGGGGCACCAGAACTATATATAAAAATGTGTAGCCCCCCTATACATTCCCCCCTGCCATCAACAGTTGTAAATTTTGTCCCAGGGAAGCTGGTCTCCCACTGCCCTCTCACCAGCTTGGCGTTTTGCTTTTCTGGGTAATGGAGGGTCAGACTAATGATGACTGCACGGACCTTGCATGACATCTGCTCCCATTCTTCACTTCAGGTCCCTTACCCAGCACATTATTCAGCTTCTCCAAGATCTCCAGGCTTCCCCTTTGTCTCCCCCTCGCCCTAAAGAATCCAGGCGCCCAGACAGACTAGTCTCCTTACCAGGATGATTCCTGCCTGGGCTGTTGCAAATTGCATTAGAACCCACTCATACTTGTTGGGACCCCACATGCCCAGCCGGTCTCCCTTCTTCAGGCCAATAGCCAGAAGTCCAGCAGCTGCCTGGTCCACCTGCAAAACACATACGACGCCAGATAGAGAGAGAGATCACCTCGCAGGGCACATCAAGGCATTTCAATCTCTCGTGTGCTAACCTGAAGGCAGCTGAGCTTCATTTTAGCACCCAGTTTAGGAAAGAAATCAAGTGTTATGCAGCACTGCTGCACAGTCCGGCAGCTTATTGCTTGGCGCTGTTCGTTTTATAAACAGCAATGCCTCGTGGACTTACAAAGAACAGATCACCCACACTTATCCAGTGACTGACAGCATGTGAGGCTCAAACTCAGCACACGCTTACAAGGCAGCTGGGAATCTGATGTATCGGACATGTATAGGCGACATCATTCCTGTGCAGTCAAAGCCTATGCACCCTTTAACTCCTACATAGGCCCTCAAAATAGGACTTATATGCTGCTTCTGGATCCATGTACAGGGTGAATTTTAATCATACGGGCCTTACTGCTTACTTCTGAAATAATTCAGATTAAGAACGCAATTTAATGAGAAGTCTAACCCATCTCATTTTTGAACCCTATCCACGAGTAAAAACCCAGGCATTATATTAAGATCATCATTTATCTTGCTTAATGGCAAATGCATTTCAGATGGGGTTGGACATACACAGTCCAACGTCCTCAGTAACGTTTCATTAACTTTCTGACATTCTCTCCTTCTAGTGTTTCCAGATGAGCTAGATTTCAGTCCACATAACTGCTTATAAAATCTCTTTGTAGGGTTCTCTGTTTAAGAAATGGGTATTTTCCAGACCAGTCAGTAAATATTTTAAAAATTAGTGAGTTCTGCGAATAGAGTTTATTCTTGTAAATTAACAAAACTCTAGCAAATCTACAAAAAGCAATACGTGAACACCTTGGATTATCAAGGCCATCCATCACATCTAGGATCATGGGGCAAATCTAGTGGAAATTCCCTTCCCATTTACAGATGGAATATTGTATGCATATTCAGAATACCCATTCACACATATTATTATAAACAGGGCCAAGTCCTGCAGTCTTTACTCAGGGAAAACTCTGACTGATTTTAATGAGAATTTTACTTGCGTAACAACTAGGAAGCTACAGGTGCTCAGTACCTCTGAAAATCAAATCACACTGATGCCACTGGGATTTGAATTAGACCACAGGACTTGCCCCAAGATAAATCAGATAGAGAGAGAACCACTTCCTAAGTACAGTAATGCAATCTAGGACCTGCATTTACTGTATTACTCATGAGTATTCCTCTGGGCACTGCCCTCTCCCTTTGCTCTCATCATGCCTTACAGAGCAGCCCATGAAGATAGGGTAAGCATGCACACACACACCTTATCACACCCATCAGATGATAAACCAGCATGCAGCTTTGCTATGTATTCAGAGCCAGGATTAGAATCCAAACCAAACAAGCTCAACCTCTGTTTTCAATCCAGGGACGAAATCACTTTTTATTTCATCTCGCCGATCGATCGATCAAGCCACCCACTCACACTGTGATTCGGCTGGATTGCAAATTCTCAAGCGTGGTGAGCTAAACTGGACTCTGTAACAGACAAGTTGGCCACTCACTTCTTGTATGAATTGGGCAAACGTCTTCCGAACCCCATCTCGACAGAACACCAAGGCCTCACGGTCTGGAAACCGATGGGCTGTCTCCTCCAGGCACTGACCCGCAGTTTTGGTGAGCAGTGGAATGGCTGTGGCCCCTTGGATGTAACTGTTGGTTGCTATCGGTGTGACGGGGGCCGTATCTATGTGCAGGGCACTGTAAAAGAAAAGACGAGGATCAACAACAGCCGGGAGACAGACAGTCACCAGTAAGGTCTCCCTTGCGGTACTCAACTCACACAGCACTCCCTAGCTTACTGCCCTTTCTTCTTTTGGGGCCATCTTATACTCACATTGGTGTCACTGCACTATAATGTAGATACAAGGGATTTACAGGTCATGGGACTCTCAATCTCAACAAGACAGAGATCTAGTCACTAGAGTGGTTTTGGATATATGTAACCCACACACCTGCTGGGTGGGGTGCTCTGTCCCATCTTTGGCACCGAGACGACTTAGAGAGAGGTTAACGGGTCTGCTCTACAGCCCTAGCTAACGGCCATATGGCTTTTAGCTCATGCAGTACAGGCTCTTGCACTAAGCTCCAGAGGCCTGAGATTCGATCCCGCCCGCCGCCAACCGGGGTCTGTTGGTGTTACATATAGTACAATATGGCTACTGGAGCGCTGGACCACAACTATCTATGGTACTTATATAGCCCTCATTAACATAGTATCTGAGAACCTCACACTCTAATGTGTTGTCCTCCCAACATCTTTGTGAGGTAGGGAAGTGCTGTGTGCGACAGACATGGCAACTTCCTAGGCAAACCTGATTGAATGAAGTGTATGTATCATTGTGGGCCAGGGATTGTATGTACTTCCCTGGGGGAGGGGGACCATAGTCCCTCCAGGAACTAAGAACAGTGTGTGTAGTGGGGGGTGATTAGGCAAATTCACTCAGGTTGTAATACCTCCCAAGAGGTCCCACCACCAGGAGAAGCTCACATATTCTGGTTCAAACCGGATTCTCTAGAGACCACCAGACAACGAAAGGACTTTGGGAACAATAAGCCATGTTGAAGCTGGCTCCAGGCCTGCTTCTGGATCCAGCAAACAGACAGCACCTTCTGTCCAAGGGAGGCCCCAATCCTTTCTGAGACAGGTTGGAAGGACTTAACCTATTCCTGGGGGCGTTTGTTCTGAGCTAACAGCTGTTATGAACTTGTGACCACAGGGAAAAAACCCTGGTGGGGTCTGAAGGACTGGTCATCGGCCAGAGCCCTTGTAGGGGCTGGGGTGATCTCTGCTCAGCTTATCAGAACGTGTGCGGGTTCTTTCATTGTTTGTAATGTTTTCTATGTGCTGTTTTCATCTTAACAACCAATGCACTTGCTTAGAAAGGGCTGCATGGTAACATACAGTGGGCAATGATGCTGTTTATAGCCTCCAAGGAGAAGGCAAAGGAGGCCTGCTTAGGCAGTCTGACTTGCTGGGGAATTCACAGGATAGACAGGGAACTATGCAGCCTGGAAAAACCCTAGTCTGGAGGTGTGACGGTGTACCCCATAAAGCTTTATGGGGAAGAGGCTTATAAATGTATACATGATGTAACTGGAATATGTTTTATGTTACATGTGCCATGTAACATATCTCTGTGAAAGTTATGACCTATTGAATCTATTCCTCCTGTTTGTATGCATGTATCATTGTTGTAGTTGAAGTTATGAATACTGGTTTTATATTTGCTGGTTTTATGCATAGCCTTTGTAAGAGCATGGGACCAGGTTTGGAGAAAAGAATGTGCAAGTTAAGTACAAGCACTTAACAGACAAAAGAAGGTGCAGACCCCAATCCACATCGGGGCCTGGTCAGGAATGCAACTGGCTGGACTGGTTAGGGTGCTTGGACAGGTGACTTGCCCATGTGATCCCAAAACTCCAGGGCAAGATGATGCTACAGAGGGAGTGGGGGGGAAAGGCTATACAAGCCCTTGGAAGACCCCACCATTTTGTCTTCAGCTGGCTAAAGAGAGAGACTCTCCACCCCCCAAGGACACACCTGAAAGAGACTGAACAAAGGACAAAGACAATAGGGGGGTGAGTGATTGCTGGACCCAGGCTAGGAGGAAGATAGCCTGTTTACTGGACCTGGTGAGATTCTTATCTGTACACAGGGTGATTAGACATAGAACTGCGTGTTCTATTTTATTTTATTTAGTAATTCACTTTGTTCTGTCTGTCACTACTTGGAATCACTTAAATCCTACTTTCTGTACTTATTAAAATCACTTTTTACTTATCAAGTTACCTGGAGTGTGAGTTGTTACCCAGGGAGGCAAACAGCTGTGCATATCTTTCTATCTTTGAAATAGAAGGGGAACTATTTATGAGTTTGCCCTGTATATGCTTTATACAGGGTAAAACGGATTTATTAAGGGTTTGGACCTCCTTGGGAGTTGGGCACCTGGGTGTCAAAGGCAAGAGCGCTTCCAGGAGCCTTACAGCTGTTAGTGGACTTGGTTCTGACCTGAGGGTCTGTGTTTGCAGCAGATCAGGGGAATCTGGCTCAAAACAGACAGGATTCGGGAGTCCCAAGCTGGAAAAGGCCTGGAAACAGGGGCAGAAGTAGCCTTGGCACACCAGGTGGCAGCACCAAGCAGGTCTCTGTGATCCCAACCCGTCACAGGAGGGAGGGAGGCATGTGTCTCCGCCCAAGAGAGGTGATGGCACAGAGCCAGAAGCCTGAGAGTGAGTGCCCTGGGTGGACCATAGAAGGGGAATATAGGTGCAGTTGCCCTGAATTGTGACACTGTTCCCATTTTACAGATGGGAAACTGAGGCCCAGGGAGGCTAAGTGACTTACCCAAGATCACACAAGAAGTCCGTGGCCTAGCAAAGATGTGAACTCAAGTCTCAAGTTCCAGGCAGGCGGCCTAACCATTGGACCATCCCTCTCCAAGTGTCCTCTCAGCCATCCCTGCCAGTCTGGTACCAGCAGAAAAAAAATCTTGCATTGTATTTGGCTAAGAAGACATTGCAAGTCTAATGGCAGGTTCATCTTGTGCTTTCGGATCCCTGGAATGTGAGCATCAGAGAGCTGCATGCTGACCTTCCCACGCGTTACTTGGGGCAGGAAGGAGGAATGAGGACACTAACCTCTCTTCTGTGAATATTTCTACCAGGCTTCAGCTCATTCCCTTGTGCATTTGCCACATACGGTCTGATTTTCAGAGCTGCTGAGCCCCACTTCACCCCCTGACTTTATCTGGGATAGTGGGTGTTCAGCACCCCAGATCTCGGCCTCATTTACCAGAGTGCAGACAAGTATCTTTGCTCTCAATTCTACCTGAAAGAATGAAGTACCTGAGTGAGCAGAAGGAAAGAGAAGGTAGAGAGGCTGCTAACTGTGTGTGCAAGAAAGGGGGGCGGGGGAGGGGAGAGAAAGCATCAGAACAGAGTTACATTTTCAATCTTTCATGGCAAACACGGAAACTTTTAAAACAAGCAGTCCGAGAGGTTACATTCCCCAGTCATTTGAAACCAAGGCACCAGCGTCGGCTGGCAGGCTGATGCAGCCTCAGCATAACTCAGGCACAAGCAGTTTTCCTCAAGAGATAACACACCAAATCCTCAGCTGATGCACAGGGGAGTAGTTCCATTCCAGTGAACAGAGCTGTACTGATTCACACCAGCCGAGGGTCTGACTGTTTCTAGCCAGAATTAACATAAATGAACCCAGGCTAAAGAGTAACAGAAAACTCCTCCTCCTGGGCTTCAGCTCAGTCCCAGTCAGGATATGCAAGCGTCACCATCTGTCTCTCAAGCAGCTAAGTGATAGTCCTTCCTCTGAGCACCTGTGGAAGAGGAGGGCACTTTCACCGGGGAGCAGGTAGGGTCCCTGCAATCTGTCACAGTCAAGGCAGAACAAGAATTCCGAAGGCCAGCTGTGCACTGTACGTACACAAGGCGTGCGGGTGCCCAGGTGGGCCAGATTGCTCTGATACAACAGCAGGAGCTTGTTTGATGCGTTCCTCCCAGCTGAACTAGAACCACACTCTGGATAGTTTTTGAGGCGATAAAGATACTTTCCATCTCTGGAGACAGAGGGGAGAGGGATGGGTCAGAGTTACAGGGGAAAGGTCCTTTTGCCCATCCCCTTACAAGTAAACATCACGGTAGGTGGTGTCCTCCCTAGTCATTAAAAGGTACCTGGATATTACAGCAATCGGTGCTATAAAAGTGTCTTAAGATGGACACATACCCTACCCTCAATTTCCTCCTTGCTTGCTAGGTCCCTGTTACAGCAAACTTCCCTCTAGTAAAAACCCCTGGACCCAGTTTCCCACAGAGCCAATCAATGCAGCTCCTTCAGCCAAAAGCGCCCCTGGGTTTTGTGTCGCCTCCATTTCTGACTGCCCATCTTTACAGAGCCTGATTTTCAGAGTTGGGGGATATCTACCCTGCCATCAGAGGTGTGACTGCAGCACGCGTAGATGTACGCAAGCTAGCTCTGACTTCGCTAGCTCAAACCAAGCCGCTAGCTCTTGCTGCTATTAATACACACCCAGGGTCCCAGGCAGGCTTGCGCAGCTCCTGCTCCCACAGCTTCACTGCTACTGTTATTTGAGCTAGCTAGAGCAAAGCTAGCCTGGGTACATCCATCATGCACTCACAACTCGCGCTGAAACCAACAGGAGCTGGGGGCACTCAGCACCCCTGAAAATCAGGTCCTTGGTGTCTCAAGTACAAAGACAGAAGCATCCAAAAATTAAGAGGACACTCTTGAAAATGTCGAGATAGGCCTAGGAGAGACCTCCTGGCAACGAGACTCCCTTACTTAACCCATCCCAGCTTCTGAGGATGATCCACTTCCAGCCACAGTGTGCCTAGCCCTGCTTGCTTAGAGCCTGAAATCCAAACGGTGGTTTCCCACAGGGCAGAACACTGTGTTAGTCCTAATCCATTGGACCAGCCCTAACGTTCTTTGCGCTGCAGATATTCCGTTTGATACGCAACCTCTCTCGAAACACCGCTGTGCGCTTTGGACAGCTAATAGCCGCTGCCTTTTCCTGTGCGAAGCAGAGAGAAGATTAATCACTACTGAGTTGCCTGGGAAATGAAAAGGTGGAAATCGCCCTGAAGTTCTGGAACAAAAACCAAGAGTCTTTAGGAGAATCCCTTATGTTGGATTAACTATAAGGGGTAAAAATAGATAAAAGAGAGACAAAGAGGGTTAAAATAAAGCCAGATAAAGACATAGCATCTCTCTCTCAAGAGGATTCAAAGGACAGGAGGTTTTAATTAGGCAGATTAAAAACTTGGTGGGGGAAGATCAAACAAAGTGAGGCTGCAATGAAGTGGCAATCTCACATTATGATCTGTGTATATAACACCACAGGCGAGGAGAAGCTCAGGGAGAGGTGTGAGGGCCCCAAAGGGTGTATAGTCTTGTAGCTAGTAACAATGAAGAGCAGGAGTTGCTGATCTTCTCAGCAGAGAGCTCAGGAGGGAAGGCAGAGCCAAAGCAGCTGGCTGTAAAGGCAGAGAGGAATGCTGCTGCAAGCGTATGTGGTAGCATGAAATTGAAAGCAGGGGAACAGGAGGGCCTGGAGGAGGAATACAGGATGGGAGGCCCAGTTGTAGGAGGAAACAAGAACCTAAGCAGTAGCGGGCTGCAGAGAGCACTGAAGGGCAGAATGAGGAGCTTGAACTTGATATAGGAGAGGAAATGGTTCTTGGAGAGGGGGAGGGCAACAGGGCCAGAGCAGTGAAACAAGAAGTACTTGTGATTATTTTAACCCTTCCTGTGTAGTACACCACTGACAACAGAACACCTTACTTGATCAAAGGGTTGTGAAGCCACCATCAAGCTGTAACCCTTACAGATCCTCTGAGCCAACTCCGCAGCCCTTCTCCCCAACCCACCACTGACCAGCACGCAACCACCGCAATTCTTCTGGGCTGGCCAGCCCAGCTGCACGGGACTTGCCATCTTCACTGGGCCACTCCAGCTAGCCTGATTCCTCCGTTCCACCTTTCCCATCTCCTGCTTTGCCTCCCACCCCACCCCACCCAATCCTGGCCCACCCCATTCCTGAATGAAAGAAAAATCAGGAGAGAAGGGAATAATAAATAGCCATTGGATTCATCAGCTTATGGGACTGTGGGGCATGTGTACAGATTCCTTGTAAAACTTAAGGAGACCAATGTCTTTAATGAGACTTCTTTTAAAAGGAAAATAGATCAGATGGAGCTCAGCTTTCCATCGGTCGAATCATGGGGCATTGCAAAAGCAATATGCTGCCCGGTATTTGTCTTTCACTGGCACAGACGTGTTCTCCTGCCTCTGGAAAAAAAGAAAACCACCTCCCCCAGCCCATTTCTATCCTAAAACATTGAGGGGCAAGCTCTGGCTTCTGATACGCTCGTATTACTCAGTACAACTGACTTTTACGCCTGGGACATAATGAGGGGAGCATGGGTGAGGGAGTGTGAGAGAGAAGGGAGCAAATGGGAGGGGATAAAGACAGGCCAACATTACTATTAACTTTTATTGTCTGGAAACGGCGAGGCAGGTCAGGTAAATAAACTCAGAGCGAGAGAAAAACAAAGTGAGCTGGAGGAGAGAGGCGGTTTTATAGGGAGCTTTTATTTCCTAGAAAAATTCTCCCTCAGCCAAGAAAACCAGGGTGCCCCTCTTCAGATAAACAGGAAAAACTGCTACACTATTTCATGGCTAGACCACTGCTTCAAATAAAGGCCAGGTCACTGGCTGCTCAAAAGTCTTTATCCCAGGACCCCTGCTCAGCAGCCTCAAGTAAATAGTCGAGCTGCTAGGATCAGAGCGGTCCTAGCATTAGCACTGTTATTAGACTGAGAAAGGACTGAATGGGCTGAACTCCATTCATCTAGGCACTTTTATGGCCCACACTCACTTTACCAGAGGTCCCTCCAGGCCAGGATCAAGGAACATGGGGAGGCAGGGTAGAGAAGCTTGCATTGAGGTGTTCAGTTGATACAGGACTTTAGTCTCGAAAACCAAACCTTAGTCCTACCCACTGCGGTAAAGGTCAAAGTGATCATGGGCTTTAGTGGGAGCAGAACTTGATCCTAATGGCCTCATTTTCTTCTTGACCTCAGCTGTTCTGGGAGTGCCAGCTTCTTGCCTAAGCACTCCATTCGCTTCCAGAAGTTTAGATGGAAAGAAGAGACTGGCGTGATCAGGCAGCCACTGCTGAACAGGTTATACAAGAGTCCCCTGCTGAGCGCCCGCACCTCCATTGAAGACACTGGGAGTTGAGGCTCAGCACCTCACAGGATCAGGCCTGAAGAGCGTGTGAAGCAACTAGCATTCCATCTCCTTTGCAGTTTCCATGGGGACTGGGCCTGAGGGAACAGCTCTTAACTGCTGGGGGGGGGGGGGGGGGGGGGGAGGGAATGGCCTTGCACATACTCCAGCATCATGTGGCTCAAAAGAAACAAAGGGAAGCTGAAGAAAGGAGAGATGAGGAAACCCACCCAATCCAGTCCCTCCTGCTGAGCCACACACCCCAAAAGTGTCCACCTGCCCTCAAGCGGTTAGTCTATCTTCTGTTAAACATTGTTCGGGCTGGCACTGCCCCATCATTTGCTGCACTGCCTCCTTCAGGAGGGGTTAGAAAGTTGAGGGCTTTATGTTCTTACCCTTCTTTTCGCTTGCACCGTTTTGTCAGTCCAGCCCCATTTTGCAGATAAGGAAACTGAGAGTGCAGAGCGGGTTTAAGCCAACATTTTCAGAAGTGGCTACTGATTTTAGGTGCCCAACTGAAGACACCTCAAGTCCAATTCTCTTAAGGGCTGAGCACCCACATCTCAAACTTAAACTCAGCAGCCCTGAAATTAAGGCCCAAGTTATCGGGTGTTGGGCACCCAAAAACTGAAGCAGTCCAAATCACTATCACTTTTCCCAACGTTGGCCCACATGACTTGCTCAAGGTGTCAGTCACACCTGGGATCAGAAACCAGGGCTTCCTGAATCTTTGCTTACCACTAAATAGAGGACACATCTATCTTAATCCAGCTGCCCCCAAGCACTGCATGTTTTAAAACTGAAATGAAAGTGGGAAGGGGGGGGGGGGGGAGACTCCATTTGTTTTTATGCCTTATGAAGCCGATACAGAATCCTCTGTATATAAAACACAGCATCCTGGTAGCTCTCATATTGCATGGGATGCTGACATTGAAAGAGACAAAACAAATGTGGTAAGTTAGCAGACTGTTTTCCTGGTAGCTCCCAGCCTCCCTAAAAATGACCAAGGATTATACATACAGATCTTGTGGTCCAGGAGGGAAAGAGTTACCAATTGTCCACTAGAGAGAGACAAAAGGGATTTATACCCAGCTCATCTATCTGGGATCCTTCTAAGCATCCATCTTTCTCCAGAGAATGGAACCTTCCTCACAGCACAAGGACTGCACTAGGAAAGAGAGGAACCCAAGGTGGTAATGTTTGTTATTTTATCATTGTAGCATGTTCATTCCTTCTCCCCCACACTCTCCCCATAAGACTGGATAGGAAACACTCTAGTCCAAATACAGACCTGTGTGAGCAACTGTAACACCACAGATTTCAGTGTCGGCTGGATTTGGCACTCCCTTTTTTAATTGTTGCACAGAGCTTGGATGCTAAGGACAGGCAATGATCCTCAGAAAGTCATGGCAACTTTTATAACACTATGGCTATAGAGTTAGGAAACTGAAAATGTAGAGGGCGTGGAGGAGGTAAATAGCTTTTGGAGAGTAAACTGAACCTTGGTTTAAGCAATGAAAAAATCAATAAAGAGAACGATCACTCTTGAGCATGGGCCACCCTATACAAATGTTTATTGCCAAGGAGGCAGCATGCATTTGGGTCACTGATTGATCTTTTCCACAATTCTGGACTGAAAAGGGTTGGGCACCACTGGTATAAGGTCTGAGTATGGGACTGGGGACTAGCAACTCCTGAGACCTAATCCTGGTTCTGATACCAAGTTATTGTGTGGCCCTGAACTAGGCAGTCTAGTTTTTCCATCTGTGAAATTGGGACAGTACTTAGTCACCTACCTCATCGGTGTGTTTGGGGATGGACTGGGTGACATTTGAAGATATAAAAACACTATAAGGACAGCCTTGGGGCTGAAGATTGACAGCCAGAAAGTCGGGGTTCTGTTCCCAGCATTGCCCAGGCACACAAATTGCTTTGTGATCTCGGAAGTGTCATTTTTCACATCTGTAAAATGGGAACAATACTACTTGCCTACCTCTCAGGGAGCTGTTTGGATCACAAAGAGCTCAGGAAATGCTTTGAGATTATAGGATGGAAGGAACCAACATGCAAAGTATTAATTATCACTAATGCCACACGGAAATTACACACTCAGTCTCTACGCCCTCTGGCCAATGGTGAGTGCACCGCGCCGCCTGAAAGAACATTTCCACAGGGAAGAGGTGAAAAGAAAGGCACGAGTTTTGGCAGGAAGTACTCTGATCACCTTCCCCCGGCCTCTGTCAGGGCAGGAGACAGAAATGGACAGACTGCAGGTCTGATCCGCTATGGCCGTTCCCTGTCAGAGCAAAGGAATCCGAGAGCCAGGAGAGCAGAGTGGGCTGCCAAATGAAAGCACTTTCCCTGAGAGCACAAACATTGCCTTAGCAACAAATTCTGGTGCCAAGACAGTCTCTGGTGTCAGATAAGGAGCCAACCACAACAGAGGGTCCTGCAAAGAGGAGGCCCTTGCTGCGGGTCTATCTGAGGGTCAGAACAGACTCTGCTGTCAGCACAGAGCTGATGTACCAGAGACATAGGGATGTTTGTTCGATGTCTGCACCAAGTAAAGAAAAGGCCCCACCTCCTCCTTCTCCTCCTCCTGCAGGAGCCGGGCAGCTAAATCCAAAAGTTCTCCTCTCTGGTGGGGACAGGCGGAAAGCATGGTGCAAACACAGGCACGCTCGGAGATGAGGAGGAGCTGCATGTATTTATCTCTGCACAGCCTCCGCCACCTCTCTGCACTTGTTGATTCAAGATAAGTAGCCTCCTTTCTCGACCTCTAATATTGTCCCCTATAGAAATTACCACAGAAAGGGAAAGGGACTTGGTGCAGTGTGCATGGGCCCTGGGGAAGCAATGCATGTACATCACCCTCGCCCCCTTCCCCCATGTGAAGCACACGAGAGGGCTCTGGCTACACAACCACAAAGGTCATTATTCCCCTGTCTGGCATCCTCCCCTCTGCCTGTCTGGGTAGCTCCTGAAGGCCAAGTGCACAATGGGGAAAGCTCGTGAACTCCTCCCCAACCCAGTTTCCACCTGTTCTGGGGAGACTCCTTCCCCCCTCACCATAGCAGCTCATGACTGAGGCTCTAATGTACCTAAATTGCAATTTTTGCAGGGTGAGGGTGGGAAGGAAAATTCGCCCCGTTCTGCTGTTTCCTCATATTTTCCCCACTCTTAAAGACGGGCATTTTAGACAAACCCACCTCAAGTTTTACTTCCCAGAAACTAGTTTTGAACTAAGAGATTTTTAAGCCAAGAATGGATATCCTTCTTAAAGATATTCTTCAGTTCAAACAGGAATTAATTTAGAGCAATCCTATGGCCTGTGTTATACAAGAGATCAGACTCCAGGATCCTAGTGGTCCCTTCTGGCTTTATAATCTATGCATCTTGGACTTGGAAGTTTCCGGAGCTTTAATGGAGCCTTCACATTCTGAATTCTGGTAGAATTTTGGCTTAAAGTTTCCACTGCCCCCTCCCTTCCCCACAACAAATTTGCTCTGAAGAGTTTCAGTAGGACACTCAGAACCTTGAACCCAAACCCACCCTTATAATTACAGTCCTGGGTTGGATTCCAGACCACAAAGGGGCCTATCTCCCCATGCAGAGGCAGCTGTAATTTCATGAGAACAGTTTGTCAGGTTTCATTGCCATTGAAGGCACTCCCAACCCCAGTCTGGTCTCTGAGCCACAGACGAACACCTCCCTCCTGGCCCCCATCTCTTGTTATAAAAGAATAGGTAGAAATTATACAGTGAAAACCAAAATTGATATTTCCTCCCATTTGCTGCTGGGATGAACCTTAATTTCAACTGCACTGCTGGGAATTCAACTAAATTCATGAAAAAGCCACTCCTTTCCTGTAGGGCAGGTGGGATTTGAAAGCTCCATGACCATAGCTACCTGCCCTTTCCCACCACCTGCCCCAGAGCCAGCTTTAAGACCAAGCAAGACAAAGAACCATTTCCAGCTCCATAATATTGTAGCTTCATCTCCCAGCCAACTGCACGGGACCAACTCACCACCCAATGCCCCTTCCACCTTTGCCCCATATATCTTGGGGATCCACGCATTGTAAGGTCGCTTCCGTTTAGGTCCCATGCTGAACCCTCCGGGGGCTCCTGTTGAATAGCAAGGAGCAGTGACAGAGTCAAGCAAAATCAACTGCTGGGATCAGTAACACAGAACGAGCTGGAGGAGCCACTTGAGAGAGGTTTTCACATGATCATCATCAAGAATACACGATGGGGAAGGAAAGATTGGATCTGGGGCAGGAGACTGCACTGAGATGCCCTTGCTTCCTGTGAATTCCCCTGCGCCCAAAGTCACAGCCTCCAGCCAGTGCTTAAAGGGATCTGAAAAAAGTGTGGGTGGGGATGGGGGCCAGAGTCTAGCATAATCGGAGGGTTGCAGGTTTGGTAAAGCAGAACGTAAAGTGGGCCCCTCACAGACCCAACTCAATTTTTTTTAAAAGCCAGGTCTGTGACCCCTTACAAGCGCCCCTTCCCCACTTTAAGCACGGACTCCAGCCCCTCCATGGGGCTCCCAAGTTGTAGGGAACTGCCCTAGGGACGGACCACCACACACTGCTCTGGGGACACCGGGTGAGCTGGAGCAGTGTTTCTCAGGGTGCGGGTCCCTGAGCTCTCCCTGACAGTGTAGGAAGGCAGCAAGCCGGTCCCTGCTATGGAAAAGGTCGAGAACCACTGAGTTAGAAGACTGGAAGAGGGCTGAAATACAGAGCAGGAGAACTTGGGCAGCAAATTAGCTGTTCTTCGCACCCCTCCCCTGGCATCTGCCCCCTCTTCCTCTCACCCCAATTGGGGCATGCCCCCCACCTACCTCCAGACTGCCCTTCTCCAGGCAACCTGCCCAACTGCATCACCCCCTGCACCTGCCCGCTACCCTTCCCAAACCGCCCGCCTTGCAGGGCATCTTCTTCACTGCTCTCCGTGCCCAAGCTGCCCGGCTCCCCGCCACTGCTCAGAACACCCCCCGCTGCCAGCTCTCCTGCCCCCCATGAGCACCTGCCTCCCCCAGCTAGCCCCGAACGACTCCGCCCCTCCCCTCCCTCCATCCCCGGGCCTCTGCCCCCCAGGCTTTACCTGACCGGCTGAGCGCCCCGGAGCCCAGGGCGCTTCCCAAGCGCAGCCAGCACCTCCCGCGCCACCAGCTTCAGCCCGGCTGCGCTCGCCATGGCGGGAGAGGGGGCGCTGCGCCCCCGAGCCCAGCCCTACGCCAGCGGGGATGGCAGCCAGCGGCGGGCACTGGCTCGGCTGCAGCCCGAGAGCGAGTTTGGGGAGAGCGGACGGGAGGGGGCGGGGAACGCTCCGAGTGCGGAACAGCTTCGCCCAGCGAGGGGCGGAGCAGGCGCCGGGGTGCGCGCAAGAAAGATCTGTGTGAAAGGAACTTCTGCAGGCGGCTCCCTCCCCAGCGAGCTCCGACCCGGCCCGAAGACCGCCCCAGCGAGCTCCCACACGGTCCCAAACCACCCCAGCGAGCTCCCAGACAGCCTCAGACTGCCCCAGCCACTTCTGCAGGCGGGTCCCTCCCCAGCGAGCTCCCAGACCGCCCCAGTGAGCTCCCACACAGCCCCAAACCACCCCAGCGAGCTCCCACACAGCCCGACTCTTCTGCAGGCAGGGTCCTTCCACAGCGAGCTCCCAGACCGCCCCAGCGAGCTCCCACCCGGCCCCAAATAGCCCCAGCGAGCTCCTACGCTGTCCGAAAACCGCCCCAGTGAGCTCCCACACGGCCCCAGACCACCCCAGCGAGCTCCCACACAGCCCGACTCTTCTGCAGGCAGGGTCCTTCCACAGCGAGCTCCCACCCGGCCCCAAATAGCCCCAGCGAGCTCCCACCCGGCCCCAAATAGCCCCAGCGAGCTCCTACGCTGTCCGAAAACCGCCCCAGCGAGCTCCCACCCGGCCGGAAAACCGCCCCAGCGAGCTCCCACATGGCCCCAAACCACCCCAGTGAGCTCCCAGACAGCCTCAGACTGCCCCAGCCACTTCTGCAGGCGGGTCCCTCCCCAGCGAGCTCCCACACCGCCCCAGTGAGCTCCCACACAGCCCCAGACCACCCCAGCGAGCTCCCACACAGCCCGACTCTTCTGCAGGCAGGGTCCTTCCACAGCGAGCTCCCAGACCGCCCCAGCGAGCTCCCACCCGGCCCCAAATAGCCCCAGCGAGCTCCTACCCGGCCCGAAAACCGCCCCAGCGAGCTCCCACACGGCCCCAAATAGCCCCAGTGAGCTCCCACCCGCACCCAAATAGCCCCAGCGAGCTCCCACCCGGCCCGAAAACCACCCCAGCGAGCTCCCACACGGCCCCAAACCACCCCAGTGAGCTCCCAGACAGCCTCAGACTGCCCCAGCCACTTCTGCAGGCGGGTCCCTCCCCAGCAAGCTCCCAGACCGCCCCAGCGAGCTCCCACACGGCCCCAAACCACCCCAGCGAGCTCCCACAGAGCCCCAGACCGCCCCAGCGAGCTCCCACCCGGCCCCACACAGCCCCAGCCACTTCTGCAGGCAGCAGGGCCCCTCCCCACCGAGCTCCTACGACCCCAAGCCGCCCCAGCGAGCTCCCACATGGCCCCAAACTGCCCCAGTGAGCTCCCAGACAGCCCCAAACCACCCCAGCCATTTCTGCAGGCAGGGGTCTCTCCCCAGCAAGCTCCCACACGGCCCTAAACTTCCCCTGCCACTTCTGCAGGTGGGGTTCCAACTTCCTCCCCAGCGAGCTCCCACACCACCCCAGACTGCCCCAGCCACTTCTGCAGGCAGGGTTGCTGCCCAGCGAGCTCCCACACGGCCCCATACCACACCAGCGAGCTCCCATTCCCATTGGCTCCCGGATTGCCCCAGTGAGCTCCCACACCAGGCTTGAAAGGCAGTTAGTGGTGAACTACCCACATAACCCCTGGCATCTGCACTCTCCAGTTCATAACACACTATCTCTTCCCAGCACAGGCATGCTACCCACAGCCACCACTCCCAGGGGAAAGACTCTTTAAGAGGCAGTGTCCACAGAGAAGATGAACTCCAAAACTTCTAGATGTAAAGGTGGGGGGAAGGGGGAGGCAGGTTGGGAGGAGGCAGGAGAAAAAGAAAATCTGTTAGGTAAGGGTAATAACTGGGCCAGGAAAATGGACAAATGAGCCTGTGTAAAATCAGATGGAAGAACATAAGCAGCGTTGTTCTATTCGTTCTGCGTAGGTTGGAAACTCTTTGGGACAAGAGCCTGGCTTGGTTTATGTCCTGAAGAGCAGCCAGCACACGCTAAGGTGCTGCACGTAAGGTCAAGCAAGGCAGCAGCCTGCTTGGGTGTTTGCAGTAGCTTCAGCAACTCACAGACCTCTCACAGCTTCACTAGGTCAACTCCACGCTCTCCCACTAGCTTGAGCCTTACCAATTGTCCGACCAGCCAGCGGCACTTCTATACAGATCCCACCACCCGTGTTAAAATTGAAGTGGGGGGGGGAAGGGGGGGGGTTGGTGGATGTTTCTGCCTCAGATGGACACACACACACACACACACCCTCAGGATGCTGCTCAATCATCCTGCCAGAAATGGCATGTTACTGATTTGCCTTTAGAATGGGCCAGACTGCACCAAGGGAGAGGTAATTGGGGGAGGGGAGGAGAGGAATGTCCTGGGGGAAGATTTGCCCCTCCAGAACCTACTGCAAAGTCTCCATCCCTTCCTCCCCATGTACAGTGCCACACCTTGGATTGTATCAATATAGTCTGAGTATTTCTTGGAAGCAACACCTGGATGCTTGCAGCGGCTTCATCTCAGTTTGTTAGCTCAGTGGTGCTGCTGCCTCCCAGCTTGGTTCCTGTTGTGAGAAAACATCATTTTTCCATTTAAAGAACAGATTTCCCAGTCCTGCTCCAGCATCCTTCTGGGACATGGAGTATTGCACGAGCTAAGAGGGAAATGTTTGCGTAAGCCGGAGCCCCTTGTTAAAATAGGGGCAGCACATCACTACTACACACACACACACAGAGATCAAGGACAATTTTAAATTAATTGAAGGGGGATGAATACAGAGACTGAGCATTTTGAAGCTCATTACCTGTCCTGCCACTGTCTCCTGTTCCCAAACTATCCCTTTTCCCTGGATTCTACCCCACCATAAACAACCTGGTATCTGTTCCTTTGTTATCTGCATCCCACGCTGCCCCACTTACACCCACCCTCCCCAACCCAAAACTGTCCCTTTTTTAACATTTGTCCCCTACCTACCTATTCTCCAAACTGCCTCTCCCCGAACATCTGCCTCCCTTACATTGCCTGCCCCCAACTTGGCCTCTGTTTGACTGTTTCCCAGAATCACCTGGCCCCCTTACATAACTTATCAAATGCCCTTCAGCTCCGTTCACTTTACAAGTGCAGCTCCCGCTTCCCAAACCACGAGCTTCCAAACATGCCATAATGACCATGGTGAACCTGTGCCTTGGAGCCCAGCTACCCACATTGCTTCACCGGGTAGGGAGAGCTGCTGGGAGCTGCGCAGCTATTACAGAAACACCGAATTCTGATCACCACACCTAAGGGAGATCCAGACACCCAGCCCCGGAACACAGAGGGACCCAGCTCTATGCAGCACCCAGACACAGGGAGAAAGCAACCCTGAGCTGATCACAGCAGCACTGAACCTTAGGGACAAAGGTTGCTGTAAAAATTACTCTGATTGTAAAATGACAGTTGCCCTCACTGGGCACTAGCATTTCAGTGTCAACCAGCACCATATGGACAGAAGACTTGCCAAAGCCCAGGCAGCATTAAGCCAGGTCTAGGAGAGGTTTCACAACAGTTTTTTTGAGGGGTGGGGGGGATGGGGTTCATATGCAGCAGCCTGTTTGGCATTACTGCCCCTTTCTGATTCAGTCACTCAGACGGAGAGGCTGCTCCCGCCCTCACTTTCCTCTAGCAAACTCAGTGATCTGCGGGCACAGATCCCTTGAACTGTAGGTCTGAGTTCCACTTTATGTAATTGGAGATGTATGGAAGCAGAGACGTGGCAAACAAATACACCCTTTGATAAGGTAGGACGGAGCTATGTGAGGGCAAGTGTCTATACAAGCCTGCCTACATTTCGGATAGCCTCAGCACAATAGTGAACATGTAGCACTTATATAAATATTTAATGCTGGTGCCAGTGCTAGGAATGGAACATTTTACACCTTTAAAGTACCGTACAAACGGTAACTAAATAAGCGACAAAGGGTCCTGTGGCACCTTATAGACTAACAGAGGTATTGAAGCATAAGCTTTCATGGGTGAATACCCACTTCTTCGGATGCAAGCAGCTTTTCCACTGCTTGCATCCGAAGAAGTGGGTATTCACCCACGAAAGCTTATGCTTCAATACCTCTGTTAGTCTATAAGGTGCCACAGGACCCTTTGTCGCTTCTACAGATCCAGATTAACACGGCTACCCCTCTGATACTTGGTAACTAAATAATGTTCCCAGTGGGCGCTGGACTCTGATTCAGGAGACCTGGGCTCTATTTCTGGCTCAATCACTGATCTCAGGCAAGTCATTTCACCTCACTGTGCTTCCGTTTCCTGCCCACCCTTTGTCCACCCTGTGTAGGCAGAACGCAAGCTCTTCGGGAGGGGGACTGTGTCTTATGATGTGTCTGTACAGTGCTTAGCACAATGTGGCCCCGATCTCAGCCTTGAGGAGAGCCTACCACACGCTACATCCTCCCTCCTTGCAGCACAGTGTGAATCAAGGCTGGAAAATTAAAATGCAGAAGCCAGATTTTACAACAGAGACTGATGATTTTGGGTGCTCAACTAGAAGCAGCGTAACCAGGCCTGATTTTCAGAGGGTGAGTGCCCAGCACTTTCTGATATTCATGCTCTTTGAGAGTGTCTCAAGTTGGGCATCCAAAAATGGAAGCACCCTAAGCCACAGTGGTCTGATTCTATTCTCACACTCATGGAATGCCACAGACTTCAGTGGAGTTACTCCTGATTTACACCATCGTAAAAGAGCAGAGAATTTGGCCCATAGTGTAGCTTCGTTTAGCAAATCCTGCCTCCACTCTCCTCACTGATATTCCTTCCATCCGCCTGCTCTTAGACTGTAATCCTGCCCTGTTTGTCTCTCTTATTTTGGTGCCAATCCAGCAAACTCTAACTCACGCGTGTTACTTCACTCATGTGAGTTAGTCCTATTAAAATCAATACGTAAATACAGGAGTAAATTTATGCATGTGCATAAGTGTGTGTGGGATCGGAGCCTTTGACTGTAAGGTCACCTTGATCGTTCGGTCCTTCAGCCCTCGTATAGATTGCACCCATCACAATGCGTCTTCCATTCTTCTCGTATCCTGGCCTTCCTTCTCCACTGCAGCCATGTCTTTTCACGATAAAATCTTGCCCATCTCTTGGGAGGTCGGCCGAGGGGCCATTTCAGTTCCCGTGGGTACCACTCGGCGACAGCTGCAGTCCATCGATTGTCAGTGAGCCTCGCTATATGCCCGGCCCATTGCATTTACTCTAAGGTATTCAGGGCAAAAATAATGTATTTTTATCTGAATTGATAAAGCACCATCTCAGTTGTTAGTGCTACATATGGCAGCATCCCAAACACACCATGGGCTTTACAACCACAGAGGAAAACACAGGCTCTGACCCAAAGATCTTACAATAAGTGCAATAAGATAATTAATAACAACAAATTCGGCATCAGTCTAACCTCCCCACATTCAGATTATCAGCCTACAAGGGTGAATCCCAGTTACACATTAATCCAGGTAATATGCAGAAATCCCTGTGGCCAACTCCTCTGGCAAAATGAGGGCACAACGGTCAAGGCTGTCAAAACAGCGACAGTATGAATGAGTGAAATCTTGCCTAGGGTTGAGTAAGATATTAACTGTCTCCAACTAAACCACAGGTCTTAAAATCTGCCTCCAAATTCATTCCAAATGGGGCAACTTGGCAGATCTGCTGTGCAACTGTGACCTGTGCTCTTGTTTCCTGCTGATAAGAGCCAAGTGCTCCTGGCCCGGTTTAAACCCAGAACCCAAAGTCCATGGACACTTCCCTGGATGCCAAAGATTATTGGCAATCTGCAGCAAAGCAAATGAGACAAGCCCTTTCCTTACAGATACAGAACCTGCTCCTGATCCCACTAAAGTTAATGAGAGGTCTGTCACTGGAAGCAGGATTGGACCCACAATGTGGCCCATGGCCAGGTCATACTCACAGATTCCGTACTGTACTACGCACTGCAGGTTTGGCTCTCAGTCATCCTAGGCCCAGGGCAATGCTACAGTCAGAGATGCAGGATCCTTGGAACTTGCAGCTGCTTCTAAAATATTATGGGAAATTAGATACGGTTTTATTTACCTTTAGGAGATTTATTCTAAACCACTTTGTTAACCAGCCTGGGCTAAATCTACCCTATGTGCTGGAGTTTGGGGCAGGGAGGTCAAGCGATTCTGTCCTTTGTGTTGCCCTGAGGGCCACAGGGAATCATTGCTCCATCAGGGGATCAATGTTGGGTGACCTAAACAGATGGGTATCCACCATCCCTGCCTGATTACCTCCTCTGGTCCTCTCCAATGTTCCTTCTAAATTTTGACAGGCCATGTGTGCAAAACAATTTCTTCCGTGCAAATTTTTGACAGGCTGTGTGCGCAAAAAAATTCTTCTATGCAAACTGTTGTGCTTCTGTGCAAATGTTTGTGCGCGCGGTGTTTCGCCGTGTGCGCGGGGTTTAGGATCTGTGTGTGCACGCACATGCGCACAGCTTAGAGGGAATAGTGGTCCTCTCCTGTCCCCAGTACCCTGTTGTGTAGGGACATGGAGAATCCCTGAAAAATTGGACCTCACTGTTCCCAAGGAGTTCATATGAACATAAGAGCGGCCATACTGGGTCAGATCAAAGGTACATAGCTCAGTATCCTGTCTCCCAACAGTGGCCAATGCCAGGTGCCCCAGAGGGAATGAACAGAGCAGGTCATCATAAAGTGATTCATTCCCTGTCGCCCATTCCCAGCGTCTGGCAGAGGCATACCTCCTATATAGGCTCTAATTCTGGTCCACTCTTGTGAGGCAGAATTAAATTGTAAAAAAAAAAAAAAGGGAGGGGGGCACCAATCTGTTATTTGAGCTGATTAACATCCCTTGCATTGCTCTTAAATTCCACCCCTCCACCCACCTGTATCCAGGTTCTATTTCTACTAGTACATTTTGAAGCAGTCAAGCCATATAGAAATCCTTATTTCCTTCTTAGTGATTTTGACTAAATCATTTGTAGTTCAGTAATTTAAATTAGATGGTTACTCTGCCTGCAGCAGCCAGGACAAACTGATCACTTACAGACACATTCACTGGGAAAGGCCCATTTTCTTCACAAGGAATGGCTGTAAAGGCTTCTCAGGAAAAAGAGCATATAGTGGCACTAGCTGTCATCACCTGACCTCCCCTTTGTTTAATTTGTTTTATTGCTAAGGATTTCACCAGGTGTGACTGCACAGAATAATACTGCCAGAACCAGGTTTATTATTAAACCAAGCAGTCTCTTCTTTAACAGTTCCACAACCCCCAGCTGTTGAATTCCCTTCAAACTTTGCAGTGTTTATTGGTGCAAAAGCTTCTTTTAACTTCTTACTTTAAAAAAAAATCACTTACTTATTTCCCAAAGTGACATTTTTAGACACATTGTTTTGGCAGCTTTAAGCTTTTTAAAAAATTTATTTTTACACTTATTTAACTTAGTACATTTGGCCGGCAAAGCTGTACTCACTAAATACAGTCCTGGAAGGACAGCTCCTTTTCATTTTGGATTTATGCAAATAGGTAACAGACATTGTTTTCTCCCTGACCTTTTTGGATTTTGTTTCCATTTAGTTTTTCTTCTTTTCAACTTTCCTTCACTCTTTATGTTTTTTTACATTCATTCCTTAAGGTGGCATATTTTGTTTGTGAAGTTTTAGCCACCAGAAATAATCCTTGTGAAACTGCTGCTTTGATGTGGATTTTCTTTGCTTGGGGAAATAAACTAGATACTATTTTTTCATGGCTGGCAATGGGTCCTATTTAAAAAAAAATCATAGTGGCATTTAACAGACCTTTGCTGTGCTTAGCCAATACTTTAGAATCATAGAATATCAGGGTTGGAAGGGACCTTAGGAGGTCATCTAGTCCAACCCCCTGCTCAAAGCAGGACCAATCCCCAATTATTTTTTTTGCCCCAGATCCCTAAATGGCCCCCTCAAGGATTGAACTCACAACCCTGCGTTTAGCAGGCCAAAGCTCAAACCACTGAGCTATCCCTCTCCCCCATTTATGGCATTCAATGGACCTCTGCTATCTTCTGCCAAGCATTCTTTTTTCCCTTCCAGACCACTCTCTGGAGTTCCTTTTTTACCCAATCCCAGTCTACCCCTAATACTTCCCATAGGGTCCTCCCTCAGATTTAACCTACCTCTTCAGCTAACTTCGTTATATTTAAACCCTTAAATCCTTCCAGTGCCATTTCCCTTCATGCTTGGTTGTGATCCTCACGCTAAGGGGTTTCTATGTTATCTGCTCCAGATGAGCAGATTCGAGGCACAGTTCGGATATATTGGGGTAGCCTCTGAGACCTTATCCACTTAGGAGTATGTTGGGCTGGCTTTTGAGACATTCCTCACTTGGTTCCCAAGAACTCAACTCACCTCCGAACTCATTAGTTTGTTGGCATGCAGTCAAACTACACTTGAGTTGATCAGGCTTAAGCATATGGGGTGGGTACAGGGCATACCACACATCCAAAATTACACTGCAAACCTCTTCCTTTATATACATTTACTATACATTGCAGTACACATTTTGGAATTGGCTTAGGCATTTTGTAGGAACCAATCCCAGTACAGCATGTGCCGTCCACGCGCTCTCCATGTATGACTTTCTCTTTATCTCACCTTTACATTCCCGACTTATCTTATCCATTGTTATCTTGTCCACTGTAAGTGGCTCCTTGAGCATTCCCCCTTATCATAGCTAGCACAGACATTTATGTTTATTTTCTGTCCAATTTGTATATGTTTGCTTTCCCGTACCATTTAATCTCTGAATCTCTGCTTTTTCTGTTAAATAAACTTTGTTTATTTTTATACCAAGCTGGTCTCTGCTGTGCAAACTGTGTGGAGTGTGTACGCCAAGGTGAGCTAGTATCTGGGGGGCTGGTTTCACGTACTAGAGGGGAACAGTCCGAATGTCTGGTCACTAAGAACGTGGGGAGACCTGTGTCTGGAAGGGCTATTGGTTTCACCCTCCAAAGAGGAACTAGGTTGGTGAAAACCAGGGTAAGACCTTGTGCTTGTGAGCAGGCTACTGGTGTCAAGGAATTGAACCACAGCAGTCTAGCATAACGGCCCCCAGAGCTACAGGGGTAGTGACAGAATCCCTTATTGCTCTGGTGGTCCCCAAAACTTCACAGTCCCACCCCCTGATGTTCTGGGGGAGGTTACGGATGTCTGCCCAAGGCCCCCACATATCATACTTTGTGCAGAACCTCAGAAAAGTTAGGGGCAGCACTGACTCCAACACGCCTGTGCCACTTCCCAGTGGCTGGTTAGGGAACCCTTCCAGCCCAGGGATCCTATAACAAGCAGCCAAGATCTGCACAGTCCTGCCCCTTGCTGCTATTTCCTTAGGCTTCTTCCTACTTAGCTCTCTCAAGCTTCCTTTCACCCCAACTCCTCCTTCTTCCAGGGCTAGAACCTCAGGGCTTATTCTTCCTCTTTGGTTTTCTCCTCCCCTCCTCTCTGCTCCCAGAGAGCAACTGCAGACTCTGTCTCTGCAGCCCCTTTCTGCTGCAAACTTCCTGCCTTTATACTCCTGGCCAACTGGGCTTCTTGTTCAGTTAGACGGGGCTCTCCCTCCAGATGCAGCCTGGTGACCTAGCTGGTCCCTCAAACCCACATTAACCCTGCGTGGGGTACACACCACATCACAGAGATCAGGAAACTGAGGCACAAGCAGCCCCATGGCAAGATAAGCAGGGAGAGACCACAGAATGCCAATTCCACAGGGAGCAGAGATGCTAAATTGTTGCCCCAGTTTAAGGAGACATAGCACTCCCTTGGATCCACGATACCTCAGCTACATCAGGGCCAAGACTGGCCTCTTGGGTTTATTTTAGCACCCAAGCTTGTCATGTAAACAGAGATCAACACATGTGTGCAAAGGGTCTTAGCATCCAGTATCTCATGGGCCCTCCGATTCACATGGGGAGCTCCCACCTCCCCAGAATAACGGGGCTTGATGTAGCCTGAAGAAAACTGATCCAATAAATCTAGTAGCTGGAGGATGAAGTTGCTGATTTCGGGGAAGGACCAATTTCGGGGGGAATAAACACCTGAATTTGTGTGAGCATCTGAGGAAGATTAAAAGTGTCTCAAAAGTGATGTGTGGCAGAGATCACAATGGTGGCAACTGGAGAACTCTTAAAACTCTCTGCATGGGAGAAATCCCAACGACTGAAACAGAAACTCGAGCAGAGTGTCAGATACGTTAAAGTGCTGGAGCTCTGGTACAGGTTTAATAACCGGGCTTCCAGCCCCTTTCAGACACAGCTACTAAGGGGAAACAGTGTTACCCTCAACCGTGTTAAACAAAGCAGTGCTAGCAAGGGCCTTCTCCTCTTTGCCACCCTTCCCTGCTTGCCCCTGCCCCCCACTCCCACCTTCACCCTCCCCCTTCTCCCCCTGCTACCTCCTTCACTCCTCCCCTCTCCCCTTCTCCCTCTGCCACCTCCTTCACTCCTCCCCTCCCCAATCCCCTTCTCCCTCTGCCCCCACTCCCACCTTCACCCTCCCCCTTCTCCCCCTGCCACCTCCTTCACGCCTCCCCTCCCCAATCCCCTTCTCCCTCTGCCCCCTTCTCCCACCTTCACCCTCCCCCTTCTCCCCCTGCCACCTCCTTCACTCCTCCCCTCCCCAATCCCCTTCTCCCTCTGCCCCCTTCTCCCACCTTCACCCTCCCCCTTCTCCCCCTGCCACCTCCTTCACTCCTCCCCTCCCCAATCCCCTTCTCCCCCTGCCCCCCACTCCCACCTTCACCCTCCCCCTTCTTCCTCTGCCACCTCCTTCACGCCTCCCCTCCCCTCTCCCTCTGCCCCCTTCTCCCCCCTTCACTCCCCCACCTCTCCCCACTCGCCCCCTGCTCCCACTTTCAGCCACCCCCTCACTCCGCTCGCTCAGCTGAGAGCCGCTGGGCCTGCAGAGGGCGCCGCTCTGCCCCTCCTCCTCCGGCCTGAGCGTGGGGCCCTCTTGGCCACCGGGCCGGTTCGTTGGCGCTGGTGGGCTGAGACGGCGACGTGGATGCGGAAGTGGGTGGCAGCTGTGGAGTGGGGCGGCGGGGTGAGTGCGGGCCCGGGGGGTCCCTGTGCGGGGGCGGCCGAGGGGGTATTGGGGAGGGGGGGTCCCTGTGCGGGGGCGGCCGAGGGGGTATTGGGGAGGGGGGATCCCTGTGCGGGGTCTCTTGGGGGGTATTGAGGAGGGGGGATCCCTGTGCGGGGGACGGCCGGGGGGGGTATTGGGGAGGGGGATCCCTGTGCGGGGGACGGCCGGGGGAGTATTGGGGAGGGGGGGGTCCCTGTGCGGGGGCGGCCGGGGGGGTATTGGGGAGGGGGGCCCTGTGTGGGGTCTCTTGGGGGGTATTGGGGAGGGGGGTCCCTGTGCGGGGTCTCTTGGGGGGTATTGGGGAGGGGGGTCCCTGTGCGGGGTCTCTTGGGGGGTATTGAGGAGGGGGGATCCCTGTGCCGGGGGACGGCCGGGGGAGTATTGGGGAGGGGGGATCCCTGTGCCGGGGCGGCTGGGGGGGGGGATTGGGGAGGCCTTGCAGTCTGAGGCTCCCTCTTGGTCCCTTGGGGGGAAGCCCTGGCTGGGCTGGGGTGCTCCCACAGGGGATGGGGTTAATGGGACCCGGGGTCGCCTTCTCTCTATGCAGTGTCTGTAAAGCCCCCAGCTAGAAGGCGCCTGGGGATGCGCCTCGCTCCTGCCTTTGTGCTCTCCGCCCCCTTTACTAGAAGCAAAGGAATAAAAGCAGCAAAGTGGCAGTAGGATGTGCTGGGGCAGAGAGTTGGGGAGCTGGGCCAATGCACTGTTCAGCATTGCCTCCTCCCCCGCTATCCAGTTGCCCCCTCCACTCAGGATCATGTTACCCTTCTTGTACTTCTCCCCTTCAAACAGAGAGCTCTCTTCAAAAACACCCTGGGGATAGCTCACTCCCACCCCTAAAAAACCTCAGCCCTTGGGCAGTGGGACAAACAGATACCTCACAATGTTCTCACTGCCCAGATGCCCTGCTGGCATGAACACTTACGTAGGCCGGCATTGGAGGAGGCTGGGTTATTTCTGAGAACCCTTGTTCAGTCAGAAAAGCCTTGAAGGTGCACGCTATGATCTACACTGAGGATCTCTATCAGGCATCTCACATCTAAGTTGCCAGTCCATACCCAGCTTGAATTGGTAAAGAGGAACGACCAATAGTTGTTCCCATTTGGTAGCCTGTGCTAAACGAGTTGGTGGGCTGTCAATTCAGTTCCCAATAGGCAGGTTGCAAAAACCACATCCTCAGTTAGCCTGAATTGGCAAACACTGGCACCTGGACCAGCAAGATCTGAATGGCCCAGGGGGACCAAAATATCCCTGGCCTCTAAAGGAGGTCTTTAAAGGTTACAGTTGAGGCATACTTGTGGGGCACGACAGCTGTCATTGCTCCTGCTGTACTTGTTAGGTAGATACAGATTAAAAGAAAATCTGTAGGTTTGTTAAAATTTATTGGTGCCCCCTCCTCCATTCCTTGTATTTTTCCCTTTCCAAGAATGGGAAGGCTCTTTGCTGAGCCACTTGAGACTGAATTTATCTCTCAATAGGATCATGGCAAAAGCTGGAGGAAAAGGAGTGAACCTGAAAGACAAACTTGATGGCAATGAATTGGACTTGAGCCTGAGTGACCTGAATGAGGTACCAGTCAAAGAACTGGTTAGTATCAGTCTTTCCTGGGGGATGTAAGGTATTGCAGGGGTGCCTCTGAGGTTACACCTGGTCTTTGTGAATGTACTGGTCCTGGGGTTGGGGAGGTGGGGTGATTTCTGGGAATGCCTTGGGCCCTGTGTAAGTTTTGTGTTTATCAGCTCGAGGTGTTGCCAGTTCTGTGTTTAAAGGCACACACTCTGTTTCTCCTGGTTTGAAGAAAAGGGGAAGAGAAGGATACACAACCTTGAACTCTTCCTGTGATCTTGACTTTTGTGGCTAAAGTGACCTGAAGAAGGGAGGGTTCCCAACTGATCTAACAAATCTGGTAGACTGTGGGTTAAACTGATGCTTTGGGTGAAGAACCTGTTTCAGGGGGAGCTGTGTTCATAAGTCCCTGAATTTGAGTGAGATGTAAGAGTCTCAAAAGTAACTTGAATGGTAGCAACTGGGGAGTTCTTAAAACTCCATGTATGGGAGAAATCCCAAAGACTGAAACAGAAACTTAAACAGCAGGGTATCAAATGTGTTAAAATACTGTAGCTTTGATATAGGTTTAATTTGGTTCCTTGGCTTTTTTTCAGGCTGCCCTTCCAAAGGCTACCATATTGGATTTGTCCTGTAACAACCTCACTTCCCTACCGGTAAGATGAGAGAGAAGCTTTGTGGAGGAGGGAGGGGTCTGTTTGGAAATATCTTTGGAAAGGTACAGTCATCCTCCTGCATAGGAGGACCAGGTGGGAGCGTGGTAACTAGCACTTCTCTTCGCTTCTTGGGAGGATGAGTGACACTGCCACCATTACAGAACGGTCAGTATAGGTGACTGACTTTTACTGTGTTTGGCTGGCATAGCATATTAGCTGTGCTTTCTTATAGAAAATGAGAATGTACTCAGTGAAGATTATACCAGCTTCCATTCCAAAGTGCTCTACCAGCTAGATACCAAAAGCACCATTGTATGTCTTATTTTCATTGTAATTATATTGCTATGTGTAGCTCTGTTTAGGAGAGTATCCACTGTTCCCTACTTCACAGTCCGAGGGTAGAGGGGGAAGAGAGTAACTTGCCTCCATCACACAAACAGCTTTGTAATGAGTCCAAGTCCATGTAGATCTTCCTCAGGTCTCTTCAGTATGCAGCATACGCTAGCTGCTATATCTGTTATTCCTTAGTAAAGATGGTTGACAAGCTTGTAAACTTCTTCACTCCTGTTTGGGTTCTAGTCGGACTTCTGCAGTTTGACCCACCTGGTGAAACTTGATCTGAGTAAAAATCAACTTCAGCAGCTCCCCTCAGACTTTGGTCGCCTGGTTAACTTGCAGCACCTGGACCTCCTGAACAACCGATTAGTCATGCTACCAGTCAGTTTTGCACAGCTCAAGGTAAAACCCCTCTGCTAGCCAGTTTACGTAAGGCCTTGGAGTGCAGCCCAGAGTCTCATGATTCTTTTGAAGTTGATTTCTCTAGTAAAATGTCAGTCTCTCTGCCAGCAGACCACTATGAGCTCCAAAATGTAACTGGGATCTGCAGCACTGCCCTTGACAAAACTTACACAGTTTTGTTACAATTAAACTCCTGCCTGAAATCTGCACTTGTCTCCCATATCTCTTTCATTCACGTGACAACTAAATAGCTCTTTGTTTCTGCTTTGAACTTTCTAGAATAAACACAGCCTTGTTTGTGCTCTTTCTTTAACACTGTACTAATGTGTGCCTACTCTAGCCTGCTCCCATTTGTGTTTCCTTCCTGCAGAATCTGAAGTGGTTGGATCTGAAGGACAACCCCTTGGATCCTACCCTGGCCAAAGTGGCAGGAGACTGCCTGGATGAGAAGCAATGTAAACAGGCTGCTATCAGAGTAAGGAAACTGCTCTGCATTTTATTCTTGTCTTCCTACATGGATTCCATGGCTGTTCTCTCTCCTCCTCTTGCTTGGAGGCTCTCAACATGGCCATTTTTAAGGTATCAGTCAGGAGGGCAATCAGGGAGGGGCTAGTCCCATTCAGAGCCAATGATTTCACTAGTGCCATGACCCTGTTGATCTAGGAAGTGAGCTAAGCAAGGTGCTCAGCCTGCGGTGGCATTAAAAGTGAGCATTTAAATGTTGATCACTAGGAAAGAGATGAACTGAGAAAAATAATCCATATCCAGGTTTGCGCTTCTGAAGAAGTGCTGGCAATCTGTAGGCTTGTGTGAAGAGTTCCTGCTGGGAGCCATGCAGCGGGGCTAGAGCAGGTTGGAGCCTATGCTACTGCTGCAATTCTCTGCCATTCCTGAGGCAGGGATCACATCTCGTCTTTCAGCCTTAGAAAACCCATGTGATCATGGAGCAGTGGACGCACACTTAGTACCAGCGCACAGGCTGCAAGAAGGATTTCTTTTTTAATAGAGAGATTTTGTCTGACCCTGAAGCAGCAGCTTTGGGACCAAAGTTGAGACAGTGCTCCAAACACTCAGCAAAGTCATGGATGTCTTAGTGGAGCGGCACCAAATTGCACCAGCTGAAGATCTAGCCCAATGCAGATTTTATTAGACATTCCTTTATCAGACGTGTATGTATCCTGGTAGATGACATCATCGGGTTGGGGTTCATCTCTTGTGTAGAAAAGTCAAATCAGCATCTATTGTGTCAGCTTTCATCATCATTAACGTGTCTGTTACCTCACTTTCATGGTCAAAGCCCAGTGTACTGTGAGGCAAGTTGGACCTATATTGTGCAGCAAGGGCTCCTGGGTTGTTTTTTCGGTACAGACGATGCATACCTTCAATGTGGAGGTTGTGGGGTAAACCTGGAGGTTGTGGCATCGGTGTAAGAGCCACTTGGGACTCACTTGTATTCTGCTACATAGAATTAGAAGTGGAATGCCTTCCTTCTCCCACTTATGGCTGCATTCTAATGCTGACTCCATATTAAGAGGAGAATGCAGTGAATCTGCTGCATAGATCTCATGCTGTTGTCTTGGATCTTGAAGGTGCTGCAGCACATGAAAGCTATCCAGTCTGAGCAGGATCGAGAAAGGCAACGAAGGCTACAAGCAGAGCGAGGTAGGCACATGAAGCCCCCACCCACTTACCGCTCTAGGCTCTTTTCTGCTTCCATTGATTACATATCCAAACCAGCTGATTCTGCCCTTCCAGGGCAGCTAACAAAGACTGTTCCAAATATCATGGCACTGAGGACCTAAAGAATATTTGTTTTGAATTGGAGGTGAAGGAAGAGATCCCTTGATAGCAACTGCTTAACCCTGTGAAAGGGGAGAGAGGTCTGATCCACTCTAGAGAGGCATGGGCCTCTGGAGGATCAGTTGGGTAACCAAAAGAAGGGCTCATGGGTTGTGGGTTTCTGATATGTCTTGGGAGGCCCTAAAACCTAGAGGCTGATGTTACTTCAGTATATCTTGGGAAATGATTTCCATGCTGATACACCGTACTGGAGAACTGCCTCTCTTCTTAAAAGGGATCATTTTCCATAAGCACCTTCTTTCTCTTTCCTTCTTGAAAAGGTAGTGTGGTTTGAGTGCTGGAGCAAGAAAACGAGTCTTACTGCTATTCACTGTGACACTGTGTGCTATGTCACATAGGTCTTGTCTACACTGACAAAGTTCAGAGCATTAATGCACCACAAGCAGAAGTGCTAGTGTAGAGAAGGTTCAGTTGTTTTACCTCAACAGCACTGTTCCCTCTAAGCTGTGCGCGTGTGCGCGCGCACACAGATCCAAACCCTGCACACACGGCAAAACACCACCTGCACAAAAATTTGCACAGAAGCACAACAATTTGCACAGAAGACACTTTTTGCGCACACGGCCTGTCAAAAATTAGAGGGAACATTGTTCAACAGTGCTGGAAAGGCATGAGGCCTGTCCACAAAGTGCTTGCACAAATGCTGTTACCATTGATGAATTATGGGTCCAAACTTTTAATGTAAATGAACCCTTAAAGGAACATTAACAAACTGAAAAATCACATTTGTCTGAAAACTCTAATACTGAAGATGACTAGTTGAAAAATTAGTGACAAACATTTATTTCAATAGACTTTGTGCATTTGACAATACTCAGTGCATGGGCAGTTTCTCGTTTGTGAAACAGATCCTTGTGAATAGGGGGCAGAAGAACCCTTAACTTTTAAAAAAGAATTAAACTACTGCTACTCAGGGAATACTATATAAAGAGTCCTCGATCAAACTAGAATTTCTTTAAAATTAGTCACGTTAATAAAATTTAGTTTACAGTGTCCCTTTAACCTTTGTGCTTCCATTTTATGCATATGTAACATGGGGACAGTGCCTCATATGTGGTATTGTGGGGCTCAGTTAATGCTTGTAAAGTGCTGAGGGATGCTATGGACAAAGTGTAACGAATGAGGAGAATGGAGGTTTTTTTCACTGACTCACATAAGACTGCTTCCAGGGGGGAATAGGTCTGACGGAGGAAGATGGGGAGTGCATGCAACACTTCTGGATAATGAAATGGGTCAGTTATTTCATTGCTTTACCTTCCCAGTGGGGAAGAGCAGTCATGCAGCAAGGGGGAAGATGGAGTGCTGCTATTACAGAAGGGAAAAAATGTTTGTGTTGGTCCTCAGAAATGGAGAAGAAGCGTGAAGCAGAGCAGCGAGCAAGGGAGGCTCAGGAGAGGGAACTACGGAGGCGAGAGAAGGCAGAAGAGAAGGAACGCAGGAGACGGGAGTACGATGCACTAAGAGCGGCAAGGCAAGAGATGGAAATACAAACAAAAAAAGAAAGCAGTGAGATCCCAAGTAAGTCAATTGTAGATTCAGTTGAGAAATATCCACCAAGGAGCAGGTGTATTCTGTAGTGTAACTGTTCTCATCTATGATTTTGCACAGTGTAGGAGAAATAGATGGAAGAGAATGAGCAAGAACGTTACCATTAAAGTGTACCTACCTCCAGCTCCACCACGCTTTTAATAGTGCCAGATTATGTAGCAAGATGTTAGGAAGTAGTCCCTTGTGTCGAATATGGTCAAGGGGTGGGGGAATCAGGCCAGTGGCAGAGCTGGTTCAGAATCTTGCAACATATGAATAGCTCTGGGAGAACAAGCAGAACTTCAACCTCTTTGCAATTGATGGAGCTCTTGATTACTTACCTGCATGATTCAAAGTTCTGCCATTGCTGCTAAGGAATATTTCCTCTGCCTCATAAAATTGTACCTTAAAAATACCTGCAAAAAAGGCTTCTTAACATGAGTTTAATGCATTTCATCATCTTCAACGCTGTTTGCTTATCTGGATGTGGGCATTATAGTGGTTTTCTGAGAGCGCAAAAATATCTGCTTCTTGAAAATAAATATGCATTGTTGCATCCTTTGTGGCTGGAGCCTGTGCATATGTTTAGAACTGAGGAAAGCTAGGGAAATCTGAAATGGTGTAGTAATTGTTTTCTTGTTATGGGAGAGCTAAACATGTGGCAGAGCATTTTACCATAAGGGACTCAGATCTGCATGTTGGATGTTATAGGGATACAGATTTTTCTCGATAAGTGACTTGGTCTTCCCATTCTCTTTTCCCCCAATTTATATCATTACAGAGCTTTCATCAGTTTCTCATCCGTCTCAGCTGCCCCGGCACAGGCGCTCCTGGTTCCAGGCATTGTTGAAGTTGCTGCTCTTGATGTTGGTGTGTGCCCTTAGTACTGTGGCTGTTTGCCGGGTGACGGAGCTGCAGCGCCAGTCTCTGTGCATCAGCGTGAACACTCTCTTTGAGGATGTGGTAACTGCTCTGCAAAGCCACAAAATTGTGCAAAATGTATTACAGCAGAACTCTCAGCAATGATGCTGCTATCTGGACATGTGCATTGTCAGCATCTCTTGCCACCATGGACACAGCCAGAATTCCTATGGAATTGTGTTCTGGTGACACTGCCTTTAATCAGTCAGCACTGGACTTGCTGGTCCATTCAGAACAGAGCAGAACTACTGCTTCGATCATTTTTGTTGTGCTTGTGTCTCAGCTGGTCTGCAACTCCTGTCATTTGCTCACATTAAATTAGAACATGTTAAGACTCTCTCCCTCACTAATGGAGCAGGAGGTTGCCAGTCAACAGAGGAGTGAGGAAAGACATAACCCATCTGGGTAACTATGGCTCTGTAAGGAGGTGGAGTATATCTATCTTCTTGCTGACACTTGCAAGAAGGTTCATGCAAACCTTTGCTAAAATCAGTGGTGGTGTGGCTGTATGGTATGCCCATTCCAGGACCAATTAGAAGTATGGAGGATGGCTGTGTATTGATACGTCAGAGTGGCGGAGTGATGAAATGCTATTGAAATAAGAATTGTCAGCTTTGTCAATATAACAGTTTTCACAGCAGTTTTGTGTCTGATTCTGAGCTGGATTTTTACTGTTTACACACATTTGTACAGTGGCACAGTTTTGATTAGGAGCTTGCATGCTAACATATTTTACTATTACACCATAATGTGACCACTAACCTGAGAGAGCTCGTGTCAAAACAGCTATTCCGAGGAAAGACTTGGCAGCCATGCAGACTGGTTTTCCCTGAGTGAGAGCCAGAGCAGGCTCCAGAAGGATTGTTGAAAGATGACAGCGGTGCTACAGCTAGCCCTCAAAATAGAACCTTTCACCTCCAACCTAGGTTAGGAGCAGTATTAGTTAATGGCTGACACTAGGATACAGTGTCATTAATCTGGGCAGAGCTCATCATATATTGGAGGCCATTCTCCATAAAGTGTTTCAAACTGGCCAGCTTCCCATTAGCATCCTCTCATTTCTGTAGGTCACCTTGTCTCCTAGGCCTTAGCAGTATAGGATCTTGTACTGCCTTTGTGTTTAAAGTGTAGAGGAGCGTGTTCTTACCAACAACTGTTCTAGTGAAGTTTGCCTCTTGGGAGAAAGACCTGTAACAGGCAGCAAATGCACTGGTAACAATATTAAAATGTATATTGCAGTCTAACAGTAGGACTATCCCAAAGGCATTAACAGCGATGCAAAAAATCACATACTAGCTGTAGTGATGATCCCAGCATGGATGTATTAGAGAAAAAATTATATTTTCTCCTCTGTAGTGTCACTAGTTCAATAAGTTATATACATAGCGTAGCACTGGACTTTACTTAGCACTCATTTCAATAATTGCTTTGTTACATGAACACTGAAAGACCTCAGCTGCCCTCACATATGCATTTGAGTGCTGATGGCTTCAGGGGCAGCTAAGTGCACATATCCAAAGGGAGATGCTCCCTAGCTTAAAGCATCTCTTGCTGCCAATAAAGCCTGTTAGAGCTCCGCTCATTCTCTAATCCATAAAATCACGCTTCAGGCCCCCGTAGATCCAGCAGCTCCACATTCGAAGAGTAGAGAAGATTTATTCCCAGGACAGAAAATGCAATTTATCATCACAGGCAGAAAGAAACTATCACTAGTGCACTTGAGGGCAGTATCACAGCACCTTGGCCAAGGAAAACATTGCAGTGCCTTCTGAAAACACCGCTTGTAGAGCATTTCAGGCATCCTTGTGCCACAGGACAGGTGTTCTCCATTGCAGGCTTCAGAAACAGGAGATTTTAAGTCTTTACAAGCAAGACCCATGACTATTTATTAGTTAATACACTTTTCTTCCTACAAGGGAGATGAACACATTTAACCAGGCAACCAGTAAAATCCATGTGCTCTTGGCTTAGCCACTAACATCCAGAGAGAGATCAGGATGGAGAGAGGTCATCTGCAGGTAAATCCGTTTGGAGAGTTCTGGTCCAACCCGCCGTGACGTGGCAGTTACACCATTGCCACGGCGCACAGGTATGTCAGCTAGCATGTTCTGTTGCTCCCGCTCTGAAAGGCATCTACGATAGGCCTAAAAACAGTACAAAGGAATGGTGATTTCATCCATTGTCTGGTTCCTTCACTGCTTCAGCCTTTCATTTTTTTACACTCCTTTCATCCTTTCTCCCACTAGACCTCACTTGGTAGCCAAGAGGCAGCACCCACTGTCAGCAGGAATTCAATACATACAGACTATGGGCACTGTTAGGACCATGCCATGAACACAACTGTAACAAAGAAATGTGCAGCCTGGATACATCTAGAACAGCCAGCACTGCTTTACTTATGCATGACTGGAGATTCAAGTTCCCTCTCTGCAAGGGGAACACTTATTCAAGCAAGTGAGGGTATGAACTTCAGTAAGACAGAGATCTCCTCTCAATAGCCTCATTCTGCTCTGAAGGCCAGTCTGTGACTTTCCGCCAAAACCAATGGATGCAGAGAAGTCATTTCTTCCATCACTTGCATTTAAAGCCTTCGACTCAAATTGCATCAGTCACCACTGTTGAGGAGTTTCAACAAATCCTGTAAGAGGCTTGTCTACACAGAGTTAATCCAGAATAGTTATTCTGGATTAACTCAAGTGTAGATGCTCTTATTCCAAATTAGTTTAATTCACTTTAGAAGGGGATTAAGCCAAACTAAATCTTGAATCAAAGCATCCATATATTCAATTCATCAGGAATAGTCAGTCTGCTTTAAATTCACACCCTGCTTTATTCCAGATTAATTGTCATATGCGGACGTGCCTCATGTCTGAAACATTCAGGCTCAAGGTACCTCCTGCCAGAAGCACAAGGGAAGGTTCCTTATGAACTACCACTAATTATTTCAAATATTTGTGAGGGGTGGGAGTGAACAAGAAAAGACCCTATCAGGCAGTCCCAGTTTTTCCACAGATTGTGTCCTATAAAAACAGCTCCCCTTATTGTCAGCATCTCCCTCACATGCAATCTAATGCTTAGAGCAGAGGAATTAGGAGACTAGAGTATTATTCCTGGCTCTGTCATTAGGGTACAATCTGTGCCTCATTTTTCTCTTCTGTAAAATGGGGATAAGGGCCACCTTTGGAAGTGTTTTGAGAGCCACCAATGAAAGGTGCTATGGAAGTACAAAGTGTTTGCCACGATTACCCCATGCACTGCCATGAGGGGACTGGGTGTTTCAAACGAAGTATTCTAAGCTGACATGGGATCAATATCTCAGGATTAATCTCTATGAACTTATTTAACACAAGTAACATTCTTCCCCTCATTGCATCAGTAGCTGTGTACGCACAATTGTATCAATAACCGCAGAGCACCCTTACCTGATCCAGAAGCAGAGGAGAAGGGTACGCAGCCACAATGGAGCTGGCCATCTCCAGACTGACCCGGTTGAACTGTTGGATCTGCCTCTTCCAAACCTGCGAGAGTCCCTTCCCTGAGCGGTCCACCTTCACCCCCCTACACCACTCACTCTCCAGGTAGAAGGAGAAGCCGGTCTTCTCTCGCTCTTGCCTGCAGAGGGCACAGAAGGGAAGGAGAACAAAACAACACAAAACTTATCTTTTGCATCTCTTAACAGATCATAACTGGAGAGAGAAACAATGGCCACAGAGCAGGGAAGCCTCACATCCAGCACAGAAAATAATCAGAGAGCGTGGCACATTAGAAGCAGGGCTGTCTATAACAAAGGGCACAGAGGCAGTTATATTGGCTTTGTGCTACCCAGGGATTCCTCTTAGCAAGAGCAGCCTCAGGCCCCCTTTTGGCAGCACAAAAGGAACTGGGTATAGGGTAGACACCGGCCCAAATAATCTGTGCTTTTTATTCTTGATACCAATGGCCCAGCACTGTGAGCAACTCTGCAACAAACCAATGCACATGCAATCTGGGGAAACAGAATTCCAGCTGTCAAAGAGACGTTATAAGCAGCATATAAAAGCATTTTAAAGGTGTGTGTGTTTTTCATGGATGTTATTGTGAGACAGGCAGTGAAGCTGCTGTGATGAGTGTGCTAGTATGGGGTTCAACTTTACACTGCTGGGGAATGACCTGTGAGAACAATTACAACAGTGTCTTATTATGATCATCTACTAATCGGGGATTCTGCCTCAGTGACATCTCCCAAATCACAAATATTTTCAGGGTGAAGCATAAAAGCTGGTCTGTAGCAATTTAATCCAGATAGAGGGCAGAGCCCACCTTATTTACATCCCCGTTCCACCTCCAAACACAGACTGAAAAGAAGATCTGTGCTTGACACCCTCTCTCAAGTCAGACTCCAACACTGACTAGAAGAAACAAGCTCTAGGGGTTGTAGCCCAAGGCACCACCTGTTTCAATACAAGAGGCACTAACATTGTCTGCTTTAAGGCACCTCATCAATGGCTGCTCAGCACTGCCTGGTCTTTGAGGATGTGTCCTCACTGTGAAAAGAGTATTCTTAACTCAGGTTAAAGTAGCAACAAAGACACTGCAACTCAGCTTTTAACTCAGGTTAGCAACTCAAGTTCAACTCCAGGCTGCCCTACAGGCTTTAACTCGTGCTGCTTACCCAAGTTAAAGCAGAGTCATTGTGTCTTCACTGCTATTTTAACCTGAGTTAGCTGACTTGAGTTAAGAACACACCCTCTTTTTTGCAGTGAAGAATGTACTATACTGTGTAGCGCTGAAGTAAGGCTGTATGATTACTGTTCCCCTCCAATACGCATGAAAATGAGGCCTCTCCTGAGGATATCTCCAAAAGCAAGTTAGCTTATAAAATAAATCCCATACGCTCACTCACTTGAATGGTGCTTCAGCTACAGCTTTGGTGAACATACTGGCAAAGTCTCCAAGTTCCTTCCAACTCTCGAGGATTCTAACCTGGACTCCTGTGTGAAGCTGCAGATCCACCAATGCCTGTAAACAGGATAGGGCCCAGGAGTGAGGTGACTCATCTCCCCCCTCCCCCAGCATACCCCCGCCTCAAATCCAATCCCTACCCTTTTTGCTTAAGTCAAACATTTAGGGGATGTTTTGGGAGGGGACACGAACCCAAGAAGCCTCCAAAAACAGCCACACTTAATCAAGAAACCAAACAACACACACAAGATTGTGGAGCAACAGGGGCCTTCACAGGACTTAGCATCAGAGGTGGCAAGGTGTTTTTGGGACACTGCCCCAGTCCCTTATTGCAGTCTGCTGTAGAACAAGACGGCTTCTTCAAGTCAGCCAGCTCCCCTACATAGGAATGGCTCTATAGAAAAATGTGCTGCATGCCAATTTAATGCAATTTCAGTTGTAGCAGATTAACGTCTCCATGGAGAGGCCCCTGTTTTGCACCATTCACCCTATCCAGCGTTCATTGTCACCTACTGCACACACACTGGTTAGGGTTATCCACTGGGCTGTGAAGAATGATGGGTGTTGCGTCAGAGATCTACATTAAGGGAACGACATCTGGAATTGACATGGTCTCCAGGGAGGTGGGATGCATGTGCAGCATTAGGTTCCTCTAGCAGCTAATCACAGATGAAAATCTCCATCTCATTCAGGCTGCCTCTCTAGCAGCAAGGAGAGTGCGAGGGAATGCGCTTAGACACAACACAGCCAAAAGAGAGACACACAAAACCAAGTACCTGATTCTCTCTAACATTCGATTCCCCTGGGCCTAGCCTGTTTCTATTAGATATGTTCAGGTCAGTTCCTCTTTGCCTATGGTAGAGAGCTGAGGCTGAAAGGCTCTACCCACAAACTCATGTATTAAAGAGGGTTGAATTCCCCTCACCAGAGAGTGGGTCTTCTCAGGTAAAACGCTAAATCGTTGAGAGAGCCAGGAAAGGAGAACAATGCTCCAAGTTTACCCACTTCTTCCACTTCCACCCTGGACAGCTCTGGGCCAGAATCCCCCTTTTCCTTCCGTTTTTTCCGTTTCCCTTGTCCTTCTGCTTGGCTTCCATTCAGCACTGCCTGCCGCAGCTTCTTCCGGGACTGAACTTTGTGAGATCTGAGAAGAGAAAGAATAGCCCAGGAGTCCACATCTGCTCCAGTGCCAGCAGAAGGCACTGTAGGAATGGTGCAGGACTGCAGGCTGCTGGGGAGCTCACAGTTACCAGCCATCCCCAGTAGGAGACGCTGTATGAAACAGTGAAGGAACTCTGGTTACAGAGGCTCTTCCTGCTGTTTTTCATGTTTCAGCCTTCACCACTAGGAAATATAAGTAATGATGCAGAACACCAATGGCATTCTAGCTGTGGCCACTGCCAGCACTTGTCCTGCAAGAAACAGCATAGAAATCTCTGAAGGAAGAATTCTAACCTGAAGTATTTTTCTAGTTCAACTACAGCCAGTGCTAGAGTTTTCTCAGGAGCTCTCTCCATGACACAAGCTACGAAGCTCCGTAAAGTCTCTTTTGGTCCTTTTGTGCCACTCTGGACTTCCTGCAAAGAGAGCCGGAAAAGAGCATTTAAACCCCCTTTGACCGATACAATCCAGGACAACACTAGCAAAGAGCAATCTCAGGCCCCAATTCTGCAACTAGAACTGGGCAGATATAAGAGTTTTCTCACACAGATCCACTTGCAGAACTGGAGTCTCAGGTTCCAGTGCTGCAGTTAAGTCAAACCCCTCAACACGCAGAGAAATGTCTGCACTCCCAAGGCCTCCTTCCAATACAGCAGCAATGGGGAGGGGGGAAAAGTGGGAGGTTCCATCTCGCTGGTTCGGAAGGCTTGACAACATTGGACATTCATATTGTTTTAAAACAGGAAAATTGTTATTTGCCCTAAGCCTCCAAAACAAATCTCCATAAAAAGAAAAATGGGTAACCCCACTGTTTGAGTAAGGCACGTCCATAGAAACCACAAGCAACCTCACCTGCCTGTAGCTGTAGATCATGGATACAAAATCCTCCAGGCGAAGCAGAACCAGGATATTGGGTTCTTCTATCCAGCTGCCTTCTTCAACCTGCCCAGAGTTGAACATGTACTGAATTCAAGGTATTTGTGAAAGCGATCCTATTCTCATCCTTGCTTCGCTTATACCCAGGGTTTTAGCCACACATGAAACATCTCAGTCTGAGAGCTTGTTAATGACCCATCTCCCTTAAGTTGATGCTCCTGTTCATTGCCACTAAAAGGAGGCATAAGGGCAGAGTTATTCAGACTGCGGATCAGTCTTATAGTGCACATGCAGCATCAGTTTATTAGTAATCTGAGAGAGAAAGAGAGAGCGTGCAAAAGGCTGGGAACAGCAAGAGACCAGTGTGGCTGTAGGGAGCAGAAACATGACATCGAAGTGGAGCACGTTAAGAGAGCTCAGCAGAAGGAAGGGTCTGAGGGCATAGACAATTCATTGTGTTTATATAGCATTAATAGATAGTATCAATTTGCTTTACAGTGTCACTAGTAGGAAAGATTCAACCAGGGGAAGTGGTACAGTGGCCTGGAGTGAGGGGAGCAAGTTCCAGATCAAAGTGAACAACAGCTATGCCTCTGGGGAGGGATGAGGACAAGAGAGGTGAGTGAGTGATGGGGGCAATAGACGGCACAAGGTCAGAAGTATTGTGGAGGGAGAGAACGTCTATCAGGAAGTCTGAATACCAGCAAAGGAATTTGAAATTGAATTCAAAGATGGGTAAGAAGTCAGCAAAGGTAGGATGGGGATGTAATGGTTCCACTTCCACGAGGAAAAGTAGTCTGGCCAGAGCATAGCTGAGATGTAAGAAGACCATGAGAGAGGGATTTAGAATAGTCCAGAATGGGAATAAAGGTGCAGTTAAGCATTTCAGAGGAGTAAGGCCAAGACAAGGACTGGCACTATTTCAAGGGAGAGGCAAAACAGAGTTCAGATCAAGGATAACATTCCAAGATTTCTGCCCTGGCAACCAAGGCTTATGGTCCAGGTTTAATCCATGTCTCTAAAATCACTAAAGGAGTTTTAACTCAGGAGGAAGACTAATTTCTGAAGCATTCAGCAATAGGGTCAACCAGGAGCTGACAGAGCCATAGCAAGCAGTTAGACAGTGTCAAATCAGGTGTAGAAATGGGTGTTCTCTCCCTAGAAATAATGCCAAAGGTTAAACCTGGGGGGGAAGGGGGGAAATCACAGAAATAAGAAACAAAGACTGGTACATCTGGGAGCAGAATTCTGTGGCACTCCAAACAGAGGAAACAAAGGGGAAATCTAAATCTTCCTTCAGAAATGATAAAAGTGGCTCACAGGAAGCTTGAGAAGAAAGTAGCCAGAGTTACTGGGACTGGAAAAGAAATGAGATGGGAAAGGTAAGTCTTGGAGTTTTTAGTTACATAGTATGGAGAAGAAGAACTAGTGAGAACAAGTGGGAAATGAAGTTTTGCATGCCAGGGAAAGACCAAAAAGAAGCCAGTCTCATTTTAAGATTCTCTGGGTAGCTCATGGACAGACACAGGGCTACCACCAGTAACTGCAGATCACCAGGCAACACAACCCCAGGTGCTAAGCACAGAGGAAGAAAAAGGTGTGAACTTCAGACATTGTGGTCCCCTACCTGAGATGACCCAGCCCTCCTCCTCCTCCAGGTGATGCTACAGGGAACAGCCTGACTCTCAATCACACAGCCACAGTTCATGGACTGCAAAGCACTGAGGACTTGCCCACCTCCTTCTACCTGTAAGAGAACTGAGATGGGTGCACAGGTCAGGGGTCCACTATGAGGGCTGTCACTTGAATTCAAGGCTGAAAGATGAGGAATGGTACCTGGATCCAGCACCACTGTTATGTGCTTCAGGCACTCTTCTGGTCGCTGGGCCTTCAGCATGTTAGCAAGAGCCTTTTTCCTCTCTCGGTCCTGCTCCCGCTGCCCCTTCTGCACTTCCCGCTCTCTCCTCCTCTGCAAAGCAGCCTGATGAGCCCTCTCTCTCTCCTCCTGGCTGTGTTTTGACTTCTTCTGAGGAGGGACCATTTCTGAACTTGCCTCTGCCACCAGAGACCTGCTACTCCTGGCTTTAGAGTCTGACAGACAAACTGCAGGCTGGTGCAAAGGTACCCTCTTGGAATCCTCGGTGGCATTATCTTGGTCACTATCTGATATTTCCCAGGATGAGACAGGGGTTCTTGTCTGGCTGTCAGAAGCCTTTGGCAGCAACTGTTCTCTGCAGTCAGTAACCACTTGTTCATAGCTCTGATGGAGCCCAGCACCCCTAGCTTTACCCACTGCATCACAACTACTCAGTCGCTGGGCCTCAGAAAGCAAAGTACCAGTTTTGGAGGACTTGCTGTTCACCAGTTTCCCCCTTAGTCTTTCAGACAAGGGTATTATCTCCTCTTCCTCCTCACTCTCGCTGCTTAGCCTTGCAATCACATCCTTACAAGAGCCGGCCGGGTCAGAATCCTGGCTGCCAGGGAACGTTCCCAGCCCCGGGGAAGGAGGAGAGGATTCCTCGGAGTCAGAGCTGCAGATCACCACAGCTCTCTCCTTTGAAGGAGGCCGGCGGCGGCGGCTGCTTTTCACCGCAGGGAGCTGTTGCTTTAGGAAAGTGAACTTCGGCAGGCCCTCGACGTCGCTCTCATCCGACTCCAGGGACATGGTGGTTAGTCAGCGCCTAGGAACGGGAAGCAGAGCAATGAATGAGGAGCCGGCTCCAGACAGTCCCCGTGCTGGGGTGGGGGTGGGGGGTGGGGATCGTGAAGGGGCTGGGCAACTTCCTGACCCGTGACAACCTACTTCTGCAGCGAGGGCCCCGGGGGGGGGGGGGGGGTGTGACTAGCTCTCGTGCACAGCCGGGGGGGGGGGGGGGAGGGGCACCAGCCCGCGGAGAGGCGATGGCCGAGGCCGCCGTGGGGACGGACGGGGCCCGGGGAGGGTCCGTGCCGCCGTCCCCCCGCGCGCACAGACCCCCCTCCCCCCCACAGGAACCCAGGCGTCCGAGTCTGGCCACGGCCCCCGCGCTGGCCCCGACCCCACATTCAAACCTGCGGCCTCCGCTTCCTCTCAGCCTCGACCGGAAATCCTGAGCCGGAGGCGGAAGCGGCCCCCCCACCCCACCGGAAGCGGAAGCGGAGGAAGATGGCGGTGCTGGGGCGACTGCGGGGCTTGGTGGCGGTGAACAGGCTGCGCGAGTGTACAGGTGGGGTGGGGTGGGGTGGGGTGGGGGGGGCCCGGGGGAGACCGGCTTAGCCCTGGGAAGCGGAGAGTTAGCGGGAGAGCCCGTCGGGGGCGAGGCAGTGGGACCCAGGGGGCTGGGTGGGCCTCACCCACCCTGAGCTTAGTGCAGCCCGGGCGGGGGTAGGAAATCGCCCTTTCCCCCACTGCGGCCTCCCCAGCTGTGTGCGGGAGGCAGCGAGCCCCCGAGCCCGGTAACTAGCCTAGGGGCTGTTAGTACCGGCAGGGGCGGGGCTGTTGCGGCGCCATCTGTTTGTGTCTCCGGGGTGTAGTGGTAACGGCCTGGTGGGAGGCTGCCTGGGCTTCACAAGTGGTGTTGGGGCCGGTGAAAGCCTGAAACATGGATGAGCTCAGGAAGGGTGGCACCAAGCGGTGGTTGTGGACTGGGTACCTGCTGTGATCTAGCGACAAGGTTGTACACGTGCCCATAGGAGCCAGATACCTTTTAAAAGCACTTTGAGATCAATGGATAAAAAGCACTATAGAAGAGCTAGGTATTATTAACTGGGCCATTGCCCCCCCCCCCCTTAACTACCCCTTTTTTTGCCCATTGGGCAATCTGTCTAGAGTTCTGTATCATGCCCTGATCCCTAGCAGAGCCTGTGACGTTAGAGTAGTCTGATGTGCTGATTGGACTAATAAAAGTATACAGTTCTGCCAGGTCTGGAACATTAAAAGCGATATGCCATGCACATCTGCCCATGCTAGGTCTTACAGGTTGGGCCCGTTTGGCTGTCAGTGACACCATTATAACTATTGAAGTCACTGAAGTTACTCTGGTTCTTACATCTGTCTACCTGAGAGTAGAGCTGGCCCAACATATAGAAGATCTGACATGGGAGTAGGCGGGCATATGTTACATATGCCTGGTTGCATATTGACTTCAGTGGAGTTACTCTGGTTTTACACTCATTGGCCTGTTGAGCAGTGTGTAGTAGGGAATCCTTCTGCACCAGGTCAGGTTTATCTTTTTACTGTTAACTGATTGATTGGAATGGGTTCAGGTGGGCCCTTTAACATAGCAGCCTTTGTGCCCAAGAAGGAAAATCCGAGTTCTCATTTAAAAAAGTCTGTTGCTCCTTTCCCTCCCTGCCATCCAGAGCACGCCCACTTCCTAATCTCCATTTCTTTTTGAAACTGGTGGTGGGCTGGGAAGTCAGATGGGGAAATATGTCTGCATTGGTTCTTAAGATGGATGGTCTCCCTGCTTAACGTGTGGGGCAAGTCAGGTGGAGGAGTTGGTCAGCTGGGTTTAGGAAGCCTTGGCTATAGGAAGACTGGATCAGGGAGTGGCTAGTCTCCCTCTCAAATGGGAGATCACTGTTCAGATTCAAAGCTGGGTCTGAGGAGGTGGGGATTATAGGATTGCAGCAGCTGCAGGGCTCCCTCTTGGTAGAGCAGCAGCTTGAATGTCACCACCGCCTCTTTTGTGCTGCTGGAATGGCCCACAAGGGATTGTATAATGTGTCCCCCATGCACACTGGCTGGTGGTCACAGGAGGGAATTTCATCTTGGAGCAGGGACCACAAGATTTGGGGGGGGGGGTGTGGTTGTTTCAGTGGTGCAGCAACTGCTTTAGTATGCTGCAACCAGCTTGGCCTTAGGCTGGAGGCTGATCTTAACATTTTTTAGCAGGCCTCTAAAATCATTTTTTCACTGCAGGGCTCCCCCAACCCCCGCCGCCCCAAAACCCCTGTAAACTTTCAACTCACCATCTTATAACCAGAGGCAACAGGACACCCATCTCTATTGCAGTTTGAGGAACAGCTGCCTGGTAGAGAAGCCACCTAGGGGAGTGTCCATCAGATATTGTAGAAGGGGAACTGTGTTGGGTTGATAGGTGCTGGGCTGGAGTGGAAGAAAACAGGGACTTGGAGGAAGGAGATGGTGTATTGGACAGGAATTTTTTTTTAAGTAGGGGGCCTGTTATTGTTTCACCCAGGAAATTTCACACACATTTCCAACGAGCACATCATGTGGTTGTGTCTGAATTTTTCATAATAGGCCATGGTACCTTCGCTGCTGTTAGTCAGGGCAGACCAAGCCTGGGGCAAATGAGATGGCTGGAAGCCAGGCCAATGACTTACAGTCTCATTTTCTGCGTGTCTGTGATGTGCACATGGAGTTTAAGAGGCTGGTTTTGACCAAAATGAAACAAACTAAACCTAAATCGCTTGGGGAGCTGCTCATTTGCGAGACTGCCGCTCTCTGTGCTGTGCTGCTGCACTTACAGTCAGCATTGGTGCTCAAGCTTAAAGTCCTCTCCTAATAAAAAACAGAGCTGCTGACAGGGCATTCTCCAGGAGGGGCTCAGAGCTTCTGAATTCTGTCCCCAGTTCATAGTGAGACTTTGAGTAAATCTCTTGAGCTTTGTGCCTTAGTTTACCCATCTATAAAATGTAAATACTTTCCTACTACATTTGATGTTATGTGGTTTTAACTGATGTGAGGACATCAAAGCACTTTACACATGAGATACTATACCAATGCACAGTATGATTTAAAGTATAAAATAATTACATTGGAGATCAAACAAAGTTAGTTAGCTTCTTAGATAAGGATTAAATTTAATCCCAATCTGGTAAAAATATTCTGCCAGGAGCTCTACAAATCCCATTACTTCCTTTCCCTATTCTGCTGCGATTTCTCTAAATCACAGCCCCTTTCTTTTACTTAACGTATTCTAAACATATAATAAATTGTTCTTTATAAAGACATCCCCCCAAAATCTTTGTGACTTGCAAAGGATCTGTTATAATTAAGATAAAATTCACCTACTGCTTTTCTTTGAATAAGGAAATGCGACACTTGTGTTAACCACTGTTTAGTGACACACTACTTAGACAGCTGAATAGAAGGATTTAGAGTAAAGTGAAACTGGCTGCTGATTGCATGAAAAAGAACTAACTATATCCAAGACACTTCTTATGAAGTGGAATTCACAAAAGGGTCAGACTTTCTTGATTTTAAACATTCAAATGTATTTATTGACAATGGATTTTGTGTATTTGTTTTTTAATGGAAGAACTTTGTGATGTGAAAAGTCAACATGTTCCAAGAAGGAGAAAGTTGAATCACTTACTGTAACAACTTTATTTTTTAAACCCAGGCCTTGGATACTAGGGCATGTGCTTAAATTCATCCCTATTCAGGACAGCAATTAAATACGTGCTTATGTATTGTCCTGTAATGGGGTCTTGATAATGAAACTGCATTTTTATAGACACTTATATGGGGTTGTTAAAGCTTTTTACAGACACTAACTAAACCTCACAATTTGAGATTAAGTATTAATACCCATTCACATATGGGGAAACTGAGGCATACAATATTTGTGACTTGTCTCAAGTTCACTGAGTTAGTGGACGATAAACTCCAAGTGTCCTGAATTCCAGTGCTGTGCTCGTATCAGTTGGCTACACTGACTGTTTTCCGGTTTCAGAGTGGTAGTTGCATTAGTCTGTATCAGCAAAAACAACGAGGAGTCCTTGTGGCACCTTAGAGACTAACAAATTTATTTGGACGTAAGCTTTCGTGGGCTAAAACCCATTTCATCAGATGCATGGAGTGGAAAATACAGAGGAGGCAATTCTTCAACAAAAAAAAATTCAAAAACAGACTCCAATGAGAAACTGCAGAACTAGAATTAATTTGCAAACTGGACACCATCAAATTAGGCCTGAATAAAGACTGGGAGTGGCTGGGTCACTACAAAAACTAATTTCCCCCTGCTGATACTCACACCTTCTTGTCAACTGTTTGAAATGGGACACCTTGATTACATTGGCCTCATTAGCACTACAAAAGTGATTTTTTCCCTCCCTTGGTATTCACCCCTTCTTGTCGACTGTTGAGAATAGCCCACTTCCACCTTAATAGAATTGGCTCGTTAGCATTAACCCCCCCCCCCCCACTTGGTAAGGCAACTCCCATCTTTTCATGTACTGTGTATTTATACTAGCCTCTGTATTTTCCACTCCATGCAGCTGATGAAGTGGGTTTTAGCCCATGAAAGCTTATGCCCAAATAAATTTGTTAGTCCCTAAGGTGCCAGAAGGACTCCTCGTTGTTTTGACTGTTTTCTGTAACTCTTTCTGTAGGCCAGGATTTAAAGTGCATGATCACAACTAATAGCAGAATGTTTGCATTTAAATGCACTGCTTAGAGTTCTGCTACTCCATTTCAGTAGCAGGATGCTTTCTGAAGTGTGATTTGGTTGTGTGCAGGAGAGATGCAATGGGTTAGAATAAATATATTATAAAGATAATTTATATTTAAGGGCTTTTTTCTGTCTTTGGCTTTAACATTTGTTTTGAAATGACACCACTGAGCTTTGAATTAATGTTTGTCCCAATTGAAAAGGAAATGTACATATTTGCCCATTTTGAATTCACTGTTGTAGATATTTTTTAAAAACTTTTTTTTATTGTTCTTCCTTCGAATACAGTTTTGGCTGCTCCGCAGGTGACTGCGGTTGCAGTGCGATGTGCATCCAAGAAGAGTGGAGGCAGCTCAAAAAATCTCGGCGGCCACAGTCCTGGGAAACGCTATGGCTATAAGAAAACGGAGGGTAGGTCTGTCCGTGTCCATCCCGCTGCTTTATACACTCTGGAACGTGCCCTCCCCAAGTTGCCTCTTTATCAGGGACTGTTACATGTGAAACTGCTGTGTGTTTCAGAGTTCAGATGGGAGGGGTTGTTTGTGACTCTTTGCAAGAGAAAGAAACCTGAAGGTTTAACCACCATTGGCTACAACAACACTGCATACATAACCACCATTGTGAGAGTAGCCAGCAGGAGGCTAGAGTGACACAAGCTCCCTTCCAGATCTGCCTACGTGCAGCAAACTGAAGTTACCAATAAGAAACGTGCATTGGTTCTAACTTAACTTGTCTCTGGGGAATCTGGGAGGAGGAACACCCCAGGGGGCACCTGATAAGTTAAGTGCCCTTTCCCCTCACACTGTGCTGAGAAGCTGGGCCTTTCAAGTATTTATAAAGAGGAGAATTATGAGGCTTAGTAGAAGCCAAAGTACAGATGCCTGTAACTGAGTGCCTAACAATTAGGGTGGGTTTGCTGATGGAAAAAACTGGTGTAAAAGGCAATAAAAAAAAATGCCTGCAGCAAACAGAAAATTCCTTGTGCCCTCGAACAAATCTTTTCAAATGCTAAACGTGCTTTTTGCCATTGTATATCAACTGCCCTGTATTCCCTGGTAGGAGCATTCTTACTTTAAATGTTTTTAGAGTTTGGGATAATTCCTCCTTAGGAAACATCCCACCCTATGCTGGCTTTGTGAGCCCTTGAGCAGTTCTTATTCTGCCAGCACTCAGGCTATAGAGACGCTTATTCTTTTGTAATCTGAATCCATCTCTCTCTGTTGCAGGTGCCTTTGTCCATGCAGGCAACACATTGGCCACCCAACGGATGATACGCTGGCATCCAGGGGCTCATGTGAGTTACTTTTTCATCTATTATAGCTCTCCACAGCAAAGTCCAGAATCCAGCCTTAGCTCTATCAAGGCTCTTCTCTGTTTCCTCAGTTGCATTCCATAGAATCCTGAAATCATTGTTTCATTACCAAACGCTTTTTACAGCTCATTCAAAACCATGTCCATGCACGAGCCAGATTTAGTAAACAACTGGAGAATTTTGACTATTACTATTGAAAGTTTTGCACATGAATCAGGATTAATATATGCCTCAAGATTAGAATAATCTCTCCTCCTCACCCCCCGTGTGCAGAATTGTCTGCGGTTCCCTGAGTGCATTGTGTGTATTGCTTTCCTTTGAAGCATCAGGTACTGGCCATTGCTGAAGTGGCTTGGTCCACTTTGTTACATGATACATAGTGACCTAAACACCTCCTTCCCTTTCTAACAATGTATTTTTCATCTCTTCCAGGTGGGGATGGGTTGTAACAAGACTCTCTATGCTCTGGAGGATGGGATTGTGCGATTCACCAAGGAGGTCTATGTGCCACCACCCTGCAGCCAAGAGAGCAGGGAAGTGATCTGTCGTCTACCAAAAGGGGTGGTGCTTTACAAAACCTTCATCAACGTTGTCCCTACCAAAGAAGTGGGGAGCTTCAAGCTAGTTACCATGCTCTGAGGCTCTGCTGCATCACGCAGTAATGACTGGTGGGGTGGGACTGATCACCATGACAAGCCTGGCACTCAATCAAAACGATGTCTGGAGGGCTCCTCTAGATCTGAAATGACTTGTTGGCGACTCCAGTTTCCTGCTCCTAGAACTCACGGGGTGTAAATTTGAGAGTTACAAGGTAATCCGGACTGCCTTCAGGTTTTTTGTAGAAATATATATCAAATAAACGTTCTGGGATTCTCTAACAGTGTGAGGGTGTTCATGGAATAAATGTAAAACAAAGGGTTCGGTAAAGCTGCCTTTCCCTTCTGGACAGCTGTGCTCCAATCCAGCCAGGTATACTGCAATTTCTGCACAGGAATTATCCAGTTCTAGGTACAGCCATTTTGATTCTCAGCATTCCTTGGAATGACTCCTGTCCTAACTGCACTGGGACTTCTGAAAAGGGAAGGAGGATGAGGGGGAGGGAGTCAGTCCAAGAGTGGGAATCTGAGTTCTAATCCCAGTTTTGGCACCAACTCACCTCACTCTGTAGCATTGGGCCTCAACTTCTGCCTCAGTTTCCTCGTTGGTAAAACCGGGATAATGATGATCAAATCTTCAAACATGAACTCTCGTAATGTGTGTGTAGTAGGAAAGCAGCTATTCCCATGGGACATGGGGAAATGGAGGCACAAGATTATTTACTCAGGATCATTACTCAGGAGTTACTGAGTCAGTCTAATGATGATGCCTCTTGGTGTGTGCTAACTATAATCATTGTTTCTAATAGGTGGGAGCTAATTGTGGTGGGGATCAGAGGCGGTATTGAATCCCTGTTGTCACTCCTCTTCTTCTTAATGAAAGAGTTTGCAGCATATTGGTAACTGTTATCAACCTGCATGCAAGGAGTTACTGGGTTCCCAACACTGCAGTTTATTGGCATGAACAAGCACCAGAAGGAGCTGTCTCCACTGTTGATGGTTATCCTGTGAGGGGAAAGTCCAGGGAGACAAACCAGCTCACATGGTGAGCTCTGATTGTACTATGTGAAGCCTGCATCTTTGCCAGAAGTTTTGTTGTTAAACTCCTGTTTGCGTAGGTAGGAGAGGGAACTCCAGGAGCTCCCTGTCCAAAAGACAGCTTCAGAGAATGAGAAAATGTTTTTCTGAATGAATCATAAAACAGCTTTAGAATTATGGCCATGTCCAATCCTGCCATGATGAGCATATTCAAAAGGGAAACTGCTACATTGTGGCCAAAAATAAAACCCTACGGTCAGTAGAAATATTTTCATGACTTTCTAAAGTTTCATTCCAAAGCAATTTGTCTGGATTTTGAGTCCCTCCCATGTTTATAACAGGCCAGCTGACTTCTAAAATATTTGGTTTTAATAGTAGAAGGTGTTAAACTTCTGTTCCTATAATTTCTAGCATCGTGTGCCTTTAAAAAAAATCCCTATCCTTGCCTCCTGCCTCTTTAGTAAACTTCAGATCATTTTTTTAGGGAGTCCTGCATGCTAATTATATTTTGCACTTTCACTCACATTGGATGTAAACCTAGATTGGTTGGTTTTATTTTTGGCCCTAGTCATTTTCGCTTCCTGGTTCTCAGTCACTGGCACTAGACTGTTGTGTTTAGGTTCCACATACTGCAGAAGAGAATTTTCCCTTCCCCTCTTGTAACCACCCCCCAAAAAATAAAAGTGGGTGTGGGAGGGATGGGGGAGGGGCAGATATTAAGAAATGAAAGCCTGATTAGGTTGCGTCTTTTTCAAACTCAAACCCCAACAGATTAACTCCATGTCCCCTTGACTTAGTGGAGGTGATGTGGTCACAGTTTCAAAGCTAATTTGACTAAGTTTGGAACTCCCAACTGGGCAAAGAAGTCTATGAGAGCATCCTACTCAGCAGCTGACGGGTGAAAGAGGTGTAATCCAAACAACACAACTTCAGTCTTGTCAGGCTGCAGTGATTCCACAGCACTCAGTCACACAGCAGACATCTTGTGATCTGACTGGCCCTGTTTTATCTACAACACTGTAAACAACATTTTCAAAGTTTGTCCTGAAATACAAAAAAGTAGTTGAAAATCTGAGTTGCAATTACATCAGCACTGGGAAAGTAGATGATCTGATCTCCAGAATTCAAATAGCCTTTTGTTTATGAAGGGGAACTGAGTGACTTAGGTTGTTATCAGCACGGTTCTACCCTTGCACCTTTCAGGGTGAAGTCCCCTGTGGTTACATTAACTCTTTCCCAGCTGCCCGTTTTGGCACACAGCTCGTGCTGTTCTGAAATGCGGCTGTTCGCTGCCTTTGTTTACAGCACTGTGGAGCAACTTGCTGTACCATCCCAAGAGTCCTAGCCCTTGCTGAACCTTTATCTTGTTGCCTTCCTCCACGTAGCCTTTTTAAATCCCCGAGGAATGTGGAGCACGGAGCTAGCTCTAGTACAAATACATTCATTCCGTCACTTGCAGGTCAGGATTCCCACTGGTACCTGATAAGGTAAATGTTTTTACAACATAAGAAGTAGATAAGATAAAGCATTTGAGGCCAGGATGCCTAGCTTCCGTGGTTTAATACTTGGAGTGCGTGGCAGTAGGTGCTGCAGCCTCACAGAGGTGTACGTTATAGTGAAACAGCCCCCTGCCTTTGCTCCTGAGACAGTCCTTGGCTGAGTGGACCATCACCTTTGCTCTGCCCCCTCAAATACAACAGAAATGGCTGAGGATTATTCCATGGTCTTTGGTTAAGATAAGGTTACTAGAGTGAGAATAGTGGAGCAGAAATCCCCTCGGGTTTACGCCACTGTTTCTGGGGGAGAGATGGCTGGTAAATCGATCCTGGTATTCACTCCACCTTCATTCCTGTAAGGGAGTGAGTTGATGGAAATCTCCGCTGCTTTGCCTGTGATTTGCACAAGTGGTTCCCAGCTGTTTGTGTGACTGGATGAAGGCATGAAATTCCACTCCGCCCTGCCGGAAGGGAGAGACCTCACAGGCCCTGCTGTCCTTGCCTTGACAAGGAGAAGGAAGGAGAGGTGTTCCCGTTCTACACAGCTGTGTTCCTTTGAGTTTGGTAGCTGATGGGGGCCTGGCATGTGTCCAGCAATCTGTGTCCATCTGGTAACTCTGACCCTGCGCCAGTTCCTGGGAGGGCTGGAGGATGCCTTAGGGCTTGCTCATAGGGAGGTGGCAGCTATTAGAGAGGAAAGAGGAATCCAGTACACTGAGCAGGAAAACAGGGGCGAAGATTACACCAGGTTATGGAACAGGTGTATGGGAGTCCTGTCACACCAGTACCACAGCTCTGAAATTAAATACTCTAGGCCATCCGTTAAACTCTTCTTAGAACAGCAGCACTTTCCGCGTTGCCCCCCAGATCAGTGTGCAGGAGGAGATTATAGGCCAACTGCCGTTTCTAAAGAGTTACGGTGGAAATCCAATGCAGCTATTACAGCCCATCCCGCCCACTCCCCCAGCTATGGCGTTTCAGGGATCTGTCAGTGTTTCCACTAAAAACCTTTTCTCAGGAAACCTCCCCTGAGAAACGATTAATTTCCTGTTAAAAATAACATTAGCCATTACATAGTCCCCTCCCCCACCTATAAATGTCTCTGCATTTAATGCCAGCTGTTGCTTATATTTATAAGTATAAGCCAGACCTGACTACTCAGGTTTTTATAGCGCACCCCTCCCTGTAGTATCTGTGGCCCATATCCTCCAAGGTATTTAGGCCCCTAGCTCCTGCTGAAATCAACAGGAGTTAGGAGCCTAAATACCCGTGAGGATCTGGGCTTGAGTGTTTAAAACATCTCCACTTCTGCACAGAAATCACTTGGAGGCGAGGTGCGTGGTACTGAGCTAGAAGCCAGAACTCCCATGTTCTAAACCTGGTTCTACCACCATCTCCCTCTGAGGCAGGGCCCTTACGTTCTCTGTGCCTCGAGTTTTCTGCCTCACAAGGTGCCAGGAGGTTTAGTAAGTGCATATAATGCTCTCTGCGCATGCAGCCTGCCATTGGGAGGCAGGGCTAAGTGTTGTTATAGCGTCAACTGCACTGATTCGTTTTTGGAGACAGGCTTAATGGCGCAACCTTTGAAGGAAGGAAGTTAGTAGAGGAATCCCACTGTATCAAAAGAGTCTCCGATTTCCAGTCTGCCCCAGTCAATCCTGGGTGTGGCAAGATCGAGACGATGCCATTTGGTACAGCAGACTTATCCCGCCTGGGGTGCTGCCCCAGGGCTGACCTCACGTGGATATGGACACTCCAGACAGGACACCTGCTTTTCACTGGTCTACTGAGCGGGAGGCATAAGAGTTGGAAGGTGAGCACCAGGCAAAGCCTCACAATCCAACAACTTATGAACAAGACATTCAACCGTGGCAGCAGCGAGGAGGGCTGCCAGCATAAGGAGAGGGGGAGAAAGAAGGACTTGGAATCCTGTTAGATCCCAAAGTCACATTCCCATTTTCAAACAGATGGTTCAGACCGGCAGCCCTGTCCCCTCTCCTAGCGCTCTGCAGATGCGCGTTGGGGGGGGTGGGGGAAGGGAGGGTCAATCATTAACCTGCAGAAATGTTAATCATAGGGAATTTCCTGGAACCCAGGTGTGCCTTTCCCAGAGAGAAATGCTATCAGAAAAAGGCAACTGCAGAGACAGAGAACAGAGGCCTCCGCTACTGCACTGCAGAGTTCTGGGGGAAGGCCCTACAGGCAGACAGGATGGGACCATTGTTGTGCTGCTAGAAAGTTGGAGGCAGGATTTTGGCACCTGAAGCAGCTTTCCACTCACCTCTTGGGAGGGGTCTACCCACAGTCCAAACCTCTCGGCAATCAGCTGATGGATCTCCCGCTGCCGATCCTTCTTCCGCACGCTCTCGTAGCTTGGCAAGCGCAGCTGCTCCCAGGGAGGGAGCTGATAGCTGCTGGGGGATCCCACGCAGAACAGTTCATCTCCCTAGAAATACCCAATGCCGTCCGGCATGGAAACATGTCATATGAGTGAGTCAGCCAGTGCACCTAGTCTGCTGGGAACTCCATGGCCCAACACGCCTCGGCCCAGGAATTCTGGTCAGGATGCCAACGCTCAGAGTACCCCCACCGAGACAGGTGTCTGTGGAGCCGTGATGATGGTGCCATAGAGGTCTCACTGCAACCCCGGGCCTGCTGTACCCACACCAAGGAGATTCTGTCCAGAGCTTCATGCCCAAATCATTTCTGCAATAGGACCATTCTCTCTGGCATCCTGCACCCCTGTCTAAGGGGATTTTATTCAGATCTTACACCCAGGAACTGCCCCACACCCAAATACCCCCCCCTGCATCCCAGGATTCCCCCGGCCTCCATACCCAAAGCATCTTCCACTACACGACATGATCTCTTTGGAGCCCTGTTGTAATAACTGGGCCGACGAATTTACCCTAATTGTAAATTCAAGTGTAAGAAGTTAGTAAAGTGCATAAAATGCCACAATAACCCATAAGAGTTGCTGGGAAAAGGGGCAAAAGGGAAACAGGCTGATTTAGTACAAACAAAAAGGCCTACAAGGACTGTGTTAAGATCATGTCTGGCACACAAGAAGAGTGTGGAACTGGAAATCAATGAGCCAAAATTGCTGTGTTGGAAATTAGGCCTAATTGCTGAACCAAACAATGAGAGGATGGACTATTCTGCCCATCACTCCCTTTTGGGGTCCTTAAAAGACAGACTTTGGGAGGGAAATCAGAAGCTGTCTGCTGACAATTGTTGGCTAGAAGATGGGTGGACAGGAAGTGAGCTTTACCATCACGCTGCAACCTTCACCTTCTCCTAGGACTGCAGGATCCACCTTTACACCGTTGGGCCTGCCTTGTCCTGACCCTGAGAACCGTCCTGACGTGAGAGGGACCCGGATGACTGCCTTTTCTAGCTTTGTTGGGTTTTTCCTCCTCCCTCTGGTGTGTGTTTAGCTTGTTTTGTCTTTCAGGAAAATGGGATCAGACTTTAACAGCTCCAGTTATCGTCATCTTTCATACCACCTTAAAGGCTGTCATAAATAGGAGGGGGTCTGTCTGTGGCTAACGGGAAAGGGAACAAGGGGTGTTGTTAAAATGGAAGCCTCACTTAGTTCTTTACATTGCAAATGTTGTCACTGCTTTTCCTTTTCTGTATCTTTAATAAAGGGTTAAAAAGATTTGTAATGGTGTGTTTGCTGCAGTACTAAGCAGATGGAGGTCTCTATATACCAAACCCTGAACGCTGTTTAAAACTTTAATGTTGGGCAGCGACAGGGTCACGTTAAGACCGTTGACTCTCTGGGCCCATTTATTCCATCAAAATTAATACAACAGCCCTCTCCCCAAAGCACTCTTACCCACATTAGGGAAGACACCGTACCCTCAGTACCCTCACCTGCACCCCAGGGTTCTCGGCAGGGCTCTCCAATTGCTGTGCTCCCGACTGGGGTCCCACCAGCCGCTGGTTACTGCTGAAGTATGGAGGAGGACAATCCTATATGGCATGAGGGGAAGGGAAAGGAAGAGAAATGAATACAAGGTGAGAGCCCTTCTCTGGCACTCGCTGTGCGTGCCGGGGGTTAGGGAGGTGCGCGGTGAGCTGAATGCAGTCAGCTGCCAAGGGGCAATAACACTTCCATCTCTACTATAGTACCGAGACCTTATGGCGCGTGACTTAGGAGGGCATTCCACACTCCCAGCAAGAAACAGTGCAGCTCTGTAAACAGTCCTGAGATCTCCCCTCTGGGTCTCCCACTCTGTTTGGCTTTCCTGCCTCTACCCCATCCCTAGCTCAGCGCACACTGTTGCTCCCCGTGTCCACCGTTCACAAGTGTGTTCCCTCTGGCAGCATTCACACATCTGGTCAGGCCAGCTGAATTAGGGCTGGCAACTAGTTGTCCATAAGAAAGGACAAACCTGATTCCTATTTCTTTTAAGCCTGATGTCTACACCATTAAGCCTGGGTGGAAATATCTGGCCTGCATGGAAGACTGTGGTTCACACCTCAGGAAGGTGGACTCACTCAACCCATTGTCCTTACAAGGGAGAGAGGTTGAGTTCCCTGTGTGGACCTTTAAGATATGACTTTAAAAGCCGGGGGTCTGTTCTCTATGAATGTTAAAGATCTCAAGGCACCTATCAAAAAATAGCAGTTTGCCCTAGAACCCTGCAGCAATGCAGCCTGGCTTTCAGTCACAGTCCTGAGTCCCAACCAGATCTGGCTCTCAGGTGTCATCTGGCTCCTTCTCCAATGAGCCAGTTGGCCTTGGGGGCAGGGGGTGAGAGCTGGGGGCAGGAGCCACAAACGTTTTGGGTTGGGGGTTGTATAAAACTGGGTAAAATCCTGTCCAGATCTTCACAAAATGGACAGATGACATGGCCCCTGCCCAATGTTTTCCTTGCATCCCTCATTTTAATGTAGACCCTTCTGAGCTGCTTGCTCTTCACCCAGCACTTGCAGGCATCTTGGTCATGACCCCTCATGGACATCTGCTTGGCAACCTCCACAAACAGCTTTCCGTGATGGTGACCGGCCCCAAGCGCTTCCTGCACTGAGGCTTCTCCCCAGCGGGCGATGAGCTCCATGGTCTCAGCACGCCTCCAAGCAGCAACATGGGCATGTTGTGGGCTTTGTGAAGTAGAATCGCTGTAGTCACAACAACGCTGATGCACGCTAATCCAGGAGCAAATGGGCAAAATCTAGCCCTGCGCCAACTTTTAACAAGGGAGGGGTCATCCTGGGAACTTGACACCAGGGCAGGGGAAGGCACACAGGTAAACAGCCAGGTCAGTAATGGCCGACTGCAAAGCAGCACAGGATAGCTTGAAGAACGCCAACAGCGATGTGCAGCTGTTGTGGGCACATGACCCACAGCCCGAACTAATTCAATTTGCAGCAAACTTCGTCCATTTGCAAGAGGACTCCAGAGTTTGTGGTAAGTGTGGAGTCAATGCGCTGTGGTGCATTGCAGTGTGCGTATGCTAGTGTTTTCGAAGCAATTAACTCAACTTGAACGGGTACAAGCACTGTGTCTAGTACGTTAGTGTTAACTAGAGTTTTCAATCAAGTTAAGCTAGTTTGACTGAGCTACCCCCAGGGGATGCGGGAGGGGGAGAGGAGGGGAAGCACCTTTCCTCTAGCATAGATAAAACCAGCACGAGAGGTAAGTCATTTGTTTGTCTACACCGGAAAAGTTATTTCAAAATAAGATACAGTGTGAATTTAAAGTGCAATTGCTACTCTGGAATAGCTCCACGTGTAGACACACTTACTCCAGAACAAGAGTTCCTTTTCCTTAATCCACTTTGGAAATGGATTAAACAAAACAGGAATGAGGCACTCTTATTCTGTCATAAGTGTCCACACATGTGGTGCTATTCCATAATAGCAAGTGCACTTTACATTCACACCCTACCTTACTCTGACATAACTTTCAAGTGTAGACAACCCCTTACTCTGGACTAAGAACATTGGCATAGGATGCCATTCTGCAATAGCTATACTGGTCAATTTCCCCAATGAGACATTGGTGGCAGGGCCAGAATCAGAGCTCTGGGCAGTTTACTGTTCCCAGATATGTGCTCCAATTACACCCATCTCTTCCAGCAAAGAATAACTTCCCCACACAATCTCCAGGTGAAGCGAGGCGGCAGACTGTAATTGCCCTCACTGGAATTTGGCCAAGGCCAATCACTCACACGCTTGTGAAAAGTGTCATGTGATCTTTACCAATTACAAGTGGTCGGGTTTTATGTTTCATCCACTCTTTGTTTCTCTTCCTGTTGGAATCAGCTTATATATGGCTCTCTCGCCAAGGTAAGCCTCTGCAGCTAGACGTGGCTCTGCAGAAACGGCATTGTGGGGATCCCATTGTCTCTTAATGACTTCAGAGAAAATCTGGTCGTTTACTAGTCAACATGTTTTTTCCTTCTAATTGCCAGCCCTGCAAGACCAGCCCTGGATCTGTAAAGGTGAACTGCAAAGCAAACCAAAGATTTACTTTTGCTCTTTATTGCTTATAAAGACTATCTTACCTGGTCTACACATACTTTTTGTACACTTTAACTATGTTGGCACAGGGTACAAGTTTTTAAAAACTGAAATAGTTAAGATGGTACAACCCCTAGTTGGCTGCACTTATAAAGGTGCCTTACACCCATATAGCTTATTCCCCTTTCCCATATGGCAATAAGCTCTACTGATATGAAAGTACCTTTCTACCAATATAACTATGTCCACACTAGGGGAAGGGGGGTGGACAGTGTTGCTTTAACCAGAGTGGTAGTTAAAGTGGTACCACTTGTGTGTGTGTGGACAAGGCCCCAGACATTTCCCTGCTTGTTTGTTTACAATGCAAATATCAGCTCCTCCCTTCTGCTGTCTCTGCGGGAGGACCCTGACAAAACACATGGAGAGCTGAAGAGATATAAGCCTCGTCTTCACTACCAAAAAAAAAAAAGGAGGGGGAAGTCATTAACTGGGTGTAGAATCCTAGTGCACAGAAGGCAGCCTGCAATTTTCACATGAGTTAGGAGATCAAGATAAACCCTAGTCACCAACTTGACCTGGTAACTGAAGTGCAGCCTTGTCTTCACTAAGCTTTTACCCTGAGATAAGGACACACCTTTCTTGTAGTGAAGACAAGGCCATATACAGACTAAAGGAATCCACATCCCCTCTTAGTAGGTGGGTAAGGAGAGGTGCAGCCTCATATTTGGGGGTCCTCCAAAGATCCTCTAGCAAAAGATGTGACATTTCAAATGTAAACCACAAACAGCCCCTCCCTCTTGTCCTTAACTGCCACAAAGGAGCAGCAAAGGAACCAGACGCAAGAGTGCCTTTTGCCGTTGTGGTTCACCTCGGGCTCTTTCTGGTTTGCATATCACCACTCTGCTGTGACAACAGAAGAGGGAAGTAGAATTTAGTTCTCTAGATTACGCGCAAGCCAGAATAGTATCCAGCTCACTCTCCCAAAGCCAAACTACCAGGTCACCTGATCCCTATCCCCGCAAATGCAGGGCTGCTCCTGCAATACGCTGGTTTTCCAATTCCCAAACAGAGGGTTTCCCACCACTACCCTTGGGAAGCTATTACCCAGCTTAATCCATCTCAATGGTCAGAAACCCAAGCAGGGCTCTGAATCGCCAGAAAGAGCAAATCTGTGGCACGAGATGGTGCCAGGGTCACTCTTCTCACCATAACTGCACTGGCATCTGCTTGACGTGCATGAGGGCAGCTGCTTACTACCTGTGGGGAGGAACCCATTCTGCTGGGGTCGCCTGGGGGCTCTCCCCTGCAGGGGAACATGGAGACTCCATGAAGAACAGGTGTGACGGGTGCGTGTGCCGAAGCCTGCTGAATATTCACATCTCACTGACAACAGGAGGCCAACCTCCACGAGCAAGAGTAAAGGCGTTTGCTGGGAGCTTCCCCGAAATATGTGAATGTGGAGCGCGCCTCCTCGGAACACCAGAGCGGAAAGGGGTGAAGTAATCCAGCTGGGATCTCCTGGCCCCCTCTTGCTGGGCAGGGAAAGTTGGCAAAGCAGCCCCTTGTTTCCAGTATGATCTGCTAGTGGGAGTTCAGCGCGTGATGGCACTTCCTTCAGTCGGACTCTGACATTTGCCTTTCATTGTCTGAAGACGTTTCTCTCTCTCAGTCTAGTGCCCCTCCTCCCCTGAGCTGATATCCCTTTAGAGCTAGGACCGGGGGAAATTCCAATGACTTCTTGGCACACGGTACCCATGTGCGTATCTGCATCCTACCCTGTATGTATCGGTCTCGTACCCTTCTAAGCTGCCCCTCCTCTGGGGTCCCCCCCTGGCAAGTCCTTCACAGGCAGGAATCAATCCCGCAGAGGCAGGGAGATGGGTCGGATGATCTAACTGGCCTTTTCTACCACCAACTTCCATGACCTACAGCTGTCCCCTGAAGCCAGGTATACGGTAGACAAGAGCAATGGGGTTCCGGCTCTGGCTGGTTCCCTCAGCACAAGCTGTGGAGCGCATGGAGCAAGTTGCTGACAGAGAGTGGCCCTCTCTTCTATTTCCACTGTGCTTCATAGTAGCATGTCCTGCTGAGGCCCTTTCCCTGTGAAGAGGAGGAGTGCAGCAAAGCCTGGCTCTGAACACAAATGCATGAAAGACAGAGGGGTGGGAACTCTCTGTGAAAATCAACCCCTGCAGATGTCAATCACTCAGAGTGCTCTGATACCCCTCTCCGACCTCCATGATGTGCCCCCGATTGGCTGCTTTTGATCACGAACTGTCCAGTCAGGCAGGTTCAGGTGCAAGGGCCTCTAGTTGGGCTTTGTTTGGAGAGCGAATGAATGATCAGCAGAGAGGCTGGGAGTCCTACGTTATCATTCAGCAAGAGAGGACTACGAACTGGGTCAAGCCACTGTCCGGCATCGCCCTGCAAAAAACGAGGCCCTTTCACACTGGCTGGAAGACCAAGCCACTCCAGGGTACTCTCACCAGGCTACTGCGTGGTTTCCAAATGGCAGCTCAACTCCAAACCGGCACATCACAGAGATGAAAGCCATTTGCCCCTATTCAAGCCAGGTTAGGGCACAGAGTATTAGAGGGACGGCCAGACAGGGAGGCAGGATACTTACATATTGGCTGGGACTCTGAAAGAAACGGCAGGAGCAGAGGAACTGGCAGCACAGGGGGTCCCGGTGGTACAAGAGCAGTAGCAGCACCAATATCGCCACTACGAACACAGACGAAGAAACTGCTGCCGAGATAAGAGAGAACAAGCAAGTTCACCACCCGGCCTGGAACGCCCGGCGAGTCACAACCAACCTGGATGCTCCTTAAACCTCCCCCTTTCTTTCTCTATCTGGCGCTCCAGGAAAGGAGCCAGGTGGCCGACACATTGCCATCTGCCAGCCAGTTTCCCAAGAGCAGCTGCCGCTCTCCTTTCCAAGGACATTTAAAACCCCACTGGGCAGTGGTATCTCTGTCTGAAAACATCCCCTCTGTGCAGCTGGGGGGTACAGCAGCTAGTTCTGTACTGAAAGGGAGTCCGTGCCCACTTACTCTTCATTTGGGCAGAATGGAACCAGCCCTACTACAGATCAGAACAAGCCAATAAACCATTGCCTTTCAGCCGAGGGTCTCACACCACTTCAGCTACTGGTGAAAAACACGGGATAAAGGCTAGGTATTGTTATTAATTATTAATAATAATTATTATTGTTAACTCTCATTCATTCTCCCAGCTCTTGAGAGGTGGGGCTTATTTATAGTCTGTTTGCATACGAGGGAACGGGATGAGCAAGTTACTCAAAGTCAAGAAGTGCATCAGCAGAAGAGAGCCAGGAGTAGAAGCCCGGAGTGTGGACCCCCCAGTCCCCTGCTCTATCAGACCACATTCCTGCTCTAGCTTTCACACAAGGGCTCTACCTCTCTCCTCTGCTTCCATGCCTGCAACCTGGAGAGGTGAAATCTCATGTTAATTACGCAGGGGCAAAGGGGTTGAGGTCACCAGACAGCAGGAGAGGCTGACTAGCACAGTACATTAGTAGAGAACTGACACACTGGCCAGGATCAGAGCTCAGGATTCTGCATCTCCCTGGCTAGATCACTGACACATAAAGCACAGCACAAGAAGGAGCATTTCCTATAGACCTCAAGAGAGGTAAACAGCTAGAGCAGGACTCCTGAGTTCTATTCCCAGCTCTGACACTGACAGGCTGCGTGGCCTCAAGTGAGTCACTTAGTCCCCTCCCCCATCCCAGCCTCACATTTTCTCTTGTGTGGCTGCAGAGGGTAATATTTCCCTACCCTGCAAGGGTGCTGTGAAATTTACCATAATACAGTTGTGTTTGTAAAGCCCTTGTGAGATCATCTGGCGAAAGGTGCCCTAGAAGGGCTGAGTATTGCTATTAAGCAGTTTTAGGTGTTAGCCAATGTAGCAAAACCATGGGATTCAGGACTCGGCAGGTACGTTAAAGAGGATTTATTTCCACATACAATGTTTAGAAAATGTAGCGTCTCATCCAGTCTCTCTCTGGGATCTGCAACAAATTTTATTTGTGAAACATTTCAGGTGGGACCCCCCTGACTCAGAGATCACACTCCCAAGTGGACAAAGGATCTAATCTTCCTCCCTGATGGAGTCTTTATGGAACATGCCAGCTGGCACGAGGGAATTATTTCCCGCTCCACCATATGGAGTCAATACAGGTTGACAGAACGGGCTGCCTGCCTTTTCTTTATGGGCTGGAATAGTGTGTCTGCTTTTTAATGGGTCACCTGGAAACCGGGCACTTCAATGCTAGTTGTTCTGAACAATATGTGATGGACACATGATAAAACCCGGGTAAGCAGATGGTCATTTCAAGGCAGGCCAATTAACGCAAGCTCAGCTGCTCCAAGCTGGCATAGGGAAAGGCAAGTTCTCTCCCCCTAATTGGGGCCTCTCAAAAAGTCTATCAGAGAAAGGGGAAAAAACCCCAAATGTTCCCAATATAAAAAGCACCTGGTGGAGCTCGCCCCTTGCACGCACATCACTGGATTTTCAGGGGTGCTGTGCACTTGTAGTTCTGATGAAGTCAATGGGAGTAAGGGGTGCTTGGTCCCTCTGAAAATCTGGCTATGTAGGGGGTGGGGAGGTGCTCTTCCCCTCCCCACCCCCAAGTACCTTTCACAGCAACTCAAGAAAGTAGCATTCCCAACCCTGATTGCACAGACATGGCACAACTAGATAAATGCAGCACTTGGGGAGAAATGATCCCCCCTCTCCCCCCCACCCAGTGCTGAAGAGATGACAATGGAGCCTGGAAAGCCCAGGAAGAAGGGAACAAAAGGGATTTTTACTCAGGGCAGGGGGGCACGTTTGAGAGTTTTGTTGTTCTCCGCAAGGCATGCAGTAAGAACTGTTCCTCACTTCCCACCCCAGTGAAGGGAACACAGAGACAGACCGGGTACTCACTTGCAGCTATGATGATGGCCACTACATTGCCATCCATGGAAGCGCTGGCAGTGGGAGGAGGTGTTAGCACATCGCTGGGCTGGGTCATCTCTGGCATTGCCCAATTTGATCTCTCCTTCCGCGTCCTGGCTCCTCACAGAAACCAGACGTGGTTACATGTAGAAACCACAACCACGCTTTGGAACAAACCCCCTCTGGCCTTGGCTCAGCCACCTCCTAATGAGCCTCACTCACTTCTTGGCTGAATCCAGTCTCTCAAAGCAAGTTGATCTGGCCTTATTTTCTCCACAACAATCAACCCAACCCTGTCACCTGTTGCTGTCTTCCACCATTCAGTTCTCATCTGCTAATGTGACCCGGTCCTCTTGAGTCCTTTTTTCCCCTTCCTCTGAGAAGCAGATCTGGGTCTGTGGTGAGCCCAAATTACACGTCTCCTTGATAAGGTGACTGGGTTCTGCTCTCTCCTTTCCTTAACCCCTGAACTGGGTTCGGTTGAGTTCTGGTGCCTTCTTCCCTGGGTAGCTTGACCAGTTTCTGGTGGATTCCAGTTGCTTTTCCCTTTCTGTATGTTAACCTGTTTCTAACGGCTTCTGGAGTCTCCTCCTCTTGGCGCTTCGGCTCTCTCCTTCCCTTGATGCACTGGCCTGGATCTGCTGGGTTTTGGTCTCCCCCTTTCCTTGAGAAAGTTATTTGCTGTCAGCAGTGTTTGAACTGGGCCTCATCTCCTTTCTCCAAATAATGTTACATGGTCCGGTTCGGCTCGGAACCGGGAGTCCGTCCTTGGGGAAGCCCTTCAGAGGCTCAATAACTTCTGGGTCGGGCTGATTTGTTCGGGCACCTCAGCTTGGACCGGGCAGCGCATCTCTCTCCCACACGACCGAACTTCAGGCGCTGGATCAGTCTCGGGATACTCAGACTCACCGGCAGCCGGGACCTCACGGACTGGACCGGACCGAACCAGCTTCTTGGGCTCCGGGCCAGGCTCCCCCAGGTACCGCCAGGCTCAGGCGTAGATCTTTGCACCTTCCACCTCTTTCCCCCCTCCCGCTCTCGCCTCATTGGCTGCTGAATCGGGCCTCTGGGCTTTGATTGGTTCAAAGTGAAAATTGCTACATTCTCCCAATGGAACCTTGTGTCGGCGGTTACCAGGGAGACGCAGCACGTTGGGAGGAAGAGAGAAGCTGTTCCACGCCTCCAGCTTCCCATTATCAATGGATTTTATTGTGCATCTTGGTGCAGCGATCAGCCTGTAGGTTACAGCTGCACTGAGGTGTAATGCAGCCTCAGTTAGCAGCACCTCTTCAGTCCATGCAGGACTTCGAGAGGAAGATTCTGCTGCAGCTATATTGGAAACATCGAAATATATTATGGTCCTTACCTCAAATACTTTGGCTCCCCTTTCTATAATGGCCTTCCCCAGTGCAAGCTCTGTTTAAATAAAGGAGGGGAAAATACAACAAAAGCATGACATTAAGTGTCTCACTGAACCCCACGACAATATCCTCCCTGCATCAAGAGATACTTTAAAAATACCCGTCTCTCTCTCCAGCTGAATGAGATCCGTCAGACGAGCCCTTAACCTAAACCCGTATTGGAAAGGAAAGGAGGAAGTCTCCCCAGGACTGCTAAGAGCTGCTTTTCGATATGTTAATCCACCCCATACCCCCAGAAATCCTCACTGCCCTTGGAACGGAGGCTGCGCCTTTAGTGATTTAGGGTTTTCAATCATGCAAGGAGCTCCCTCTGCTGGAGCTACACCGTATGGGTAACAGAACAGACAGAAATGATCACTGCTTAATGTTGGAACACAAGTGCTGTACAAATGTTAAGTAACACGATCAGACCACGTGTACATATCATTGTTTTTGCAAATCGTCTTACACGCAGGATAAGGCTGCCTGCTATGCATATTATTATCAACCTCAAGCATTTAAAAATTGTGAGTCAAGGCCCACAAATCATGAGGGTTGTTTTTTTGTGTTTGTTTTTTAAATAGTGTGGCTTCTGCTTCAGGCCTTTGGGGTTCATGTTCTCTAGCTTTTCTCCACAAACGCAAGGGCTAGAAAACTTAGCTCTCTTTTTTTAAAAAGAAGTGAGAGGTTCACAAATGTGCATGACTGAAAAAAAAAAGCCACCAGCTGCTACAAGTTGCCACCACTATAAACTCAGCCCATTTGTTGTACATAAGAACCAGATTCTTTCCAAATGTCTGCAACAGAGTTTGAGTTTCCCTTTTGCCCCTAGAAAGGAGTCCCTCTCAATTAGGATTCAGAGGCCTTGGGAGGAGATGCTGGGGAAACGTCGTAGGGATGGTGCCCAAATTGTATCAACTCTATAACCAGCACCTTTCACAAAAACTAAATACCCTTATTATTTTCCTTGAGCTCACAGCAGCATCTTGACGTTTGTAAGATGCTCCTGGGGAAGATGAAAGAAGGGGAAGTAACAATGTTCTAGTCCACGTTCGCAGTGAGTATTATTTCATATTTCTATTGCAGTAGCACACAGAGGCCCTAGCAGGGAAAGAGGCTCCATTGTACCAGGTCCTTTACAAACATGTACAAAACCCAGATCCCCACACTGAAGCTCTTCCAGCCTAAAGCCAATACACAAAACACAAAAAGAGTGGGAGAAAGAAAGATACAAAGAGGATGCATTTGCAGTACAAAATAAATTAAGTGTCAATGTCCCCATCTGCCCCCATCACTAGCTGGCTGGTTTCTTAAAGGTGTCATGACAGCGCTGAGTGTGGAGGGCTTTGGAGAGGTAGGACCTGACAGATCAGTTCAGGGAGAGCCTTCCACACGTAAGTGGCAGCATGGAAGAAGTCTTCGAGTCCAGGGAACAGGAGTAGGCCTCAGGAGACCTGGGGTCTATTCCCGGCTTGCCACTCACCTGCTGTGTGACCTTGGGCAAGTCACTTCACCTCCCTGTGCTTTTGCTTCTTCTCATAGACTCATAGACTTTAAGGTCAGAAGGGACCATTATGATCATCTAGTCCGACCTCCTGCACAATGCAGGCCACAGAATCTCACCCACCCACTCCTGGAATAATTCTCTCACCTATGTCTCAGCTATTGAAGTCCTCAAATCATGGTTTAAAGACTTCAAGATGCAGAGTATCCTCCGGTAAGTGACCCGTGCCCCATGCTGCAGAGGAAGGCAAAAAACCTCCAGGGCCTCTGCCAATCTACCCTGGAGGAAAATTCCTTCCCGACCCCAAATATGGCGATCAGCTGAACCCCGAGCATGTGGGCAAGACTCACCAGCCAGACACCCAGGAAAAAGTTCTCTGTAGTAACTTCTAACATCCCATCATTGACCATTGGTCCTATTTACCACTGATGGCAATTAATTGACCCTTGACTAAGATCATGTTATCCCATCAAACCATCCCCTCCATAAACGTATCTAGCTTAATCTTGAAGCCAGTTAGGTCTTTTGCCCCCACTGCTTCCCTTGGAAGGCTGTTCCAGAACTTCACTCCTCTGATGGTTAGAAACCTTCGTCTAATTTCAAGTCTAAACTTCCTGCTGGCCAGTTTATATCCATTTGTTCTTGTGTCCACATTGGTACTGAGCTGAAATAATTCCTCTCCCTCCCTGGTATTTATCCCTCTGATATATTTAAAGAGAGCAATCATATCTCCCCTCAGCCTTCTTTTGGTTAGGGTAAACAAACCAAGCTCCTTGAGTCTCCTTTCATACGACAGGTTTTCCATTCCTCGGATCATCCTAGTGGCCCTTCTTTGTACCTGTTCCAGTTTGAATTCATCCTTCTTAAACATGGGAGACCAGAACTGCACACCCTGTGTCTGCCTAGTTAGACTGTAAGATCTTTGGGGCAGGGTTTGCTTGTCCAAACCCACACTAAAGCACTTGGCACACTAGGGCTCTGATCTTGGTTAAGGCCACTTGGTGCTGCTGTAACACAAATAATAAAACTGAAGTCACAGGATTGGCAGAGAAAATCTACCCCAGCTGGCTTTTAAATCCATTGAAGAAACTTCATCCATATCTTAGCCAGAGTGAACATGGGCAGCATGTTTAAAGGACAGCACTCTTGAACTAGTTCCCATCCAAAACCAGGGAGGAACACAAAGATACGCTGGGGCAGAGAAGGCTTGGCTGTAGCTATGCACAGAAGATCAAGCAAATACGTGGGAAAAACATAGAAGCAGCTTTTGTTTAATGCATTTGGTGTTATTTACCCATTAAATGGGAATGGTCTCTGTGGGGCTGTTACAGTCTGTTTCCTGAATGCTTTGAAACCATGGAGCATTTCCTCTATCAGCTCTCCTTAGACTCATTAAAAGATGGTTCTGACACAGTTCAGGCAGGCAGCCAGCTCTCTGCACCCTCGGGTGTAGCAACGCACAGGGTGGCTAAGAAAGGGGATGTGAATGTATTAATAGGAGCCAGCTCTTCCCTTGGCCAAGTTCCACCCGCTGAAACATTCAGGAATCAAGCCTCACTCCACACTTCAAGTGAAATATTGTCAGGAGCATTAGTGCCATTTGACACTCAGGGAAACTGAGTCACCAACATGTGAAGTGGCCTGTACAAGGTCCCAAGGAGTCTGTGTATGGCGCAGAATAGAACCCAACACTCCCAACGTCCTGCCAATGCTCCCTCAACTCTATGAATATAAGTTTTTATACAGCGCCTGTCACCACCGAATCTTATTAGGGAGCAAATGGCGGTGGGGAAACCCTGCATGGCATAAAATCGCCACCTCTGCCCCCAGAGGCATTCTGAGCCAGCAATTCTCATCCCACGGTTTCCAAAGCGCCCCACCCCACATGCAGCTTGCCTCTTGAGTTCAAGTCAGGCCTCAAGCAACGGCCACACGCAGAAGCAGCAGTTGCCCAGGGAACAAAACAGTAATAATAATAAAAAACAAAAATCGGAGAGGCAAACAGAGGTGGGTAGCAGGGAGAGCTACAGAACAAGGCTTCCTGAAATGGGTGACTGATGAATGCTGAAACTCCCTAAATAACACTCGGCGAGTTTCCTATCTTTGAGGAAGGCACTAACAGAGGCTGCCTGTGCAAAACGGTTCCAGACTTTCAAGAGAGCGAGCAGATGTTTTTAAAAAAGGGACCGACATAGAGGAAGTGAGTGTCCGTTCCTCAAGAGATTCCCCAGGACAGGCAGGATGGATGGGGCCAGCTGATCTGGCTCTGGATCACATCTCCATAGGAACCCCGGCGGCATTTCCAGGAAGCGCGGGAAGAACTGACGCACAGTGCCACAGAGATACAGCTATATTTGTGGCGGTGTTGCATATTTAAGACAACTTTACATAATGCTTCTGACACAAAGCTTTCGGTGTTACCTCTTTGGAACAGGGTCCAAGCCCTGCATCGTTTCTCCCACGTATTTCCGAACACCAGGTTTACTTGTGAACACAGAACACTTTCCAGGCCGAGTCCCTTCCCAGCCCTAGGGCTACTGCCCTACGTGCCCAGCTAAAAGTGAGGGGATGGAGGAGACGGGGCATAGGCACCAGCATCGTCTCAGACCTCACTGGGATCATCTACCAGAGGGGTACGCGGTCTCTGACTGCTGTGGGTCTGGAGGGGCCCATTTGGCTAAAGAAGGAACTTCTCTTACAACACGTTCCCTTCAGCACCTTCACCCTACTTAAACTAGAGACGGGGAGATGACCAAGTTAAAACTAGAGAGGAACCCAGTTCAGCCCCTCTGATCCAGACACACCCCAAGTTTTGAAGAAACACCAGCGAGCCCTTGCTCTAGAATGGGCCCCATCGACACCCCCCAGTGGAACATTCCTGAAGGCTGGGTAAGTTCGTATCTGGGTCAGAACTCTGAAACTCAGGCTCATTCCCACTGAGCAGCGGCCAGCTCCCCAGCTCCTCTGCAGGGGCAATACCCTGACTCAAAGTCAGTCCGTGCATTCCCTCTGCAGTACAATATGGCACACAGAGGCTCACCCCTAGGGCAGAGAATTCATCTTACCCCAGCTCCCATCAACACCATTCAACTGGGTGAATTCAAGTGGGGTCTCAGCTTTTGGGACCCACCTGCTGAGATCAGCCCAGGGTTCGGAACCGAACAAAATGGGTTCAGGTTGTGACATTTCATATGCAAGGGGGTGTGAACGTTGTGAGGGGATGGGGCCTTGGAGGATGTTGTCACGTAGGTAGCTGATAAGGCCCCCATCCCCGTAGTGTCTGGGCAGCTTCTGAAGCCTGGTCTCTAGCCCCCATGGAAGAGGGGGAAATAGCACTCTGCTTTAGTCAGGCTCGCACGGGAGGGACGGGGCTGGACAACCCTTGGCTGGCCAAGGGTTGGCCTAACCCTTGGCTCTTAGTGGTGGAAGCCATGGCAGGTAGGCTGTGGGTTTCTGCCAACGCAGGGGAAGGAAGTTCACCCCGAGCTCAGTGAGTGGGCTAACTGGGTACAGCATTGAACACCCGTCTGGGGCAGAGCAGACATTTTATGGGGGTGGGAGGGTTAATTCATCCACCCAAGCAGCCCCCGCTGGGCCTCTCTCTACGCCGGTGTAGTCACTGGGGACCTCTCAGACATCAGCCACTAGAGGAGGGACCCGGGTGAGCCAGGGGGCTTCGCTTCCCCGTTCCCAAGCTCCAGCCATCGCATGAGAAACACCCGCAGGTGCGAACGTTTGGCACAGTTGGCAGCCCCGCTCCAGGGAGCCTTGGCACTCGGCTGCTACGGAGAACCCGCCTGACGAAGCGCCCTGTGGTGAGCGGGAGGGGAACCGACCTCACCCAGGGACGGCAAGGCTTGATTCCCAGCAGACACCACAAGGAAATAAAATACTCAACCCCCTTGCCCCCGAGCCACCAAGAGAACAAAGTACATTACAGCGAAGGGGAGATGAGCCACAGATTCCCTGGCCAACGAGGGCCTGTGTCTCTATTGCACTTTGCTTCATATATATTTATCTATATATTTATAAAAATACAAACTAAGGGGATAGGGTGGAGGGGGATGAGATGCAGGCATCAAGCCAGCAGCAGCTCGTCTAAGGACACGGGCAGGACAGCCCCCGCCTCTGGTGCTCCCCATAGACCCTTGTCCCCAGAGTCCTCTGCCAGCAATCGCTCAGGAATGTGGAAGATCAGCAGCAGGAGTCCTGATCCCGCAGAGATTCAGCCACAGACGGGGAGGGGCAAGGCATGGGGTTTGCTGGGGGTAACCCAGAGCTTGCAGATCAGCCGGGTTCCCCCTCCAACACCTGAGTCACACCTGCACGGATTCAATAAATACGCCGCTCCTCCCATCTGCCAGTGCCCTCCATGTGCCCTGACAATGGGCGCTTCCGCCTGCTCTCTCCGGCCACTCAGTGCCCATTCCTGGGAGAGGTGGGTGGGACTCGTTCCAGCACCTCCCCCACAAAATGAAATGGGAAAGTTTTTCCGCCGCCTGAAGGTTCCTCTCTCTCTTCCCCAAGTGAATACGGTGCCATTTCACAGGATGACAGTCCAGAGAATCCCCCCTGGGGGCGCGTGCGCTTCCCCCGCTCACACGTTTGCCGTGGGGGGCGCTCCCTTGTTCCGTTTGATCTGCCCCAGGTTGCCCCTGCTACCTCAGTCGCCCGTCGGGTTTGATGGCCCCCAGTTCTGATTTGGGGTCTGGGGAAAGCGAACTCCAGGAGGTTTTGCTGCACGTGTCCAGGGAGGAGCAGCTGGAGGGGCTGCTCACGCAGAGATCCGCCACCGACCAGAAGCTGCCGATGCTGCTGTCCGTCCAGTCCTCCAGGGCCTTGCCCGTCAGCTGCGCGTTCCGCAGGGCCTCCTTCTCCACCTCGTCTGAGCGCGGCAGGCTCAAAATCCCACCCAGCCCCTGGAAGCTTTGTTCCATGTACTCATTGCGGGGGGGACCCCCGTGTAACCAGCTGCTGTCATCTGGGCAAAACACAGAGGGAGAGGTGATTGAGAGACAGGCAGACACAGCCCCCAAACCTCCCACCAGGCCCCTTGAACACGGTGGAGAGGCACTCACCCTTAACATGCCACACCCAACGGGAGCAGAGACCACCCTTGCCGGACACACGTGGACGGATCACCGGGGAGGGGATAGGGAGACAGGATAGGCCAGGATGCTCAGAACAAGCTGGAGCATGGCATGCTGAGACCTGTAGTCTCCATGGGCCGATGCTCCACAGTGAGAGGAAGCCACGGGTCACATGGCAGATTCTCTGGCCCGCATTTGCAGCTGGCCATTGCATGGTGCTTGTTGGTTTCCTCAACAACTGGCTCCCCCCCCCCCCCCGCGCAAAACCCCAAATTTCCCAGGTAAGAACTTTTCACAAAACGACATTTTCGGTTGGGCTGGACAATTTTCCGGGCAGCCCTAGCTGCACGTCTAAAGCCAGCTCCCGCCAACGTGGATTCTCAGGGCCAAACCTGGCCCAAACGGACGCAGCTCTGCTGACGTCAGGGGAGCCTCTCCCAATTGCAGCAGCCGAGAGTATGGCTCGAGATTTCCCCAGTGACGGGTGGCGAAGGCTCTGTCACGAGGTCACGGGCTCAGATCACGTCCACATGGCGAGTTACTACGCGGCAAGCCAGGGTGTGAATCTACAGGGCGCCAGCTTGCCGGGCAGGAACGCCCCGGGTTGGCAGTGCAGTGACAGATCCGCAGCACCCCGCCCCACCCTCCGGGGCTTTGACTGCACGTTTGGGCATGGCTTGCCACACAGTAACTCGCCGTGTAGACCAAGCTCTAAGATCCTAATGCAGATCAGCCCCCCAGGGGCTGCTTGGTGGCCCGTGTGGAACAGGTTGGTGGTTTTCAGTGGTCAAGGAAAAGCCACCAGGTGCAATTGATCCCGCTTCGTTGCCGGTCTCAACAGAGGCCAAGGGTCCCACAGGCCACAGAGACAGAGCCTCCCTCCCTGCTGCATGTGGATCAGGGCTGGGCTGGGCTGATCAGGCATAGGTGGTGTCCATCAGGAGGCAGCCCCTCCCCTTACCTTTCCCGACGGGCTGTTTGTGGCTGAAGGTCTGTGGCACCACCAGGAACTGGCTCTCTCCGAGGGGCTCCCAGAACTGGAGGAGGCGGACGGTCCAGACGCCGGGGCGCAGGGGCCGGTTGAGGGGGGGCTTGTACTGCGTGAACTCCGCTTCCGTGTCCACGGTGATGTCATAGGATGTGGCGATGACGTAGGTGGGGTCGATCCAAACCACGGTGGCGGTGAGGTTGGGCCCCCGGGACCATCTCTGCATGGCCACCGGCTCGTCGAAAGGCCCAATCAGGCCCCCGAAGTTCCGGAAGATCCTCTCCTTGGGATCCCACTCGGTGCCCACCTGCAAGGGGAGAAAGGGAGAGTGAAGTCAGGGTGGGGCGGCACCCGGCCACAGTCAGCCAGCGCGTGAGGAGGCACCGGCCACCTCTGTTCTTACATCACACTCCAGAGAACGTTCCAGCGGCCTGGCAGGAGAAGACTACGCAGTCTCTCCTCCGCCGGCCTGGGCTGCGCCACAGACGCCGGAAGGAGCTCGAACATTCAGAGAAAGCAGCCAAGCTCACAGCAGTTGCAGCTGACAGCCCAGCCCCTTATTAAATAGGGTGTGTTGCCTCAGCCACCCCACTCCAAGGCATCTCTCTTGCTGGAGAGTATGACCGTGGGATGGCACTGCCAATGGGTTTCGGGTGCCACGTCCCATTCTCCTGCGTCGTCCCTTCTGCTCGGGTAGAGCCCCCAACAGGAAACCCACACCTACCCCTGCACCGTGCTGTCCCATCCACGCTCCCTCCCTGCCTTAGAGGAGCTGGTGGCCATAGACATACAACTGCATTTAGACACTGCAACAAAGCTGCCAATCGGCTACAAACTCACAAAGCTGGGCAGCGATAGCCCCACCCCCTTCCCAAGGGGGCTTCAGACCCCGCTGCTGCCCAAGCAGCCGTTTCCCACTCCCTGGCTCAGTATTTCCACACTGGAGTCTCTCTCCTTCGCTCCCTTCCAGTGAGACGCTCCCAGATCAGAGACCGAACGGCTGGGCCAGGGCTTATGACTTTATAAAGAGGCCATCTCCAGTTGATCCCCTGCCCCACTTGTTGTTAACAGTTACACATTCTAAGGCCAGAAGGTCCATTGTCATCATCTAGTCTGGCCTCCCGTACAACACAGGCCAGGGAATGCCCCTGAATAATCCCTAGGGCAGAACTTTTAGAAAAAACCATCTTGGTTTAAACATCAAGATAAATCCAAGGTGGGCAAAGTTAGTGCAAGGGAGAACTGGGGAGCTGGAGGATTTGGTAGCTATGGAAGGGAGAGGGATGACCAAGGCTAGAGAGGGGAGCGCATAGGTGTCCTACCTCCAGGTTCTGTAGCCGGTTAGTTTGTCCTCCATGACCTGCCAGCTTCAGAGCCCCTCGCGGCATCATCCACATCTCCAGAGTCTCCACCTGCCCTGTCCCAGAGTTCTGCACCTCCTGCATCACCAAGTAACCCTGGAAACGGTCGTCGTAGAAATACAGGTGCACGCTGGACGGGAACCCATGGGGCTCAAATCTAGAGAGAAGAGACCATTGGCATGCTTACAATCCCACAGTGCTGAGAGGCGGCCCTACTGCTCAGAGCCCAGATTCGGGATCTCAGGGTCTCCTACCTGCAGAGTTTCTCTGCCTTCAGCATCTGGGATGAGGTCACTTTCTGCAGCCCTAGCCTGGAGAAGGATGTGTACACAGTCAGGATGAGATCACTGAGCCCGCTCAGCCCGTCCACACGGTCATAGACGTTCTCCCAATAGGCCTTGAGGGCTGGCGTGTTGGGCGGGTAGTTACCGTAGAGGTGAGAGTCCAAGATCTCCAGAACTTCCTGATTCACCGTCGACTCAAACTTCCTGGCAAAGAACGTGGGTCTGGAAAGTTGCTGAAAAGAGATGGGTGTTCCCGACAGCATTGGCAATGGCTAGAGCGGCAGAGAAATTGACTAGAGGCTGACAAGCAGCAGCAAATGCAGCCAGTCTATTTCTACTGCGCAAGCCAAGAGAAAGGCAAAGAGCCAACGGCCTAAATCATGAATTAGACTGATGAAACTTCTTCCCACTGTAATCAATGAAAACGCTGCTCGTAAGGCAGATCAGTTTGTTTTCCAGAAATATTTGCAACTTGACTATCTCCTGGAAAAGCCTCTTACTGACAGGCCTTATTTCCATCACTTAGCCCTGCAACTTAGGAGTCCACAGGTGAACTTCTCACGGAGCCCTAATGGGTGGGGGGGACGGGGACCTCTGCGTGGGTGCAAAATACTGCCTGCATGGCTCAGATGGCCGGATCAGGACCAGGATTTTAGTGCATGGTTAGCAGAGATTAACTGCATTTGGAATGACTGAATGTCTTCATAAGATCTCTGACTTGCCCTGGTCAGCCTCACGTTTGCAAAGGAGACAGATCAGCACCACATTGCATAAAATTTCTCCTAAGAGCAATTAAGGTTTTAAAAGATTGTTTTGCTTAATCAAAGCCTGTGGAAGAAAGAAAGATGAGCTGCTGCCTGAGCATGAGATCTGTTTGGAGGGGGGAGGGGGGGAAGAGAGAAGGGAAAGGGAGGGAAGGAGATCTAGGGCTGGGAAGGGAACTGCTTGTAGCACTAAAGAAAGGGGGTGTGTTAGGGGAGAGAAGCAGTCGGGAGGGAGTGTCATTTTCACCTGTAGCCGCAGGAAATCCTGGGGTTTGAAGTCATTTGGGGAGCACCCACACCAGTCGACTATGTGTTTATATTGGCACTTACAGCCCAGCTTGCGGTTCCAGTTTGTCACCCGGAGGTTGTTGTCGACGAGAGTCTCGCAGGCATGGCTGTTCTCCAGGATGGTGTGGAAAAAGGACTGCGCGCAGACAGAGAAAAGGGCAAAAACCACCAGAGATGCAGCAAGCCCGGATGATGGAGATCACTGCCAGTCCCCCGCCCCCCGACACACACACACCTCCAGCCCACCCCACTGCAGGAGGAGACTTCAGGCATCAGCTGTTTAAACAGACAGAGCTTTGTGGGTTTAAATGGGACAAAAGCCCTTAATATTTCCTGTCTGCAAACCCGTGGGATTCCCAGCTGGCTCCCTCCCGTAATGGATCCAGGGGGCGGGCTGTTCCTGAACACGCATCAGCTCTCTCCACACAGATTCCCAGCGTGCCCCTCCAGCGGCTCGTATCCGGGGGTCTGTGCGACTGACGCAAGGTGGCTAGAGTTTAAAAAAGGGACGGGACAAAAAAAAACAAAGGCCCTTTCTTATTCAGCACATCGGCTTGCTGTGGGTCCGACTCTCCCTTGCCCCACGCGCTGTGCAGCCATGGGTACCCGTGCAAAGCGGGAGGGAAGTGCCACCAAGGCAGAAGGGCAGCACTTCACAGGCGCTTTGCAAAGGTCTCGACAGCTGCGGGACCTGGGGCATCGGACCCGGTCTGGCGCTTCCCTGACGCGCACAGGCCTTGGCTCCCGTTCGCCCCGCGGAGCCAGCAAAGCTCCGGAAGAGCCAGCGGAGCCGGATGCCAGTAAACCCCAGCGACCTCTGCGCGGGAGCTCCCCTGGCAGGGCCTTTATCCCCGGGGCCAGTGGAACAGGGAAAGGCGGAGCTGGGGCCCAGGCTTTGCGCGGGCAGGCAGGAAAACCAAAACACCAAGCAGCTGCGGCTCTGGGGGCAGCTCGTTGCTTCTGAGAGGTCGTGAGGAGAGAGAAACGTGGAACCCCCCCGAGGGCAGCGACACGGTCACGGGTCTGGCCGGGGCGGCTCCGCCTTCAAGCTTCTGCGCGAAAAGGCACCAAGCTCCTCAGCGCCATGAGAGCCGCTGAGCAGGGGCTGGAGGCACCTAACACGGGTAACCGAGACGGGTCAGCTGTGGAGCCTGCGAGGCTGCCCCGCCTGCCGCCAGCAACAGCCAGAGGGCTTGGGGCCTATGTCACTTCCGTCAGGGCCCAGCGCACCAGGGGTGAGCTTAGCAACGGGGGAATGCAGGAGATTTCCAGCTGTGCTTGGCTGGGTCTCCTCAACTTCCACCATACACCCTGCTCCACACCCCACTTACACGCACACTTACACGCACACGATCTTCCAATGGCAGGATGTTAATGGGAGGCAGTTAAAGGGCTTTATCCTGCTGCCATCAAAGCCGCCGGGAGCTTCGACATCAATCGGGCCCCAAGGCAGGATAATGTCCCCAAGAGGAGGAACACGATTCAAAACGGGAGAAACTCCCATGAGGCCGGCTCCGAGCCCCGCAGAACCTCCCCGCCCACCCACCTCGGCTGGCAGAAGCGTGTAGGTGTAGAACTGCCGCAGCTGGGACACCAGCTGGTCCTCCGTGGAGACCACGTACGCCACAAAGCTCCGCGTCAGCGCGAACCAGTCCGAGCCGCCGTCCACCACGATGCCCTCCGGGATCTGCCGCTCGCCCAGCCGCCACATGTGGGAGTCGCACTCGTGGAAGAGGCGGTCCAGGCCCTGCTTCTTAATGAACCTGCGGAGGGACGGGGCGGGGTCAACGGCGCATGGTCTCTAGAGGATCACACATCCCCGATGGCCGAGCGGTCGCCTCGCTAACATCCAGCGTGCGGTGACACGGCCAAGGGCGGATCCTCGGCTGGCGTGACTCAGGGGAGCTCCGTCGCAGCCAACGCTGATTTACACGGTGGCTGACCTGACGCGTTGTTTGTACCGCCGTGACAGGGACGCGTGGCGGTAAGAATTTGTTCTTTCAGCTGCTTGGTATAACTGCCCTAGTGCCCGCGTCTTCTCAGAGTTCACCCCCCTGCTGATCTCCATCCCGACCCCGGTGCCAAGCGCCGCTCTGCCCCCACACCCGGGTTACCTGGCGTTGTCTCGGCCGTGAGACTTCAGGAAGTTCTTATCTCGGTATTTGGACAGGAACATCACCAGCTCCTCGTTGGTCCTGGAGGGGGCAGCGATACGAACGGGAGCGCGTGAGTGGCGCTGGCGCGGGAGCCCCCGCTGCCAGGGCTAAATGCCTACACGGCGAGGCTGCGATTTGCAGAGCCCCCAGACGCAGAAGGTCTAAAGCTGGCTGACGGGCACAGATGCAAATCCCTATCGCAGGGCTGGCAAGATTCAAATCCGCCTGCTCTGCTGCTTGGCGCCTACTGAGGGCGAGCAGGGGCGGGGTAGGGGTGTTTCACTCACAGGGCGAGGGACAGAGCAGGATAAACTGAGACTCCCAGCCAAGGTACCGCCCTCCCAGCTGGCCCCTCTGCTCTCCTGTAGGGATGGGATCAGGCCTGGAGCAAAGCTGAACTGCCCCGCCGCCCAGTCGCACGCTGCCACATGGCTTCTCATTCACCAGCTGGCGGGGTCAGTGCAGACAGGGCTCCCCAATCCCCTTCTCGGGCACGTGGGTTCCACTTCCACCCCTCGTTGCCCCTTAGTTCTCTCCTCCTTTCCCCCTCCGCCCCCATGCGGCAGTGGGGATCTCCAGTGTCTTCCGGGGGGGGGGAGACCAGGCAGGGGGCGGAGATTCCAGCTCCTGCTCCATAGTGCCACGTCAGCAAGCGTCTCCTTCCCGCCTGGCTCTCTTCCCCCGACCCCAGGAGCCCTCCCTTCCCCCTGCTGACCTGGTCGGGTAGTCAGTGGCGCTCAGGTTGATGAAGTAGTCCCAGGGCCAGTCCGTGATCTCCAGCAGGTCCTTCATGCTGCGCAGGTACATCTTCAGCAAGCTGGCGCCGCCCCAGATGGTGACCATGCGCCAGGGCGTGACCCGGACGTTGGGGTAGTGCTGGGCCAGCTCCAGGGCCTCGCGGTGCAGGTAGCTGGAGCGCTGCAAGGGCAGAGGTTGCACTCAGGAACTGGGTGTGCCACTGGGCTTTGTAGGGCACTGTCACCCGGCAACGGGAAACCAGCAATGCTGGGACTCCGCACTGTAGCGCCTAGTGACGCGGGGCCTGATGCGTTGAGGTGCTGAGCCCCTAAAGCGCCCGCTGACTTCCACCAGAGCCGCTCAGTGCTTCTGAGAATCCGAGCATTACTCGGGTATCACTGCCCCATTGTACAGATGGGGAAACTGAGGCACACAGAGACTAAGCGACTTGCCCGAGGTCTCACAGCGAACCAGCAGCAGAGGCAGGAATAGAACTCAGGAGTCCTGATTCCTGGTCTCCTGCTCTAACCATTAGACCAATTTTGCCCGCTTGGTACTTCAGTCTCTTTTGGCTGGTACCATGGGCCCCCCAGCCTGCCTTCGTGACGAGTCTCTGTGCGGGACCCTGCTGAGCCACTGAGCCCTGCCTCCTGCTCCCCCGGGCACGCTCTAATCAGCAGCGACATTCGGGGTGGCTCCAAACCTCAGCCCCATGATGAGAAGCAGGACCAGGGCTTGGAGAAGTCTCGTGGTGGAGTTCAGACTTAGGGGCCAGAGAACTGCCCGGGAGGCTAGGACAGGTCCGCCCGCCTGCTGGGGTCACCCAGAAAGGACGGGAACAACGGTCAAGTCAGCCCCTCCATGCTCCCCCATTGCTGCCACGCTACGGTCCACGTCCTGCTGGGGGAGCCGATGCCCCTCCGACAGGTCCCCGAAGTGGTTCGAGGAGGACGGAGCTGCAGTGCTAAGCAGAGCCAGGGTGGCAGCCATCCTGCAGTAAGCCCCTCCCCCGATGGGCTCCTTTTGACAGCCCCTCTCCACAGTGCTGCTGGGTGGGGGGCAGCAATAACCCCCCTGCAGCACCAGGAGTCCTCGCCTCCCATCTCAGTGCTAAGAGCTGAGCCGCTCGGCTCATTTGTGGTTTATGAGGGATGGGAGGGGTGGGGGAGGTGTTTCAACTCCAGCCCGGTGTTTTGCATGTTGATTGGACTTTGCCAGGGCTGGGGAGAGGAACCAGAGGGAGAAAATGCTCATTTCCTCTCCGGCATAGGGGAGGGGGAGAGTCCCTCAGTGGGCTCCTTCTCCATGGAGGGAGGGCTCATCGGAGGGCAAAGGGCAGGGGGATTTGGGGAGGGGAGCCTGCCCCAGGCTCGCTGGGGAGGGCAGGGTGGAATGTCCCCTGTAGGCGCAGAAACCTCCAAGCTGACAGGACACCCGAGGGGAGTTTGGTGAGGACAGGCAGCCAGATCGGTGGGAGGGGAGCAGAGCACGGAGGCTCCGCGGTGAAAGAGGCAGGGAACAGATCACTGCCTTCCCAAGGCAGGCAGGAGGGACGGGGAAATGGATCCAGACCCCTGGCGCAGATGGGGGTGGGAACACAGGGAGAGGAATGGATCCAGCCCTCTGGCACAGAGGGGGGATGCAAATGGATCCCAGCATCCGAGATAGGACAGATAAAGGAACATTTCCCATGAATTCATTTCCCAGGGAGCTATCGTAGTCCCGTGGGGTGTTAGGAGCGGAGGCGGAGCATGTGTGGCACTCTCGCTGTTCCCGCAATGGATCTGCCCACACGAGTCTGCTTTACAAGTGAACAGGAGCAAGAGAACATGGCCAGGCCACCCTCTCCTGTAAGGTCCAGGGCACCGTGCCCTGCAGACGGGGCCCTCAGACACAGCGCGTTACCGACACAGGCCCCTCACCCCTTCCTTCCTCCCCTCCCCACTCAGCACAAATGCCTTCTGTGCCCACCCCAGTGCCCCGTCCTTCCCACCCCCTCCTGCACCGATGTTCCCCTACAGCTGGGATTCTTTGCCCTTCCACTCATGTGCTACCCTCACTCGCCCCGGCCGTGGTACATGCTCACCCGCGGCTGTCTCCGCAGCACGAGTGCTCCTGGGGGCGCCTTGTGTGACCACTAATACAGTGGGGCTCTTTGTCCCCCTCTACTGGCTAAACTATGCACAGAGGCTTAGCCAAGTCTGTTCTACCTAGTGGACCTGATCCTGAACTCCAGAGCAGAGGCTGATGCTTTCAGAGCCCAAGCTCCAGGGTTCAGTCCCTGCAGACAATCCAAGCAGGGGTGTTGTTACAATTGCATCCTGCCAACCTCAGGCACATCCACTACACCTGAGCACCTTCACCCGCCACTGCAGCGTGACCTTCCGCGACCCCCCTGCCCCGTCCCCTACCTTGTCGACGTGGATGTAGAAGAAGTGCTGCTGGTGGTACACAGCCTTGATGAGCCGCTTCAGCTGGCGGATGGCCCTGCCGTGAACGACCAGCATGTACGCGATCCGCACCGGCTTGCCCACGGCGGTCTGGTGCATCTTGCTCTCGTCCCACTGGATCACAGGGCTGACCTTCCCTGGGGGGACAGAGAGCAGATGCTCACTGAGCCAGCAGCTGGGCTCAGCTCACCCTCTCGCTGCGGGGGGAGGGAAGTGGCCATCACTCAAGACCCCTTTGCAGCTGCTCTCTCACCGCAGAGTACCGAGCTCTCTGACTGCCCAGCCCCGGCGTTAGCATCTTCCCAACTAGGGCTGCGCATTCACCTTGCTGCGGGCCCCGGGGACACACCTGATCTGCCAGAGGAGCAGACTGCAATCACCCCTATCTCCACTACCGGAGGTGGGCTGGGAGACCTCTAAGGGCCATCATCCACCGTGGCCAGGATGCTGAGTAAGTACAACACGGCCTGCTGAGATGTATCATCTCCACGGGACAATCTTCTCCATTAACAATGGGGGTGGAGGGGCACAAGGCCGCATTTGTGATTCTCCTTTGTAGTGAGTGACCGCACCCAGACAAAGTCGCCTCGCTTAGGAGGGAGATTCCTTAGGCGAATAGGCTGGCGTGGCTTTGATTGGATCACCTCTGCCTCCTTAATCCAGGTATTAGTCCCGGGTCAGGGGTTGCTGAGACAGGACATTTGCCCCACCCCAGATTAGGGTTGGAAGAGAGGCTGCGGCCCAAGAACAGGGCACCTTTCCGATGCCATGGGATTACCTGCTGATGGTCAACGGCAATCTCAGAGCGACTCACCTGACAGCTGGCAGTGCCGGGGCACAGAGCGGGGCATCAGATTCCCTGCCTGGTGCAGGCACACCACGTTGGCGATCTCCTGCTGGCACTGCTTGGTGCTGGCTCTCGCTAGCGCCGAGAGGGCGTCTTTGCCCGTGATCTCACACTTGGGGACGAAGCTGTTCTCGGTGGGCTGGGGAGCCCCCTCCACGCTGCCCGTGTCGCCGTGCTGGAAGCCGGCCAGCTGGGCATCCCCGCGCAGTTCCGTCCGGTTCCTCCGGCTCGAGTCGTCCCGGGCGGCGGGGAGCCTTCGCCCCGGCTTGTGTTTCGCGGTGACGGCTCTCACCACCTTGGCCACCAGCACGCCAGGGCTTTCCGGGCGGCCCTTCCACCGCCCATGCTTCCGGCTGGCGCTGCCCCGGCGGCCGGCTGAGCTGTCCGAATCTTTGGAGCCTTCGCTGTTTTCGGGCAGCCTGGCCTTTTTTTGCCGTCCCTTCTCCAAGTTAGATCGGACACAAAACAGAGGGAAAACATTCACTTGGGCATCACCGTATCTCTTGCAACACACTTGTCACAGTCTCCTTATTGTCAGCAGCAGCTCATCCTGCTACAGAGCCTTCCACCCCAGCATATGCTACAGACACACGCTTATCTCACCCACCCTGCAAGGGGGGCGAATACTGTCCAGCCCCACTGACACACAGGGAAACTGAGACACCACTACACCGACTTCTGCCGTGAGCCCCACACAGCTGAGGGACGTTTTGCGGGGGGGAGAGACAATCTTGACCTTGACATAAAGCTCTAGTACGGCCAAGTCCAAAGAGGGTAAGTGACAGGACCGAGGTCACAAAGCAAGTCGGTGGCAGAACAGGGACCAGAACTCCGGAGCCCCAACACCCAGTCTCCCACTCTCGTTATTATAATTATGAGGGAACACGAGGGTATGTCTACACTGAGTCTACTCAGACTCAGATTTGAGCCCAAACCCCACTACCGTCCACATACAAATCAGTTTGACTGAAGTCAGCAAGTCCTCAGGACCTGGTCCTAGGACCTACCCAGGGGAGTGGCACGGAGACCTGGGTCCAAGCCCTGTCATTTTGCAGCATGGACCCAGCTCCGACTGCACGCCGGAGTCCGAAGGTCTGTGTAGTGCAGCGTGGATGCTTTAGCAAGGCTGTGAGGCCCGGCGTCCCGCAACTGGAAGCCCAGGCTCGCAACGCCGTGTGGATGCTCAAGCATGGGCCTGGAAGCCCCAGCTTAACAAGGGCGGGTCCCACAGAGCGGGGTTACAGTGCTGTGTAACATACCCCTAAAAGGCCCCATTGTGCAAGGTGCTGTACACACTCTCAGGGCAGGGCCCACACGACAAATGCGCATTGGCGCCGCTGCGGCACTTCTGGGGAGGACGCTCTAAGCTGACGGGAGAGCGCTCTCCTGTTGGCTTAGTAACTCCACCCCCGTGAGAGGTGGCGGCTGTGCCGTCGTCCTGCCGACACAGCGCTGCCTACATGGGCAGTTAAGGTCGGTACAACTACGTCGCTCAGGCGTGTGGATTTTTCACACCCCTGGGTGACGCAGTTATACCGAAGTGTGTAGTGTAGACCTGGCCTCAGTGGGAGACGGTCCCTGCCCTCAAGAGCTTACAATCCAGCTAGCAAAAGGAAATATTATCATCCCCATTGTACAGGCAGGGAATGGAGGCTCGGCCAAATCACACAGGGAGTCTGTGGCAGAATCGGGAACACAACCCAGATCTCTCAGGTTCCATCGAGTGCAAAACCACAAGCCCAGCCTTCCCCTCTGAGCACTCACTACCACCACCACAGCTTTGCACACAACTAGCAACTGCATTTTCCATGTGCTGTACAGACATTAACCAGCCCCCACAATCCCGTTGGAAGGGAGACGGGCCCAGGGAAGGCAGGCATTCAGGAACTGCTGTGGTGGACACGCTATAAATACATCGTGGTCTCAGAGTTGGCGCGCAGAGCTCAGAGCCAGCAGGGGTGGATTTTGTTCCTAACTAACACTGCCACGACTTCCAGGGGGCCTCGGGCAAGTCAACTCTTACCTTGCCTCAGTTTCCTTATCTCTTACATGAAATGAGATGAAGGTTTCGAACCATCAGATGAGAAGTTCTGGAAGAGCCTGCCCAGCGGAGTAGCAGGGGCAAAAAGCCTACCTTGTTTCAAGACTGAGACGTTTATGGAGGGGGATGGTATCACAAGACTGTCTACAATGGCACATGGCCCATCCGTGACTGCTAGTGCCAGCAGCCGGAGATTGGACACTAGAGGGGGAGGGCTCTGAACTACTATAGAGAATTCGTTCCCAGGTGTCCGAATGGTGGGTGTCACCTACATGCTCAGGGTCTAACCGATTGCCATAGAAATCTTCCCCTCCAGGTCAAATAGGCAAAAACCCCTCAGGGTCTCTGCCATTCTCTGCAGCATGGTCACTTGCTGGTTTGAACTGGAGTAAATGGTGGATTCTCTGTAACTTGAAGTCTTCAGATCATGATTTGGGGACTTTAGTAACTCTGCCAGAGGTTAGGGGGTCTATTACAGGAGTGGGTAGGTGAGGATCTGTGGCTTGTGATATGCAGGTCACACTAGGAGCATAAGAACGGCCGTACTGGGTCAGACCAAGGTCCATCCAGCCCAGTATCATGGGCTAGATGATCATGATGGTCCCTTCTGACCTTAAAGTCTGAGTCTACATGCAGATAATACGAACAAGCAGTGTGGCCTTGGAGATCTCCCAGTACAAAGCCCCGTCAAAGGGTTATTCTTTTACCAATGGGCTAGAGGGCCAATTACTTGATCTCGGTGTCTAAAGTTACACAGTGTGTCCATGCTGGATTAGAACCCGTGTGCTTTAACTCGGCTTCCTCGTTTGTATGCTGGGATCTCCAGCTGCTTTGAAAATCCCCCGAGCAAACTCTCCCAAGGAGCCACGCTGATGAGTAAAGGGCGATGTTAATTACACAGAGTTATTTCTGCCACGCTGGCTGATTAGCAGACATGATTTAGCCCTGGGGAGAGGAGGGAATCGCTCCTGGAGGCAGCGAAGTTTGATGATAAGAACAGGGGATGAAGCATCAGGGCCACCACGGCAGCCTCTCTGCTTTACAGTATTAGCCACGGTCAGGGACAGGCCACCAGAGCAGACAGCCCACTGGGATGATCCAGCAGGGCCCTTCCCAGGTGAATGCTAAGGCAGCAGGCTAGGGCAGGAGCCGTCAGGTCTCGATAGGCGGTACAGCATTTGAAGGCCGGGGGCAAGGCAAAGGGATGTCAGTGCAGGATGCGGAAGGGGGAAACACGTCTGGTGGCAACCCTTCTTGTGCCAAGGAAATGGACTGCCGGTGTAACAGTGAGAGCGCGAGCGAGAGCAGGTGAATCAGTGACCTCCCAAGGCTCCACCATGGAGCTCTGCTGGGCTAGGCGAGTCCCGACTGGACACACTTTCCTTGGCTACCGGAGGCCAGTGAACTTTGCTGAAGCCTTTGGGCTGGAACGCGCTGAGTCTGCAGTGCCTGGACAATGCCTCAACTCTACCCACCGCAGCAGCTGTCTCGGCATTTGACATGTATTAATTACACCTCAGAGCGAGGTCCTGGGCTCAGGTCAGGCTGATAAGGGCATGGCCAGGCAGCCTGAAGGGCTGCAGCTGCCCCAGTTCCGCCAGTCCCGGTGTGACCCCACAAGGCACTGCTTTGTATCTGAAAGTTACCCCAACGCTGCCTCTCCCACCCACAGAGCTAGGTGCTACAGGAGATCCAGAATGCAGTGGGGCGCGTTGCATGCTGATGTGTGGGAAGAGCACTGCTGAGCCGATGCATTGGTTCATCACCAGGGTGAGAGATCGAACAAATTACTTCATGCAAGCAGTGTCCTTCAGCAGCTTCCTTACTGGGCATAGTCTGCTGGGAACGGCCAAGCCAAGAGAGATCAGGGGGCACAAAGATGGGGGCTTGGAAACCCAAGCAGCTTCCAAGACCTGGCTGTGCAAACATCAGTTCCTATGTCAGTGGAAGTAAAGCCCCGAGGTCTCACTTGTATCAACAAACCACTGTTTCACTAACCAGCTCCCCAGCCACGCAGGGATCACAGGGCTAGCGAAAGATCAGAGGCGCTGACCAACTGGTCAGTTCTAACATGCATCTGTCGGCAATGCTCTTTCAGCGAGACGAGCGCCAGCAAGGTTTAAAACTTCCCCATCTCCCACTCCAAGCATGCATCACGGAGAGCCCAGAACAGGCAGGGATAACAGTTCATTAGTCACCACGCAGGACCATCTGTTCGGAGAGTTAAAAACCTGTTGTCTCTGCACAAGAGTCACAGGAGCAGAGAGTCCGGGAGGTGACTGACAAGCAAAGAACAAATGTGTTCCACTTCCTAGAGCTGGCGCTTAGGCAGGATTGCTTCCAGGAGGCCGGAGAAAGCATTGGCACCCAGGAAGCAGGGAAGGAGACGCACCTGGAACCGGCTGGGATGAGGGTAAGGCAGAGGAATGTGTGCAGGGCAGGTTTCAGAACTTCTTGCTCAGACTGGCTTTAAATTTTCCTTTTCCCCTTCAAGGCATCAGGAGCAAAGTCACCGTGTTTACTCAGATTTGAACTCCCAGCAGCATCTGTGGAAACATCTCGGTTCCCAGCCATGCTCCCTTTGCTCGCCCACACCCGGGCCCCGAGTATCACCTTCCGACTGATTATGTCCTTCAGGACGGAGCTGTTTTTCATACCATGCACACGGGAGCTCCAGTGACACGGCTGGGAGGGGAGATGTTGCTGAGACATCTGTCCACTGCTCCCCCACATTTCTTCCTCTCCTCCTCCTGTGCTTTCAGCACAGGCCTCATGAAATGCCACCACATAGTTACAGTCAGATTCATCCCTCCCAGAAGGAGCCTGTGGTCTGGCCCACGGCTGACAGAGCGTCCCCAGCTCTCCTTCCCAACAGCAGGAATAAGAAGAAATGCCCCTGTCCTTCCTCAAGGGGCCAGTTAATGAACCCAACAGTCCCTTAATACGGCACCATACTGAAGTGATCCTTCCACCCCAGCCAGGAAGTGAAAAGGAGATTACAGCAGTCATGTCACTCAACTGTATTTAAAACTTCTGCAGAACTTTTGCACAGTTCCCAGAATGAGCTCCTTGACTATGCCCTCCCCTGCCCCATCGCCACGAGGCACACAAGTCCTATACCCAGCCAGGAAGTCATTTCCCTATGATCTCCCCCACCTTCTGGATCTAGACGTCCTTCTCATCCACACACCCGCCAGCCTCACAGCATGTAAAGGAGCAGAGCGCTTGGTGCTGTAGTACATCACGACCCGCGATACCAGCAAGACTGGTACAACGAAAGGCTGACAAAGGGACAGTCTCTCAGGCCCGTTTCCAGCACATCCCTCACCAAGGTATCTACAAGACACCTACAAAATCCAGAGCGGCATGGAGACTGCCCACAAGGGACTCCCCTCCCCCAGAGTGACAAAAAGATACTGTAGTGGCGAAATAAGGTGACCAGATGTCCTGATTTTATAGGGACAGTCCCGATATTTGGGGCTTTGTCTTATATAGATGCCAATTAACCCCCACCCCCTGTCCCGATTTTTCACACTTGCTGTCTAGTCACCCTACTGGCGAAATGACTAAGGAAATAAATATCTTGTTTCAACTTGGTACTTCAAAGGATTGATTTTTCCTTGTCTCATTCCCTTCTGATCATCCTCTGTTCCTGGGGGGAACAGGAAAAGGGATAATCACTGTGCTCCCCTTTGTCTGTCTAGCCTATGTGCATTGCACGATCTTTGGGGCTGGGATGGTCTCTTACTGTCTGTACGTACAGCACCGGGCACAACGGGGCCCTGATCTCAGTTGAGGCCTCTAGACACTTCTGGAATATAGTAAGATAATTACAGCTCTTCAGTCTTCACAAGTCCTGATATCAGTAGCACAACTGACTTCTGCCCCTCCTGCTTCTGGGCCTGCCTGCTTTTAAATACATACCCCCACGAGGATGATCCCTCACAGAAGACATTTACTAGCCTGGGCACACCTGCTCTGATAACTCCCCAGATTCCAGAACCTGCCCAAGACCCATGTTCCTCATCTGCTCCACAGCTTGTGGGTTCTGGAGGCTGAACAATTTGCATATGGTCAGAGCAGGGGAGCAATTCAACTCTGCTCTGCACTTCTTCAGGTCGTTCACAAATATGTCATGAGAATGGCTGACAGCTGCTGACGCAGAAATATTCCTAGAAAGGGTCTTTTGCATTCTGAGACTTAGAGGAAAATTGAGGAAAACCATTTGAAAACACATTTCTTCCTCTGGATTACGAGCATCGCTAGGGTTTAAAGAAATGTTTGCTTTCAGATTTACTTTACTTTTCACCACTGATGCCAACTGTTTGTTTTTATTTTATTTGGTGCGTTCCCTTCAGTTTGGGCAATGAAAACAGGACTGATCCATTCTGCTTTCTAAGCCTCCTGTGATGTTGTTGCTTTTGGGTTGCAGCCACTAAAGGGAAAGAATTAAATACAAAGGCGGGAGGGAGGGGGGAGAGTTTCACTACAGAACTAAAATCCTATGCTGAAATTTTTCAAAGCTACCAAGGGCATTTGAAAACCAAATTCCCACTAATGTATGCAACTCTGAACCCCTAAACCTTATGCCTAAAATGGGCTCAGCTGTATCTCTTTAAAAGCAAGCTCTTTGGAGAAGATCTGTGTGTTTGTTGTAGGTGCACTGACAGAGAAGGACATTTTAGAGGGAGCTTTTTCCTGATCTCACTGTGCTGGGTGTGAGACAAACACCTTGTTTAGTCAGAGCCCAGATCCATTTGGATTGAGGATTATCAAGCCAAGAGGGAAGATTAAATAAATGAATCAGACATAATGGACCTTTCCCAAATCACATTTCCTCCTCCGCATTTCCAAGGATATTCTGTAGCTTACCCAAGCCTTCCACACATTCAAGCCTGAACTCTCCTAAAGGGGCCACCCTGCCGTCGACCTGTATGCACATAGTCCCCAGTTAACTGTACGGGAAATGTGTATGTGCACCCAAGGGCAGACTGTGACTTTAAGAGTGATACGTCAGCTGCATCTGCATGCAGTTTGGAGGAATCCCAAGTAAATAGAATAATCCAGAGAGCCGTGTGATGCCCATAGAAGGATACATACTTGAGTGGGCTAGATACTCAGTGGGTTGGGAATGTGACAGGGAGCTTTCCAGGGAACGGGAATCGAGTACAGGGCTTTTCATCTCTAAGCCTCTCGTCTGCACGTCGCCCAGGCTGTTCAGTGGCCCATGTGAAAGGAGCTGGTCTTGGCCCAGTTCCTAGCAGACAGACACCCACATCGTGACAGTCATCTCTGCAACCCCTTGTGGCTAGGCCCTGCATAGGAACCAAGGACGGCACGTGCTACGGAGGCTGAGCTAACTTTTCAGTTTACGGTTGTTCCTACCCAGGCGGCATGGAGGAAGCTGGCACTGCCACTTTCAGCGCTGTAGAGTCCGTGCATAGAGCCCCGCAGCGCCCACAGCCGTCAAGCCAGCACCTTCCATGAGCACTGCAATTCCAGGGTGGGCGACAACGACAAAACTTTACTCTGGGTCTAACTGGAAAAGGTGAGCGAGACAGTAAATGCAACTGCCATCTGGCCAGAGTAGGAACACAGCTCTGGGAAGGGGTCTGCTGGCTCCCTGGGTGATGGGGGGGCCTTCGTACTAGGGGGCTGTGCCGTATCAGTCGCTGTCGGACGTAGACAGGAACTGAACACCAAGTGGTGATGCTGCTCTAGCTCTTGGCTGACAGCGCATCCCTGGGATCAGTCACAAGAGCCGCCACCCTCTTGCTCTCCCCAGCAGACGCCAGCAAGTCACTTTGTGGTTCGGGCTATTTCCCTCCCCAGGCAAACTCTTGATGGGAATGTCTTGGCTGGGCTGCTCTCCTTCCCTTTTCCCCTACACAGCCACCCACTCCTACACCCCTGTCCGCGAGCTGTGAAGACGGACCCGTGAGCAGACAGATTCAGTAAAAGCCAGTATTGAGTCTCTGGCTGAGACCTCCCCCGTGTTCTGTATTTAGAGTCTCCCTGGGTGACACCTTCTCTGAAAAACAGAACAAAAAGAGCTGGGAAGGAAGGAGAGAGGAAACAGACATCAAGGGAAGCTTCCTGCCGGAACAACCACAGCTATAAGCAGCTGCTTTGAGAGCAGCTAGATGGTACAGTGGGTAAACTCAGACTCATTTGGGGGGGACACTGGTTCACATTCGGGCTTAGGCTGCAAACAGGCTGAGTCTTGCCGCTGCAATAAACAGCAGAACATTCCTTGCAGCCTTCTGCAGAAGCCCCAGCTGAATGCAATGACCCCTGAGGGAAAGGACAAGGCTGAGAGTGACTAAAAGCTCCAGATACTCCATGGCATTTTAAGGACTGCCTTCGAGTCTCCAAAGCAAACAACAACTGGCAGAAGTGGGCAGGGCCAGAACATTCATTAGTGACCGGGAGAATGAAAAGGTTTTAATTAAGCAACTAGAAGGACCCATACTCTCCAAGCCCTTCAGGTCTGCAAAATTGGCTGGTAATCTTAGGAGCACAGGATCTCCTGGAAGATTTCTGTTGCTTTCAGCTTTGCCAGAAATACCCTGGTATTCCGGCTCCTCTGGTGCCAGCCACGGTCAGGAAGTGCAGAGGCAGGTGGATATGAAAAGCTATTTTTAAAGAAAAGTTAGCAGGTTCCAGGGTAGTTCAGTTAACAGCAAAGGCTCCGGACGGCTTTTTCTTCCCCTGAACTAGATCACCTGTCCCCTAATGTCCATAACACCAGACCAACGAGCCAACCACGCCTCACATTTCCAGACAAGATGACCCTGCGCATCAGCAAAATCTGCCAATTTCCCAGTCTGATTTTGGGAAGGGATGTACAGGAATCAGGTAAATTCTGACCCAGTATAAAAGCCAAGAGAAGAGGCTTCTGGAAGGAATGGAGACTAAACATTTCTTTCTGGAGAAAGGCACAGGACAGACACAGGCTATATTAACACTAGGGCGTTCTGAGTGCTTTACAAACATTAGCTAGTTAAGGAGAGAGCAAGAGCTCAGAAATTCCTGGCTCCCGATTCTGTCCCAATCTCTCCCCCTCCCCGCCTCGCAAGGCTCCCAATGTCTTAGTATCATGGGAGGTTTTTCTTTCACTAACATTTATTCCATAGCTTCAGTTAAGTCTTTCTGGGCCATAAGGCTCCAGAAGCCACTTGGTTTTCTGGCACAAGGAGATGGTAATGCATGGTAGGTGCAGCATATGAAGGGGGTCTCACTGGCTGTCCACCCACCCATCAAATCAACCAGCATCACTCACAACAGGGCACACATGGCTGGAAGTGAGACTACTGGCAGTGTGACAATTGTAGGCCGCACTTACCTTCCAGAAATACTTTGCTCCATGCATCTCTCATGGACCATTCCAGATCCTGCAACTATTTCTGCATCTCTACCCAGTGCCCAAGGATAGCTGACCACATCTTTGCTAGTCCCATGAAAAACTGTGGAATCCTGGAAAACTTCCCCTCCACCAAGCACCAGAAAAGGCACAAAATCCATTCCCTAAAGAAAAGGTGGAATCCTAGTGCCCCCCAGATATCACAACTTTCTAATTTCTGCTATCCCCGGAATGCTGCTATGCTGTAATACAACAGCAGTACACACCATGATCCCCAGCTCATGCCCTTCATCCTAGGGGCACTATACAGTTCTTCAGGCTGCCCTCCCTCAAATCTCCCCCATCCCAGATTTTACCACTAAATCATAGTATATGGGTTCTCCCCACCGCAAATTTAGTACTTGTAAAAGATGTTGGATTGACAGGCCTCGACAGACAACCTCTAATCATCTGTAGAACAGGAACACAACAGACAGCAAGTACAAGCACTTTCTCACGTTGACCCAGATATGCTTCAGCCTTAGATCTAAAGGGGAAAGAGGCTGGTTAAGTCTCTGTGGCCCATACAGTTCTAGGCCTCTCATACCAGATGGCCAACGAGGGGTTCAGTTGTCAGGCAGACACTTGGCTGTGAGAAACTACACTGAGACCATCAACTCAATCACAGGTGTCTGACAGAAATGGGATTTTGTCACAACTGACCTGATCTGGGTTTGACCAGATATAACAGGCAGAGACACAATCCATACGCTTGTAATAAACAGACCCATCTGAATGAGTGATCCAGAGGTCAAAACCTTCATGTGAAGGATGAGACAGTCTGGTCCAGGGAACTGGCTTCTATTCCCTGCCAGCTCAGCACGTGACCTTGGGCAAACCACTTCACCCATCCTTGCCTCAGTGTCCCCATACGTAAAAAGGGAATGAGGACGCTTACTTGGATTCGTAAAGCACTTAACGTCTCAGATGAAAGGCAGCATATAACTGCAAGGTATTATGATGCCATCATGATACACACTAACATTCCTCCCCAGATCAGCCTCTTGGAACAAGATTCATGGCGAACTTCTCCCTTGCTTGGAAAATGTAAGATTCCAACTAATGGTATATTAACAACCCTGTTCTTACATCAGAGCCCTGAGTTCTGACACTACATCTGATCCTCTATATCATAATATATGGCAATATTTATCAGGATCAGACCGCCTGCGTCTTAACTTACTGTAATGTCCCCCAGATCCTACTGCACCTTAACTACGCCAGACTCCCAGTACTACCCACCCGAAGCCAGGTCCCATCCACTTATCCTAATTCACTAGAGCACCCCTCCCCCCACATATCACACCCTCAGATCCTAATACACAGCAGCAGCACCCCCTCGAACCCCCCAGACCTAACGCAAACTACAGCAATTTCCCATATTAATCACCCCATATCCTAATGCACGGTCAACCCCCCACATCAGAGCTCCCAGACCCTGATGCACAGTGTGGTAAAGTATTAGGATACCGGGGGGGGGGGGGAGACTAGAAATTTCCAGCCCAGACACCCCCAGACTCTAATGCACTGTAACGTCCAACCCACCCAGACCCCTAATACACCATCGGCACTGTAACACCCAACCTCCCGCAGCCTGATACAATCACCCCGTGCCAGAGAGCCCTAGATCCTAATGCACCGCAGCCCCCCACCCACCTACCCAGACCCTGGAGTGCTCTCTGCCCCCCCCCCCCAGCAGACACCCCAGATCCCAATGCACCATCTCCCCCACATCAGCCACCCCGGTGCCTAATGCACCCCCCACCCTGGCCCCGATGCACAACATCCCCCCAGCCCCGAATGCACCCCCCACACCCTGGCCCCGCTCCCCCAGGCTTCGCCCCCTTCCCCTGCCCTCCCGCCCCAGCCGAGCCCCCCCCCCTCCCCCTTACCTCGCCGTGGTCCTCCTCCTCCAGGCTGCTGAAGCTCCACACCACCAGCCCCTGGACGAGCAGGATGGCCAGCGCGGTGGCGATCGCCAGCTTGTAGCGGCGGGCCAGCTTCTGCACCCGGGCGCTCGCCACCATCTTCCTTCCCAGCGGCGGGGGGACGCCAGCCAGCCAAGCCAGCCCGCCCTGCAGACGGCGGGCGCGAGCACGCACCGCGGCGGCGGCCCGCGGGCGCGAGCACGCTGGGGGGGGGGGGGGGGATGCATATGATTCCTCTCCCCTCCCCGCCCCCTAGGCCTTAAAGGGGCTGGCGAGTGCTGCCCGGGATCGGGCACTAATGGGGGCAGGGACAGTGTGTCACTCACTGCCCCCTGTAGGGTGACCAGACAGCAAATGTGACAAATCAGGACAAGGGGTGGGGGGTAATAGGAGCCTGTATAAGAAAAAGACCTAAAATCGGGACTGTCCCTATAAACTCGGGACATGTGGTCCCCCTAGTCCCGTGGGGACAGGGCGAGTGAGCGGCTCAGGGGCTAGCCGAGGCGAGGCTCACTGGCTGGGACTCTCCCGCACGGCACCGGGAGGGCCAATGCAGCCTAGCTGGAGCGCCGGCGAGTAACACCCATTGGGGGACTACAGCCACGTGGCGGTGCCACGGTTCAATCACAGGGTGAAACAACTCCGAGAGCTACAGTGTGATCACAGGGAGATGCAACCCGCCCGTCACCCCACCTACTCGTTGCTGGGCTTGGGAGCCGCAGTGTGGCTTAGCCCCAGAGGTGCTGCCGCACCCGCTGGCTTGAAGTGGTTTCCATTATATGCAGGGTTTACAGTTTGGTTCGATGGCTGTCAGCACCCTCACTCTATACATTGTTGCTGCACCCCTGCTTAGCCCTCCTTTGAGACACGCTTATTCCTTATTGGATAGAGGTGCATTTAATTGCACCCGCAAAATAGGATGTGTGGTGGTGCTTTCTGTGTTTGCTCTCCCCGTGCTTATTCGTCCCTGGCCTGCTTTTAGTAGCATCTGCGGGCTATGGCTTGGGTGGAAAGGTCACCGATCTGCATCCCACCTACATCCCATCTACCTCCCTCCACTGGTTCCAGTTGCATCTACAGACTAGGGTTTGCAGCCAAAGGTCTGTAGGATGTGAGTTCAGATCCCTTATGCCCTCTATATGTGGCTTGTATTAGCTGTGTACACATGATTACAGACTGCTGCATACCTCTGGAGGGACTTTGCTACAAACGGAAGCTCTGAACAATGGACTGAATGACCCATCCCAGCTGCGGATGTACTCCGGAGACTTGATTTGAACCCGCAGTTTATTCCATCACTGCTACAAGCCTGAACCAAGAACTTCGCCATTACTGTATGTAATTGATTCCATTTAACCAATTCTAGCTCTCATCTAGATCTTTTTCCTTTTATGAATAAACCTTTAGATTCTAAAGGATTGGCAACAGAGTGATTTGTGGGTAAGATCTGATTTGTATGTTGACTGCTGCATGTGATTGTAGGGACTAACTCACCAGCATAGCCCATGCTACAGAAGGTAACAAACTCTGGCTGCTGTTTCCACAGCTCCTGCAGTGCTTTTGGTTTGAGTTAGTACGGTGGCTCCTTAAGGTGACACCATATTTGTAATAGTACAAGTCCATACATACCACGTGTCCTATGACTTAACAAAAATGTCAGAACACAGCCCCACACCCCATGCAAGTGCTGCTCTGATCTCTTTCCCATCCCTGCTTCCTCTTGATCTCTGTTCATATATTTTAACTGTAACATCATAACTGACCGTGACTGAACACAAACTAGTCTCCTGGAGGTGGAAGGTTCACCAAGCCAGCCACTCACTTTTCTTTCGTGTGTTTTGTGTTAAGAATGGAAATTAAATATTTAGAATCTCACTTTTCTTAACTATTGCAAACCAAACTGGAGCATAGTTCTGACCTTGCTGGAAGGGGTGAGTGGATTCAAGTTTGTCCAAAATCGGCCAGGTCTCAGCATAGTGAGGAACCCCTTCTCAGGAGGGTGACTCTTCCATTTTTATATGGGAAATACGCTACAGATCAACACATACAGTTATCTGTGATTGGAATAAAAAGTCCAGAGTAACATGGATTTTCACAGATCAGTAGAAATCTTAAAGCTGAATCATCCCCTCTACTTGTAGGCCCTGGGAGGATGAAACGGGTCCGGGTAACAGCCAAGATTGGCTGGTGAGTATGTAACATGGGGAGAGAAATCTGAGCAGCAGCAGCAGGGAGCTCCTTTATGGGAGCAACTTGGGTTTGGAGGGGGATGGAGCTGCTGTATATGATATCATCCCCCTGCCACCCCATGGAAATACCTGTGCATTTCTTCACCCATTGCTGACATTTGCAAGGAAGTAAGGGCTGCCTACCTACTCCATGCCTTCTACCCCCTCTGGGGGGTGGGGTGTACAGTCCTGGGTGAGGGGCAATGCAAATTTGGCTCCTCAGGGAGCTATGCTGCCGAGGGAGGAGGCAAATAAGGAGCAACACATAGGGATGGGTCCTCTACATGGATTGTCCAACCCCAGACTTGTTGCCTGAGAGCTATGGGATTTTTCTGCAGATCTTGGGATACCTGTGGGGTTGGAGGGCCACTCTGTCCCTTCAAAGTAGTAATGACCAATGAGCAACAGTGTTGACGGCAGGTTAGATCAGGGGTCAGGGAGTCAGAATTCCTGGTTCCAGTCCAGATTCTGCTCCTTGCTGGAACAATCTGTCAGAAACTCCTGAAGTGAACATTTCCAGACATTTCTGCTTAACGGTAGATCTCCCATGAGCTTTTACTTAGCAGCTCATGGATTGGTCCTCAACCACTCTGAGACCAAATGCTGCGAGCTGCAAGAGGCTTTGTCAAAGTTGTTCCTTAACAAGAAAAATAAAGCACAGGAGTGATGAAGACTGTGTCAGAGGAGGTGTTGATGAACAGCAGGTAAGGGAATAATTGGAAAAATTGACTAGCTACCGATCAGCACATCTGTCTAAAGAAGCATACCAAGCCCTTTAGGGAATTAGCTAATGAACCTCCTGAACTTTAGCTGGGCATCTTGCTGAACTAGTGGCAATTAATTTTGAAAAGTCATGAAGCCCTATCATAACCTTTTGCAGAAAAATGTGCAAATGGCCAAAACCCACAGAAATATTCATGAGAAGCAGCTTGTACAACATAGACCAAATCACAGAGCTTAGATCCACTGGGCTGGATTCTCCTCTCAATCCCATCACCTTTACACCAGTGTTACTTCCCTGACTTCAGTGGCATTGACTCCCAGTTTACGTTGATGTAGACGCAAGCAGGATTTGGCTCACAGTGTCTGAGTCCACAGCAGGATGGCCTCAAGACTAAAGGGGCAGACATGATGTCAGGGAAGAGGCAGAGCACTACACCCTCAACAGAAGAAGCCCAGAGCATAAAATGATGCAGATTCTTCATGTCTCTAAGGAACCCAACACACCACTTGTTAAAGTGTGTAACAGCCCTCCTACCCTGTTTGCACGGTGCATTAGAGAAGCACGTAGTGTAGGGATCAGAAGTGAACGGAGCATCGACTTGTGACTGGATTCTTGCAACAATCCCCTTTGCATACCAGCACCCTCTGCTTGCTGCGTATTTAGTTCTGCTTGGTCTGGCCTTATTTGCACATTGCAGCCTAGACGCTATGGTGATAAGCATATTAGATAGCAAGACATTCCGGCATCTCCACCATGGTTTCTGACATTGTCATTCACTTTCCTCTGCTGTCTGCTCAAAATACAAGAGCACTTGGCCCATAAACAACTTACTGGGTGGGTACAAGATCACGGGGAAAATATACATGCACACTGGCTATTGAGAATGTGATAGATTTGGAGCTGGCTATAGTGATCCTACATCTTATTTGGGTGCTTGTTGTTTACTGTATGCATTGTGTTAATTCCCTGTCAGGTTTTCCAGGAAATGCTCCCCCCCCCCCAGGAAGTGGGATGGTGCCTGATATTCACAGCTCTTGGCAAACAATGAAGAGATTCATGCTGGTACCATGGCTTGGTCCCCTGCAGGGCCTGCCAGACAAACTTTGCCCAGGAGAGGCAGGGGGAAGAGGATGAAAAACCTCACAAGGATTTAAAGATACAGACCCTCTCTCGAGAAGGGCAGGCAATTAAAGGGGAAACTGAGTCCGACCACTGGGGAGCAGTCTGCCCCCCAGACTTTAAAGGCCAGGGGTAAAATAAGCCTACCTAAACCTTTAGGCAAGAGATGCATACAGACTTCTATTGTTTTAAAAAGCCCCTTTCTCGTGTTATGCTGAGCTGCCACTGTTAAGATTAAACCCTATGCTGGGTTAAGAAGGCTGTTTTGGGTCACAGCTCCCAAAGGTAGACAAACCCATTCGGACCTGCTGAGCAATCATGGTTGCTACACAAGGGGCTGGGCCCAGTCTGAGCGTGAGAATCCCAGGATTCTGCCCCCAAAAGGTGAAGAAGACTCAGGGCCCCAGACCTGGCAGGGTGCACTCAGAAGGGATGGGGCCCAGCGACGGACGCCAACTTCACCAAGAGCTGTTGGAAAGCTAGTCCCAGTTGCGGGAGTTGAGCGCTGACAAGCCCAGCCCCCATTAAACAAGAACCAAACCCTCCCTGGGGTTTCAGGGTTACTTACCAGATTTCCCTTTTCTATTATACCCAGTGTTACGTAAAGCAGCAAAATCTCTCCTCACAAGCCCTTTGTACAATTTAACAGTCTATAAACAGCAAACAAGGCTATACTGCACTGGTGCACGGCTCATGTTCCCAGCACTCCCTCACCTCCATTCTGATTAGCAGACACCTGTTGCTTTGCTTCTGAAAGGAGCCCCCAGCGCCTTAAAGGATTTGATTCTAAGTAGGCCCGGCTGCAGCTGATTTATTCAGGTGCCCATGGACAGCTTGGATTTAACCCCCATATCTTTCCACCAGCTGATGGTGGGGCTCTTTTCCCTATGAGAATTACTGGGGTGGATCATTGCTCTAGGGTACTGCTTTCATTATGCTGACAGACCTGTCCTCCTGCTTACAAATACTTGCTGATTTATGGTTATGCGTCTCTGGTATCCTGCAGCAGCTCCAAGGCTAACGTATGGAGACAAGCCCAGACAAGCTTGGTTTGAGAATAATTATGTCAAACAAAATTCAGTCTCAAAGGTGTTATGGTAGGGTTGTTAAGACCCTAGAAGCCAGGGAGGGAAACTGCCCACCCCGGTGGGAGGCAGAGTGCAGTTAAGAGAACCCCTTTGGAAGGAGCTATTTCCAGGGGAGAAGGGGAGGTAGAGGATGGTAAAGCACAGGTCAGAGTGAGCAGCTCTGGGAGAGGTGATGTAACACGTAACCAGCCAACTCAGGAGCCCAGCTGGGTTGCTGGGCAAACAAAGAGCTCTCTTCCCTGGGACTGGGCGAGAGCTTGGATGAATGCAGAGAGACGGCCAGGGGGTTGGTGACGAAGCCTGGGACGTGAGGCTCACGACCCCATACAAGAGCTTGCAGCTGGGAGCCCCAAAGAGGAGTCGCTCTTATCTAAGGTGTTCAGGTTTCTTAGGCAATATTCTGTGACACAGGTTAGGGGCAGTCTTAAGGGTGTTTCCACAGCCCGCGCATGCACCTATTGAAGTCACTTGTTGCTTCCCTGACTTCAGTGGGAGCTGGATCAGAGCCCGTGTTAGGCCTGTTCTTGTTTATCCAACTTCATCGTGTGCTTTCCTCTGTACTGTGCCAATACTCTGCTTTTCTTCAGAGCCAGAGCTGTAGGGTGGGGACTCACTGCCCTCGATTAGCCCCTTGGAGAGACACAAACTGGGCTCTGAACTGGGGTAAGCTGAGTCAAGAGAGGGCCAATGGGTATCCTGATTAGGGCAAGGGAGGCTGCTGTCCCGTACTGTGAGCGGGTGCAGTGTTGGGGCGGGCTGGTGAAATCATGCGTGAGAAGCTGGCTTTGTTACAGACAAGGGCCCTGATCCTCTGCTGCCCTGCCCCTAATGCAGTAATTTGCACCAGTGCAAAGTGGGTATAAAAGGCTACAAATCCTCCTTGTAAGGCTCCCTTATTTCTGTTACAGAGTTCAGGCACCAGATAATCTCCCCATGCCGCAAGTTAAACTGCTGCCTCTGAATCTATCGGCCGCAGCAGGGGGCAGCCGAGATTCCTCTGCCTGCAGAACCAAGCTGTCTGGGGGCCCTGATTTGCCTGTGAATCAGGCTTTTCTAGCACTCTGATTTGCACTCAGATCAACAGGCTTGTCCCCACAGATGCCTACCACATTCCCTCACATTTTGGAATCGATCAACATTTGGCATTCCAAAGTTGTTGCAATACAAACAGAGAAATGCTGTCCGGCTGTGTTAGAACTTGCTTTTCATGGCCCATTACTCCCCTTTTACACACCGAGAAACTGAGTTGCAGAGAGGTGCAGCGACTTGCCCAAGAGGTTAGAATTCAGGGGTTTAAAGTCCCATGTGTAATTCCTAGACAGTGATGCCTCTAAATTTCTACATTCTATATTTCTATAGATACCATTGTATTAAAACCCCCCATACTGGCAAATGACAATGGGAGCTGTGAGAACACATCCCATATAATGAGTATCAAAATCCTAGTGGCTTCCAGGCCTCCCTTCTCTTGCTTTGACTGCTCCTTGACCCCTAGTTATTTAGGATTTGCTCGCTCTCTCTCGTATCTGCTATTATTTGCCTACATCTTTTGCCTGCATGGTGCCTGGAAGAGACCCTGCTGGATGAGACTAAGGAGGTGGAAGAATGTGATGATGTCATCGTAACCACTTCTTATGACATCACCCAAGGCCATCTCCAGGGAATCTTGCCCGGAAGTGAATCCCCAGCAGCATTATGGGATCCCATCACTGCATCCCTGTCCATCAGTTACCTCTCCCACAGCATAAGCCTATGGCTCACTAGATCAATGGCAGGGATTTCTCTGGAGCTGCTTTGAGGCTCCCAAGGAGGATCAGAAATGGAGAGTATAAAGATGCCCTTAAAGCAGCTTCAAGGTGCTGGTAGCTTGGGAATGGTGTCCTGGAGCCCCATGATTGAGCGAGAAGAGACAACAGGTGAATTTACACTGTTGGGGAAAGAGCATGGATGAGACCCAGGGTTGTTCTGTGAAGTGGTGCTGGATTTCCCCTGTCTAGATACTAAACAAAGATGAGGAGTAAATTCTCAGGGCTGGGCTCTGCCAGGGATGAAGAGAACCAGTGTGGTCTTAGCACAAGTATATTTGCTACTTCATGTAATGTATACTTTTGTCGCTTACTCTGGGGATTAGCTACATTAGGCTGGAGCAGGTGAGGACTTGAGGACCAGGAAGTCATGTGATCAGTCTTGATGGAGGGGTTGGGTCTTGACTGGAGCCCACCCGCTATCCTGGTAATTTAATATTTTTCCTTTTCTCAGCTGGCAAGAAGGAGCTGGAGTTCAGGGTATCAAAGCCCTCCTGGCACCAGGTATGGTCCTTGTTGATGCTCTTGGTGCCTGCTCAGGTCTCATGGTTGCAGAGAAGGGAATTGGCCTCAGTCATGGGTCTCTTCCTAAAGTTCCTTCCCTATCTACAGGAAGAGTTCTCAGGCGTCCCTCCTGGTGGGGGCTGGAGCAAAGAATAGTGTACCAGTGAGTCTCATTTTCACCCATGCAGTGATAACACCATGGGCGCGTACTTGTTCCATCAGAGGGACTGACGGGACTCCTGAGTTCCATTCCTGCCCTTGCCTTTGACTTGCTGAGTGACTGTGAGCACGTTATTTAGCCGCTATGTGCCTCAGTTTACCTGTACCTAAAACCTGGTATTCTTTCTAAAGCATCACAAGTGTCCAGTGCTTCACAGATGGAGAAAAGAGACATTTTTACCCTGAGAAACTTACAATCTGGGTAGACTTAATACAGCAAGGGAGGACAAACAGAAGGAGCATGTGGGGCGAGGCAGGTGAGAAGGACAAAAGCTATGATGGTAAAAGATCACAAGGCAGGCTTTGGTATCTGTCTAGTGATTTACACTCAGCTCTTCATCATGGGAACGGAGCACCTGTTACGTTTACATCCTAGTAATATCTTTTAAAATATATATCCGTGGTTGGTGTATAAGATTTGTAGATACAGTCAGGCAAATCCTCAGTGGGTGGGAAGAGGTGTAGTCCCACTGGAAGTCAACGGAACTCAGCCCTCTGCATATCTATGTCATCTTATAATTCCAGCAGGCAGGAGTGGATGACACCATGTTTGAGATCAGTATGGAAAAGCTGACTCAAAAAGCGAGTCCTGATGAGGGATTTAAAGGAGGAGAATGAAGCTGAGAGGCCCAGAGGATCCCAGATGGCATTCTGGGCAGGGGGGACCATGAAAATGAGCACAGCATATTCCCTCCCGAGGGTATTGGGAGAGTTAGCGTTAGTTATTGTCTGTAAATTGCTTTTAGAGCCTCAGGCGGAAGGAGTTTCTAAACGCGCTAAGTATTAGAAGCCCCAGTCCACAGTCATGGATGCAGAAATATTGCACCAGCCTGGGAAATACATTTCAGACAACTGCGGCTGTTTGCTTTGTTCCTGTGGCTCGACTGGACATTTTCATGTAACTCGTCATCCTGGTGATGAGGTTGACTGGGTGTTTATTAAACAACATGCTCTCCTTCCACAGACTCCTTGTGAGATTCTCCCACTTCCCCCATCTGTGTGGAGGAAAAGTTCCCGCCGGCATGGCTTTAACCAGCCTTCCATAGTGGAGCAGCCCGGGCTGGCTAGCCTGAGGCAGCGATCTGCATACGAGATTATGGCCCAAAGGAAGAAGTCAATGATGGAGAAGAAAAAGTAAGAGACACAATGGCAGGTTTTAACTTTCCAGCAGAGCTCAGTCTATCTGACCTGTGTTCTGGACCCATTCCAGCCTGAGCAGGGACATTCTGCCTGTCTAACTTCCCCTTGCGGTTCCAGTGTTCTTCACATACTACCAAGTGGTCTCGCAAGCTAAGAAGAGTTAGGCTGGGTCTGTACTTAGAGGATACCTTTAGGGCAGAGTTTCTCAGTGCCCGGCCGCTGGTCCCTGGGCCCTCCCTCACCCAGTCTAGGAAGGCAGCAAGCCAGCCCTGGTATCAAAAAGGTTGAGAAACAGTGCTCTAGGGAACTGCTGTGAACCACAGGATATGATGTTAGTGACTTAGGGTGTATCTACACTGCAGTGTGTGCCTACATCCTGACTGGTAGGGGTGTTAGCCAAGCCTGCCTCCCAAAATCCACCTTGCTGATTGAGCCACACACCCTCCTAACCCCGTATACCCATGTCCACACTGGTGCTGCAGCGACACAAGTTTTCCACTAGCATTCCTGGGGGCGTATCCCAGGGTTCTTAGGGCCTCACCAGCTGGAGCCGTTCGGGGGACTGGTTTGTGATGTGCTGTGGGAGAACTGGGTGGGTAGAATTCTTCCTTCGGAGTCAATACTCAACCCCTGCTCCAGCCTGGCATTAAGGGGATCCAGAGTGCTGCTGCTGGTGGTGGCTACTGGATCTGATGTGAAGCCAATCAGGGGCTTCACAGGGATTGTGGTGGTTAAAGATCCCAAGGCTCTTCTGGCAACGGAACAGATGTTAACAGGACACGTGTCCGGTCAAATGTGCCCCCTATTTTAGGCCGTGTCTACACTAGAGAACTTACAGAGGCACAGCTGTACCGATGCAGCTGTGCCGCTGTAAGATCTCTCGTGTAGCCACTCTATGCTGACAGGAGAGAGCTCTCCTGTCAACATAATTAAACCACCCTCAACGAGCAGCGGTAGCTATGTCGGCGGGAGACGCTCTCCCATTTTACAGAGAGGACGAGGGAAAAAAACTTCATTTTTCTGTCTCAGCTATTTACCTTAGGGCAGGGACTCTTTCATCATTATATAAGTGTACAGCACCTAGCACAATGGAGGCTTGATCTTAGCCTCCAGTCACTGCTCTAATACAATTAATTAATCCCACCCAAAGATCATGGATGTGTCAGATGGGATGTAATTAGGAGCTCTGCACCCAGGACAGGTATGGATTCCTGCCGCATGGATCCTGCAGATACCATGACTCCATAAGCCAGGTGTGAAACACAACCGGGGTTACATGTGCTTGAAATTCAGCAGAGAAATAACCCGTGATTTCTCCTCTTCTCCGTGGCCAGGCCTGACTTCCTCCTCTCAAAGTTGCTAAAGTCCATCCACAGTTTATACCCAGCGAAGATTCAATGGAAGGACACAGAAACTGGGATCAAGATGCTGCAGTTGGAAAGGATAAAGGTCAGGAGCTAAAAATCATGGCTTACAAAAGGGGTGCCAGCCAGGTCTCCCTATTCCAGTCCTGTGTCAGCCACCAGACCTTCCTTCCTCTCCTTACCAGTCACCACTAGTACTTGGTGGTGCGAATGACCATGTTGCACCCGGGGTACAGATACTCCACAAAGAAGGGATGAGAGGTTTTGCAGCATGTAGTTAACATTCGCAGGAGGGCTGTGAATACATCAACATATCAGAGCTCTCTTGCCTTGTGTGCCCACAGGAGCTCACGAAGAGCTTGGCTTCTTCTGTGGAACAAGAGCAAATCTACGCTGCTCAGGTGACGTACAAGACTTCATTCATCGCTGTCTAGGATGTAACTAACCTCAGTCGTGTTTCATAAACCACTCCAGCTGAGTCCTACAGAAGCCATGGCTGCAGCAAATCACAAGCCTCCAGGCAGTGAGAGGGGGAGGGGGAATCATAGAATCATAGAAGTGTAGGACTGGAAGATACCTCAAGAGTTCTTCTAGGCCAGTCCCCTGCACTCATGGCAGGACTAAGTATTATCTAGACCATCCCTGACAGGTGTTTGTCCAACCTGCTCTTAAAAATCTCCAATGATGGAGATTCCACAACCTCCCTAGGCAATTTATTCCAGTGCTTAACCACTCTGACAGTTAGAAAGATTTCCCAATGTTCAACCTAAACCTCCCTTGCTGCAATTTAAGCCCGTTGCTTCTTGTTCTATCCTCAGAGGCTAATGAGAACAATTTACCTCCTTCCTCCTTGTAACCACCTTTTATGTACTTGAAAACTGCTTTCATGTCCCCCCTCAGTCATCTCTTCTCCAGACTAAACAAACCCAATTTTTTCAATCTTCCCTCATAGGTCATGTTTTCTAGACCCTTAATCATTTGTGTTGCTCTTCTCTGGACTTTCTCCAATTTGTCCACATCTTTCCTGAAATGTGGCGCCCAGAACTGGACACAGTAATCCAGCTGCAGTGTTATCAGCGTGGAGTAGAGCCCTGGAACTCCCAGGGTTCTTTCTTTGTGCCATTAATGTAGATCCGGCTGCATTGTAATGAAGTTAACCAGTGCAGGTGGCACTGAGACAGGGAGAATCCCTCTGGTCACGTACAAGTAGCATGTAAGATCATTCACCCAGCAGGAGCTGGCAATTGCTAGGTTCCCCCCAACTCCCCCAGCTAGCAGGAGAAATCGCAGGAACGATGACAGGCTGGAGGACTCAAATTGAACAATGTGTCAATCATCAATTCGCAGAAGGCAGCCCTTCATAATCGTTAAATAACCTCTCTTACCCCCCACGAGGCTGGGAAGTATCGTTATCCCCAGGAACAATATTATTTACATGCTCAGAATCCCTCCTACGCTCGTCTTATTGTGGCTTAGCTGCAGTCACTCACAGCAGTTACCTGCGGAGCGTCCACACTGCAATAAAACCCCCGCCGCCCGAGTCTCAGTCAGAGCCCAGGTCAATCGGCTGGGGCTCGCAGGGATCGGGCTGCGGGGCTAAAAATTGCACTGTAGATGTTCAGGCTCGGGCTGGAGACCAGGCTCTGAGACACCCCCCTGACCCCACCTTGTGAGGTCTCAGAGCCCGGGATTCAGCCTGAGCCCAAATGTCTACACTGCTATTTTTAGCCCCGCAACCTGGGCCCTGTGAGCTGCAGTCAGCAGACCTGGGCCAGCTGCAGCCATGCTGTGGGTCTTTTATTGCTGTGCAGACGTACCCCTGGAAGCGTTCTCCAAGGTCCTGGGAACTGGTGAATGTTACCCCGCTCCCAAGCTTCTTTCTAGGTCATGATGACTGCCAGGAGACCCCTGACTCCCCATCTCCTGGGCCTCTTGAGAGACCTGCACTGCTGTCTGCTGTGTGCTCATCTCTAGGCCTCCATCGTACTGTCTGTCGTCTCTGATTTTATGCTGGGCTGGGCTGAGTGTCACGGGGAGTTGGGTCAGACGTTGCTCCGACCTGAAGATTTATTTCTCTGCCATTTGTCTCTTTAGGCCCTGGGCTGCCTCAGGATCACTGATGAGTTTGTGCTGTCTGCACTTCGTGACACTGTAGGTATAACCCACAGGGACGTTCATTCCCTTTATAATGTGTTTTTAATAATGACTTCAGCTTTAGTGCCTCACGCTGTCGCTGCATTACCAAGAAGTGGGCCTGACCTTTTCCTCCTCCTGAGAGCAGACTCATGGCTAAAGTGCCGTTCACACTCGCTCTGCTGCTCGCTCTGTAATGGGGATCTGGGTCAGAAGAACAGACTCGTGGCCCTGCAAAGTCCCGGGATTGATGCGGCTGGTGTGGGAAAGGGAGGCGCGCTGCGCAGGAGATGATCTGAAACTCAGGGCCGAGGGGAGGAAGATGGCTCAGCCAGCATCACTTATTACACAGCATCCCCGAGTTGGCGCTGGATCCCCCAGGCTGGTGTGCGTGCTGCACTCTCGTGGCTAGATTAGTCTAGGGTTCAGGACACGGGAGAGTGATTTATCAGGGAAAGGGAGACGGATCGGCGGGTAGCAATCGATCTATCGGGGATCGATTTTTCGCGTCTCGTTAAGACGCGATTAATCGATCCCCGATCGCGCTCCCCGTCGGCGCCGGCAATCCACCTCATCGAGAGGCAGAAGCGGAGTCGACGGGGGAGCGGCAGCGATCGACTCGCCGCCGTCCTCATCGCCAGGTAAGTCGATTACGATACGCCGACTTCAGCTACGCTATTCCCGTAGCTGAAGTTGCGTATCGTAGATCGACCCCCTCCCCTAGTGTAGCCCAGGGCTGGACTAGATTTAGTAGGGTGGTGGGGAGAGATTCAGTCGTTGGGATATTGATGCCCAAATTAATATAGAAAACTTGTGTAAAAGGTTAGAATTGCAGGGGTAGGAAGTGCGGTGCTAAGTGGCTTTTGTCCGGCTTGCTAACGGGATCTGTTTTTTCTAGCTCCAGGAATGCAGGAGTCAGCCTGTGCGATATGAAGTAACTAGGACCCTTGTTTTACTTGGTGAGTGATTTGTCTAGTCACTTTTCCGTGTCAATGCAGCAGCTCCCAGCTCTCTGACCCACGGATCAGGGAAGGCGATTAGACCCTGGGGTATTGGCCTGTTGGCACCTACTGGGTGTAAATCCCTCTACAGCGAGAGGAAGATCTGCCTGTTCTTTCATTCCCTCTGACAGCATCAATCTTCACAGTCTCAGGCTTTCCAGTGTAATACTCAATGGCTGTAATACATACATGCAACCATGCAAAGGAATGCAGCCCTATTAACTGGTTGTGCATGCTAATGAAGCTGCGTGTGTGATGTCGGTGAAGTGTCTTGCAGAGCACAGCAATGTCATCAGAGAGTACAGGGCCAGTGTGCCCAGCCAAAAAATGTAGGTAACTTAAAATTAAGTTACAGTAAGTAATATACATGTCAGAATCATGAACACCAAGAAACGTCATCTTAAATCAAATCAGCAACACTTAACTATTCCAAAGGTCTGGAAATGAAAACGTACGGCAATTCCAAGATAAAAACAAACTACGTTAAGATGGAGCTAAGGCTGAGAGTATGTGTCAGTAAATTAAAGATATCAAATATTATAGGAATGTAACGGGTACTGTCAGGGTTCCCTCCCCACTCTAAACTCTAGGGTAAAGACGTGGGGACCCGCATTCAGAGCCCCTAAACTTATTTTTACCAGCTTAGGTTAAACCCCCCAAGGTACAAAATTCCCTGCACCCCAAGAAACGCTTCTCGCTGCCACCATCAAATGTCTAACAGGAATCCAGGAAAGGAATCACTTGAACTTCCCTCCCCCCCAAAATACCCCCTCAAGCCGTACACCCCCTTTCCTGGGGAAGCTTGAGAACAATCTCCCAACCAATTGGTTACACAGTGATCTAAAAACCCACCCCCTGGGTTTTAACACCATAGAAAACAGTCAGCTTCTTAAAAGAAGGATTTTATTAAAAATAAAGAAGGTAAAATCATCTCTGTAAAATCAGGATGGTAACTATTTTACAGGACACTATTTCCAAACTCAGAGAGATTTTCCCCTCTGGACAAAACCTTAAAGTTCCAGAAAACCATGAATAACCACCCCCCCCCTTTGCCCTTTCTAACACAGGGGATACTCCAAGCAAAAATAAACAGAAATCTATACACTATGCTATCTAAACTTACTTCAGAAAAGGGAGGTTTGATTTTCTGTAGGTTCCTTCTGTCTTCCAAGATCACCCTCTCTCAGACAAAGACACCCACTAAAACCTTCCCCCCTCCCAAAGTTTTAAAGTATCTTGTCCCCTTATTGGTCAGATGCCAGCCAGGTCAGGTGTCAGTCTGGCTACCTGCATTTCTTAACCCTTTACTGGAAAGAGGATTTTATAGCACTGCATCAGACCCTCTGCCCCTTCCCTTCATATTTATGACAGGTACTTACTGTGCAACCGAGCATTACAAACGCAGGAAATTCAGAGTTGTGGTTACACATAAAAGACATGCACCGTTAAGGCACCCAACCTTAACTCTGCCCTGGACTGATGCCATAGTATAACCATATGTTTGAGCTATGTTTTATTATAAAGACACGTTAGTGTTATTATGGTCCCTAAAGCCCATATAGTTCATACATGCACCGACACACATCTAGACATGTGAGCGTTCTAATTCTACACTGACCCCTATAATGTAGCCACTAAAAACACAGTACAGTACTCCAGCCTCTGAGTTCCAGGGAGAAACTTTTTAACAAAGGTTTGTTTCCATACACACGGCACTAATATCTCTATAGCAACTACAGCTGCCTGGCACCAAGCTCCAGAACAATACCCTTCAAGGTCTGTTGCACACACACCTCATCTAACTGCAGAATGGTAACATTTTAATGATCAGATTAAGTAGACATCACATAAAGAACAGTCTGGTACCTAATACTGCTGTGTAACTAATACATCTTCCTGTTACTGCACTGAGAATACAGGAGGTGGAAATCGGCCTCTCTCCAATAGAGCTGATTCACCCCAACTGCGGCTCCATCCCTGTATTCATAGAACAACACATAACACTTGTATTATTGATCCTTCTCACCCAGCCTTTCCTATGTCATACCACTATTTTAGACAAGATTTCTGAACTGCCCTTTTCACTAGGGAAAACGAGTCTGAACTGTTATTGAAATGAGATCTACAACTGCGGTGTGTGAACGTTTCTGTTAGGAAGTTAAAGGGCTGAAGAAACATGAGATATTCGTGCAATTGTGCAGGGACTAACTTTCATCTAGTTGTAACTTGAATATCACCTCATTAAATTACTTGGCATTCATGGACAAAGTGTTACTCCACCCTATCTCCGATCATCCACGTTTTTCAGCCAACAGTGCTTTCCCGCTCCGAGTTTAGAGAAGTGGGGGTAAAAATTGGGCTTATAATTGAACTCTGATTTCACCCTTCACTCTGGAGAGACGAGTCTCTTTGTAATATGTGGGGTAGAATGGTGCAGTTGCCTAAACACAAGGGCAAGAGCCAGGAATCCTTTTTAATCCCATCATCAACTCCTTGTATGATTTTGTGCAAATCATTCCTAGACTCATTTTTCCAATCTGTAAAATGGGGATAACATTACCCTCCCAGAGGTGCTGTGCTGTTAACTAGCTATTGTCCATACAGTGCTTTGAATATGACAAAACCTATGTAAGTATTAAGTGGTATTAAGCATAGGGGTATATCCATGTGAATTTGGGACAATGGTGTGTGTTTTATCTTTGTGGATCAGGGCTCTGCCACAAAATCCTCAAGAGGCAAAGAGAAGCTGGTTGTGACTAGCCATCCCCAAAGAACATAACATGTCTTACACTTTCTCTCTAAATATTCTCCATCCAGTGAGCCCTTATCTCTGAGACCAGGGAAGAGAGATTTAGGCACCTCAGGAACGTTTCTTGGGCTAAATAAATTACCTTATATGCATGTAGAATCCTTGATATTGTATCAGTCTCTGGCTCCCAGAGGTCTGTTCCAGGTAGGGTGACCGACAGCAAATGTGAAAAATCGGGATGGGGGTAGGGGGTAATAGGAGCCTATACAAGAAAAAGACTCAAAAATCGGGACTGTCCCTATAAAATCCGGACATCTGGTCACCCTAGTTCCAGGAGACATGAATAGGCAGGTCTAGGGATGGGGTGTGTGAATGCCGTGGTACCTGTTAGGGGGAGTGAAGAGAGCTGTGGACTAGGATTTGGGAGGTCTGCGCTACAAAGGGTCATGGGGCAGGATCCATAGCAGAGTTTCTGCTAGCAACAGGGGGAAGCCAGAGAGCAGGATGTCAGCGGGTGAGGGAAGAGCCACTGAAATGGGTTAGGAAAACTTCTGCAGGGGGTTTGGAGGGGAGGCTGCAGATGTTCTTATTTGCGCCGGAATGTGAGTCCTGTCTGCCTGTGTTACAGCCCCTGGTGCTGTTGCACAGGGCGGGGTCCCTGCCCTCACACCCTCCTATGGCTGGAGCATTTGTAGCCCTGTGGGACTGAACGGGAGGATTTCTCCATTACTGTGTTACAGAGAGAGAGGCAGCGTTGGCTGCAGAGACGCACATCAGAGCAGGGCCCTGGAAGTGAGCTGACGCATCCTTACCACAGGATGGCTCTGTGGGATCAGATCTGGCTCGGAGACTATAACCTGGGAGCCGGTGGGGGGCTCGGAGCAGGGCTGCTCCCCTCCTCTCTTAGAGAGCCAGGACAGGGCAAGACCTGCTGCTTTTCATGCCTTGCTTGCCAGGAGCACAGAGGGGAATATGTGTGTGTAGAAACTGGCCAGCGGGTGATGGGGCACGGGAGATGGGTGGAGGGACATAGGGACGGATAGAAGGAGGGATGCAGGGAGAACACAGAAGGGGCGGGGGGAGTCTGTGTGCATGATGATGGCTCTTCTCCTTGAGGGGATCCCCGAGGGGGTCATGCAGGGGACTCATCTGACTAGGGGTCTCCCTGACGCAGACTGGGCCCATGATGGGAGGGAACTGTGAAAGGGGCCAGCCTTGAGGAAGGCATGTTCCCTGTCTCTGGTGGCTGCTGTTTAATTACAGAGAAAGGCCCGAGCCACCACGTTTGGATCAGGTCTGAATGCCCTCTGCCGTTGGGCCCATCTCCGTAGAAAAGTGACACAAGGGAATGGGGTCCATGCTGCCAGGCAGGCTTGGACTGAGGATGAGAGAGGCCTGCATCCACCAAAATCTGGCAGGTTCCCTGGTCTGCATCTAGCCTTCAAGCCTAAGCCCCTCTCCATAGACAATGTCTCCTCACCCCATGCTGGAGAGGCTCTTGTCTTTTTCCTGCTCCTGGGTCCTTTTATATTCCTGCACAAGGAGCCATCCAGAGCCTACTGCATGAGATGGCCCATGGGCAGCAATCAGCGATGTGCCATCCTGCTGTTCGGCTGAGTTTGCCCCTGGCACCCAATTCCCAGTGAGCTGCCGGCCGGCTGGGCTCTGGCGTTCATAGTTGGTCATTGCCTTCTGGTTTTGTGCTGTCTTGGGGCAGGTTGCCTGGATGCCGCGGTGGTGAAGGAACTGATCAGACACCTGAAGAAGGGGAGCCCGACTCAGAGAAAGGATCTCCTCGCTGCTCTGGCGGAGGCTTTGCACATGTGGGCTGCAGTGCCCGAATCCAAGGTCACGGCTCCTGCTGAAACCGGACCAAAGGCCTCAGGCTCTGCCTTTTCCAGGTGCCAGTACCGCCAGTCCCAGTATGAGATGAAACACAACCAACACCACTGCTCTTTCTTTCTGTCCCAGCGGAGTGTGGTGGGTGCCCAGTCCAGGCTCATCGGGACCCTGGAGCAGCTGGCAGCCTCACAGGACCCCACAGATGACTCGGTCCTGTTTGCAGCCACCTGCCTGGTGTATCTGGATGCAGCCAATCCCGCTGCCCTGGAGGCACTGCTGAGGTGCCTGACCCAGGAGAACATGAAGAAGAAAATGCAGGTGCGGATCCTGCCTGATCACATAAGGAGAACTTGTGTCTCTGTCCTCTCCTCAGTCCACTCCGGGACCACTCATGAACTTTTCCCAGATGCTTTGCCCATTGGTTTCCATTACCTGGGGAAGATGAAAACAGAGGCGAGGTTGTCCCAGTCTTTTCCCTCACCCATGACTTGGTTCAGGATGGTGCTCCAGAGACACCAGTGCCTTGGAGTCTCTCAGTCTGTCTAGACAGGCACATCTGCTCAGCTGTGCCCCTCTCTGCATTCTCTGATGTGCAGCCGCTCCCCACCCAAAGGGTCTCCCTTTGCCAATGGTTGCCCCGGCTTTGGATGGGAGAATCTGTTACAGCGCAGAGTGCAAAACTCCGGGGGGGCGGGGGCAGGGGTTATTGATACACGGGTTTGAACATGGGGCCCAAATTCTTCCTCGGAGTCTGTGATCCTTCTCTCCCGATCCCCTGCAGGCTTTGCTCATGCTGGTGAAGCACGTGATGGTAGTCAGCGCCGATATCATCCAGGCCCTTATAGATCAGCTTCGCCATTCTCCAGTGTACAAGGTAAGGAGGCAAAGCTACCACCATCCTTATTCTCTGGGAGTCGGGACAGGAACGCTGCCCCACTGCCAGTGTTTCTTTCCCTCTGCCTCCACCCATTTCCATGGCCCTGTATTCAGGAGCCCCACTGCCGGCCTCCACCTGTCCATATGTAGGAGCCTGGTTACTCTGGCCATGTGTCCAGTGGCCAGCAGGTCTGGCTCTAGCTGTCCCCGTGTCTATGTATCTTTATCCACTTGCCCTAAGGGTCACGCCTAAACATCTGGTTGCTGTTGTCCTGGTGCCTAATTGCCCAGTGGGGCATCCACATCTCCTAGTCTTTTGTAATCGGAGAGACTCTTGGGTTCTCGTTTAGCGGGACACCTGGAGTGGGCTCCATTCTTCCTAGGATGGCACCACCTCAGCCTCCCCTTGTGGGCGAAAGGCACAGCAATGCCCTCTCCAGCTGGTGACACTGCCAGCAAGGATCCCTAGCCTGGGCACTTGCTTCCTGCAGCCTGGAGAGATGTGGCGTGACCTCGCTTGTAACAGAGCCCCTCCCGCTCCTCCCCAACACGCGCGCACAGACCCTTGCTGCTTGTGTTGCACCAAGGGCCTACGAGCGGCTGACCCAGTGCTTCATGCGCTCTCTTCATGCTGCTTCCCCACAGCATCGCGCTGATGCCGCCAATTTGCTGAGCACCATCGGGCTGGAGCCGATCCGATGGGAAGGCTTGGAAGAGGCAGTGTTCCAGCTGCTGGTGGAAAAGCTGCACCAGGAGCCGTTTCTGGTGAGGCTCGGGGCATGGAGGATTTAATCACAAAGAAATGAAATAGCAGAGTCCCTTTCCAAGAGAGTGCATCAGGGCCAGGAACCCACTCCCCTGGCTTTCCCTGCTCCAAAGAAGGGATCTTAATGGAGCTTCCACCCCAACTACTTCCCTCTCCAATGGGCCATCGGTATGGAGGATGTGCTAGTGAATTCACTTCCATTTAAACACGGGCCCAAGACACAGTCAGGATCCAAAATCCAGCAGTATTTGAATCTGGGGTTTAGCCAGAGACCAGCCAAGAGGTTTGGATCCAGATCACCAGCACCCAGAGCCAGGTTTTGGTTCTAAACTTAGTCTTGACCTTATTGTTCTTCACTCTGGATTCATGTGGGGTCAAGAAAACACTGAAAAGATGTTGGGGCTGAGGCTGACTGATAAAGACCCCCTCCCCCCCCCGCACACACAGCCCCATCCTCACCATACCGCCTGCTCTGAAATGTTCCCACCGCGGCCTGTGCTGCATCTCGTTCCCTGACCCACCTCTCCCTCCTGCTCACAGGTAGTGAGACAGACTGTGGCAATGGCTGCGGCAGCTCTGCAGATGAAGGGGCAAATCTGGGATGTTGTGGAGAAGTAAGTGGCCAGCAGAAGAGCCAGAGATCCAGCTCTCTCCTGCTTCTGCCCCACCACGCGCGCTGAACAAAGCCCAAAGGCCGCTGGCGTGGTCTGGGTTTGATTCCAGGATATTTTCCCCGTGCCCACATCTTTCGGAACCTGCCCGCTGGGCTCATTTTCCCTGGATCATTCACTTGTCTCCGTGGTCCCACGGTTCCAAGGCTTAGCCTTTCCTTCAGGCCAGATGGCTGCTGGTGGTGACTGGACTTCAAGGCGGAAGCCCAGGGAAGGCACAAACGTAGTGGCCTGGGTGGGACAGCCTTGGCCCTCCAGCCAGGTTCTTCCTCTTCCCCCAGTGTGTGTGCGGTGAAATGTAGCCACACCCAGAGTTACAGCTCAAGCCCTCAGGTTTGGGGCTGGGGAAATCACCAAAGTGGGGGAAGTTTCACTTTGGATGAGCTGAGACCACATTAAAAGACACGCCCCTCCCAAGCATCTCCTCCCAAAGGGCTTAATGTGCAGAGCAGCTCCCTCCTCACCTGCTCCTACTTACCTGGCTAGCAACAGCCGGAGGAAAGGCTGCAGCTCAGGCAGAAGGGGGGCGGCTGTCAGGGAGGCTGGGGGCTACCCCAAAGCAAGGAACCACCTAAGGCCCAGACCCAGGAACCCCACAAAATGTGGGCTGAGATGGCTGGAGACAGATAAGTGGATTTCTTCCCCTCCACGCACAAGGCTGGGGAAAGGATCAGACTTTCCCAGGCCTTTAACTCTCCGCTGTAATCTAAAGGGTAGCCAGCATAGGTGGGAAAACCAGGGGTTTAAAGGCCCACAGTGGTCCCTTATGTAGAGAGGATGGGAACTGCATCCCCTCACAGTGGAGGCAGAAGACAGAAGCGTAGTGGGAGTGCCTCCCTTTAAACCCGGCGGGAGGGGAGAAACAGCCTATTTTCTCTCCGGTAATGCCGTGTGCCTCGTGGCAGGCAGCTGAAGGAGAAGAGCGAGGTGAGCCGAAGACAGGCTGTGGTTTCCCTGGTAAGTCACGTTCTGTCCTGAACCACTAGACATGTCAGACATTCATTACCCTCGAAGCAGCGTGTGGGTGATTGGGAGGGGGCTGTGCGATCTCTCTCTGGGTCGGATCCCCACCTGCCTTTTCATCTGGCCATCGCTTCCCTGTGTTTCCAGCTCCAATCCCTTCTCTGCTTGCTGTCCAGTCTGTTCTGCCTCTCTCTGCCTTTCTCTTAGGTTCCTCAGACTAGGGCTCCACCCTTCCTATGTGACTTCCTTTAACTTGGGAACTATGTGTTAATCTCTTGGTACATCACCGCCTCCTTCTCTTGCCTGCAGCCTGTCTGCTTTCAGAGTTGCTTGGCCAGACCACAGCGAGGCTGAATGGCTCTGGAAATGGCCAGTTGGGTTGTGGAGCCTCCTGAAGGTACAAAATACAGCCTAGGCCACTGGCTAGTGAAAGCTGTTACCATCCAGTGGCCGGCTGGCTGGCTGTTCATTGTCTGCTGGACTCTGTCCACATCTCAGACCGCCTCCAGAACTGTCTCCTGCATTGGCAAAGTCCAAATATTGCCTGGACATGGAGACGGGCTGACCCCCCTCAGCCCTTGAGGTGACAGATCAGGACTGATCAGTCCCTGGTCAGGACTGAGGTGCGTTGGTGGAGCAACGTGGGGGATCTTGCACGGATGCAGCCCTTGCTGTAGCTGTTTTGGGAATGTAGCGGGGTGGTCACCCGCTCCTGCCTGGAAGGGGTTAAAACAGCGCTGGGAGAAGGCTGGGACAGGGGAAAAGCTGGGTTGATTGGGAGGCAGCCTCAGCTGTGGCCATGCCCCAAACAGACCCAGCTGACCCTGTAAAAGACTCTCTCTCTAGCCTGTTGAGAGGGAGGGACCTAGCTGCTGGGAGCATACCAAGGTACCTGAGGTGGAGCAGGGCTGGGGGAAGGCCAGAGCAGCTGGGGAGCTCCAGCCTGGAAACCCCCTAGGCTGCAGGCCTAGTTGAAGGCCAAAAGGGGTACTGGGGTTGCAGGGGGGCAGCCCAAGGGGTAGGCAGCGGCAGCAGGTCCAAACCCCCTTGCCGGTGATGAGTGGCATTTACGCTGCAGTCTTTCCCAGGGAACGGGGCTAGGTGATGACTGGCAGTGGCCATAGACTGAGGAGAGGTGGGGGTAGAGGGTTGGGGGTTCCCCAGGGAGACCCAGATCTGTGTAAGGTACTGCAGGTGGCAGTGCCTGGTCGAAAGGGGACACTGGGGTCCAGGAGGGACTCGGGGCCCAGCGGCAAGCGGGACACCGGCCTGCAGAGGGCGCTCCGGAGGCTGGAGCGCTAATTCCCTGGATGACCAGCAGGAGGCGCCGCAGGGGTGAGTCATCGCCCGGCTACAGGGAACAAACAGAAGCCTTTAGTCTCCAGAGCTGGCCATCTCGCGCCTCACACCAGCATTACAGTCACTCATTAAAATAGCCCTGGTGTAATGTTACTGTGCACTATAGACTTGTGCCAGTTATAACCACAGTGTGGTGCCCAATCAGCTTTGGAAACAAATCCTTCCGTTAGATTCTTTTATCAAACCACTCTGAATTTTGATCTTTCAAAATGCTCCGTGACGCTCTGCTTCCACGTCTCCTGTACTAGGGGGTCCTTGGTCTTCGCAATAAGCATGTGTTCTTTACCCTGCTGGAAATGCTGGAGCAGGACAGCAGTCCGGCTGTTCGCCTCCAGGTTAGTGATGTTCTCCAGCGATGTGTGTGGTTCTTGGTGTCCAGGAGCAAAGGCCTCACCTGTGTGTGTGTCACTTCTCACTGCAGGTCATTAGGGCGTTTTGCACCCTGGGAATGAACAACACGCATGTGCTGAAAACCCTGATGCTCATTGAACAGACAGATGAGGCTCTAGCCAGGTACAGTGCAGATTGAGGGAGCAGAGGTAATGAGGGAGCAAGGTGGGTTGAGATTTTGGGGGGTGAGGTGCCTCAGGGGTTGATTTGTTGGAGTTCTCCAAGTCACCTCTGCCTGTTTTGGGGTGGCTGGGCAGGTCTGTGAAGCACCAGGATTGAGGTGAATAAACTCAGCTGGACTGAGCTAGGTAAGAAATGGGCAAGGCATATGCCAGCCCAGAAGAAGTGCATGTTGCTTCAGGGAACACATGAAGGACATGAAAAGAGTGGCTTCCAAAGGCAGGGTGCACATCTCCACAGTGCGAGCAGAGGGCTAATCAAGGTCCAAGGGGGAGAAATTCTCCCCAGCGCCCCTCCTTTCCATCTCAATCTCTCATCGATCGTTCTGTTTTCTCTCTGGTTTTAGAGAATGTGCGAAAGCTTTGAAGATCCTCCAGAAGCTCCCCAGTACTAGAAGAGGCTTGGAGCGTCAGGTCTCTCAGCTCTCCTGAGGCCCCGCTGTCTGGGGGTGGCCTGCCGTTGTCTCTGAGCTCAGAGGGAGTAGCTAACGTGGAGAGAACATGGGGGATTTAAAACACAGGCTCTGTAGCTGGGGGTTCTTCCCGACTGTGTGTGTTTTGCATCTTGTCTCCTAAGAGCGCTGGGAGGTTGAAATATTCAGGGGTATGTGTGTGATATCAATATATTTTGTGTGTGTGTGTTCATTCGTAGAGCCTGTTTCTCCATTCCTAGAGGCAGGGGGCCATCCTCTTGGTACCATGGCCAGCAGCCATGGTCTCTCACTTGGCAGGAAATAGAGTCTGCTACCCACACCCCATGCTAGATAGTACCTGGCTACGCTGATTGATTTCAGTGGGACTACGCACTGAGTGAGGTGCTACTCAAAGGGAGTGACTGGGGGGGATAGAATCAGCCCTTCATTTATAATCTGCATGTGAATGGGACCCTCGGATCCTGCGGTGAGGGGCTCTGTCTGAGAACCTGTATGGACCCATCCATCTGCCAGCCTGGAAGCACCTGTACTAATGCCCCACCTCCTGGGCTGGTGCCACCATTGGCCTGGCCCCAGTGCTGCTGGCCTGGTGGTGCTGGGCAGGCCCTGCTCCTACAGCCTGGGGGTGCTGCCTACAGGGACATGGCTGTGGTGGTGCCGACCCGGTGCCTCTGCCTAGCAGCACTGCTGCTCCTGTCCTTCCAGGGGCTGAGGACAGTTGCTTCCCAGAGTCTGCAGCAGCTCCCCTTGCTAGGCAGGAGGTGTGAGGGCCACTGATGAAAATCAGGTGGTCACCTTACAATTCAGAGATGACATCCAGGCGAGGATCGTATTGCCTGAGTCTATAGTGTGAGGGGTGGGTGAGGGGAGCACTGAACGTGGGGCATCTGCAGCATGCGAGAGAAGCTGTTCTGAGAGAGACCTCCCAGGGCTGCACATTAACATCCAAAGAACCAGTCCAAGTGCTTTGCAAAGTATTCACTGCTGGGTTAAAGGCGATTGCATCCCCCCCTGCAATGGAGTGTTCCACCAGGAAGAAACCTCCATCTATACCCTCATTAAGTGTTGGACTCCTCCAGCCCTGAGTGGGTGATATTAAATTAGCTGCAGCCCTGAGCTCTTCACTGTAGCTGTTGCATTTTCTTCTTCCCTAACGGTGGGGCTGGATTTCCTTGTAGCTGCTGCCAGGGTTCACGGAATTAGGAAGTGTGGGGGTTTGGTCAGTGACTTCAGGAGGTTCTATAACCCTGTACTCTGGGCTGCCGTCTGCTGCATTGTTCCCAACCACCTGAGACAAAGATGAGCTGAGTTCAGTACAGAGAGATAGATGCACTAAGAGCCCACCTTAATCAGACCGTAAGTGCTGCTGTTGGGGGGGGGATGCTGGGCTGGAAAGGAATGACTCTTCTTGGGACCCATCCACCTGATGAGGGCAGTGAAGGCCATGTGCATAGGTCCTTACACACCTAGTGTAATAAAGACACTTGTTTGGAGGGCAGCTGGTCAGAAGGGGTTGATTCGCAGTGAAGGGCATGTGCATAGGTCCTTACACACTTATCTTAAATAAATATGGATCTGCCCATAGGACTCAGGTATTTCTATCCATCCCCCCCATTGCCATATTCTGAGTGGGTTAGCGGGCCTTTTGATCGAAGATACAGCCATGTAGCAATTCTCAGCAGGGCGGCCCTAGAATCTCACCATCCTCAAAGAACCCCGAAATCCCTGCCCCCTGGGTCTGATTGATGGCCAAATACCTCCAGGCACACACCTGAAAAGGCAGGAACAATTTTGCACTTAAATTGTGCTTGCCATACTATGCTATGCTTGCTTACACAAAGCATCCAACAGTTGCTGATGCATGTACCTAATTTGTGTGCACAATTGCTGTATTGTTCGGGCAAACTCAGCAGGAAGATTTGGAAAGTCCAGTCCATTGGGATTCATAGGTAGATAAAAATGCCAATGAGATGGGGAGGAACTGATATAAGAGCGAGCCTGTGATGGGGTGTAAAACCCCCACACTAGGCAACAAGGGGTTAAGGGATTATTTTGGGCTCAGCCAGCCCTGCCCCGCCACACCTGTAGCATATGCTTCATCTGCTGGAGGAATTAAAAGACAACAAATTAGTTTATTTGGAAAAAGAATGAGGAGCACTTGTGGCACCAGAGACTAACAAATTTATTTGGGCATAAGCAGAAAATACAGTAGGAAGATATATATATATATACACACACAATTAACATGAAAACATTGGGGTTGCCATACCAACTCTAACGAGACTAATCAATTAAGGTGGGCTATTATCAGCAGGAGAAAAAAACGTTTGTAGTGATAATCAGGGTGGCCCATTTCAAACAGTTGACAAGAAGGTATGAGTAACAGTAGGGGGGGAAATTAACATGAGGAAATAGTTTCAGTTTGACCCATCCACTCCCAGTCTTTATTCAAGCCTAGTTTAATGGTGTCCAGTTTGCAAATTAACTCCAGTTCTGCAGTTTCTCGTTGGAGTCTGTTTTCAAAGTTTTTTTTTTGGTTGAAGAATTGCCACTTTTAGGTCTGCAATTGAGTGTCCAGGGAGATTGAAGTGTTCTCTGACTGGTTTTTGAATGTTATGATTCTTGACGTCTGATTTGTGTCCATTTATTCTTCTGCGTAGAGACTGTCTGGTTCAGCCAACGTACATGGCAGAGGGGCATTGCTGGCAAGCAGACCTGCAGCTCACAGCTCTAGCAAAGCAAAGCCTAAAGGCTCTGGCATAGCTGCCCATAGGGGCCCTCCCTGAGGGAAGGGAGGACCCACCCCAGAGACAACGCAAAAGGGAAGTATCCTGTGGACCTTTGTAACTTCCTCTTGCTTATTTTGGTTTGGATTTCCCCACCAGGGGAAAGCCTGGAACTAAGATGACCCCAGGAGGGGAAGAGGCTCATGGGGGACAGCCTTAATTTTTGGTTGCTAGACTACTGGTAACCTGGGCCCTGGGTTGGAGCCCAGTGGAATGGGAGGGCCTGGGCTCCCCTCCCCACAACCCCCTTGGCAGTCAGGGGTTGCAGTCATGACTGCTAGGCCATGCTCCCCAACCAGACCCCAGGCAAGGGCTGTCACAGAGCCACTATATAAGAACACTTCAATATAAGCTTGACATCACCTAACAATTCCCCTGTGCTGGGATGACCTTCCAACAGTGAGATCAGCTGACTTTGGGGCAGCTTTGCTTTGACGGAGGAGTACAGTTGGGGAGACTCTTGCCCATTGATCTGAATAGAGTCCCCCTGAATTTACATTGGGGTGAATGGAGCATTGAGCCTAAGATATTTAGGCCTTAGTGCATGCTTCTTACAATAGAAAGGCACATTCCCTGAGCCCTGCGGGCTGGTAATAGCAATACGCCACAGTGGGGGTGACATCAGTGAGTTACTGGCAGCTGATAGCATGAAACCAGTTGCACGCCCAACATGTGTGCAGCAGTAGCCTCCTCATAGGCACCCTGTGGTGGGTTGCTGTGCTGTTTAACACGTACTGTCACTGCTGAACCCAAGTAACCAAATTATTTCCTGTGTGGATCTGAGCTCCTCCATTCTGCAATTTCTCTTGCTGGAAATGAGTCAGCGGGACGCTCTGATGCAATTCAGTAAAGTTATGGGGAACTGTTCCCTGTTGAATTCTCCAGCATCTCTGACATGATGTGAGGTAGGGTGACCAGATAGCAAGTGTGAAAAATCAGGACAGGGGGTGTGGGGGGGGTAATAGGAGCCCATATTAAAAAAAAGCCCCAAATATCGGGACTGTCCCTATAAAATCGGGACATGTGGTCACCCTAATGTGAGATCCTGTGGGCTGCTGGGCTGAGAACACCTGGAACATGGTTTGTTTACAAGCGCAGACATCTGGTGCTTCCTAGCGCCTGGAGAGCTGACCTGCACATCGCCATGGTTTGGTGACCAGGTTGTGTCTGGCCAAGGATCCAGCGTTGTATATCCTGGTGGGTGCATGAATCATAGAATCATAGAATATCAGGGTTGGAAGGGACCATAGGAGGTCATCTAGTCCAACCCCCTGCTCAAAGCAGGACCAATCCCCAATTTTTGCCCCAGATCCCTAAATGGCCCCCTCAAGGATTGAACTCACAACCCTGGGTTTAGCAGGCCAATGCTCAAACCACTGAGCTATCCCTCCCCCCAAAAAGTTTTTCACCCCAGATGGGACTCGAACCCACAATCCCTGGCTTAGGAGGCTAGTGCCTTATCCATTAGGCCACTGGGGCTCTATATGGTGCAAGTCCAGGAGTGCTCATGACCATCCCTGGCGTAGATCTGAGAAATTCTACCTCCAGTCTCCACCAAGCAGAATCCTTTTCTATCTTTATTTATTTCACTGTCCCTCTTTAGATGGCTGTAGTTGCTGCAAGAACGTGGGAAGCAAATGAACCTGTAACTGGAGCTGGGTGAACAATTCCTACTGACTCATTTGTTTGGTTACTTTAGCCTTTCTTCCATGACTAGATCAGTGGGTTTTTTAAAAAAAATTGTTAATCAAATATTTTCTAATAAGAATTTTGGTGAATAACTCTTGGTCTGTAGCTTATGCATGAGCAATTTGTTGCAACGATTCAAAATTTTAGCTATTTTGATTGGACAGGGGGGTCACCTTGTACATTTCTACTCCTTGACTGGATGAGCATGGCCTTTGCAGTGTTTTCTGAGGTGAGTGGTCGTAATTGCAAATTCAAAATGTGCTTTCTGTCAATATTCTGCAGCATTTGCTTAAAGTTCACTCTCGAGTCAAAGATTCCTGGTAGTAAACTTGATACCTGGAATATTTGCAGAAAGCAAATGCTAAAGGGACATGAACATAGAATCATCAAAGATTAGGGTTGGAAGAGATCTCAAGAGGTCATCTAGTCCAACCCCCTGCTCAAAGCAGGACCAACCCCACTAAATCATCCCAGCCAGGGCTTTGTCAAGCTGGGCCTTAAAAACCTCTAAGGATGGAGATTCCACCACCTCCCTAGGTAACCCATTCCAGTGCTTCACCTGTCTGAAGCAAAATAATTTTAAAGTTTGAATGAGTATCTGCAGAACATTGATTACATTATTTGCCCAGTTCTACCTCTGACATTGCACCTTCCTAGGACAGAATTTAAGACCTACTATGATCTGCCTTACCAACTTGGTAGGTTGATGTTGTCGTCCCTCTGCATAGATTCTCCTGCAAGAGCTGGATGAGACAGAAAATAGATCAGAACAAAGTTACAGCAACAGGTAAGGAGGCAATTGCTGATTTAACAGCTACACAGATCTAAATGGCAGGACTCCCCTCTAACTTCAGATGCCAACCCAAACTCCATCTATTAATCATAGACTCTCAGGGTTGGAAGGGACCTTAGGAGGTCATCTAGTCCAACCCCCTGCTCAAAGCAGGACCAATCCCCAATTTTTGCCCCAGATCCCCAAATGGCCCCCTCAAGGATTGAACTCACAACCCTGGGTTTAGCAGGCCAGTGCTCAAACCACTGAGCTATCCCCCCCGACACTGGCAATTTTTTGGGGGGGCAGGAGGAGGCAGGGCCACAAGGTCTTCAGCAGGGGGCCTCCAGACCTAGTCCACCCCATCACAGGGGTCAATAAAAGTATCTAGATAGATAATTTGCATGCCATGAGCGATTAAATTAGTTTCTTAAACTAAGAACCCCTCAGCAGTGTTAAAGCAAAAATAATTTCTCAAGTGCATGGATCATGTGATAGTCAGCAATGCTGATCTCTTGATATAACCTATAAAAAAGCATATGAGGTCTCTGTTAAGGTTTTGCATTAGGCTACAAGTTTGATAAAGTTTGGTACATATCACGGCTTCTGGCAATCTGGACACTGACAATTTTCCCTTGCCTCCCAGACACAGCCCTCTGAACTAATCTTGTTCTTCTCCTTAGACTTGTTGCAGATGTAGCCGTCTGAAGAGAACCTGACTTGGAACAGCAGCTAACTCCAACCCCTTGGCACAACAGCCTACCTCAAAATGACTCTTCATTGTCAGCCAAATCGCCCATAGGAAATGTACTGTCCGATTGCACAGGAGTGGTCCAGTGCACCACAGCTTACAGTTGCTGTGCTGGAATATTTGGGGAAATTACTGCAGAGTACTCTAGAGGATTTGTTTAGTAACGGCTGGTCCCATGGGGCTGATTGACACGGAGATGATCCAACTGTATCCATACATAACTAATCCCAGGCTGATCAGAGCTGAATTGGCTCACCAGAGCTCTCAGCCACGCTCCTATGTAGTGACACATTAAGTGAGAGGAAGTGAAGTCTTGGGAGTGTAACACATTCAGGGCCAGATTTTGGTGCCTTTACTCACATAGAGTGTAGGGTGACCAGACAGCAAATGTGAAAAATCGGGACGGGGGTGTGGGGGTAATAGGAGCCTATATAAGAAAAAGACCCAAAAATCAGGACTGTCCCTATAAAATCGGGACATCTGGTCACCCTAATTGAGTGGCACCTTCCTCCATAAGTAGGCCCTTTTAAATCCATGATGAGCTACTTGTGGAGTAAGCTGCTACTCTGTGTGAGTAAGGGTACCTGAATCTGGCCCTCATGCAGGGATGTAGGCTGAACACCATCACCGGAGATATTTATAGCTGTGGACAATGTTGCACACGGTCGCTCATGTATGCCAGACATGCTCTTGTCTTTCTGCCTAGCTAATCAGGGTGTGTTAGGGTGACCAGACAGCAAGTATGAAAAATCGGGTCAGGGGGTGGGGGATAATAGGAGCCTATATGAGAAAAAGACCCAAAAATCGAGACTGTCCCTATAAAATCGGGACATCTGGTCACCCTAGGGTGTGTGATGGGGTGTACTCCCCACACTGGCTCTGCAAGAGCTGAATTAGGACAAGTGGGGCCCCATCCGCCAGCTAGGCTGCAAATGGGGGAGATTTAGGCTGGTGGCAGCTAATTTGAGAGAAGATCACCTGTGAGGAACAGGCGGGGCCTCTACAAAGCCAGAGAAGGGGGCTGCAGGGAAGTAGTTGTCAGTCACTCCCTGGGTGGAGGGAGTTTGGGCTGGCAGACCCAGGAGAAGATAGGAGAGAGCTCAGGGAAAGGCAGCAGGGTTCAGGAGGGAACAGACCTTGGCTGCTGATTAGAGGGTCCCTGAGCTGGAACCTGGAGTAGAGGGTGGGCCCCACACCAGTAGGCCCCCGTGTCTCCCAGGGTCAGGTTCTTCATAGTAACAGGGAATGTGTGGTGGGTGTGATTGTCTCTGATGGAGACTCTGCCCTGTTTCACCTTGTCCGCTGACCCTGTGGTCTTGATTCTGATGCTGCTGGAACAGATCAAAATTCCTGCCCTGCACCAGAATTTTGCACAATCCTCCTCATCTCTCTCATACCATCACCACTGCACAGACACTGATCTGCCCAGGAGCCTTGTGCTGCCCTGGGGCCTGTCACTGCCCAGCAGCCTGTCAGAGACAGTGAGAGACACAAGGAATCACTTCTTTCTAAACAAACACAACATGCCCCCAGTGCCCTGGGGAATGTTGTGGTGACATCTGAGCCTTTGACCTGTGTGACCAGAGGAGAAGAGCTTGGCAATGCTGAGAGATGGAGGGACCCAAATCCTTGCCCGTTGGGCAATAAAACCCCTGAGTAGACAATCTCTCCTCCTCCCACGCAGTTGAGGGCAGACATCCATTACTATTCCCCGCCTCTAAGACTCCATGATGTGAAACTGGGTAAGTGGGATCCCTGTTCTTGTTTTTTCATGCTGGCTGGAGACTATTTCATCATCACGAACTCCAGGGAAGAGAGACGCTAGTGGCGTGTCCCCCCGCCAACTCCTAATTACTGAGCCAGAGAGAAGTATCTGCTCTGCAATGAGAGAACGTCCCATTCTCCTGGCGACCGGCGCTTAGAGCTATTGTGGAAAATGGGCTTGCAGGCTGCTGCCCTGTCTGGATGCACTCAAACTCCTGCTGACAAAAATAGAGCATTGCAGGAAGAAATCTGTGGGCAAACTCTTCCTTGCCAAACAAAGACCCTAGGACCCTGCTGTTCTCCCCTGCTGGGTTAGGACGTTTTTGGTGCCTTACAAATGTAAAGCGCCAACCTGCAGTACAGGTGCACTCTGGAAAAAACGCCTAGTGAATGAGCAGCTTTATTTCCTGCATAAACAGTAATGAGCAGTTCAAATGACACCTGGCCCACCAGAGAAACAGGTACAAAATCCCAGTCCCCAGGAGCAGTGCACTGGGGCTCCTGCAGGTTTATTGGAAGCCTCAAGGACCATTCCTGCAATTCCTCTTCCATTCTCAGCAGCCGCTCTCTGATAACACACACGCCTGAGGAGGAACAACGCCGGATGTTTCTGCTGGTGCATTTGCAGCTCATTGCTGCCTTACCTGGGAAAAGCATCCAACTCAGAATGGGGAAAATCCTCATTGTTCTGCCTCCCCTCACAAGCTGGTGGGATGTCAACTCCAGGTGAGTCTCTCTCCAGGAAAATCTTCTGTGTTTGTGTTACTAAGAAGAACTGGGCCCCTCTTTCTTCAGTAGGAGTTTGCAATGAAACTCTGTGGCTGCCTAACCACTTCCTTCGTTGGAAGGGTTCTCAGTGTCTCACTTCTCTTGGGAAAGGCTGGGAGGGCAGTAACGCTGACTGAGGGCTTGTCTACACTACAAAATTAAGTCGACTTGAGTTAAGTTGACATACAGCCACTGGTGTAATTAAAGCTCATGTCCACACTTGCTCCTTCTGTCGGTGGTGCAAGCACGTTGTCACCAGGAGCGCTTCCACTGACTGAAGTGGGGCATTGTGGGACACTGAGAGCTGGAGCTCTGGGGCTAACGGCCTCAGTTGAAGGTACAGGGCTCACAGCTGCCTCCCCCGCTGTCAGTGCCAGGGCAGGGGCTCACAGTTGTGAGCCTGGTGGACTGCTCAGGTTGTCAGCACCGGGGGTGGGGGAAGGGCTCAAGCTGTGAGCCCCATTCAGAGCTGTCTACACAGATACTGCATCACCCTAACTACATCGACATAAGCACTATGCCTCTTGTGGAGGAAAAAATCCACCTGGCAGGAAATAAATCAATGGGGACACAGCTCCTCCGTCTGATAAATGATTGGTACAAATGAGTGCTTTCATCCTCAAATCCTTATTTTTATTGCATCTACAGCACACACACAAAATAGCACTAGTTGAGAGCACCCCAGATATAGTTATCCAAAGTCTGAGGTGGTGTCCAGTGGCAGTAGCAGGTCTCCAGTGGCCAGCCTTCCTCCTAGCCACTGGGAAGATTTATCGGTGACTAATCTTTTTTAGGACATTTTTTTGGGGAAAAATGTCAGTTCTATGACCAGCACTGCTTTGCCCTCTGTCCACCTATCACAGCTTGCCCATAGGGATTGTAAGCACTTTGGAAAAGGGACAGGCTCATATTTTTTATTTGTACAACTTTCAGTGCAACTGGGCCCTGATCTTGATTTGGGCTTCTGCGTGCTGCTGTACTAGAAATAATTAGCAAAGAAAAACTATACTTAGTGGCAGGTAATATTGCATCAGGACACCTCCCCTCCTCCCAAAACCTTTAAAGCATGGAAATAAAAAGATGTATTTTGCATTCCTTTCCACTTTCACATTGCCTACCCTTGTAGCCTAATGCAAAACCTTAACAGAGACCTCATATGCTTTTTTTTGGTATAGGTTATATCAAGAGATCAACATTGCTGACTATCACATGACCCATGCACTTGAGAAGTTATTTTTGCTTTAACACTGCTGAGGGGTTCTTAGTTTAAGAAACTAATTTAATCCCTCATGGCGTGCAAATTATCTATCTAGATACTTTTATTGACCCCTGCGATGGGGTGGACTAGGTGTGGAGGCCCCCTGCTGAAGACCTGGTGGCCCTGCCTCCCCCTGTACCTCCCAAAAAGCAGAGAAGTCCTCCAGGTGGCCTAGAGTGGCTGCAGAGAAGCAGCCAATCAGAGGGGCTGCTGGAGCAACCAATCAGGGGCCAGAAGGGCCATAAAAGAGGCAGCAGCAGAGGCGGAGCAGTATGTTGCCTGGAGCTTGAAGATGGAGGACTGGGTAACTGGAAGAGCAGCAGGACCATGAACAGGTCATTGTGGACAGGCTGAGCTCAGGGGACTGAGACCAGAACTTAGCTAGACCAGGCAAGGGTACCGTGATGGACCCTGCCGGTCTGGTTGAAGACTGAGCCCAGGCAAGGGCTGCCGTAAGGACACCAACAGTGGGTATTGAGCTGGGCCCCTGTTGGGCTGTTAAAGAAGGCAATGCCTCTGGGGATGAAGCCTTGGTGCTAGGGCCCCATACCAGGACCATGAGAAGGAGAGATTGTATACCCTGGAAGGGGGGATGGTGTGTGTGACTTGGCCGGAGGGCTGAGTTGCTGATACAACCAGTGGCCTGGGGGGGGGGGGCACTCATGAGAGGCGGGTGCCACCCTGTTGTAAGAATTCAAAGAAAGGCAGGCTCACACCCAACTAAAAAGTGGGGGGCCTGTGTAGGGTGACCAGATGTCCCGATTTTATAGGGACAGTCCCGATTTTGGGGTCTTTTTCTTATACAGGCTCCTACCCCCACCCCCTGTCCCAATTTTTCACATTTGCTGTCTGGTCACCCTAGGCCTGTGAGAGGTAGGGGCTGCCCTGTGAAAAAATGGAGTAATTGCAGGCACGCATTGGCCAGAAGGGAGCACTCACAAGAGATGGGTGCTGATGCTGTTACAACCAATGTTCCCTCTAATTTTTGACAGGCCGTGTGCACAAAAGATTTCTTCTATGCAAATTGTTGTGCTTCTGTGCAAATTTTTGTGCGCGCGGTGTTTCGCCGTGTGCGCGGGGTTTAGGATCTGTGTGCGTGCGCACATGCGCACAGCTTAGAGGAAACAGTGGTTACAACCCCACTCCTTATAGTAAGTGAGCGTTTCACAGATATTAATTAATTTACTCTCACAAAATCCCTGGGAAGTAGGGAAGTAGTAGTACTTCTGTTTTGTAGATGAGGAACTGACACACACAGAGATAAGTGACTTGCCCATAGTTACAGAGGAAGTCAGTGGGAATTGAATCTAGATCTTATACACCTTAGCTCAGCACCTCAAACACAAGCCAGATGTTCTTTTTTATGATGCTTTTGGTTTCCAGGGTCCTTTGTTTCCCACGGTTCACAGCAACGCATGAAATTCAGGGCTGGGTCCAGCTATTTATTAAGAAGTGCAGCAATTGTTCAGTTGCTTTTGGACCCTCTCACCTGCGTTGGGCTTTCTGTAGGAAGCCTGATTAACACTGGTCATGCAGTATAAATGACTGATGCCGGTGAAACATACTTTATAATAATCCATTGTTTCTGGATGGTCACAAATTCCTTTTGCAAGAAGAAAGAGGCTTAAGTCTGGGGTAGTTCATGCAAGAAAAATAAACAAAATTTTCATGCCATCAATCCATACTGCAGGGTGAGGGAAAGATGGTGGTTAGGAAGCCTGCCTAGCATAACATATTACACGCAAAAAACTACATTAAAAGAATACTAAGGTTGCAAAATCAAGCAATCAAAAGTTAGGAGATGCGAGGATTAAGGTGGTCTGTGCAACTGGAAGAAATTTTTACTGAGCATGTACAAAGATGGATTTTGCAAAGGCTTAGAAATTGGCCCAATTTGGCTGGATTTTCTCATCAACAGCAAAGGGCACGTCCCTGATACACGGGCCACCGTCTGCCAGATTTCAAGTCCCGGCTCCAAAGTGTGGCGGCACTAGAGCTTCTCAAAGAAAAGGGAGAGAGACTTTTTTTTTAACATTGCCACATAGCATAGTTATCCCTAGCCTTGTTCTCAGAAATATCTGAACTGTTTGGTTGAAACTTTAAAAAACCAAAAAAACCAAAAAATCATTTTGAGGTAGACAGCTGGCATGGAAAATTTAAAATTCAAGTTTGGCAAAGTTATAAGCAACTAAAAGAGGGTCTTATAATGGGAAGTGTTGGGGAGGCAACCTTAATAATACCATCCCCCCCAATAACGCATAGATACAGCTCTGAGGGCCATATTCCTCACTGTGCAATTCTCCTCTCTACAGATGGTGATCGCCCTGTGTCCAACAAGTTCAAAATTCAGTTCCGTGGGTTTTAAGTTTCTGTATGAAATCAGGCTGGGATGTAGGTGCCGGATCTCCTTTGATTCCAGAGCCTGATAGATTTAATCACAAGGACACCTGTGAGCATATAAATGATCTTTCCATCCATCTCTCCGATGCCTAGGTCTGTGTCCGGTTTACCTTGCTGTCAGACGTGGTGACAGGGGGAACTACCCTCTCCTGAAATGGAGGAAACTCCTCCTGCAGGCAGGTTTGCTTCGTGGTCCTGCTAAGCTCCCTTTTTGCATCAGGTGTATGATACTCAAACACAGACACACCGTTTCTCTCTGGTCCTGCTGAACAGATCCTGGGGAGTTTCATTGTCTGTAAGCCCAGCCATTGGCTCTTTGAACTCACTCCTCACAAGATAACAGCAACTGTTTAATTCCATCAGGCCACCTGTCCATCGTACAAACCAACAGACTCCAGTTCCAGGCTGAGTGTGTCCATCAGTCCTCTGCCTACAACAGCTGCTGGAATTTTTACAGGTTAGATTTGCTTCTAAACCCCGTTGCTTCAGATTTTGCCAGGTAGGGCTCAAGCAGCTGGGATAAGGACTATGCAGCCCCCCATCCTCACTCTGCCTCATATCCAGGATTAGTGTTTGGACGGATTCTTCACAGCGCTGTACAGGGTTTCCTCAGGGGGATTGGCTGGGCGTGTTGTCTTGGGACGCTTCACCATGTTGGCATAGATGGGCTGCTGGTCAGGGGTGGAAATCGTCACAGTGGCATAAGAAACCTCTTCTGACTCTCCTGAACCCTGAAATAAAAACCTCATTGATCAGAGGGAAGAAGCTAGAATAGGAGCCCAAGTATCTGCAGCTGAGCAGACCCTGGCTTCACGAACTTCAGCGGGTCCCTTTAACCAAGTGACTTGTCTGGGCTGTGTATTGAGGACTTATCTCTGAGATCCTTAAAGTACCTGTGGACGGGTGCATTGCCCCTTTCAGCCAAAGCAGTCTGAGTGCGATCGGGAAGCCCTGCCCTGCGGCTGAGCTATATAAACAGGAAAAAGAAGCAAGAGGGAGAACAGGGAACTGAAACGCAACTGCACGTAGGCTAGCCCAGGCCCTAGGTCGCTAGTCTGACTAAGCTTTGCACAGAGTAAAACGGATTTATTTGGGGTTTGGACCCCATTGGGAAGTGCTGGAGACAGGAGCACTTCTTAAACTGTTTTCAGTTAAGCCTTCAGCTTTTGGGAGACGTGGTTCAGACCTGGGTCGGTGTTTGCAGCAGGCTAGCGTGTCTGGCTCAACAAGACAGGGTACTGGAGTCCCAAGCTGGCAGGGAAAACGGGCTCAGAGGTAGTCTCAGCACATCAGGTGGCAGTCCCAAGGGGATCTCTGTGACCCAACCCGTCACACTCCCCTCCCCCGTACCTGTGATATTACACCTCCCTAGGACAGAATTTAAGAGGTGATGTTACCAGGACATATTACGATTTGCCTTACCAAATTTGACAGGTTGATTTTCTTGTCCCTCTGCACAGATGCTCCTGAAAGCGCTGGATGAGACAGAAAAGAGATTGAATTAGAGCCAAGTTACAGCAACAGGTAAGGGGGTAACTGCGGCTCTCACAGCTTTGCAGTTCTAAGTTGCAGGGGTGACCTGTAACTGTGTTTCAAGGGACACACACACTGAGCCCAGAAGACCAGACATTTATCAAAACTGCAGTGCCACAGTAAATCCAGCCCATTGAGTCTAGGTTAACTCCGTGCTGCCCTGCCACTGATCCAAAAGGAAATGGGTCTGTTCTCTAAGTGCTAACTGAGATCCGGCCGACTGCACCAGTCAGTGACCTCTTTCCATTACCTGCACAATACAGCCCTCTGAACCAAACTCCAGCTTCTCTTTAGACTCAGTGCAGACCTAGCCCACTGAACCAAACCAAACGGGCATGTCAGCATAAATCCATCCACTCAATACAACCAAACTTGAAAAGATCCTTCGGTGCTAGCAAAAGCTCCCACATGAAAATGGTCTATTCTACAGGACTGGTCCAAAATGCCACAGCTTACAGCAGCTACGCTCCATTGTCTGAGGCAATCACCATAGTGTGCTGTAATGCTTTAGTAACAGCTGATCCTGTGGAACTGACTGACCCTAAAATGATCCATCGCTATCCACACACTGCCAGATCCTGGACTGATCAGAGCTCACCTGAGCTCTCAAACCACGCTTCCATGTAGTGACACAATAGGTGAAAAGGAAGGAGACCTTGGTGTTTAGGGTTAGACTCGGACACCCTTACTTAGGGTAGCACCTTTACTCCATAGGGAGTCCCACTGACTTCAGTGATGGAGTAAGCAGCTACACAGCATGAGGGTGTGTGTTTGTGTGTGTGTGTGTGTGTATATATACAGTTTAGAGCGGGGCAAATAATGGATAGAGGGAAGCTGGTAACTTCAAAACATTGAAATAACTTTTTATTTTCAGGTTAAATTAAATGTTTTGTTTAGATAAAATTTTAACGCTTCTCTTCAGTTTTGACCATTTTCAAAATTTAACTGGTTTTTACACAAATTTTGAAACAAGAATTTGTTTCAAATTGAAAAACCCAAATATTTAGTTTTGACATTTTAAAATTAAATAGATCAGTTGTTTTGGATGTTTAGGGTTGTTTTCCGCCCCCTGAATCAATTCGACATGACTTGGCAAAATGTTTTGGCATTGCTGAGTCTGCATTTTTTCACTGAAAAATAGTTTTGGTGGTAAAACTTTGCCCAGCTCCAACAGAGAATAGAACAAACACCATAACCAGAGTTATCTGCAGTTTTGGACAGTGTTGCACATGGGGCTCTCATGCATTTCAGACATGCTCTGTTGAGGTCAGCAGGGTGCAATAAGCAGAGAAGTCACTAAGGCCTGGTCTACACTGGTGGGGGAGGGATCGATCTAAGTTGCACAACTTCAGCTGCATGAATAAGGCAGCTGAAGTTGACGTACTTAGATATACTTACTGCGGTGTCTTCACTGCGGTAAGTCTATGGCTGATGCTCTCCCGTCGATTCTGCCTGCGCCTCTCGCCCTGTTGGAGTACCAGAGTCGATGGGAGAGCGCGTGGCGGTCGATTTATTGTGTCTACACAAGACGCGATAAATCAACCCCTGCTGGATCGATCACGGCCTGCGGATCCAGCCGGTATGTAGATAAGCCCTTAGTGGCAGGGGCGCTGGAACAATGTGTATAGCGAGGGGAGTGAGAGCCATTGAACCAAACTGTAAACCCTGTATATGATGGAAACCACTTCAAGCCATGGGGTGCGGCAGCGCCCCTATTTCCAGCCCCTCTGCTTAGTGCAGTTCTGGACTTTCCCATTTGGGGAAAAGGGAGGGAGGGAGAGAAGCAGCAAGGATCAGCAACACGACTCATTGGAAGACACATGCAGGATTTCACGTACCTTTTTTCCTCCTCTTGGACATTCTCACCAACATCACAGCAGCGAGCAGAAACAAAATGAGAACCAGCAGGACGCATGGTATCAGGATGTGGAAGAGGATGTATTGGTCTGGGACCCTACTGGAAAAAAGAGAAAATGTCTGTTTCCACACTTTCTCCTTCAACTGCGAATTCAGCCAGGGTCAACTGTTTGCACCAAGCCCGCGGGGTCCAGCAGATTTATATCCTAGTCCGGGCTAAATCTAACTCAAGTCACCTATACAATGAGTTTGGCACCTGTACCAAATACAAATGTGAGTAGCCAGCAAGATGGTGCAGCCTGTAGGAAGAGTCTGATGTAGCAGGCATGGTCTGTGCCCTGTGCATGTGGGGGAGCGAGACACAGGCCAGGGCTTGGTGTATTGGAGGAGATCAAAGTCACTTTTATTTTTAACCTGCTCTAGCTGTATCAGCACCTTTATTCATAGATAATATTATTCCCCTCCCCCCGTTTTATTGTCTGCCCGGGTCATAGAAACTTTGAGGGTGAAGCTTTGTCTGGACCCCTTGGGTGGGTTGGTCACACCCAGCCAACCCCTCCTGCCCAGCTCACACTAATGTGTAGCTGATGCTGGGTGGGGGAAGTTTGAGCTATTTTGACCCTAGATCTTGCAGCTTGTCTACAGCTGGAGCTTCTTCAGCGCTGATTCGGCTGCACCCTTTGCTGACTATTCTGGTCAGGAATAGATCATATGGACCAGGGGTCGGCAACCTTTCAGAAGTGGTGTGCCAAGTCTTCATTTATTCACTGTAATGTAAGGTTTCACGTGCCAGTAATACATTTTGACATTTTTAGAAGGTCTCTCTCTATAAGTCTATATTATATAACTAAACTATTGTTGTATGTAAAGTAAATAAGGTTTTTAAAATATTTAAGAAGCTTCATTTAAAATTAAGTTAAAATGCAGATCTTATCAGTTTAGTGTGACCCTTGCCCTTGCTTTTCCTTGCTTAGTTTTCCAATGTCTGGCACGTATTTGGATACTTTAAGCTGCACGCAGGATTCTGAGTGATCAGTTATTAACCGGCTCTGAGGGGGACAGAGGACAGATTTCATGTGTGAAAATACCTGTTCACACAGGTATGTGGATCCAAATGCTGAAAGCATTGCAAATGCAATTTTCTTCAAACAGTTAAATTTCACTGGCAGGGAGTTCCAGCAGGTCAGAAGAGAGGCCCCATGATCTCTCTCGGTAGCTTCAAGTGCACTCCACAGAGCTGCAAACTTTGGTGCCCACATTTCTGAGCTTTTTAACTGCATGAGCTGCATTTCGAAATCTTCAACACCCATCCACTGGAATACAGACAAATCCAAGTCACTTTCGTTGACATTTTTAGGTTTAATTAGAAAAGAAAGCATTGGGCCAAATCGCTGGACATCTTGAAATCTGTCAGAAAATTCTGATTCCAGTTCTTGCACGAACATTCCAATCTCATCAACACCGACAGTGCAACGTGTTGATAACTCTTTTATGTGTTGGAAGTAGCGGAAAGTAGAAGTTTGAATATCCAGAGAAAAAACTGCTAGTTTTACAACAAATGCCTTCTAGGTTTCATAGAGATCCAGAACAGTTTGCCCTGCACCCTGGAGACAGAGGTTGAGTTTGTTTAGGTGAGCGGTGATGTCAGTTAGCCCTGGTCTACACTACGAGTTTAGGTCGAATTTATTAGCGTTATTTCGATTGATCCGTGCACCCGTCCACACGACGAAGCCCTTAACATCGACTTCTAGGGCTCTTAAAATCGATCTCGCCACTCCACCCCCAACGAGGGGATTAGCGCTTAAATCGATATTGCCGAATCGATGTAGGCTAGTGAGGACGCAATTCGACAGTATTGGCCTCCTGGATCTATCCCACAGTGCAACATTTGACCGCTCTGGACAGCAGTCTGAGCTCCAATGCTCCGCCCAGGTAGACAGGAAAAGCCCCGCGAACTTTTGAATTTCATTTCCTGTTTGGCCAGCGTGGTGAGCTGCAGGTGAGCGCAGATCTCATCAGCAGAGGTGACCATGATGGAGTCCCAGAACCGAAGACGAGCTCCAGCATGGACCGATGTTGAAGTACGCGATCTGATCGCTGTATGGGGAGACGAAACCGTGCTAGCAGAGCTACGGTCCAAAAGAAGAAACGCCAATACATATGCCAAAGTCTCCAAGGGCATGCAGGACAGAGGCTACAACAGGGACGCGCAACAGTGCCGCGTGAAAATTAAGGAGCTCAGGCAAGCCTACCAAAAAACCAGAGATGCAAACAAACGCTCTGGGTCAGAGCCCCAGACATGCCGCTTCTATGATGAGCTGCATGCCATTCTAGGGGGTGCACCCAGCACTGACCCACCCATGTGGTATGACTCCGTATGTGGATCATCAGAAACCACAGAGGAGCATGATGATGATAATGATGCTGAAAATAGCGCCCAGACACAGCAAGGAAGTGGAGAAGCCCTTTTCCCCGACAGCCAGGAACTCTTTGTCACCCTGGAGCCAGTACCCTACGAACCCACCCAAGGCGTGCTCGATGCAGGAGAAGGGACCTCTGGTGCCTCTGGTGAGTGTACCTCTGTTAATTAATACATGTTTTATAAGCAAGCGTGTTTAATGATCAATTCGCGGCCAGTACAGCTACAGCTACTGGAAAACTCTGTTAACATGTTCGGGGATGGAGCAGAAATCCTCCGGGGACATCTCCAGAAAGCTCTCCTGGATGTACTCCCAAAGCCTGTGCAAAAGGTTTCTGGGGAGGGCAGCCTTATCCTGTGCTCCGTGGTAACACACTCTACCACGCCAGGCCAGTAGCACATAGTCTGGAATCATTGCTTTGCAAAGCATGGCGGCGTATGGTCCCGGTGTTTGCTGGCATTCAAGCAACATCCGTTCTTTATCTGTCTGTGTTATCCTCAGAAGAGTGATATCATTCATGGTCACCTGGTTGAAATAGGGGAATTTTATTAAGGGGGTATTCAGAGGGGCTCCGTCCCTGCTGGGCTGTTTGCCTGTGGCTGAACGGAAATCTTCCCCGCTGTGACCCACGCGGTGGGGGGAGGCGGAACAGCGAACATCTTGGATGTGTGTCTGTGTGTGTGTGTGTGGGGGGGGTGTCGATTAGGTTCGCGCTGCACGTTAACCCGAAAACCGCCACCCCTCCCTTTTCAATTGCCAACCAGTTTTAAATTGCCACCCCAAAGGCTGTTTGTTATGGGAAATGAGGGGGTTGCTGTTTGAAAACATTCCCACCTGTTATGAAGGTTAAAGAAGCCTATAGACTGTGGCTTACCATGGCTGCCTGCAAGCCGAATTCTGTTGCCCGCCGGACCAACTTGTTGCTTGTGTGATCTCTCACACCAAACCGGCAGACCCTCAATATAACAGGCAAAGTACAACCTTGGACCAAATGCATATGTGATATGTAATGTTTGGAGCATTGTTCTCTAATATGTGTCTTTTAAACTACTCCTCTCCCATTTGTTTCCTCCCGCAGCTGCAAATGTTTCAACGCCACCCCTTTCATCACCGTCCCAGAGGCTAGCGAAGATTAGAAGTAAAAAAAAAAAGGAATCGAGACGATATGTTCTCAGAACTCATGGAATCCTCCCACACTGAAGCTGCCCAGCAGAATGCGTGGAGGCAGACACTGTCGGAGTCCAGGAAGGCAGAATTTGATCGTGCGGACAGGTGGCGTGCTGAAGACAATGACTGGCGGGATGAAGAGAGTAGGTGGCGTCAGCGTGCAGAGAGAAGGCAGGATGCAATTCTGAGGCTACTGGAGGATCAAACGGAAATCCTCCGGCTTATGGCTGAGGAAAGGCGTAGGGTTCAGGAAAGGCCGCCTGAGCCCAGACCGCCGCTACAGCCCCTGTGTAACCAACAGCCCTCCTTCCCGAGTCCCATAACCTCATCCCCGAGACGCCCAAGAACGCGTTTGGGCGGCCTCCGTGCACCCAACCACTCAAGTCAAGAGAACAGTCCAAGCAAGAAAGGGCTGGCATTCAATAAGTTTTAAAGTGCTGTGTGTCCTTGTCCTTCCCTCATCCTCTCCTCCACCACCCATCCTGGTGCTTCCCTTCCTCCACCAGCTATCCCGGGAGACTGTGGCAGTTAGCCCCATAGTTCCCCCTCTTTGTTTTACGAATTAATAAAGAATGCATGATTTTTAAGCAACAATGACTTTATTTCCTCTGCGAGCAGTGATCGAGGGGGGGAGGGCAGGGCGGTTTGGGTAAAGGGAAGTAGAGTGAATGAAGGGGCGGGGCTTTTCATTACAGGGGAAAAACAGAACTTTCACACAGCATCCTGGCCATTCATGAAACTGGTTTTCAAAGCTTCCCTGATGCGCAACGCACCCTGCTGTACTCTTGTAATAGCCCTGGTGTCTGGCTGCGCATAACCAGTGGCCAGGCGATTTGCCTCAACCTCCCACCCCGCCATAAACGTCTCCCCCTTACTCTCACAGATATTGTGGAGCGCACAGCAAGCAGTAATAATAATGGGAATATTGTTTTCGCTGAGATCTAACCTAGTCAATAAACTTCGCCAGCGAGCTTTTAAACGACCAAATGCACATTCCACCACCATTCTGCACTTGCTCAGCCTATAGTTGAAAAGGTCCTGACTACTGTCCAGGCTACCTGTGTATGGCTTCATGAGCCATGGCATTAAGGGGTAGGCTGGGTCCCCAAGGATAACTATAGGCATCTCAACATCCCCAACGGTTATTTTCTGGTCTGGGAAGAAAGTCCCTTGCTGCAGCAGCCGAAACAGACCAGAGTTCCTGAAGATGCGAGCGTCATGTACCTTTCCCGGCCATCCCACGTTGATGTTGGTGAAACGTCCCTTGTGATCCACCAGTGCTTGCAGCACTATTGAAAAGTAACCCTTTCGGTTTATGTACTCGCTGGCTTGGTGGTCCGGTGCCAAGATAGGGATATGGGTTCCGTCTATCGCCCCACCGCAGTTTGGGAACCCCATTGCTGCAAAGCCATCCAGTATGAGCTGCACATTTCCCAGACTCACAACCCTTGGTACCAGCAGCTTGGTGATCACCCTGGCTACTTGCATCACAACAGCCCCCACTGTAGATTTTCCCACTCCGAATTGATTCGCGACTGACCGGTAGCTGTCTGGCGTTGCAAGCTTCCACAGGGCTATCGCCAGTCGCTTCTGTACTGTGAGGGCTGCTCTCATCTTGGTGTCCTGGCGCTTCAGGGCAGGGGAAAGCAACTCACAAAGTTCCATGAAAGTGCCCTTACGCATGCGAAAGTTTCGCAGCCACTGGGATTCATCCCAGACCTGCAGCACTATGTGGTCCCACCAGTCTGTGCTTGTTTCCCGGGCCCAGAATCGGCGTTCCACTGTATCAACAAGCCCCATTAACACCATGATGTCCACCTTGCGGGGGGGCCTTTTTTGAGAGAGGTCTGTGTCCATGTCCTCATCACTGTCCTCAGGGCGCTGCTGTCGCCTCCTCGCCTGCTGTAGCTGTAGCAGCTCCTGGTTCTCGTTCTGCATATACTCCTGGACAATGCGCGTGGTGTTCATAACGGCGAGAACAGCCGCGGTGATCTGATCGTGCTCCATGCTTTCCCTGGTATGCTGCTTGCAGGACAGCAGAGTGGCAGCAGAAGCAGCGGGTGGATAACAATGGAGTCAGCAATATGGCGCCCATATGAAAAAAGGCGCGAAAGGATTTTTTGCTCCCCCCTCAGTTGCTTTCACGGAGGGAGGGGGGAGCAAGGGTTAGGCTCATTTCCTTCTAGCTGCAGATGGTACAATATGCAGTGAGCAAGGAGGCGCCTTCCCTTCTAGCAGCAGATGGTATAATATGCTTGATATCCATCATCAGCTCCTGGCCCCCTCAAGGATTGAACTCGCAACCCCGGGTTTAGCGGGCCAACGCTCAGAACGCTGAGCTATCCCTCTGCCCGTATTATAGTGTGACTGAATCCCCACTAGACCTAATGTCCAGGCGTACGCTGGAGATGTACGGTAATTGTGAGCTGAGCAGGCTTCCATAGCAAACACGGAAACCCCGGAAAAAAGGCGCGAAAAATATTGCTTTCACGGAGGGAGGGATGACATGTACCCAGAACCACCAGCGACAATGTTTTCTGCCCCATCAGGCTTTGGGATCGCAACCCAGAATCCCAATGGGCGGCGGAGACTGCGGGAACTGTGGGATAGCTACCCGCAATGCAATGCTCCGAAAGTCGATGCTAGCCCCGCTACTGTGGACACAGTCAATCGACCTCATGGTCTTAACGCTCTTTAGTGGGGACACACACAATCGATTCCATAAATTCGGGTTTTAAAATATCGACTTCTATAAATTCGACCTAATTCTGTAGTATAGACGTACCCTTAGAAACATGAGCTTACACGGCCATTTGTCATCATCCAATTCGGGATAGTTTTGTCCTTTTTCAGACAAAAAGGCCTTCTTTGCATCAAAGCAGTTTACAAAGTGCACCAAAACCTTGCCACGACTTAGCCACTGAATGTTGCTGTGAAGTGGAATGTCGTTATAAGCACCGTCCATCTCTTCTAGCAGTGCTCGAAACTGTCTGTGAGTCAAAGCAGATCGAGCAACAAGGAAATTCACAATTTGCACCACTGTATTATTCACATTATTAAGCTCTCAATTAGAAATTTTAGCACACAGGTTTTCTTCACGGATGATGCAGTGAAATTTGACTGTCGGGGGGCCAATTTGATCTTCAGTAACTTTACAAATCCCTTCTGTTTTCCGGCCATGGCAGGAGCACCCTCTGTCACACAAAATATTTTTCTGATGTCAACTCCTTGTTCTTCAAAATGGTTTACAAAACTTTCCACTATATCTTCCCCCTTTGTTGTGCCATGCAGGAGTTTTAGGCAACAAAGTTCCTCTTGGATTTCATCGGAAGCATAATATTTTGCAACAACTGCCAAATGTGGAACGTCGTTTATATCCACGCTCTCGTCAGCTGCAACGCTAAACACTGCTGTGTCTTTTAATGCAGTTGTCTGCTTTTCGTTAAGGTTTTCTGCCATTTCGTTTATGCGTCACTCAACTGTTCTGGCAGAGACAGGCAGTTCTTTTATTCTAGATATGTTCGTATCTTTATTTGGCAAAAATCATCGAACAAAACCTCCGAACGGCTGAGAAAAACTTCTTTTGTATATTCCCCATCTGTAAACTGCTTTCCGTTTTTTGCAATGCACTGTGCAATCTTGTAACTTCCTTCTGTAGCTTGATTTGTACTCACACTTAAGCATTTAAAAACACTGTGTTGCTTCTCGTATCCTGCTACTGCCTTTTTGATCGATTGTCTTGTCTGCTTTGTCAAGAGAGGTTTTCTCGTGCTTCGTTTCACAATGTCGTCGAACTTTGATGTGCGACAAAACACTTTGATAACAGAAAGCACAAACGACAGGGTCCTTCTTTTGAATAAATCCAAATGTGTCTGTCCAAGAAGGCTGAAATGAATGGACATCTAACTTGGCTTTCTTAGGAGCTGACATTTTGTCAAATGTTCCCCTCAACTCAAAGTGGGGAAAAAAATGGCGACAGAGGGTACGCATAACATCAAGTGCAGTGCGCTGTTCCACGTGTCCTGATGTAAGCAGAAAATCAGGACTTAAAAATATCCCAGTGGCCTGGCGCAATTTTTAAGGTGGGGGTGCTGAGCTACGCCCACACTTGCCCCTGTCTGAACCCCTCACTGCCCCAGGCTGGGGCCAGTGGGCCACAGCTGGGGGCGGCTGCAGAGCGCCGGGCCGAGGCCAGGAGCAGAGCCCTGGACTGGCGGCTGGTATCCCAGGCTGGCAGCGGGTTGAGCAGGGCCGGGTTAGGGGCTGGGGCCTGGGCTCACAGCGGAGCCCCTGGGGCTGGTGGCCGGGACCCCGTGGCAGGGGACCGGTGGATGGAACCCCAGGCCGGCAGCAGCGTGCCACTGAAAATCTGCTCGCATGCCACCTTTGGCACTCATGCCATAGGTTGCTGGCCCCTGGTATAGACAAGGATGTAGATGTCCATGGGACTAGTCATGTGACTCAAATGGCTCAGGTGCCTACGTGCTCGCAGGGCAGACTCTCAGACCTGGTGCAGGAAGGGGGAGAACTAAGCTGTAAGGAGGGAAATGAACGAGGAAGGGGGACGGTTACAGCAGTATGACCACATGGCTTACAAAGCAGGCATGGGCACATCTTAGGGTTGTAATCAGATGTGGCCTGACAGAGCTAAGCACGTGCATCATTTTAAGCACATGAGCAGTCCCACTGAACTTCCGAGAAGGAAGAGGGGTCACGGTTATAGCCCAAAACAGCTTTACTTGTTCCTCGGGGCTGCAGCCCAGGCAGAATTGACTGTTCTGTAGGGTTTAGCGCATGCAGCACCACATCCTAGGGAGACAGCTCACGGTTTAGGCTGAAGGGGGGAAATGAGAGGAGCTGGGTTTAGTGTCCTGGCCTCACAGATCAGAGATCACATGCGCAGAGGCAGACACAAGTTGTGATTTTTGCGGGCTCAGACATACCTGGTAAAATGCAATACTGAACTGTGAGGGAAGAATAAGGGGGTATATACACCCTGACATCGCACTGATTCCAGTGAGCTGGCAGCCCATAGAGTGTGTTTACTCTGCAGCTGGGAGGGATCCTTCCAGCCCGGGCAGACCTCCTTGTGCAGTGGGAGCTCACCCTAGTGTGCTAGAAGTAGCTGCGTAGCTGTTGCTTAGACTTTGTGGTTTGGGCTGTCGTCACTCCTAGGGGTCAGGTGTGAGCTCGAGAGCCCAGACTCCAATGTCTGCACAGCTATTTTTAGCACATTATCGCAAGCCCCATGATCACGAGTCTGTGTTCCCAGGCTGGGAGCTCGCACCCAGCTGCAGTGTAGACGCATCCATGAGCGACCCTGGCTGGAGCACTGTTACTCACACAGGGGAAGTGGTGTCTTGGGGATGGTCCACACTAGAGGTGGCCGGGGGGTGTGTCGAACTAAGATATGCAACTTCAGCTACGTGAATAACATAGCTGAAGTTGGAGTATCTTAGTTTGAACTAAAAAACACTTACCGCGGGTCTGGACGCAGCAGGCAGGCTCCCCCGTCGACTCCGCTTACTCCTCGCGCGGACCAGGAGTACCGGTGTCAATAGCGAGCACTTCCGGGATCGATTTATCGCGTCTAGATGAGATGCGATAAATCGATCCCAGAAGATCGATTGCTACCCGCCGAATCAGGCGGGTAGTATAGACGTACCCTTGGTTAGTGGAGATGCTGGGTTTCCCTTCCTCAGCAGTTGTCCAGATGGAAGTAGGTTTTTTGGGGGAAGAAGAAGCTGGTTGCACTGTCACTGATGACGAACTTTCTGGTGGGCTTGTGGAAGAATCAGCTGTGGATAAAAACAGACTCAGTAAATCAGATTCCATGGGACAAAACACTGTTTTCTCATTGGCACTAAACATTCTTGGTCCTAAAAACAAGGTTTAGGCTTCAAGAGACACAGGGGAGGGATCCTCCTCTCTGCTGAGGCCCCTGCAGGCTGCTCCGGTGGGGTAGAGGGGCCATGAAAGCCCCGCAGTCACCAGGGCAGAATTGCCTCAACATAAGAACTGCATCAGGCTGCAACAAGTGGCGTTTTGCTGCCTCTCACCACTGAAAACATTGGCCTGGGGTATGCCAGGCTGGAAGGGGAGGGGCATGTCTCTCTCTGTCACGTACAGCCATGGAAATTCTCTGCTTCTGGGGGATGCAGGGTAGTACATGGGCAGCCCCTGGGAGCAGATTGTGGGGAATTAGAACAGCCACTCCTGTACCTAGTGCATATGGCAGCTTGGAACTGGAAAGACGCCAGGGCAATTTAAAGCCATCTTTGCCCCCTCCCCCGGGGTGCGCTGCCCAGAGGCAGAGCACAGAATTTTAGCCACAGATTCTTCACCTCTGGCCAGACCATGCTTTGCTGAATGAACATTACAGCAACAGAGTTAGTACAGCCACCGTCCTAGGGTGACCAGATGTCCCGATTTTGTAGGGACAGTCCCGATTTTGGGGGCTTTTTCTTCTATAGGCACCTATTACCCCCCACCCCCGTCCCGATTTTTCACACTTGCTGTCTGGTCACCGTACCCCCTCGCTGCTCTCTTTGCCGCTCTCTCTCTGGCTGGTACCCACAGCAGCGGCTGCAAGATGAAAGAAGCCAGGGAACAGAGCTTCAGCTAGCGAAAGCTGCCGGAATTGACAGCTTTTTAGAAAATGTGTAAACTGTCTCTGCTTTTCGCTCACGCCCCTTTATCTGGTTTAAGTGCAGTGAGCAGTCTCTGCGTCCAGATGCTGAATCGGGGCAGAGACCTCCTGCCTGGAAGAGACACTGGTTACTGATTTTCCTGCCACAGTAAGTAAACAGTGCACCTTGCTACGCTCATTCCTGGGGGCACTGTCTGCACTGGGGAGTGGAGCCTGGCAGGATCAAGGATCAATCCATGTAGATTTCAGGGCTGGATTGGACTCCACTAATGGGAATTCTTTATGAATGTGACATTTGTGTATTGGGGGGAACTAAAGGGCAGGGCCAATATTTATATTTCCCCTTAAACACTGGGGTAGAGTATAAAGTGGGTGGGGGGGCTGGTCCCCACAAAACATCAGCCCTCTCCTAAGAACGGCCATAGGGGTCAGACCAATGGTCCATCTAGCCCAGTATCCTCTCTTCCAACAGTGACCAATGCCTGGTGCTTCAGAGGGAATGAACAGAACAGGTAATTATCATAGAATCATAGAATATCAGGGTTGGAAGGGACCTTAGAAGGTCATCTAGTCTAACTCCCTGCTCAAAGTAGGGCCAATCCCCAATTTTTGCCCCAGATCCCTAAATGGCCCCCACAAGGATTAAACTCACAACCCTGGGTTTAGCAGGCCAATGCTCAAACCACTGAGCTATCCCTCCCCTCAAGTGATCCATCCCCTGTTGAGCATTCCCAGCTTCTGGCACATAGCGGCTAGGGACATACAGGGCATGGAGTTGCATCCCTGCCCATGCTGGCTAATAACCTATCCTCCATGAACTTATCTAGTTCCTTTTTTAACCCTGTTACAGTGTTGACCTTCACAACAGCCCGTGGCGAGGAGTTCCACAGGTTGACACTGCGAGTCTTTTATCCACTTGGAACTTCCCCATTCCTGTCAGCGACAGTGATACCTAGACCCCACCGCTGCCACCTCCTGTCCTCTCCCGGGCCAGGAGGAGTCCTAAGGGGCACTAACAGCCCCGCCCTTGAGACCCAAAGCGGCATCCCCCATCCAGGTTCCCCCTTAACCAGAGCGAGTGGCTGGGAGCTCAGTGAGCAAACAGGGGTCAGCAGGGTCCAGACGGGGGCCGCACACACACGATCTATGATGAGAGGGGCCCAGGGTGAAAGCAGAGCCCCTTCCCCCGCCGCGGCCAACCCCCCTCCACACCCGGGACACGACCCAGCACAGGAAGAAACTGCCCGGCCGCGTTGTTTACAGGTGCTGCCAGCCGGCCTGGGCGAGGGGCGCTCACCGTGTTCCCTGGGCGAGCGCTGGGCGGGGCGCTAGGAAACTGGCCTGGATCTAAAACTGACTCTCCAGGGCAGCGCCTTGATTGACAGCCCGGTGTCCCCCTCCCCCCTCCGCACACACGTGTCCAGAGCTGCAGCCCCGCAGAGCCCAAAGGCTCGGTGTGTCCAGAGCGCCGGACACCGGCCTGGCCCCGCGCTCCCCGCGTTACCTGTCAGAGCAGCGCCGGGATTTACCTGGGGAGACGCTGAGTTCCACAGTGTGCCTGGGATCAAGAAGCCCAGTCCTGTGTACCCCGCACTGGTACGTGCCGGCGTCTGCCGGTGTCAGGTTCCCCACGGTCACGGTGAACTCGCGCTGGGGGTGATTGTCTCGGATGGAGACTCTGCCCCGCGTCACCTCCGCCTCCGACCCATCGGTCTCAACCATGTGACCGTTGGAACAGTGCAAAGGTCCTCCTTTCCGGCACCAGAACTTCGGATTTCGCTCATAGCCCTTCTCGTACCTGCACGGCACAGCCACCGACCCGCCCGGGGGGCCGCGCACTGCCCCGGGGCCCGTCACCGCCCAGCAGCCTGCGAGAGACAGAGACAGGGAGACCCGGGGCACCGCTTCCGTCTGAACAAACACCAAATGCCCCCAGCGCCCCGGGGAATGTTCTGGCGCCATCTGAGCCCCTGACACGTGTGAGCCGAGGAGAAGAGCCTGGCCCTGCTGAGAGATGGAGGGACCCACCCCATGGCCTGCCGGGCAATAACCCCCCAATCACTCCACCCCACAGAAAGGGGCAGGTTTCCACTAACACCCGCCTTCGCTCAGATTCCATGACGTCAGCAGGATCCCTGGTCCCCTTCCTTCATCATCACTAACAGTCCTGTTGTCCCCTTCTGGGCTGGGATGTTTTTGGTAACTTACAAATGTAAAGCTCCAACCTGCAGCAGCTTCACCAACAGGGGATCTCTGTAAAACAGCTCCTATTGACTGAGCAGCTACATAAACCGCGAGGAGTCGCTCAAATGATACATTTCCCGACTGCCGAGAGGCAGAGACTTTAGCAAAGGCACAAAACTCCAGTCTCCGGGAGCGGTGCATTGGTCTCTTGCAGTCTCAGGGACCATCCCTGGAATCCCTCCTCAGCAGTTGCTCTCTGATAACACACACCTGTGGGGGTGTGCAACGGGCCCGAGGAGGAACAACGCCGGCTGTTTCTGCTGGTGCATACGCAGCTCATCGCTGCCTTACCTGGGAAAAGCATCCAACCCAGAATGGGGAAAATCCTCATTGTTCTGCCTCCCCCACAGCCCAGTGGGACGTCGATTCCAGGTGAGTCTCTCTCCAGGAAAATCCTTCTTTTCTGTCACTAGGAAGCAGCGGGTCTGGGTTTCTCCTGTAGGCGTTTGCAATGAAACAGACTCTCTAACTAGTTCTTTTATTGCAAGGGTTCTTATCTGCGCTACCTCACTTCCCTCGGAAAACACTAACGGGGAAATGTCTTACTCAGTGCATTGTGGTTTGATTGCTGCGGTTGGGATGTTCTGTTTTTCTTTGTTGATCCTTGCACCATGGCCTATTACAGGGTCTGGTGGAAAATGGAAGCTGCAGTAGCAAGGAGTTCCTGCAACGTGTGTGGATTTCCACCATCAGCCCCTTCATTTTAAACTCACAAATAGTCCCAGCCTTCTCTTATTTGGCAGATCCTGGTCCGTGTGTAAACCAACTCCCTGCAGCCCAGTGACCCAGCCTAGCATTACGGAAAATGGACTCCATCAGCAATAACAGCCGCAGAAGATGAACTCATCACGTGGTACCACATGCCTCTTAATATTTAAACTTTGTTCTTAGATGTGGTTGAAAGGTTTCCTGCTGAACAATGTGTAATTGGAACTGAAAGCTTTATGGGAAAATTCCAGTGAAATGTGTTTGTTTTCCTGCAGGCAAATTTGAGATGAATATTTTTTATTTTGAATCAACATTTCAAAATGAAATGAAAATGTTAGTTTTGTTTTGATGTGGATTGCTTCCTTAAGGTTTTTTTGGGGAAAAAATGAAGTGAAACAATACTTTAAGTCAAATAAAAAGTTGATTCAAAATGAAAATTCTTGTTTTTAATAAGTTTGGAACTTCTGGGAAAACCTGAAAATTTTCAACTGAAATTTTTTAATTTTTTTGTGGTAATTTCTCATAGGGAAAAATGTCTGTTTTCTGACCAGCTCCACTTTGTCCTACCCCCAACTGTCATACCTCTTGTGCCTATTTAGACTGGAAACACTTCACAGTCTCCTCTTTTTATTTGTATAGCTCCCAGCACAACTGGGCCCTGATCTCTTTTGAGCCCACTTGGTACTGCAGAGTTAGAAATAATTAGCAAGAACAATGGCAGCCGAGGTTACATCCCAACACACGCCTCCATCCAAAAGTGTTAACACATGGAAATAAAAAGTGAAGAGGAAAGACTTTGGCATTCCTGTCCACGTCTGTATTGCCTGTAGGGCTGGGAGTGATGCACTTAAGCCCTTAAGGCTCCCACTTCCATTTCTAAACAACTGAACTTCATATGTACCCAATATCATCAAACTTGCACCCTTAACAGTGACCTCATATGTGTTTCTGTCAAGAGATCAGCACCTCTGACTGTCACATGCTCCATGCACTTGGCTAGGTGCTTGTTAAGGTTTTGTGGTTGGAGATAGTGACTGGGGGCTTGTCTACACTTGAAAGGCTGCAATGGAACCGGTATAGCTGTGCCCCTGTAGCGCTTCAGTGTAGTCACTACCTATCACCAACGGGAGGGGTTCTCCTGTGGACGTAGTTATGACTAGAAAGTTACAAAATAGTCTATAGGTAAATACCCCCTCTGTAGAACTGATCTTTGGGCAATTAGCATTTGAGAAGCAGGAACAAATCAAATTATGCCCAAAGTCCTGGATTTTAGATTTTGCCACTTCAATGAGAATTTTATAAATTAAAGGTTTAAAACTCCTGTTAAACTGAAAGGTTTCAGTGTAGTAGCCGTGTTAGTCTGTGTCAGCAAAAAGAAAACAAGAAAAACACCTGTGGCACCTTAAAGACTAACAAATTTATTTCAGCATAAGCTTTCGTGGGTTAGGAGCCCACTTCATCGAAAGCTTATGCTGAAATAAATTTGTTAGTCTTTAAGGTGCCACAGGTATTTTTCTTGTTTTCTTTTTGTTAAACCGAAAACACCTGACAACTCCAACCATAGAGCCACGTTTCTCTCTTGTCCTGCTGAACAGATCCTGGGGAGTTTCATTGTCTGTAAGCCCAGCCATTGGCTCTTTGAACTCACTCCTCACAAGATAACAGCAACTGTTTAATTCCATCAGGCCACCTGTCCATCGTACAAACCACCAGACTCCAGTTCCAGGCTGAGCGTGTCCGTCAGTCCTCTGCCTACAACAGCTGCCGGAGTTTGTACAGGTTAGATTTCCTTCTAAACCCTGTTCCTTCAGTTTTTGCCAGGTAGGGCTCAAGCAGCTGGGATAAGGACTATGCAGCCCCCATCCCCACTCCGCCTCATATCCAGGGTTAGTGTTTGGGTGGATTCTTCACAGCGCTGTACAGGGTTTCCTCAGGGGGATTGGCTGGGCGTGTTGTCTTGGGGCGCTGCTCCATGTTGGCATAGATGGGCTGCTGGTCACGGGTGGAAATCGTCACAGTGTCATAAGAAACCTCTTCTGAACCCTGAAATAAAAACCTCATTGATCAGAGGAAGAAGCTAGAATAGGAGCCCAAGTATCTGCAGCTGAGCAGACCCTGGCTTCATGAACTTCAGCGGGTCCCTTTAACCAAGTGACTTGTCTGGGCTGTGTATTGAGGACTTATCTCTGAGATCCTTAAAGTACCTGTGGACGGGTGCATTGCCCCTTTCAGCCAAAGCAGTCTGGGTGCGATCAGGAAGCCCTGCCCTGCGGCTGAGCCATATAAACAGGAAAAAGAAGCAAGGGGGAGAACAGGGAACTGAAACCCAACTGCACGTTGGCTAGCCCAGGCCCTAAGTCGCTAGTGTGACCTGGGCCCTCGCTGCTTTGTTCTCAGTCAGGGCTCTGAGGTAAGGGCCTTGTGAACTGGGCTATGTGGCTCCTCTCCTGAGCTGGTGTCTAGGGAAAAGACCAAGTTCCCTCCTGGAACACTGGGGAAACTAGAAACTCGCTGGCTGGGGTCAGTTGGGGGGCTTCTCAAAGGGGATGTGTTTGTCTGGTAGCTTGGTGTTGGCCTGCACAGCACTCTAAAGAATTGTTCGTGTTTCTGCTCTTGGCCCCTGTCCTGAGAGAGTGAAGGGAGGTGCAGGAGGCTCTGTGGTGTATGGAGTAGCTCTAGGAGAGAGTGGGGGAAAGAGCCGTTCTTCTGGAAAAAAAGACTAGCTCATCTGCCTACCCAGATGCTAACCCAGATTGCTTCCTATGCTGGGGTCTGCCCTGCAACTCTCACTCATGCAGGTAGCCCCACTAAAGTGCTTGGGACTATTTGTCTGAGTAAGGGCTGCAGTCTTGAGTCCAGTTTTAAATAAGTCAAGTTCATCTTAAGTCTGCAGAGCTGGCAGGGAGGGGAGTTCCCTGCCTTGTTAAGTGTTTCACGCTGAGCCCGGATCTTAAATTAGCTGCAGCCCTGAGCTCCTCATGACAGCTGTTGCATTTTCTTCCTACCTGACAGTGGGGCTGGATTTCCACATAATTGCTGTCAGGGTTCACTGAGTTAGGAAGAATCTCAACATTGCTGTCAAATCCTGTTTGGTCAGTGGATGCAGGAAAATCTATAATCGCATACTCTGGACTGCCGTCTGCTGCATTGTTCCCAACCGCCTGAAACAAGGTGAGGTGAGTTCAGCGCAAGGTGATACACCAAGGGCTCCGTATCTTTGTCAAATTGACAATGTAGCTCAGGGGCGGCCAACCTGAGCCTGAGAAGGAGCCAGAATTTACCAGTGTACATTGCCAAAGAGCCACAGTAACATGTCAGCAGCCCCCCCTCAGATCCCACACCCACCCCGGCTCCCAGCACCTCCACCCACCGGCAGCCCCGCCGATCAGTGCTTTATACAGAGTAAAATGGATTTATTTGGGATTTGGACCCCATTGGGAACTGGGTGTCTGGGTGCTGGAGAGAGTAGCACTTCTTAAGCTGTTTTCAGTTAAGCCTGAAGCTTTTGGGGGACGTGGTTCAGACCTGGGTCGGTGTTTGCAGCAGGCTAGCGTGTCTGGCTCAACAACACAGGGTACTGGAGTCCCAAGCTGCAGGGAAAACGGTCTCAGAGGTAATCTCAGCACATCAGGTGGCCGTCCCAAGGGGGTCTCTGTGACCCAACATGTCACAGTCCCCTCCCCCGCACCTGTGATATTACACGTCCCTAGGACAGAATTTAAGAGGTGATGTTACCAGGACGTATTATGATTTGCCTTACCAAATTTGACAGGTTGATTTTCTTGTCCCTCTGCACAGATGCTCCTGAAAGCGCTGGATGAGACAGAAAAGAGATTGAATTAGAGCCAAGATACAGCAACAGGTAAGGGGGTAACTGCGGCTCTCACAGCTTTGCAGTTCTAAGTTGTGGGGCTGACCTGTAACTATTTAAGGGGACACACACACTGAGCCCAGAAGACCAGACATTTATCAAAACTGCAGTGCCACAGTAAATCCAGCCCATTGAGTTTAGGTTAACTCCGTGCTGCCCTGCCACTGATCCAAAAGGAAATGGGTCTGTTCTCTAGGTGCTAACTGAGATCCGGCCGACTGCACCAGTCAGTGACTGCTTTCCATTACCTGTACAATACAGCCCTCTGAACCAAACTCCAGCTTCTCTTTACACTCAGTGTAGACCTAGCCCACTGAACTAGACCAAACAGGGGCATGTCAGCATAAATCCATCCAATCAATACAACCAAACTTGAAAAGATCCTTCGGTGCTAGCAAAAGCTCCCACATAAAAATGGTCTATTCTACAGGACTGGTCCAAAACGCCACAGCTTACAGCAGCTACGCTCCGTTGTCTGAGGCAGTTACCGTAGAGTGCTGTAATGTTTTAGTAACAGCTGATCCTGTGGAACTGACTGACCCTGAAATGATCCATTGCTATCCACACACTGCCAGATCCTGGACTGATCAGAGCTCACCTGAGCTCTCAAGCCACGCTCCCACATAGTGACACAGTGAGTGAAAAGGAAGGAGACCTTGGTGTTTAGGGTCAGACTCGGACACCCTTACTTAGGGTAGCACCTTTACTCTACAGGTAGTCCCACTGACATCAGTGACGGAGTAAGCTGCTATACAGCATAGGGGTGTGTGTGTGCACGCAGTTTAGAGCAGGGTAAATAATGGATAGAGGGGAGCTGGCAACTTCAAAACATTGAAATAACTTTTTTTTCCAGGTTAAATGAAACGTTTTGTTTAAATAAAATTGAAACCTTTCTCTTCAGTTTTGACCATTTTCAACATTTAATTGGTTTTTACACAATTTTTGAAACAAGAATTTGTTTCAAATTGAAAAACCCAAATATTTAGTTTTGACATTTTTAAATGAGTTGTTTTGGATGTGTAGGGTTGTTTTTTTCCCCCTGAAACAATTTGACATAACTTGACAAAACCTTTTGGCGTTGCTGAGTCTGTATTTGTCACTGAAAAATGGTTTTGGTGGTAAAACTTTGCCCACCTCCAGAGAGTAGAACAAACACCATGTCAGGGTGCCCTCCCCACTCTGAACTCTAAGGTACAGTCATGGGCACCCGCATGAAAGACCCCCTAAGCTTATAACCAGAGTTATTTGCAGTTTTGGACAGTGTTGCCCGTGAGTGTCTCATGCATTTCAGACATGCTCTGTGGAGCTCAGCAGGGTGCAATAAACAGAGAAGTGACTTAGTGGCAGAGGCTCTGGAACAATGTGTATAGTGGGAGTGCGGGGAGCCATTGAACCAAACTGTAGACCCTGTATATGATGGAAACCACTTCAAGCCATGGGGTGCGGCAGTGCCCCTATTTCCAGCCCCTCTGCTTAGTGGAGTTCTGGACTTTCCCATTTGGGGAAGAGGGAGGGAGGGCCAGAAGCAGAAAGGATCAGCAACACGACTCATTGGAGGACACATGCAGGATTTCACTTACCTTTTTTCCTCTTCTTGGACACCCTCACCAACATCACAGCAGGGAGCAGAAACACAATGAGAACCAGCAGGAGGCATGGTAGCAGGATGTGGAGGGGGATGTCTGGGTTTGGGTCCCTGTTGGAAAAAGAGAGAATGTCTGTTCCCACACTTTCTCCTTCAACTGCGAATTCAGCCAGGAGCAACTGTTTGTTTGCACCAGGCCTACGGGGTCCAGCAGATTAATATCCTAGTCCAGGCTAAATCTAACTCAAGTCAACTATAAAATGAGTTGGCACCTGCATCAAATACAAATGTGAGTAGCCAGCAAGATCATGCAGCCTGTAGGAAGAGTCTGTGCCCTGTGCATGTGGGGGAGCGATACACAGACCAGGGCTTGGTGCATTGGAGGAGATCAAAGTCACTTTTATTTAACCTGCTCTAGCTGTATCAGCACCTTTATTCGTAGATAATATTATTCCCCCCCCACAAACACCTTTGTTTTCTACCCAGGTCATAGAAACTTTGAGGGTGAAGCTTTGTCTGGACCCCTTGGGTAGGTTGGTCACACCCAGCCAACTCCTTCTGCCCAGCTCACACTAATGTTGTAGCTGATGCTGGGTGGGACTAGTTTAAGGATGTCTTAAGCTGGGTTAGTCTGGTGATTTCCCCCACCTCCTGGCCCATTTATCATGCATAGGATTTTATGTAGACACTATCTCACACTGCATGGGAATGTGCATAGCCAGCTACTTAACTAACTTCATCTGTCCCTTTTTTAAGTCTTGTCTTTGAGATGAGCAGAAATAAGCAGCATTCTCTCTGGTATAGCTGATAAATATGTGCTTTAACTAACTTGTGGTGACTTTTGTTAATTCTTTGATATTTTCAGATGCAATCCTACAAACATTTTAAGCAAATACTTAACGTTCTAAACATGCTTAAAGCTAAGCAAGCACGTGGAAGGGTTTGCAGGATAAAGGCCTTAGCCATTTTGGTTTGCTTTAGGTGTTTTCCTGGTTCCAGGGATTCTGTAGTTTTAATCCACTTTTAATTTTAGCCAATAGAAATCTTATTTTGTTTAAAGGGACAGCGTCAGCTCAAATTTGGCCCCAAATTTAGATGTTGTTAAAACGTTTCCAAAAACCTCAGACCAACAGAGATGTTTCGATGCCTTGCTTTAAATTCCAATGTAAATAAGTAAGGATGCCACTTGTAGCACTGGCATCTGGCAACCCAAAACTGGCAGGATTATGCTAATCAGTGCATGGGTTGGAGTGGGACTAATTAGAAGCAAAAGTGAAACTGATCAGTCGGCTTTCCTCTGGAAGATGCACGGAACTCAAAATGCGGACAAAATATACGGGGAAAAGATCATTTGATTTTTAAAATTCTTAGTTTGAACTATTTTGGTTCTAGATCTTGCAGCTTGTCTACAGTTGGAGCTTGTTCTGTGCTGATTCGGCTGCACCCTTTGCTGACTCTTCTTGTCAGGAAGAGATCCTATAGACCAGGATGTAGATGTCCATGGGACTAGTCTTGTGACTCAAATGGCTCAGGTGACCCTCTGTGCTCTCAGGGGCAGACTCTGAGACCTGGTGCAGGAAGGGGGGGAAACAAGCTGTAACGAGGGAAATAAATGAGGAAGGGGGATGGTTACAGCAGTATGACCACATGGCTTACAAAGCAGGCATGGGCACATCTTAGTGGTTTAATGGGAGAGGGTTGTAATCAGATGTGGCCTGACAGAGCTAAGCACGTGAATAATTTTAAGCACATGAGCAGTTCCACTGAACTTCCGAGAAGGAAGAGGGGTCACGGTTATAGCCAAAAACAGCTTCACTTGTTCCTCGGGAATGCTGCCCAGGCAGAATTGACTGTTCTGTAGGGTTTAGCGCATGCAGCACCACCTCCCAGGGAGACAGCTCATGGTTTAGGCTGAAGGGGGGAAATGAGAGGAGCCGGGTTTAGTGTCCTGGCCTCACAGATCCGAGATCTCATGCGCAGAGGCAGACACAAATTGTGATTTTTCCGGGCTCAGACATGCCTGGTAAAACGCAATACTGAACTGTGAGGGAAGAATAAGGGGGTATATACACCCAGACGTCGCACTGATTCCAGTGAGGTGACAGCCCATAGGGTGTGTTTGCTCTGCGGCTGGGAGGGATCCTTCCAGCCCGGGCAAACCTCCTTGTGCAGTGGGAGCTCACCTTAGTGTGCTAAAAGTAGCTGCGTAGCTGTTGCTTAGACTTTGTGGTTTGGGCCTAGGGGTGAGATGTGAGAGCCCAGGCTCCAATGTCTGCACAGCTGTTTTTAGCACATTATCACAAGCCCCACGATCACAAGTCTGTGTTCCCAGGCTGGGAGCTCGCACTCAGCTGCAGTGTAGACGCATCAATAAGCGACCCTGGCTGGAGCACTGGTACTCACACAAGGGAAGTGGTGTCTTGGTTAATGGAGAAGCTGGGTTTCCCTTCCTCAGCAGTTGTCCAGATGGAAGTAGGTTTTGGGGGGGAAGAAGAAGCTGGTTGCACTGTCGCTGATGATGACCTTTCTGATGAATTAGGGGAAGAATTAGTTGTCGCTGATGATGTCGCTGATGAGAACCTTTCTGTTGGGGGTGGGGCAGAATAAGCTGTGGATAAAAACAGACTCAGTAAATCAGATTCCATGGGACGAAATGCCATTCTCTGAATGGCACTAGACATTCTTGTTCCTAAAAACAAGGTTTAGGCTTCAAGAGACACAGGGGATGGATTCTCCTCTCTGCTGAGGTCTCTGCAGGCTGCTCCGGTGGTGTAAAGGGGCCATGAAAGCCCTGCAGTCACCAGGGCAGAATTGCCCCAGCATAAGAACTGCATCAGGATGCAAGAAGTGGTCCTTTGCTGCCTCCCACACTGAGAACACTGGTATGGGGTATGCCAGACTGGAGGTGGGAGTGGGACATGTCTCTCTCTGTCACTTAGGGCCATAGAAACTCTCTGCTTCTGGGGGATGCAGGGTAGTACATGGGCAGCGCATGGGAGCAGGTTGTAGGGAATTAGAACAGCCACTCCTCTACCTAGTGCATGTGGAAGCTCAGAACTGGAAAGACACCAGGGCGTCTTAAGCCATCTTTGCTCCCTCCCCCTGGGGTGCGCTGCCCAGAGGCAGAGCACAGAATTTTAGCCACAGATTCTTCACCTCTGCCCAGACCCTGCTTTGTAGAACTAACACTACAGCAACAGAGTTAGTATAGCCACCCTCGCTGCTCTTTCTGCCTGGTACCCACAGCAGCGGCTGCAAGATGAAAGAAGCCAGGGAACAGGGCGTCAGCCGGTGAAAGCTGCCGGAATCGACAGCTTTGGAAAATGTGTAAATGTCTCTGCTTTTCACTCATGCCCCTTTATCTGGTTTAAGTGCAGTGAGGAGTCTCTGCATCCGGATGAGAAGAGCCCTCCTGCCTGGAAGAGACACTGGTTACCGATTTCCCTGCCACAGTAAGTAAACAGTGCACCTTGCTATGCTCCTTCCTGGGGGCACTGTCTGCAGCCTGGCAGGATCAAGGATCACAAGTCAATCCATGTAGATTTCAGGGCTGGAATTGGACTCCACTAATGGAAATTCTTTATGAATGTGACATTTGTGTATTGGGGATAGAGGGGAACTAAAGGGAAGGACCAATATTTATATTTCCCCTTAACCAGTGGGGTAGGGCATAAAGCGGGGGGAGGGGGGCTGGTCCCCACAAAAAACACACCCTCTCCTAAGAACATAAGAACAGCCATGGGGGTCAGACCAATGGTCCATCTAGCCCAGTATCCTGTCTTCTGACAGTGGCTAATGCCAGGTGCCCCAGGGGGAATGAACAGAATGGGTAATTATCAAGTGATCGATCCCCTGTCGCACATTCCCAGCTTCTGGCAAATTGAGGCTAGGAACATCCAGAGCATGGGGTTGCATCTCTGCCCATCCTGGCTAATAGCCACTGATGAACCTATCCTCCATGAACTTATCTAATTCTTTTTTTAACCCTGTTACAGTGTTGACCTTCACAACATCCTGTGGCGAGGTGTTCCACAGGTTGACAGTGTGAGTCTTTTATTCACTTGGAACGTCCCCATTCCTGTCAGAAACAGTGACCCCACCACTGCCAGCTCCTGTCCTCTCCCGGGTCAGGAGGACTCCCACAGGGCACTAACAGCCCCGCCCTCAGGAACCAAAGTGGTGTCCTCCATCCAGGTTCCCCCTTAAACCCAAGTCAGTGACTGGGTGCTCAGTGAGCAAACACGAGTCAGAAGGGTCCAGACGGGGGCTGGACACATACAATCTATGATGAGAAGGGCCCAGGTGGAAAGCAAACCCCCTCCACCCCTGGGACACGACCCAGTGCAGGAAGAAACTGCCCGGCTGCGTTGTTTACAGGTGCTGCCAGCCGGCCTGGGTGAGGGGCACTCACCGTGTTCCCAGGGCGAGCGCTGGGCGTGGCACTAGGAAACTGGCCTGGATCTAAAACTGACTCTCCAGGGCAGCGCCTTAATTGACACCCCGGTGCACGCCACCCCTCTCCACACACACGTGCCCAGTGCTGCAGCCCCGCAGAGCCCAAAGGCTTGGTGTGTCCAGAGCGCCAGACACCGGCCTGGCCCCGCACTCCCCGCGTTACCTGTAAGAGCGGCGCTGGGATTTACCTGGGGAGACGCTGAGTTCCACAGTGGCCCTGAGATCAAAAGGCCCCGTCCTGTCTACCCCGCACTGTCTGCCGGTGTCAGGTTCTCCACGGTCACGGTGAACGCGTGCAGGGTGTGATTGTCTCGGATGGAGACTCTGTCCCGCGTCACCTCGGCCTCCGACCCCGGCGTGGTCTCAACTAAAACACCGTTGGAACAGAACCAGCCTCCTACCAAACCTCCTGCCCAACACCAGAACTTCTGATGATGCTCATAGCCCTACTTGTACCGGCACTGCACAGACACCGACCCGCCCGGGGGGGCCGCGCACTGCCCCGGGGCCCATCACCGCCCAGCAGCCTGCGAGAGACAGAGACAGGGAGACCCGGGGCACCGTTTCCGTCTGAACAAACACAAAATGCCCCCAGCGCCCCGGGGAATGTTGTGGTGTCATCTGAGCCCCCGACATGTGTGACCCGAGGAGAAGAGCCTGGCCCTGCTGAGAGATGGAGGGACCCACCCCATGGCCTGCCGGGAAATAACCCCCCAAATAATCTCTCCACCAGCCCCCGCACAGAAAGGGGCAGGTTTCCACTAACACCCCGCTCCTCTCAGGTTCCATGATGTGAAACTGGGTCAGCGGGATCCTGGTCCCCTTCCTTCGTGCTGGGTCCATCATCACTAACTCCCGGGGAGAGACACACACCCCAGGGGAGTTTCCCCACCCCTAGTTCCTGAGCCAGGGTGCGGGAGAAGTATCCGCCCTGCCAGGAGGCGCCGAGGGTGGCTGGCGCTCAGAATAAACCACAGTAGAAAATGTGTTTGCAGGATAATAGGAGCTGCCGCAAGTCTGGCCCCCCCGTAACCCCCCGACAGAGCATCGCGGGGCAAATGTGACCTTACACAAACTCTTCATGGCCTCAGAGAGAGACTCTGGGACAGTCCCGTGGTCCCCTTCAGGGCTGGGACATCTTTGGTAACTTACAAATGTAAAGCACCAACCTGCAGGAGCTTCACCAACAGGGGATCTCTGCAGAAAAGCTCCTACTGACTGAGCAGCTACATGAACCGCGAGGAGCCGCTCAAATGATACATGCCCCGGCCGAGAGGCAGAGACTTTAGCAAAGGCACAAAATCCCAGTCTCCGGGAGCGGTGCACTGGGGCTCCTGGCGGCTCAGGGACCTTCCCTGGAATCCCTCCTCAGCAGCCGGTCTCCGATAACCCCCCGTGTGGGTGTGTGACGGGCCCCAGGAGGAACAACGCCGGCTATTTCTGCTGGTGCATACGCAGCTCATTGTTGCCTTACCTGGGAAAAGCATCCAACCCAGAATGGGGAAAATCCTCATTGTTCTGCCTCCCCCACAGCCCGGTGGGACGTCGATTCCAGGTGAGTCTCTCTCCAGGAAAATCCTTCCTTTGTGTCGCTAGGAAGCAGCGGGTCTGGGTTTCTCCTGTAGGCCTTTGCAATGAAACAGACTCTCTAACTAGTTCTTTCACTGCAAGGGGTCCTCTTATCTACGCTACCTGACTTCCCTCGGAAAACACTAACGGGGAAGTGGCTGGTGTCTGACTCAGTGCACGGTGGTTTGATTGCTGCGGTTGGGGTGTTCTGTTTTTGTTTAGTGATACTTGCACCATGGCCAATTACAGGGTCTGGTGGAAAATGGAAACCGCAGTAGCAAGCATAGGTACCAACTTTCGTCGGCGCAGGTGGGTGCTTGCACACCGACCCCGCCTCTTCCCCAAATCCCCACCCCCTGCCTCCTCCCGCAGTGAAAAATTGGTGGGTGCTGAGCACCCACCGGCAGCTCCTCCTCACCGGCCCCCCCAACTCACCTTCTGGGAGGCGCCTGTCACGACTTTTTTTAGCCCAGCCGCCCGCCTCAGGAGTTCCTGAAAAGTGTGTGGATCTCCGCCATCAACCCCTTCCTTGTAAACACGCAAATATTCCCAGCCTTCTCTTATTTGGCAGATCTGCCCTGGTCCCTGTATAAACCAACTCCTGGCTGCCCAGTGACCCAGCCTAGCTTTACAGATAATGGACTCCATCAGCAATAACAGCCGCAGGAAATGAACTCATCCAGTGGCACCTTTCACGGACTCACAGGTCGTGCCCTCTCTTGGCCCCGTGTGGTTCGTGGGGGGTGCCCCTTTCAGTGTGACAGCCCTTCTCGGGGGTCCACTCTCTCTCGGGGTTCAGCCCCTCCACCTCCTGGAGCCGCACCTCTCTGAGCCTTAGCACGCCTGTCTCTCGCTGTGGGCCCCCTCAGGGAGTCCACGCACTCTGGATCCCCGGGCCCCCACCCCCGAAGGGGACGATGCACCCCTGTTCTCTAGACCAGAGTGACTCTCAGCCAGCGTAAAACAGGAGGGATTATTGAGCGTTGAACACAGCACAGGAACTCTGAGGGCCTCAGGCCTGGCCTCCCCCCAGCCCAGCACATCCAGCTCTCTCCTGTATCCCGGTGGGCTCTGCCTGCTTCCTCTCTCCAGCCCAGAGCCCCCTGCGTCCCAGCCGGGCTGTGGATATCACTGGCCCCAAGCCCCGCCTCTGTCCATTGTCTTCTCTCCAGGTAAACAGCCCTGCAAACAGGGTTGTCTGGGCCTCTTCTCGTCTCTGGCCCCCTGTGGCTGGAACCTGTTGGTTAGGCCCCCCGGGGCTCCTCTCTTCGCAGGCTATTGTTCTCCCACTGGCCAGAACCTGCTGCGACTCCTGAGCTGGGCTTCCAGGTGACCTGTCGCCGGGGTCTCCATTCTCCACGTCCGTGGCTGGGGTCCCCAGTCCCCTGTAACAACAAACTCCCTCTGCCATCACCTCGTTAAACCCATAACACCCGGGGAAACTGAGTCCCACCCCCTTTGCATGCAACCCCTAGGAAACCAAGAAAACCCCCATAAGCAACAAGGAAAACAGGAAACTCCCCCATGCCGTCACAGCACCATATGCCTCTTAATGTTTTAACTTTGTTCTTAGATCTGGTTGCAAGGTTTCGTGTGGAAAGCTTCCCTGCTGCTGAACAATGTGTAATTGGAATTGAAAGCGTTGTGGGAAAATTCCAGTGAAATGTGCTTGTTTTCCTGCAGGCAAATTTGAGATGATTTTTTAAAAATTTTGAATCAACGTTTCAAAATGAACTGAAAATGTGAGTTTTGTTTTGACGTGGATTGCTTCCTTTGGGTTTTTTTTTGGGGGGTGGGGGGGAAATGAAGTGAAACAATATCAAAAAGTTGATTCAAAATGAAAATTCTTGTTTTTAATATGTTCGAAACTTCTGGGGAAAGAATTTTGCAAATGAATTTTTGAACAAAGTTTTTTTTTATTATTTTTTTGTAATTTCTCATAGGGAAAAATGTCTGTTTTCTGACCAGCTCCACTTTGGCCTGCCCCCAACTGTCATACCTCTTGTGCCTATTTAGACTGGAAACACTTTGCAGCAGAGGCAGTCTCTTATTTTGTATTTGTACAGCTCCCAGCACAACTGGGCCCTGATCTCTGTTGAGCTCTCCTGGTATGGCAGAGCTAGAAATAATTAGCAAGAACAGTGGCAGCCGAGGTTACACCCCAACACGCCTCCAGCCAAAACTGTTAACACATGGAAATAAAAAGTGAAGAGGAAAGACTTTGGCATTCCTGTCCATGTCAGTATTGTCTGTAGGGCTGGGAGTGACGCACTTCAGCCCTTCAGGCTTCCACTGCCATTTCTAAACAATCGAACGCCATATATACCCAGCGTCATCAAACTTGCACCCTTTACAGTGACCTCATATGCGTTTCTATCAAGAGATCAGCACCTCTGACTGTCACACGGCCCATGCACTTGGGTAGGTGCTTGTTAAGGTTTTGTGGTTGGAGATAGTGACTGGGGGCTTGTCTACACTTGAAAGGCTGCAACGGCACCGGTGTAGCTGTGTCCCTGTAGCGCTTCAGTGTAGACACGACCTATCACCAACGGGAGGGGTTCTCCTGTGGACGTAGTTATGACTAGAAAGTTACAAAATACTCTATAGGCAAATACCCCCTCTGTAGAACTGATCTTTGGGCAATTAGCATTTGAGGAGCAACAATGTGGCCAAAGGACAGAGCCCAGAGTGTCTTAGATTTCTTGTGAAATGGGTACATTTTTCATCAGACCAGGAACAAATCAAATTATGTTCAAAGTTCATGTTCTGGATTTTGGATTTTGCCAGTTCAATGAGAATTTTAGAAACTACAGGTTTAAAACTCCTGTTAAACTGAAAACATCTGACAACTCCTTAACCATAGAGCCAGGACCTGCACCACTGTAATTATCTCCACTAGTAGGCCTACTGGATACCATTGAAATGCTCACATTCTCGCCCAAGGCAAGTGTGAAACCAGATACTCTGGTGGTGCTGGGGCACTTTATAAAATGTGGAGACAAAGTCTTTCCACACTACACTGCGTAGCACTGATAGACCAGAAGTGACAATCTAGTGCTTGATGTCATTGGAGCAGGGGTGAAAGTAACTTAATGGACTTACTGGTACGCAGGGTAGCCAGGGTCCTGGCAAGGTGCGGGGGAGCTCTGGGCCCAGGGCCAGCTCTACGCACCAGCTAAGCAAGCACATGCTCGGGGCGGCACAATTCAAAGGGTGGTACTCCAGCCCTTTTTTCCGCCCCCCCTTCAGGCGGCAGGGCGTTGTGTGCGGGGGGCACCTGGGGCCACTGCAGTTTGCACCGCCGGCCACGGGGGACACTCTGGCTGGGGGCCGCCCCACGGGGTGCATGGAGCCACCTGGAGGTGCCGCAGCGCGGCCGCCCCCCAATGCCGCAGCCGAGGCGGAGTCAGCACTGGTAGGGGAGAGTTCAGGGCTGGGGCGGCAGGGGGTGCGGGTGGGGGAGGGCACTGGCGGGGGGGGGGTGGGGCGTGAGAGCCCAGGGTAGGGTGACCAGACAGCAAGTATGAAAAATCGGGACAGGGGGTGGGGGGTAATAGGAGCCTATATAAGAAAAAGACCCCAAAATCAGGACTGTCCCTATAAAATCGGGACATCTGGTCACCCTAGCCCAGGGTGCGACGGGGGCAGCCAAAATTTTTTTTGTTTGGGGCGTCAAAAAACCTAGAGCCGGCCCTGTCTGGGCCCGTGGAAGGGGCAGGGCCGCAGGCGGAAGGGGCGGGGCTTGGGTCAGACTCCGCAACCAGCCCTTCAGTGCTACCCGGCCCACACTGCCCGGGGCTCTGGCCACTGCCGGGATCCCCGGGCTCTTTTAAATCTCCAGGCCCTGGGGCAGCTGCCCCTTTTGCCCCCACCCCCCATACGTGGCCCTGTCGGTTTGGTCGGCTGTGTACTCGCTTTCTTACTGGTATGCCATACCGGACCGGACCGGCTTACTATTAACTCAGCTTTGGAGCCACTGTGGCTTATGCCTGCAGTGACTTTGACTTTTTGTTCTCCCACCCTCTCTCCCATGGGCAGCTATTTCTCACTTGTTCTTCTCAGTAGGACTCTCCTGTCACATTCACGCAGCTTCCAGCAGGGATTTTTCTCTCTGACACGAGGAAGTGCTAAGGATTCAGTTACCTGCCTGCCAGAGGGACAGAGAGCCAGACGGATGTCTCCAGGAGAGCCTCTCTGCAGAACATGAGGAAAAAGCTTTATTGCAAAACACATTTCATTGGTGCTGTTTGTTACAGGTTAGCAGTAAGTGAGATGACCACTTTCGAGATACAATCTGGGGCTAACCTCTCTGCGGGCATGTCTCTGAGACCAGATTTTGTTTGAGTCGTTCCCAGGAGCTTGCTGTAGAAGAGACAGGAGGGGCGAAGATGAATGATGGAAAAGGAGCTGTGGAAAGTGCAATCCAGCTGCAAAGAGCCAAAATCAAACTGCGGGAAGGGGGATGAGTCTCTCCTTCCAGCTACTCAGGCTCTGACACCTTATGTTTTCTCTATGTTCGTGATGGGGAACTGCCCCTTGGGGTTCATCCCCTCCTTTCTCCTCACTCTAGAATAAGCTCTGGATCCACTGAACCCTTCAGCAGGGCAGACTGTTACAGGCAGGGCCAGCTCCAGGCACCAGCATTCCAAGCAGGTGCTTGCGGCGGCAATCTGCAAGGGGCGGCAGTCCGTGTGCCGTTAGGGCGGCTCTCACATTTCCATGGCAGCGGCAATTCTGCGGCAGCCTCTCTCTTCAGCCGCGCGTGGCAGCAAATCAGCGGCAGCTTCTATCTGCATCCGTCCGTGGCGGCAATTCGACACGCTGCTTGGGGCAGCAGAAACGGTAGAGCCGGCCCTGATTACAGGATTTAATTTGCACAGATCCATGTGGGCTCTAGGTGGGAGTAGCTGCTGTGCACAGAGCCGAGAGCTCAATTTTTCTTCTGCTGGTTCCGATCCATTTCTAAACTAGGAAGGAGCTACAACAAAAATACAGAAACCACCAGTTAGTGGATGAGACATGCTTGGTACTAGTATCTTTTTGTTCATACCCATCATGGAGCATGTTTGTTCTCCTGGATGTGTGAGTTCCTGATCAGGGCAATAGAACAGGAGGGAAGGGATGTCCACTGTGTACAATACACTCACACACACAGTGATCGAGGGAGGACTGCTGATTGAAACAAGACTGAGCATAATTAGATGGAATGTGTCAGCCCAAGGGGTGAAATTTGGAGGCTCTCACAATGTCTGTCTGGCATCTCCCTGGAGTTCTTCCTGTACCGTATGTTCATCCAGAAGATGCACAGAAAGATGGGGACTTTCCAGATGAACAGGAGCAAGAAATGGATGTTGCTGAGCTGGGATCTATGGAGGAGAGAGAAAGTAGAAGCTGTGAAACCCTGTAGATCTGACCTGACTGCTCCCAACTGAGCATTCCCTGGCTGCTCTGCCTGAGGATGACAGTATGAACAAGGAGAGAGGGACACAGGCCGCAGCACCCTCCCTTGCTAGGACACCCCCCAATTAATCTCACTAACTGCCTTTGATCCCCCAGGGGACAGTCATCCAGACATTTAGACCCTGAAGTGATTGGACCCAGACAGGCCCTGCCCAGTGCTTCCCCGCAGCAAGAGTTACTACTAGTTTATGCTGCTCTATATACTATACACTGAACTGTAAGTACAATATTTATATTCCAGTTGATTTATTTTCTAATTATATGGTAAAAATGAGAGCGTCAGCAATTTGTCAGTAATAGTGTGCTGGGACACTTCTGTATTTCTTCTGTATTTTTATGCCTGATTTTGTAAGCAAGTAGTTTTGAAGTGAGGCGAAACTTGGTGTATGCTAGACAAATCAGACTCCTGAAAGGGTAAAGTCATCTGGAAAGGTTGAGAATCACTGCTCTAGATGACCATAAATATCTCATAGCTCTCATCCAATGTGATGGATATTTGGGAGTTTCTCGCTGTGGCAAAAAAACAAATCTGGTTTCAATAAGATTGTGTTAAAGAGATTTGGATCCCAGCATCCGAGAGAAAATCAACTGGTGTGTTATTAGGGTAGAATGGAATAGGGACTGTCTGTAACATTGATGGGCAGAGATACAGCAGAAACCTCTGGGTGGGTTGGGGGATAGGTAAGGGCCCTTGGGCATGGGCCACATGATGGAAATAAGAGTGAGGCTCAGTCCAGTGGATCCCTGAAACTCACGGTGCATGAGTGTCGTTGTTCCTTATAGAGAGTGTAATTGATGTGAAAGCAGCCTCGCTGGGCTGCTCTGTCGCTGGGGGCCTTCCAGTGGAGGTGAAGGTATGGATTGCTGCAGATAAAAACAGAGACAGCCAGCGTTACTTGCAGAGACCCCAACCTGAATCCCTTCACTGTTACCAAGAGAGTAAAGTTGCTTGGTTCGGGAGTTCAGACCTCAGTGGGAGGTACTTGCCTCACCGCCAATTTGTATAAATGCATCATTCTTGTATCTGAAACTAGAAATATGAAATATAACTCTGAGGTCCTATTGTAATTATGCAAAGTGTGGGCCATTAATGGTGGCTTGGAATCTTGATGGCTCCCATTAACCAGGACAATTGGTTGTAAATGGTTCTGTTTACTTGTAAGTCTTCCTGTATACGTGTGTACTAGCAAGTGGGTAATGATGTCATACAGTGACATGTGCTCATGTCACCTGAACTGGAATCTATCTTTAATCTGGTGCTTTTCCATTTAGAAGGAGGGGTGGGAACCCAGAGAGGGACAAAGGATTCCTGCCTTGTGCAAAAGATATATAAGGGGGTGGAACAGAACATGAGAAAACCCCGAGTTACCACCTGAGCTGGAACAAGGACTGTACCAGGGGAAAGGATTGGGCCCAGACTAGAAAGGAGTCTAGTCTGTGAAAGAAGCTTATTGGAACATCTCTGGGGGTGAGATTTCATCTGTATTCAGTTTCCTACTGTATTAGGCTTAGACTTGGGTGTTTTATTTTATTTTGCTTGGTAACTTACTTTGTTCTGTCTGTTATTACTTGGACCCACTTAAATCCTACTTTTTATACTTAATACAATCACTTTTTGATTATTAATTAACCCAGAGCAAGTAATTAATTCCTGGAGGAACAAACAGCTGTGCATATCTCTCTATCAGTGTTACAGAGGGCAGACAATTTATGAGTTTACCCTGTATAAGCTTTATACAGAGTAAAACAGATTTATTTGGGGTTTGGATCCCATTGGGAACTGGGTATCTAGGTGCTAGAGACAGGAACACTTTCTAAGCCGTTTTCAGTTAAGCCTGCAGCTTTTGGGGGACGTGGTTCAGACCTGGGTCTGTGTTTGCAGCAGGCTAGAGTGTCTGGCTCAACAAGACAGGGTACTGGAGTCCCAAGCTGCCAGGGAAAACGGGCTCAGAGGTAGTCTCAGCACATCAGGTGGCAAGTCCCAAGGGAGTTTATGACCCGACCCGTCACACTGTATAGACACTGTATGTATGTGCAGCACCTAGTACAAATGGGCTGTGAATTGGTTGGGACTGGTGGGATTTCCCATAACAATGATAATGGCATTATTTTGCAATGGAGGCATTTTATAGACACTCACAGCATGAGGTGGCCTCTGCAAGGAAGAGTTCACAATCTAATTTACGGAAAGATGCCAGCGCTGAGTGTGACAAACACAAGGAAGGTACCATAGGTGTACACACAACTTTCCTACATGAGTGAGATGTGACTCTCCTCTCCCTGGGTGATGCGGACGAGCTGAGTGCCGTCCTTTCTAGGGATCACCCCCTAAAAGGGCTGTCCTGGTATTTGTCTAATATATTCAACTGAATGATCACTGCAGAGAGAGGCTGCCTGGTACCTATAAGACTTCTTGGCTCCCAGACCAGCCTCTGGAAGCTAAAGGAGAGATTGCTCTTAAATTACAGGAAGAAGAAAAAGGTTTCTGGTTTTCACAAGTTTAAACTTCTTGTCCGGACCTTCAAGGCCCTGCCCAGCTCCACCCCAGTCCACATCTGTGATCTTATCACATCCCCCTCCCCTTTAAGGGAAGCCTGGGGCCAGCCAACCCTGTCCCAAGGCCAAGCCGCCTCTTTTATAATGTTTAGGAAGTTTTAAGAGGCTGACCAATAATTGCCATGTGAACGTGAATCAGTGCAACAGTGATCTTAGCTATTGGCTTAGAGTATGCAGTGATCTAATAATCAAATCTCTCTAGCTGGCAGGGAATTCCCATAGTAGAGAGGGAGGCTCAGCCCCCTAACAAGTAGCTAGGCTAGGATATGTAGCTCCCTGAAGGATCTGGGAATTGTGATCCTGTGGGTCAGGTGACAGAGCATGTGACCCGCAGCCGCCCACAGTATATAAAGCAAGCCTGGAGGTTGTCAGTGAATGATTCAGAGATGTGGGAGGAGCTGCGGGGAAAGAGGGAGCCGCCTTAGCTGGGAGGCCCTGGAGGAAGGGCGAGGAGGATGGTGAAGCCCTATTCACACTGAAATGACTACTGAATGTGAAGTAAGAAGGCTGGAATATTTACCTTTGAGTGTTATTGTATGTGAATAAACCAGAGAGTTGGAGAGAGTTGATGCACATGTGGTGGCTTGAATGAAAGGAAGGTAAACTGAGGCAGCAGATGAGCCTAATGATGGACCAGATGAGTTTCTGCCAGCATTCCCTTTGTCCCCTTGTCTCACTGCTGGCTTCGTGTCTATTTCTGCCAGCCCCTATCCATGGAATACCCTCCAACCCCAACTTCCCAAACCACCCCCAGCCCTACATGCAGGTCTCTCTCCTAAAGATGCATTTATTCCAGGTCACTCCCAAGAAGTGAGCCAAAAATTCGGAAATGACAAGTTATTGGCTCTCCTAGTCGTCTCAGCTTGCCCTGTCTTAATTTTGGTGGTTGTTGCCCTGTACAGCACTAAGACCACTGTAGGTGGTTAACACATAAGGCGAGCGAAGCTCTTTATAACCCAGAAACTACTCGTGCACCAAGAACCTTCCCTCCCCACTTCAGTGCGATCTAGATGCTGATGGAATCCACAGCAGATTTATATCCTTATTTGCATGTTGTTTTCCTTCATTTGACCATGTTTTAAGTCTTCTGTTCAGCTCCCTTAACGCAGGCGGATGTAGTTTCTGGACCTACTGGCTTACAGTAAATAATTGTGTCTAAGGAGCATCCCCACATCCCTACCAGCCAATGCTCCCCAAGTCCCTACACTCCTGCCATTACGATGGGGGAGCAGAGCAGGGATTTACCTGGGGAGACGGACACTTCAACAAAGTCCCTGAGATCAGAAAGAAGAGTCCTCGCTACTCCACACTTGTAAGTCCCCGCATCTCCCAGTGTCAGGTTCCCCACGGTCACAGTGAACACACTCAGGGTGTGATTGTCTCGGATGGAGACTCTGCCCCACTTCACCTCAGCCTCTGAGCCTGTGGTTTCAATTATGTGAGCACTGGAACACCACACAATTCCTATTCTGCACCAGAATTTCAGATAATCCTTGTAGCCTCTCTCATACCGGCACCGCACAGCCACTGAGCCGCCCGGGGGCCCGTGCACTGTCCCAGGGCCTGTCACTGCCCAGCAGCCTGTGGGGAAACAAAGAGAATTAGAGAGAGAGAGAGAGAATCCTGCTTACTCCAAATAACAATAAAATGCACCCCATGTCCTTGGGGGGAAGGGAGGGAATTGGGGGTGCCACCTGAGGCTTTGCAAGGCGGGTGCATGGAGTGGGGAGAACAGGAAGGGCAGAGCAGAGAAAACAGGTCAAATTTAGAACCCTCTTGGACTTTAATTATCAAACTCAAGCTAGAAACCAGTGTATCCCTTCAGGGAGCGGGGCATTTCATTCGTCTCTTTCTGAATTGGTGCCGTAAAATGAAGCAAGCTGGGTGCTGATCTCTGCCCACTTTGTGTGCCCCAGGCTGGCTGGAGATTGTTCACACTAAACTCTTCCTTCGGGAACTGCAGGGACGAGATGAAAAGTGGTGGCTTTTGCCTGCAGTGTCAGTCATTGACTCCAGGGAAGGTTTCACCTCTGCACAGAGACTGCGGAGTCCACAGTGTCTGTGTCTATAACACTGATTTGTTCAGCGTCAACTTGGGAGCAAGAGCAACTGCGGCTGGGAGAGATGAGGTGAAGGAGGCTGGGCTGCAGAGTGGTTGAGGGAGTTTGGGTGGCTTGTGCTTCTAAGCCTTGTCACTGCACCTTAGGTGGTACCGTGGTAGTGCTCCAGGGAGGATTTTGTGTTCAGTCCTCCTAGCTTGGGATGGGCAAACTACAGCCCCTGGGCCAGATCTGGCCCACCAGCTGTTTTAATCCAGCCCTTGAACTCCCACTAGGGAGCGGGGTCTAGGACTTGCCCCGTTCCAGCGTGCCAGCTGTGGAGCAGGGTCGGGGGTCGCTCCACGCAGCTCCCAGAAGCAGCAGCATGTCCCCCATCCAGCTCCTACGTGCAGGGGCTGTCAGGGGGTTCTGCTCTGCACACTGCCCCCACCCCAAGATCTGCCCTCGCAGCTCCCATTGGCCGGGAACCACAGCCAATGGGAGCTGCGGGGGTGATGCCTGTGGACGGGGCAACGCGCAGAGCCACCTGGCTGCGTCTCTGCGTAGGAGCCAGAGAAGGGACATGCTGCTGCTTCCGGGAGCCGCTTGAGGTAAGCGCCGCTGGGAGCCTGCACCCCTGAGCCTCTCCCCACATCCCAACTGCCTACCCCAGCCCTGAACCCTCACCCGCCCTCTGAACCCCTTGATCCCAGCCCGGAGCACCCTCCTGCACTCCAAACCCCTCATCCCCAGCCCCACGACAGAGCCGTCACCCTCCTGCCCCAGCCCAGAGCCCCCTCCCACACCTTGAACTCCTAATTTCTGACCCCATCCCAGAGCCCTCATCCCCTCCCACACCCCGACCCCAATTTTATGAGCATTCATGGCTGGCCATACAATTTCTATCCCCAGATGTGGCCCTCGGGCCGAAAAGTTTGCCCACCCCTGTCCTAGCTGGAGAGAAAGACAGATGAACTGGGGGTGGGGAGGGGGTGGTGTTAGAACAAACTGCAGAAGATGAATATAATGTGTCTAGGATTAGGTACCCAGCAGCTCTGATCAAACTGAGCAAATATATGATCAAGCTCCAGTAACTTCACCACCAGGTGCTGAATGCCCCCAGTAGCCAGGCAGGCAGCTACGCTGTTACCTCCCCTCTGACTTTGGGTTTCTTCTTTTGGGCTCTTATCACCAGGACAGCTGGCTGGTTCCTGCTCTGATGTGGTGCCTCAGCACGCACCATGAGTGATAACAAGCTCCCAAGAAACTCCTCTTGAGTATCACTCCAGCCCTTTGAGAGACAGGGAAGCCCAGCTTCTTACTTTCTAGGGATCTTTAGAAGTTTTCCATGTTGTTTAAGTAAACTTTGGAGGAGGAGGAGGAAGTATAGAACTTGGTATAGGAGGTGCCTGGTAGCGTTCTCCATAATCAGGGCTGCACCTGGGATTTTGTTAAGATGTCCTGTTTTCAATGTACACGTGAGTGTGTGAGTGTACATTTCAATGCTTGGTTTCAACCCAGGGCTGAATATTTTGTGGAAAGTTTAAGCAAAATCAGTGAAGCTGTTTTGGAGATGTACAAAGTAAACCTATCAGTCACCTTTGAGTTATGCAACTGGATATTCTGAGGGCATGTGTTACTCACTGAGCACTGTTCCTCTCAGTAATTTTTGTTTGAGTCTCCGGGACAGTCCCGTTGTCCCCTTCTGGGCTGGGACGTTTTTGGTAACTTGCAAATGTAAAGCACCAACCTGCAGCAGCTTCACCAACAGGGGATCTCTGCAGAAAAGCTCCTAATGAATGAGCAGCTACATGAACCTCGAGGAGCCGCTCAAATGAGACATGCCCCAGCCGAGAGGCAGGGACTTTAGCAAAGGCAGAAAATCCGAGTCTCTGGGAGCGGTGAACTGGGACTCCTGCAGGCTCAGGGACCGTTCCTGGAATCCCTCCTCAGCAGCCGCTCTCCGATAACCCACCCGTGTGGGTGTGCAACGGGCCCCAGGAGGAACAACGCCGGCTGTTTCTGCTGGTGCATACGCAGCTCATCGCTGCCTTACCTGGGAAAAGCATCCAACTCAGAATGGGGAAAATCCTCATTGTTCTGCCTCCCCCACAGCCTGGTGGGACGTCGATTCCAGGTGAGTCTCTCTCCAGGAAAATCCTTCCTTTGTGTTACTAGGAAGCAGAGGGTCCGGGTTTCTCCTGTAGGCATTTGCAATGAAACAGACTCTCTAACTAGTCCTTTACTGCAGGGGGTCCTCTTATCTACGCTACCTCACTTCCCTCGGGAAGCACTAATGGGGAAGTGGCTGGTGTCTGACTCAGTGCACGGTGGTTTGCTGCGGTTGGGGTGTTCTGTTTTTGTTTGTTGATACTTGCACCATGGCCTATTACAGGGTCTAGTGGAAAATGGAAGCCGCAGTAGCGAGCATAGGTGCCAACTTTCATCGGCACCGGTGGGTGCTTGCACCCCGCTCCCACCCCAACTCCACCCTGCCCCGCCCCGGCCCCGCCCCAGCTCCACCCCCGGCCCTGCCCCTTCCCCAAATCCCCATCCCTTCCCCAAATCCCTCCCCCCCCACCTCCTCCCCCGGTGAAAAATTGGTGGGTGCTGAGCACCCACCGGCAGCTCCTCGCCAGCCCCCCCCAACTCACCTTCTGGGAGGTGCCTGTCACGGCTTTTTTTAGCCCAGCCGCCCGCCTCAGGAGTTCCTGAAAAGTGTGTGGATCTCCACCATCAACCCCTTCATTGTAAACACACAAATATTCCCAGCCTTTTCTTATTTGGCAGATCTGCCCTGGTCCGTGTGTAAACCAACTACCAGCTGCCCAGTGACCCAGCCTAGCCTTACAGATAATGGACTGCATCAGCAATAACAGCCGCAGAAAATGAACTCATCTAGCAGCACCATATGCCTCTTAATGTTTTAACTTTGGTCTTAGATCTAGTTGAAAGGTTTCGTGTGGAAAGCGTTCCTGCTGCTGAACAATGTGTAATTAAAACTGAAAGCTCTGTGGGAAAATTCCAGTGAAAGGTGTTTGTTTTTCTGCAGGCAAATTTGAGATGCATTTTTTTTATTTTAATCAACATTTCAATATGAAATGAAAATGTTAGTTTTGTTTTGACGTGGATTGCTTCCTTTAGGTTTTTTTTTTGAAAAACTGAAGTGAAACAATAATTTAAGACAAATAAAAAAGTTGATTCAAAATGAAAACTCTTCGTTTTTAATAAGTTCAAAACTTCTGGGAAAACCTGAAAATTTTCAACTGAAATTTAGAGCAATTTTTTATTTTTTTTAAATTTCTCATAGGGAAAAATGTCTGTTTTCTGACCAGCTCCACTTTGTCCTACCCCAACTGTCATGTCTCTTGTGCCTATTTAGACTGGAAACACTTTGCAGCAGAGGCAGTCTCTTTTTTATTTGTACAGCTCCCAGCACAACTGGGCCCTGATCTCTGTTGAGCCCTCCTGGTACTACAGAGTTAGAAATAATTAGCAAGAACAGTGGCAGCCGAGGTTACACCCCAACACACGCCTCCAGCCAAAACTGTTAACACATGGAAATAAAAAGTGAAGAGGAAAGACTTTGGCATTCCTGTCCACGTCCGTATTGCCTGTAGGGCTGGGAGAGACGCACTTCAGCCCTTAAGGCTTCCACTGCCATTTCTAAACAACCAAAAGCAATATGTACCCAACGCCATCAGACTTGCACCCTGATGCAAAACCTTAACAGTGACCTCATCTGTGTTTATATCAAGAGATCAGCACCTCTGACTGTCACACGGCCCATGCACTTGGCAAGTTCCTTTTGCCTTAACACAGCTAAATGCCTGCTAAGGTTTTGTGGTTGGAGATCGTGACTGGGGGCTTGTCTACACTTGAAAGGCTGCAACGGCACCGGTGCAGCTGTGCCCCTGTAGCGCTTCCGTGTAGACACGACCTATCACCAACGGGAGGGGTTCTCCTGTGGACGTAGTTATGACTAGAAAGTTACAAAATACTCTATAGGCAAATACCCCCTCTGTAGAACTGATCTTTGGGCAATTAGCATTTGAGAAGCAACAATGTGGCCAAAGAACAGAGCCCAGAGTGTCTTAGATTTCTTGCGAAATGGGTACATTTTTCATCAGACCAGGAACAAATTAAATTATGCTCAAAGTTCATGTCCTGGGTTTTAGATTTTGACACTTCAGTGAGAATTTTATAAACTAAGGTTTAAAACTCCTGTTAAACTGAAAACATCTGACAACTCCTTAACCATAGAGCCACATTTCTCTCTTGTCCTGCTGAACAGATCACGGGGAGTTTCATTGTCTGTAAGCCCAGCCATTGGCTCTTTGAACTCACTCCTCACAAGATAACAGCAACTCTTTAATTCCATCAGGCAATCTGTCCATCGTACAAACCAACAGACTCCAGTTCCCGGCTGAGTGTGTCTGTCAGTCCTCTGCCTGCAACAGCTGCCGGAGTTTGTACAGGTTAGATTTCCTTCTAAACCCTGTTCCTTCAATTTTTGCCAGGTAGGGCTCAAGCAGCTGGGATAAGGACTATGCAGCCCCCCATCCCAACTCCGCCTCATATCCAGGGTTAGTGTTTGGGCGGATTCTTCACAGCGCTGTACAGGGTTTCCTCAGGGGGATTGGCTGGGCGTGTTGTCTTGGGGTGCTGCTCCATGTTGGCATAGATGGGCTGCTGGTCACGGGTGGAAATCGTCACAGTGACATAAGAAACCTCTTCTGAACCCTGAAATAAAAACCTCATTGATCAGAGGAAGAAGCTAGAATAGGAGCCCAAGTATCTGCAGTTGAGCAGACCCTGGCTTCATGAACTTCAGCGGGTCCCTTTCACCAAGTGACTTGTCTGGGCTGTGTATTGAGGACTTATCTCTGAGATCCTTAAAGTACCTGTGGATGGGTGCATTGCCCCTTTCAGCCAAAGCAGTCTGGGTGCGATCAGGAAGCCCTGCCCTGTGGCTGAGCCATATAAACAGGAAAAAGAAGCAAGGGGGAGAACAGGGAACTGAAACCCAACTGCATGTTGGCTAGCCCAGGCCCTAAGTCACTAGTGTGACCTGGGCCCTAGCTGCTTTGTTCTCAGTCAGGGCTCTGAGGTAAGGGCCTTGTGAACTGAGCTATGTGGCTCCTCTCCTAAGCTGGTGTCTAGCGAAAAGACCAAGTTCCCTCCTGGAACACTGGGGAAACTAGAAACTCGCTGGCTGGGGTCAGTTGGGGGGCTTCTCAAAGGGGATGTGTTTGTCTGGGAGCTTGGTGTTGGCCTGCACAGCACGCTAAAGAATTGTTCGTGTTTCTGCTCTTGGCCCCTGTCCTGAGAGTGAAGGGAGGTGCAGGAGGCTCTGTGGTGTATGGAGTAGCTCTAGGAGAGAGTGGGGGAAAGAGCCGTTCTTCTGGAAAAACTGACTAGCTCATCTGCCTACCCAGATGCTAACCCAGATTGCTTCCAATGCTGGGGTCGGCCCTGCAACTCTCACTCATGCAGGTAGCCCCATTGAAGTGCTTGGGACTATTTGTCTGAGTAAGGGCTGCAGTCTTGAGTCCAGTTTTAAATAAGTCAAGTTCATCTTAAGTCTGCAGAGCTGGCAGGGAGGGGAGTTCCCTGCCTTGTTAAGTGTTTCACGCTGAGCCCGGATCTTAAATTAGCCACAGCCCTGAGTTCCTCATGACAGCTGTTGCATTTTCTTCCTACCTGACAGGGGGGCTGGATTTCCACATAATTGCTGTCAGGGTTCACTGAGTTAGGAAGAATCTCAACATTGCTGTAAAATCCAGTTTGGTCAGTGGCTGCACGAGAATCTATAACCCCATACTCTGGACTGTCATCTGCTGCATTGTTCCCAACCGCCTGAAACAAAGATGAGGTGAGTTCAGCGCAAGGAGATACACAAATTGACAATGTAGCTGTTAGGATGGCAGCTGGGGTGGAAATCAACACCAATTGTCATGGGATCTCCTCACCTGCTGAGGATGATTATAAGCTGCAAGTGACCCAGAGCAAGAGATTTTAAAGGCCATGAATTTGCTTATATCCTAGTGTAATAAGGACACTTTCATTTGGAGTTACAGCCTGAGAACATAGACATGGGAACTAAGGGGTCAGAAGGTCCTGGGTCTAAAGATGTTGACTTTCAATGAGGCATGTGCATGGATTTGTACACCCCTAACATAAACAAATATGGGTCTGCCTGTAGGAACTGGGTATTTCTATCCATTCTCTTGTCACCGCAGTCTGACTGGATTGGGGGGCAGAGTGTCGCCTTCATGATGTCACAGCCGGGTGGTCCTAGAATCTCATCACGCTCAGAAAAAATAAAAATCCCTCCACCTGCTGGGGCTGATTGATGGGGGAAACCCCAGGGGAATGTGCAAAACTAGATGTACAACGTTGCACCTGACTTACACTTGTGAGGCTATAATTGCCTGTTCAAATAATCTATGATGTGATTTGTGTGCACAATTGGTGTAAGTGCTCGTGCAAATGGGGCATGAAGATGTGCACAGTCTAGGGGTCATGGGGATTGGAAAATTCAGCCCAGGATGGTTTATATGTGGATACAAATGTTACTGGTGGAAGATACAAATCTCAAGGGGAGCTGTAACAGGGAGGAGTGAAATTGTCATAAGAGCCACACCAGCAACTCTACACCACCCAAGATTTCCCATATGCTGGGGTGACTTTCTGAAGGCCAGATATGCTGACTTTGGGGCGGCTTTGCTCTGGTAGAGGGGTGCAGCATTGTCCGAGTCGGGAGAGAATCTGGCCTGTTCATTTGTAGTGGAATTTACGCTGGATTTCCACTGGTGTGAGTGGAGAACAGGTGTTTGTAGCTCCTGTTGCTTTATTTCCCATGAACTACTCATTCTAGTGGAAAGATACATGAACTTCATCCATATTCTAATTGTAATAAGCCCCAATGGAGAACAAATCAATGAGCTACTGGTAAATGAAAGCATGAAACCGATGACACGCCCACAGTATGTGGAAAAGCCCCATTGCAACCGCCTATTGTGGCTCATTGTTCTGCTTTAGTTTTCCTGTTGCCAGTGGATCCGAATAACCAAATCAGTTTCCTATGTGAATTCAGAGATTCCCCATTTCTGCAGTTTCTCTTTTTTGGAAATGAGACCATAGGTCAGTCTGATGCAATTCAGTAAAGTCTGAGTCAGTCTATTGAGAATGGTCCCTCTTGAAGGCCCGTTCTCTGGGCCCTCTCACAGAATGGGAGGTCCTGTGGGCTGATGTGTTCAGAGCTGCATGTACATGTGCTTCTTAGCTACCTGAGAACTGACCTGGACATCACAATGGTTTGGTGACTAACTTCTGTTCTGGCAAAAGGAGAAACCCAGTCCCATGTTCTGGTGGCTGCATGACAAAATGTATGTTTTCCTGTCTGGATCTACTCACTGCCCTTAATGAAGTGAATCTGAAAAATTTCTGCCTCTGAATTGAGCAGAATCTTTTCCTATCTCTACCCTTTAGGGCAGTGGTGGGAAACCTGCAGGCCGCATGCAGCCCATCAGGGTAAGCTGATTGTGGGCCGTGAGACATTTTGTGGACGTTGACTGTATGCAGGCCCGAGCCGCCCGCAGCTCCTAGTAGCCACAGTTCGCCGTTCCCGGCCAATGGGAGCTTCGGGAAGTGGTTCAGCCCGCAATCAGCCTACCCTGATGGGTTGTATGCGGCCCGTGGGCTGCAGGTCACCCACCACTGCTTTATGGGGTTGAAGGACTACGAGAGGCTTGGTGAAAAGTTTCTACTGAGGCATTTATTTGGTTAGCTTGGCCTGTTTTCCATGAAGAGATCAGGGTTGTGGGGTTTTTTTTTTTCAAATTCATTATTAGAAATTATTTGATGAACAACTACTGTGAAAAATTCCTGGTCTGTAATTAATTCATGAGCAATTGTTGCAAGTTTGAAAGTTTGAGCTGTTTTGATTGGATAAATGGGTCACATGGTACAATTCTACTCCTCAATCAGCGAGCATGATCCATGGTGTTTAGTCAAACATTCCTGCTGGTAGAAAACGTGATCCCTAGGGTATTTGCAGAAAGCAAAGGCGAAAGGGACATGAACAGGGTTGAAGTAAATTAATTTAAAATGTTGAGTATCTGCAGGCCATTAATTGTTTTTTTTTCTCATTGTGACGTTGCACACAAAATGATTTTATGAAAATATGCTAATTAGTGTGACTATAATGTAACTGGAATATGCTTCATGCAAAAGGTCTCTTGTAAGGTATCATTAGAGTTTATAATGTACTGAGTGTGGTCATCCAATTTCTGTAAATGTTTCATTCTTGTTTCTGAAACTAGGAACATTAAATATAACTCTGAGGTCCTATTGTAATTATGCAAAGTGTGGGCCATTAATGGTGGCTTGGAATCTTGACGGTTCCCATAAACCAGGACAACTGGTTGTAAATGGCTCTGTGTACTTGTAACTCTTCCTGTATACGTGTGTGCTGGCAAGTGGGTAATGAAGTCTTACAGTGACATGTGATGATGTCACCTGAACTGGAATCCATCCTTAACCTGATGCTTTTCCATTTAGAAGGAGGGCTGGGAACCCAGAGAGGGAGAAAGGATTCCCGCCTAGTTCAAAAGATATATAAGCGGGTGGAACAGAACAAAGGGGGCTGCAGTCATCAGAAATCCCCTAGCTACCACCTGAGCTGGAACAAGGACTGTACCGGGGGAAAGGATTGGGCTCAGACTAGAAAGGAGTGTAGTCTGTGAAAGAAGCTTATTGGAACATCTCTGAGGGTGTCATCTGTATTCAGTTTCCTACTGTATTAGGCTTAGACTTGCGTGTTTTTGTTTTATTTTGCTTGGTAATTTACTTTGTTCTGTCTGTTATTACTTGGAACCACTTACATCCTACTTTTTATATTTAATAAAATCACCTTTTGCTTATTAATTAACCCAGAGCAAGTAATTAATACCTGGGGGAGCAAACAGCTGTGCATATCTCTCTAATAGTGTTATAGATGGCGAACAATTTATGAGTTTACTCTGTATAAGCTTTATACAGTGTAAAACAGATTTATTTGGGGTTTGGACCCCATTGGGAACTGGGTGTCTGGGTGCTGGAGACAGGAGCACTTCTTAAGCTGTTTTCAGTTAAGCCTGCAGCTTTTGGGGGACGTGGTTTAGACCTGGGTCGGTGTTTGCAGCAGGCAAGCGTGTCTGGCTGAACAAGACAGGGGACTGGAGTCGCAAGCTGGCAGGCAAAACGGGCTCAGAGGTAGTCTCAGCACATCAGGTGGCCGTCCCAAGGGGGTCTCTGTGACCCAACCCGTCACACTCCCCTCCCCTGCACCTGTGATATTACACCTCCCTAGGACAGAATTTAAGAGGTGATGTTACCAGGACATATTACGATTTGCCTTACCAAATTTGACAGGTTGATTTTCTTGTCCCTCTGCACAGATGCTGCTGAAAGCGCTGGATGAGACAGAAAAGAGATCGAATTAGAGCCAAGTTACAGCAACAGGTAAGGGGGTAACTGCGGCTCTCACAGCTTTGCAGTCTAAGTTGCAGGGCTGACCTGTAACTGTGTTTCGGGGACGCACACACTGAGCTCAGAAGACCAGCAATGTATCAAAACTGCAGTGCCACAGTAAATCCAGCCCACTGAGACTAGGTTAATTCAGCGCTGCCCTGCCACTGATCCAAAAGGAAATGGGTCTGTTCTCTAAATGCTAACTGAGATCCGGCCGACTGCACCAGTCAGTGACCTCTTTCCATTACCTGCACAATACAGCCCTCTGAACCAAACTCCAGCTTCTCTTTAGACTCAGTGTGGACCTAGCCCACTGAACTAAACCAAACAGGGGCATGTCAGCATAAATCCATCCAATCAATACAGCCAAACTTGAAAAGATCCTTCGGTGCTAGCAAAAGCTCCCACATGAAAATGGTCTATTCTACAGGCATGGTCCAAAACGCCACAGCTTACAGCAGCTACGCTCCATTGTCTGAAGCAATCACCGTATAGTGCTGTAATGTTTTAGTAACAGCTGATCCTGTGGAACTGACTGACCCTGAAATGATCCATTGCTATCCACACACTGCCAGATCCTGGACTGTTCACAGCTCACCAGAGCTCCCAAGCCACGCTCCCACGTAGTGACACAGTGAGTGAAAAGGATGGAGACCTTGGTGTTTAGGGTCAGACTCGGACACCTTTACTTAGGGTAGCACCTTTACTCCACAGGGAGTCCCACTGACTTCAGTGATGGAGTAAGCAGCCACACAGCATGAGGGGTGTGTGTGTGTGTGTGTGTGTGTGTGTGTGTGTGTGTGGATATGCAGTTTATATCTGGGTAAATAACGGATAGAGGGGAACTGGCAACTTCAAAACATTGAAATAACTTTTTTTCCCCCAGCTTAAATGAAACATTTTGTTTAGATAAAATTGAAATGTTTCTCTTCAGTTTTGACCATTTTCAACATTTAATTGGTTTTTACACAATTTTTGAAAGAAGAATTTGTTTCAAATTGAAAAACTCAAATATTTAGTTTTGACATTTTTAAATTCAATAGATCAGTTTTTTGGATGTACAGGGTTGGTTTTTTTTACCCCTGAAACAATTTGACATGACTCGGAAAACGTTTTGGTGTTGCTGAGTCTGCATTTTTCTCTGAAAACTTTGCCCAGCTCCAACAGAGAGTAGAACAAAAACCATAACCAGAGTTATTTGCAGTTTTGGACAGTGTTGCCCGCGGGTGTCTCATGCATTTCGGACATGCGCTGTCGAGCTTAGCAGGGTGCAGTAAGCAGAGAAGTCACTTTGTGGCAGGGGCACAGGAACAATGTGTATAGCGGGGGTGCTGAGAGCCATTGAACCAAACTGTAAACCCTGTATATGATGGAAACCACGTCAAGCCAGGGTGTGCGACAGTGCCCCTATTTCCAGTATGGATCACACGACTCATTGGAGGACACATGCAGGATTTCACTTACCTTTTTTCCTCATCTTGGACATTCTCACCAACATCACAGCAGCGAGCAGAAACACAATGAGAACCAGCAGGACGCATGGTATCAGGATCTGGAGGGGAATATCTGGGTTTGGGTCCCTGTTGGAAAAAAGAAAGAAATGTCTGTATCCACACTTTCTCCTTCAACTGCTAATTCAGCCAGGAGCAGCTCTTTGTTGTGCACCAGGCCCTCGGGGTCTAGCAGATTAATATCCTAGTCTGGGCTAACTCTAACTCAAGTCACCTATAAAATGAGTTTGGCACCTGTACCAAATACAAATGTGAGTAGCCAGCAAGATGGTGCAGCCTGTAGGAAGAGTCTGATGGAGCAGGCATGGTCTGTGCCCCCTGCATGTGGGGGAGCGAGACAGAGGCCAGGGCTTGGTGCTTTGAAGGAGATAAATGTCACTTTTATTTTTAACCTGCTCTAGCTGTATCAGCACCTTTATTCGTAGATAATATTATTTCCCCCCCCCCTTTGTTTTCTGCCCTGGTCATAGAAACTTTGAGGGTGAAGCCAACCCTAATGTGTAGCTGATGCTGGTTGGGGCTAGTTTAAGGATGTCCAAAGCTTGGTTCGTCTGGTGATTTCCCCCACCTCCTGGCTCATTTATCATTCACAGTGTTTTATCTGGACATTATCTCACACTGCATGGGAACGTCCATAGCCAGCTACTTAACTAACTTCATCTGCCCCTTTTTTTAATCTTGTCTTTGAGATGAGCAGAAATGAGCAGCATTCTCTCTGGTATAGCTGATAAATATGTGCTTTAAGTAACTTGTGGTGACGTTTGTTAATTCTTTGGTATTTTCAGCTCCAATCCTACAAACATTTTAAGCAAATACTTAACGTTCTAAAAACGCTTAAAGCTAAGCAAGCACGTGGAAGGGTTTGCAGGATAAAGGCCTTAGCCATTTTGGTTTCCTTTAGGTGTTTTCCTGGTTCCAGGGATTCTGTAGTTTTAATCCCCTTTTAATTTTAGCCAATAGAAATCTTATTTTGTTTAAAGGGACAGCGTCAGCTCAAATTTGGCCCCAAATTTAGATGTTGTAAAAACGTTTACAAAAACCTCAGACCAACAGAGACGTTTCCATGCCTTGCTTTAAATTCCGGTGTAAATAAGTAAGGACGCCACTTGCAGCGCTGGCATCTGGAAACCCAAACCTGGCAGGATTATGCTAGTCAGTGCATGGGCTGGAGTGGGACTAATTAGAAGCAAAAGTGAAACTGACCATTCGGCTTTCCTCTGGGAGCTGCACAGAGCTCAAAAAGCAAACAAAATATACGGGGAAAAGATCATTCGCTTTTTAAAATTCTTAGTTTGAACTATTTTGGTTCTAGATCTTGCAGCTTGTCTACAGTTGGAGCTTGTTCAGCGCTGATTCGGCTGCACCCTTTGCTGACTCTCCTTGTCAGGAATAGATCCTATGGACCAGGATGTAGATGTCCATGGGACTAGTCATGTGACTCAAATGGCTCAGGTGCCTCTGTGCTCTCAGGGGCAGACTCTCAGACCTGGTGCAGGAAGGGGGGGAAACAAGCTGTAACGAGGGAAATGAATGAGGAAGGGGGACGGTTACAGCAGTATGACCACATGGCTTACAAAGCAGGCATGGGCACATCTTAGTGGTTTAATGAGGGAGGGTTGTAATCAGATGTGGCCTGACAGAGCTAAGCACGTGCATCATATTAAGCACATGAGCAGTCCCAGTGAACTTCCGAGAAGGAAGAGGGGTCACGGTTATAGCTCAAAACAGCTTCACTTCTTCCTCAGAGCTGCAGCCCAGGCAGAATTGACTATTCTGTAGGGTTTAGCGCATGCAGCACCACCTCCCAGGGAGACAGCTCATGGTTTAGGCTGAAGGGGGGAAATGAGAGAAGACAGAGGAGCCGGGTTTAGTGTCCTGGCCTCACAGATCCGAGATCTCATGCGCAGGGGCAGACACAAGTTGTGATTTTTCCAGGCTCAGACATACCTGGTAAAACACAATACTGAACTGTGAGGGAAGAATAAAGGGGTGTATACACCCTGACATTGCACTGATTCCAGTGAGCTGGCAGCCCACAGAGTGTGTTTACTCTGGAGCTGGGAGGGATCCTTCCATCCCGGGCAGACCTCCTTGTGCAGTGGGAGCTCACCCTAGTGTGCTAAAAGTAGCTGCGTAGCTGTTGCTTAGACTTTGTGGTTTGGGTTGTCGTCACGCCTAGGGGTCAGGTGTGAGCGTGAGAGCCCAGACTCCAATGTCTGCACAGCTTTTTTTAGCACATTATTGCAAGACCCATGATTACAAGTCTGTGTTCCCGGGCTGGGAGCTCGCACCCAGCTGCAGTGTAGACACCCCCATAAGCGATCCTGGCTGGAGCACTGGTACTCACACAGGGGAAGTGGTGTCTTGGTTAATGGAGAAGCTGGGTTTCCCTTCCTCAGCAGTTGTCCAGATGGAAGTAGGTTTTGACGTGGAAGAAGAAGCTGGTTGCACTGTCGCTGCTGATGACCTTACTGGTGGGCTTGTGGAAGAATCAGCTGTGGATGACCTTTCTGATGAAGTAGGGGAAGAATTAGCTGTCGCTGATGATGTCGCTGATGAGGACCTTTCTGTGGGGCATGGGAAAGAATCAGCTGTGGCTAAAAACAGACTCAGTAAATCAGATTCCACGGGACGAAATGCCATTTTCTCAATAGCATTAAACATTCTTGTTCCTAAAAACAAGGTTTAGACTTCAAGAGACACAGAGGAAGGATTCTCCTCTCTGCTGAGGTCTCCGCAGGCTGCCTTCGTGAGCTAGGGGGGCCATGAAAGCCCTGCAGTCACCAGGGCAGCATTGCCCCAGCATAAGAACTGCATCCGTCTACAAAAAGTGGCCCTATGCTGCCTCCCACCACTGAAAACTTTCTCATGGGGTGTGCCAGGCGGGAGGTGTGTGTGTGGGGGGGCGCACGTCTCTCTCTGTCACTTAGGGCCATAGAAACTCTCTGCTTCTTGGGGATGCAGAGTAGATAGGCAGTCTATGGGGACAGGTTGTGGGAAAGTAGAGCAGCCACTCCTCTATCTACTGCATGTGGCAGCTCAGAACTGGAAAGACGCCAGGGCGACTTAAAGCCATCTTTGCCCCACTCCTGCTGGGGTGCGCCGCTCAGAGGCAGAGCACAGAATTTTAGCCACACATTCTTCACCTCTGGCCAGACCATGCTTTGCTGAACTAACACTACAGCAACAGAGTTAGTACAGCCACCCGCGCTGCTCTTTGTCCCTCTCTCTCTGCCTGGTACCCACAGCAGCGGCTGCAAGATGAAAGAAGCCAGGGGACAGGGCTTCAGCTGGTGAAAGCTGCCAGAATCGACAGCTTTTTAGAAAATGTGTAAACTGTCTCTGCTTTTCGCTGATGCCCCTTGATCTGGTTTAAGTGCAGTGAGCAGTCTCTGCATCCAGATGCTGAATCAGTGCAGAGCCCTCCTCCCTGGAAGAGACACTGGTTACCGATTTCCCTGCCACAGTAAGTAAACTGTGCACCTTGCTACGCTCATTCCTGGAGGCACTGTCTGCACTGGGGGGTGCAACCTGGCAGGATCAAGGATCACAAGTCAATCCATGAAGATTTCAGGGTGGAATTGGACTCCGGTAATGGAATTCTTTATGAATGTAAGATTTGTGTATTAGGGGTGGGGGCAACTATAGGGCAGGGCCAATATATACATTTCCCCTTAACCAGTGGGACATAAAGCTCAGGGGCGGGGCGGGGCGGGGGGGGGCTGGTCCCCACAAAACATCCAGCCTCTCCTAAGAACATAAAAATGGCCATACTGGGTCAGACCAATGGTCCATCTAGCCCAGTATCCCGTCTTCTAATAGTGATCAATGTCAGGTGCCCTAGAGGGAATGAACAGAACAGGTAATCATCAAGTGATCCATCCCCTGTTGCACATTCCCAGCTTCTGTCAAACAGAGGCTAGGGACACCATCCCTGCCCATTCTGGCTAATAGGCATTGATGGACTTATTCTCCATGAGTGTATCTAGTTCTTTTTTTAACCCTGTTACAGTGTTGACCTTCACAACATCCTGTGGCGAGGAGTTTCACAGGTTGACACTACGAATCTTTTATTCACTTGGAATGTCCCCACTCCTGTCAGCAACAGTGATACCCAGATAGACCCCACCAATGTTCCCTCTAATTTTTGACAGGCCGTGTGCACAAAAAATTTCTTCTGTGCAAATTGTTGTGCTTCTGTGTAAATTTGTGTGCATGCAGTGTTTCGCCATGTGCACGGGGTTTAGGATCTGTGTGTGCCCGCACAGCTTAGAGGGAACAGTGGACCCCACTGCTGCTAGCTCCTGTCCTCTCCTGGGTCAGGAGGAATCCCCCAGGGCACTAACAGCCCCGCCCTCGAGACCTAAAGCGGCGTCCCCCATCAGGTTCCCCCTTAAACCTGAGCGAGTGGCTGGGAGCTCAGTGAGCAAACAGGGGTCAGCAGGGTCCAGACGGGGGCCGCACACACACGATCTATGATGAGAGGGGCCCAGGGTGAAAGCAGAGCCCCTTCCCGCGCCGCGGCCAACCCCCCTCCACACCCGGGACACGACCCAGCGCAGGAAGAAACTGCCCGGCCGCGTTGTTTACAGGTGCTGCCAGCCGGCCTGGGCGAGGGGCGCTCACCGTGTTCCCTGGGCGAGCGCTGGGCGGGGCGCTAGGAAACTGGCCTGGATCTAAAACTGACTCTCCAGGGCAGCGCCTTGATTGACAGCCCGGTGTCCCCCTCCCCCCTCCGCACACACGTGTCCAGAGCTGCAGCCCCGCAGAGCCCAAAGGCTCGGTGTGGCCAGAGCGCCGGACACCGGCCTGGCCCCGCGCTCCCCGCGTTACCTGTCAGAGCAGCGCCGGGATTTACCTGGGGAGACGCTGAGTTCCACAGTGTCCCTGGGATCAAGAAGCCCAGTCCTGTGTACCCCGCACTGGTACGTGCCGGCGTCTGCCGGTGTCAGGTTCCCCACGGTCACGGTGAACTCGCGCTGGGGGTGATTGTCTCGGATGGAGACTCTGCCCCGCGTCACCTCCGCCTCCGACCCATCGGTCTCAACCATGTGACCGTTGGAACAGAGCCAACCTCCCCGGCACCAGTACTTCGGATTTCGCTCATAGCCCTCTCGGTACCGGCACGGCACAGCCACCGACCCGCCCGGGGGGCCGCGCACTGCCCCGGGGCCCGTCACCGCCCAGCAGCCTGCGAGAGACAGAGACTGTGAGACCCGGGGCACCGTTTCCATCCGAACAAACACCAAATGCCCCCAGCGTCCCGGGGAATGTTCTGGCGCCATCTGAGCCTCTGACACGTGTGAGCCGAGGAGAAGAGCCTGGCCCTGCTGAGAGATGGAGGGACCCACCCCATGGCCTGCGGGGCAATAACCCCCCAATCACTCCACCCCACAGAAAGGGGCAGGTTTCCACTAACACCCGCCTTCGCTCAGATTCCATGACGTCAGCAGGATCCCTGGTCCCCTTCCTTCATGCTGGGTGCATCATCACTAACAGTCCCGTTGTCCCCTTCTGGGCTGGGATGTTTTTGGTAACTTACAAATGTAAAGCTCCAACCTGCAGCAGCTTCACCAACAGGGGATCTCTGTAAAACAGCTCCTATTGACTGAGCAGCTACATAAACCGCGAGGAGTCGCTCAACTGAGACATTTCCCGACTGCCGAGAGGCAGAGACTTTAGCAAAGGCACAAAACTCCAGTCTCTGGGAGCGGTGCACTGGTCTCTTGCAGTCTCAGGGACCATCCCTGGAATCCCTCCTCAGCAGTTGCTCTCTGATAACACACACCTGTGGGGGTGTGCAACGGGCCCGAGGAGGAACAACGCCGGCTGTTTCTGCTGGTGCATACGCAGCTCATCGCTGCCTTACCTGGGAAAAGCATCCAACCCAGAATGGGGAAAATCCTCATTGTTCTGCCTCCCCCACAGCCCGGTGGGACGTCGATTCCAGGTGAGTCTCTCTCCAGGAAAATCCTTCCTTTGTGTCACTAGGAAGCAGCGGGTCCGGGTTTCTCCTGTAGGCGTTTGCAATGAAACAGACTCTCTAACTAGTCCTTTACTGCAGGGGGTCCTCTTATCTACGCTACCTCACTTCCCTCGGAAAACACTAACGGGGAAGTGGCTGGTGTCTGTCTCAGTGCACGGTGGTTTGATTGCTGCGGTTGGGGTGTTATACTTGCACCATGGCCTATTACAGGGTCTGGTGGAAAATGGAGGTCTCAGTAGCAAGCATAGGTGCCAATTTTCATCGGCACCGGTGGGTGCTTGCACCCCGCCCCAACTCAACCCCCGGCCCTGCCCCTTCCCCAAATCCCCCCTCCCCCCTGCCTCCTCCCCCGGTGAAAAATTGGTGGGTGCTGAGCACCCACCGGCAGCTCCTCGCCGGCCCCCTCAACTCACCTTCTGGGAGGCTCCTGTCGTGGCTTTTTTTAGCCCAGCCGCCCGCCTCAGGAGTTCCTGAAATGTGTGTGGATCTCCACCATCAACCCCTTCATTTTAAACACGCAAATATTCCCAGCCTTCTCTTATTTGGCAGATCCTGGGCCGTGTGTAAACCAACTCCCGGCTGCCCAGTGACCCAGCCTAGCCTTACAGATAATGGACTCCATCAGCAATAACAGCCGCAGAAAATGAACTCATCCCGTGGCACCACATGCCTCTTAATGTTTTAACTTTTGTTCTTAGATCTGGTTGCAAGGTTTCGTGTTGAAAGCATAGGCGCTGACTCCGTGGGTGCTCCGGGGCTGGAGCACCCACGGGGAAAAATTGGTGGGTGCAGAGCAGCCACCGGCAGCTCCCCGCCACCCCCCCCACCCGGGCCCAACTCACCTTCTGGGTGGCGCCTCCCGCTGAAAAGCTGCAGCAAAAAGCCCCGGCTTTTTTTAGCCCAGCTTCCTCTCAGCTGGGCGGCGGCGGCGGGGGGGCCACGGGGGAAAGCGTCAGAGCCAGGGATGTGCAGCGCAGGGCTGGCACCTTGGGAGGGGCAGCACTTGAGGTTGTTTTTTTTTTGTTTCCTTAGCTGTGTCGGGGATTTACAACCCAGACACGGCACAGGGTCTGCTGTCTTACCGCAATGAGTCAGGCAACACCAGCAAAAATCCGATAACAGACTCTTTTATTGCAGGGTGCACACAACAATAGAAGAGTAGCCCATCTCCCCAAGAGAACCAGCTACCCATGCTAACAAATGGTAGGTTTTTTATAGATAGTTCCATCACGTCACAGATTAGTCATGAAGCGGCCCACCCCCCTTTGTTAGTAGAAGCTAACTACTATACATGTATATCAATTTTAAACACTACCTAATTTATAACTGTTTGAAGCAATACATGCTGTCTCAGTACTTTTCTTATCAGTAGGTCAGTTTACACCAGAGACCAGCAGGAGACAGGAGAGATAAATGAAGTAACAAGGAACAGAATAGGGAGTATAAACATGAGGCTTTCTAGAGATTAGTACACCTGGTACAGGAATGCTTAGACTGCAGCTCTTTCTCGGGGTTGGGAAGAGTGCAGTCCCTTCTGTAGTTCTGCTCAAAGACTACCCAGAATCCCTTGGCCTGACTGTGGTTCGGTTGGCATATCTGCTCTGGGTAATTTTTAATCCCAACAGCTGCAGCGCTCCGGGGTTTGTTTTTTTTACTCTGGTGGCGGGGGCGGGAAGCTGGGGGGGAGGGGGGTTATTTTGGCGGTGCGATGCTCGGGGGAGGGGAGAGGGCTTATTTCAGTGGCGCGAGGCTTGGGGTAGGGGAGGGGGGGTTATTTCCGCATGAGGAGCAGCTAGCTTCGGCCGGCCTAGGAATGTGCTACCGGTAGCAGTTACTCATACATTAGATTGTAAGAAACTGCTATTGTATAAAACTGCTACCTGATGTAGCAAATGCCTACAGGTAGCAGTTTCTTGCACTATAGCATGTGTGAAATTCCAACGTGTAGCTGTACCCCCGCCTGTGCCGGGTTTTGCCCTCTGACACCCTATACAAGCGCCTCCCCCACTGGGCTTAACTCCGCCTCCTCCCCCTCTCATTCTTGATTTTCCCTTTAGCCCCTCTCCTAATCCTGCCTCCTGATGCTTGACCCTCCCAGACCAGTAAATTCTCACCCCCTGCTCAGATCCTGGCCACACCCCTGCTCTGATTTGCCCCCTTTGCCCCTTTTTAAACCCCATCAAAAGCAGTCAGCAGAATCCTACGGCTAATAAGGGCAGGGTGAAGGGCAATGGCTTCAGCAGATGTACTGAGCATGCTCAGTACACCATAAGTCGCACTTTCCTACGGAGACCACTTTAATACACTACACCGGCCTGTCCCTGACCCTGCTGTGCTGCCCCAGGCGCGGTAGCTGGGGCTGCGCGCTGCACTCCGGGGCCAGGAGGCGGCCCCCGCTTGCCCTCAGCTCGCCCGGCCGGCGCTGGCTGCTCCTCATGCGGGCGGGCTCTGGACGGCAGGCCGCACTAGGCGCTGTGCAGGCAGGGGGCGGGGATTTGGGGAAGGGGCGGAGCCGGGGGTGGAGTTGGGGCAGTGCCGGGGCAGGGCCGGGCGCGAGCACCCACAGGCGTCCACAAAAGTCGGCACCTATGGTGGAAAGCATTCCTGCTGCTGAACAATGTGTAATTGGAACTGAAAGCTTGGTGGGAAAATTCCAGTGAAAGGTGTTTGTTTTCCTGCAGGCACATTTGAGATGGATTTTTTTTTTAATTTGAATCAACGTTTCAAAATGAAATGAAAATGTTAGTTTTGTTTTGACGTGGATTGCTTCCTTTGGGTTTTTTTGTGTGGAAAAACTGAAGTGAAACAATACTTTAAGTCAAATAAAAAAGTTGATTCAAAATGAAAACTCTTCATTTTTAATAAGTTCAAAACTTCTGGGAAAACCTGAAAATTTTCAACTGAAATTTAGAACAAAGATTTTTTTTTTTTTGGTAATTTCTCATAGGGAAAAATGTCTGTTTTCTGACCAGCTCCACTTTGTCCTACCCCAACTGTCGTGTCTCTTGTGCTTATTTGGACTGGAAACACTTTGCAGCAGAGGCAGTCTCTTTTTTATTTGTACAGCTCCCAGCACAACTGGGCCCTGATCTCTGTTGAGCTCTCCTGGTACGGCAGAGCTAGAAATAATTAGCAAGAACAGTGGCAGCCGAGGTTACACCCCAACACACGCCTCCAGCCAAAACTGTTAACACATGGAAATAAAAAGTGAAGAGGAAAGACTTTGGCATTCCTGTCCATGTCAGTATTGTCTGTAGGGCTGGGAGTGACGCACTTCAGCCCTTAAGGCTTCCACTGCCATTTCTAAACAACCAAAAGCAATATGTACCCAACGCCATCAGACTTGCACACTGATGCAAAACCTTAACAGTGACCTCATCTGTGTTTATATCAAGAGATCAGCACCTCTGACTGTCACACGGCCCATGCACTTGGCAAGTTCCTTTTGCCTTAACACAGCTAAATGCCTGCTAAGGTTTTGTGGTTGGAGATCGTGACTGGGGGCTTGTCTACACTTGAAAGGCTGCAACGGCACCGGTGTAGCTGTGCCCCTGTAGCGCTTCAGTGTAGTCACGACCTATCACCAACGGGGAGGGGTTCTCCTGTGGACGTAGTTATGACTAGAAAGTTACAAAATACTCTATAGGCAAATACCCCCTCTGTAGAACTGATCTTTGGGCAATTAGCATTTGAGAAGCAACTATGTGGCCAAAGAATAGAGCCCAGAGTGTCTTAGATTTCTTGCGAAATGGGTACATTTTTCATCAGACCAGGAACAAATCAAATTATGTTCAAAGTTCATGTCCTGGGTTTTAGATTTTCACAGTTCAGTGAGAATTTTATAAACTAAGGTTTAAAACTCCTGTTAAACTGAAAACACCTGACAACTCCTTAACCATAGAGCCACGTTTCTCTCTTGCCCTGCTGAACAGATCCTGGGGCGTTTCATTGTCTGTAAGCTCAGCCATTGGCTCTTTGAACTCACTCCTCACAAGATAACAGCAACTGTTTAATTCCATCAGGCCACCTGTCCATCGTACAAACCAACAGACTCCAGTTCCAGGCTGAGTGTGTCTGTCAGTCCTCTGCCTACAATAGCTGCACGAGTTTGTACAGGTCAGATTTCCTTCTAAACCCTGTTGCTTCAAATTTTGGTAGGGCTCAAGCAGCTGGGATAAGGACTATGCAGCCCCCCATCCCCACTCCGCCTCATATCCAGGGTTAGTGTTTGGGTGGATTCTTCACAGCGCTGTACAGGGTTTCCTCAGGGGGATTGGCTGGGTGTGTTGTCTTGGGGCGCTGCTCCATGTTGGCATAGATGGGCTGCTGGTCACGGGTGGAAATCGTCACAGTGACATAAGAAACCTCTTCTGAACCCTGAAATAAAAACCTCATTGATCAGAGGGAAGAAGCTAGAATAAGAGCCCAAGTATCTGCAGCTGAGCAGACCCTGGCTTCATGAACTTCAGCGGGTCCCTTTCACCAAGTGACTTGTCTGGGCTGTGTATTGAGGACTTATCTCTGAGATCCTTAAAGTACCTGTGGACGGGTGCATTGCCCCTTTCAGCCAAAGCAGTCTGGGTGCGATCAGGAAGCCCTGCCCTGCGGCTGAGCTATATAAACAGGAAAAAGAAGCAAGGGGGAGAACAGGGAACTGAAACCCAACTGCACATTGGCTAGCCCAGGCCCTAAGTCGCTAGTGTGACCTGGGCCCTAGCTGCTTTGTTCTCAGTCAGGGCTCTGAGGTAAGGGCCTTGTGAACTGAGCTATGTGGCTCCTCTCCTGAGCTGGTGTCTAGCGAAAAGACCAAGTTCCCTCCTGGAACACTGAGGAAACTAGAAACTCTGCTGGCTGGGGTTAGTTGGGGGGCTTCTCAAAGGGGACGTGTTTGTCTGGTAGCTTGGTGTTGGCCTGCACAGCACTCTAAAGAATTGTTCGTGTTTCTGCTCTTGGCCCCTGTCCTGAGAGAGTGAAGGGAGGTGCACAAGGCTCTGTGGTGTATGGAGTAGCTCTAGGAGAGAGCGGGGGAAAGAGCCGTTCTTCTGGAAAAACTGACTAACTCATCTGCCTACCCAGATGCTAACCCAGATTGCTTCCAATGCTGGGGTCTGCCCTGCAACTCTCACTCATGCAGGTAGCCCCACTGAAGTGCGTGGGACTATTTGTCTGAGTAAGGGCTGCAGTCTTGAGTCCAGTTTTAAATAAGTCAAGTTCATCTTAAGTCTGCAGAGCTGGCAGGGAGGGGAGTTCCCTGCCTTGTTAAATGTTTCACGCTGAGCCCGGATCTTAAATTAGCTGCAGCCCTGAGCTCCTCTTGACAGCTGTTGCATTTTCTTCCTACCTGACAGGGGGGCTGGATTTCCACATAATTGCTGTCAGGGTTCACTGAGTTAGGAAGAATCTCAACATTGCTGTAAAATCCTGTTTGGTCAGTGGCTGCAGGAGAATCTATAACCTCATTCTCTGGACTGCCGTCTGCTGCATTGTTCCCAACCGCCTGAAACAAAGATGAGGTGAGTTCAGCGCAAGGAGATACACCAAGGGCTCCGTATCTTAGTCAAATTGACAATGTAGCTGTTAGGATGGCAGCTGGGGTGGAAATAAACACCTCTTGTCATGGGATCTCCTCACCTGCTGAGGATGATTAAAAGCTGCAAGTGACCCAGAGCAAGAGATTTTAAAGGCAATGAATTTGCTTATATCCTAGTGTAATAAAGACACTTTCATTTGGAGTTACAGCCTGGGAACACGGACATGGGAACTAAGGGGTCAGAAGGTCCTGGGTCTAAAGATGTTGACTTTCAATGAGGCATGTGCATGGATTTGTACACCCCTAACATAAACAAATATGGGTCTGCCTGTAGGAACTGGGTATTTCTATCCATTCTCTTGTCACCGCAGTCTGACTGGATTCGGGGGGCAGAGTGGCGCCTTCATGATGTCACAGCCATGCACAATTTCCAGCTGGGTGGTCCTAGAATCTCATCACGCTCAGAAAAAATAAAAATCCCTCCACCTGCTGGGGCTGATTGATGGGGGAAACCCCAGGGGAATGTGCAAAACTAGATGTACAACGTTGCACCTGACTTACACTTACCCGGCTATACTTGCCTGTTCAAATAATCTATGACGTGATTTGTGTACACATTTGGTGTAAGTGCTCGTGCAAATGGGGCATGAAGATGTGCACAGTCTAGGGGTCGTGGGGTTTGGAAAATCTGGCCCAGGATGGTTAATATGTGGATACAAATGTTACTGGTGGAAGATACAAATCTCAAGGGGAGCTGTAACAGGGAGGAGTGAAATTGTCATAAGAGCCACACCAGCAACTCTACACCACCCAAGATTTCCCATATGCTGGGGTGACTTTCTGAAGGCCAGATATGCTGACTTTGGGGCAGCTTTGTTCTGGTAGAGGGGTGCAGCGCTGTCCGAAGGCAGGAGAGAATCTGGCCTCTTCATTTGTAGTGGAGTTTACACTGGATTTCCACTGGTGTGAGTGGAGAACAGGTGTTTATAGCTCCTGTTGCTTTATTTCTCATGAACTACTTATTATGGTGGAAAGATACATGAACTTCATCCATATTCTAATTGTAATAAGCCACAATGGAGAACAGATGAATGAGCTACTGGTAAATGAAAGCCCCATTGCAACCGTCTACTGTGGCTCATTGTTCTGCTTTAGTTTTCCTGTTGCCAGTGGATCCAAATAACCAAATCAGTTTCCTGTGTGAATTCAGAGATTCCCCATTTCTGCAGTTTCTCTTTTTTGGAAATGAGACCATAGGTCACTCTGATGCAATTCAGTAAAGTCTGAGTCAGTCTGGTCCCTCTTGAAGGCCTGTCTTCTGGACCCTCTCACAGAATGGGAGGTCCTGTCCTGTGGGCTGATGTGTTCATAGCCCCATGTACATGTGCTTCTTAGCTACCCGAGAACTGACTTAGACATCACAATGGTTTGGTGACTAGGTTCTGTTCTGGCAAAAGGAGAAACCCAGTCCCATGTCCTGGTGGCTGCATGACAAAATGTATATTTTCCTGTCTGGATCTGCTCACTGCCCTCAATGAAGTGAATCTGAAAAATGTCTGCCTCTGAATTGAGCAGAATCTTTTCCTATCTCTACCCTTTAGGGCAGTGGTGGGCAACCTGGAGCCGCAAACAGCCCATCACGGTAAACTGATTGTGGGCCTTGAGAAATTTTGCAGACATTGACCATTGGCAGGCACGGGCCACCCGCAGCTCCCAGTGGCCACAGTTCACTGTTCCTGGCCAATGGGAGCTGCGGGAAGCAGCGGGCCCTGGTCAACGTCCTCAAAATGTCTCGCAGCCTGCAATCAGCTTACCCTGATGGGCTGCATGCTGTCCGCGGGCTGCAGGTTGCCCACCACTGGTTTAGGGGGTTGAGGGACCACGAGAGGCTTGGTGAAAAGTGTCTACTGAGGCATTTATTTGGTTAGCTTGGCCTGTCTTCCATGAAGAGATCAGGGTTATGTTTTTTTTTCCAAGTTCATTATTAGAAATTATTTGATGAACAAGTTCTGTGAAAAATTCCTGGTCTGTAATTAATTCATGAGCAATTTGTTGCAAGTTTAAAAGTTTGAGCTGTTTTGATTGGATAAATGGGTCACATGGTACAATTCTACTCCTCAATTGGCGAGCATGATCCATGGCATTGATTCCCCTGGTGAATACTCATGCTTCCAAATTCTAAATGTGTTGTTCTGTGAATATTCTGCAATATTTGCTTATAATTCACTGTTTAGTCAAACATTCCTGCTGGTAGAAAACGTGATCCCTAGGGGATTTGCAGAAAGCAAATGCTAAAGGGACATGAACAGGGTTGAAGTAAATTAATTTAAAATTTTGAGTATCTGCAGGCCATTAATTGTTTTTTTCTTGTGGTGACGTTGCAGACAATATGATTTTATGAAAATATGCTAATGAGTGTGACTATAATGTAACTGGAATATGCTTCATGCAAAAGGTCTCTTGTGAGGTATCATTACAAAGCTTATAATCTACTGAGTGTGGTCATCCAATTTGTATACATGCATCATTCTTGTATCTGAAACTAGGAACATTAAATATAACTCTGAGGTCCTATTGTAATTATGCAAAGTGTGGGCCATTAATGGTGGCTTGGAATCTTGACGGTTCCCATAAACCAGGACAACTGGTTGTAAATGGCTCTGTGTACTTGTAACTCTTCCTGTATACGTGTGTGCTGGCAAGTGGGTAATGAAGTCTTACAGTGACATGTGATGATGTCACCTGAACTGGAATCCATCCTTAACCTGATGCTTTTCCATTTAGAAGGAGGGCTGGGAACCCAGAGAGGGAGAAAGGATTCCCGCCTAGTTCAAAAGATATATAAGCGGGTGGAACAGAACAAAGGGGGCTGCAGTCATCAGAAATCCCCTAGCTACCACCTGAGCTGGAACAAGGACTGTACCGGGGGAAAGGATTGGGCTCAGACTAGAAAGGAGTGTAGTCTGTGAAAGAAGCTTATTGGAACATCTCTGAGGGTGTCATCTGTATTCAGTTTCCTACTGTATTAGGCTTAGACTTGTGTGTTTTTGTTTTATTTTGCTTGGTAATTTACTTTGTTCTGTCTGTTATTACTTGAAACCGCTTACATCCTACTTTTTATATTTAATAAAATCACCTTTTGCTTATTAATTAACCCAGAGCAAGTAATTAATACCTGGGGGAGCAAACAGCTGTGCATATCTCTCTATCAGTGTTATAGAGGGTGAACAATTTATGAGTTTACTCTGTATAAGCTTTATACAGAGGAAAACAGATTTATTTGGGGTTTGGATCCCATTGGGAACTGGGTGCTGGAGACAGGAGCACTTCTTAAACTGTTTTCAGTTAAGCCTGCAGCTTTTGGGGGACGTGGTTCAGACCTGGGTCGGTGTTTGCAGCAGGCTAGCGTGTCTGGCTCAACAAGACAGGATGCTGAAGTCCCAAGCTGGCAGGGAAAACGGGCTCAGGGTTAGTCTCAGCACATCAGGTGGCAGTCCCAAGGGGGTCTCTGTGACTCAACCCATCACACTCCCCTCCCCCACACCTTCTGATATTACACCTCCCTAGGACAGAATTTAAGAGGTGATGTTACCAGGACATATTACGATTTGCCTTACCAAATTTGACAGGTTGATTTTCTTGTCCCTCTGCACAAATGCTGCTGAAAGCGCTGGATGAGACAGAAAAGAGATCGAATTAGAGCCAAGTTACAGCAACAGGTAAGGGGGTAACTGCAGCTCTCACAGCTTTGCAGTCTAAGTTTCAGGGCTGACCTGTAACTGTTCCAGGGGACACACACACTGAGCCCAGAAGACCAGAAATGTATCAAAACTGCAGTGTCCCAGTAAATCCAGCCCATTGAGTCTAGGTTAACTCCATGCTGCCCTGCCACTGATCCAAAAGGAAATGGGTCTGTTCTCTAGGTGCTAACTGAGATCCGGCCGACTGCACCAGTCAGTGACTGCTTTCCATTACCTGCACAATACAGCCCTCTGAACCAAACTCCAGCTTCTCTTTAGACTCAGTGCAGACCTAGCCCACTGAACCAAACCAAACAGGGGCATGTCAGCATAAATCCATCCACTCAATATAACCAAACTTGAAAAGATCCTTCGGTGCTAGCAAAAGCTCCCACATGAAAATGGTCTATTCTACAGGACTGGTCCAAAACACCACAGCTTACAACAGCTATGCTCCGTTGTCTGAGGCAATCACCATAAAGTGCTGTAATGTTTTAGTAACAGCTGATCCTGTAGAACTGACTGACCCTGAAATGATCCATCGCTATCCACACACTGCCAGATCCTGGACTGATCAGAGCTCACCTGAGCTCTCAAGCCACGCTCCCATGTAGTGACACAGTGAGTGAAAAGGAAGGAAACCTTGGAGTTTAGGGTCAGACTCAGATACCCTTACTTAGGGTAGCACCTTTACTCCACAGATAGTCCCACTGACTTCAGTGATGGAGTAAGAAGCTACACAGCATGAGGGGTGTGTGTGTGTGTGTGTGTGTGTGTGTGTGTGTGTGTGTGTGTGTGTGTGTTTGTATGCAGTTTTGAGCTGGGTAAATAATGGATAGAGGGGAGCTGGCAACTTCAAAACATTGAAATAACTTTTTTTCCCAGTTAAATGAAATGTTCTGTTTAGATAAAATTGAAACGTCTCTTCAGTTTTGACCATTTTCAACATTTAATTGGTTTTTACACAATTTTTGAAACAAGAATTTGTTTCAAATTGAAAAACCAAAATATTTAGTTTTGACATTTTTAAATGAAATAGATCCGTTGTTTTGGATGTGTAGGGTTGTTTCCCGCCCCCCAAATAATTTGACATAACTCAGCAAAACGTTTTGATGTTGCTGAGTCTGCATTTTTCTCTGAAAAATAGTTTTGGTGGTAAAACTTTGCCCAGCTCCAACAGAGAGTAGAACAAACACCATAACCAGAGTTATTTGCAGTTTTGGACAGTGTTGCCCGTGGGTGTCTCATGCATTTCAGACATTCTCTGTCGAGCTCAGCAGGGTGCAATAAGCAGAGAAGTCACTTAGTGGCAGGGGCACTGGAACAATGTGTATAGCAAGGGGGGTGAGAGCCATTGAACCAAACTGTAAACCCTGTATATGATGGAAACCACTTCAAGCCATGGGGTGCGGCAGCGCCCCTATTTCCAGCCCCTCTGCTTAGTGGAGTTCTGGACTTTCCTGTTTGGAGAAGAGGGAGGGAGGGAGCAGCAAGGATCAGCAACACGACTCATTGGAGGACACACGCAGGATTTCACATACCTTTTTTCCTCTTCTTGGACACCCTCACCAACATCACAGCAGCGAGCAGAAACAAAATGAGAACCAGGAGGACGCATGGTAGCAGGATGTGGAGGGGGATGTCCGGGTTTGTGTCCCTTTTCGAAAAAAGAAAGAAATGTCTGTATCCACTGTGACGAACTAGGACTGTTGTTAAGGTTTCCCTGAGTACTGAGTGGGTGCCTCGGTTTCCCTATGCAGTGCTTGAGTATCTAGGTGGTGGGACAACGGTGCATGATTGTTACAAAGCCCTAGAAGGCAGGGGTGGGCAGAGGCCTGGACACAGAGAATGGCCCTGTCTCCTGGCAACAGATGGCCCGGCCCCTCCCCTGCAAAGGTGAGAGATGAAGGTGTTGGAACAAAGGGATCAGGTGACCTCCTGGCCCGGGAAGGAGACAAAGGGGGAGGAGGGGCTGGAGAGTTTCAGTTTGGAACTGGCTGGAGAGGAGGGGAGAGAGGCAGACAGGGTCTGGCCTCCCTGCCTCCGTTTGGAGCTGTGGGGTGAAATGCAGTGAGCCCTGAGCTGGGGTCTAAGCTCCCTGCCCCCCGGAAGGGCCCGGCTGAGGGGTCCTGGTTGTACTGACAAACTCTGTTTGGACTGTGTTCCTGGCATCTCTAATAAACCTTCTGTTCTACTGGCTGGCTGAGACTCCCAGTGAATCCGGGGAAGAGGGGTGCAGGGCCGGACTCCCCCACACTCCGTGACATCCACACTTTCTCCTTCAACTGCTAATTCAGCCAGGAGCAGCTGTTTGTTTGCACCAGGCTCACGGGGTCCAGCAGATTAATATCCCAGTCCAGGCTAACTCTAACTCAAGTCACCTATAAAATGAGTTGGCACCTGTACCAAATACAAATGTGAGTAGCCAGCAATATCGTGTAGCCTGTAGGAAGAGTCTGATGGAGCAGGCATGGTCTGTGCCCTGTGCATGTGGGGGAGCGAGACACAGACCAGGGCTTGGTGCATTGGAGGAGATAAATGTCACTTTTATTTTTAACCTGCTCTAGCTGTATCAGCACCTTTATTCGTAGATAATATTATTCCCCCCCACACAAACACCTTTGTTGTCTGCCCAGGTCATAAAAACTCTGAGGATGAAGCTTTGTCTGGACCCGTTGGGTGGGTTGGTCCTACGCAGCTGACTCCTTCTGCCCAGCTGACACTAATGTTGTAGCTGATGCTGGGTGGGGCTAGTTTAAGGATGTCCAAAGCTGGGTTAGTCTGGGGATTTCCCCCATCTCATGGATCATTTATCATGCATAGAATTTTATCTGGACACTATTTCACACTGCATGGGAATGTGCATAGCCAGCTACTTAACTAACTTCATCTGCCCCTTTTTTTAATCTTGTCTTTGAGATGAGAAGAAATGAGCAGCAGCCTCTCTGGTATAGCTGATAAATATGTGCTTTAAGTAACTTGTGGTGACATTTGTTAATTCTTTGGTATTTTCAGCTCCAATCCTACAAACATTTTAAACAAATACTTAACGTTCTAAACATGCTTAAAGTTAAGCAAGCACGTGGAAGGGTTTGCAGGATAAAGGCCTTAGCCATTTTGGTTTCCTTTAGGTGTTTTCCTGGTTCCAGGGATTCTGTAGTTTTAATCCCTTTTTAATTTTAGCCAATAGAAATCTTTTTTTGTTTAAAGGGACAGCGTCAGCTCAAATTTGGCCCCAAATTTAGATGTTGTAAAAACGTTTCCAAAAACCTCAGACCAACAGAGATGTTTTCGTGCCTTGCTTTAAATTCCAATGTAAATAAGTAAGGATGCCACTTGTAGCACTGGCATCTGGAAACCCAAACCTGGCAGGATTATGCTAGTCAGTGCATGGGCTGGAGTGGGACTAATTAGAAGCAAAAGTAAAACTGACCAGTCGGCTTTCCTCTGGGAGCTGCACAGAGCTCAAAAAGCGAACAAAATATACGGGGAAAAGATCATTCAATTTTTAAAACTCTTAGTTTGAACTATTTTGGCTCTAGATCTTGCAGCTTGTCTACAGTTAGAGCTTGTTCAGCGCTGATTCGGCTGCACCCTTTGCTGACTCTTTTTGTCAGGAATAGATCCTATAGACCATGGTGTAGATGTCCATAGGACTAGTCATGTGACTCAAATGGCTCAGGTGCCTACGTGCTCTCAGGGCAAACTCTCAGAGTTGGTGCAGGAAGTGGGAGAAACAAGCTGCAAGGAGGGAAATGAATGAGGAAGGGGGACGGTTACATCAGTATGACCACATGGCTTACAAAGCAGGCATGGGCACATCTTAGCGGTTTAATGAGGGAGGGTTGTAATCACATGTGGCCTGACAGAGCTAAGCACGTGCATCATTTTAAGCACATGAGCCGTCCCACAGAACTTCCGAGAAGGAAGAGGGGTCTCGGTTATAGCCCAAAACAGCTTCACTTGTTCCTCGGGGCTGCAGCCCAGGCAGAATTGACTGTTCTGTAGCGTTTAGCCCATGCATCACCACCTCCCAGGGAGACAGCTCATGGTTTAGGTTGAAGGGGGGGAAATAAGAGAACACAGGGGAGCCGGGTTTAGTGTCCTGGCCTCACAGATCTGAGATCTCATGCGCAGAGGCAGACACAAGTTGTGATGTTTGCGGGCTCAGAAATGCCTGGTAAAACACAATACTGAACTGTGAAGGAAGAATAAGGGGGTATATACACCCTGATGTTGCACTGAGTCCAGTGAGCTGGCAGCCCATAGAGTGTGTTACTTTGCAGCTGGGAGGGATCCTTCCAGCCCGGGCAGACCTCCTTGTGCAGTGGGAGCTCACCCTAGTGTGCAAAAAGTAGCTTCTGCTTAGACTTCTATATATGGAGATATGCCTATCTCATAGAACTGGAAGGACCTTGAAAGGTCATCAAGTCCAGTCCCCTGCCTTCACTAGCAGGACAAAGTATTGTCCCCTGACAGATTTTTTGCCCCAGATACCTAAATGGCCCCCTCAACGATTGAACTCACAGCCTTGGGTTTAGCAGGCCAATGCTCAAACCACTGAGCTATCCCTCCCAGCCAACTTTGTGGTTTGGGCTGTCGTCACAGCTAGGGGTCAGGTGTGATCTCGAGAGCCCAGGCTCCAATGTCTGCACAGCTATTTTTAGCACATTATCGCAAGCCCCACGATCGCAAGTCTGTGTTTCCAGGCTGGGAGCTTGCACCCAGCTGCAGTGTAGACGCACCCATAAGTGACCCTGGCTGGAGCACTGGTACTCACACAGGGGAAGCGGTGTCTTGGTTAGTGGAGATGCTGGGTTTCCCTTTCTCAGCAGTTGTCCAGATGGAAGTAGATTTTGTTGTGGAAGAAGAAGCTGGTTGCACTGTCGCTGATGACGACCTTTCTGGTGGGCTTGTGGGAGAATTAGCTGTGGATAAAAACAGACTCAGTAAATCAGATTCCATGGGATGAAACGCCGTTTTCTCAATGGCACTAAACATTCTTGTTACTAAAAACAGGGTTTAGGTTTCAAGAGCCACAGGGGAGGGATTCTCCTCTATGCTGAGGCCCCTGCAGGCTGCTCCCGTGGGCTAGAGGGGCCATGAAAGCCCTGCAGTCACCAGGGCAGAATTGCCCCAGTATAAGAACTGCATCAGGCTGAAACAAATGGCCCTTTGCTCCCTCCCACCAGTGAGAACACTGGTATGGGGTATGCCAGGCTGGAGGTGGGTGGGGGGACACGTCTCTCTGTATCACTTAGGGCCATGAAAACTCTCTGCTTCTGGGGGTTGAAGTGTAGTACATGGGCAGCCCGTGGGGACAAGTTGTGGGGAATTAGAGCAGCCACTCCTGTACCTAGTTCATGTGCCAGCTCAGAACTGGAAAGAAGCCAGGTCAATTTAAAGACATCTTTACCCCCCTCCCCCTGGGGTGCGCTGCCCAGTGGCAGAGCACAGAATTTTAGCCACAGATTCTTCACCTCTGGCCAGACCATGCTTTGCTGAACTAACACTACAGCAACAGAGTTAGTACAGCCACCCTCGTTGCTCTCTTTGCCCCTCTCTCTCTGCCTGGTACCCAGAGCAGCGGCTGCAAGATGAAAGAAGCCAGGGTACAGGGCATCAGCTGGCAAAAGCTGCCAGAATCGACAGCTTTTTAGAAAATGTGTAAACTGTCTCTGCTTTTCGCTCACGCCCCTTTATCTGGTTTACGTGCAGTGAGTAGTCTCTGCGTCCAGATGCTGAATCGGGGCAGAGTCCTCCTGCCTGGAAGAGACACTGGTTTCTGATTTTCCTGCCACAGTAAGTAAACAATTCCACCTTGCTACGCTCCTTCCTGGGGGCACTGTCTGCACTGGGAGGGCCGCGGTGCAGCCTGGGAGGATCAAGGATCACAAGTCAATCCATGTAGATTTCAGGGCTGGAATTGGACTCCACTAATGGGAATTCTTTATGAATGTGAGATTTGTGTATTCGTGGGGGGCGGGGGTCTAAAGGGCAGGGCCAATATTGGTATTTCCCTTTAAACAGTGGTGTAGAGCATAAAGTGTGGAGGCTGGTCCCCACAAAACATGAGCCCTCTCCTAAGAACATAAGAACGGCCGTAGGGGTCAGACCAATGGTCCATCTAGCCCAGTATCCTGTCTTCTGACAGTAGCCAATGCCTGGTGCCCCAGAGGGAATGAGCAGAACAGGTCATCATCAAGTGATCCATCCCCTGTCGCCCATTCCCAGATTCTGGCAAATAGAGGCCAGAGCATGGGGTTTGCATCCCTGCCCATGCTGCCTAATAGGCATTGATGGACCTGTTCTCCAGGAACTTATCAAATTCTTTTTTTAACCATGTTACAGTGTTGACCTTCACAACATCCTGTGGCGAGGAGTTCCACAGTTTGACACGGCGAGTCTTTTATGCACTTGGAACTTCCCCATTCCTGTCAGCAACAGTGATACCCAGACCCCACCGCTGCCAGCTCCTGACCTCTCCCAGTTCAGGAGGAGTCCCACAGGGCACTAACAGCCCCGCCCTCGGGAACCAAAGTGGCATCCCCCATCCAGGTTGACCCTTAAACCCAAGCCAGTGACTGGGAGCAAACACGAGTCAGCAGGGTCCAGACGGGGGCCGGACACACACAATCTATGATGAGACCTGCCCAGGAGGAAAGCAGAGCCCCTCCCCATGCTGCAAACCCCCCTCCTCACGTGGAACACGACCCAGTGCGGGAAGAAACTGCCCTACTGCATTATTTACAGGTGCTGCCAGCCGGCCTGGGTGAGGGGCGCTCACTGTGCTGGGCGAGGCACTAGGAAACTGGCCTGCATCTAAAACTGACTCTCCAGGGCAGCCCCTTGATTGACCCCCCGGTGTCCCACCCCCCTCCGCACACGTGTCCAGTGCTGCAGCCCCGCAGAGCTCAAAGTCTCGGTGTGTCCAGAGCTCCGGACACTGGCTGGCTGCGGGCCCTGCACTCCTAGCGGTACTGTAAGAGTGGAGCCGGGATTTACCTGGGGAGATGGTGAGTTCCACAGTGGCCCTGAGATCAGGAATCACATTCCTGTATACCCCACACTGGTACGTGCCGGCGTCTGCCGGTGTCAGGTTCTCCATGGTCACAGTGAACGTGTGCTGGGAGTGATTGTCTCGGATGGAGACTCTGCCCCGCTTCACCTCGGCCTCCGACCCCGTGGTCTTAACTATGTGACTGTTGGAACTGAACCATCTCTCTGTGCAATCTCCTTCTTGGCACCAGAACTTCTGATAATCCTCATAGCCTTTCTTGTACTGGCACTGCACAGCCACCGACCCGCCCGGGGGGCCGCGCACTGTCCTGGGGCCCGTCACAACCAGCACAGCCCAGCAACCTGCGAGAGACAGAGCCAGTGAGACCCAGGGCATCGTTTCTGTCCGAACAAACACAAAATGCCCCCAGCGCCCCGGGTAATGTTGTGGTGTCATCTGAGCCTCTGACACATGTGACCTGAGAAGAACCTGGCACTGCTGAGAGATGGAGGGACCCAACCCAGGGCCTGCCGGGCAATAGCCCCCCAAACAATCTCTCCACCCCTCCCCCACAGAAAGGGGCAGGTTTCCATTAACACCCCACCCCCCTCTCAGGTTCCATGATGTGAAACTGGGTCAGTGGGATCCCTGGTCCCCTTCCTTCGTGCTGGGCCCATCATCACTAACTCCCGGGGAGAGACACACCCCAGGGGAGTTTCCTCACCCCTAGTCCCTGAGCCAGGGTGCGGGAGAAGTATCTGCTCTGCCAGGAAGCGCAGAGGGTGGCTGGTGCTCAGAATAAACCACAGCAGAAAACGTGTTTTCAGGATAACAGGAGCTGCTGTAAATCTGGACACCCCGTAACCCCCCTGACAGAGCATCACGGGGGAAATGTGGGGGGCAAATGTGACCTTACACAAACTCTTCATGGCCTCAGAGACTCCGGGACAGTCCCGTTGTCCCCTTCTGGGCTGGAACATTTTTGGTAACTTACATATGTAAAGCACCAACCTGCAGCAGCTTCACCAACAGGGGATCTCTGCAGAAAAGCTCCTATTGACTGAGCAGCTACATGAATCGCGAGGAGCCGCTCAAATGAGACATGCCCCGGCCGAGAGGCAGGGACTTTAGCAAAGGCAGAAAATCCCAGTCTCCGGGAGCGGTGCACAGGGGCTCTTGCAGGCTCAGGGACCGTTCCTGGAATCCCTCCTTAGCAGCCGCTCTCTGATAACCCCCCGTGTGGGTGTGCGACGGGGGAACAACGCCGGCTGTTTCCGCTGGTGCATACAGAGCTCATCGCTGCCTTACCTGGGAAAAGCATCCAACCCAGAATGGGGAAAATCCTCATTGTTCTGCCTCCCCCACAGCCTGGTGGGATGTCGATTCCAGGTGAGTCTCTCTCCAGGAAAATCCTTCCTTTGTGTTACTAGGAAGCAGCGGGTCTGGGTTTCTCCTATAGGTGTTTGCAATGACACAGACTTTCTAACTAGTTCTTTCACTGCAAGGGTTCCTCTTATCTATGGTACCTCACTTCCCTTGGAAAAGGCTCAGGGGGAAGTGGCTGGTGTCTGACTCAGTGCACGGTGGTTTCATTGCTGTGGTTGGGATGTTCTGTTTTTGTTTGTTGATACTTGCACCATGGCCTATTACATGGTCTGGTGGAAAATGGAAGCTGCCGTAGCAAGGAGTTCCTGCAACATCTGTGGATCTCCACCATCAACCCCTTCATTTTAAACACGCAAATATTCCCAGCCTTCTCTTATTTGGCAGATCTGCCCTGGGCAGTGTGTAAACCAGCTCCCGGCTACCCAGTGACCCAGCCTAGCCTTACAGATAATGAACTCCATCAGCAATAACAGCTGCAGAAAATGAACCCATCCAGTGGCTCCACATGCCTCTTAATGTTTGAACTTTGTTCTTAGATCTGATTGCAAGGTTTCATGTGGAAAGCTTCCCTGCTGCTGAACAATGTGTAATTGGAACTGAAAGCTCTGTGGGAAAATTCCAGTGAAAGGTGTTTGTTTTCCTGCAGGCAAATCTGAGGTGAATTTTTTTTATTTTGAATCAACGTTTCAAAATGAAATGAAAATGTTAGTTTTGTTTTGACGTGGATTGCTTCCTTTAGGTTTTTTTGGGACGAAAATGAAGTGAAACAATTGTGACAGGGCAAGGACAGATGGCTATAGTAAAGTGGTGAGGAATAGGTATGTTAGCCCCAGGCTAAACAAATCCCTGGTACCATGGTAACCAAATGGCAGTTGCTCCAGCTTAATCAAGACACCTGGGGCCAATTAAGATCCTTCTAGAAAGCAGTGGAGATAGCTAAGTTGATTGGGACACCTGAAGCCAATCAAGGGCTAGCTGGAACTAGTTAAAAGTCTCCCAGTTAGTCAGTGAGGCATGTGTGTGTCAGGAGCTGTAGATGGAAGCTACGCTGTTGGAGGAACTAAGCAGTACAAATCCATATCAGGTGCAAGGAAGGAGGCCCTGAGGTAACGGGCCCAGGGCCGGCTCTAGGCACCAGCTAACCAAGCACATGCTTGGGGTGGCACAATTCAAGGGGCGGTACTCCGGCCCTTTTTTCCCCTCTTTTTTCCCCTTCAGGCGGCAGGGCGTCATGCGTGGGGGGGCACCCTGGGGCCACTGCGGTTCGCGCCGCAGGGAAGCAGGGGACACTCTGGCTGGCGGCCACCCCGTGGGGCGCACAGAGCCACCTGCAGCTTTTGCAAGGGCCTCGGGAGGTGGAGGTTATCGGGGGGGGGCTGGCGGGGAGCTTCCAGTGGGTGCTTGGCTGCTTCTCCCCCCTCCCAGGCTTGCAAGCCGAGGGGGATGGGGGGGGGGGAATGCAGCACTCCTGGGGAAGAGGTGAGGGTGGGGGTTTGGGGAAGGGATGGTGTTGGGGCGGGGCTGGGGGCACGAGCACCCACTGGCGCCGACTAAAGTCGGCGCCTATGGTGGCTTGTGCTTCTAAGCCTTGTCACTGCACATTAGGTGGTACCGTGGTAGTGCTCCAGGGAGGATTTTGTGTTCAGTCCTCCTAGCTCGGGGTGGGCAAACTATGGCCCCTGGGCCAGATCCATCCCGCCAGCTGTTTTAATCCAGCCCTTGAACTCCCACTAGGGAGCGGGGTCTGGGGCTTGCCCCGCTCCGGTGTGCCAGCGGGGGAGCAGGGTCAGGGGCCACTCCTCACGGCTCCTGGAAGCAGCGGCATGTCCCCCCTCCAGCTCCTACGCATAGGGGTAGCCAGGGGGTTCCACTCTGCACACTGCCCCCACCCCAAGTGCTGCCCTCACAGCTCCCATTGGCCAGGAGCCACAGCCAATGGGAGCTGCGGGGGTTGTGCCTGCGGACAGGGCAGCGCGCAGAGCCACCTGGCCACCCCTCCGCGTAGGAGCTGGAGAAGGGACATTCTGCTGCTTTTGGGAGTTGCTTGAGGTAAGCGCTGCCAGGAGTCTGCACCCCTGAGCCTCTCCCCACACCCCAACCCCCAGCCCTGATCCCCCTCCTGCCCTCTGAACCCCTTGATCCCAGCCCGGAGCACCCTCCTGCACCCAAACCCCTCCCACCCCATCCCAGAGCCCCCTCCCACAGCCTGAACTCCTAATTTCTGACCCCATCCCAGAGCCTGCACCCCCAACCAGAGCCCTCACCCCCTCCCACACCAACCCCAATTCTGTGAGCATTCATGGCTGGCCATATAATTTCTATTCCCAGATGTGGCCCTTGGGCCAAAAGGTTTGCCCATCCCTGCCCTAGCTGGAGGGAAAGACAGATGAACTGGGGGTGATGTTAGAACAAACTGTGCAGAAGATGAATATAATGTGTCCAGGTTTAGGTACCCAGCAGCTCTGATCAAACTGAGCAAATATATAATCAAGCTCCAGTAACTTCACCACCAGGTGCTGAATGCCCCCAGTAGCCGGGCAGGCAGCGCGCTGTTACCTCCCCTCTGACTTTGGGTTTCTTCTTTTTGGCCCTTATCACCAGGACAGCTGGCTGGTTCCTGCTCTGATGTGGTGTCTCAGCGCGCACCATGCGTGATAATAGAGCTCCCAAGAAACTCCTCTTGTGCATCACTCCAGCCCTTTGAGAGACAGGGAAGCCCAGCTTCTTACTTTCTAGGGATCTTTAGAAGTTTTTCATGTTGTTTAAGTAAACTTTGGAGGAGGAGGAGGAAGTATAGAACTTGGTATAGGAGGTGCCTGGGAGCGTTCTCCATAATCAGGGCTGCACCTGGGATTTTGTTAAGATGTCCTGTTTTCAATGTACACGTGAGTGTAAATTTCAATGCTTGGTTTCAGCCCAGGGCTGAATATTTTGTGGAAAGTTTAAGCAAAATCAGTGAAGCTGTTTTGGAGATATACAAAGTAAACCTCTCCGTCACCTTTGAGTTATGCAACTGGATATTCTGAGGGCATGTGTTACTCACTGAGCATTGTTCCTCTCAGTAATTTGCAACCACCCTGACCCCTCCTCTCCTGCCTCCCCCCCAAAACCCAAATCAAAAAATCTATGTCCCCTAACAACAACAAAAGGAAGAAGTGAATTTTTAGCGCTCAAAACTTATTTCATGCATGGTAAATTCCCAGTCAGCTGCCATGGAATACAAACAGTGGTAATTACTGAATATTGTAGCTCACATCTACTGTAAATAGGAAGGTTGCAACATAGAAAACTTGCTCTTTGGACTGTTGTCAATGGAGACACAGATTCTGTACTCTCAAGATTTGCAGGAGAATAAAAATGTAAGCGCCAGAGATGGAAGCCCTTCTCTCGGGCAGTTTTTAATCACCACAAGAACGTATTTGGGGCTTTCAAGCTCTGGCGGAGAAGCCATCTGAGCTTGTAAACTGGGCACGGCCGGTAATTTCAGTGTATTTCTGCTGTTTCACAAAAAGCCCATGTCATTGTCACCGGGGAAAAGAATCCAAAGCAAGATGGGGAAAATCCTTATTGCGCTGCCTTCTCCTCCTGGGTGAAGGTCACTTGCTGGGAGCGTCTCTGGGAAATGAGGTTTCTCCAGACTATCACCAGGACTTTTATTTTATTTTATTTTATTTAGTTTTATATGAAACCCTGTGGATCAGTGACCTGGTCTTTACTTTGAAGTCTCTGAATCGCTTCATTGCTTCATTTCCTTTGTCAGAGGCTGCTATTAGCCTCTGTTCGCCTGTGATGAAAATAGTTTCTTTTAATAAGAGTGACATTTCCTGTCATGTGCTGAGTCATGCAACATCGGTCAGTGGAAAAGGAGAGTGACAAAATGCAGGGGCCCCGCCCATTTAGGGGTTCTCTGAAATGCTTTGCTGATTACCACAGAATCTAAACTTCTTCTAGGGCAAGGTTACTGAGCTCTTCTGTGATGAGAAGCCTTCCCCATGGAACCCACACATTGCTGGCTTCTCAACCCTATTGTGCAGAAAACTGCTTCCAGTCAGCCAATAGCAGCAGTAGTGGCAGTACTTTGCTAGGATTGGCAGAATAGTTTTGCCCTTCTCCTGAGCAGTTGTAAATGTCTGGGACCTCACAGGCTAGGTCAGCTTCCCAATGGAGGGGATATCAGTGGCACAGTATCCAGTATATTTCCAGTGTAACTTCGTTTATACATGTACACCAGCCCTGGAGCAAACCAAGTGCCGCAATCCCCTCTGTTGGAATTCTCAGCCCTGCTGCCGTGCCTGGCTCTCAGGGAGCCACTCAGAAGTGGACTGTAATTAGGCACCAAGGCAGAGAACAACTCTCCTGCTGTTCACACAGCTCCCCCTGCATGTGTGTGTGGACAGAACTGGGGGTGAGCTTCTGGGTCTGGTTAGAGAGGCTTGGGGCTGTAAGCAAAGAAACTATCTTCTATTTGTTGGGTTCCTCCTGTGTGCAGGGAAACGGGACTTTGTACATTTAAACCAGATCGCATCAAAGGAAATGCCTGACTCTCCCATCAGTTTCCCCTCATCACTGAACAGTCTGAATGTGGCTGACCGCTGGGGTCCAAAGTGGTAGCAATACTTCCTCCACCTGTGGCTCAGCCAATCTAGACTTGGTTTAACCGCTACAATGTATTCAGTGATTTTACTCATCTTACTATACATGAACTTCCTGTTCTTTGGCTTATTCCTTGTATATTAGTACCCGCAGTGGCAGGCAGAGGTAGAGAGGGGGGAGCAGAGCTTTGTCTCATAAAAGCTGCCTGAGCCTACAAATTAGGAGGACAATTTTTCAACTCCTTCTATTCAGTTCCTTTGATTTATTTCTTACAGGATTGTTAAGGCCCTGGACTGGGATTCAGGCAATCGGGGTTTAGTTCCCAGCTCCTCCATAGACTAACCTACAGGCTTGCTTTATAAATGTCGGCCGCAGGTCACATGCTCTGACACCTGGCCACACAGGATGACAGTGTTCAGATCCCTCCAGGAACCACATCTTCCCGCTCTTGAAGGGTATGTCTACACTGCATCTGAGAGTGAGCATCCTAGCCTGGGTCCACGGACTCATGCTAGTGGGGCTCACACGAATGTGCTAACAATAGTTGTGTCGAAAGTGCTTTGACATTGTGGATTGGGTGGAGCTCAGTCTTTGAAGCTCAGACCCCTAGAGCTGAGAAAACTGGGCAAATTTAACATCTTTCCCAGCCTCATTTGGGGATTTTGGTTCTTAAAGCCCAGCTAGACAATAATGTAACCCTACGGAAAGTGGGGCATTTCCGTTAATCTTTTTCTGAATTATGGCAGTAAAATGAAATAAATTGGGCACTGGATCTCTCTTCCCCACCTCTCACATACCACGTTCCTGGCTGGAGATTGGATACTGGTGGCTTGTTTATTGGAAATTATTCATATCTAGCTTTGCCTTCACTAACTCCAGGGAAGAGACACAAACTGGATTTTCCCTGCAGTGTCAAGGAAGGAATTATCTCTCCCCGGAGACGGCAGAGTTCACAGGTTTGGGATTTAGACAGTCGTGTCTAGAAAAGTCACTTGTGTAGAGGCCAAATTGGGAGAAAGAGCAACATGGACACTCCCCATGGGGGCTGGGAGATGTCAGGTGAAGGAGCGTTCTGAAACAATTCCCTTGCTGCCTGCAAACGTCAGTGGTAGGTCTCAGCCCCGAGTTTAATTTCTTTGTGGAAGGTGTTAGCAAACTTGGTTAAGCCAGGCTTGAGATACACAAAGGAGAATCTACTGCTAACTATATTTATCAAATGTGTGTGAAGGAACTATACCATCAGGGTGAGAACTGCTTGATTCAAAGCCCATCTAGTTTATAGAACTCAGATTGCAATTTTACTTTTATTTCTTAGGTGACCAACTTTGATCTGTACGCTTACTACTTATAATAATTTTAAATCTGTCTTTCTGTCATTAAGAAATGTGTTTTATATTTTACCTAAAACAGTGTGTTTTGGTTGAAGTGCTTGGGAAATCTGCTCAGGAAAAGAGCTGGTGCACATCCTCTCCACATTGAGGGAGGGGTGAAATGGGTAATAAGCTTACACTGGCCAGGCTTTTGACCAGGGCAGGATGGTACAGCTCTGGGGTCCTAGACTGGGTAGCTGGGGGAATTATTTGGAGCCTCTCTATTGTTAGTTCATGAGTGTCTAGGAGAGGCATTCATGTAACTCATCTGGGTGTGTTCCTGCCTGTGGATGGTTGTGTAAGTGTAAGACCTGAAGAGGTTTGCAGCTTGTCACAGCATCACAGTGTGAGAGGGAGCCCAGGTTGGTAAGACAGAGGGCTGAGTGGTACCCCAGTTCCAGGTTGCACCCTGGGAATCTTGTCACAGTCAGTGTAACTACATTGCTCGGGGGTGTGAATTATTCACACCTCTGAGTGATGTAGTTATACCAAAGTACTTCTCTAGTGTAGAGCTGGCCTAACTTAGTGAATTTGGCTCTTTGTTCTCCTACTTCCTCTTCCTCTAACAAACCCTTTGTGTGTGTGTGTGTGTGTGTGTGTGTTTTTCACAGCAGGAGAATCTTCACAAGCACTTTTCCATAGTGAATTTTCTCTTTGGTGATAGTACAGGCTAAGGAGTCAGGTATCCTTGAGCACAAAGTGCAGATAGACAAAAGAGATTTCATCCCTTCAAAGAATCGGAAACAAGCTTCAGCGCAAAAGCCTCTTGTGTTGGTATGTCTGCAGTTGAGTAGTGACTGCAACTATCCTTTATTACAGATACAAGCTGACATTACCTCCCATATGCCCATTCCTTAGGCCATGTTATGTGTGAGTTATTCCCAGGAGCTCTGCCCAGAGGAGGGATCAGCGCTAAAGAGAATAAGCTGCAACCAGGGCAATCTATGTGGGAAGAGCCAAAATTCCAACTGCAGGAAGATTCTCCCTCCAGTGCTGATGAGGATGTGACACTCCCTCCCCTCCTCCCCCATTGGTGCTGAAGAGGAGGGGTCCCTAAGGCTCAGGCCCTCTTCTCTCAAGCAGAGGTCAGACTGCTCACGCTGGATGCACCAAAACCTTCAGCAAGTTCTCAGTGTTGCATGATATTCGTTTCTGCAGAACCATGGGGATGCTAGGCGGGGATAGATGCTGTGCACAGAGCTAGGAGCTGCTTCTAATCTAGGAACGAGGCTGTTCATGAGCTGCAACAAAACTCACAAGCCACTCGTGACTGAATGGGAAACACGTGATGCACATTTTTATTCAGACCCATCATGAGGTGAGTCTGTGCGATGGGGTCTATCAGGACCTCTCTGCCCCCTGCTGGAGGCATCAGCACCCTGATGTTCCCCACCCACAGGAAATCCACTTGGACCAGGTGACCAGCAAGACAATCTTCCAGAGGCCTAGGAGGGCCAGAAGGAAGGACTGGCCAATTAAGGCTCAGCAGGGCAGTTAAAAAGGCCGGCCTGCATTTGCTTAGGAGCAGAGTTGGGTGAGACTGGGACAGAGGAGGAGCACCTTAGGACTAGCCCAGAGCCTTAGTGCTACAACTGAGGGCTTGTCTACATTACCTGCAGGATCGACGGGCAGCGGGGGTCGATTTATTGCATCTAGTCTAGACGCGATAAATCGACCATCGAGCGCTCTCCCGTCGACTCCGGTACTCCACCCAAATGAGAGGTGCAGGCAGAGTCGACGGGGGACCGTCAGCTGTCGTCTCACTGCAGTGAAGACACTGCGGTGAGTAGATCTAAGTACGTTGATTTCAGCTACATTATTCAGGTAGCTGAAGTTGCGTAATATAGAGCGATCCCCGTCCCCAGTGTAGACTAGACCTAAGTGCTTGCATTTTGAGGGGTTTTGTCCTCTTCAAAAGGTGAAGACAGCTGAATCCTGAGTTACTGTTTTATTAGTTGATTAGCAGTTGTTCTCAACCATAGATATGTGTACTTCTGGGGGTACTTAGAGGTCTTCCAGGGGGTACATCAACTCCTCTAGATATTTAACTAGTTTTACAACAGGCTACATAAAAAGCACTAGCGAAGTCGGTACAAACTAAAATTTCAGACTTGTTTATACTGCTCTGTATACTATACACTGAAATGTAAGCACAATATTTATATTCCAATTGATGCATTTTATAATGATATGGTAAAAATGAGAAAGTCAGCAATTTGTGAGTAATAGCGTGCTGGCACACGTTTGTATTTTTATGTCTGATTTTATAAGCAAGTAGGTTTTTAGTGAGGTGAAACTTGGGGGTACGCCAGACAGACTCCTGCAAGGGGTACAGTAGTCTGGAAAGGTTGAGAACCACTTGACTAGAGACTGAAGCCAAGCGTATGGAGTAGGCTGCTCTGCCCCAAGCAGGTGGCCAAATCTTTACAGACTAAGGCAGGGAGTGGCTGCAGTACCAAGTGTGGCCTTGAAGGGGACACTGCTGAGCTGTTCCACTTCCCACAGCCTGCTTCTATGTATGTTTATGTGAATGCCAGATCAGGGTTTTAGAGCCAGCATGGAATGTCTCCCGGTTTGCATGCACGCACCTCAGTCATTGACTTTAATGGTCTCTTAGGAATGATCACCTAATGTCACACAGCGAGCTGAGCCTGAAAGGGGTTCAAAAGCCAGCTCTGACCCGTCCTTGGATCAGGCGACTGAAGGCCATGTGGCTGCAGGCGGTACCTGCCCTACAATGCAGTCTGGGGCAGCAGAGCAGGGGTCAAGTGGTGGCTGTCTATAGTGTTTGTGCAAGAGCTCTGGGAATGGAGCCAGAAGAGGCTTGGCTTGCAGGGAAGCCTAGGAAGGAGTTGGTGGGAGAGACTTGAGGAATGTCTGGGTTAGAGGCCCAAGGGGAGGGTCAACTGAGCAAGGTCTGAGGTAGCCCTGTGGGAATAGAGAGATGGGGTTGGGGTGGGAACAGACAGCCGTCTCATCAGTTAGTTCAGTGCAAGGGGAGGGACCAGGCTCCCTGACAGAAGGGTGAAGGGTTACTTGTTAGTCTGGAGGAGGAAGGTTCTGGAGGATCGTGCACTAGGGTGCTGAAGGTGTATTTGAGCCTGAGAACAGGGCTGCAGCTTTCTGAGCCCAGTGAGGGCTGTGCTCCATTCTTTGGTTTGGATTTTTCCATTGGACTGTGGCAGATCCCTAGAAGGGGAGGAATTTAGCTTTGGACCAGAAGGTCAGTAGCATCACAGGCTTGTAGGCTCTGTGAAGGACCACTGAGGGGAAACTGACTCATGAAGCACTTCATGCCAGCTCAGTCCAAGCTGACCCTCTTGCATGTAGTCTGACCTCCTGCCTAGCTCAGGCCATCTCTCTTCCCCCAGTAATTCCTGCACCAGTGGATTGAACTAGAGCATGTCTAACAGAGCAGCCATTTTATACATCCCATATGGAGGGCTAGTGAGTAATGCTGGACTGAGAGTAGTCAGCTGGAAGGGGTCAGCCCGTGGTGTAAAAGCTGGTGTCAGTTCTCGCCACGTCTGTCGGCTGCATCTCCCTGGAACTCTGCTTGTAATGTATGTTCATCCAGATCCCAGTGCAGACAATGCAAAGCAAGACTGGGACTTTCAAGAGCACCAGGGACCAGCTATAGATGGTGTGGAATTGGCAACTGTGTAGACAGAGAGAAACATATAGAGCTCAGTGTCTGAGATCAAACGCATCCCACCAAAACACATCTGGATCTGACAGTGTGCACAAAGCTTCACTGCAGAGCCAAGGGACTCAGAGGCTCAGCCCCCTCCCTCCATAGGAACCAGCCATTTACTTACCTAAAGGCAGCAGGAATCAACTAGGCCTGAATTTGTTGGTTCCAGACAGAACCTTGTGCCAGCTGACCTATAAATTATCCAGTCCACCCAGAAATCCATATTCTCACTGGGTGGGGGAGGGAAGAAATTTGTTTTGCTAATGAATGTACTGCTGTAAGGGGTTGTCTCCTCCAGGAATCTGTAGAGGTGGTAAAGTAGGAAAGGATTCTAGGCTCTTTTTTCTCTGTGAGGACAACTAGCTTTAAACTTCATCCAGGAGTGTTACTAAGGGTTTCCAGGTTGTGTCATTACAACAAATCTGGTTCCATTAAGATAATTAAATAAATAAAGATATGCTAATCTCCTAGAACTGGAAGGACCTTGAAAGGTCATTGAGTCCAGTCCCCTGCCTTCACTAGCAGGACCAAGTACTGTCCCCTAACAGATTTTTTTACCCCAGATCCCTAAATGGCCCCCTCAAGGATTGAACTCACAACTCTGGGTTTAGCAGGCCAATGCTCAAACCACTGAGCTATCCCTCCCCCCCAATTTGGGGTGGGGTTTTCCATTTTAGCAACATAGGCACCATAAGTGTTACCACCAGGACAGCGAAGCCTGTTGTTTTCTCTGATAGGTAGTTGCAGAGATGCAATAGATTCCCCTTAATGGAAGGAATAGTTGGAGCCTGAATGTGCCATAAATTATAGTAATAATGAAGCCTGCCGACCTTTTGGAGTCCAGCTCTGATCCCGAGGTGGAGGGACTGTTCGGATGTGTGGGATTCAGCATTCCTGAGTTCAGTGCAGCTGGCGAGATAGGAAAATTGAGAAACGGAAATAGAGAAACTCAGCAGACTAGGAAAACTCAACTGGTTGCTAGTATTGGATGTCAGTATATCACACTCTATTCTCTGTTAATATTCACCTCTTATTTCCATAGCACTTTCTGTCCCGGGATCTAGAAAGCTGTTTCCAAACACTAAAGTCACTACCCAACACGCATGAAGTAAATCAGAGAGGTGAGGATGAAGTCCCCCAAGCCCCCCACCCTCCACCAACAGGCAGCCTCCTTAGAAACACTGAGGCTACGCAGCTGGGGGATTCTAGCACAGGGCTGGGGGACTGCAAGTCGCTTCCGAATTAGTTGCTGCAGGGCAACTAAACACAGACTGTGAGCGGAATAGGCAATGGGGCTAGTTGGGCTGCAGGTAACAATCTGTGCCCCGTTCCTCCCTTCAGGTGGTGGCCAAAGGATGGAGTCAATGGGAAGCACATTGGTGGGTAAGTGGGAAGAAGAAAGGGCACCCTGTCCCACTCCCTTCCTCTTTCTGAAGGGAATTGTCACTTCCTGGAAAGCAGCCAGTATGAGAGAAAACAGTATCCCTCGAGGACCACGTCACTGGTCTCTCCTACTCCCCTCCAATCTCTCTACCCTACCATCCTACACACCCTCCTTTGCCAGTTGACTCCATTCACTGCTGCACTCATCCCTGCCAACCTAACCTTCCACCTCTGAACTCCCCTAACCCCCATCAGCCCAGAAATGCTACCCCCAACCCACACACTACTATGCCCCCAGGAAGAGAAACCCCGGCCCCACTTCCTCGCTAACCCAGCAGCTCAGAACCACCCTCCATTCTGAACCTGCTTCCTCGTGGTGCCCTGAAGCTCAGAAAACCAATCCCTGTACTCTAACCTGCTGCGTCCCCTCTGCTGAGAATGAGGAAGTGGCTCCTGAGGAAAGGGGACATGATCCCTTGACCACATGATCTACCCATCCCTCCCCGCCACATCCCCATCAGAGCCAAGCTGCCACTCCAAGAGCCATTTGTTTCAAATTGAAAAACCCAAATATTTAGTTTTGACATTTTTAAATGAAATACATCAGTTGTTTTGGATGTGTAAGGTTGTTTTCTGCCCCCTGAATCAATTCGACATGACTTGGCAAAACGTTTTGGCGTTTGGTGGTAAAACTTTGCGCAGCTCCAACAGAGAGTAGAACAAACACCATAACCAGAGTTATTTGCAGTTTTGGACAGTGTTGCCCATGAGTGTCTCATGCATTTCAGACATGCTCTGTGGAGCTCAGCAGGGTGCAATAAACAGAGAAGTCACTTAGTGGCAGAGGCTCTGGAACAATGTGTATAGTGGGAGTGCGGGGAGCCATTGAACCAAACTGTAAACCCTGTATAGGATGGAAACCACTTCAAGCCATGGGGTGCGGCAGTGCCCCTATTTCCAGCCCCTCTGCTTAGTGGAGTTCTGGACTTTCCCGTTTGGGGAAGAGGGAGGGAGAGAAGCAGCAAGGATCAGCAACACGACTCACTGGAGGACACATGCAGGATTTCACTTACCTTTTTTCCTCCTCTTGGACACCCTCACCAACATCACAGCAGCGAGCAGAAACAAAATGAGAACCAGCAGGACGCATGGTATCAGGATGTGGAGGGGGATGTCTGGGTTTGGGTCCCTGTTGGAAAAAGAGAGAATGTCTGTTCCCACACTTTCTCCTTCAACTGCGAATTCAGCCAGGAGTAGCTGTTTGTTTGCACCAGGCTCACGGGGTCCAGCAGATTAATATCCTAGTCCAGGCTAAATCTAACTCAAGTCACCTATAAAATGAGTTTGGCACCTGTACCAAATACAAATGTGAGTAGCCACCAAGATGGTGCAGCCTGTCGGAAGAGTCTGATGGAGCAGGCATGGTCTGTGCCCTGTGCATGTGCGGGAGCAAGACACAGACCAGGGCTTGGTGCATTGGAGGAGATCAAAGTCACTTTTATTTTTAACCTGCTCTAGCTGTATCAGCACCTTTATTCATAGATAATATTATTCCCCCCACTAACACCTTTGTTTTCTACCCAGGTCATAGAAACTTTGAGGGTGAAGCTCTGTCTGGACCCCTCGGGTGGGTTGGTCACACCCAGCCAACTCCTTCTGCCCAGCTCACACTAATGTGTAGCTGATGCTGGGTGGGGCTAGTTTAAGGATGTCCAAATCTGGGTTAGTCTGGGGATTTCCCCCACCTCCTGGCTCATTTATCATTCACAGTGTTTTATCTGGACACTATTTCACACTGCATGGGAATGTGCATAGCCAGCTACTTAACTAACTTCATCTGTCCCTTTTTTAAGTCTTGTCTTTGAGATGAGCAGAAATGAGCAGCAGCCTCTCTGGTATAGCTGATAAATATGTGCTTTAACTAACTTGTTGTGACTTTTAATTCTTTGGTATTTTCAGCTCCAGTCCTACAAACATTTTAAGCAAATATTTAATGTTCTAAACATGCTTAAAGCTAAGCAAGCACGTGGAAGGGTTTGCAGGATAAAGGCCTTAGACATTTTGGTTTCCTTTAGGTGTTTTCCTGGTTCCAGGGATTCTGTAGTTTTAATCCCCTTTTAATTTTAGACAATAGAAATCTTATTTTGTTTAAAGGGACAGCGTCAGCTCAAATTTGGCCCCAAATTTAGATGTTGTAAAAACATTTACAAAAACCTCAGACCAACAGAGATGTTTCCGTGCCTTGTTTTAAATTCCAGTGTAAATAAGTGAGGATGCCACTTGCAGCGCTGGCATCTGGCAACCCAAACCTGGCAGGATTATGCTAGTCAGTGCATGGGCTGGAGTGGAACTAATTAGAAGCAAAAGTGAAACTGACCATTCGGCTTTCCTCTGGGAGATGCACAGAGCTCAAAAAGCGAACAAAATATACGGGGAAAAGATCATTCGATTTTTAAAATTCTTAGTTTGAACTATTTTGGTTCTAGATCTTGCAGCTTGTCTACAGTTGGAGCTTGTTCTGTGCTGATTTGGCTGCACCCTTTGCTGACTCTTCTTGTCAGGAATAGATCCTATAGACCAGGGGTCGGCAACCTTTCAGAAGTGGTGTGCCAAATCTTCATTTATTCACTATAATTTAAGGTTTTGCGTGCCAGTAATACATTTTAACGTTTTTAGAAGGTATCTCTCTCCAGGTCTATATTATAACTAAACTATTGTTGAATGTAAAGTAAATAAGGTTTTAAAAATATTTAAGAAGCTTCATTTTAAATGAAGTTAAAATGCAGATCTTATCAGTTTAGTGTGACCCTTGCCCTTGCTTTTCCTTGCTTAGTTTTCCAATGTCTGGCACGTATTTGGATACTTTAAGCTGCACGCAGGCTTCTGAGTGATCAGTTGTTAGCTGGCTCCAAGAGGGACAGAGGACAGATTTCATGTGTGAAAATACCTGTTCACACAGATATGTGGATCCAAATGCTGAAAGCATTGCAAACGCAATTTTCTTCAGTTAAATTTCACTGGCAGGGAGTTCCAGCAGGCCAGAATAGAGGCCCCATGATCTCTCTCGGTACCTTCAAGCGCACTCCGCAGATCTCCAAACTTTGGTGCCCACATTTCTGAGCTTTTTAGCTGCATGAGCTGCATTTCGAAATCTTCAACACCCATCCACTGGAATACAGACAAATCCAAGTCACTTTCATTCAAGTTTTCAGGTTTAGTTAGAAAAGAAAGCATTGGGCCAAATCGCTGGACATCTTGAAATCTGTCAGAAAATTCTGATTCCAGTTCTTGCATGTACATTCCAATCTCATCGACACTGACAGTGCAACGTGTTGATAACTCTTATGTGTTGGAAGTAGCGGAAAGTAGAAGTTTGAATATCCAGAGAAAAAACTGCTAGTTTTACAACAAATGCCTTCTAGGTTTCATAGAGATCCAGAACAGCTTGCCCTGCACCCTGGAGACAGAGGTTGAGTTCGTTTAGGTGAGCGGTGATGTCAGTTAGAAACATGAACTTACACGGCCATTTGGCTTCATCCAGTTCTGGGTAGTTTTGTCCTTTTTCAGACAAAAAGGACTTGTTTGCATCAAAGCAGTTTACAAAGTGCACCAAAACCTTGCCACGACTTAGCCACCGAATGTTGCTGTGAAGTGGAATGTCGTTATAAGCACCGTCCATCTCTTCTAGCAGTGCTCGAAACTGTCTGTGAGTCAAAGCAGATCGAGCAACAAGGAAATTCACAATTTGCACCATTGTATTCATCACATTATTAAGATCTCTATTAGAAATTTTAGCACACAGGTTTTCTTCACGGATGACGCAGTAAAATTTGACTGTCGGGGGGCCAATCTGATCTTCAAGTAACTTTACAAATCCCTTCTGTTTTCCGACCATGGCAGGAGCACCATCTGTTCTCACACAAAATATTTTTCTGATGTCAACTCCTTATTCTTCAAAATGGTTTACAAAACTTTCCACTATATCTTCCCCCTTTGTTGTGCCATGCAGGGGTTTTAGGCAACAAAGTTCCTCTTGGATTTCATTGGAAGCACAATATCTTGCAACAACTGCCAAATGTGAAACGTCGTTTATATCCACGCTCTCGTCAACTGCAACGCTAAACACTGCTGTGTCTTTTAATGCAGTCGTCTCCTTTTCGTTAAGGTTTTCTGCCATTTCGCTTATGCGTCTCTCAGCTGTTCTGGCAGAGACAGGCAGTTATTTTATTCTAGATATGTTCGTATCTTTATATGGCAAATCATAGAACAAAACTTACGGGGAGGGATAGCTCAGTGGTTTGAGCATTGACCTGCTAAACCCAGGGTTGTGAGTTCAATCCTTGAGGGGGCCATTTAGGGATCTGGGGCAAAAATCTGTCAGGGGCCAGTACTTGGTCCTGCTCATGTAGGCAGGGGACTGGACTCAATGACCTTTCAAGGTCCTTCCAGTTCTAGGAGATTAGCATATCTCCATTTAAATAAACAAAAAAAATTAAATCACCTCCAAACAGCTGAGAGAAACTTCTTTTGTATATTCCCCATCTGTAAACGCCTTTCCGTTTTTTGCAATGCACTGTGCAATCTTGTAACTTCCTCCTGTAGCTTGATTTTTACTGACATTTAAGCATTTAAAAACACTTCTTTGCTTCTCGTATCCTGCTACTGCCTTTTTGATCAATTGTCTTGTCAAGAGAGGTTTTCTCGTGCTTCGTTTCAAAATGTCGTCGAACACTTGATGTGCGACAAACAAGACTTTCACAACAGAAAGCACAAACACCACTGTCCTTCCTTTGAATAAATCCAAATGTGTCTGTCCAAGAAGGCTGAAATGAACGGACATCTAACTTGGCTTTCTTAGGAGCTGACATTTTGTCGAATGTTCCCCTCAACTCACAGTGGGGAAAAAATGGCGACAGAGGGCACAACGCGACAGAGGGCACAACGTCAAGCACAGTGCATTATTCCACGTGGCCTGATATAAGCACGCCACGTGGAACAGCGCTGGCTGGACTTTTAAATCAGGACGTAAAAATATCCCAGTGGCCTGGAACAATTTTTAAGGTGGCGGTGCAGAGCTGCGCCCCCACTTGCCCCTGTCTGCACCCCTCACTGCCCCAGGCTGGGGTGAGTGGGCCGCAGCTTGGGGCGGCTGCAGAGCGCCGGGCCGAGGCCAGGAACAGAGCCCTGGACTAGCGGCCAGTATCCCAGGCCGGCAGCGAGCTGAGCGGGGCCGGATTAGGGTGGGGCCAGGACCGGGGGCTGGAACCCGGGGGCTGGGGCCCGGGCCGGCAGCAGAGTCCCTGGGGCCAGTGGCCGGAACTCCAGGCCAGCAGCAGAGTGCCATTGAAAATAAGTTTGGCACTCGTGCCATAGGTTGCTGACCCCTGGTATAGACAAGGATGTAGACGTCCATGGGACTAGTCATGTGACTCAAATGGCTCAGGTGCCTCTGTGCTCTCAGGGGCAGACTCTCAGACCTGGTGCAGGAAGGGGGGGAAACAAGCTGCAAGGAGGGAAATGAATGAGGAAGGGGGACGGTTACAGCCGTATGACCACATGGCTTACAAAGCAGGCATGGGCACATCTTAGTGGTTTAATGAGGGAGGGTTGTAATCAGATGTGGCCTGACAGAGCTAAGCACGTGAATAATTTTAAGCGCATGAGCCGTCCCACTGAACGTCCAAGAGGGAAGAGGGGTCACGGTTATAGCTCAAAACAGCTTCACTTGTTCCTCAGAGCTGCAGCCCAGGCAGAACTGACTGTTCTGTGGGGTTTAGTGCATGCAGCACCACATCCCAGGGAGACAGCTCATGGTTTAGGCTGAAGGGGGGAAATGAGAGGAGCCGGGTTTAGTGTCCTGGCCTCACAGATCTGAGATCTCATGCGCAGAGGCAGACACAAGTTGTGATTTTTTTTCTGGGCTCAGACATGCCTGGTAAAACGCAATACTGAACTGTGAGGGAAGAATAAGGGGGTGTAGACACCCTGATGTCGCACTGATTCCAGTGAGCTGGCAGCCCATAGGGTGTGTTTACTCTGGAGCTGGGAGGGATCCTTCCAGCCCGGGCAGACCTCCTTGTGCAGTGGGAGCTCACCCTAGTGTGCTAGAAGTAGCTGCGTAGCTGTTGCTTAGACTTTGTGGTTTGGGCTGTCGTCATGCCCAGGGGTCAGGTGTGAGCTTGAGAGCCCAGGCTCCAATGTCTGCACAGCTATTTTTAGCACATTATCGCAAGCCCCACAACTACAAGTCTGTGTTCCCAGGCTGGGAGCTCGCACCCAGCTGCAGTGTAGACGCACCCATGAGTGACCCTGGCTGGAGCACTGGTACTCACACAGGGGACGTGGTGTCTTGGTTAATGGAGATGCTGGGTTTCCCTTTCTCACCAGTTGTCCAGATGGAAGTAGGTTTTTTGGGGGAAGAAGAAGCTGGTTGCACTGTCTCTGATGACGACCTTTCTGGTGGGCCTTTGGGAGAATCAGCTGTGGATAAAAACAGACTCAGTAAATCAGATTCCACGGGATGAAATGCCGTTTTCTCAATAGCGCTAAACATTCTTTTTCTAAAAACAGGGTTTAGGTTTCAAGAGACACAGGGGAGGGATTCTTCTCTCTGCTGAGGTCTCTGCAGGCTGCTCCGGTGGGGTAGTGGGGCCATGAAAGCCCAGCAGTCACTAGGGCAGAATTGCCCCAGCATAAGAACTGCATAAGGTTGCAACAAGTGGCCCTTTGCTGCCACCCACCACTGAGAACCTGGGCCGGGGGGTATGCCAGGCTGAAGGGGTGTGTGTGTGTGTGTGTGGGGGGGGTACGTCTCTCTCTGTCACGTAGGGCCATGGAAACTCTCTGCTTCTTGGGGATGCAGTGTAGTACATGGGGGCGGGTTGCAGAAAATTAGAGCAGCCACTCCTCTACCTAGTGCATGTGACAACTCAGAACTGGAAAGTCACCAGGGTGACTTAAAGCCATCTTTGCCCCCTCCCCGTCGGATGTGCCGCCCAGAGGCAGAGCACAGAATTTTAGCCACACATTCTTCACCTCTGGCCAGACCATGCTTTGCTGAACTAACACTACAGCAACAGAGTTAGTGCAGCCACCCTCGCTGCTCTCTTTGCCCCTCTCTCTCTGCCTGGTACCCACAGCAGCGGCTGCAAGATGAAAGAAGACAGGGAACAGGGATTCAGCCGGCGAAAGCTGCCGAAATTGACAGCTTTTTAGAAAATGTGTAAACTCTCTGCTTTTCGCTCATGCCCCTTTATCGGGTTTAAGTGCAGTGAGGAGTCTCTGCGTCCAGATGCTGAATCAGGGCAGAGCCCTCCTGCCTGGAAGAGACACTGGTTACCGATTTCCCTGCCACAGTAAATAAACAGTGCACCTTGCTACGCTCATTCCTGGGGGCTCTGTCTGCAGTGGGCGGGGGGTGGGTGGGGGGTGCAGCCTGGCAGGATCAAGGATCAATCCATGTAGATTTCAGGGCTGGAATTGGACTCCACTAATGGGAATTCTTTATGAATGTGAGATTTGTGTATGGGGGAGGGGGGAACTAAAGGGGAGGGCCATTATTTATATTTCCCCTTAACCAGTGGGGTAGGGCATAAAGTGGGGGGGCTGGTCCCCACAAAACATCAGCCCTCTCCTAAGAAGATAAGAACGGCCCTAATGGGTCAGACCAAAGGTCCATCTAGCCCAGTATCCTGTCTGCCCAATGCCAGGTGCTTCAGAGGTAATGAACAGAACAGGCAATCATCAAATGGGGGAGGGATAGCTCAGTGGTTTGAGCATTGGCCTGCTAAACCCAGAGTTGTGAATTCAGTCCTTAAGGGGGGCCATTTAGGGATCTAGGGCAAAAATTGGGGATTGGTCCTGCTTTGAGCAGGGGTTGGACTAGATGACCTCCTAAGGTCCCTTCCAACCCTGATTTTCTATGATTCTAAGTGATCCATCCCCTTTTGCCCATTCCCAGCTTCTGGCAAACAGAGACTAGGGACAGCCAGAGCATGGGGTTGCATCCCCGCCCATGCTGGCTAATAGGCATTGATCGATCTGTCCGCCAGGAACTTATCAAATTCTTTTTTTAACCCTGTTATAGTGTTGACCTTCACAACATCCAGTGGCGAGGAGTTCCACAGGTTGACAGTGCGAGTCTTTTATTCACTTGAAACTTCCCCATTCCTGTCAGCAACAGTGATACCGAGACCCCACCGCTGCCAGCTCCTGTCCTTGCCTGGGTCAGGAGTCTCCCCACAGGGCACTAACAGGCCCGCCGTCGGGAACCAAAGCAGCGTCCGCCATCCAGCTTCCCCCTTAAACCAGAGCCAGTGGCTGGGAGCTCAGTGAGCAAACAGGGGTCAGCAGAGTCCAGACGGGGGCCGCACACACACGATCTATGATGAGAGGGGCCCAGGGTGAAAGCAGAGCCCCTTCCCCGGCCGCGGCCAACCCCCCTCCACACCCGGGACACGACCCAGCGCAGGAAGAAACTGCCCGGCCGCGTTGTTTACAGGTGCTGCCAGCCGGCCTGGGCGAGGGGCGCTCACCGTGTTCCCTGGGCGAGCGCTGGGCGGGGCGCTAGGAAACTGGCCTGGATCTAAAACTGACTCTCCAGGGCAGCGCCTTGATTGACAGCCCGGTGTCCCCCTCCCCCCTCCGCACACACGTGTCCAGAGCTGCAGCCCCGCAGAGCCCAAAGGCTCGGTGTGGCCAGAGCGCCGGACACCGGCCTGGCCCCGCGCTCCCCGCGTTACCTGTCAGAGCAGCGCCGGGATTTACCTGGGGAGACGCTGAGTTCCACAGTGTCCCTGGGATCAAGAAGCCCAGTCCTGTGTACCCCGCACTGGTACGTGCCGGCGTCTGCCGGTGTCAGGTTCCCCACGGTCACGGTGAACTCGCGCTGGGGGTGATTGTCTCGGATGGAGACTCTGCCCCGCGTCACCTCCGCCTCCGACCCATCGGTCTCAACCATGTGACCGTTGGAACAGTGCAAAGGTCCTCCTTTCCGGCACCAGAACTTCGGATTTCGCTCATAGCCCTTCTCGTACCTGCACGGCACAGCCACCGACCCGCCCGGGGGGCCGCGCACTGCCCCGGGGCCCGTCACCGCCCAGCAGCCTGCGAGAGACAGAGACAGGGAGACCCGGGGCACCGCTTCCGTCTGAACGAACACCAAATGCCCCCAGCGCCCCGGGGAATGTTCTGGCGCCATCTGAGCCCCTGACACGTGTGAGCCGAGGAGAAGAGCCTGGCCCTGCTGAGAGATGGAGGGACCCACCCCATGGCCTGCCGGGCAATAACCCCCCAATCACTCCACCCCCCACCCCCACAGAAAGGGGCAGGTTTTCGTTAACATTCCCCACCCCGCTCAGCTCATGTTCCATGACGTGAAACTGGGTCAGCGGGATCCCTGGTCCCCTTCCTTCGTGCTGGGCCCATCATCACTAACTCCCGGGGAGACACACACACACCCCGGGGGAGTTTCCCCACCCCTAGTCCCTGAGCCAGGTTCAGGGAGAAGTATCCGCCCTGCCAGGAAGCGCAGAGGGTGGCTGGCGCTCAGAATAAACCACAGCAGAAAACGTGTTTGCAGGATAACAGGAGCTGCCGCAAGTCTGGACCCCCCGTAACCCCCCTGGCAGAGCATCGCGGGGGAAATGTGTGTGTGTGGGGGGGGGGATGTGACCTTACACAAACTCTTCATGGCCACAGAGACTCCGGGACAGTCCCGCTGCTCCCTTCTGGGCTGGGACGTTTTTGGTAACTTACAAATGTAAGGCACCAACCTGCAGTAGCGTCACCAACAGGGGATCTCTGCAGAAAAGCTCCTAGTGACTGAGCAGCTACATAAACCGCGAGGAGCCGCTCAAATGAGACATGCCCCGGCCGAGAGGCAGGTACTTTAGCAAAGGCACAAAGTCCCAGTCTCCGGGAGCGGTGAACTGGGGCTCCTGCAATCCCTCCTCAGCAGCTGCTCTCTGATAACCCCCACGTGTGGGTGTGTGACTTGCCAGAGGAGGAACAACACTGGCTGTTTCCGCTGGTGCATACGCAGCTCATTGCTGCCTTACCTGGGAAAAACATCCAAGCCAGAATCGGGAAAATCCTCATTGTTCTGCCCCCCCCCCACAGCCTGGTGGGACATCGATTCCAGGTGAGTCTCTCTCCAGGAAAATCCTTCCTTTGTGTCACTAGGAAGCAGCGGGTCCGGGTTTCTCCTGAAGGCGTTTGCAATGAAACAGACTCTCTAGTTCTTTCACTGCTAGGGTTCCTCTTATCTAGCTACCCCACTTCCCTCGGGAAAGACCAAGGGGGAAGTGGCTGGTGTCTGTCTCAGTGCGCGATGGTTTGATTGCTGTGGTTGGGATGTTCTGTTTTTGTTTGGTGATACTTGCACCATGTCCTATTACAGGGTCTGGTGGAAAATGGAAGTTGCAGTAGCAAGGAGTTCCTGCAACATGTGTGGATCTCCACCATAAACCCCTTCATTTTAAACACGCAAATATCCCCAGCCTTCTCTTATTTGGCAGATCCTGGGCAGTGTATAAACCAACTCCCTGCAGCCCAGTGACCCAGCCTAGCCTTACAGAAAATGGACTCCATCAGCAATAACAACCGCAGAAAATGAACCCGGCCAGTGGCTCCACATGCCTCTTAATGTTTTAACTTTGTTCTTACATCTGGTTGAAAGGTTTAGTGTGGAAAGCTTCCCTGCTGCTGAACAATGTGTAATTGGAACTGAAAGCTCTGTGGGAAAATTCCAGTGAAAGGCGTTTGTTTTCCTGCAGGCAAATTTGAGATGCATTTTTTTTATTTTGAATCAATGTTTCAAAATGAAATGAAAATGTTAGTTTTGTTTTGACGTGCATTGCTTCCTTTAGATTTTTTTGGGGAAAAAATGAAGTGAAACAATACTTTAAGTCAAATCAAAATGTTGATTCAAAATGAAAACTCTTGTTTTTAATAAGTTGAGAACTTCTGGGAAAACCTGGAAGTTTTCAACTGAAATTTTGAACAAAGATTTTTTTAAATTTAATTTAGTTTAAATTTACAGAACATTACAAGCTTTCATGAGAGACATTACTTGACATATTTATACACAATAATATTGTCTACAACCAGTTGATTCAATTGCATATTCTTTGGGTTTCAGATCCCTCTGCTCTCCCCTGGGGGTGTCTGGACCCTGATTGTCATATAAATGTAGAAATAGCAGGAATTATCTGTTGCATCTCTTTTCCTTGTTGCAGTCCAATCAGCCACTGCATTCAAGTGGACTAAGCAGTTTTCATGTTTGATTCAACCTTTGCCATGAGAGAGAGCATTTTTTCAACTGCAAAATCCAGATTTGATAAAAGCCATATCAGCTCCCATTCCACCAGGGCATGCATACATCTGAAACCATGTCAGCTTTAACAGAGATGGTACTCACAACCCTGTTGTCAGTCAATTTAGGCGTTCTCCTGGATTCTGCAGTAGCATCACAGGTTTTTCTAGGCTCTAATGGAGCATTTCAGTTCTAATCAGCCCACCCATGCTCCACAAAAGGAACTCTCTCCTCTTCCTTCCAGACACATAGGCCGGGTCTGGTCACAGAAATTTCTCCTCCGATGCCAATCTGGTGCTGTTGTTAATGTTTTGCCCTAACACTCCTTCAGCAGCACCTCTCCCCTTCCACAGTTGGAGTGAGCTGGGCCTGTATTCTATAGGACCCCAGATTCTGTCCACTCTCTGCAGGTTTTCCTGAGGATTAGTAGTTAATTGGAGGCTGCAGGACCACACCCTAGTTCTAATTCCTTGGGGTAGTCAAGCTTCCTTGCTAAGTGTAGCTTCTTAAAGGACTTTTCTTTCTTAGCTGACAGTTTAACTTGTCAAAGAAAACATGGCAATACAAGAGTCTTCTGCAGCAAAGTTATTTCCCCCATGTTCTCCTGGGATGGAATATGCTGGAGCCGTGCATCTCTCTGCTCTTGATGCTCTGGAGTGTCTGAATCCTTAGCACTTGTTAGTAGCAGAGGAAAAATGCATGCTTTAAGATTTTTCCCCACCTTTCCCAGGAGTTGGAATCTCCTGGAGATGTCAGTCAGTCTGTCTCTTTGCTCTCCATGGGGAAGGGTATCTCAATCTTTATTATTACACACAAAAGAAAATGGTGTTAGGAGAATGTTACGGTTGTGCAGCCAAGTACCCAAAAGTTAGTAAATGCCAGAATTAAAGTTGCCCATACACCCTTAACCCAGCACTCTCGAGTGTATGCATGATAGCCTTTAGTTACATGTCACCTACTATTTTCCATACAGGCTAAGGAGAAATTTTTTGTGGGTGCCCCTTGTTAAACTGTTAGCAGCACATCAGTGTTCCCAAAATAGGGAAGTTTGGGTTAAATAAAAATCAGCAAAAATATTTTTAAAAATTATTGAGCGTCCAGGATTTGCTATACTCTGGTACAGTCACATTTCATGCTTCTAGGATTTTGAAAAAAGGGTGGTCCCTAAAGAGGAAGGAACTGGGAAAAGCTGCTCAGCCTTTGAGGAGATAGAACCTCTAGTTTAGGGACTACATCAGCCTGGGAACAGGTCCCCAGGACAGCAAGGATCTAACATTAAGCCAGGTGATGGCCACAAGGAAGAGGCTATGGGAAAGAGTTCCGGGCTGTTGGTCGTGGCTGGGCTCTGTAATTTGTCACCAACAGAAGCTGTAGCCAGACCAACAATGCAGCAAGATGGCAGGGCAAGGACACAAGCATGCCCCCAGCTCATGGCCAGATTCTTGGAAGCAAAGCCAAGCCCAGGCCTGTAAGACCCAGGGTCTAAGACTCTCTCAAAAAGAGAAGCCATAAAGGACAAGGATCATCTTGTACTTTCCTACTGACCTGCCTTTATTTGCAAACTAATGTGAATAGGCTCCCTTTCTACTGGCATGGCGATTGGTGCAGTTACAGTTTGCCAAGTGATTTTGTTCCCTTCTACATGCGCGCAAGTGTTGAGTTAGTTTTGGTTGTGCAAGGTTCTGCACAGAGTGGGCTGTGTGAGCAGCCTGGCCCAGATCCATAAAAGTGTTCAGAGTCCTGACTTCAATTGCAATCAATAGATGGTAGGAGCCTACATACCTTTGTGGATCTGGGCCTGCATCAGTACTTTTTCCTTCTCTGGGAAGCTGAGCTAAAAGGCCCTGGACACCTGTTACTGCTCAGTAGAGGGGCAATGCTCTTCCGCCAGCCCTAACAAAGCACCATCACTAGTGTTGCTGTTGTCCGATTGGGCAGTTTTCTGCAAGGCAGGGGTCACAGACCAGCAGTGCATCACTTCCCATTGGGAAGGCTCCTCACAACTGAAAGAGCCATAACATTATTCTAGTATCAGAGGGGTAGCCGTGTTAGTCTGGATCTGCAGAAGCAACAAAGGGTCCTGTGGCACCTTATAGACTAACAGAGGTATTGGAGCATAAGCTTTCGTGGGTCAATACCCACTTCTTCGGATGCATCCGAAGAAGTGGGTATTGACCCACGAAAGCTTATGCTTCAATACCTCTGTTAAGGTGCCATAGGACCCTTTGTCGCTTCAACATTATTCTAAAGGAAGCTTAGATTCTTTGGTAGCTGAGAAGACATTTCAGAGAAACCCTGAAATAGCGGGATGCTATATATGCTGTGTCTCATGCTTGCTCGCTCAGGAGAATGACCGAACAGGAAATGTGACTTTTAAAAAAAAAAACCCAAACAAAATCGTTTTAGAAAAGGGAGGAGGACCATCCTCTGTCAAATGAAGTGTGGCACCCAGGAGATTTGGAAAACTCAAACTAAAGACTGGATACGTGAATCTCCAAGTTCCACGTCAACATCACAAAATACACAAGGCTGTGGTGCTATCGTGAAGAAAGGTGATTTTCCTGGAGACTCACTCGCAGCAAGTGACTTTCACCCAGAAGGAGTTGCAACAATGAGGCGTCCCCCGGTCTTGGTTTGGATTCTTTTCCCAGGTAAGAATGACATGGGCTTTATGTGCATCAGCGGAAATACACGGAAATTATTTGGCTTGCACAATTTACAGATTTCTGATGGGGAAGCCAGCAGAGCCCCAGCTAGGCTATTGTAATGATTAAAAACGGCACTGGAGGAAGGTTTCCACCTCTGGAGCTTACAATCTGTATAGGAGAATAAAAGTTGCAGCGCAGAATCTGCTTCTCCATTGACAGCTGTCTAGAGAGCACATTTTCTATTGGACAAACTTTCTATACACAGCAAATGTTAGCTACAATATTAGGTGCTTCTGTTAGCTGTGTAGCTGACTGTATTTCCTTGGCCTGAATGAAATCAAGGTTTTAAATGTTAACAAGTTCATTTTCTTCAGGGTATTTTTGGGGGTGGGGAGGGGGCAAGGGGAGTGTGTGCAAACAATGGAGGGCCAGCCAGCGCTTAAGAGTCACACCTTGGCCAAGGCTGCTGAGAGCGGGTTCAGGCCCCGGTGAAAAAAAATTTGGGGCCCCCCAGCAAGGGCGGACCACCTAAAAATCTTTACATAGTCAGGCCCGTGCTCCCTTCCCAACCTAGAGTCAAGCCAGACAAAGCAAACAGTGTTATCCTCATTTTAAAAGGTGAGGAACTGAGGCACAGAAAGATTCATGACTTGCCCAGGGTCTCTCAGGAAGTCTGTGGCAGAGCTAGGAACTGAGCCCAGCTCTTCTGAGTCCCAGTCTAGTGCCTTATCCACCAGGCCAGCCATCCACACTGGAATGAATAAGTAAGAGGAACTGCCTGGGAGGAGCTTTTTACGATCTATGGTAAAAAGATAGTTTTACCAGACAAAACTCTGTCCCCCAACCCCCTTCACTTTTGACTACTACTCTCAATACTAAGACGAAGATATAAGCCAGAGAACAGGAGGCCCAGATATAATAAAGGGAGTAAAATCCCTAAGTACATTGGAGGAGTTAAACCAAGTCTTGCCTTGCTGAGCTGGAGATGGCGATGAGGTGAGTACCTCCCACTGAGGTTTGAACTCCCGAAACAAGCAACTTTACTCTCTTGGTAACAGTGAAGGGATTCAGGTTGGGGTTTCTGCAAGTAACGCTGGCTCTCTGTTTTTATCTGCAGCCATCCATACCTCCACCTCCACCGGAAGGCCCCCAGTGATAATAGAGCAGCCCAGCGAGGCTGCTTTCACACCAATTACACTCTCTATAAGGAACAACCACACTCATGCACTGTGAGTTTCAGGGATTCACTGGATTGAGCCTCACTCTTATTGCCATCATGTGGCCCATGCCCAAGGGCCCTTACCTATCCCCCCCAGCCCACCCAGAGGTTTCTGCTGCATCTCTGCCCTTCCTGCCTATCAATGTTACATTCTACCCTAATAACACACCAGTTGATTTATTCTCAGATGCTAGGATCCAGGCCTAGTGTGGTGGCGCGTGCCTGTAATCCTAGCTGCTTGGGAGGCTACGGTTGGCGGATTGCTCAGAAGTTCTAGGCCGCTGTGCGCTATGTCAATCGGGTGTCTGGTGCTACTGACAGCTTAGCCAGCGGGTAGTTGGAGGACTGGCTGGAACAACACATCTGATGTGTTGTGATCAGCGCTCTCTTGGTGAGGGCTGGATAGACTGATCAGTCACAGTGAGTAAGCTGAGATCCACATCTCTTTAACACAATCTTATTGAAACTAGATTCATTTTTTGCCACAGCGAATATCCCAAATATCCGTCACACTGGATGAGAGCTATGAGATATTTATGGTCATCTAGAGCAGTGACTCTCAACCTTTCCAGACTACTTTAACTCTTTCAGGAGTCTGATTTGTCTTGCATACACCAAGTTTCGCCTCACTTCAAAACTACTTGCTTACAAAATCAGGCATAAAAATACAGAAGAAATGCAGAAGTGTCCCAGCACACTATTACTGACAAATTGCTGACGCTCTCATTTTTACCATATAATTAGAAAATAAATTAACTGGAATATAAATATTGTACTTACAGTTCAGTGTATAGTATACAGAGCAGTATAAACAAGTCATTGTCTGAAATTTTAGTTTGTACTGACTTCGCTAGTGCTTTTAATGTAGCCTGTTGTAAATCTAGGCAAATATCTAGATGAGTTGATGTGCCCCTTGGAAGGCCTCTGTGTCCCCTCAGGGGTACGTGTACCTCTGGTTGAGAATCACTGGTCTAGAGAGAAAAAAAGGTCCCATGCTTTACCCAGAGAAGCAAAGAATACTCATGTCCTTGGTGACAGGGACCTTGCGGGGTTAGATTTCTTGGCAGGAAGCTAGTAACTCTTGTTGCGGGGAAGCACTGGGCAGGGCCTGTCTGGGTCCAATCACTTCAGGGTCTAGATGTCTGGATGACTGTCCCCTGGGGGATCAAAGGCAGTTAGTGAGATTAATTGGGGGGTGTCCTAGCAAGGGAGGGTGCTGCGGCCTGTGTCCCTCTCTCCTCCTTGTTCATACTGTCACCCTCAGGCAGAGCAGCCAGGGAACGCTCAGTTGGGAGCAGTCAGGTCAGATCTACAGGGTTTCACAGCTTCTACTTACTCTCTCCTCTGTAGATCCCAACTCAGCAATGTCCATTTCTTGCTCCTGTTCATCTGGAAAGTCCCCATCTTTCTGTGCATCTTCTGGGTGAGCATATGGTACAGGAAGATCTCCAGGGAGATGCCAGACAGATATGGTGAGAGCCTCCAAATTTCACACCTTGGGCTGACACATTCCATCTAATTATGCTCAGTCTTGTTTCAATCAGCAGTCCTCCCTTGATGACTGTGTGTGTGAGTGTATTGTACACGATGGACATCCCTTCCCTCCTGTTCTATCGCCCTGATCAGGAACTCACACATCCAGGAGAACAAACATGCTCCATGATGGGTATGAACAAAAAGATACTAGTACCAAGCATGTCTCATACACTGACTGGCGGTTTCTGTATTTTTGTTGTAGCTCCTTCCTAGTTTAGGAATGGATCGGAACCAGCAGAAGAAAGATTGAGCTCCCAGCTCTGTGCACAGCAGCTACTCCCACCTAGAGCCCACATGGATCTGTATAAATGAAATCCTGTAACCAGAGCCGGTTCTACCGTTTTTGCCACCCCAAGCAGCGTGCCGAATTGCTGCCGCGGATGGCTGAAGACAGAAGCTGCTGCCGAATTGCCACTTCTGCGGGTGGCTGAAGATAGAAGCTGCCGCTGATTTGGTGCCACGGGCAGCTGAAGAGAGAGACTGCCGCAGAATTGCCACCATCACCGCAGAAACGCGCGTGCTGCCCAAATGGCACATGGACTGCTGCCCTTTGCAGATTGCCACCGCAAGCACCTGCTTGGAACGCTGGTGCCTGGAGCTGGCCCTGCCTGTAACAGTCTGCCCTGCTGAAGGGTTCAGTGGATCCAGAGCTTATTCTAGAGTGAGGAGAAAGGAGGGGATGAACCCCAAGGGGCAGTTCCCCATCACGAACATAGAGAAAACATAAGGTGTCAGAGCCTGAGTAGCTGGAAGGAGAGACTCATCACCCTTCCTGCAGTTTGATTTTGGCTCTTTGCAGCTGGACTGCACTTTCCACAGCTCCTTTTCCATCATTCATCTTCACCCCTCCTGTCTCTTCTACAGCAAGCTCCTGGGAACAACCCAAACATAATCTGGTCTCAGAGACATGTCCGCAGAGAGGTTAGCCCCAGATTGTATCTCGAAAGTGGTCATCTCACTTACTGCTAACCTGTAACAAACAGCACCAATGAAATGTGTTTTGCAATAAAGCTTTTTCCTCGTGTTCTGCAGAGAGGCTCTCCTGGAGACATCCGTCTGGCTCTCTGTCCCTCTGGCAGGCAGGTAACTGAATCCTTAGCACTTCCTGGTGTCAGAGAGAAAAATCCCTTCTGGAAGCTGCGTGAATGTGACAGGAGAGTCCTACTGAGAAGAACAAGTGAGAAAGAGCTGCCCAAGAGAGAGAGGGTGGGAGAACAAAAAGTCAAAGTCACTGCAGGCATAAGCCACTGTGGCTTCAATGCAGAGATGAAAGTAAGCCGGTCCGGTCCAGTATGGTATACCAGTAAGAAAGTCGGTACACAGCCGATCGTACCGACAGGGCCACTGATGGTGGGGGAAAAGGGGCAGCTGTCCTGGATCCTGGCGATTTAAAAGGGTGCAGGGCTTGTAATGTTTAAATTTAATGTGTGTAATGTTCTGAGTCAGCTGGCCAGTATGCGAGAGGTTTACAAACTGTGGGTATGAATTTATATCTGTAAAACAATGTTCATAATGTGTGCTGCAGCATTCAGCTGCACCTTACTACAGAGAGGAGATGCAGCGATCAGTCAGGGAGGACCAGCCTTTCCAACCAACTGAGCCGAGCTCCAAGTACAGAACATTATACACTCCAGGGAAAGGTGATAGTGGACCATTAAAGTTAATGGGAAAACACTGAAACAAGTTGCAATGGAAAAGGAAACTCTAGTGGTGGAAAACTAAGAAAGGAGGGATCTTCCCCATCCTCATTAACCATGAATCAGCAAGCTAAAGGGGGCAGGGGGGAAATGCACCAGCTTAAAAACAGGCTCTTCGGCACAGAAAACTCCAAAACGTGATGGGGTAGAGCCAGCATCCAAAAACATTTACTGGCTTTATTAGTTCAGTTTATTCACTTGCTCCATCACATTACTGCCTTGGATCAGTAGTGTAGCCAGGGGGGAGCAGGGGGAGCGGCCGCTCCCCCTGTGAGGAGAAGCGGCGCTAAGGCGCCGCCCGAGCCCCGCTGCGGAAGCCGGGCTCGGGGGCGCTTTAAAAGGCTGGCGGCTCCTGCCACTGCGGGAGCCACGGGTCCTTTAAAGCGCCCCAGCCCCGCTGCCGGAGCCGGGCTCAGGCGGGGATTTAAAAGGCCCGGGGGCTCCGCAGCGGCTGGAGCCCTGGGCCCTTTAAAGCGCCTCCGGGGTGAGTACAGGGGGAGCGGGGAGGCGCCTTTTTATAGCGCCGCTCCCCCTGTGCTCAAGACCTGGCTACGCCACTGCCTTGGATCATATTTTATCATGACTTCAACTTTAGTTTCAAGAAATCTTTACATTACCCAGCCCTTCCATGTTAAGATCTTTGCTTTTATTTCAGAATCAATTATTTCTGCTTTGAATTATTTCTGAATTTATTTCTGCTTTGACTATTCACTCTGAGAGATACTCAAGCAATCGCATAACTATGTCTCTTATTTCTTAATTAATAAAAATAAAGTTAAAAAGGGTACTTACAGACTTTTTCTATGAAGGACATGAACTTCTAAAGGCAAGCATAACTGCCCCTCTTCTCCTGTATTCTGCCCCGCATGTCAATGACCTAGCCACGCCGTTAATGCTTTGCAGTTGTTGCAATGGTTTGTATAATTTCTTCTTTATTTTGAGGAAGAAGATATTTACAGCATAAAACCTCAGACAGGCTGGCAGGGGTTCACTGGAAACAGAGGCTGCAGTAGCACGGTGCCCCTGGCACTTCTCATTTCTGCAGTCTAAGCCTTAACGTTAGTCAACAACAACCTGTCTAGCCTTTCCTTGGCGGAGAACTGGCCTATGAAGCATAACCCATGCCCTGTGGAACATCCTTGTCTTGCAGAAAACACTCTTCCCAAATGATGCCAGCAGCAAAATAACAACCCTCCCCACTAGAACCTCATTCAGCACCAGAGAGTTCTATTTTTTTTTAACACCCAACTGCAATTGTCTTGTTACTGTCTGTGAGCCCCATGGAACAGGGGTTGTTTATTTTGTTTCCAGCACAATGGAAGCCAATCCTGATTGGAGCCCCTGCAATACAAATAATAAATGGGGAGAGAACCTAGGGGCTACCATTGAAATGCTCCGATTCTCAAACGTTCAGAGGGCACATTGGGACACTTCATAAAACATGGGGACAAATTTTTCCCCTGCGTTTCGCTGATATAAGAGAGAGACGCTGATGTACAATGCAGTGCTGGTTCCTATTCACTCCTGGTGTAAACAGGTGCCGTTCCATTGCCTTCAGTGGAGTTACTTAGGGCAGGTCTAAGCTTAAAACGCTGCATCAGCTCAGCTGTGCACAGAGGGAGATGGGAAGAAAAGGATTCTGAATCCACCCAAAATCAACCTCCTGGGTAAAATCGGTGGCATGAATGAACATGAACCTCTCACCTGGAAGGAGGAGAATCACCCCAGCACAGGGCAGCTGCATCTTCCCGACTATCACCCCTTTCTCATGTTTTTTCTTTATGATGCACCAAAAATGCACACTGCTTCTGAGATAGTGATGCTTCCGACTGGAGTTTGCGAAACAGTGGCACCCAAACACTTCTGCTTCTCTTTTCTTATCTCATTCCTTTTGATCTGTGTGAACCACACATGTCCCTTATACACTTTATAAAACAAGAGGGTAAAATAAAGAGAGAGAGAGAGAGAGAGAACTGGCAGTTTGTGATGGGAGTTGCTGAGGATATGAGTTTTGGTTACTGCAATGCATCCATGATTTAATATATATTTGTTTAGCTGTATAGAGCACATGAAAAGCTTCTGTCTGGGGCTCTAGATGCATGTGCCATATATTAAAGATACACTCAAACTGTCAGTGACTGCAACATGGGTGGTCATGCCTAGTGATCAGAGCGGGAGTCAGGCCTCAATGTCAGAGCCCAGGTGTCCAAGCCAAGGGTCAGTGCTGGAGTCAGAGGCCAGATTCTGTCTGGAGCCAAGGATCAGAACCTGGTTATCTGGAGTGAGGCAAGGCTGGGAACAAGCTAGACACAGGAGCTAACACAGCCAGGGGCAAATGCTTTGAGCATGTGATACCGTATTTATTCATTGTATGTTAATTAGAGTTAATTTGTAGGGTTATATAACAGTATAAGATTGATCAGTATTTAGAGGAACTGTGTAGTAGACATAAGTGAGACAAGCTGAAATGCAAGAAACTGTGGGCTGAGGCCTGCAAGACTTTAGCTTAGCTATTTTAGGCCTTGGAGACAAGAAATGATGGCATAAATCAAGGACCGAGAAATAACCCGCAAGATTATGGGAGAAGAGGTACCAACTGGTAATATTGCAAAAGTCTAGCTGGGAAGATTAAATTTCAATTATAAAATGCTGTAAAAATGCATATTGTCTCCGACGTGTGCCTTAACCGCAAGATAAAGGTGGTACGTCAATGTTAACAAAGAACCTACCCAATCTACAGAATTTGGGGTCCCTTGTGTTTCTAGGGGGCACAGACCAATAAGAAAGAGAGGATTGACACTTTCATGTACATGCACAGAATGTAGGTATAGACAGAATCATAGTATAAAATGGGTGCCCAGAGCAGGACCATTGAGCTTCCTATGTGAAACTCCAGCAGGACCCACTCCCATATGGATGATCAATCCATGAGAGGGCCAACAGACTCTAACACTATCTAGGAGGAGGTGAGTATGTCTGTAGTTATAACAAGTACATGGTACCTATCTTTATTTGGAATTGTATATGCTGTGACATTTATGATTTTGTTGGTAACTTTAATATAACTGCTAAAAGACAGATGCTCTTGTAATTGTCTGTGTTATTTGTCTATGGTTTCATGTGTTCTTATGGGCTCTAGATCCAGAACAAACAGAGATAACTCCGTAGAAGCGACAAAGAGTCCTGTGGCACCTTATAGACTAACAGACGTATTGGAGCATAAGCTTTCGTGGGTGAATACCCACTTCGTCGGATCTTGAACTTGAGACTGTAACCACCAGAGCTGAACCCACTGAAGCATAATTAACATGAAATAGAATAAAAGGCTACACAGGGTAGCCTCTGTCTTGGCTGCCTCTGTCTCTATGATTTCAGTAGAGTTGCACCTGTTTATGCCATCTGTGGATCTGGCTCTTTGCTCTCCTACCTCTGCATCCCGTTTCACATGTTCATCACAGTGGGACTCTCCTGTCTCACTGGCAGGAGCTGTTCATTGGGAAATGTTGCTACCAATTAATGATAAGGATTCAGATACCCCTGAGCATGGGATGCAGAGAGACAAACACCTCTAAGAGATTCCAAATCCTGGGAGAGTGGAAATACTGCTTAGCACAGACTACCTTTTATGGGCATGTCTACACTACCGAAGGAATTGAGCTGATCACTTAGTACAGATACAATCTGACATTAGCCCCTTTCCATGTTGTCCCTGGCACCCTGTTATTGAGTCATTCCAAGGAACTCAGTCCAGAAGAGAGAAAAGAGCTTTTTATTAGCAATTGTCTATGGAGGGGATGGTTTGATGGGATAACATGATCTTAGTCAAAGGTCAATTAATTGCCATCAGTGGTAAATAGGACCAATGGTCAATGATGGGATGTTAGAAGTTACTACAGAGAACTTTTTCCTGGGTGTCTGGCTGGAGAGTCTTGCCCACATGCTCGGGGTTCAGCTGATCGCCATATTTGGGGTCGGGAAGGAATTTTCCTCCAGGGTAGATTGGCAGAGGCCCTGGAGGTTTTTTGCCTTCCTCTGCAGCATGGGGCACGGGTCACTTACCGGAGGATTCTCTGCATCTTGAAGTCTTTAAACCATGATTTGAGGACTTCAATAGCTGAGACATAGGTGAGAGGATTATTCCAGGAGTGGGTGGGTGAGATTCTGTGGCCTGCATTGTGCAGGAGGTCAGACTAGATGATCATAATGGTCCCTTCTGACCTTAAAGTCTAAGTCTATGAGTCTAATTAGAAAGCACGGAAATTCTGGCAGACAGAGGGGGAGTGTGCCAAACCTGCAGACCGATACAAAGTCCTTCTAGAAATGCTCCCAGTCATCCAGAAGGTGAAGCCACCAGGAATCTGTTCTGTTTCAAGCTGAGGTGAAGAACGAGAAGCACTGAGCAGTAAGTAAATCTGTGAAAACAGTCTTGCTGGGAATGGGACACAATCAACAGCAACACGAGCATCTCAGTAGAGGGGGACCTGGCATAAGAAAAATTATGGAGGAACATGAATCTGAAAGCTTCGATGTAACTTCAGGGAAATGAGAACAAGCTGTTAAAAATTCCAACAGTAGGAGTGGGAATGTTCCAAGAGCATTGAGCTTCATCCAGTATCTTTTTTCCTACGCTTTCCTTGATGACGAGAGGGGGATGTCCTACTGTGTGTGTTTGGATTCATATTGGCATAGATGGTCTGTTGATGTGAGGTTGGAAGTTTCACTGTGCCAGGAAGAACCTTTTCTGTCGATCTTGAAGCCTGAAACAAAAGCACCATGAATCAGAGGACGCAGATTATTTTGGAGCGGCTCCAGGCACCAGCGAAAAATGACCTCAACTAATTCTGTTGCACTTTCCTGTAGAGTTCATTAGCTGTTGCCACTAGATGAGACTAGTGATCTTTAAGACAGAGGAAAAGGCTCTGTGCAGGAAGGGCCAGAGGGAAGAATTTGCCACAGATTCTCTTCATTATTTAATTACTCCCTCAGCTAGTGGGAAAATGTCTCTTTTCCATGGAAAATTAGGACAAACCCAAATATTTTCGGCATTTCCATGGAAAACTTGGACTTGTCATCAAAAAATCAAATAACCAAAACCCAATTTCTTTTGTTTTCAGCAACAAAAAACAAAAACAATTCCAGTTGAAAACTGCCCCAAACTGCAAAAGGTTCCAGTTTTTGGATATTTGGTTTTCTGATGAAAAATCAAACCTTCGTGAGGAGGCCGGAGGCTATCTATGAATTCTTTTGTTGAAAATGGAATTTTCCATTGGAAAAATGTTGATGGAAAACAGCTGACCAGCCTTATCCCCTGCATTGGTCTCATGAAGAATTCCCATGCTGGTGACTTATGCTCTCCAGCAGCACTCAGCGAACAGTGGTAACCATTGGGCTTTCTTCCTACCTGGGTCTCATGTATGGCATTTTCATAGACAGCTTCATCAGCTGCTGAGTCAGGTGTCTCCTCCATGGTCATGCAGATGGCTGCCTTACAAGAAGCTGCAGGATCACTGGTAACAAAGGACAATGGCGTGTTTCCAGGTACCTGAAACAGGCATGTGAGAGGTGTTCAAAACAAAGAGAAAACTCTTGAGTCCCTTCTTCCCAAAGTGCCACACTGGGGAGCTATAGGGAGAGAGAAGCCAGGAATCAGTTTCTCCTCTGCACCTTTGCTGAATGTGTTTGAATCACGACCCCCAAACAGAGTAATCAGTGGGGCTTGAATTTGACACTTTCAGCATTAAAAGACTGAAAACGCCACCACTTCTGCTACAGCCGTAACTCTAAGTGGTAGTTGTAGTAAGGTCTTTTATGTGGACCAGCCACTAGAGGGGGACAAAGTCACACGTTGTGTTAGTGTGGGTCACAACTGCAGTGACTTCAGCACAGGGAGACAGATGCCCCTTTTCGAGGGCTGATATTCAGATCAGTCAGCACTAGGTGACCGATCCTTGGACCACTGCCTTTTTCAGTTTTTGAGCAATGTGTGAAATGTTCTAAACTCAGGCATCTGCCTCGGGCAGGGCCGGCTCCAGGCACCAGCCAACCAAACACGTGCTTGGGGCGGCACCTGGAGGGGGGCGGCGCTGAGGTTTTTTTAAAAAACAAAAACAAAAAAACCCCACAACACTCTCCCCAACTAGGGCAGCGGGCAAGCCCCGCTCCCAGGCGGCACCCCGGCCGGGGCTGCGGGGGAGACGCGCTCCCCGCTGGTCCCCCGGCCGGGGCAGCAGGGAAGCCGCCCTTCCCGCCGGCACGCCGGCCGGGGCGGCAGCGGGGAGCGGCATCGCCCCGGCCGGGGGACCGGGGCCGCGGGGATGCCGCACTCCCCGCCAGCGCCCGGCAGCTGGGGAGCGCGGCATCACCCCGACCGGGGCAGCGGGGCCTGCCGCGCTCTCCGCCCGCACCCCGGCCGGAACTGCGGGCGCGCCGTCCTCCTCGCCGGCGCTCCAGGTAGGAGGGGGGGTGTTGTTTTGGCGGGCGTTGGGGGGTGGTGGTTTTTTTGTTCGTGGGGGGCGGCGTTTGGGGTTTGTTTGTTTTTTGCTTGGGGCGGCAAAAACGTTAGAACCGCCCCTGGCCTCGTGTCTGCCTTACCAGCCGATAGGGATGGAAGTTCTTTTCCCTTGGTCCAGGCGCTCCCTCAAGGGCTGAAAGAACCAGAAAGGAAGTGCATCAAAGTGAAGTCAAGGTATTTTTATGTGTGTCTAGGTGTTTCTAAGGCCCTCGGCCACCAATAGCTGAGCACCTCGATGCAGTGCCAGGTAAATGAAGCTATCCTCGGAAAAGGTGTAACACTGAGCAATTTTCATCGTCTAAGCACTTTTTGAGAATGAATTTGGTAAACACCTCTGTACCTATGTAACCCACTGAACTTGGGTGACCCGGTGGTGCTAACATGGACTCAGCCCAGTAGGCCTAAATCAGTGGTTCTCCACCTATTTACCATTGTAGGCAGCATCCAATACTACCTGTACTACCCTGAGGATGTCACATGGGCTGCAGCTCTGTGCTGATTGGGCCACAAGAGGCCTACGGGCCACAGGTTGAGAACCACTGGCCTAAATGAACCAGGTGAACCTCCCAGTACAGAAGTAGTTCTAAGTCTGTGGATCCCCAGATCCACTATGTTTTTCACTGCATGTGGAAAGTGCTAACATTGGCTCTACAGTGTGTTTGTCCTTCCTCCACAGCTCAGCCCCTCTTTCCTGCTACCATGAGGTTGGGACTCTGCAGATATGTTTGGCCAGGAGAGAACAGAGCCAGGCAACACTGCCCAGGGAGGACTTCCCATAGTTCAGCACTGCAGAACCTTGCCAGAGAGTTTAACACTGGTCCGACTGGCTTCAGCTTCACACGGATCATTATGCCCAGCTTCGGGAGCATTTCTTGGGAGCCAGCCATGCCGCCAAAGGAGAGTCGGCTGCCACCAGCAATGCAGAGACATTGTGACAAGGTGGCCTCAGGCGCTGTGCACTTGTAACTAGTTTGAGACGCAAATAGAAGATTTTGGGCATGTGCCAGCAGCATTTAAACCCAGCAGGGTCACGTGGTTCAGGTGGCTCCAGGGTAATGGAGCGCAAACAAGTAACCAGGTAAGTCACTTTGGGGGTGAATGACACACCGTGGGATAGCAGTCACCATGGGATAGCAGTCGAAGGGCGAACGGAATGGCTGTGGGCACAGTGGAATGGGGATGCCCTGATAGAACCCCACCAAAATAGTTAAGTCGCTTCCATCATGGTTTAATTTTTTTGAAATAAGGTGCAAGATAAACTGATATAAGACCATTTGTGTGTGGGCACAAGACATTTCCTGCCAGGACAAAGGGAAGTTAAACTGGTGCAACTTTCTCACGTAGACAAGCCCTGGCTCTTCTGCTTTGTGTGTGTGCAATACAGGCAGGGTGGGAAAAATCATTAACTTTCCTTTTGCTTTCTAAATAGCTGCAGCGTTCATTCTTACCTTGTGCCAGAGCTAGGAAAAGAAAACTCTGGGGTTTTGCCCCCATGTATGAGGCTCATTAAAGCCCAGCTGCAGGTCATTGAAGCTAGGAGGAAAGATCAGTGTTACCCAATAAAAGGAGGTCTTACAGAGGTTGTTCTAGGAAGGAGGGAATTGGTCTGTTTGCTTCTGGCTCTTGGAACCCGGCTAGCCCAGCTGTGGCTAATGAAGTCAGAAGTTCAGCAATTCCCAGAGTGCAAAACCCAAGCCAGCCTGGGGCTTCGGAGGTACGGAAAGCCTTGGTAGCAGCAGCTGGCAAAGAGCTGGTGATTCACCATCAGGTTAGTGAGAGACCCCCTATTGCTGTGTTTCTCCATTGTTTTCTTTTGATTTGTATTGGAATGTATGCACTTAAAACAATTGCAGGCTTCTTAGAAATAAAATGCCCATCCATCCAGTTGGCCTGTGTTAGGTGCCTATGTTATGACTGGGATTGGGGGTTCCTGGGGTTTGATCCTGCTGCCTTCCAATTTTGGCATGCCCTCTCTGTGTGAGGGGTTGCCGGGGTGGGAGTGACTGTGGCTAGATGTTTGTGATCTATTTGGAGACAGTTTCTCTGCAGTTACGTTTGGTGGAAGGAGCACTGCGAGTCAGAGAAATGAAACTGAACATGCAGGCTGCGCTGACTGAGGAGTAAAATGACTCCTTACTTGGGAAAGGGATAATTTTTACCTCTGTTTCTCCTCCGCGACATCCTTCTAAACAGTACAGCCATGAGCAAAATCAGAAGTGGAACCAGCAGAATGCATGGTGTCAGGATATGGAGGACTGGGTCTGTTGTACTAAGAGGAAAAGAAAGTCTGTTTCTACCTTGCTTGATACTTGCACGTTGTTTAGGTAGCATTTTAATCAAAGAGCTCGTTGCCTTTGACTGAGCTGTGTGAGTATTACCCCCATTTTCCAGAGAGAGAAACTGAGGCATGGAAGTTTAATGACCATCTCCAATGTGCCACAGTGAGATAGTGGACGAGCTGGGAACAGACTGTGGATCTCCTAACTCCCCGCCTTACAGTCTCAGTGCTAGTCCCTTGACTTCAGCGACCAGTTAATTTTTTACATTTACATTCCTAACGCTCAGCGAGGGAGAGCTGGGTTCAGATGGGAACTGGCAGCCAAGTATCACGTCCAGCTCTTTGTAGAACCGGCAGCTCGAGGGCACAGTACTGGAGCGGCAGTTTGCCTCCTGCGCCTTGTGGTAGGCGTTCTGCAGCTCCTTCACTTTGACCCTGCACTGCAGTCATTGCCCCTTTCTGTCATGCATCATGATACCTACGGACAGATATCACAATTCCTATGGCTGGAGCGCAGCTGGGACTGGACAGTCTCCTCTCCCCAATGCTGATGAGGTCCAGCAGCTCGGCATTGCTCCGAGCAGGGGATCGCATGGTGTGTGGAGCAGGCATGGTCACCTGGAAAGATGCGCTGAGACCACTGCATGCATCACCGAGCAAACAGGAAGGGGACTTTCAAAATTCCCAAGGAATTTAAGGGGTGGGGCTCACAGTTAGTTAGTTACATGAGGGCAGGGCAGTAGAGTTCAAACCGATGACCAGAGAGGCGAGAACAGGCATTGTGGGACATCTCCCGGAGGCCAGTTGCAGCACTGTAATCGCCCAGGGTGTCTACACTGGCACCGCGGCGCTGTAGCCCCGGCGCAGAAAGCTCTAGGCCTCTCGTCGGGGTGGCTTTTTTTTAACAGCGCTGCAACTGTGCAGTTTCTGTGCTCTAAGTGGCTTGGCAGTGTGTGCACCTCGGGAGTTACAGCCCAGAAAGCTGCTTTACTGCACAGAAACTTGCCAGTGTAGACAAGGCCTCAGATGCTATTGGAGTTGATCTTGTCTCTAAACCTCCAGCACTATGGGTGTCCTGTGCAGGGAGTGCCTGCCCTCCAAGGGCAGTGTAGAAACCCCGGCCGGGCCAGAATGCTCCATGAAACAGGCTCCCCCACAGTGCCCTTTTGTCAGGGGCTGCAGGTCTTGAACCCTGGTCCAACGTGCCACCAGAACACAAACTTGAACTTTGACCGAGGACTCTAGTCCTGGGATCTGAGTGAGAAAACTCAGGAGGTCTTGACTGGTTCCCTGCTTCTATTTAAACTGAGCAGAGGTACGGGAAATGGTCTGTGCACCTGGGTTTTTCCATGCGTAGGCCTGCCTCCCCTGGGCTACCAGCTCCTGGTGGTGCCTGACTCTGACATCCTGACCTGGTGCACCCTGTGAGCCTGGGCCTCTGGTCTGTCTTGGTCTCTGATCTTCTGGTAACACCTGACTCTTGGTCTGCCCTCTGGCCTATCTCAGATACAGGTCTCCTGGTATCCAGACCTGGCCTGGCTCCTGCTCTAACCACTAGGTCAGATTGCCCACGTCCTGGTCGTGACCCCTCTAGAATGTGCCTGGACACTCACCCTGCAGGAGGGTCGCTGCTGTGAATGGTGGAGCTGGATTCAGCCACTTCAGGGGTGGTCCATCTGAAAGGAGACTCAGTGGAGGCAGCATGAACTGTTGTCTCTCTCGGTGGTGAGGTAGGAACCGCTGTAAACAGGCAGACTTAGCTGTGTTAAGTCTTCTGATTTTTTGCAGAATATTTTGGCTTCATATTAACTGAGTACTGTATGTACCTGCCTTTGTTTCCAGGATATTGAACAGGATATTTATGCATTTGCTGGATGACTCCTATTAATAATACCTAGCTCGTACATAGCGGCGATGTCTGGCGCTTTGGTTTTAACCCTGCGGCTCTACTTATATCTCCTGGTTTATTTCTTGTGGACTGAAACTGCAAATAGATATTAAAGGTTGAGAAAGATGAAGCTTGGCTTCCTGTGCCGTGATGGCTGCCCTGTCCCACCTCCTTACAAATACAGTATTCGCGGCCTGACTACGACGCACGCAAAGCTCCAATTAACTTGTAACAAGAGTTTGACTTTCAGCAAAAATATCCCAGCTCAGGGTGGACACAGCCAAGTTGCTGCTGCATGTGTGTAACTTAAACACTCTGTTTTATAAGTATTGTTACTAGGCTCTCTATCTGCCGGCTGTTCCTGGCCTCTCCTCTTCTTCCCCACGCCATCCTAGCCTAAGTCAGTATTCTTTCTCCCACACCGATCTCTGGCCCCTATTTATACTGGAACATGGGAATTGTCGTACTGGATCAAACCAGTGGTCCACGTAGATGTGGCCACTGTCAGAGGCACTACGTTAGAGGAAGAGGCAAGAGTCCCATAAATAGGGAATAATCTGCTCATAGGGGACACTTCTTCCAGCTCCCCTGTGATGGTGGTTGGTTTTTGCCTTGAAGCAGGAGGGTTTATATCCTTATACATTTCTCTTCAGTTTAGGCCTGGTCTAGACACACAGTTGCACTGATTTAGCTACACGTGACTTTAAACCAATGTAGTTAAACTGCTATAACTTTGTGCTTGGACACTCCGAGACCCCAGGTTTAAAATTGTAAGTTAAACTGATTAAAAACATCTTCAGACTGGTCTACATACACACGTGCACTGCAATAATTACGTCTGGTTACGATTCACACCCCTTGTTCCAGCATACATCTGTGTGCCGACACTTTGGAATAAGTGTCCTTAAATTTGACTTCCGCCAGTAAAAATCAAAGAAGACTCATGCAGGAACTTACCTGGAAGAACATTCACTTTCACAGAGAACATGAGATCCACTCCCAGCCTCTCTATCCCACACCAGTAAGTCCCGGAGTCTCCCTCTGTGAGGTTTTTCATGGTCACTATGAACGTGCAGAAAGTGCCAGTGTCTTTGATGGAGACTCTGTCGCTCTTCACCATTGCCTCTGACCTTGTCGTAACAACTATGAGGCAGGATGTCCAAGTTGTTCCTCTGCACCAGTATTTAATATAATTCTCATAGCCTCTGCCATACCAACACTGCACAGTGAGCTCTCCGCCAAGGGGACCTCTTGCCTCCTCAGGGCCAATCAAAGCCCAACATCCTACAAAAAAAAAATCCAGAAAGAAATGGAGATAAAAATATAAGAACAGCCATACTGGGTCAGACCAAAGGCGAATGAACAGAACAGATGGATATAAACTGGCCATCAACAAGTTTAGACTTGAAATTAGATGAAGGTTTCTAATCATCAGAGGAGTGAAGTTCGGAACAGCCTTCCAAGGGGAGTAGAGGTGTCAAAAAACCTGACAGTCTTCAAGACTGAGCTTGATAAGTTTATGGAGGGGATGACAAGACTGCCTGTAATAGCATGTAGCCTATTTGCTACTACCTGTCGCAGATAATCTCCAATGGCCAGAGATGGGACACTAGATGGGGAGGGCTCTGAGTTACTACAGCGAATTCTTTCCCAGGTGTCTGACAGGTCTTGCTCACATGCTCCGGGTCTAACTGATCACTATAATGGGGTTGGTAAGGAATTTTCCCCCATGGTCAGATTGGCAGAGACCCTGGAATATTTTTTGCCTTCCTCTGCAGCATGGGGCACGGATCACTTGTAGATTTAAATTAGTCTGTGAATGGTGGATTCGGTGTAACTGGAAGTCTTTAAACAATTATTTGAGGACTTAGTAACTCAGCGAGAGGTTATGGGTCTATTACAGGAGTGCAGGGCGCCTAGGGCGCCAGGATTTGGGGGGCAGCTCGCCACAGCTGCCTCCTGGCTCCGCGGCTGAGTGTGGAGCTGGGGAGGCGCTGCAGGCGGGGGGGAGGCTGCCGTGGCCCGTGGGGGGAGGGGAGTGGGGGGGAGCTGCCATGGGAGGGGGAGGGAGCTGGCTGCCGGGGGGAGGGGAGGGGAGGTGGCGTTAGCTGGGGGGGGGGGGGCATGCAGGGCTGATGCAAGGAAGTTTTGCCTAGGGCACGAAACTTCCTTGCACCGGCGCTGCAGGAGTGGGTGGGTGAGGTTCTGTTGCCTGCAATGTGCAGGTCAGACTATACAATCGTTATGGTCTCTTCTGGCCTTAAAGTCTGAGTCTATGAGAACAGGGCAACTTTTTGACTGACCCATCCTGTCAGCCCAGCCCAGCTTCTGGTAGTCAGAGATTTAGGGACACCTAAAGCATTGGGTTGCATCTCTGGCCATCTTGGTTAATAGCCATTGATGGACTTATCCTACGTGTACTTATCAAATTCTTTTTTTGATCCCAGTTATTTTTGGCCTTCACAACATTCCCTGGCAATGAACTCCACAGGTTGACCTCTGCATTGTGTGAAGAAATACTTCCTTATGTATGTTTCAAAACTGCTATCTATTGATTTCATTAAGTGACCCCAAGTTCTTGTGTTTATATAAAGGAGTAAATAACACATACCTATTCACATCCCCCACATAGTCACCTTGTTTCTAAAAGTCACAGTCTTTTAAATCTCTCCTCTCCTTGTCTGGAAGCTGTTCCCTAATAATTTTTGTTGCCCTTCTCTGTCCTTTTTCCAAATCTAATGTATGTTTTGAGATGGGGTGACCAGACCTGCAAAAAGTATTCAAGGCGTGAGAGTACCATGGATTCACATAGTGGCATGATGTTATTTTCTGTCGTCTTATCTATTCCGTTCCTAATGGTTACTAACATTGGGTTAGCTGCTTTTTTTTGACTGCTACTGCACGTTGAGCATATGTTTTCAGAGAATTATCACAATGACTCCAGGATCTTTCTTGAGTGGTAACAGCTATTTTAGACCCCATTGTTTTGTGTATATGTTTGGGATTATGTTTTCCAGTGTGCATTTCTTTGCATTTGTCAACACTGAATTTCATCTGCTATTTTGTTGCCTGGTCACTCAGTTTTGTGAGATCCCTTTATAGCTCTTCATAGTCTGCTTTGGACTTAACTATCCTGAATAATTTTATATCACCTGCAAACTTTGCCATCTCACTGTTTAACCCCTTTTTCCAGATCATTTCTGAATATGTTGAACACCACTGGTCCCAGTACAGATCCTGTCTCCAGTGTGAAAGATGTTTGTTCCTGTCCTTTTTCCTATCTTTTAACAATTACTGATCCATAAGAGGACCTTCCCTCTTAACCCATGACTGCCTACTTTGCTTAAGATGCTTTGGTGAGGGACCTTGTCAAAGACTTTCTGAAAGTCCAAGGACATTAAATCTGTTAGATCACCCTTGTCCATGTGCTTGTTGACTCAAAGAGGATGAGGCATGATTTTCCTTTACAAAAACTGTTGACTCTTCCCCAACATATTGTGTTCATATATGTGTCTAATTCTGTTCTTTACTGTAGTTTCAACCAATTTGCCTGGTACTGAAGTTAAGCTTATTGGCCAGTAATTGCCAGGATTGCTCTGGAGCCTGTTTGGTTTTTTTTAAATCTGTGTCAATTGGCTATCTGTTACCAAGGCTGATTTAAGCTATAGGTTACATATCACAGTTGGTAGTTCTGCAATTTCACATTTGAGTTCCTTCAGAACTCTTGGGTGAATGTCATTGAGTCCTGGTGACTTATTACTGTTTAATTTATCAATATTTTCCCAAACCACCTCTATTGACACCTCAATCTGGGACAGTTCCTCAGATTTATCACCTAAAAAGAATGGCTCAGGTGTGGGAATCTCCCTCACATCCTCTGCAGTGAAGACTGATGCAAAGAATTCATTCAGCTTCTCTGCAATGGCCTGGTCTTCCTTGAGTGCTTCTTTAGCACCTTGATCATCCAGCAGCCCAGTAATTAATAATTTTTGGTTTTGGTAGCAGAGAAGATTTATAAATAGCATCAGGATGAGGAAACAATCTGACTGGCTGGTAGTACTCTCTGCATCTTTACAATCGGACAGTTCAGAACTAGTTAGCTGTATCTTTCTATCTTGTGTAGATTCCCGTGTATCAAAAGAAAACACTGGCTTGGCTGTCCAAAAACAGACTGTTTTCCTTTTTGGGATATTTTTTTCTTCTCACTTGTGTGGAGGAGATTGGATTGTCTGTAAGACCTTCCTCCTCCAGCCCTACGTAAACAACTGCTCTGAAATTAACTAATAACTTGCGCTTTTTAGTTCCAAAGTGCTGTGTTAAATCTCCCACCTGCCCCCGCCCCCTCATGCTCGCGCTCTCTCTCTCTCTCAGCTACGATAGTGACACAAACATTCCGGCCTCTTTGGCTCCACTTTCCCACACCTTTATTGTTTTGAAAAAAAAATTTGATCAATGGCAGGGAGTGGAAAAACACCAGCGCATCCTTTAACCTAATATTTGTAAGATGCACTGACATTATCTAGCATTTTATTTCTTTAGATTTAAATAATATAAAGATGCCTCTTCAAGGCTATAGGCACCCTAACACATCATTAATAATAAGAGAGCAACCAGCATTAAAGTAATCACCAGGACCTTGGCTAGCCACCTACCAACCAAAACGCCTTTCAATTCCTTCATTGTGCGGTAAGCAGTGGCGTAGCCAGGTCTAGAGCACGGGGGGGACGGAGCTAAAAAAAGGCGTCGGGAGCAAAAAGCGTCGGGAGCAAAAAAGGCGTCGGGAGCAAAAAAAATGCTCCGCTCCAGCTGCAGTGCAGGAGCAAAAGGCGTTGGAGCACAAAAAAGGCGCCGCTTCTGCTCAGTGGGGGAGCGGCCGCTCCCCCTGCTCCCCCCTGGCTATGCTACTGGCGGTAAGTATTAGAAACCTGGAGAGGGACACTTCTTCCCTTAAGGATCCTATTGCTGTTAGTCAGAAGTGTTTCTACTGCTGTGACAGGTCTGAGCATGGAGAGGAAAGGCCATTACTACATAGCCACCAGGAGAGATGATGGAAGGAGGGGAACCAGGCTGTTCAGCAGGGCTTTGTTACATCCATGTTGCACAGAAGAAGATAAAATGAATAAGAAACAAATATAGACCATTTAAAAACTTCTACTTGTATACTCCTAACGTTTGTAGGACACCCAACAATGAGCATCAAGAAATCTGTGTCTTCTCACTAAAGTAAGACTAAGACATCACAAAACAGTAGTGGTTTTTGAGTACCCCATTTGCAACCCCTTTAAAGAGTTGTGACTTTTCAAAAAGTGCTGAGCACCCACACCTCAAAATTGCTGCAGGGGCGGCCCTTCAAGGAACTCAAAATCACTAGTGACTCTATATAACCTTGGGCTGAATTCTCAAACATTCGCACAGACCAATTTAGAAGACGAGTCGCTAACTACCCCAGCTGACTGTGTTACCCAAGCTAATCTCCAAAGCAATTCCTAGCCAATGCTGTACCCAAAAGTAATACTCATCAACCAAAGTACTTTCACAGAAATGAACGTGTTCATTTATACTCAAGGGAAATGCCTTTCTGTCTTTTAACAATGTTTCCAGTCCTTTTTATCATTGTGCTAGACTGCAGGCATGTTGCAGCAAACACTTTCTTGTATGACCAAACAGATATTTCAGCAGGTGAGTAAACCTATACCATTAGAAAAATTACTTTGGGGGTATATCCCAAGGTGCATATGCACACTGGTTGTATGCAGTAGGGACCGAACTGCCATCAGTCATACTGCTAACAATAAATGATCAGCCTAGCAAAGTGCATGAAGCTTAGAGTAGGTGAGAGGTGTTAATGCCACAGTTCAAACCTCCTGACCCTTCAGCAGCAGGCAAGCTTGGAAATATTCTAAGATCATTGGCAGGCAAGTATTCATGTTCTATGGTATCTGAATGTCTCCAAACCACTTTGATCTGCTGTAGATCGGGTAGCATTTTTGAAAGTGATCTAAGGGCAGATTTTACAAAGGTATTTCGGCAAGTAAAAATGTAGCTAGATACTTAGTGGGGTTTACAAAAGTGCCTAATGTGACTCTAGGTGCTTTGGCTGCTAAGTGACTTAAGTTAAGTGCCGAAGTCTCATTGAAAGTCAACAGGACTTAGGCTCCTAAATCACTGTTGTTAGGCACCTAGTGGGGTTTACAAAAAACACATAAAGCAGCCTGAGTCCCATTTGCAAAGTTACTGTAGCAGTATTGAAAACTTTCCCTTACTGCTTCGGCTCTTAGATTAAAAACAGTTTCCAGGTGGATTTCGGCAGTTTGGGTTCCTACCTGGAAACCAGGGGTGGCAGGCTTGTAGAAATTTTGGTGGTGCTCAGAAACTGCCCCTGCCCAAACTCCGCCCCCTCCAAACTCCACCCCCAACCTGCCCAAGGCTCTGGGAGGGAGTTTGGCTGGGGGAGGAGGTCTGGGGTGCAGGCCCTAGGCTGGGGCAGGGGATTGGGGTGCAGGCTCTGGGAGGGAGTTTGGGGATGGGAGGGAATGCAGGGGTGTGGGGTGAGGACTGTGGGGTGTGGCTTCAGATGAGGGGTTTGGGGTGTGGGAGGGACTCAGGGTGAGAGTAGGGGTGTAGGGGGTGAGGGCTCGGTCTGGGAATGAGGGGTTTGGGGTGTGGGAGGGGCTCAGGGTGAGAGTAGGGGTGTAGGGGGTGAGGGCTCGGTCTGGGAATGAGGGGTTTGGGGTGTGGGAGGGGCTCAGGGTGAGAGTAGGGGTGTAGGGGGTGAGGGCTCTGTCTGGGGCTGGGGGGTTTGGGGTGTTGGAGAGGCTCAGGGCTCGGGCAGAGGATTAGGGTGCAGGGGGTTGAGGGCTCTGGCTAAGACTGGGGGGGATAAGGTGTTTGGGGTGTTGGAGGGGCTCAGGGCTAGGGTAGAGGGTGCGGTGGGGGGTGAAAGCTCTTGCTGGGGGTGTGGGATCTGGGGTGGGGCAGGGCTGGGGATGAGTTTGGGGTGCAGGCAGGCTGCTCTGGGACTGGGGCCAGAGAGGAGGACTCCCCCCATCCCTTTCCCTGCCAGCAGCACTGAGCTCTGGGGGAGGAGCCTCCCTTTCCCGACCCCCGAGCAACACACTCACCCCCACCACTGTCACTGCACGTGTTCCTAGGGCCCCTCTCAGGTCCAGGAATCTCCCTCGCCTCCCCCGTGGTGGGTACCAGGGTTGTGCTGCGTGAGCCTCCTCCCCTGCTGTTGCCCCCGACTGTAGCCTCACTAGGGATGGGGCAGTCTCCTTGCCCAGCATGGGGCAGTCTCCTTGCCCAGCATGGGGCAGGAGCGGTGACTGTGGGCAGGGGGGCCCTGTGCTGGTGGAGGGTCCCGCCGGAAAAGGGAAGGGTCTGAGGTGGAAGGGCAAGCTCAGAGTCAGTCTGCTCTGGCAGTAGATTGGAGGGCACTAGGACCCAGCGGGAGAAGTTGCTGCAGGGAGGCAGCTTGGAGCTGCCGGAAGAGGCAGGCATGCTCTGCTCTGGGGCCCGGGGAGGTTGTGCAGCAAGGGGGCCGGGGGGCACATGGGTGGGGGGGCGGGTATGGTGTGTGGGAGGGACACCTGGTCCCAAATATTGGTGGAGCTGGGCCCCTGGGCTCTGAATATTGCTGGTGCCTGGGCACCATGTGAAGATATAACTCGCCGCCTATGCTGGAGACTGCTTCTGGGGATTTATTCTTTAGCCAGAATGTTCAAACTTGCGTGTCTAAAATTAGGCATCTAAATGCCGGTTTAAATTTGGGTACGCGGGTTTGAAACCGTTGCCCTTGTTCCAACAGTCCCTTCCTAGTATCCTCCTCCCACCGATATTGATGACAAAAATCCCGTAGCAGGATTCTTAGGCCTTTGCCCTCATTCCACTGACCTCTAAAGACTCCTCCTCACCTGGGAAAACAATCCAGCCCCAGCCAGGGAAAATTCTCATTGTCTTGGGTCCTTCTCCGGGCAGCAGAACGCTAAATGGAAAGTAACGCGCTCTGCAAGAAGTTGAGTTTTCTGTGTGGTAATAAGCCAGCCAGGACCCCTTTCTCCTCTAATAGGCCACAGTAAAAGCATGACCCTTTATGGACAATTATTAATTTAACTTTAGTTTATGGTTTCCTGTTTTTAACAGCTTTGCTTCCTTCTGAGAGGAGTAGATGCTGCTCACTCTTCTTTGTGGTTGGGTTATTTTGTGGGGGAGTGTCACTTCATCCATTTTTAAACTTCTCTCTATTTTCTTCACAATCAGGCCTGTTTTATGAACTCCTGCAACCTGTTCTCTTAATGGAATGTCTAATCCTGCCCCAAAAGCATGAACGGTAACTGTGTATGGTGCTTATAGGAGGCCTAAAACAAGATCATAGTGGATCACAAGCTAAATATGAGGCAACGGTGTAACTGTTGCAAAAAAAGCAAACATCCTTCTGGGATGTATTAGCAGGAATGTAGTAAGCAAGACACAAGAAGTAATTCTTCTGCTCTACTCTGCGCTGATTAGGCCTCAGTTAGAGTACTGCGTCCAGTTCTGGGTGCCACATTTCAGGAAAAATGTGGATGGATTGGATTAAGTCCAGAGAAGAGCAACAAAAATGATTAAAGGTCTAGAAAACGTGGCCTATGGGGTAAAATTGAAAAAATTGGGTTTGTTTCTTCTGGAAAAGAGAAGACTGCGAGGGGACATAAGTTTTCAAGTATGTAAAAGGTTGTTTAAAAGGAGGAGGGAGGTAAATAGTTCTCCTTAACCTCTGAGGATAGGTCAAGAAGCAATGGGCTTAAATTGCAGCAAGGGCAGTTTAGGTTGGACATTAAGAAAAACTTCCTGTCAGGGTGGTTAAGCACTGGAATAAATTGTCTGGGGAGTTTGTGGAATCTCTGTCATTGGAGATCTTTAAGAGCAGATCAGACAAACCCCTGTCAGGGATGGTCTAGATCAGTGGTTCTCAAACTTTTGTACTGGTGACCCCTTACACATAGCAAGCCTCTGAGTGCGACCCTCACATGCACCCTGCACCCCCATGTTCATCCTTATAAAATGATTGTGTGGTATCCAATACAAAGTTTGTCATGTCGGGTGTCTTTGGAAGGCTCCTGATGCACTGAGCATTCTTGTTATAGTAATGTTATAGGTTGTGATTTCATGTATATAGTTATGAGGATGAAAATGTGTCCTCATGGCTTAGAACAAGCCCAGGCAAAAACGCTCCAGGAGCAGAGGGGCAGCTCACACCTCATCAGGGCATGTATGGGACAAACCCAGCCCAGCCTCGCAGGAACAAAGGACACTGGCGTAAGCAGCAACAAAGGATTTGTTGGACTCTCAAGTGAGTTACCCCCCATCCCTTGGTCTGTTTGGGACTATGATGAGGTAATGCTCACCTGACTCTGAAGGATGAGGGCAAAGCCAAGAGGGAAGAAAGAACACAATAAAAGGGAGAGACGGCCATGCATGTGCTCTTCCACCTCCATCTACAGACATCACCACCAAGTGACTGAAGCGCTGATCAAAGGTGAGAGCCTGGCTGAAGGGCAACCAGCCAGCCTGTGGTGAGAAGCATCTAAGTTTGTAAGTGCACTGAAAGTGTTACGATCAGCTTAGAATGCGTTTTGCTTTTATTTCATTTGACCAAATCTGACTACTTGTGCTTTGACTTATTATCACTTAATCTATCTTTTGTTGTTAATAAATGTTTGTTTATTCTACCTGAAGCAGTGTGTTTGCTTTGAAGTGTGTCAGAGACTCCCCTTGGGATAACAAACCTGTACATATCAATTTCTTTTTTAAATTGATGAACTCCTATAAGCTTGCAGCGTCCAGCGGGCATAACTGGACACAGCAAGATGGAAGTTCCTAGGGTTGTATCTGGGACCGGAGATATTGGCTAGTGTCATTCGGTTGCACAATCCAAGCAGCTTACATGCTACAGGCTGTGCGTAAACAGCCCAGGAGTGGGGGTTCTCACAGCAGAGCAGGGTAAGGCTGGCTCCCAGAGTCAACGATTGGCGTGACCTAGCAGATCACTGGCCCAGATAACACCAGGGGAACGTCACAGCCACCTCTAAAACAAACTGACCACTTCCCTCGCTATCGTCTTAACAGGCTGAATTTTGCTCTCAAACGCTTGCAACCCATTGACTACGTTTATGTCTAATGGCAGGCAGGCAGATCTGCCACTGGCAGCTGGTTTTGGATAAATCTCTTGCTGTCCATCTGAGTCTTGGATTGTAAATTTTTGCTGGCTGTGGTTAGCCGGATCAGGTCTCCTGTTGCAGCATAAGAAACAAAGCGCTGGATAAGACGGTGATTTGTTTGTCTTGTCTGAGGTGGATTTAAAAACAGACTGAGCCAGGACTGCAGAACTGAAATCAGTGAAGCTCCACCAGAGTCCATTTAACCAGCCCAGGCCCATAATCTCTTATGGGATTATCTTCATATGCATCTGAAATTAAATTGCTTATTACCCTGTTTGCCTTCACGGGATATCTTTCTAGATAAACACTCTATCAGTGACACATTCAAATACTGGGGAAGGGTTTTTTTTTTTTTTATAGCACACCACAGATGTGCATGGTGCTGTATAAGTGCTAACAAAGTGACAACTATTCTGGGCAGGAAATCCATCTACATCAAGAAGAAAGCAATGGGAGGAGGTGGCACTACTGAGTTAAAATTGAGTAGGATTGTGTGATGGCTAGGGAGACTAGTGTATGTGTCCTGGTAATGTGCAAACTGTTTATCTAGTATAATTTTAGTAGAGCTGTACTGTGGATTCAACCCTTCAATGGGTTTTGAAAAAGGGCTTAACGGGGACAGGAAAGGTGTTTGCAAGTGAGCCTTTGGCCAGCAGTTTAGTCTGGGAAACGATTGCAGCATAAGCCCCTTGGAACTCTAGTAGGTGGTTGTTGGGCATCTCTTCTTCGTTCCTGTTAAAGTGTTCAGACTAATTCTAAAATGCACCATTTTAACACCCAGCTACTCGAGAGGTTTCTCTTCGGCTGTCCCTTTTTAAATGAGGGTGGAGAACACTCATCTCTTAGGGACAGATTCTTGTTTAAACCATTGTGGAAGCTGTTGAGGCCAAGACTTTCCAAAGTGACTTGTGTGTCTGGATGCTCCTCTTGAGCCACTTTCTTCTAAAGAGCGTGAATGCTCCATGCATTCTGAAAACTGGCTCCGCAGAAATCAAGGCACACAAAATTCTTGGGGGTATTTTTTTTTTTAACTTGGCCTGAAAGCCTTCCACACCCTCATGTCTAGGTCCGTGTTCCATCGTTCCTCGATGGTCCACTTCAAGTGGTGGGCATAGAATTCTGGGCATCATCTGTCAAGATGACAATTTTTGCTGCGCCTTCATCCTTCCCTCCTGCATGAGGCCTAGCCTGGTAGTGAAGTAACAGGAACTGAATATGAGCCATTGTCTAGTCTGCAATAAGGGAAAGGAGGAACTCCAATACAGCAAACCTTCTACAAATAGAGAACAATGTCTGTTACGAGGAAGTGTTACGGAGCAATGAAATCAAGGTCAGGATGGGCCAAACTATAGGTATTCTTTTTTTTTTGAGCACACTAAGCAAATAAACCAAAAAACCACCAAGAGCTTTTCTTTCACGCCTGACTAGTTGACAGTGCAGAGATGAACACCTCATTCGGGATCGATCCTGAGATTTTTGTCTGGTTAAAGGCACGATGGTCGGTTTGCATTTGTGTGTATGTCTCTCTAAAATATGCAGATTTCTCATGGTCTGGTTTTATTGTAACTCAGGTTAAATAAATTGGGGACAGTTTAGTGAATCTTCACACCAGCCTCCCACCTTAAAGTGCTGCATTCCCTCTCCAGGTGCAGATGGCACCACTTGCGTTGAAAACACAGAGTGCAATCAGACCTTGAACTCATTGATTTTTTTTTTCTCCCCTGACCCGCCCTCGGCCTTACAGGTACTTCTGCATTTCAGCTGCCACTGACTGACCCACAGACTGATCCAGCCCACCCAGACACCCATATTCTCACTCTAAAAGGTTTTATTGGTTTGGGTTTTAGCACATGACATAATGTGACTGCTCACATCCTGCAGCATCAATGGCACTCCAATGCTTGTGCTTCTTTTCTTATCTGATGCCTTTCTGGTGCTAACCTCATGTGCCTCTTCACCCTCTTGTTAGATAGTGTGGAAGTGAAAGGAGAGAGCGAATGGGCAGTTTGTTATGGAAGCTCTAGGAGAAATGGCAGTATTGGTTACTGGGATGTATTAGTGATTTGAATATTTTATCTATTTAGATGTACAGAGAATATCAAAAATTCCTCTACAGAGTTCTAGGTGCCTTTGCCGTATAGTCAAAATAGACTCAACTAGTACAAGCAAGAGTTAGGGCACTAGACTCCTCAAAATTAAGGTGGAAATGCTTCCTTCCCCCCCCCCCCCCCATGCAGACTCTGGTTCTCATTCTTGTCTCACTGACACTGGATTTACATCAGTGTAGCTTGATAGACTTCACTGGAGCCGTTCCACATTCTCACTTGTGTGAGAGGAAAATCAAGATCGCTAGGTGGCTGGGTAGATACGCAAGGCTGTGGTCTGCTAACCTCTGCTCGTTCTGATCCATTCCTAATCTCGGAATGAGGCAGGTCATGATCTGAAACAAAAACCAGAAGCCACCAGTTACTGGATGCAAAGCACTCAATGTTGGTTGCTTTTTTCATACCCATCATGGTTTGATTCTGCTCCTGTGACTGTGAGTCTCTCTGAACTGCTGAGCAGGGCTATGCAGTAGTGTATGGGGGTGAGGGATCTCCTCATTCATACGCTGGGGAATAAAACTAGACTAAAAGTAATCCAATGCAGTGTATAACCCCCATGGGGGAGGCTCTCACCATGTCCATTTGGCACCAGATTCCTGGAGTTTCTCTTGTTCTGTGCACTCACCCAGACTGCAGCACAGACTAGGCACAGGAAAATGGAGGTCTTCAAGAAGCCCAGGAGTAGCAAAGGGATGAAATGGTTGCTGAACTGGTATCTAGGTAGGAGGGGAAAAAATGGCACCTGGTCTGTAAGGCTCTGTGTGAGAGATCAAACCTGTATGAACAAAACAGGCCTGGCTACTCTGTCGGAATGTTTGAGTGAGATTTCCCAGTGAAGTGGAGGCCTCAGCAAACTCCATCCATTGGGACCATCCATTTGCTCACAATATTTACCTGAAAGCAGCAAGCAAAATCATCTGGAATGTTAGTGTTGGCCCAGACAAGACCTGACAGATGCTTCAACATTTCAGCTGTTCCCCATTGACCTACAAATCAATCCTACACTCCCAGAATCCATGCTGTCCTGAGAATAAACTTTCTTGTGGCATATGATATATGTGAGAATTCTTTGCTCTTGTTTGGGAATTGGTAGAAAGCAGAGGAATAGAAAGTGATGATGGGGTCTCCTCTGTCCAGAAGGACCACAACAAACTGATTCTGGGTTTCTATAGTGCGACATGATGACAAACTGGTTTCACTGAGATAACTTTGGTTGGGGTGGGGGTGGTAAAGCTTAGCAAAAGATACAATTAAGTGGAGTGTTATCTCAAGCGTAGGAGCACATTGGAGAAACTTCCAGTTTTCACTGAGTGATATTGGCAAGGACGCCCCTAGAACCTTCCCAGAAGAAAGAAAGGTTAGATGCTACCTCTGCCCTGGATTGCACTGAGATTGAAGCAAACAGACCTTCTGGAGTCCAGCTCTGGTCCTGAGGAGAAGTTATTACTTGGTTGTGTGGGAGGTGATGTCTCTGTTTTTGGTGCAGCTGGTGGTGGAGGAAAGTCTAGAGATGGAAATTGGGTAGAAGAGAAAAACTCTGTTTGACAGAAAACAACATCTCATGATGTGATTTTTGCGAGGTTAGCGCTCCTGCCGCACTTCTACCCTGGCTTCATGTGCTGAGCTGGAAGCTCTTAACAAATGTTAATTGACTCTCTCCCAAGGCATGTGCAGTAGGTTAAAAAGGAATTAGGGAGAACATAGTGAGAATCCCACCACATACCCGCAGCCACCTCTGGGGTACTAGCCCTTATCAAGTAGGGGATTAAACATGGAGCAAAGCATCCACTCTGATTAGAAAAGCATTCACTAGGAGCTACCAAACTTAACCACTCCTGTTGAGTTAACTGGTGTCCTGGGTTGGGGATGGTGCAAGATCCCAAAGCTCCCGGCAGGTGCCCCTCCAAGCCACTGTAATGAGGACACCAGCTCCTAGCAGACACATTTGGAGTAGAGTGGAGGAGCTATCCTTTGAATGCAGTCTCCCTCTCACCTGTCTGTTGTGGGAGCCGATTGACTGATGTAGGGCAGCAGCTACCCCTCTTATTTTGCTGGGAGAGAAGATATTGAGGCTTCTACCCTCACACCAGGGGTAGGGGTCAGGCTAGAGACAACCTTGGAGCCTCTGTCTCTGACCGGCTCATTGCTGAGCTACCACATGGTTCTGCCTGGTGGCTGGCAGCAATAACGGCAGCTGAGCAAAGCAGGACTCAGCATCAACTAGCTGCAGCCAGCCTAGGAGCTGGTGCAGACCAGGCCAGGTTTAGAGAGGGGAATGATCTCTATTTTCCTTCCAAGGTGGTGCTTATGTGATGTGATGAATCGTTACATGTGGATCCCAGGACCCACTCTGATTGTCTCAAATCCATCCTCCCCCACCCCATTATTATCTTGTTGACCAAGGAGAGGGGGCAGGCATAGCAAAGATTGGCCTCTAACCCTGCTCTCCCCCACCTTGAGCTACATGTGGGCTCTGCTTTGCCACAAAGAGATCAGAGCAAGGACTCACCTCGGAGAACAGTCACGCTAACCGGGGAATTAAAATCACTCGTGCTTCTTAGATTTATCCCACACCAGTAAATCCCAGTGTCTCCCAGCGTCAGGTTCTCCATGGTCACTGTGAACAGGCGCAGGGTGTGATTGTCTCTGATGGAGACTCTGTCCCTCTTCACCTCGGCCTCCAACCCTGTGGTCTCAACCGCTTTAGAGCAGCTCTGCCAAGTTATTCCGCTGCACCAATATTTGGGAGTTTCCTGATATCCTTCATCGTACTGACATGGCACAGACACTGAACTGCCCCATAGTCCACTCACTGCCCTTGGGCCAGTCAGCTCAAGGGCCACCAGCCCATGGAAAGAACCTGAAAAACAGAATAAAGCAAAACTTGTAATCTGTCTGTCCTACACAGAAGGGTTGAGGATACCAGGCAGCAACTCAAGTGACTCCGCTCCCTTAGCCCGGGCTGGTCACGGTGTTCTTCATCTTACTGTACTTTGCACTGGATGCCACGACACCATGCAAAGAACCAGGGGGAACCTAAGAAATATATTGCGGGGGGCGGGGAGTCTCTGACGCCCGGGGGGAGCATAAACACAACAACCAATAGTGTTAGTGCTAAGGATGCACAGCACCACCATACAGAGATCCGAATCTCCACCAGCCCTGCACTAGTGGGTGTCTCTTGTCTAAAGCAGACAGAGGGAAAAGGGAAGAGAGTGAATCCGAGCCCACTGGTTAAATTAACCTATCGGGCACGAATGGATGAACATGAACCTCACACCTGGAAGTAAGAGAATCACCCCAGCAAAGGGCAGCTGCATCTTCACTTTCTTCCAAAACATGAGTTGTGCTTCTGAGGTGGTGACATTTCCCGCTGGAGTTTGCAAAGCCTCCAGTGTTAGTAACACCCAAACACTTCTGCTTCTTTTACTCTTAGCTGATAACATGTTTCCTTTTGCTTTGTTTTAATTTCGCATCCCTCTTGTACACTTTATAAAAAAGAAGATAAAATAAAGAGAGACAATGGGCAGTTTGTGACAGGAGATCCTGGAGGATATGAGTTTGAGAACTGTTCTAGTACCCCAAACAGTGGGTCTGGACCCCAAAGTGGGCCGTGACCCCGTTTTAATGGGGTCTCCAGGGCTGGCTTACACTTGCTAGGGCCCTTGAGCTTCGGCTTTGCCCCCATTCTCCTGGGGTGATGGAGCTCAGGCTTTGGCCTCCCCACCCAGAGCAGCGGGGCTTGGGCAGGTTCAGGCTTTGGCCCCCGATTCTGGGGGCATGTAGTAACTTTTGTTGTCAGAAGGAGGTCACTGGGCAATGAAGTTTGAGAACCCCTGTACCAGGATGTATCAGTGATGTACTATATGAGAACATAAAAATCCCCTATGCAGGGTTCTAGGTGCCTTTGCCGTATATTAAAAATACAAACGAGTACAAACAAAAATAAATGTACTAGCCTCCTTAAAATTAGGAAGGGGAGTCCCCTGCTCTTGAATTATGTGTCCTTGTAGTTATGCTATTCAGCCAGCAACTGCTGTGTGCTGCATAGGTCCTTAGGGTATGATTGGTAGTAAACAAAAGAGACAACGCTGGAACTCAAGCGGTGTGGAAACCTGCTTGTTCCTGTAGTTGTTTGTTTTCTTTAATAAACATTTTCTCTTTGAGAGGTGATAACACACTCCAGCCTTGATACACAAATATCAACTCTCAGTGCTCCCCTTCCTCTCCAGAAACCTGGAGCAGAGGGCAGAGGCAGAAGTTGTACTGGCAAGACAGTTCTCTATTTTAGACTAAAAGTAAGAGTGAATTCCATGAAGCAGGTTCCCCCATGGGTCCCTGTCCTGGAAGCTCCCTCTATACATTGCAGTCACTGTGAGTATGTGGACAGGGTGATTGTCCTCAATGCAAACTCTTTTCTGGTGCAGATCCTGTGTTTGACCCCATGATTTCAGTAGAATTGTGCTTCCTTACACTGTATTTTAACTTGGCTCTTTGCTCCGTCACCCCTACATCTCAAGACAAGTTTCCCCTCTTCTCCCCACTTCCCCATATGTTCTTCACAATCAGATTCTCCTGTCTCACTGGCACAAACTGTTCATTGGGGAATTTTGAAAAGGATTCAGACCCCTCCCCCCACCCATGCACAGGATGTGGAGAGAGAGAGACTCCTGCAGGAGACTACGAATGGGAGAAAAACCCTCCAGTGCAAATCACCTTTTCCCCACAACCATGAAGGCTACAAATGCACTTTTTAAAAGAGGAAAACTGAGATTCTCACAAATCACATGACTCTAGGACCCAGGGCTGTAAGAAAACTACCAAAACATCACAAGACTCCCAATAAAATTATAAGAATTGGCAACCCTCTTATCTTTTCCATAGACAACTTTCTCAGGAGACCGATTTTTGACGTAGGAACAGATTCTGCACAGGTTGTAAGCTCCATCTGTTGTAGGGTATAATCACTGCAAGGGCATATTTGGGGTTTTCAAGCTCCCACAGTGAAGCCAGCAGAGCTTGTGAACTATGTAAACCCACTAACTTCAGTGTATTTCCAGTGATCCACAAAGAGCCTGGGAAGGGACACACCCTCACTCTGTTATGGGGGAGGTTAAAGAGCTCCTCCAGGCCTGCTCCATGCTAATGAGATGCACCTGCAAGGTTTGTTCAGCCTGGAGTGGGAGGACCTTAAAAGGCAGGAACACCTCACAAGAAGGGGGGGGTGGACAGGAGGAAGACAGCTCTGCCCAAGGACTGCTGGAGATGGAGGGAGTCCAGCCGAGGAGGAGCAGCTGCAAGGTGCACTGGTCCTGAAGCTGCACTGACTGATGGTAAAGCAATACGTCCTGGGAAGGGGGTAGAAGGAAAACCCTGCAAAGGGGCAATAGACTCTGAGAGACAGCCCTTAGAGATGACTCTCTAGAGGCTGCCTGGGAGACTGGTCCTTGGTCCAGCCAGACCTTCCCCACCTTGCAAAGGGAAGGAAGGAACGGGAGCCAACCCCGGCTTGTTGGCTTAGCCTGCAGAGAGCTTCCCCGAAGGCTGCCCACTGGGAAAGAAGAGGGGGTAAATGATGGACAATGGGACCTGTGGGGGTCCAGGGAGCCTGTCTCCACTTCCCCCACTGAGCCCATGTCATTCTCACCTTTGAGAAGAATCCAAAACAAAACCGGGAGAATCCTCATTGTCCACCTGGTTCCTGCAGCAGGTGAATCTCTTGCCACAACGATCTGGTTTCTCCAAGATAGCGCAGGGACCTTCTTTCTTTTGCCACTGTTGAAAATGAAACCCTGAGGCTCCCTGGCCAGTTCTTTAATTTGGAGTTTCCAGATTTCTCAGCTGCCTCACTTCTCTAAGACGGTCCTGTGATTGTACAGGTCTCTCTGAAAAGTTGGGTCTATGCTGAGGTTTATGGCAACTAGGGTAACAGCGATGTAGCTGCACAGGTGCAAACCCTGTTTTGCCAACCTTAAGTGTTCAAAAATTAATGAATCAGGCCCCCAAAAATCATGAGGCTGGCTTAAAAGTCCTGAGTACGTGCGACCTGGGTGCCCCATGTTGACAACTGATGGAAGTACATAGTTACAAGTCTATTCTCAGGGACTTGTCTAAACAGGCATGTTTCCCCGGTTATCACCATCTTCAAGATTTCACCCAAGAGGGCCACGTTTAGTCTGTGCCAAAATTGAAAAACTCTCAGATCGTCGTGGTTATTGCAGCTAACTCAACTGAGTGAAAACAAGTGACATCTTTTGACCCAGCCCAGCCAGGTGTCCCTGCTCTAGACAAGGTGCAGACTTGGGCCTTTACAAAGCCCAAAAGAACTCAAGAAAATGACCTTGAATAGGGGGAACATTATGGGCAAAATGAAGTTGTTAAAAACCAGCCGGGTTATGAAAAGAGACTCTCTGGAACTGTATAAAAGGAAAAAGAAGGACACGAGATGGTAGCCATTACAGAGGCGATGCTTGGTCTCGTGAAAGGTGGATTCCAGCTTAATCAACTGCACAAGCACAGTATGGACTGACCACTGGGTGAGAAATACCTTCTTAGATGGGAAAGGAACTGATGAATAAGCATAAGCTCTAGATTGCATTTTATATTTTCCTTTCGTCTGTAGCCAGGTGTTTCCAGTCCCTATATTTGCTTCTATTTGAATATTTATATTAAGTGTTTGTTTGGTTTTACTCTAGATGTGACTAAGCGCTGGGTGCTAAGGAGAGTGCAGAACGGAGGGGAAGCCAGTGAACTGGGGGGCAGCGAATCTGTGTGCACTGCAAGTGGCCGGGGGTCGAGGGACTGCTTCCTCGAGTGTAATGAAGTGGGCTGTGCAGACAGGCTGCTGGGACCTGTGCCCTGGGGGTGGAGCAGAACTCCGGGGGTAACTCTCTGCACAGGTTCTCTCTGCTCCACCCCAATGGCTCACTTAGGGAGCCTCAGGGCTGGGGTGTGCAAATTGCTAGCCTGCAGAGGGGAAGAGCAGGGCTCACGGAAGCCCGAGTGGGGCACTTGTTTTGGCAGCAGCTGGTACTTCTGGGCGAGTTCCCCTTAGCAGGCACACACACCAAGGCTTTCTCCTGCTGTAAGCAAGCAGTAGTGGGTCACCCTGTACCCCGTGGCTAACCCCAAAAGTGTCATGGAGCAAAAATTAAACGTCCTGGGTTCTTTTTATTTCCCTTCTGGTGTTCGAACATTTAAAGTGCGCTTGGGTCAGACTTTCAATATTTTGCTCCACAACTGTGAGGGGTAGAAACCTGTTTTTGGTGAATGAAAGCTGATTCCCATAATCACAGGAATCCAGGAGCTGGGGCTCAAAGAAAAACATCAAATATCATGAGAATTGTGATGAAGTCGTGACAGTTGGCAGCCCAGCAACTCCCCAGCGTAGACCAGGTGTCCCAGTGGAAATCCCCGTTCCCTTAAGCTTGTCCCTTGTGGTGCTCACCTGGAGCAAGTCTGATCTTCGCTGCATGCTGTGGTGCACATCTGTTCCCAGAGCAGAGGCCTTGTCTCTTCAAGAGCGTATCATTTTCCCCAGCTGCTCTATCTTTAGGGGAGCTCCTGGCTAGGGGCCTTCTCAAGGGTCTGGGAGACTGTTCCTGGCCTAGCAGCCTGGCTTTTGCCCATTGTTTGAGGAGGCCACTTTGACCCACCTTCTTTGAACTTCTTCCCCAGCTTCTGCTGCCCAATCCCCTGTGGCTTCGGGGCTGTCTGTGTCTCCTGTGCCATCCACCCCCTTTCAGTCACTAGGCCAATGTCCCCCATCACTAACTCTGCTGGTTACAGCAGTGGTCTTCAGCAATTGCCAGAGGCCTTCCCCAGTAAATCACAGGGCTGATTAGAATTTGTCCATCTGTGCTTTCCGTACAGCCCTGTCATCACTCCGGGCTCTCTAAATAAATGCTAATAAGGGTGTGCGATTATCTGATTAGGAAATAACCTTCTGAGCCTTTTAAAAAATTCTAGCAACAGATCCTGTACCTCCAAGCCCAGAGAGAGCAAGAGAACAGCCAGGCTCCTCTGGGCTTTCCTTCTCCAGACAGAGAGAACCTCGTTCACCGCAAGGTGACTTATTGAAACATCTGCGGTTTAAAAACAATTGAGTTTCCCCACAGGACCTTACAGCTTTTTCAATAATGTCTCTCAGGAAAATGTAAACTTTTGCTGTAATAATCCACCAGTCTCAAGTCCTTCATGTTCTTGTGTCACTACCTACTCCAAACAGTAAGAACTAGCATCCGTGGCCAGTGTGAAAGGGGTTTTTAACATAGGCCAAGACAGGAACAGTCAGAGTCTTTATCAACTCTGAACATGCTCAGTCACACTCTTCTGTCCACTTGTCATGAGCAGATGTGGTCAAAACAGGAGTCAGGCCAGATCATGGCTACCTGGAGATCAGAGGGCAGACTGAGAGCCAGATGTCAGGCAGCAGGAGCAGGTAGCCCTGGGGAAACCCAATTGTGTGGGTGACTTCCTTTTCCCCTGCTTGGTTTAAATACAAGCAGGGACCCCATCAGGACACCTGGAGCTCTCCCAGTCAGAGCCCAGGACTGAAGAAGCTCAACTCTGACAGAGGACAAGTTCTGGTGCCTGTTAACAGGTCACTGGGTAGTGAGGTAGCACATACTGCTCCCGAAGAGCCCTGTGGCCCCTGGTGGTTTTGCAATGTTGGCAAACCCATAAATAAACCTTTTGTAATAGGAGCAGAGTCCTGTAAAACACTGCACAGGTGAGAGTATCTGGGGACTTGGCCAGTTCTGCGCAGCTTGTTTTTATCAGTGGTAAATCCCTCCTGTGGTTTCCTTCTGCACCCACATTTACCAGATCCACCGATTCCCATTTTGCAATTGTGGTTCCTTTTTCACTAGTTGCTGTTCTCCAGAAATATTCAGCTACTGATGACGCACGTGTTCCACATTCAGCTCCCAACAGCTTTGGCAGCTAAGTATCCCCTGGTCCTCAAACAGGTTTCAATCACTTCTCATTTTCCTTTGGTCAAAAGCTATCACAGCACATAGCTCTGATGGTTTCCACCCTGGAGTACGACAGCTTGTTCGCTACAGACCAGTTGCCTAGAAACCACTTCTCACCTGGACCTCCATATCTTTAAAGGGAATGCCCACAGAGTGAATTTTGAAGACACCCTTCCTGGCATTGATTACACAGTTGTTAGCCACAATGAAATCCAAATAGATTATCAGCTCATCCAATATCTCCGTTACCTCGTGCTCAAATTCCAGAGGTTGAATTTCAAACCCAGTTTTCAGATGGTTGCCTGTGCACAGGTGCCAACTTCCCCCGGCACCGGTGGGTGCTTGAAACCCCCGCCCCCGCATTCCTTAATCCAACTCCACCCCTTCCCCAAAGTCCCTGCCCCAACTCCACCCCCTCCCTGCCCCTATTGGACCCCTTCCCCAAATCCCCGGCCCAACCCCGCCTCCTTCCCTGAGAGCACTGCGTTTCCCCTCTCTCCCAGCCGCGCAAAACAGCTGTTCCACGGCGCAAGTGCTGGGAGGGAGGGGGGAGAAGCAGGTCCCAGCGGTGTGCTCAGGGGAGGAGGTGGAGTGGAGGTGAGCTGGGGCGGGGAGCTGCCGGTGGGTGCTCTGCACCCACCAATTTTCCCCCATGGGTGCTCTAGCCCCAGAGCACCCACAGAGTCGGCACCTATGGTCCCAATCACTGTGCCTTTTTGAGAGCAATTAGTTGGTTCAGGTTTGGATCCCCCTATTCCCTAGCCTTTTTTGGCACATCCAGTCTAATAATTATGTTTGAACTGGCATCAACTATTCCTGTACATTTTACAGATCCGCAATCAATAGCCAAACTCCCATTATTGGTGTGGTTTAAGTGCCCAGATCTAAACAAAACTGCGAGGCTGCTACTGGTGTAACCCACACACCTTCTGGGTGTGATGTTCTGTCCCATCTAGTTGGGGGTGGGGGGAGAAGAACGGGACAGAGAGAGTGACTTTCTGCTTTTAGCTCATGTGGTAGAGGCTCATGCACTAAGCTCCATAGGCCCCAGATTCAATCCTGCCTGCCCCAGATTTGATCCCACCCCCCTGGTTTCCAACCTGAGCAAGGGGCTTTCATTAGACACTTATGACACTCGGTCTTGGCTTGCTTTGTATTTATAATAGTCCTCCTTTTAATGGCTAATTTCCTGACCGTGGCAGCATTTAACTTAATGGCTTCCCATAGTATTTGCATTATTGACAAATTTCTTTTGTTTTAACTTACATTTATTTTTTCCCAATTGTTTAAAACTGTCATCAAGCAGGTTAGAATCCCCTTCTCCATCGTACATGTTAAACACAGAGCTATACCTATAGGGCACATGGCAATCACCTTGCTCATTAGCAGCTGCTTCCTCTTCTGGTGCACTGCTCCAAGGAAAGAGTCACACTCTGTGGCTAAACCCAGAGCCCGTTGGAGTGTCTTTGGCCTCCTTTCGTTCATCTTGATCTGCAAGTCCAAGTCCAGCTGAGCATCTATAAATGGTCCATTACCAATTGATCCTGGAAGGCCACGGTGCTAGCTGAGTATGTCAGGAACACAAGTCTTCGCCAGTCTTCCACCACTTCAGGTGGGGTTACTTCTTTCCCTCTCCTAGCTCTTAGCTGTGTCCGAGCCAGCTCAGATTGATGGCTAGCTCCAAACCACGTGTCAAGGGCTTGTGCCAGGTTTGGAAAATGCCATCTTTTTTCTGGGAGTAAATTCTGCAGCACCATCAGTGCTGAGCCACCCAAGTTGGCTGCAAGAACACCCACCTCCCCCTTTTTTGTTGCCAGCCATTCATTGTGTTGATGATGTTGAACTGAGCCTAGACATGGGAACCACAGAGACAGACACCTGCAGGAGACTGTCCCCTAAGAATGTGGAGAAAATAGTTTACATGAGAGGAAAGTCAGGCCCACGCTGTGAACTTATGATGTGTGACGAGCTGAGGGATGCATCCTTCTTCTGTGGATTCTGACCCATTCCTTAGTTAGGAGAGGGGCAATTCCTCAGCTGTAACAAAACACATAGACATCACCAGTCACTGGATGAGAAAATTTGATACTGGGTGCTTTCTGGTCATATCTGTCAGGGTGCAAAGCTGTTCTGCTCTGTATGTTTCTGATCAGGGATAGAGAGAAGTGAGGATGTCTCTGTATTCACAACCATACTCACCACACTCCTATATGGAGGTTTTGGGTCAAAGGACTCTACTAGTGCAGCACAGACATGTTAGGGGGTGTGTTCTGGGTAGCCATGCAGGAAAGGAAGCGGACTCAGCAGAGTTGCTACCTTACCCCAGTCACAGATGGATGCCACGGTTGGGGAACGGGTGCACCATGGGCTCCCCATCCCCCAATGCACTGGGCCGCAAAGCTGTGGTGATGCACCAAGGAAAGTATGCTGGACCAGGTACAGACCCAGTACAGTTGCCCCATCTCCAGAAGAATGGGGAGACTAGAAGGGACCATGTAACTTGAGCAGGTGCAATCTCCCTCCCAGGCTGTGTGGGGCAAGTCAACAACTCTCTGTCCCTTACTCTGTGCTCATGGTCAAGCTATGACAGCCCCTGGTGATCAAGACAGGACTGGGAGCCACCCAGTGGAGGGTGTCATGGTGTGAATGTCAGAGGCTCTCACCGTGTCTGTTTGGCACCATCTCCCTGGAGTTCCTCCGGTACTGTACGCTCACCCAGATCCCAGTACAGACTATGCACAGGAAGACGGGGATGATCAGGAACAGGGGATAGAGGATGTTGGGTTGGGATCTATGCAGCAGAAACACAATAGAGACTGTAAAGCTCTGTAGATTTGACGCGACTCCTCCCACTAATATGTTCCCTGGGTGCTCTGTGGGCAAAGGTGCAAACAACGCTTCACTGGGGAGAAGAGGTAGCACCCATCGCCTCAGCACCCTGCCCTTATACCGAACCCCAGCACCCATCTCTAGTTATTAATTCATCCAGTCAACAACACTCTGATGTGACTGGACTTGGACAGTCCCTGTCCAGGGCTTCTCTGCATCTGGAATTGCCATTGTCCTTCATGTGACTCCATCCCTACGGGACCCCCAGGTTCTTGCTGATAAAAGCAATGTTCATTTTTCTGTGGGACGTTATCACCCATCGTGTCATTATTCTTTGTTCCTCTGGGCACTAGGAGGTGATGCAATGGCCACATTTTGTGATCTCTCTTCTCTTAGCTGGCCATAGAGGTCTTAAAAACTCATTGACGCGTCTGTGAGTTGATTATTTGGGGGCTTGGGGAGGGGAAATAAACAAAGTGGGTTTCAATAGGATCATGCAAGGGAAGTTGGATCCCAGCACCAACAGAACACTCCAGAAAGCTACTAGGATTCAATGGCAAACCTCACTAGCATTCACTGGCTGGAACTGCTGAGACGCTGCAGGAATCTTGGGGTGAGGTGGGGGAAGAGAGCTGAAGGACCCTACACACAACAATTGACTGCACCGGGGGGAAGCCTGCAGACCATTGAAGTATGAGCTCTGGGACGTACTGTGCTTGGATGTCATTGCTGTCCAAGGAGCTGTTCCTAGAGGAGCTAGATACATGGCTTCCAGTGGAAATCCGTGTGAAGGCAGGAGCAGCTGGCTGGTCTGTTGGCGGTGGTGCCTTTTCCGTTGGGATTGAAGGAGAAGGAGCTGCAGCTAAAACCAGAAATTCAGCACAATTAAAAACACACACAACCACAACCAATGCCCTCTACTTCCCCCTACTTCCCCAACGGAGCCTTCAATGTACATCATTATGTTTGTCATGGAAACAACACCTAGTCCTGACCCACGTCAGAATCCAAACTGTAGCATTTTGTCACGGCTCCTGAGATCTAAGGCCTTTGTACCAACACTTGGAGCGAAGGAAGGCTGAGCTGTGTATGCCTGTGTGGCTAACCTGGGAACGTATATCTGACTTTTCAGGACAGGTGAGCTTTCGGTGAGACAGGGATCCGCAGGAGCCACGGTGAGTTTGGCCAGCACCACTTACTCTTTACATTTAATAATCTTGGCAGTGGTGGTGTAGGCGTGTCGGTCCCAGGATATTAGAGAGAGCAGGTGGGTGAGGTAACATCTGTTATTGGACCAACTTCTGTTGGTGAGAGAGACACAAGCTTTTGAACTACACAGAGCTCTTCCTTGGGTCTGGGAAAGGTACTGTCGGTCAGAACTTGTATTTAGCTGTGCCACTTGGATTACCTTTCCCAGACCCGAGGAAGAGCTCTCTCTAGCTCGGATGCTTCTCTCTCACCAACTGAAGTTTGATCCACTAAAAACAATTAATAATCTAGCGATCCCTCCCACCTCATTCACGCACTCCGTATCTCTCTCCCATTGGGGGAATTGTCCCCATCCCCAATACACCCACCCCCTTGGGGAATGACTCCCCCTCCCTTTGAAGAATTGCCTCCCCATCTCGCTTTTCTCCTGCCCTCTCTCTCTGAGGTGAACTGGGGGAGGGGGCTGGGCAGGAAAGAGGAGCTTGGTTCTGAGTGGCTTTAGGGCCTTGGTCAGGAGTAGCGCTGCATGAAGGGTGCTACAGGGCTGGAGTTCCTTCACCACTGTCCCCAAATGCAGCTGGAGCCCTGTGCAGGAAGCAGCAGCAGTGTCTCACTCCACTGGGTTAGAGGAATGTCTTCAGAGCTACAGACAACCCTCCCCCGCCCCGTCCATCCCTCCTCCAGCTCCCCCTCTCCTGTCACTGCCATGGGGGAGCAGAGGAAGGCTTTACCTGGGGAGATGATGACTTCGACGGAGTCCCTGGGATTAGGGAGGCCAATCCTGGCTACCCCACAGAGGTAAGTCCCCGCATCTGCCAGCGTCAGATTTTCCAGGGTTACTGTGATAACGCGCTGGGTGTGATTGTCACGGATGGAGACTCTGCCCCACCTCTCCTCAGCCTCCGACCCCGTGGTCTCAAAGATGAGGTGATTGAAACACAGCACAACTTTGCGTCTGCACCAGAATTTCGGATAAGCCGCATAGCCTGCCCCATACCGGCACCGCACAGACACCGAGCCACCCAGCCGGCCGTGTGCTGTGCCAGGGCCCGTCACTGCCCAGCAGCCTGCGAGAGACAGAGCCAAAGAGAGAAACTGAGAATCCTTCTCGCTGTGAACAGCAGTGCAATGCAGCCAGTGCTGGGGGGCAGCAGGATGGCGGGGGATGCTTGAGCATTTGGAACATGCATGTGTGCAGCAGGAGGGGCAGAGCTGGGAGATTTGGCTGGGGCAGGGTCCTTCCTAGCGCCTGTTGGATGGGATTATTTTAACTCAAGGGAGGACATGCTGGAACCCTTCAGGAGATGGCGTTGCCATTCAGCATTGCTTTGTCTTGCAGTAAAATGAAGTAAATTATGTTTTTCTCTCAGTTTTGCTGGCTGGAGGTTAATCCTTCCATAGAGGTTGCTCATATCTAGCTTCACCTTCTCTCTTCTCCAGGGAGAGACACAAACGTGCGGCTTGTCCCACCAGCATCAGTTACTGAATCAAGGGGAAGAGGCGTCTCTGCACAGGGACTGCAGATTCCACAGGGCCTGGCTACTGATGTTCATGTCTCTAACCTTTTAAAAAGCTGACGTGGGAGCAAGAGCAACTCCCGTGCTCCACGGCGCGGGCATTTACACCAGTGCAAAGTACCGGAAACTACTGTCATGCTGCAGTAGCGCAGCCAGGTCCGGAGCGCCGCGGGAGCGGCGCTATAAAAAGGCCCCTCCCCCTGTACTCACCCGGCAGCGCTCCGGGTCTTCGGCAGCACTTCAGGGGCGGTTCCTCACTCGCTCCGGGTCTCCGGTGGTACCCGCCGCCGAAATGCCGCTGAAGACCCGGAGCGCCACCGGGTGAGTGCAAGAAGTGGCGCTTAAAAGGAAGCGGCGCCTTTTTTTAGCACCGCTTCCTTTTTAAGGCGCCACTTCTGCTCACAGGGGGAGCGGCCGCTCCCCCTGCTCCTCACCGGCTACGCTACTGTCATGCTGCCGTTGGAGCCTTTTACACCCACTTTCATTGACGTAAATGCCTGTGCGAGGTGCAGGGCTATGGTGAAGTGGGCCCGTCATTCCGTGCAGGGGTGGTGCACACATTAGCTAACAGTAAGAGCTACGATGCTTAACTGCAGCCATTGGTTAATATCTCAGTGTTGTCGAATCCAAGCATTCAAAAATCAGGTCAGTGTCGTCCCCCCCCCCCCCCCCCCCCCCCAGCCCATCATAACAAGGGTTTAGGAATCAGCAGATTTTGAACATAATACATCGGTGGTTCTTTTTTCTTGGCTTTCTGGATTTGAGTCTTTAGGCTGCACTCGTGACACATTTTCAAGTTTTTCTCTGCAACCACAAGGGCTAGAAACACTCTCACTTTTTTCTCCAAGGAGTGCTGAGATTCTCACACATTCACATGACTGTCTGGGCTGCATCGTAAAGAAAGCAAACAGATACCACCAGACTCGACCCCATTGTATCTTCACAGAAAGCTTTCTCGGGATACAGCTTTCAAATCTTTACTTCCCTGCACGGTTTGCAAGCTCCATCTCCAGTAGCTTGTAGCCACTTCAGGAACCTGTCTGGGGCTTTCCAGCTCTGATGGTGAAGCTGGCAGAGCTTGTAAACGGTGCAAGCCCAATCGCTTCAGTGTATTTCTAGCAATCCCCACGGCACCCACGTTATTCTCACCTGGGAAAAGAATCCAAACCAAAACAGGGACAATCCTCATGGCCCTGGTTTCCTCTGCACAGGACTCACTCCCTGGGAAAATCCGGTTTCTCCAAGACCTCTGGGACCCTTCTTCTTTTAAGCCGGTTGACGATGAAGCCTGGAGACTCACTGACCAGTTCTATAAACTGAAGCTTCTAGATGTCTCAGCTGCCCCACTTCCCTTTGAAGAGGCTGGTGTTTCACTAGGGAAGGAAGTTAATCAACATCCATCCCCTACGGTGATGTTTGCTGTTTGCATTGAGGGTGGGGAGGGGTGGGGAAACAGAGCATGAAAAGTGGCTTATACCAGAGGTTGATGAGAAAACTTTAGCCAAAAAATATACAGATCATATGATGTTAGATCTCTGAAAAAAAGGTTGCTAATTGCTCCACAACCTAAGGTTGGGGTCACAAACTGCAGTTAGACATCCCCGCCTCCTCCCACTGGAACCTGGTTGGTTCCACTGCAGGGACCCCCAGAGCGAGAGCCCCTGCTGCCGCCGGCCTGTGTTAGCTGACTAGAGCTAAGGAGCATGGGCTACGAGTATAGACATATGGGCTCAAGCTGCAGCCTGAGCTCTGGGACCCTCCCACTTTGCAGGGTCCTAGAACCCTGGCTCCGGCTCCAGCCCAAGCCCGGACGCCTACACTGCAGTTCAACAGACCCTTTGCCTGAGTCCGGCGAGCCCACGTCAGCTGGCACAGGCCAGACAGAGGTTTTTAATGCAGTGTAGACCAGTGGTTCTCAATCTGCGGCCCGCAGGCTGCTTGTGGCCCAATCAGCACACAGCTGTGGCCCATGTGACATCCGTTGGGCCACACAGGTAGTGTCTATATTGTGTGGATGCAGCCCACAGAACACACAGAGAGAGCTGCATATGCAGCCCACAATGGTAAATAGGTTGAGAACCACTGGTGTAGACGTACCCACTGAGGCTTCAGCTATCTGTGTGTCTACATCGCTTATTATTTCTATACGGCAGCACTGATATTGTCGTTCCCCTCCCGCGCCTCAATATTCAAATATCATGTGTAGGTGCTTAGCAACCATGAGATTGGCTTTAAAATCTCAGGAGTTTTGTTTATTTACAGATTCCTTTTGGGTTCTTTTTTTAATCTTCCATTTTTTTGAAACCTGAGGGTGCACTTGGGTCACCTTTTCACATTTTTCTCTGCTGCGGGGTGCACGGGAAATATGTTGTTTCTTTTTCTAAGGAAAGCTGAGATTCTCCCATCATCCCAAGAATCCAGGAGCTGGGGCTTTAAGCAAAACAGCAAATGTTGTGAGACTTGCACTGAAACCGAGTTGGTAACATTGGGGCAGCCGAGTGGATCTGGTGGGAGCTGTGCAGATAGGGGGGATAGCATGGAGGTGGTAGGGGGCAGAGTTTAAAGAAGAGTGGAGCTCCTGTGGGCAAAATAGGGAGAAGGAGCAGATTCCCCACTCCCCCGCCCCCTCTGCATCATGACTCAACGTGGAGTTTCTGGAGGTGCTGGGGGTGGGTGGTACTAGGGCCCCTAGTGGTGCACATGGTGAAGATGAGGCTAGGAAGGAAAGGCTGGAGGCCGTAAGGGGAAAATATGGAAACCGCAAGGGAGATGGAGAAGAGGGAAAGTCTCCAAGTATGAAGACTGGAATATACCATGCTCCTCACTCACCCCCCCATTTACTGTCTCTCTTTTCTAGAGGTGTGTGTGTGAGAGAAAGGATGAAAGTAACTCTGAGTCCAATTGACAAGTGAAACGGCTCACATAAAGTCACAGGTCTGAAGGGAAAACCATGAACTTCTCAGCTGGAAGGAGCAGAAATCATCCCAGCGAAGGGCAGCTGTGTCGTCTCCACAAATGCCACTTTCTCACTAAGGGCATTCCATACATCCAACGTACATAAACATGAATCAGCTTATAGACATACTTACACTTAATACTACTGGTTAATAGCTCAGATCACACAGTCTATGATTGGTCCACTAATTTTTGTAGCCAATCCCTGTCTACATCATGAGCTATTCACATGCTGCAAGCAATCACATGTTGCTTACTATCCTACTATCTTTTACATATTTACAAGGCTACTGTCAATTCATGCTTTGTTCATTGGGTCATGTTCTTGCTCAAAACAGACTGACATGGACTACAATTCAAAGTGTGACAATTTGGGTCACTGTAATGTTCCAGTAATTTAATGTACAATATATTATGTATTTATTTACTTATGTAAAACATAAAAAATTCTATCCAGGCGCATTTGGCATAAACTAAAAAAACAAACTAGTACAAACAAAAATAAACACAGCAACTTCCCCAAATCTAGGAAGGGGTTAAAAAGAATATTGGACAATAATCTGTGTGCTTGCAGTTGCATCATTCCCCCAGGAGGTGTCTGTGTGAACTGTACATTGTTCCAGAGAGGGTGTGGGGCTGGGTAAGCAAGCAGGCAAGCTGGGTCTCAAGCTGTGTGGAAGTCTGTCTCCCTGTGCAGTTGTGTTTGTTTTCTTTCATAAATGTCTTTGCTGTAGGAAAAAATGTGATTCCATTAGCGTGATCCCAAGCCTTGATGCACAAATCCCAGTTCTTAGTACACCCCACCTCCCCAGAAGCCTGGGAAATGAGATGCCTTTGCAGTGACAACAGGTCTGGGACAACCCGGATCCAGGGAGAGAGAGAATTCCACGTACAGAATCCCTGATGGAGAGCACCTGGTGGCAGCTCCCACATTTCACCTGAGGTCACTGCAGGGGTGAAAGTAAATTTGCTGACTTACCGGTATGGGGGCTGGGCTGGGGCCCTCTCAGGGCCCTGGAAGAGGTGGGGCCTCCGGTGGAAGGGGCGGGGCTGGGGGTATCAGAGCCAGCCCCAGCCTGTCCTGTATACTGGCAAGTGTTCGTGTTCCTGTTTCCCCTCTCCCTCCCCGCTGCTTCTACCGCCCCGGTCCTTTAAATAGCCGCCGGAGCCCGGAGGTAGCAGTGGCGGGGCTCCGGCCACTATTTAAAGGGCTTGGGGCTCTCGCTGCCTCCCCGGTCCTTTAAATTGCCCCCGGAGCCCTGCCACTGCTACCCCAGGGCTCCAGTGGCAATTTAAAGGGCCTGGGGCTCCAGCCACTGCTGGGAGCCCCAGGTCCTTTAAATTGCAGCCTGGGGAAGCCGGACTGCCCCGGTAGGGTGCACCGGCTCTTGCCAGTACACCGTACCGGGGTTTACCGGCTTACTTTCACCCCTGTGACTACATGAAGCCCCGCTGCCTCAGGGGCAGCCTCTGTCACGGCTGGTTCTGACCCTGTGTTTGGTTCTGGGACTTCAGTGGAGTTACACTTGCTTACACCAGGCATTTGGGCCTGGGCTCTCCAACCCCCTGATAAGAACCTAGATACCCCGGCCTGGGAAACATAGAGACAGACAGACACCTCCAGCAGACTTCATCCTCTGAGAACGGGAGGGAAATCGCTTCACTTGACATGAGAAGAAAATCAGGCCCATGGTGTGGGATACTTTGCACAAAGCTGGAAAATGAATCCTCCTTCTGCTGGTTTCGATCCGTTTCAAAGAGTTAGCAAAGAGGCACTTCCTGAGCTGCAACGAAAACAACGACAGCACCAATGACTGGAGGAGAAACACTTCATGCTGGTAGCTTTTTTGTTCATAGCCATTGTGGGGTGAGTCTGGTTCTATGAATTCCTGATCAGGGTTGTAGAGCAGCGAGGATCTCTCCCTAGTCACACACAGACTCATCACAATCCTATGCTAAGGGTTAGGCGATCAAATCATGGACCTGCTAGTCCACCAGAGGGGCATAAGGGGGTGTAACGTAGGTATCCATGCAGGAGAGGAAGCAGCTGCAGCAGAGCCCAGGACAGGTAGAAGCTAAAGGCTGGGCAATGGGTGGATCATTGGCTCCAGCTCCACAGTATAGCTGAGCCAATTCACCACTTGAAGTACTCCACATCTGGTATAGATCTGGCGGTTTGCTCCAGCCCTGACGTGGGGGCGGGCGAAACGGAAGGGACATGGTGACTTGGGCAGTAATGATCTGCTTTCCAGGGTGCTCCAGGGGCAATGCAACAACTCACTGCCCCTTACTCTGCTCACAGGAAAGCTAGAATTGAGCTCTTGGTGTTCAAGAGCAGACTGAGAACATTCCCCTGGAGCCTGTCACCCCGCAGTGGGAATGTTAGACGCTCTCACCTTCTCTGTCTGGCGCCATCTCCCCGTGACTCTTCCTGTAGCGTACGCTCATCCAGATCACAGCAGAGACTATGCATAGGAAGAGGAGAACCTTCAATAAGCCCAGGAGCAGGAAACAGAGGATGATGGGTTGGAATCTATGCAGTGGAAATATAATAGAAACTCTAAAGCTCTGTAAATTTGACCAGACTCCTCCCAAGGAAACATTCCGGGGCTGCTCTCAGGCTGAAGATGTGCAGAGTTTCATTGTAGAAGATGCAACACAAGGAGCCTCAGCACCCTGCCCGTATAGGGAACCACAGCATCTACTTGGGGCTTCATTCATCCTGTTATACAGTCTGATGTGACTGGACCCAGACAGTCCCAGTCCAGTTCTTACTGATAAAAGCAACATTTGTTTTTCTGTGGGACGTTATCACGAATGATGCCACTATTCTTTCTGCATCTGGAGATGGATCTTGCTAGGGCATTGGGAGAAGTGACCAGAGCGACATGGGACAGGAGTAATGGCACTCACCATGAAGGCGAATCTGGCTGCTTTGTTGCTTGTGGTGTCCTTGCAATCAGGATTTGGGACGGAAGAGCTGTAGAGAAAAACAGAGATCCCCTCTATTCTACAAATCAACCCAGCCTGAAATGTTCGGCATAAATCTGATCATTCATGAATCTGTTGCTGTCCAAGAACCTTCACACTTACTCCTGGCCCACATCACAGTCCAAGCTTTGTTTGCTGCCAGCTGTAACATTTTGTAGGGTGGATTGCTCCTGAGGACTAAACACGTTATCTTCGCTCTAATTCTGGCTAATTTGTGCAGCTAATTTTGCCAAATCATGAATGTTCATACTCCTTAGGTGTGAGTTAAATGAGGCAGGTATCTGCAGACTCCATTGTTAGCTGGGCCAGCCTCACTCTCTCCATTAATTTAACAGTCTAGTGATACATCCCCCCTCAGGTATTTAAACAAAAGAAGACACGACTTTGTCTTCATCTAATCACGTGAGAAAAAATAAATGGGTAAAAAAATTGACATTTTTCAGAATAAAGTTAGAATCACCAAGGGACAGATAATTACTTACCTGTCAGCGCCCTTACAACCCACAGGCAGTTACAAATCAAGGGACGGGATATTTCAGGGCATCATACACCTTACACTGCGCACACAGGAAAGGAACGAATCTTCTCAAGTAGATTTCAGCCCGACTCCACAACCCTCACTCTGAGCCCAAATGAAAACTATTCGTGCGCCAGAATCCCGCCCTTTGCCCCCAGCACTTTCCTTTGAATGCCGGTTAAAAAATGACCCTCCGCCCTGGCTCCGGCTCATGCAGCGACCGGGGAGCGAGCGGCCGGGCCTGGGGGGCTCAGTAGCGGGGTGATTAGCCGCTGTCCGGCGCGGGCGCTGCGGGGCTGGGCAGGGGCCGGGCGGCGCTGAGCAAAGGGCGCTGCGGGGAGCCGCGGGGGGGCTCGTGGCCGGTGCGCAGCCGGGGGCAGCTCCGGGCCGGGCCCTGCGCAGAGCGGGCGGCGGCGTTTAGCCCCGCCCGGGTTACAGCGGATCTGCCGGTCTAGACACCCGCCCCGCTTCCACCGCCCAGCGCCCTCCGGCCCCGCCCCGAGCCCGGCAGCGCCGACACTGCCGGGGGCCGCGCCGGGATTTACCTGGGGAGACGGTGATGTTCACAGTGTCCCTGAGATCAAGCCCAGTCCTCTCCACCCCGCACAGGTACGTGCCGGCGTCTGCCGGTGTCAGGTTCCCCACGGTCACGGTGAACTCGCGCTGGGGGTGATTGTCTCGGATGGAGACTCTGCCCCGCGTCACCTCCGCCTCCGTCCCCGGGCTCGCAACGATGTGAAGCCCGTTGGTACAGAACAAATTTCCTCCTGCCCGGCACCAGAACTTCGGATAGTCCTCATAGCCCTCCCGGTACCGGCACCGCACAGCCACCGACCCGCCCGGGGGGCCGCGCACTGCCCCGGGGCCCGTCACCGCCCAGCAGCCTGCGAGAGACAGAGACAGGGAGACCCGGGGCACCCTTCTGCCTGCCACCAGCAATGAGATGGACCCGCGTGCCCGGGAGTTGTGTGTGGGGGGGGGATGATGCTATAGCATTTTGGGGGGCGGATAAGGGGTCAGAGCCTGCAGCTTCCCGGTTCACCTGTTGTTAGGGAGTGTGAGGGAGTTAGGTCCTGCACCCCCTTTTGCGGGATTTAATGTGACTTTTAGCCAGCCAGTAGAACAGAAGGTTTATTAGGGTTGCCAGGAAACCGTTCAAACAGAGCTTGTAGGTATGACCAGGACCCCTTACCTGGGCCCTTCTGTGGGGCAGGGAGCTTAGACCCCAGCCCTGGGGCTCCCTGCGTTTTACCACCCAGCTCCAAACTCAAAACCAACAGCCAAACCTCCAGCAGGCTTTTTCCCTCCCCCGGGGCCCCTTCTCTCGCCTTTGTCCATTTTTCCAGCCAAAGGTGTCACCTTTCAACCCCGCTTCTGGCTCATGTTACAGCCCCAGGTAAAGTCTCGCACTCCCAATGTAGCCTTTTCCAATGCAGCCTGTCCCAGGGAACCTCCCCCGCAAGTCTTAAATTCATCTTGCTCCCTACTCCATTACATCTTTTTCCCCTTCGAGACTGAACTGAGTGGGGTTACTTTGACCAGTGGCCTGGGGAAGTTCAGGGCCCCTTCGGGACAACGCATCCGCTATTAGGTTGGCACTTTTCTTTACATGGACCACGGCCATGTCGTAATCCTGCAGGAGCAGGCTTTACCTTAGGAGCTTGGCATTGGCCCCTTTTATTTGGTGTAGCCAGGTCAGAGGAGAGTGGTTGGTGTACACAGTGAAGTGTTGCCCAAATAGATACGGCTTTAGTTTTTTGAGGGCCCACACCATGGCCAGGCATTTCTTTTTGATGGCCGCATAATTTTGCTTTTGGAGTAGCAGCTTTTTGCTTAAATACACGATGGGGCGTTTTTGCCCCATTTTATTTTTTTGCATTAACACTGCCCCCAATTCCATGTTTGAGGCGTTGGTGAACGCCAGAAAGGGCTTGTCAAAGTTTGGGTTTGCCAGAACCGGGTTCCTGATTAAAGCCTTCTTCAGTGCACAGAGAGCCCTCTGGCACTTCTTGGTTCAGACCACCTTGTTTGGTTGTTTTTTTTTTTACATAGCTTAGTGATGGGGGTGGCTATGGCGCTAAAGTGGGGCACAAATCTTTGATAGTATCCTGCCATTCCAATAAAGGCCTGGACCTACTTTTTAGTTTGTGGAGCGGGGCTGTCCCAGATTACCTTCACCTTGGCTGGTTTTGGCTTTAGGCGGCCACTCCCCACCCGGTGGCCCAGGTAGGACACTTCAGCCATTCCCACCTTGCACTTTTTTGCTTTTATGGTTAGCCCAGCCTTCCGGAGTTGGTCCAGCACTTGTTTAACTTGGGACACATGGTTCTCCCAGGTCTGGCTAAAGACACAGATATTATTGATATACGCCACAGCGAAACTTTTCATTTCCTTTAGTAGCTGATTTACCAGGCGCTGGAAGGTGGCTGGCGCTTCCTTGAGGCCGAAAGGCAGGGTTAGGAACTCGTAGAGCCCCAGAGGGGTAATGAAGGCAGATTTTAGCTGGGCATTTGCATTCAGTGGCACTTGCCAGTAGCCCTTTGTAAGATTTATGGTGGTAAGGTACTGAGCCCCTTTCAGCTTGTTTAGGAGCTTGTCCGGCTGGGGCATGGGGTAGGCATCAGATACAGTGATGGCATTGAGCTTTTGATAGTTTACACAGAACCGGATCGACCCATCCTTTTTGGGGACCAGCACCACCGGCGAGGCCCAAGGGCTGGACGACGGCTGGATTACCCCCAAAGCCAGCATGTTCCGGACCTCTTTTTTCAGGTCCTGAGCTGTCTTCCCTGTGACTTGGAAGGGGGAGCATCTTATAGGTTGATGCGATTCTGTCTGCACCCGGTGGACAGTTAGATTAGTGCGACCAGGCTGGTTGGAAAACAGCTGTCGGTACAGATGCAGCACCCCTCTGATTTTGGCTTGCTGGGCAGGGGTTAGCTGATTAGAGAGAGGGATTGTTTTTTGGGAGGAGCCAGCTTCTGTCTCCAGGAATAGATTTACTAGAGGGTTACTTCCCTGCTCCTTCCATTGTTCACACACGGCCAGCACCACATTCCCCCTGTTATAATATGGCTTTATTATATTGACATGGTACACCCGGCAGTGGTGTGCCCGGTTAGACAGCTTCACCACATAATTTACCTTATTTAGCTGCTTGACAACCTTGAAAGGGCCTTTTCAAGCGGCCTGCAGCTTGTTTTTTTTTATGGGGATGAGAACCATTACCTGATTTTCGGTGGCGTAGGTGCGGGCCCGCGCCGTGCGGTTGTACCAGACCTTTTGCTTTCTCTGGGCTCTGGCCAGATTTTTCTTGGCCAGGCCCATGAGCTTAGTAAGTTTTTTTCGGAAGGTCAGGACATACTTTACCACTGACTTTTCCTCGGGGTCGGCCTTCCCCTTCCATTCGTTTTTCATCAGGTTCAGGGGCCCCCTTACCCTCCTGCCATATAACAGTTCGAAGGGCGAGAATCTGGTAGACTTTTGGGGCACTTCCCTGTACGCGAACAGCAGGTGCGGTAGGTACTTGTTCCAGTCCTGCGGGTGCTGGTTTATTAAGGTTTTTAGCATTATCTTTAGCGTCCCATTGAACCTTTTTACCAGCCCATTGGACTGGGGATGATATGCTGAGGCCCAGCTGTGCCGGACCCCACATTTTTTCCACAAGCACCGGAGTAGGGCCGACATGAAGTTGGACCCTTGGTCTGTTAGGACTTTCTTGGGGAACCCCACTCGGCTGAAAATGGTTAGCAGCGCATTTGCCACGGTGTCTGCTTTAATGGAGGATAAGGGCACCGCCTCGGGGTAGCGGGTGGCGAAATTTACCACCACCAGAATGTATTTTTTTCCCGACCGGGTTGTCTTGCTGAGAGGCCCCACTATGTTCATGGCCACCTTCTGGAAGGGCTCCTCTATGATGGGCAAAGGCCTTAAAGCTACTTTCCCCTTGGCCCAAGCCTTCCCCACCCGCTGACAGGGGTTACAGGACCGGCAGTACTGATGGACAGTTGTAAAGACCCCAGGCCAGTAAAAGTTTTGTAGCAGCCTCTGCCTGGTGCGCCGGATCCCCTGGTGCCCTGAGAGGGGGATGTCGTGGGCCAGGTACAGTAGCTTGCGGCGATACTTCTGGGGGACCACCAGCTGCCTTCTGATCCCCTACGTCTTCATCTCACCGGGGGGAACCCATTTCCGGTACAGGAACCCCTTCTCCCACAGGAACCTCTTCTGGCAACTTTTACATGGTCTGTACCTCCCTGCGGTTGGCCAGGTTCCTGAGCTTTTGCAAGGAAGGATCTCTCTGTAACTTGGCCTGGAACTCAGCAGCTGGGGAAGGGATGGGGGCCTGCTCCCTCGTGCTGTTTGTGTTTGAGGACGCAGCCTTTCTGCGCCTGGTCCTTGGGTACTTCCTTCCCACTGAGGCAGGGTCCTGCGCCCCTTGCAAGGTACCCTCTCCAAGGCCAGGGCGTAGCGCCCCTTGCCGGCTCTGGCTATGGGTCACGACCAGGGTGTCCCGGGATTTGCTGGGCCAGTTTTTTAGGTCCCCCCCCCCATTAGTACCTCAGTGGGCAAATGATGGTGCACCCCTACGTCCTTGGGGCCCTCCTTGGCCCCCCATTTCAGGTGTACCCTTGCCACGGGTACCTTGAACGGGGTCCCGCCCACCCGTTAGGGTTAGGTAGGTGTTGGGTACCACCCGATCTGGGGCCACCACCTCGGGCCAGGCCAGCGTCACCTCCGCGCCCGTATCCCAGTATCCAGTGACCCTCCTCCCATCTATTTTTAGGGGAACAAGGCACTCTCTTCAGAGGGACAGCCCCGCACCCACCCTATAAACCGAGAACCCTGAGTCCGGAGCATCCAGCCCCCCCAAGGAGCTGGTCTGGGGCCCTCCTCCCTCCAGAGCAGTTGATAAGCTGCCAGCCCCCCTTTTTTGGGCTGTTGGCCCCTTGTCCGGTTGGGTTCCCACCTAGTTAACCCGGTGTGGGTTTGGTCTGCTTAGTTTGTCTTTGATTTTGGGGCACTGGGATCGTATGTGGGCCCTCTGGCCGCAGTGATAGCAGCTCATGTCCCGTTGGTCCCCTCGAGCAGGTCGGTTGGTCCTGATGTTGGAGGTTCCCCTCGGGACGGGGTTCTCCCTATTTCCCCTTTGGGAGGTCCCATGGTGACTTTTTTGCTGCCTTATGGTGGGCCTGCTCCTTTGGGGTTCCTTCCTGCCACCCCTTGACCGACTGTTTACAAACTTGTTGGCCAGCCGCCCTGCATGCTGCGGGCTCTCTGGATTTTTGTTCATCAACCATAGCTTTAGGTCTGATGGGCACTGTTCATACAGTTGTTTTAGTATGAATAGTTCGAGCAGGCCCTCCATAGTTTGGGCCCCAGCGGTCCACTTGCGGGCATATTCATGTGTTCGGTTGACCAGTTGTAGGTACGTGACCTCAGGGGTTTTACGCTGACCCCGGAACCTTTGACGGTACATCTTGGGAGTCAGCCCAAGCTCGTGGAGCAGGGCCTTTTTGAACAGTTTATAGTCCCCTGTCTTTGCCTCTTTTATTTGGCTGTACACGTTCAGGCCTGCAGGGTCCAGTAAGGGGGTGAGAAACTGGAGCCTGTCTGCAGGGTTAACCTTGTGCAACTTGCAGGCATTTTTAAAGGCCGCCAGGAAGCTGTCTATGTCTTCCCCCTCCTTACGCCGGGCCAGGAAGTTACGATCAAACTTCCCTGCAGTTTTGGGTTTCCCCTCACTTATCGCAGCCGGGGCCTCACTGCTTCTTAGCCTGGCCAGCTTCAGCTCATGCTGATGTTGGGTTTTTTTATGCTGACGTTTTTTTTTATGCTGGCGTTGTTTTTTCTTCTTCTGCACCTTATGCTGACGTGTTTTTTTTCTCTAGCTTATGCTGACGTTTTTTCCGTTCTTTTCGCTCCTTCTTCAGTTTCTGCTGCCTTAACTCGAGCTTTTTCAGTCGTATCTTCCTCTCCCAATCCAGCCGCCTCCACTGCTGGGATGGGGAGCTTCGTCGGGAGGATCCCGTGCTGGCCGCCGGGGTCAAGGTGCCCTTGGTATTTGCTGGGCTTTTTCCAACCTCTCCCCTGGGCAGAGGCAAGAGGGGTCTTGGGATGTTCTTAGCAGCAGTCTGACCCCTCCCAGCCAGGTCAGGCACTGGGGCCCACGCTGCGTCTGCCGGGCCGCTTCCCCCAGGGACAGGGATCGGGTCATTCAAGCGATCCTTCTCCTCCAGCTGCGCAATCAGCTGGTCTTTGGTGGACTTCCCAATGTGCAGCCCCCTCTGCCTGCACAGCTTCACCAGGTCGTTTTTACGGCGCTTAGCATACATCTTCCTGCTAGCCACTCGCAGGCCTGTGCAGTCTTGGCCCCCCACGGCTTCCAGGAGGGACCCCTAGTGTGCCAGCCCTTCTCACTGGTCACACCCCTCCGGGTTAAGCATAGCTCCTCCGCCCCCCGAAACCGCTTCTCTCTGCCTCTTTAGCAACCTGCTCCCCATCAATCCCCCTTCGTTTTACTGCTCTTTAGTCACTTACTGCAGGAAGTGCCGTTCATGGGGTGCAGTAGATCCCACCTCTGCCACCAGTTGTTAGGGAGTGTGAGGGAGTTAGGTCCTGCACCCCCCTTTGCGGGATTTAATGTGACTTTTAGCCAGCCAGTAGAACAGAAGGTTTATTAGGGTTGCCAGGAAACCGTTCAAACAGAGCTTGTAAGTATGACCAGGACCCCTCAGCTGGGCCCTTCTAGGGGGCAGGGAGCTTAGACCCCAGCCCTGGGGCTCCCTGCGTTTTACCACCCAGCTCCAAACTCAAAACCAACAGCCAAACCTCCAGCAGGCTCTTCCCCTCCCCCGGGGCCCCTTCTCTCGCCTTTGTCCATTCTTCCAGCCAAAGGTGTCACCTTCCAACCCCACTCCTGGCTCATGTTACAGCCCCAGGTAAAGTCTTGCACTCCCAGTGTAGCCTTTTCCAATGCAGCCTGTCCCAGGGAACCTCCCACGCAAGCCTCAAATCCATCTCGCTCCCTACTCCGTCACACCTGCCCAAAAACCTGAGTGTTTAAAACTGTGCAAAGGGACCAAGAGCAATTGACCCTCTCCCCTGGGGCTGCGCGGGAGCCGGTGAATGGGGCGGGGGTGGGGGACAGGCATGGGAAGGGTGTGGGCTGGTCTGCTCTCAGCAGGTTAATTAAGTATCAAGGGGATCAAATTTAGGCTTGATTCTTATTTACACGCAGGCCCCTTTGCACCACTCTGGCAGTGCACAGAGGCTTGGAGTGAATGCAAGTGTCAATTGTATTTTCGACAAATATTTTTGCCAGTAGGAACATTTGCTGCAGGAAATATTCTGTTTCAAAACAATAGTTGGATTTTCTGAGTGGGGAAATGGAACATTGAAATGACAAGTTCAGTTTCAAACTGACTCTTCAAAATGAAACTTTCTTTTTTCATTTTCACCTAAAATGTCGTTTTGTTTTGGTTTTCCATTTCAGGTCCATATTTTGGGGTCCCCCCCTTTCTGCTCCAATATGATGCTCCAACGTGCAACATGCTGGGATATCTCAGCAATATAAACCTGACTAGTTTAGCACTTTCTAAAATACAGTTTGGAAGCTGTTAGTTCAATAGAGCTAGCTAGCTTGATCTACAGTGGTTCCCAAACTGGGGTTCGTGAACCCTTGGGGGTTCACGAAATGTTACAGGGGGTTCTCAGGAAAAAATCCCTAATGGTGAACAGAGCTGTCCCTAGGGACCCCGGGCAGCATGGGGCCAGCAGCCCAGAGCCCCTGGACTTCCAAGAGATAAGCAGATCAAAGCAATCATATCTATTACACTGAGGAGATTTAAACTTCAAGTTTCCTTATAAGAAATGGAAAGGGAGGTGGATATTTTTTGCTGTTTTAAAAATTGAATAGGCAGCTAGTATTGTTTTTAAAATTATTATGAAGAACAAGTTTAAGCTTTGTTGTAACGTGTGTTGTTTGCCTGGACTGCTCAAGACCTGAATGCTTGTGTAGGAGGAACTCTTTGAGTGGGCTTCTTAAGTACCTGCATGCTGTTTCACATCTGATACTCCTTGATGAAACATAGGAGCCTTGTCTTATAACATGCTTATTCCAAGTGATACAAGCTACAAAAGAGAGATCTTGGAAGAGTGTTGCCGTTTTCATAATGTAATAAAAATATTGTAATGATAAATAATAATTAATAATAGTGTGTAATTGTGTATTTCCAAGATCACTGCTTTTTTAATTTATACTTGGGTAAAGGAGAAAATCCCTGGAAATATTCATTTTTAGGAGGGGGTTCACGAAACTTGACATTTTAGTGAAAGCGGTTCACAGGTTGTTAAAGTTTGGGAACCACTGAGAATCTAACATAATATCTATCAATGCTAGTCTAGACAAGGGGTGAGAAAAGTGCCACCCCTCTATCCTGCAAATGTTTACCCATGTGCTTCATTTTAAGACAGGAGAACTCCTTTTGGTTACATTGGCAAGAGCATAGCTGAGAATTTCAAGCTCTGTTGGTGAAGCTGGCAAAGCTTGTAACCTGTGCAAACCAAATACTTGAATTATATTTCTAGTGATTCCCCAAAAGATCACGTCACACTCACCTGGGCAAAGAATCCAAAGAAAAACAGAGAAAATCCTCATGGTTCTGGTTCCCTCAGTGGGTGAATCTCTCCTCCGGAAAATCTGGCTTCTCCAGGAGATCGCAGGGACCCTCTTTCTTTTGTGAGAGTTGAAAATGTAACCCTAAGACTCACTGACCAGGTCTATGGCGTCAAGTTTCCAGACCTGAGAGCTGCCCCACTTCCCTTTGAAAAGGCTGCTGGTTGACCTCAGAAAAAAGTTGCTCAACCTACATTCTCCGGTGATTGGTGTTTGCTTCTTTTTTTAAAAGGAGAAGCATGATTAAAGGAAATGTCCCTATCACTGAGAGAAGACCTGGGTCACAGTTCCCATAATCTGAAGGTTTCTGAAAAGTTTTACTGATTGCCATGCTAAGACTTTGTCTACACTGCGGTTTATCGGCTGACATAGCTACTGCGATTAGAGCTGAACTGGTGCCAATCAGGACTGCCAACTTCAAGCATTCAAAAATCAGATGATTAAAGAGTTTAAGCTTGTGGCTCTCATATCCAGATACCAACACGACTTCAACAAAGCAGCAAAAACCACTAAGTGTCAATATCACATGTCAAGATATACAAAATAAATATCCTAAAACCAGAAAGGATTTGTTGATTTAACTATTCATTCACTAGTCCATTTGTAACAAGCCCAATTCAGAAGTGTATATCACTGAATTTTGACTCTAACAAGTTCTCAAGCCGCATTTTTCTTGCTTTTCCTATCTGTAAATAATTTGATTGTTACTGATGGAAATATTTGTGGATTTGTGTGTGTACAGTGAAATCAACAGCTAATTTCTAAGTTATCCGTAAAAAAACCTAGAGTTTTTAGGTGCCTAAGTATCCCCTGGAACCATGGTTAAAATTGCTTCCTCCATCCACACCAAAATCTGATCTGGCACTCCTGAATCAGGAGTGACCAGAGGGCTGCAGCAGGGCCAGGGGCTCAGGCAAGATGCAGCCCCCATCTGACAGCACGGTCCTGCCTTGAGCTGCAGGCCAAGCACCAGGCGTAAGGGACAAGGGCAGCTGTGGCAGAAGCTAAGGGAGCTGCCAGTGGTTCTGCAGAGCAGCTCTGATTGGGGAGGAAGAACCCCACGGACGGGTGAGTGACCCACTCAACTTTTTTACCTACTGTGTTTCACTTCACAATCTGATGCCATTCAAAAATCATGTCTTCCTTCTGTGCATCGTATCTTAGGGTAAATATTTAATCTAAAATAATCCGTTCCCCATGTAGCTCTTAAAGGAAGTGCTTTGCCAAGGACTGATAATGGCAGTTCCCTTTGCAAGGGGCAGAGACAATAGCAGGCCCTGCACTCAGGGGAGCAAAGGACTGAGCAGCTTCCTTCATGTGCCCCAAGGATGAGCGTTGTTCCTTAATCTCTTGAGACTCCAATTCCACAGCTATGGAGAGTGGAAATTCCTCGTAGATGATGCAGAGTCCATCCTATTTTACTGGAATGCTGGAAGGAGTGAACTTCTGCTTTAGATCACTGACCTCCTTTAAAAAAATATTACAAATACAAAAACAAAACGAGTAAAATAAGTCTTTATCCAGTTTGTGAATTCTGCAATAACAGACCAGCAAGAAGGAAAACCTATCTATAAATGATCCTGTCTCATGGCATATTATTAAACCAGCTGGTTAGAGCAGATAAGAGAGAATTTCTGTCCAGAAAGATCTGATGTTCTATACAGCATATTGAAGTTGAAATTGTTTTTGCCCAAATCATGTGTTGTGACATAGTGTGGGAAAGTGGGGGGGGGGGGTTGTTTTGTTTTTTGTATTTCAGGAAACTTGGAAGGAAACAATGTCACCAGTACCTAAAAAGAAGATGTCAAATGCACAGAACAGGAAACAAGAAGCTGAGAGAATGACTGCAATGAAGAAAGATGCAGACACAATGAAAAAATACTTGAAATATGTTAACAACAACCTGTCCAGTAGTAGCGAGACGGTCACAGCAGAGACATCAGAGGAGAAGTGCATACATCATCCACAATTCAACATTCGAGAATTAGTGCAAGAGAAACAAAGAGATGCAAACAAAACTGAAATTCTTTATCTAGACCAGAATAATACTGATGGAACTAGTGACTGAGGTGAAACAATTCCCACTATAAGCATTGGTAATGACATTTAAGCAAAGAGCTTGGCTTATCTCAAAAGTCTGCTTCTGATGGACTGTAGCGCTCCTCAAGAAGTTCTACTATTTATTTACAACGATCAACTTCATTCAACTTCCCAAACAGTTGGATAACGCTCAGGATCATAAAAATCATAGAATCATAGAACTGGAAGGGACTTCGAGAGGTCATATAGTCCTGTCCCCTGCACTCAAGGCAGAACTAAGTATTATCTAGACCATCCCTGACAGGTGTTTGTCCAACGTGCTCTTAAAAATCCCCAGTGATGGAGATTCCACCACCTCATAGGCAATTTATTCCAATGCTTAACCACTCTGACAGTTAGGAAGCTTTTCCTAATGTCCAACCTAAACCGCCCTTGCTGCAATTTAAGCCCATTGCTTCTTGTCCTATCCTCAGAGGTTAAGAAGAACAATTTTTCTCCCTCCTCCTTATAACTACCTTTTATGTACTTGAAAACTGTTATCATGTCCCCCGTCAGTCTTCTCTTCTCCAGACTAAACAAACTCCATTTTTTCAATCTTCCCTCATAGGTCATGTTTTCTAGACCTTTAATCATTTTTGTTGCTCTTCTCTGGATTTTCTCCAATTTGTCCACATCATTCCTGAAATGTGGCTCCCATTACTAGATATGATACTCCAGGTGAGGCCTAATAAGCAGGGAGTAGAGCGGAAGAATTACTTCTCGTGTCTTGCTTACAATAACTCCTGCTAATACATCCCAGAATGATGTTTGGTTTTTTTGCAACAGCGTTACACTGTTGACTCATATTTAGCTTGCGATCCACCATGACCCCCACTATGATCCTGTTAACCATGCCCGTATCAGTAGCGAGCAGTGAGCGGAGCTTCTTGAAGCTGAAGTTCATAAAAACATATTTGCGATCGACCATGGGTCTATCTTCACTGCCAAACCTGTCTGTTGAGAATGCTGTGCCTGAACATATAGACCCGTCCCAAGCAGTATCAGAGTTTGCAGCAGCGAAGGCATGCAGGGTTTTGCCTTCTGAATCTTAAAGAACAAATTTTTTCATTTGTTGTTATTCATTAGTTTAGTGTTTAATTTAATATTTAGTTTATTTGTCACTTGGCTATAGTGCTATTTTTACAACTTACATAGCTTATTATTTGAATAAAATGGAATGCAATTGAATCCCATTTTGGGTCATTTCCTTTTGTATTTTATTAATAAATTATAAAAACTTTTCCGATTGCAGCTTTATTTCTGAAATGTTCACCAACAGTACCACCTACTCCAACTCAAAGGGCACCAAAATACAAGTTTGCCCAGGGCGCCATTTTCCTGACGTCCGGCCCTGCTGCGGCTGGCCTGTGCTAGCCGACTAGGGCTAAGGTGCTCGGGCTACGGGCTGCGTAATTGTGGTATAGACATGCGGGCTCAAGCTGCAGCCTGAGCTCTGGGACCCTCCCACTTTGCAGGGTCCTAGAACCCTGGCTCTGGCTCCAGCCCAAGCCCGGACGCCTACACTGCAGTTCAACAGACCTTCACCTGAGCCATGCGAGCCCACGTCAGCTGGCACAGGCCAGTCACAGGATTTTAATGCAGTGTAGACCAGTGGTTCTCAACCTGCAGGCCCACAGGCTGCTTGTGGCCCAATCAGCACACAGCTGTGGCCCATGTGACATCCGTTGGGCCACACATGTACTGTCTATATTGTGTGGATGCAGCCCACATAACACACAGAGAGCTGCATATGCAGCCCACAGTGGTAAATAGGTTGAGAGCCACTAGTGTAGACGTACCCACTGAGGCTTCAGCTACATGTGTCTATATAACTTGTTATTTCTATATGGCAGCACTGATATTGTCCTTCCTGCCACCCCCCACGCATTCAAATATCACGTGTAGGTCCTCAGCACCCATGAGATTGGCTTTAAAATCTCAAGAGTTTTTGTTTATTTAAAGATGCCTGTAGTGGGGTGGATACCCGCTCCTGCCCTGAGGGGCTTAGAACAGCCCAGGAGAGGGCTGCGGCTGGGGGGACAAGACACCTGGGGAAGGCAGCAACAGCTGCGGCCATGCCCCAATCAGGGCCCAGCTGGCCTTATAAGTAAGTGGGAGCAAGGAGCTGAGACACTCTCTCTCTAGCTTCTGAGAGGGAGGGACCTAGCTGCAGGGAGCTAAGGAGTCTCTCTCCAGGCTGGGGGAGAGAACAGGGCATGGCTGCCTGCAGAAAGGGTACTGGGAGTGAAGCAGGCCTGGGGAAAGCCAGAGGAGCAGGGAAGCTCCAGGCTGGCAACTCCCCAGGCTGCAGGGCCTGGTCTAAGGCCCATAGAGGTACTGGGAGGCAGAGGAAGGCAGCAGGTCCAAACCCCCTTGCCTATGATGAGTGGCGTTTACACTGCAGTCTCCCCAGTGAACAGGGTCTTGATGGTGACTGGCAGTAGCCTATAGGCTGAGGCAAGGTGGGGCTAAACAAGACATGGGGGTTCCCCTGGGAGTGGAGACCCAGACTGAGTGGATACTAACAGAGGGCAGCACCTCAGACAAAAGGGCACCAGGGTCTGGGAGGGACACAGGGCCAAGCGAAAGCAGGACACCAGCCTGCAGAGGGCACTCCGGAGGCTGGTGAGCTGATTCCCCAAAGAGACCAGCAGGAGGTGCCGAAGGGGTGAGTTGTTGCACCCATTACAATGCCTTTTTGGGTTCTTTTTTTATCTTCCATTTTTTGAAACCTGAGGGTGCACTTGGGTCACCTTTTCAAATTTTTCTCTGCTGCGGGGTGGGCTGGAAACCTGTTTCTTTCTCTAAGGAAAGCTGAGATTCTCCCATCATCCCAAGAATCCAGGAGCTGGGGCTTTAAACAAAGCAGAAATGTTGTGAGACTTGCACTAAAACCATAAGAGTTGGTAACATTGGGGCAGCCGAGTGGATTTGGTGGGAGCTGGGCAGGTGAGGGGGTCAGCATGGATGTGGTGGGGGCAGAGTTTAAAGATGAGTGGAGCTCCTGTGGGCAAAATAAGGAGAAGGAGCAGATTTCCCAATCCCCCCGCCCCCAGCATCATGACTCAACGTGGGGTTATTGGAGGTGTGAGGGGGGGTGGTGGTACTATGACCCCCAGTGGTGCACATGGTGAAGATGAGACTAGGAAGGAAAGGCTGGAGGACATAAGGGGACAATATGGAAACTGCAAGGGAGAAGAAGAGGGAAAGTCTCCAAGTATGAAGACTGGAATATACCATGCTCCTCACTCACCCCCCATTTACTGTGTCTGTTCTCTAGAGGTGTGTTTGAGAGAGAGAGGATGAAAGTAACTCTGAGTCCAATTGACAAGTGAAATAGCTCAGATAAAGTCACAGGTCTGAAGGAAAACCATGAACTTCTCAGCTGGAAGGAGCAGAAATCACCCCACCAAAGGGCAGCTGTGTTGTCTCCACAAATGCCCCTTTCTCACCACTAAGGGCATACCACACATCCAATGTACATAATCATGAATCAGCTTATAGACACACATACACTTAATACTACTGGTTAATAGATCAGATCACACACTCTGATTGGTCCACTTATTGTTGTAGCCAATCCCTGTTTAGATCATGAGCTATTCACATGCTGCAAGAAATCACATGTTGCTTACTATCCTACTATCTCTTTTCTACTAGCTACATCTTTTACATATTTACAAGGCTACTGTCAATTCATGCTTTGTTCATTGGGTCATGTTCTTGCTCAGAACAGACTGACATGGACTACAATTCAATGTGTGACAATTTTGTCACTGTCATGTTCCAGTAATTTAATGTACAATATATTATGTATTTACTTATCTAAAACATAAAAAAATCTATCCAGGGCTCCAGGTGCATTTAGCATAAACTAAAAAAAACAAGTACAGACAAAAATAATCACAGCAGCTTCCCCAAATCTAGGAAGGGGTTAAAAAGAATATTCGACAATAATGTGTGTGCTTGCAGTTACATCATTTACCCCATAGGTGTCTGTGTGAACTGTACATTGTCCCAGAGAGGGTGTGGGGCTGGGTAGGCAAGCTGGGACTCAAGCTGTGTGGAAGTCTGTCTCCCTGTGCAGTTCTCTGTTTTCGTTCATAAATGTCTTTGCTTTAGGAAAAAATGTGATTCCATTAGCGTGATCCTGAGCCTGGATGCACAAATCCCACTTCGTAGTGCTCCCCAGAAGCCTGGGAAATGAGATGCCTTTGCAGTGCCAGCAGGTCTGGGACAATCCGGATCAAGGGAGAGAGGGAATTCCACGTGCAGAATCCCTGATGGAGAGCACCTGGTGGCAGCTCCCGCATTTCACCTCTGGGTCCTTGTGACTACATAGAGCCCCGCTGCCTTAGGGGCAGCCTCTGTCACTGCTGGCTCTGACCCTCAGTTTGGCTTTGGGAATTCAGTGGAGTTACACTTGCTTACACCAGCCATGAATTTGGTCCTGGGCTCTCCAATCCCCTGATAAAAACCTAGATACCCTGGCCTGGGAAACAGACAGACAGACACCTCCTGCAGACTTCATCCTCTGAGAACGGGAGGGAAATAGCTTCACTTGACAGGAGAAGAAAATCAGGCCCATGGTGTGGGATACTTTGCACAAAGCTGGAAAAGAATCCTCCTCCTGCTGGTTTCGATCCGTTTCAAAGAGCTAGCAAAGAGGCAGTTCATGAGCTGCAACCAAAACAACGACAACCAGTGACTGGAGGAGAAACACTTCATGCTGGTAGCTTTTTTGTTCATAGTCATCGTGGAGTGAGTCTCGTTCTATGAATTCCTGATCAGGGTTGTAGAGCAGCGAGGATGTCTCTCTAGTCACACACAGACTCATCACAATCCTATGTTAAGGGTTAGGTGGTCAAATCATGGCCCCGCTAGTACACCAGAGAGGCATAAGGGGGTGTAACGTAGGTATCCATGTAGGAGAGGAAGCAGCTGCAGCAGAGCACAGGACAGGTAGAAGCTAAAGGTTGGGGAATGGGTGGATCATTGGCTCCACCTCCAAAGTGTAGCTGAACGGATTCACCACTTGAAGTACTCCACATCTGTTATAGATCTGGCGGTTTGCTCCAGCCCTGAAGCAGGGGGGGGAGAACAGAAGGGACATGGTGACTTGGGCAGTAATGATCTGCCTCCCAGGGTGCTTCAGGGCCAATGCAACTACTCACTGCCCCTTACTCTGCTCACAGGAAAGCTAGAATTGAGCTCTTGGTGTTCAAGAGAAGACTGAGAACATTTCCCTGGAGCCTGTCACCCCGTAGTGGGAATGTTAGATGCTCTCACCTTGTCTGGCACCATCTCCCCGTGGCTCTTCCTGTAGCGTACGCTCATCCAGATCACAGCACCAACTATGCACAGGACGAGGAGAACCTTCAATAAGATCAGGAGCAGGAAACAGATGATGGGTTGGAATCTATGCAGTGGAAATATAATAGAAACTCTAAAATTCGGTAAATTTGACCAGACTCCTCCCAACTTCCCAAGAAAACATTCCAGGGCTGCTCTCAGGCTGAAAACGTGCAGAGTTTCATTGTAGAAGATGCAACACAGAGAGCCTCAGCACCCTGCCCTTAAAGAGAAACACAGCATCTACTTGGGGATTCATTCATCCTGTTATACTGTCTGATGTGTCTGGACCCAGACAGTCCCTGTCCAGTGCTACTCTGCATCTAGAATTACCAGTTTCCTACATTTGAATCCAGCCTCACTGGACCTCCAGATTCTTGCTGATAAAAGCAACATTCGTTTTTCTGTGGGACTTTATCACCAATGATGCCACTATTCTTTGTGCCTCTAGAGATGGATCTTGGTAGGGCATTCGGAAAAGTGACCAGAGCGACATGCGACAGGAGTAATGGCACTCACCGTGCAGGAGTGATGTGTGCAGGAGGGGAGAAACTGGATTCATCCTTTGTTGGAGGAGGCGAATCTGGCTGCTTTGTTGCTTGAGGTGTCCTTGCAGTTGGGAGTGGGGAAGGAACAACTGTAGAGAAAAACAGAGATCCAGTCTACTCTACAAATCAACCCAGCCTGAAATGTTTGGCATAAGTCTGATCATTCATGAATCTGTTGCTGTGCCAGAACCTTCACACTTACTCCTGGCCCACATCACAGTCCAAGGTTTAGTTTGCTGCCAGCTGTAACATTTTGTAGGCTGGATTGCTCCTGAGGACTCAGCACGTCATCTTCCCTCTAATTCTGGCTAACTCGTGTGGCTAACTTTGCCAAATCATGAATGTACATACTCGTTATGTCAGCGTTAAATGAGGCAGGTATCTGCAGACTCCATGGTTAGCTGGGCCAGCCTCACTCTCTCCATTAACTTAACAGTCTAGTGATACATCCCCCCTCAGGTATTTAAACAAAAGAACACACGACTCTGTCTTCATCTAATCACGTGAGAAAAAATAAACTGAAATAAATTGAAAATGTTCAGAATAAAACTTCCCTTTCAGAGACCAGTTAGAATCACCCCCGCTCCCCTGCCTGGGGTTGCCCTCCGCCCTGGCTCCGGCTCATGCAGCGACCGGGGAGCGAGCGGCCGGGCCTGGGGGGCTCAGTAGCGGGGTGATTAGCCGCTGTCCGGCGCGGGCGCTGGGCAGGGGCCGGGCGGCGCTGAGCAAAGGGCGCTGCGGGGAGCCGCGGGGGGGCTCGTGGCCGGTGCGCAGCCGGGGGCAGCTCCGGGCCGGGCCCTGAGCAGAGCGGGCGGCGGCGTTTGGCTCCGCCCGGGTTACAGCGGATCTGCCGGTCTAGACACCCGCCCCCCTTCCACCGCCCCGAGCCCGGCAGCCCCGACACTGCCGGGGGCCGCGCCGGGATTTACCTGGGGAGACGGTGAGTTCCACAGGGTAGGAAAGATCATGCGCATGCGCCCACCTCCACCTCCACCTCCCTACCCCGCAGAGGTGCGTGCCGGCGTCTGCCGGTGTCAGGTTCCCCACGGTCACGGTGAACTCGCGCTGGGGGTGATTGTCTCGGATGGAGACTCTGCCCCGCGTCACCTCCGCCTCCGACCCATCGGTCTCAACGACGTGAAGCCGGTTGGAACAGCGCCAACCTCCTCCTGCCCGGCACCAGAACTTCGGATAGTCCTCATAGCGGCTCTGGTACCGGCACCGCACAGCCACCGACCCGCCCGGGGGGCCGCGCACTGCCCCGGGGCCCGTCACCGCCCAGCAGCCTGCGAGAGAGAGAGACAGGGAGATCCGGAGCACCCTTCTGCCTGCCACCAGCAATGACATGGACCCTCGTGCCCGGGGGTGGGGGGGGCGGTGTTGTGGGTGATGCTCCAGCATTTTGGGGCGCGGATAAGGGGTCAGAGTCTGCAGCTTCCAAGTTTACCTGTCCAAAAACCTGACTTTTTAAATCTGTGCAAAGGGAACAAGAGCAATTGCCCCTCTCCCCTGGGGCTGCGAGGGAGCCGGTGAATGGGGCGTGGGGGAGGCAGGAATGGGCAGGGTGTGGGCTGGTCTGCTCTCAGCAGGCTAATAAATAAGTATTAAAGGGGGGACCCTCAAAATGAGGCTTGATTCTTATTTACACTCAGGCCCCTTTGCACCACTCTGGCAGTGCACAGAGGCTTAGACTGAATGCAAGCGTCAATTGTATTTTTGACTAATATATTTGCCAGTAGGAACATCTGATGCAGGAAAAAATCTGTTGCAAAACAAATTTGCTTTTGTGAGTGGGGAAATGGAACATTGAAATAACAAATTCAATTTCAAAGTGACTCTTCAAAATGAAACTTTCTTTTTTCACCTAAAATGTCACTTTTTTTTTTGGTTTTCCATTTCAGGTCCATATTTTGGGGGTTCTCTTCTTCCCCCCCCCTTCTCCATTCTGATGCTCCAACGTGCGACATGCTGGTGTTACCGAAATATCGGGTCCACCTAGCTTAGAGCTAATATCAGCCAGACAGGGATAAGGAAAGAAGAAAAATTGCTTTATTCTGCCAGAGTAAAGGAGAGATTTGCTATATGCAAATACTCTAACTTACACAGGTCTTTTATACACACTTAGACAAAGCCCTGGTCGTGTTAACATTTGATTGGTGGTTGCCAGACCCCAGACGTCTGCTATCTGGTCAGTGAAAACCAGTTTGAAACCAGGTCCCTCTGCCTCAAGGCAGAGGAAAGAAGACAGTTCAGAAGTTCAGGGTACTGTGTACGCGAGGCATTTACTTCCCCCAGTGGCCGCTGGTTGCCATAAGGGCTGCTAGTGGTTAAAAGGGAGGCATTGTACCGTATGACTTTCACACTGGGATATCAGCAATATAAACCTGACTAGTTTAGCCCTTTCTAAAATACAGTTTGGAAGGTGTTAGTTCAATAGAGCGAGCTAGCTTGATCTAACATCATATCTATCAATGCTAGTCTAGACAAGGGGTCAGAAAAGTGCCACCCCTCTGTCCTGCAAATATTTACCCATGTGCTTCATTTTAAGTACAGGAGAACTCCTTTTGGTTTCATTGGCACTCCTGCTTAGAGTACATCAGTGAGATTAATCATGTTCTTAAAATTAAGCCTGTGTAAGTGTTTCTAGGATTAGGCCCTACATTGGTATTGGTTGGTTCAGTTTTGTTACAGTTATTATTTATTTATTTAATTTTAAAAAGCAGCCTTTGAACGTTGCATTAAAGACACTTTGATGATAAGGGCCATATTAGCAACTAGTTAGACAAAACAGCCTAGAAACTAATGGTACCAAATACTTGATGGTGTCCCTTATATCAAGGTTTCAGTAGGGCTTACCTTATCCCATCCTATTTTCACATGCTCATCACCAGAGCTGGTCAAGTACTTTGTTGTGAATATATTTGTTACAAATTCTGGCTATTTTTTCATCAAATAGTTATTAGTGAGTAAGGTTTTCCTTTATTTAACTTTCTGCTGATGATGTTCTGAATAATTCTCCTCTTCCTCCTGGCTTTGTCTGAGACCAGAGATGATGTTTTTGTGCAAAATCTCATGAGCAATTTTTAGTTTAGTCATTTTAAAAATACATTTTCCCCCATTTTAAAAAGTATTTTGGGGCTATTTGAGGGCTTGTATCTCATTCAGAAAGAGTACATTGAACATTTGAAACTTTCAGGAGGTGTAAACCTAACTGTCTGACACTCTATAGCAGGGGTGGGCAAACTACGGCCCATGGGCCAGATCTGGCCCATCAGGACAAGAATGGGGTCTCGATTCACCATTGCCCTGCACCTCCTGTAGTCATTTACATCAGTGCAAAGTGAGTATAAAATGCTGCCATTCTGAGATTGTCATGTTTGACAGCCACTTTGCATTGATGTAAATGGCTACACAAAGTGTAAGATATGGTGAGTCCAGTCTTCCATTCCATGCACCTGTGGTGGGAACTTTTGGAGTAAAAGCTGCAATACTTAACTGTTCCAGTTGGTTAATATCTTCAATATTTCCAACCCTCAGGACTAGTCTACAGTGGCGCAGCAGTGCCACCGTAGCAATTTATGTGTAGGCATACCCAAGTGTAATCAAAACTCATGAGTCATCCCTCCCCCCCCTAAAATCAAGAGATTGGTTTAAAAGTCATGAGATTTTTTTTTAAAAGTAATTAATTTGTGTTTCTTTTTCTTTGCCTTTTGGATTGTGAGTCTTTAGGTTGCACTTGGATCATGTTTTTAAGCTTTTTCTCCACAACTATGACAGCTAGGAACATCTTTTAAATGAAAGTTGAAACTCTCCCCAAATCACAGGTATCTAGGAGCTGGATAACAACACTGCAATCACCTAATGTAGACAGGGTGCACGAGTACAAACCGTGTCTACATTAGGGGTTTGCTCCCTTGGGCTCACTCCTGGTGGCCCTCACCCTGGCGCTACAGTTTGATCTTAGCTCCATATTGTGTTACAGGCCTGTTCCCCAAACCAGAGGCCTTGTCTCATCAGTGACTGATCAATCTTTCCCAGCTCTCATCTCTTTAGGAACCTTTTCTGGTTATAGGCCTTTTCAATAACAATTCCATTCTGTCTCTCTGTGTGTGTGTGTGTGTGTGTGTGTGTGTGTGTGTGTGTGTGTGTGTGTGTGTGTGTGTGTGTGTGTGTGTTACACACTACACAGATAAATGATCACACACCAATAACTTTAGCCACTGGTGCTGAATGTCCCCAATAACCTGGCAGGGAGAAGCAGTGCACTATTACCTACACACTGATTCAGCTAGTTCCTGCTATAATGTGATGCCCCAAAATGCACCAGGCTGGGATGTCACACCTACTGTGGCACTCATCTTGAGCGGGATGTTGTCCCATAGAAAGTCTGCAAAGTTTCCAAACTGCTATTTGGTGCACTTTTGCAAACATCCTTTGAAAGATGCTCAGACTCTACAGTGCTGAAAGCCATTTTCTATAGATACAAAAAAGCACACCCTATAGAATTAGATATAACTAACATATGGTGCCCCATATGGTCAAGATTACAACATGACTTTTATTATAACTCCTTGTTTTCATATGCTCATGACTAGAGTTCATCTTATGGGAACAGTGGAATAACCAGACTGGATGAGACCCAACATCCAGTATTCTGTCTCCAACAGTGGCTAGAGCCAGGTGCTTTAGAGAAATGTGTAAGAACCCTGCAGTACGCAGATGTGGGACAATCTGCCCCCCACATAAGTATCTTCCTGATCTCTAATAGCTAGACGTTGGCTTAAGCCCAGAAGTATGTGGTTTCATTTCTCGTCCAAAATTTTGGTTGATGCTAATTATGATAACTGGATATTCTCAATATCCATGTAAATCTCCAATCCCTTTTAGAACCTGGCTACATTCTTAGCCTCAGTATTTGTTGCAAGTAATATTGGTTGCAAATGCTGGCAATGTTTTCATCAAATAATTGTAATGAATATTTTTTTCTGTTCTTTGAGCAGCTGTGCTGAGAACGTTCTGAAAAATTCTCCTTTTCAGCTGACATTTCCCTTGCTTTGTCTTCATAGAAAACTTTCTCTGCAGACACAGACAGATTCTGTGCTGAAATCTTTACTGTCCTGCCCACTTTGTAAGTTCCATCTCCTGTGTGAGTTAGAACCACAGCAAGAGCACAGCTGAGACTTTCAAGCTCTGTTGGTGAAGCTGGCAAAGCTTGTAACCTGTGCAAACCCAATACTTGCATTGTATTTCTAGTGATCCCCCAAAAGACCACGTCACACTCACCTGGGAAAAGAATCCAAAGCAAAACAGAGAAAATCCTCATGGTTCTGGTTCCCTCAGCGGGTGAATCTCTCCTCCGGAAAATCTGGGTTCTCCAGGAGCTCGCAGGGACCCTCTTCCTTTTATGAGAGTTGAAAATGAAACCCCAAGACTCACTGACCAGTTCTATGATGTCAAGTTTCCAGATCTGGCAGCTGCCCCCACATCCCTTTGAAAAGGCTGTTGTTTCACTGCAGAAAGAAGTTGCCCAACCTGCATTCTCCGGTAACTGGTGTTTGCTTCTTTTTTTAAAAAGGAGAAGCACGATTAAAGGAAATGTCCCTATCACTGGGAGAAAAGCTGGGCCACAGCTCCCATAATTGGAAGGTTTCTGAAAAGTTTTACTGATTGTCTACAGTGAGGTTTAGTGGCTGACATAGCTACAGCGATTAGAGCTGAACTGGTGCCAACCCAGGACTGCCAACTTCAAGCATTCAAAAATCACATGATTTTAAAAAAAAAAAACATTTGGGGATCTTTGTATTTGTCTTCTGGTTTAGGGCCTTTATGGGGCACTTCTGTGATGGTTTCAAACTTTTCTCCACAGCCACAAGGACTAGAAACATACTTTTCTTTTAAAGAAAAGCTGAGATTCTCTGGTAATCACATGGCTCTGGGAGCTGGGTCTTTAAAGACAAGCACCAAATATCATGACACTTGTGATAAAATCACAAGATTTGGCATCATACAAACTCCTAGCATAGATCTGGTGCACCAGTGAAAATCATGTCCACAGTAGGGGTTTTCTGCTCTCTTTAGTTTCTTCCTTGTGGTCTTTTCTCTGGACCTTTAGTATGATTTTCAGCACGTTCTGTGGCAGAGACCTGTTCCCAGCCCAGCCCAGAGTCCTTGTCTCATCAAAACTGAGTATTCTTTCCTCCTGGCTATTGGCGTATTCTAGAGGGCTTGGAAGCAGGACTTCCAAGAAAGTAACTTAACAGACTTACCAGTACACAGGGCGGCTGGGGTCCTGGGCAAGGTGGGGTGGGCAGCTCTGGGCCCCCAGAAGGGGTGGGGCCTCAGGAAGAAGGGGTGGGGCTGGGGCCAGACTCCCCCAGCCAGCCCTTCAGCGTTGCCCAGTCCACGCTGCCCAGGGCTCAGGCCGCAATTTAAAGGGCCCGGGGCTCTAGCTGCTGCCGGGACCCACAGACCCTTTTAAATTGCTGGTCCCTGGGGCAGCTGCCCCTTCTGCACCCCCACATCAGCGGCCCTGCCAGTACGGTCAGCTGTGTACTGGCTTTCTGACCGGTATGCCATACCAGACCGTACTGCCTTCCTTTCACCTCTGCCTGGAAGACTGTACCTGTCCTAGGACCCTTTGGCTGATGAGAGCACATTGACTCTGCTCCCCTGAGCCTCTGCTTAGACCACGCCTCTCCCCAGCAGCTGCTGGCTGATCCACTGTGGCCTTGGGACTGTTTACACCTCCCGCGCCATCCCCCCTTCAGTCACTGGGCTGATGGCCCCCATTACTAACTCTGCTCCTCCTCAGCAATTCCCATCCGCCTCCCCTAGCCCCACCATGTAGCTGTCTTGGTGTTGGGCTGCTCTCCTCTTCTCAGTCCTGCCCTAGGCCTCTTGAGGACCCCTCACACCAGCCCATCGAGGCCAGCTCCTCCTGGCTCCACCTCTACCTGCAGCCATCCCTCAGGTTCTGCTACTTGGTCCTGCCTCTGCAGCCACTGCCCCCCTGCTCTCTCTTCATGTTCCTGATCTCCAGTGCCCTTTGGCTGTCCCTTCCTGTTCCTGGTTAATACATATCACACTGTGCCCTCCTTGGCGCTCAGCCCTGCTCTCCCTTGTGTGATTTATGCCCCAGTCCTTGTTTTCCAGGCCACGCCAAGGGAACAGGGACTCAGTGCTGGTCCCCAGGTCACCTTAGAATCTGGAGGTGCAATAGTTGCTTAAAGTCACCTTTGCCACCCCACCCCTGGGCTGCACCTCTTGGAGGCAGAGCACGGAATTTCACCTGTCCTCGTCAGAGGTGGTGCTGGGAGGCTCGGGGATAAGTCCTCCCTGACAGGCACAGTCTGCCAGTGTCCAGAGAGGAGCTGACTCCAGCAGAGGCAGAGAATTCACCTCAACCCTCCCATCAGCTCCCCAGGAGCCACCTTCACTTCCTGACTGTTCAAAAGGGAGGATTTTCTGCAGTTTGGTTGCAGGATTATCCTTCTTTACGTAAGTCAGTGCAAGGCTGGTTCTTGCTGCCTGCACACACGGGCAAAAGGAAATTTGAACATGGAAAGACCTATATAGAGGCTGGGGATGCAGTGAAGAGATGAAACTGGGGCTTTGGGGGGAGCTGTAGAGCTGGCAGAGGAAACTGAGCTAGTGCATGACTGGGATTGCTGCAGCTAGTTGATCTATGAGCCTGATGTGTTCCTGTGGATTGGACTTTTCTCCCCATGTCAGAGACTTTATTTCCTCACTTGGAAAAGTGCCTTCTGCCCTGTACTGCAATATGTTCAGATTATCTCTCTCATCTATCTACAGGCAATATACAAAGACTTCCAGCAGATGCAGGAAATGGCTGTTTAGTGAGACTTTTAAATATTCAGCTGGGCAGAGTTAAATTATCAAATGTATCGTGTATATAACTCCCCCCGGAAAAAAAAATCCTCAAAAAACAGTTTCCAAGAACTGGTGAGAGGTTGTGGTTTCCCAAATCCTTAACAATAATAAGTAAAGACTTTTCTGAGCCTTTAGGTGTTGCAACTAATGGTTTGTTTGCAGTACTAATGGGTGGACCCCCATTAGTAATAGGGTACGCAAGACAAATCAGGCTCCTGAAAGGGGTACAGTAGTCTGGAAAGGTTGAGAGCCCCTGTTTTAGAGGGAGATCAGTTCTGGTTTAAAGCCCTCACTCCAATGAGTAGGTTGTTCCAATAGTTGATTATCGTCACTGTTACAAATCTGTATCTTATTTACAAGTTCAATTTGTCTAGATTCAAATTCCAGCTACTGAATGTCATCAAGCCTTTGACCACTAAATTAAAGACCTCCCCAGCATCAGACATCTTCTCATTTTGTAGGTACTGAGGGCTGGTCTACACTACAGCGGGGCGGGAGGATCGATCTAAGTTACGCAAATTCAGCTACGTGAATAACGTAGCTGAAGTCGACATACTTAGATCTACTTACCACAGTGTCTTCACTGCAAAGTGTCGACGGGAGATGCTCTCCTGTCGGTTCCCCTTGTGCTTCTCGTTGAAGTAGAGTACCGGACTCGATGCTAGAGCAATCGGCAGTTGATTTACCGTGTCTATACTAGACATGATAAATCAACCCCCGCTGGATCGATCGCTGGCCGTTGATCCGGCCGGTAGTGTAGACAAGTCCTTAGACTGTGATCAGGTCACTTCTTGAACTTCTCTTCAATAAGGTCAATGAACTGAGCCCCTTAACTCTTGCAGCATGAAGCAGGTTTTCTAGACCCTGCAACATTATGTCTCTTTCTCGGAACTTTCTCCAACTTTTCAGCTTCCTTTTTAAAGTGTGGACACCAAAGCTGGACACCGTATTCTAGTAATGGCCTCACCAATGGCATATACAGAATTAATATCACTGCCCTGCTTCTCCTTAGTAGTCCCCTGTTCATACATCCAAGTATCACATCAGCCCTTTTGCCATAACATCGCTCTGGGAGCCCATGTTCAGCTGGTTATTCACCATGACTCCTAAGTCCTTTCCAGAGTCACTGCTTTCCATGATACAGTCTACCATGTTCTAAGCATGACCTATAGTCTTTGTGCCCAAGTGTATGACCTTTTATTTGGCTGCATTAAAATGCCTGATGTTTGAATTTGCCCAGTTTACCAAGCAATCCAGCTTGCTCTGTGTAGGTAATGTGTCCTCATCATTATTTAACTCTCTGCCAAGATTTGTGTAATCTGCAGACTTTAACCAGCAATAATATTTTGTTTCCTTCCAGATTGTTAATAAAGATATTGAATAGCATTGGGCCAAGAACCAATCCCTGCAGACCCCGCTAGAAACTCCTAAACTGATAATGAGTGTGAAACTACACCCTGTATTCTACATAGAGAGATTATTGTGATATGATTATGGCATAGCTGTGATGTACTTTATGCAAGATAGGTCATGTGAGATATCATTGAAAAGGTAATGATTTACTGAATATGAATATCCTATTTGTATGCATGTATCATTTTGGGATCTGAATTAGGAATATTGTCTATGCATCTATTACAAATGTGTTTACACCTTGGGAACGCCCACTAGACAGAATACAATTGGTCTAGATCGCTGGCTGGGAAGGGCCATTAGGAGGAACAATAGAGCTTAGAAGATGCTAATCTCCCACCAGGGAGTCTTCCTGAGGACACTACAAATGGCCTCCGAGTCATAGCTGCTGTGGTCCTACAGAGACATGTGACCAAGTCACCTGGTACTGGACTCCATCATAGAATATTAGTGTTTTTCCACAGAAAGGTGTGGGAACTAAAAGTTGGAAACAAAGGGTTCCCGCCATATGCAAAAGTTATTTAAGGCAGGGGAGTGACATCATCAGGGTTCTTCTACACTGACTCCCCGCCCAAGATTGCTGGAAACACCTGAGAAACAAGGAATGAACTGGGGGAGAAGGGCTGAACCCAGGCTAGACAGATTTCTAGCCTGTGAAAGTTATAACTGGGGTTTTAATCTGCAAGGAAGTGCTCTCAAGAATCTCTGCAAGCTGCCTAAACCAACAAATAGGGTGAGAATTTGCTACTCATATCTGATTTCTTTAGTCTAGTAATCTTAGACTGCGTTTCTGTTTTATTTGGTAGGTAATCTGCTTTGATCTGTTTGCTGTCCCTTATAATCACTTAAAATCTATCTTTTGTAGTTAAAAATTGCTTTTGCTTTATCAAAAACCAGTGTGTGTGGAAATCATAATTTGGGGCAGAAAGCTGTGTATATTCCTCTCCACATTGAAGGAGGGGGTGAATTTCATGATCTTACGCTGTATAGCGCAAGACGGTATAATTTTGGGTTTACCCTTCAAAGGGGGTGTGCACTTGAGTAACTGGGCAGATCTTTAGCTGAGCCTTCCCACGTAGAGCTGATCTCAGCATCAGTGTGAAGATGCAGTTGGATGTGGCCCTACCTGTGTGCTGGTGAAAGTGTGAGACCGGGAGCGTGTCTGCAGCTTGTCACAGCGTTACAGGGTGAGTGGGAGCCCAGGCTGGTGGATCGGGGGGCTCAGTGGTACCCCAGTTCCAGGTGGCACCCCGAGGGGAGGAACCCATCACAATGATTATGCTTTGAGATCCCTTTGCCAATAATTATGCTTTGAGATCTATCATTTAGCCAGTTTTAAAATCTTGTAATAGGTCTAACATGCCCTATTTCCTGAAGTCCTTGAAGTCTCCTTCCTAATAATACCCACCAATCCTAGAAGCAAGAATAACCTGAAGGGGGAACTTAATTCCTTGCATTTCCACTCACACACACTGTCCATTTCAGGCTCACCTGGAAACAGCAGCTAACTCATTATCAGGACCCTCCTTCTTGCTCCAGTTCTCAGTAGGACCCTCACCGCAAGTGACTCTCTCTCCAAACAATCTTGCTTGTGGGCATTAGAAGGCGCAGGCACCTCCTTGCAGCCATGTTTGCATTCTACACGGATAACCTGAGTCCTGTTGTCCAGTACTGGAACGAAAGCGTCCTGATCTCTCAGCTATTTCGTTTCCTTCCACGAAGGCGTGTACAGTATGTGCAGAAGGGTGTGAGGTGGCTGCTATTTTAGTCGTTGCGGTTGTGTTGTCAGTTTCAGCGTAATTCAGCTGCTTTTAATAAAGTAATAACTGAATATACTGGTATGACAGCACCAGGGCCAGGGGAAGTCATGGGACTGGAAACCAAAAAAAACCATGATGCACTTAGTGAACTTTTGAATGTTGCTATTTTCTCTTCAACTCAAACTTGCACATTCAGGAAACGGTGATGGGTGGCTGCTATTTGAACACTGTATCCCAGGGTTGTGTGTGCTAGGGACAGAATGTGGGGTGGAGAAACCGTCATTTCCTGACAAGAGTCATGTGCTTCTCCATACTGCACTAGCCCCGCTTGGCCTGTTCTCACGGGGTATTTGCTGTATGAGGCCAGAAGTGGGGGATGGCTGGTACTAAAATTTAAGAAACGAAGGCCCTGATCCTGCAGAGACTTATGCACATGCTTAACTTCACTCGTGTTACATGTTAATGTCGTGTTTTGTCGTGAACTGCAGCCCGAGTTTTTTGGTTTGCAACATATTTTGAATCTGCTTCCTTTCAATAAACTCAGTGCCTTTTTTCCTGGGAAAGCAAGGGAATAGATTCCCCAGTTCCTCACCCCCTCCTGTCTCGAGCACCCACACCCCAGGAATACACAGCGTTTTGCAGGCTAAAGGGGAAAATGTGTTAAAACAGCAGCAGCATATCACCTCTTCAGGCTGTGAAATGTTTCCAGCAGAAGAAGCTCACTAGTTCTGTGTTATGGTGCTGGGTCCCTCATTCTGCTCTAAGGGTCCAAAGTGAAATCTGGAGAGCTCAGTGCCCAGTTCCTTATCTCTCAGCTGCCGCCCTTCCCCGCTTTTAATCTGTTCTTTGTGGTCAGGCGGGTGGTTTTGGTTCATTGCACCTGCCTTTGCACTAGGCAGGGCGGGGGCTGAATTTACTCAGCTTTTGTCTACAAGTTGTGTTGCTGTAGGGACCCGCAGCAGTGCAAGCTCTGCATCTGCCTGGGGCCTGCTCCCATCAGAGGCATCGACAAAACTCCCCTTTGACAGCAGTGGGTGCAGGATTGGGGGCCTGACTTCTCACTGAATGGAGCCTAAAGCCGAGAGGAGGCTATGGACCTCCACACCCAGCCACCCAGAAGAAGTGTGAGGTTCATTCCTTTGAGCAAATAGGAGAAGGTGGGAGCTCCTGCCCAAGTGTGGGAACCTGGAGTTGTCACCATTTCATCTTTCAAAACCTTCACCTTGCAGCTTAACAAGAGCAGTACTGTGCTGTCTTCTCCTCCAAGTAGCTTCTGAGGATCTCACGGCTCTTCACAAACTGGATGGAATTTAGCCTACCACCACTCCTGTGAGGTAGGGAAGTGTTCTCTCTATTTTTCATGACGGGAACTGAAGCCCAGAAAGGTCACCTTTGGCTGTCTTGGTCACCTTGGGCATAGCACCCAGATCTCTCGACTCCCAGTGCTGGGCTTTACCCCCATGAGCATCCTTCGCTGCACTCCCATGGCCTGAAGCAATGTCTAGATCGCCAGGGCAACATCAGGATGACACTGATGCCTAGTGATTGCAAATTAGCTTAAGCTGGACCCTTCTCCAGGCATTTCCCAAAGTCTGGCCATTGACATGGACCCGCAGAAATGCTTAGCCACGCCACTCAAGTGTGTTGACAACTGGTTGTGGAGTTCTTGTTTATTTAGAATTTAATAAAAAAAAATGACACCTCTGCAAAGGCTCTAGAGACTTAATAAATGTTGCCACATAACATCTCCAGCTGCATTTAAAAGCAAACATTCAAACAGGAAGAAAAAAAATCAACTCGGCAAACCCAACCTGGCTGTCTAGTTAGCCAGCTGCAAACGTTCCTTTCCACCCCTTTATCGTTCTGGGAACATTCCCTCAATCCGCTCCACAAACTTTATCCAACAGATGGCTTTTGCTGCATGCCCAGAAAGTCACATTATAGTTCTTGTCACATAGAGTCACAGAAATGTAATCCTGGAAGAGACCTTGAGAAGTCATCAAGACCAGCCCTCTGCCCTGAGACAGGACCAAGTAAACCTAGACCATCCCTGACAGGTGTTTGTCCAACCTGTTCTTAAAAACTTCCAATGCTGGGGATTCCACAGCCTCCCTTGGTAACTATTCCAGTACTTAACTATCCGTATAGTTAGAAAGCATTTCCTACTATCTAACTTAAATCTCCCTTGCTGCACATTAAGCCCATTTACTTCTTGTCCTGCCTTCAGTGGACACGGAGAACAATTGATCACTGTCCTCTTTATAACAGCCCTTAACGTATTTGAAAACTGTTATTTCGTTCCCCCATCTGCATTTTTCCCCTCAAGACTAAACACACCTAGTGGTTTCAATCTTTCCTCAGAGGTGAGATTTTTCTAAACCTTTTATCATTTTTGTAGTTCTCTGTACTGTCTCTCCAGCTTGTCCACCTCTTTCCTAAAGTGTGGCCCCCAGAACTGGACACAGTGTCCAGCTGGGGGCTAGCCAGTGCCAGGTAGAGTGGGACCATTATCTCTCATGTCTTTCATACAACACTCCTACACCCCAGAATGATATTGGCCTTGTGTCCAAATTTGTCCCACGGGGTATTTAAGATCGAAGACAAAGACATCCAAAAAGAACGTCTGGCAATGGGCTCTCAATCTTTTCACTGTGACCTATATAAAATGGAGGAATCCATGTGCCCTTCTTGTTCTAAGCCACTGTGCTAAAATGGGGTTGGGGGTAAAAAGATTCCAGCACAATTAACTGCACGTTGACTGGGGAAATGAAGGACAAAGCTGTTTCCTTCTGCCTCATCTTCCCAGTGTTATTTCCACATCCTCATCTCCCCAAGCTTCTGTTCCTCAGCCTCCCTGGGGCCCTGTTCCCCACCATCACCTCCAGCCAAAGAGTTGTCTTATCATCCTGAGGTACTGACCCCAGAACCAAGCTCCTTTGCATCAAGTGAGTTTTATGAGCAATTATTTGGCGTTGGAGCAGAGAGATGCCACAACAAACACCAGAGGAATATCTCCAGCCCTTCAGGAACTGGAGCCACCAAGACTTTGTGCTGTTTCAAGCTGATGTCCAGGAAAAGAGAAGCACTTTGTAGTAGCTGTTGTCCCCCAGTACATTGCTGAAGACAGTCATGTTGGAAGCGGGATCTCCCCACCACATCTTGCTGCTGGCAGATTGCTCAGCAGAAGCAGGGCAGAGGGAATGCCAGTCTGGAAGCTTTCATCAGACAGTAGGAAAATAAGGACGAACTGCTAAATATCCCATGAGTAAGAAGGGCTTCAGCCTGCAGCTTTTCTCCCACACTTTGCTTGAGGACGGGGTGTGATTGGGCGCATATTGATGTAGGTGTCCTGCTGATCTGTGGCTAAGCTGTACTCTGGGCCAGAAGAAACTGCTTCTTTCCCTCCTGAAGCCTGAAATATAGACACCATGAATCAGAGAGCAGAAACGACAAGAAGAGAAGATGGAGTCACTTGGAGCAGGTCCAGGCAGAAGACGAGAACCTTGCAAACCACAGCTGGTTCCTCCAAGTGACCCCTGGCTTTAATTAGGTTGTGCCTTGCTGAAGGGTTCACTAGTTTCTGCTAGTGAAAGGGGCTGGTTATTGGTAATAAAGAGGAAGGTTTTGCCCCTGAACTGGTGCAGATTCCCTCTTGGAACCGTGTCCGCCAGGCCTGGAAGTGAGGGAGTCTCAGAACGGGGGAGTACACCCTCCGGCAGCAGTGTGCTGTCACTGGGCTTTCTTCCTACCTGACTCCTCAGTGGGGTCATGTTTTCATAGTCGGACGCTGGATCGGCTGAGCAGGGCAGGTGCTGCGCGTTCATATAGATTGCCATCTGGCCAGTGGCAGCAGGATCTGATGCACTGAAGGGAAGGCCATGCCCAGGATTCTGAAACAGACGTGGAAGGTGCTCAGAGCAAACAGGAAATTCTAAGGGACCCCTCTTACCAAAGAGGAGCTAGAGGGGTGGAGTTGGCAGGAAGTGACTCCTTCCCTGTACTGCCCTAAGCTGCAGCCATGTTAAAAATGGCACCCTTGCTGTCTGAGTCTAAATAATGACCCACTCCCCCTCCACACTGGTTAACCATCAGGGCTGGGAATTTCCTGCTAAAAGCACAAGTCTCTATGAGGTGAGTGTGACCCAAGGAACTCTGGTGCCAACTTCCAGAGGGCACCGGGGGATGCAGAGGGTTTACAAGGCTCCCCTGGGTCAGATATGTGCATGATAGTTCACTGACGGGTGGCAGGTGCCGTCTCTGCCGAGCGCCAGTTGCCCAATTGTCCTCAATCATTGCAAAATGTGCGTGTGGATAATACTTAAGGAGTTATGTGTCTATACAGAAATTATGTTCTTAAGGTCTTGGAATTAAGGCAGGTCACCAGCAGGTGACACATCTCAGAGATGTTTCTTGCAGGCAGGAGGTAACAGACACCTATCTCCCTGTCTGCCCATTTGGATACTGTGTATCGTATGCCGCACACTGTGTGCCTATTTACACCCAGAGCTGGGGAGGACCAAGAGACTGGGAAGTCTACAAACGAGGAAATCTACAGGAATAAACAAACAGCCGGGGGAGGGGAGTGTCCTGTTTATGAATAAAGACAAAGGATGGTCTCTTGGAGTACAAAGTGACAGGTTGGATCCTTCACCTGGGAGGCAAACTGACAGCGTGCTTGTCTCCTGAAAGGGGAACACACCCAACCTGGTTGTAAGGCGCTGTACAGATTTAGGGTGAGCAACACTCTACGAGACAGGAGAGGAGCTTGTCCATTAAGTCTAGGCTCTAGAATACGTTATGGTTTTGTTTTATATGCAACCATTTGTTTCCAATACCTCCACTTGCCGTTCCTTGAATTTCTCTGCTTTGTTAAATAAACGTCTCTACGCACTGTTTGTTCAGTGGAGTGGTGACCTGAGGTGGAACTGGCCAGCTGGGGTATGCTGTTCTTTGGAAGCGGCGAATCTGTGAGCATGAGTCTCCAGCGAATCGGGGGCTGGACACTCCAGGGAGATGGTTGGAGGGTTCATTGTTTGGGGTGTACCTGCTGCTAATCTGTTGCAGAATAGCGGGGCCTGTGGGGCCTAGAGGGGAGGTCTTGTGTTGCCTGTGGCTGGTGAAGTTGGGGAGCTGACCCATGACAGGCATAGACAGGGCTTCCTCATGCTAAGGGCAGGGGGTAGCGAGGTGCCTCCACAATCCTGGGTACCACCAGGAAGTGTCCCACTGAGCTACAATAGTAACTCTCTTAGCTGGTAGTGGTAGCATGTGCTTAATTTATTATGTGAACCAGCCACTAGAGGAAGACAGACACCTTCTGTGCTAGTGTGCGTTGACTCTAGCCTATGACATTATATCTTTCCTAGGACGGATTTTCGTAGCACTAAGTGAATGGTGATGGTGTGTCACCTTTTCAGGTGCTCAGTAAGGTGTGAAATACTCCAAACTCAGAGGGTGACTGATAATCTACTATTCTATCCTGTATACATTATTGTACTGAGCTCATCACCATCGTATCTGAGCACCTACCCGAGAGCCTACCTTACCTTGTTATAGAGATAGACGTTCTTGTCCGTCTGTCCTGGTGTGTCCTCAAGGGCTGAAAGAATCAGAAACAGGAAATGGATCAAGCTGATGTAAAGCTATTTTTATTTATGGCTAGGCCTTTCGAAGGCACTTGTCACAGTAGTATCCTGCACCCTTGATGCAATGTCAGGGAAGTAGGGTGACCAGATAGCAAGTGTGAAAACTCGGGACGGGGGTGGAGGGTATTAGGAGCTTAAGTGAATATGAAATTGGCTTAAACTAAATCCATATAAGCCACGCTTAAACTGAAATAAATAAATCATTGTGGAAAATGTGGAAATGGCGGAGGTGCTTAAGGACTTTTGTTTCGGTTTTCACCAAGAAGGTTGGTGCTGATTGGACATCTAAAATACTGAATGCCAGTGAAAATGAGGTAGGGTCAGAAGAGACTAAAATAGGGAAAGAACAAGTTAAAAATTACTTGGACAAATTAGATGTCTTCAAGTCACCAGGGCCTGATGAAATGCATCCTAGAATACTCAAGGAGCTGACTGAGGAGATATCTGAGCCATTAACGATTATCTTTGAAAAGTCATGGAAGACGGGAGAGATTCCAGAGGCCTGGAAAAGGGCAAATACAGTGCCAATCTATAAAAAGGGAAATAAGAACAACCCAGGGAATTACAGACAGTCAGTTTAACTTCCGTACCCAAAAAGATAATGGAGCAAATAATTAAGCAATCAATTTGCAAACATCTGGAAGATAATAAGATGATAAGGAACAGTCAGCATGGATTTGTCAAGAACAAATCATGTCAAACCAACCTGATAGCTTTCTTTGACAGGGTAACAAGCCCTGTGGATGGGGGGAAGTGGTAGATATGGTATATCTTGACTTTAGTAAAGCTTTTATTACTGTCTCACATGATCTTCTCATAAACAAACTAGGGAAATGCAACCTAGATGGAGCTACTATAAGGTGGGTGCAAAATTGTTCCTGGAGAGTAGTTATCAGTGGTTCACAATCATGCTGGAAGGGCATAACGAGTGGGGTCCCGCAGGGATCAGTTCTGGGTCTGGTTCTGTTCAATATTTTCATCAATGATTTAGATAATGGCATAGAGAGTACACTTATAAAGTTTGTGAATGATACCAAGCTGGGAGGGGCTGCAAGTGCTTTAGAGAATAGGATTAAAATTCAAAATGATCTGGACAAACTGGAGAAATGGTCTGAAGTAAATAGGATGAAATTCAATAAGGACAAATGCAAAGTACTCCACTTAGGAAGGAAGGATCAGGTGCACACATACAAAATGGGAAATGACTGCCTTGGAAGGAGTACTGCGGAAATGGATCTGAGGGTCATAGTGGACCACAAGCAAAATATGAGTCAACAGCATAACGCTGTTTCAAAACAAGCAAACATCATTCTGGGATCAGTTGCACACAGACAAAATGGGAAATGACTGCCTTGGAATGAGTACTGCGGAAAGGGATCTGAGGGTCATAGTGGACCACAAGCTAAATATGAGTCAACAGTGTAACACTGTTGCAAAAAAAGCAAACATCATTCTGGGATGTATTAGCAGGAGTGTTGTAAGCAAGACGCGAGAAGTAATTCTTCCGCTCTACTCCGTGCTGATTAGGCCTCGACTGTCAACTGGAATATTGTGTCCAGTTCTTGATGCCACATTTCAGGACGGATGATTATGTGGACAAATTGGAGAGAGTCCAGAAAAGAGTGACAATAATGATTAAAGGTCTAGAAAACATGACCTATGAGGGAAGATTGAAAAAATTGGGTTTGTTTAGTCTGGAAAAGAGAAGACTGAGAGTGGACATAACAGTTTTCAAGTATGTAAAAGGTTGTTACAAGAAGGAGGAATAAAAATTGTTTTTCTTAACCTCTGAGGACAGGACAAGAAACAACGGGCTTAAATTGCAGCAAGGGAGGTTTAGGTTGAACATTAGGAAAAACTTCTTGTCAGGGTGGTTAAGCACTGGAATAAATTGCCTAGGGAGGCTGTGGAATCTCCATCATTGGAGATTAAGAGCAGGTTAGACAAACACCTGTCAGGGATGGTCTAGATAATACTTAGTCCTGCCATGAGTGCCAGGGACTAGACTAGATGACCTCTTGAGGTCCCTTCCTGTTCTATGATTCTATGATTGTGTTATTTGTATTATCGTAGGGTCTAGGAGCGCCACTCATGGATGAGAACCCCCATTGTGTTAGGTGCTGTACAAAAACAGAACAAGGAGACCCAAAGTACCAACTAAGTAGAAGACGAGGGACAACAGATGGGTTCTGATAGACAGGAGCGGACCAGGAAACTGTGACAATAGTTGCCAGCATGATGGGCCATGGTCTCCACGCACCAGCAGCCTTATAAATAAATAACAAAATAAATGTCTACCGAGACTTTGCTCCAGTTTAGCTAAATCATTTCTTGACCCAATTTAAGTTAAACTGGTGCAGTTTTCTCATGCAGCAGCGGCCCCAGCATTGGTTCGGTTCTTTTTGCTGAGGCAGCGATTGCACGCCCTCTGGCTGAGGGGATGGAGGAAAAGACTTTGTCAGCGATTTCCCTGTTATTAGTAGCCATCAGAACCTGGCAAGCCCAGCTGCAGCTGATTGAAAGTCCCAGGATTACCAGAACATGAGGCAGCATGGGGCTTGCGGGGTAGAGAGCTTTGCAGGAAAAGCTGGGAATCACTACAGGCCGGAGAAGGAGTTCTTAGGAGCAGCTGATGAAATCAGGTAATCATGGGGAATTTATTTCTCTGTTTCTTTTGCTGAGTGTTAATGAATCTTATTGAAACAACTGATTTCTACTTGGTGAAAAACAACTGGTTTGTCTGCTTTTTAACTAGCTAGCTCCTTAGGGTAACCAGATGTCCTGATTTTATAGGGACAGTCCCGATTTTTGGGTCTTTTTCTTATATAGGCTCCTATTACCCCCCACCCCCGTCCTGATTTTTCACACTTGCTGTCTGGTCACCCTACAGTTCCTGTATCTAGCCTGAGCGAGGCACCTGCTCCATCACTGTGGCTGGGGATGTGCTGTGGGGATCTATCAGTTTGTACAGCCATGTGACCCGCTGCATGGAGTAACCGACTAAGTACGTGGGGTGAATTTAGATAGTGTCTGTCTTGTGCTGTTATTTTGGTGACAGGGACAGTATGGTCCTTAGGAAGGAAGCAATATAGGTGGGCTGCACCATCTGGAGAATGAAGTGACACTTACTAGCAAAATTGATCAGAGAATTTTTACCTTTGCTCCTCCTTCGTAATGCTCTTCTAAACTTTACAGCAAGGAACAAAATCAAAAGTAGAACCAGCAGGACGGATGGGATCAGGATGCAGAGGACGAGGTTTGGTGTCCTAGGCGAAGGAGAAGAGAATGCTTGTTTCTACTCGTAGCAGTCTCACTTTGTTCTATAAAGATTAGACATAGACCTTGCTCCCCTCTCACGTTGTTTGAAGGGGTGGGTAAGTATTAGCCAACCCCCTGCTGTTTTTTACGGATGGGAAACTGAGGCACGAGTACAGTGACTTGCTTCAAAGTAGCTCATCGAGTCAGGTGCAGAGCTGAGGCTGACACCTTGCTACGCTGGATTTCAGCGTCAGACTGAATAAACAGAAACCGTTCTGCAAAGGAAAATCTGGCAATCTAACTAGCAGTCCTAGCTTTCCTCTCTGCACAGCTGGGTTTAAATGTGTACTGGGGCCTAGGTCTTTAAAGATTTCTAGATGTTTCTGACCTCAATGAGAGTTAAGCACCTAAATACATCTGAGGATCTAGGCCCAGGTGACCGGAGGCATGAGTTTGCTGGCCTCAGCATAGTGCCTAACAAAGGTCTGATCTCAACCAAAACCTACAGAGTGCAATAGCAGTGGGCATGATTGTAGTGACCCTAACAGGGCCGCTGTGATCGGCATTTGAAAAACAAACTCTTTTTATTGATTAAATTGACTTAATTAAATGATCAGGTTAAAACTGTCAGACTATTTTCAGCTGAGCTAGGGTAAAACCCCTGTTCTGTTGAGGGATGGCAATGTTACCTAATGGTTAGAACACAGGCCCCAGCATCAGGAGACCTGGGTTCTATTCCTGGCTTTGCCACTAGCCTGCTGGGTGACCCTGAGCTAGTCATGTCACCTCTTGTGCCTCAGTTTCCCCATCTATAAAATGGTGTTAATGATACTGACCTCCTTTGTAAAATGCCTGGAGATCTGTGGAGGGAAACTGCTAGATGTTGTTATCCTATTAGAGACGTGCACTGCATCTTTTGCATGAATTTTTGGTCTTTCTGATTAAAAAAATTAAAGACACAATCATGCAGAATTTAATGTCACACACCCCCCTTCCAGTGCTGGGGTTTGTAAACTGCTTCTGCCAAAGTGTGGAGGAAACAATGGACAACAACTTCAAGATGAAAATATCAGATATTCTGTCATGTGATTTCTGCCGCCTTCTTCCCGAAAGGCAAGCCCTGCCCTTGAGAAGTAAGGCTTGCTATTGACATGTCCAGTACATCTCCCTGCCTGACTGGAAAGCCCAATAGAACAGCAGGAGTCCTGCCGGTCAGATGTGAGGGGAAATGCAGTGCTAGCACTTTAAAACTGGACCATGTCAGGCTGGAAGAATGGTGAGTGTGTGGGGCTGTTTTTTGCTTTCTTTTTGTTTGCAAGTGTGGGCTTAATAGACTCATAGACGTTAAGGTCAGAAGGGACCATTATGATCGTCTAGTCTGACCTCCTGCACAATGCAGGCCACAGAATCTCACCCACCCACTCCTGTAATAACCCCCTAACCTATGTCTGAGCTATTGAAGTCCTCAAATCCTGGTTTAAAGACTTCAAAGTGCAGAGAATCATCCAGAGAATCCTCCAGCAAGTGACCCGTGCCCCATGCTACAGAGGAAGGCGGAAAAAACCCCAGAGCCTCTGCCAATCTGCCTTGGAGGAAAATTCCTTCCCGACCCCAAATATGGAGATCAGCTAAACCCTGAGCATGTGGGCAAGACTCACCAGCCAGACACCCAGGAAAGAATTCTCTGCAGTAACTCAGATCCCACCCCATCTAACATCCCATCACAGGCCATTGGGCATATTTACCGCTAATAATCAAAGATCAATTAATTGCCAAAACTAGGCTATCCCATCAAACCGTCCCCTCCATAAACTTATCAAGCTTAATCTTGAAGCCAGATATGTTTTTTGCCCCCACTGCTTCCCTTGGAAGGCTGTTCCAGAACTTCGCTCCAGAATTAGAAACCTTGGTCTAATTTCAAATCTAAACTTCCAGATGGCCAGTTTATATCCATTTGTTCTTGTGTCCACATTGGTACTGATCTTAAATAATTGCTCTCCCTCCCTGGTATTTATTCCTCTGATATATTTATAGAGAGCAATCATATCTTCCCTCAGTCTTCTTTTGGTTAAGCTAAACAAGCCAAGCTCTTTGAGTCTCCTTTCATAAGACAGGGTTTCCATTCCTCGGATCATCCTAGTAGCCCTTCTCTGTACCTGTTCCAGTTTGAATTCATTCTTCTTAAACATGGGAGACCAGAACTGCACACAGTATTCCAGATGAGGTCTCACCAGTGCCTTGTATAACGGTACTAACACCTCCTTATCTCTACTGGAAACACCTCACCTGATGCATCCCAAGACCGCATTAGCGTTTTTCACAGCCATATCACATTGGCGGCTCATAGTCATCCTGTGATCAACCAATACTCTGAGGTCCTTCTCCTCCTCTGTTACTTCCAGCTGATGTGCCAGTATAATGCAATTTAATTCACCTTCCAGGGCTAGAAATAGTTTGCAGGGCAGGACTGTCTGGCTCTGACTTAGATGATAAATGCCTCTATCTCAACTTGTAAACTCAGCTAAAAATCCTTTTCTTCAATGCCTCTAGTGTGCAGAGCCCTGTGAGTTCTAGAATCCCACGTGCTGTGTGAGTGTGACTTAAAGCCTTGGCCATATGTAGGGATTGTAGCCCTGATTTTGGAGGGCTGCGTAGAAACCCCAAACCTGCCATAGAGCTTGGTGAAAGGAGACCTCACAGTGCCTCTAGCATGAGTTTGGGCACTCACCCGGCAGGAGCACCACTACTGTTAAAGGTGGATTTTTCCACTTCAGGAACAGTCCATGGGGAGGTGGCAACGGTCAGGTCCTTTTCTGGTGTCGGTGGTGGTGAGGTAGAAACAGCTGCAAATGAAAGCAGACAGAGCTGTATTACCAAGCCCTTGTTTATTGATTTCCTGTTTGAGACGGCACCTGTCTTCCTGCTGGCTGGGCTATTAAAGCGCCTTGACGTGTGTACTAGCTAGGCCATTGCAAGCGGAGAAAGGCGGGGTGGTGGTGTTTTAACACAGTAGCTGTAATTCTGTATCCTACTTCAACGGCTGATGGCCCCCAGTGAGATAGCGTAGCTTTGCTCTATGCCAAATAAAGGAACCCGAGGCACGAGCCTGGAGTCGGACGGAGTTCTTGGGGAGCTGAGTGGAAGAGGTTTTTGGGGAAACTCCAACAATATTGAGGGACTGGGGAGAGTGAGCAAGACTTGGCTTCCTCTGCGGGGATCAATGGTGGCAGCAGAGGTAGGAAGTGAGACAGAACTATTCTGACATGAGCATATGGTGTTTAAATGCCTCGTCCTGCATTATTGGCCAACAAGTGAACAGATCGGCCCTGGCTTCTCCTCTCCATCCCTCTGTACCTCCATCTCAGTCCATATTCTTCCCCACTCCACTGAGACATCCATCTAGAGAGGAACATGGGAACCAGCACCCTGAGTCAAATAAACCGTCCATCTAGGCAGGGAGACTCTGGGAACTCGGGAATTGCAGTTCACTGATTGTTCCCTGCCAGGCAAGGTTTGGACTGGCAGAGTCCTCAGGAGTGTGCCGGCCGGGCAGACAAGCTGGTGTGCCAGGGCATGGACGCCTAACTTAGCAGCATCCATGCTGCTTACGGAGGCTCACGGTGCTGGGTGACTGGCACAACACGTCACACACTTCAAGGACTTACCTGGGAAAACAGACACGTTGACAGCGAACATGTCGTCAAAGCCGCTCCATTCTATCCCACACCAGTAAACACCCTGGTCGCTCAGTGCCAGGCTCTCCATGGTCACAGTGAACGTGTGCTGCTTGTGATTGTCTTGGATGGAGACTCTGTCCCCTGCCGCCTCTGCCTCTGAACTGTTGGTCTGAACAACTATGGAGCAGGATAACCACTTTTCTCCTATGCACCAGTATTTCGTATAGTTCTGGTACCCCTCATTGTACTGGCACTGCACAGACACCGACCCTCCCAAGGGGCCGCTCACCTCCACAGGGCCGGTCAGAGCCCAACAGCCTGCAAAAGACAGAATTGCTTTCATTGCTTTCCTGCTGAGCAAAAACAAGTGACAAAGAGACACTGTTCAGAACTAGTTAGCCACATCAACCTTTTGTGCATGGATATTCCTGTGTGGAAGGAGACAGCTGCTTTGTGGTGGATCTAAGGTGGGGTGAAAGCTGATAGCCTAGGCCTATCCAAGTCCCCAGTCCGCCACAGACTCTTTGTGTGACCTTGGGCAAGTTTCTTCACCTCTCTCTGCTTCAGTTCCCTTGGGGATAATAGTGCTTTCCTGTCTCACAGCGGTGTTGGGAGGATAAGTCTCACAAGAAATGGTTTGATGGCCTCAGAGTGCAGCCACCAATTCTTGCTGGTGGCCGTTCTGACCATTTTTCCTAAAGTACTTAATTAACTTTAGGAAAAACAAATAAATATTCACAGATCCATGTCCAAATCATTGTCATTCATTTAGGGAGGTTTTTACTGCAGACTCAATAATAAAAATAATGTGCAGTTGTCTCTATTCTTTACTGGACCTAAATAGAATAGAAACAAATAAAGTGCTTTGCCTGTTCTTGTCTTCTGTTGTCGTTTCTTTTGCCTGTTTGGTTGCTTTTTTTTTAAGACTTGCTAGCTTGTAAGTCTGTATCTGTGAAAAGTGATATCTGTATGTTTAACACTGCTTCTGTTCCCCCTCCCCCCTCATGAGTCACCGCCCAGAAGGCTGTGGCTGCAGAAAACGCCCCTGGCGGCCACATGCAGCCATGATGGCCGTGTCTGTGAAACACATGCTACCGTAATGCAGGAGGTGGGGCTTAAGCCTATGATGAATAGCCAATAGGTGTAAGGCAATGTGGGGTAGTGGGGAGATGGAATTATCTGGGACGTCACCTCCTCTCCCCACCCCCACATAAATCCAAAGCCAACGAGAAACATGAAAAATCCCCCTTCTGCTTTCTCTGTTAGTGTCCTTCTAAAACACAGCGCTTGCCCATCTAGGACAGTGAACCTGAGAATGCCACAGAGGATTCCCTGACTTAGCTTTCCCACAACTTTATTATATGGGGGGGGGGGCGGTGACTAACCAATTTAGGAGAGTATGAAAATCTTCGACATGCTTTACCTCCTAGCATGTGCTCAGACACTACTGTGCTGGGCATGGTATTGGAGAGCCTCCTTGACATTGCTGAGATCAGCTACACTATGGCATTAGCATCGCTTCTGATCATGGAGGCTGCTCTAGTTAACCTTTGGGAGGGGTGGAGGGAGCAGGCAAGGTCACAAGGACTTATGTTACATAGGAAGTAGAAGACTAAACTGAGTATGAAACAAACTCTGTAGGACACCTGATGTTTGGCAATGGGCATCACACTTGTCAGTCATCTCTGCGATCAAATGACTCCTTTACACATTAGTATGCAGTGGTGTTCCATTACCACCAACAACCCAAAGGTCACCGCTCCCCAGTATGGTACCCAAAGCCAACCTCTAACAGAGATTTCCACAGAGACTAAAGTGTTTGCTCATGAGAGTGCCCTGGTCCATCTCAATGATGGCTGTAGTGGTTTTACACACAGTGAGTGTGTCTTGGCTCTTTTCTCATCTCCCCCCTGCCCTTTCCCTCCCCAAAAAATCATGGCATTGTTCTCCTTTTGTGCCTTTTCAGATAGAAATACTCACCTGCATTGGTCGGGTTTGTCAGATGTCTAAGTGACTTAGGAGCCCAAGTCCCAGTGCCTTTCAGTGCCACTTATTCTCCTCTGTCACGTATGTGACATTGAAACCCTACCTTACAATGCTATTTACAAAGCAAGCAAACAAAACATAGGTGCATAACCAGGCTGCATCCCCCTTGGAAGTGACTGCCCTGGGGATGTTACTACCATCTGCAGAGCACTTGATGGCAGTGAAATTCCTTCTCAAACCAGCTTGCTGCATGGGGTTTGAGGGCGGAGATGAAAATGTGTTAAGAGAAGTTAGAGGACAATCCTCCAGAGCCATCGGTGGCAGGGAAGGGTACAAATTAGACTTGTGGGAGGTCATTCCTCCCTCTATCTTAATGGAGAAACTGTGGTACTAAGGTCCCTGGTTTGTGAGATCTTCCAAACCACTTCAACCCGCTGCAGCATTGAAAGGTTTTGGCTTTTAGGTAGGACACTTTCTCCAGCTCCATGGGGATTCCTGCAGGTTGGCTGTAAACTAGGACATTTTCTCCTGTCATCTGTTCAAACCTGTGCCTAACGTCAGGCACTTGGGTAGGGGACCTGACTGCAGAAATGCTCAACAGCCACAGCTCCTATTGCCCCAATTGGAGCAGGTCTGCCTCCTGGGTCTATTTCTATTGACATAAAGAATCCTGTCTCACCTGGGAAAAGAATCCAAGCCCAAACAAGGAAAGTTGTCATGGTCCCGGTTCTTTCTTCAGACAGCAGAATGTGGACTGAAGGTAGCTGTCCGCATCTCCGGTGTGGTCTCAATGAACGCAGGGCTCTGTGTTTTCTCACATCTAAACCATACTGATAAATGGGTTTCATTTCAGACTTCCTCTCTCTTGACTGTTTCACTTCCTCCTGAACTCGTGGCAGCTGAGTGGTCTCATTCTGCGGGGGTGGCTTTTTTAGATGGTGTCATTTCAACCGCCTTTCTTCCGGGGAAACCAGATCCGTGTGAAGTTTCTGGTTCACAGTCCAGTCAAAGATGCAATTCTTAACTCCTGCGCCCCTCCCAGAATGGAACATCTCGACGTGCCCCCAAAGCACAAGTTACCAGGGCTACCCAATTCCTAAAATGAGATACAAAGTGGGTGGATGGTTTTAGATTTAATAACCCCCCCCAAGAAACCTAGAAATATAGGCCTGATCCTGAGGGGTGCTGAGCATCAGCACCTTCAATTCCTGTTAGTCTGTGGGAGTTAAAGGCACAGGCTGCTTAGACCTAGTAGGATCAGACTCAATATAGGGAAAAGGCAAATGTACTCAAAGTCAACACAGCCACTAAAAATAACCTGTCTTCGCTATATTCTTACTAGGCTGGACTATGCTTTCACTTATACTCCAGCAGACCAGTCATCAAATCTGCCTAGTGACTAGAATGTGAGAAGTGAATGCAGGTGAATACCTGGCTGAGCACAAAGTGTCCCCAGGAGGGCTTCAGCTTTCTCAACTGTGGGATGCTGCTCTGAGAAGCAGGAGAGCTGAGCAGAGATGGGGCCCACCTATCAAGGAGGGGAGGAGTATCTTCAGAGACAGACTGGTCATAAATCTTCTCTTGAAAAGCTTTGTTGATGGAAAATGGCTTTTTGAGCTGATAGAATTTTTTTTCATACAGTTCCGTTTTCATCACAATTGCTTGAGTTTTCATAAAAATATTGAAATTTTCCATGTTCAGAAGCTGAATGTTGAGGGGCTTTATTTTGGTGAAAACATATTTTTTTTAACAAAAATGAGAATTTCAGTTTTTGCATCATTGTTTGTGCAGGGGGGATAATTTCCTGGCCCTCTCTAGTGGTGTATCTCTCCCTGTATCTAAAGTGTTCAGAACTTAATTGTAACGCTATTGTACAGGTCCATCTCTGTCGCCTGCTCTGTAACCAAAGGTAGAGGACACAGTCTAGGGCCTGACTCTACTTAAACCACATTAACCACAATAGTATTAGTGCCTTGCTGTTGTCTTTGCCCTCAACACAACATTAAAAATAAGAGGAAACCACATGAACACAGTTGGGTTCAAAACAACCTTGTGTTTACAACTATATGCAACACCTAGCTACATACAAACACTTCTGCTGTAGAAGACAGGGAGGCCCATGCGAGGTCTCCCCAACTATTTAAAGGGATACTGCCTAATGCCTGTACACCTACATGCACTAGAACTCCAACTGTACGTGATCATCATTCCCTTATAACTCATGCCTGATGCTGGGTTAATAATCTGGTTGCAGCCCCGCACATCAACTGTCCTTATGAAAATTCTCCCTTCCTGTGACATTCCCCAGGTACAACCTGGCCTGCTGTGTTCCCTCAATTCTCCAACCTGGGGCACCTTTTAAATGGCTTCACCGTGAGAGCAACAGCTCCTGGTTTGCTCACACCCAGGGTTCAGCATGCAAATCACTCCCAGTTATATTATATGAATGCTATGCCAGCCACTCATGAATTATGCTTCAGGGTAACATCAGCAAACTCCCAGTCCCAGACTTTTCCCAGAAATGTGTCTCGCACTTCCCAGCACTCTCCTGGACAATACAAGCTCATATAAAGTGCATCATTTATCAATAGAAAATGCTATGCACAAATCCTGTCATCCCAAATGGAGTTTCCCAAACACTTCAATCCAAACACCCTGGTTTAGATAAAACATGTTTATTGACTACAGAAGGAAAGGTCTTAATGATCACAAGTAATGAGACATAAAAGTCGGAATTGGTTACAAAGAAATAAAAGGTAAAACGCAACTAATACCTAACTTACAAGGCTAAATGAATTCAAAGCAAAGCTTTCTCTCATCACATGCTTTTTAAGTCTGACTGGCTGGATGCCTTTCAGCCAGGACCTCTCCTCCAGTCCAATGCTCCTTTCCTTGTCCTTCGGGTATTGTTGATGCTGTTAGCAGAGAGAAGAGGAGGAAGAAATCCTTTGGGGCATTTGCCTTCTCCTCTTATAGTCATTTCTCTTTTGCAAGAATACATCTTCAGCTGAGATTCAGGAAACAGAAGGTCTGAGGGGACAGGAAACCCCAGCTGTTTATTTGTCAAAATGTAGATTTCTCACTCACATCCTTCTTCCGGCCAAAGAGAAAGAGGCCATCTGATTTTGTTGACAACAGGCTGAGGCATCAATTTGCCTTTTGCCTTTGAGGAACTGGTTTGCGCCTGCTTTTCTAAACTTGGAACATGTCTTAGTAATGTTATGCAGTAGAATCTTGTAACTTTACATACAATGTTGCCACCCATATTTTATTTGATGATCAGCAGATATTGAGCTTGCAAATGATACCTCACAAGGCATACTTTGTACAAAAACGATCGTCGTCTTGCAAAAATGGTGAACATAAGGGTACAGACTGTCACACTTACCCACTCCACTGGAGACTTAGGTAGTTAGTATAGTGCATAAATTACATGTTGAGTTCATTATGATGCACCAAAGAAAGAACTCAAATTCTACAAGAAAAGTATCAAGTTCTAAAATCTAGGGCTGTATCCGTTAGCGGGAAGTAGTGTGGTTGTGTGAAATGCAATGTCAGTACTTTCTGAATGAGCTGCATGAGCCACTAAATTCCTTTTTCAAAACCAGAACAACCACCCTAAAACAAAACTGAACACAAAGGAGTTTTCCCTTCTAATTGGAGAAATGCTGAACACACCACCTGGCAGTCTATCCTACCTATATCACATTTCATTCCTATAAGCTCAGCCCACTGGTATTCTGCACCTGCTGTTCCTTCCCACCAATGCATATTCTAGAATCTAAACTTTCATTTAAAATAGAAAACCCTTCTTATTTCCAGCCTTTATGGTTGCAGGGAACTTTTGAAAAAATGAGCCACAGAGATGGAAAGTGAGAAGGTCCAAATGATTTCATCGGCTAGAAGGAAAGGAAGGGGACTTAGCAGTTAGGAAGAGTTAAAGGGTTTTCTCACTGAGAGGAGAACTGAGCCCTATATGATAGGAGTGTGTGGGAGGGTGTCTTATGGATTGGAAACTGGAATAGATGGAAGTTGGGACTTCTGTTACCTAGAGGAATGGCAGATGTGCAGGAGGGAGAGGACTGAGTAGTTTGGAGGGAGGAGGGAAGTGCACGATCTCCTGTCCATATATGACCTTGCTCAGGCTCCTGGACGGGCTTGTAGAGCACAGGGCTTCCCTTCTTTCTAACCTACGTGCTGTGGTTCATGGATGGGTGAACATAGGAAACGTAGTTCACAGGTTGTACATTAAACAGGCCGTCTGTCTTCTCTCCATGCTTTAGGCCTGACGTCGCCAAAGGCATAGGTCATGCACAGCTCCACTCCTGGCATGTGTTTAATATTAAACACTAAAATGCCAGATCACCAGGTTGAAATTAAGTGCATGAAGCAATCTGGGTTGGTGCCACGAAGGTGTTTAAATTCGACTCCATGCAGAAAGGGGGTTCAAACAATAAAAAAGGCACTTTCTGGCAGTGCTGCAAATGAGCTCTCAAAAGGGGTTAGAAGTGAACTAAGATGACAGAGCTGGACAGGGAAGCCCCTGAGTGCTGAAACAAGGAGTCATATTCCACTAAGAGCTGCGATTTTTATACCATGTAATGCAAATATATGTCATGTCAGTTCAGAAATGTATAAAAATAGATCAGAGCAAAATAATTAAATGGAAACAAATGCAGCAGAAATCAGGACTGCAATCACATCGCTTGTTCACATTTCATCACATTTTAAAAAACTGTATGTGAAACCTGTATTACCTTGTGTCCACCTTGTGTCTCTCTATATCAAACAAACGCACACACAGCTACCCTTCTACCTTCCTCTTTGTATCTTCGTGTCACTTAGCTTGCAAGCATCTAGGGTTTATTTAGTTGCCTTTAGCCGCACGCAGCACATTGCTGCCGCCTGGGAAATTAATTTTTTTTTATCAAAGTTGGATTGGAACTGTGTTGTGATGAAGAATGACATTCAGGCTAATTAATCACTAGGGGGCAGCACTGTACTTTTCAGACTTCACTAAACCCATCTGTGAGCCAGTGAGAGGGATCTCTTGTGCTTGATGCCCCTCTGTGAGGAGGCGCAGCATTCATAGATGACTCCTGCCTTGTGATACTGGGGGGCAGATACAATGTAAAGGGGGGGCATGTGACCACCCCACGTGTCTGCTCTGGGAAGAACTTCCAGCCCCACCTCCCTGGGCCAGGGCAGCCAATCCCGCCAGTTCCTGGGAACTGGGGCCTCAGGAGTGGGGAGCATGTGCCTCTGGGACTGGCCCAGGCTGGGCTGAGCAGAGGCCAGGGAACCTGCTCCTGGTGCCTTCCCCAGTGACCCCCCCCCCCCCCCGCACCTAGCCCTGCGACTGACACACTTCACCAGTTACCTGCGGGGTGGGGCTCTGTCCTCCTGCTGCACCTTCCCTGTCAGCTGGGCCAGATGTGGAGCAGGACAGAGCACTTCTCATGGGGCTGAAGGTGGCTGCTCAGGGCTGCTGCTCTGTTCCCAGCTTCGGCTCCCCACCCAGTCCTGGCTGCCTGGGACAGGGGCTGAGCAAGCAGGAAATGTGCTGGGAGGGGAGGGGGCCCTGGCTCACTGGGCCCCTGTCCTTGGCAGCTGGGCCCAGGTGGGGAGTGGAAGCCACCACCTCCCCAGCCAGGCTCTCACAGGCAGCCACTGCACAGAGAAGCTACCTGGAGTGGCCGGTTTGAGAAGCAGCTGGTCCCACCCCTTCAACTCCCGGCCTGGGCCTGGCTGCCAGGGACAGGGGCTGAATATGCCTAGAAGCAGGCATGGTGGAAGAAGGATATAGCCCCTCTCCCTCCCCCCACCCCTGGCAGGTCAAGCAGAAATCTGAGGGGGCACTTGCCCCTGCATGCCTCCCCACGTGTTCCCTGTGCTTCTTAGCATATGCACAAGGTGCCTCAAGGATTCATCACTGAATTTGTTTAGTTGGTTGGATCATTAGCTTCCCTGGCCTAGGCCAGGACTGACAGGGAGCATGACATGAACACTGATTCATGCCTCCTGGAGAGGCTAGTGTACAATCTCTGTGTGTGTCTCGGGAAATAATCCTCCTCCACTTGACCTTTAGTTCTGCCACTCTGGGCTTGAGGAGAGGCCCCATTTGGATTGGCCTTCCTTGTCATAGCCTGGATCTACTTTGCTCTAGCACTTAGGGGTTGTCCATAAATGACACCACACATTTTTCAAGGCCCACCCCGTCCTTGTAACACCGAAATAAAGATGCAAAATTAAGGATCCCCAGCCCCCCAATGCCCTAAGTCATTTATGGACCACCCCTTACTGCTAAAAGCCTTCCTTGTCCATTTGGATGGCTCCATCAGCACAGGGGGCCATTCCAGCCCCCACTAGGACTGGTGGGATTTTCTTTCCATTGAAATATTTCAACTCAAGCTTTGAAAACTTCTATCCAGGTCAAACTTTTCTAGGCTTCCAAAGAAAAAATCAGAAACTGGAACCCAAATATTCTGTGGTAAACTCTCGGGGGGGATTCAGTTTTCAGCCATGTCCCCCCAAAGTTTTATTATTATTATTATTATTATTTATTGATTGATTTGATTTGATTTATTATGTATTTATTATTATTTTCCCTTGGATGGGGAGGAAACTTTCTGGGGGGGGAACAAGCCCTTTTGTATTTAGTTATTGTTGTAATTTCCCGGAAAACATAATTGACCCTGTTGGCCCCGCTCTCCCGTGCGAAGTTGCCCACCCCAGGGAAATGAGCTGTGCAAGGAGCGGGCGACCTTGAGCTGGGATCTGTCCTTGGTCCTGGACTGGTCCCGCTGCCGCGAGAACGCGCAGCTGGCTGGGAGCTGTCTGTGGTGCTGAACTCTGGGAGTGGGGGTGCGATCATGTCTCACATTTAACGCATCTCCTTCCAGTCCCTTCAGGATCTACCAGCAAACGGCATTTCAGTCTCCCGAGGGACTCCGATGCTCTGGGGAGGAGGCCTTTTAATGCTCTGACTGCCCCAGGCCGGCCTCACGTCTCCTCCTCTCCCGCAGCCCTCACCTCCAGGGGTGGGTGGGGAGGGGGAAGCCTTCTGTTTCCCCTACCCCTCACCCTTCGATTGTCACTCTGCTCTCTCCATGCACGTCTGTGTGTACAGGATGTGAGCCGGGAATGAATGAGGGTATTGGTTCCGGTGCTAGTATCTAGGTACTAGCCCTTGGAGTAACGCCTTACTTCATCTCTAGGGAGGTACAGCTTTTCTGCCCAGATTACTTGCTATAAAGTAAATATTTCTTGGGAACATTGAATATGCACTTTTTATTTCGTGTGGTTTATTTGTGGGCTTTTCTATAGCATCCAGCCCTATAATATCTGCACACTGCATGCACAGTAATGGGTTTATCCTTGCAACACCCCCATAAGGTAGGCGCATACTAGTGTCTCCATTTCTAGAGCTATCTCTTCAGCAATGCTTATTGAATCTTTATTTGTAATATAGTCCTGCCTAGAGGCACCAGAGATGTTCAGACCCTCAGTGTGCTAAGCACTGGACATACCCAGACTGTAAATTACTCAGGACAGGGACTGTCTCTTCCTAAATAGACTAAGGTTGGGAGAAAGGAAGTAATATTCTCTCCATTTCACAGTTTCACAGAAATATTAAGTGACTTTCCCAAAGTCCCAGCAGAAGCCAGCTCTCCTATGTCCTAGTCCAGTGAGAGCCTTAACTACAAGACCATCACATCCTTCCTTGTAATCTTGGTTAGTGCTTCTTACAATTCCATATCCCATGTTCTAGAGCTCTGCACACTAGCATTGTTGGAAAGAATGATTCCACTCCTATTCTGCGCCTTTGGGTGAAGGAACAACCAACCTCTATCCCTTTTGTAGTGTTTGTTCCCAACTTGCTGGAGGCTCTGTGTTCCCTGCCCTCCCTCTTGAAAACCAAACTCACTCAAGGTGGGGATGACAAATGCAATCAGACATGGTCAGAGATGCTTTTCATCACCTGCAGAGTTTACTTAGCTGCAGAATTTAACAACCTGGGCCTTACAGGGGAGCTATTGAATAAAGAAAGCTGCTTTGCTGTTAAATGTGTGACAGAGGAGAGGGAAGGCTGATAAGTTGTTTCTTATTTTAGTGCCTTGCACTGAAGTAAGACCTGATTTTTTTTATTATTGAGCAATCATCCAGTGTCTCTCTTGCTGTTGGCTAAAACCATAATAAACAATCAAGGCTCCAGAGCTTTAGAGTTCCAAGAGAGATCTTTATAAACATCATCTCAAATCCTGCAGTCTTTAATCAGTGGTGCTGGATAGGCACTACAACGAGTGGTGAATATTCATTTCAGCACAAGAATCGGAATTGCGGGCAGTGAGCACTGGATTGAGAACTGGAGGCTGCTCCTAACAGTGAGAACAGCCATCTTTAACTTTGTCACTAACGGTGTATCTACAGCAGAGCTGGAAGGTGTAACTTCCAACTTGAGAGGTCATACCCACACTAGTGCCGATCAAGCTAGCATGCTAAAAATAGAATGTAGCCACAGTGGTGTGAATGGTAGGACAGGCTAACTACCATACTACAATCCCATCCAAGACCCCAGGCATGTACTTGGGTGCCTAGCCCCACCCACTGTTTGTGTCACCATGGCTACACTTCTATTTTTCATGTGCTAGCTTGATCAGCACTAATGTGGGGATGTCTCCTTGAGCTGGAAATGACACCTCCCACGCCAGTATAGACATACCCAAAGTCTCCTGATCCATCCTTGCAGGCTTCAGCATTGAGCCCCGTTAGGTGAGCATGCTTTTCTCTGGTTTTTGTCTATCTTCTATCTAAATGTTTCCAAGTGCAGCTAGAATGAGGATTTCACTTTAATGCTGCAGCATAGGTGCTAATTGAATGCCCCATGAATGAGGGGATTTCTATCCTTGGGCAAGGCTAACTGAGCAAGAGGTTCCCAAGGTCATAAACAGGGATGCAGCCTCTGCTATAGCCATATATTATGGATAGTTGACTGAAGGTCCTGATCCAAAGACCAATGAAGCCAATGTGACTCCCTTCCACTGACTTCACTGGGCTTTGGATCAGGTCCGTATTTAAAGGAACTGTGGTAACCACTTGCCCGCTTTTTATCTGAGCCAGACACTGTACATTATTCAAGTTCTGATGCCAGAATGAGCTGGCTGCTCTTTAAATTTGACAATTAACATAATAATAACAATTAACATAATTGCATAACATGCAATACTTGACCTGGATTTGTACTAGCGCTTAATATAGGCTCAGAAGCTCTGTGCTAGTGCAGAGAAAAAGTACACAGGGACTTGCTAGCAGTTCCATAGCCATATGTAGGAAAAGAACTCTGGTATGAATTGTTAAAATGCACATGTATTTCCGTGCACTAATTAACACAGTTAATTACTCTCCAGGGCCGTAAAGCAGCAAGTGCTTCCTTTTTCTTGTGGAGATTTCAAAAAAAGCATTTAAAATGCTTCACGTTAAAGCCTATTATAGCTGTCTGCTTCATTATGTAAATATTATTTCCTTTTCAAAGAAAACACGGTTTTTTAGTCAGTAGCCACTCCAAATGCTACTGGGAAAGAATTGCATCAAATCCCAAGATAGGCCTTGCTCCTGCAAATACACACCCGGGCTTAACTTTACCAACATGAGGAGCCCTATTAAAGTCTATGGAACTACTTCCATGCTTCAAGTTAAGTGTTCGCAGGTTCGGGGCCTTCGTGCTTCACTTGAGAACTAGGGACAGCTTGCAAATGGGCAACCAGGACAAATAGCACTGAGTCCCTCACTAACTGGACCTGGATCCTGTTCCTGTCACACTCTGAGTGATATTGAAATCAGTGGGGGGCTGAGTGCTTAGCACACTGCTGCATGAAGCTCACAGCTCACAGCCCCAGTCCTGAGTTGCATCCGCCCCAGTCATCTCCCCTCTGCAGAGACTGTCAATCATGTGGAACTGCTTAGTGGTCTTGTGGATATCACAAGTGCCTGTGGGGATGACCAAAGTCACTATCACTTGGAGCCTGTATTGGATTTGGGCTCCTGTTTCCAGTGGTAAAAGGCCTGTGCTTTAATATTCTGTTAAGCTAGTGATGTGCCTCTATTAACAGGGAGAGAGAGGAGGCTGTCTGCCAGAGCAAGCAGGTAATACCATTAAACTGGTGATGTAAAGGCATAAGAGAGGAGAAATAGCTCTTCTGAAATGCTAAGTGGAATTAGTGCCCGTGGATCCAGTTCGCTGCAATTTGCTCATCTTTCCACTGAAGAGCTCCTAGTCTGAGTCAGGACAGAATTGTCTTTGTTCTTGACAAGAATACATGGGCTGAATGTTCACACTATCCAAAGTGAAACCTCTTTATTTCCCCCCAGGAGCGTGAAACAGAAGCACATTCAAATGAGAACACTGCATGTCAAAGATCAGCTAACACCTGCTCATATCCAGCAGCACCTCTGCTGCCAAGATTTCCGGCCAATGGGAATGACTGTTATCTGATTGTTTTACAATAATAGCGATAAAGAAAAGTGAAAGGATAGAACCACTCGCTGAATCTGCCCCCTTAGCTGTGACATACCAGGTCCATCTAGCCCAGAATCCTGGCTCTGACAGTGGTCAGCACCTGATATTTCACAGGACGGTTCAAGAAATCGAGTTATAGACAATTACTGAGTAACCTGTGCAAAAAAAAAGTCTTCTCCCCCCACCCCCATCCCAAACACTTAGGGCCAGATTTTGAAAGGTTTTTAAGTGCCTAAGGATGTAGGTAAGCTTGGGATTTCCAAAAACAACCAGGCACCCGATTCCTTTTGATTTCTGTGACCGTTGGGTGCTTTTGGAAGTCCTGATTCCTATCTGCACCTTTAGGCAGTGCCTTTTCAAAATCTGGCCTTTAGGGTTTACGTTCCCTCAGTTTTATTTACCCCATCTAATGTAATTGTCATGGTCTCATTATTTTCCATGTAAATGCCCAGCCATTTTTGAGTCTTCCTATGATCTTGGCTTCAATGATATCTTGGTGGCAGTGAATTCCATAGGTTAACTATGAGGCTTTTGAAAAATAATATTTTTCAGGGTTTTTTCTATTTGGTTGCTTTTCATCTTCAGTTAAATGTTATTGTATTGTTCATCTAAGAATGGGGGTAGACAGAAGTTTCCAGTTTACCTTATCTAGTATAAACACATAATCTCTTATTTTGATCTTAATACTCCACCTCTAATAATCATAATAAACTGTAATGATTTGCTAGACACCACGAGATCTTTATTTTATAGTAAAACTAATAAGGCACCCAGTATAGTGCAGGTTTTCATTTGTTTTATATTGTTTGTAAATTGAACTCTCTAGCCAGCAAAGGGTTAAGGGTTAGGAATTGTGTTGAGAGGAGTACTTAAATACACAGGATCAACCCTGGCCCTATTGTAGTCAATAGGAATATTGCCATTGACTTCATATGTGATATTCTGGCTCATTTGGGGTAGACAGCATTGGTACTAGAACTCCTAAACCCATTTAGAGATTACAGACCTCCTTCTCCATAGAAAATGGTAGGTGTGATCAAAACAGGAACAGTGAAGAAAATGGACCAGACACTACTGTCTTCAATGCAGCTTTTCCTCTTGTACTTGCACTTCACTAGGTAACCTGAAAGTAATTAAACTGATCAGTTTACATTTTGTCAGGCCAATAAAACAAATCTTAATGTAGAGCAAAATGGCAAATAAATGAACCATGCACTTCTTTCTGCTTTGAGAGAAGACAGGACAAGAATGTATCCTGTCTTCATCAATTTCAGCTGTCTAGCACTTAATTAGAACCATGAGCTGTTCAGTGGGATACATGGATTCTCTGCTTAGGCCTATGGCTAGCAGAAAGAGGTATGCTGTGTCAGGGGCAGGGGGTGGGGGCTCATTAGTCCCTAATTGGAGGAATATGCTTTGTAATCCTTGTCAGGCAGGCTTGAGGCTGCCCAGCTCTGGTAAAATCAGCTGTGTGATGCAATATCTATCTCATGGGCTAGATTCTCATCTGCTGTCAGTCCATTTAACTTAATGGGACTAGGCCTGTTTACACCAGTTCAAGATATGAGCCTGTATTTGCTTCTCATTACTAGGGTCTGCCTTTTGCTAGCAATATATTGTATCTTGAAACTGAATTACAGTTGACAATATCATGAGCGCTGTCTTACTCCAGAGTGTTATGAAACATACCCAGGCTGGATTTGGCCCTCGACAACTCCACTTAATTTGGAGGGTAACACCACTCTCCCTGTTAGACCCTCAAAGTTTCAACCTGGAGAAAAGTCGTAGAAAAAGCTGTTCCCTTCTCAAGATTTTTTTTTAAAGGGAAAGCACATCTTTTTGCAGGTCTGCACAGCAGGGGGAGACTTTTGCACTGAATAAAACCTCTCTGCTGTGATTGAGACAGGAAGGCACAAACCCAGGCGAAGATCCTTTCCAGGTGAGCTATCTTACATTATCGATTACCCCCTGAGAATGAACAACATAGAGGAGCTTGATAGCATCACTTACTCTTCAGTACTGCAAGGAAGTGAAGGTAGATGGAGTTCTCAGGGGTGAAGTTCATACTTGTGCTAATACAAGGCCTATGCACCACTTAAGTTCACAGAACTAGGTTTAAGTGCTGCCTAGTGCTTGTGTTAGCCCTCCAAATCAGGATGACTTTAACCCTAGGTGAGTTTGAGCATGTGTAAGGGCAGAATTTGGACACATGGATGTGAATCCCATTGATTTCATTGGGAAATGTAGGTACATATCTGAGGACAACATTTAGCCATAGGTAAATACTATTTTATATAAAATGTTAAAATTGTGCTCTCTTACACTGGTGTAAATCCAGAGCAGTGCTATTGACTGTATTGGACGTGCTCTACATTCACACAGATGGAACAGACAGCAGGTTTTGGCCCACGTTTTGTTTAACCTTGCAGGCGTCTATAAATAACTGTAAATATCCCAGTTCAGTTCCCAGTATGTTTGCCTCGGGACTGACCCAAACCTAACGGTGTCAGTGGAAAGACTCACATTGACTTCAATGGGCTTTGGGTCAGATCCTTAAAACATTAAATGGGAAAGGAAAAAAACCTGTGCATATGGAGAATGATCCTGTTACCACTGAAGTCAATTACAGTCTTGCCTTGGGACTGGTCCCATGCTCGAAAATGAATAACTCTGGTTTATTTTCTTTGACATAGCTCTGCATGAGGCAAACTGAGATGTCAATTCTGTAACTTTTAAATGATCATGTCCTGACACCATTTTTAAGGTATTGGGCTCTGTCAGTGCTCTTTAATAGGTCTTAGATTTTTGGATCAATGTTATGTGTCAGTTCAATATATCCTAAGCTATAGGAGTAATATGTTTATGTCTGATTTTGGTGTTGCTTCGTGGTTGTGGAAAACAAAGGACTCTCCCTGTTTTTTTTTCCCTGTTGCTACTGAGGCTGATCATCTGACCTGGCAGAAACATTTATGCTGTCAGAGGAATTAATAGAAAGATGTAATTAGCATTGTCAGGAACAGGCAGTGAAACAGCAGATTATATGGGTGCAGATGGTTTTGGAATCAGTTTCTGTTTTTCTTGCTTGGGGTCCTTCTGTTGACCTGGAAGGAGAGAGATTTGTGGACTGAAGCCCAATTAAGCTATGATTTGATTTTTAAATAAATGTCTCATTACATATGTATTTGTTTCAATTAAGCTTAAAGCATCAGCTCTCTTCAAAGAGTTTCAGAAAGGACTAAAGGGATCTAAACAAGATATTGACTAAAATAAAAACTTAAAACAAATTAATCCTCTTTCCAAATAAATATAGTTTTTATTTGTCACTTCAGATATTCCTCTAATCCTGGTATTTAAATATAGTGGATTTTAAATGAAATATGACCCAGTAGATTAACTGTCCACCTAGTCTTCTAAGATACATCAGCCAAACGTCTGGCTCCCACTCTGTCGCTTGGTGCCACTCTTGCACTGCAAAGCAGATGGAGAACTGGCTTGGCTGGCTACCATAAGGGAAACCTCCAAGTGTCCTACTGCTAGTAAAGTGACTCTGTGCAACCACTTTCCCCCAATCAAATGGCCATTCCCCGGGGGAAGGGATATGTCCAGGGTACCTCTGCTCTCTGGCTATCCTCAGCTGCTCATGTGATCCATGCAGTTACCTAGCTGAGAGTTAAAGCAAACTTTGGCCAACTTCAGGGTCGGGGGATAGCTATGGTGGATTAAAGCCACTTTCAGACCCCTCCTATCCACTGCTAAGTCCTGTGCTAAGCACAATTCAACCAGGCCAAAGAATCTGGCTTCATGTGTCCAACTCAATATGGCATTAGGTGCAATTTAGCCTCTTTATAAGGCTGCCGGGCCCAGCCTTACAGTGGATTATTGGTAATCTTTATCCATGTCAAAATATCTCTCTCAAACATTCCCTGTTGGCTAACAGAATATAACTGATGCAGCTTGTCCTTCAGAAGGAGGAGGGTTTTTGTTTATAAAGTGTTCCCTTCCTCCCTCAAATGCTTGAGGCATTGCACAGAATAACAAAAACCTAATCCAAATATAACTGAAAAGGGCCGGGTCTGATAGCAGCCTGCGTGGCTGTGAGCTCTTCTGGCTGCTCTGGGACAGGAATTATGTCAGGGGGGATCGATCCATCTTGCAGCTCAATTGGGATCCGCGAGCTTCTTGGCGCATGGCGCTATGGTGACAGCCGAGTCTCTCCAGCCCTTCCCTTTACTGGGATTTAAGATTTTACATCTGAGACCCAAACTCTTCTTCTCCGCCTCGCCGCGTGTACGAGGCGCACGGAAATAAACTGGCCGGCGAGCCCCGCGCCCCGCTTTTTGCTGAGGAATCCGGGGCTGCTGTCGCTCCCTGTCATCCGGAAATGGCCCGTGTTCCTCGCCCCAAATGCCCCGCTCCGCTAATTCTGCGGGGAGGCGGCTGCGCTTTGCCCAAGTCAGGGGCTGGCAGCGCCTATTGGCGGGGGATGCTTTTTCTCTGTTCCCAGTGGGATGGAAATCGCTGCTGTGGCAGGGGCGCCGGACTTTGCAGAAAAGAACGAGGACGCCCCTAGGCTCCAGCGCCGCTTCCCGAGCCTTCCCCTCGCTGCTGCAGCCCTTGCTCCGCCGGTAGCGCTGGGAGAGGCAGCGGGGGGAGGAGCCGGGGCGGGGAATGGAGGTGAAACAGGAGCGCTTTCGAGTTTGGATAATTGCAGCCGCTGCTTTCCTCTTCCAGCTGCAGGGCGTCGGCGTCTTGCCCGGCCGCCGGGGCTTGGAGCTGTCCCGGGTGCTAGGGAACCTGCGCCCGGAGCTGTCCCTGGTGCTAGGGAACCTGCGCCCGGAGCTGTCCCGGGTGCTCGGCCCGCGGGCTGCGGGAGCTGTCCCTGGTGCTCGGGTCTGCGGGAGCTGTCCCGGGTGCTGAAACCCTGCCCGGCCTGGGCGGCTCTTGAGCTCCGTGAAGGCCGCCGGGGTCCTGCCTGCTCAGAGCGTTGCAGTCCCGGGGAGCTGCTCCGGGCGCCGAACCGGACGCTCTAGTCCCGCCCCGCCCCGCCTCCCGGGGTGCGCTCGCGGGAGCTGCGCCGGGGCCCCCCGGGGCATGCTGCGGGCCAGGTAGCCGGCTCCCTCGGGGAAGCCGCCCGGCTCCGCCTGCTGCATTGGAGTCAGCCGGGAGCCGCGCTCCGCACCGACGCACGGACATTGCAGGGGATGCAGCCAGGCTGGGACGCTCAGAGCGGGGCTGGCAGCGCCCGGGCAGCCTCGGGGATGGACGCCAATGGAGCGGGCAGCCCTTACTACGATGAGGATCTTCTGCACAAGGTGGGGGACCCATTCGGGCGGCTTTTCCTGGGAGGGGGATTCTGCAAAATGGGACCAGGGTCCCGAGCTCCTTACGGTAGCGGATGCCAGGGGCAGGAGGGAAGTCTATGGAACTGCGCCATAAGATCGGCTGTTTGCCGCCAGAGTCCGGGCACACGCCGGGGGGAAGTCTGCCAGCACTTGTGGGGTTTATTCCTGGCCAAGCCTAATACTGTGTGTTTACTGAAGGGAATATAACAGCCGCGCAGTCATCCCCGGGGTGAATAGACTGTTTGCGTCTTAACTTCCCACTAAACACCGCTGTTTGACTTCTCCCCTCCCCTTGCAAGCTGCGGTTTATTTATAGTATGCAAACAACTGTTCTGCAAGATTCTTTTGGGCTTGCCAAGTAATTGGGAACTAATGATCCCTTCCCCTCCCTAGCAGCAGACAATATATTAACAAAATGCAGTGCTCGGCAAGAGCAGCTGTTAACTCGTGTTTGTTTCCAGGCTCTAATGTATGTAATTAGGAAAGGAGACAGACACCCAGGTTCAACAGAATCCGTGCGTGTTTGCAAAACAGCCCCTTGCTCCGAGTAGTTCTGGAAGTCTGCCAGCCCGAGCCAGGTTGCAGCCAGCAGCTAAAATCGCGGTGCAAACTGTTCTCTGAAAGCACCGACGCTCTTCTCCTGACCAGAGCTAAATAAAGCTCCCTTCAGTGTTGGACGCAAAGGGCTGGTGGAGAATGACAAATATAAAGACAAATGGGGACATCCGGGCCCCACTGAACTCAAAGCCAGTTTTGCCATTGACCGAACTGATTGCATGTTTGGTCTTGAGAAAAGAAGACCGAGGGGGCACCCGAGAAAGGTCTTCAGATATGTTAGGGCTGTTATGAAGAGGACAGTGATCAATTGTTCTCCGTGACCACTGAAGTTAGGACAAGATGTAATGGGCTTGATCCGCAGCAAGGGAGATTTGTTTTGTATATTAGGCAAAACTTTCTAATTATAAGGGTAGTTAAGTACTGGACTAGGAAATTGTAAAATCCCCATCGCTGGAGGTTTTTAAAAACAGGTTAGACAAACATGTTAGGGATGGTCTGGGTTGGGGTAGTAATAGGTGGACTGTGGGCCAAATCCAGACAACAAGACACTTTAGAAAGGACACCAAAATCTTTTTATTTACTTACTATCATTATTGTTGTTTTTTATTATTTTCTCTGGAGTCTGGACCTTGACCAAGAAATTTGGATAGTGACAAAAATATCTGGTCGGGGTGTATTTGGTCCTGCCTCAGGGCATAGGGGATAGACTACATAACCTCTTCAGGTGTCTTCCAGCCCTACATTTCTATGACTCAGTGAAGCCAGGATTTCACCTCAAGTCCCTGCTCCTGAGTGCTTACAGTGTGCATTTTCTTAAAGACTCCTCAAAGTAAATTGAAATGAGTAGAGCAGGCTTGTCTGACCAGTCTTCAGTGAAAGTATCCGTCTCCCAAAATACACTTCTCCCTACCGTCTCTTCTTCAAATTCCTGTCTCTGCTAGCAACCTTGGATCAGACCTTACAAATGCCCCTGAGCATCATCTTTCCCAGGAGCTTAGCATTATCAAAAGTGCTGTCACAATAAGCATTAAGTTCACCCCTGCTTGGAAGCCTCAGCAGATGGGCCAAAAACAGACTAGCTAGGGAGAGTGTATTTCCCTCTCAGTCCTTGCTATAGTCTCTCCAGGTTCAGCTACAGCGGCAGATCAGGGAAGAAGGCTACTGCTAGTTGTTCTGATCTTGTTTGGTCACTAAAAATGATGTAGGTGCCACACTCTGGTAGGCCTCCTACTTCACGTCACTCACTCCCTTTATTGCTATCCTGGGACAGAATTCCTTAGGCCTTGAAAGTTTAATGCCTGAGTTCTTTGTGCAGAAATGAGGGGCCTTAGAAATTGCTGTGGGTTGGCAGCAGGCAGGGCTGAGAGCAGACTCGTGTCGGGCTGCTTGGTAGCTTCTCTGTTTGTAGGCAGATGCTTGGCATCATGGTTGGTTTAGATTCCCCTGCTCAAGGGAACAGTCCTATTAATTGCAATGGGATTACTCACAGCAGCCAGGGCTGTATGATGGAGCCCATGATTTTCATGAGAATGTTCATCTCGAGCAACTCCTTTCCCCCCTGTTACTCACAATACGCTGACACAGAAAAACCCTCCAGGAAAGGACTAAGGCTCCTTTGGGTCCTCGTTGTGTCTTCTTTCTGCAGCAATAATTTCCCACTAACAAACCAAGTCAGCAGAAACACATTCTATGATCTGATTATGTGATTTCACAGCAGAATAAATGCCCAGGCAAATGGGGGATGGGGGAAAGCCCTTGGAATGTACAATTGGCTCAGTTATCTCACTTGACAATTTGATGCTCTTCGTGTCTTATTTATTTTTCCATCAGCAGCTAGCTGACTCCTGCCCTAGCTACACAAGTGCAGCAGAGGCTCACTATGCCCTTGACACAGAGCTGCTTGTTTGTATTGCAGTACTGCCTGGAAGTCCCAAACAGGGATCAGAGCCCTGTTGTTTTAAGCCCTGTACAGACATGTCGTTAAGATAGTCCCTACTACAAAGAACTTACTGTACCTCACCCTTAACCAAGACTGTAAGTGACTGAAACAAGCAGAAGAGGAAGGAGGAGGTAAAAAGTGTGCTATTGTGTAGGCTAGCTTTGTGCACAATTGCCACTCGCTTTAGGCCAGGACTCCATTTAAAAGTCCTGCCAATGTAGCTATGCCAGTAAAAGCCCCTATGTAGACACAACGCCACCAATAGAAAAGTGCTCATGCTCGTACAGCTTTCCTGACCCAGAATAAGCTCTATTGGCCTAAGCACCTAGCTGGGATAACTACATTTATACTAGAGGAGTTCTGCTGCTTTAGCTATGGCATGTGTCCCAGCATCGCAGGTCTGTGTGAGTAGAGCTCGGTCCAGCAGCACCCTTGTGTCAGAGCAGGTGAGCCCAATCTAGCCAATTAAAGGCAGCCAGCAGCACCTGGGCCTTTAAAGGGCAGGTGAAAGGAGGGTGACTAAGACAGGCAGTGCCTGGAGAAGGGAAGCTACAGTAGAGCAGAACACACTGTGGTGGTAGGTCTGTGGAGCGTGGTTGCCAGGCGCTCAGGGAAGCAGCCCTGGGGCTGTTGCTCCAGGAAAGGAGCAGAGCTGACTGCAACTGAGAAGCTGCCAGGAGCAGGAATACCAGAGACCTCTGGCAGGGGTGGCCCGGAAGCTTGAGATGAAGTGAGTCAAACGACTGTTTTCTGTTGGCTTACTTGCTTGTTTTAAGAAAATAAATTCTCTTAAAGGGGACTTGGTGTAGCCCTGTGTGCTTGGAAGCTAAGAGAAGCCCCCGTGACACCAGTTTGCTGCTATAACTGTCCTGGCCTAGTTAAAGTGTTAAGACCTTTTATCAGTCGCAAGTGTTCTGTATGCAACTGGGGCAAGTGAGTCTTATGGAGGAATCTGAAGGAGACAGGTTGAGTAATTCTACTTGTCTGAATATTAGTACAACTTCACAGAAGTAAAATATCCTGTGTTGTCATGAATAAGCTGTTCTCCTGAGATGCTCATCAGTTTTATCTGCCTATAAGAGTCACCACCCAGTGATCTGACTGGATGACCCAGTTTGCATTTGGTGATCTGTCTTTAAGGTCCTGATCCTGACTCATTCAGTGTGTAATTTCAGCACGAGTAGCCCCATAGAAGTCAATGGGGCAAGTTGAATGCTTAGTGCTGAAGCATGTGCTTAAGTGCTTTGCTCAGACTGGGGTTTACATGCTCTCTGGGTTTCTGAGACAGCTCTGATAATAGTGCCTGGTGAATATTTAAGATGGTTACGTGTGGCTGAGTGCTTCCTTGCTTTATGAATTTGAAAGAACTCTGGCAGCAACATCTGACAGCATCCAAGCTGTCCTGAATTAACCCCATGAAGATAGGGGCAGGGGGGTAGCTCAGTGGTTTGAGCATTGGCCTGCTAAACCCAGGGTTGTGAGTTCAATCCTTGAGGGGGCCATTTAAGGATCTGGGGCAAATATCTGTCAGGGGACAGTACTTGGTCCTGCTAGTGAAGGCAGGGGATTGGACTCGATGACCTTTCAAGGTCCTTCCAGTTCTATGAGATAGGCATATCTCCATATATTATCCTTGAAGGAAGGAAGCTACCCAGATGTGTACATAAAACAGTTAAAAATACCAGCTAAAACAAGCATTTTAAAGAGCTTCTGATCGCTTGAAGGAGTGAAAAAAGGTTTTCTTCTGGTAAAAATCACCAAAGAGCAACTGAGCAGGATTGGGGGGAGAAAAGGGAGGGGTTACCAGAATGCAGTGATCTTGCTGGCTGGACAATGTCCTCAGTACTAATAATGATTTTAAATGAGCTCTCTGTGTGTGCCTGCACTGTCAGGTTTGGTCTGTTTGTAGCGTGCCTAACACAACGGAGTCCTGGTCTATGGGTGAGGCTCCCGGGTGCTACCATAACTCTAATAATAATCTGTCCGCATTGAAGATTTGCCTCATGGGGAAACACTCCTCCCATCCTCCTGACTCTTCCATGTCCTTGCATTAATCATGTATATCTCCTGCACCATTATGTGTATTGAGATACGAATAATGGCTCCCATCATCATTAGTTTGCTATTTAATAGCCCCAGCTCCATTGCGTATCATTAAATGCATTTCTCCTTTTGGAGACGTGCATCAAGGTAGCTTTGTCCACTGTTTAAAACTATCCTAAAAATCCTGCCATGAGCTCTCCACCCTTTCTGTGGGAGGCTGTCAGGCAGCAATATTGGAGAAAAGGACAAGGACTATGATAGGGGAGCTCCCAAAGCAGTAGACTAATAAGGTATATCAATGAGTATATGTTAGAAGGATATGAACTAATGAATGGTAGATCAGGAGCATCTATTCTTCCTGCCTCAACATAATTTCATTGCATTGCTCCTTGTTCTTAACAGGTGGAAAATTTGAAACTAATAAAGGGATTTCCCCCCCACCCCACCCCAGAATGTGTCATTAGACTGTGGAACTCATTGCCCCTGGAAGTCACAGAGGCTGAGAATTTAGCATGATCCAAAAAAAGATGCTGGATGTTTATATGGTTACCATAATGATAATGAAATCTTTGGAGCCTTATGCTTCAGGATTTAAACTGATCTTTAACTTTTGGAGATCTGGATGAGACCTATATTGAGGGGGCAAATGATCTCCCATCTCTGCCAACGGTGGGGGTCTTAAACCTTCATCTGAAGCAGCTGGTGTAGGCCAGTGTCTCACACAAGATTGACCTCAGTTTTGATCCAGTAAAGCAAGACCTACATTCTTATGTAGGCAAAGAGAACACAATTTAAATGCTGGCTTCTGCATTTGCTGCCACTTTGTGCAGTTCCAGCTCTTACAGCACTTGGCTGGCTTTTAAGAATCCAATTGCTTTTATATGCTGTCTAGACAGCCTTGCAAAGCTTTCATTCTCTGGCCAAATTAGCCCACCACGTATCTTGATGGGATTTGCTTATTAAGGTTTGTCAGCCACATGCCGACCAGGTTACAGGAGATCTTATTGTTTGCTCCCACTCATCACCCCTCCCCGCCCCATCCCATTGTCTTTCACCAGCAGCTCACTGAATGAGTTACTGCTGTTACAGTAAACTGTCTATATTGGAACCAGCAGAGGTCCCAGGACTGGTTCTTGTGGGACTCTCTCCTCCTCCAACAGTTTGATGGGGCTTTCAGACCAGTCTGCTTGTTTTCAGCAAGTTGTGTGCCCCCCACCCTTTATCCCATCTTGGCTCATGCAGGCTCTCTCAAAAGAGAAGTTGTCAGCATATTACAATTAATCCACAACACACAATCCGTTGCTTTGTTGCCTAAGCATTGGGTTTTAAATAGTGACTCTCTGGAAACCCCAAGTTCAAACCCTGGCAGGGTTGACTCAGCTCTTCCTCTTTATGTGGCAGATAAATTGCGTTCCATGTTTTCTGTGTGGAGGCACCTGCTGCTTTCATGTTAGTCTTGGAAGATCTGAAGTGCTCGGCCTTGCTTGTTCGTGCGGTCATTAACAGCTGTGTGTGTGAGAGATGCTATCGCCGGTGGGAGTGAGGAATAGTGATCTGGTAGTACTTGGCAGCCAGTCTACACGGATGTCCAATACTGCACAAGGAGCAAGGCAGTGAAGATTTAAGCCTTACAGGTTTCATGGTACTCTTCAGAGAAGCAGGGGTTTTAACCCAGTGTCCTCGATCAAACTGTCCTTATCCCACCCCAGTGACATGCAGGGTGCTATGGGCTTGTCGGCTGCTGCCTCCCCCTGGGAACGGCTGTATTTCAATGGGGCTCTATGTGTGTTTGTAAAGTACCTTGTGATCCTGTAAGATAGTGGAATGTGAGCCCAATCCAGCTGCAGGTCAAGTCAGGGGACAGGCTGCCGTTGGCTTCAATGGAGTGTGGGTCAGGCCCTACACATATAGAAACCTGCCTTCTTTACCACTGTTACTCTAGTTGTACCCCATTGGTGTCACTCAGCTGAAATCAGTGTAAAAGCTGGAGTAATGGATACAATGAAGCAGACCCACTTTTATTTAATTGGGGGTAAAGTCTGTCAAATTCCTACCCCCCTTTACCTACTTGACTTTTTAAAGTTCAGGCAGCTGGCTTGCCTGGATCTCCCCATCTTTAGCCAGGCTGACTTGGTCCAGCGCAAATACAAAGCAACAGTTTAGCTGTAGATACTCGAGTTAAAATGTAAACCACCTGGCTATTTCTATTCCATTGTTTTTATCTCTCTGCGTTTTGTCTTTCTCATTCTCTTAACACCAGCTCGTGTTTGTCTTAAAAACTAGTGCTAGTGAAGATTTTCAACTTCCAGATTCTAGTACACTTGGCCCTGCTGTAAGAGGCTTTGTCATCCGTTGCTAATTATCTTAGCATGGACTAAGACCTAGACATGAGCAATTCCCTTCGAGAGTGTTATGAAATTAAATAAAGAAGGCAGTCTATCTCCGCTACTGCTTCTTCCACTGTTCTGAGGTTTACCAATTTGCCAGTAATGCCAGGCAAGCTGTGAATTAAAGAATACAACTACTGAATTTGGACATGGTGTTCCATGTCTCTCTCTCTCTCTCTCTCTCTCTCTCTCCTTGTTTTTTGTTCTGTTAGAATTCTCTCCCCTGAGACTGCAACAAAGATTCTCTTAGCTGTCTTCTCTACTAGCTCAATGCAAATGGATTCATGCTATTGAGTTACAATGGTAATTTTAATCTCTGATTTTTTTTTTTTTAACTTGTCATTTTTTCTGTTTGGAAATGTACATCCTATGCTCTGGGCACAGTCCTATCCTTCTCTCCCTTTGCCTGACTTTGAGGTTTTCCAACTTGGAAAGGAAATTCTAGGCCTATTTTCTTCTAGTTATTCTCACATGATCTGGCGGGGGGGCGGGATTAGGATTTGAAAGTCTTTCTTTTAAAAACTTGATTTTTCAACTTTTGGAAATGTCACTTTCTTCTCCAGTGCTGAGTCTGGGACTCCATCTGACTCCGACTTTGTTGCATGTGAGCACTGTGAAGGGGAGGATGATGTATCCAGAAAGGAAAAATTCAGCTCTTCATTAGCACTACAGAGGTCTGATTCTCACTTACACTAAGGCCCATTTATGGTGCTCTGCTGTGTGTATACGCTCCTATTTTACTGGGTGTATAATGTTACCCCATTTTGACCAGAGCAGCTAGTCAAGGTTTGGGGCTCTAGGGCTGTAGGAGTAGAAATTGATGATAGTCTGGGGTTTTCTTTGTACGTTTCTTGTATATCAACAGAACTGCATCAAAGTCCTGTTTCTCTGAAAGCAGGAGGAACCAAATGCAAAAGGAGTAGGATCTTCTCTTACAGGCCTAAGCTTCTTTTCAGCCAGTGCCCCCGACCCAGAACCTCTCTCTGGCTCACACCATGCTTACAGTCTTCTGCTTGGATCTCTTCAGGCACATGTGTGCACACTTCTCATTCTGTGTTCCACACACACTTACCCAAAACAGTTCTCAGCAAAACCTCTACCCACGCCATCTGAGCCTAGGGGATGGGGTCACATGATCCTCTTGTCTTGGTACGGGGGGGCTGTGATTAGCTTATCCTTGCCGTTGAAGAATGGTTGTTTCATACCCATCAATCTCAACAAGCGTTTAACTGAACTCATACAAAGGTTTCACACTGTTCATAAGAATAACAGAAATGTGAAGTCAGAGTGCTATCAAACCCCCAGTAAAATGAGTCCGTTGTGACTATTGTGGAGTAGTCTTATGTTTTGCAGAAATTTTGCTATAAATTACTTTTATATAAATGTGTTCCCCGCTGAAAATAACTGGTTTGTGGCACAGAGCTAGCTATCACAAAACTTTGCAAGCCAGCAAGGGTGTGAATAGGGGGCTGTTGCGTCTTTGTTCTTTGGAACATTATTATTCAAAGTAATGAAGCAATTCACAAGTTGTCCATATTGTTATAAATGTCCCATAAATTATTGAAGTGTGATTAAGATCACCTGCCTTTTTATGAAAATGTCTCTAAATCCTGTGCCTACGAGGCCTTAATGTTCACTCTGACTAGCTTTCCCGTCTACATAATTTATGTAATCGTCCATATTAACTGTTCTCCAGGAGCTCTGGGCTGGGAGCAGAAATGCAGGCTTGGGGACATTATTATTTATGGGCCTCAGGTATGAATGTACCTTTTGTCAGAGGTACACCATTACTGAGTTAAGTGTCTCTGGTGACTAATATCAGAGGGGTAGCCATGTTAGTCTGGATCTGTAGAAGTGACAAAGAGTCCTGTGGTACCTTATAGACTAACAGACTAACAGATGTATTGGAGCATAAACTTTCGTGGGTGAATGCCCACTTCTTCAGATGCATGCAGTGGAAATTTCCACTGCATGCATCTGAAGAAGTGGGCATTCACCCACGAAAGCTTATGCTCCAATACGTCTGTTAGTCTATAAGGTACCACAGGACTCTTTGTCACTTCTGGTGACTGAGTGCATCAATTCAAGGCGCTATCAGCTTTATTGAACATGTCCACTCCGAGCCAGATTCTGATCTCCATGTGGACATGTCCCTGGACCCAGTGTGACACCAGAGATGGAGTCTTGAGGGGTAGCCTCTTCAGTTCCTCCAAAGTCCTCACTGGGAATAGGAGGCCAAATCCTCAGCTGGTGTAAATTTGGCAAAGCGCCTTTGGAGTCAGTGGAGCTATAGCCATTCCCAGCAGCTGAGCATCTGTCCCCGTTTGGAGTGGCACAAACCAGGGTGTTGTACTGTTACAACATATGACTCCGCCTCCATCCCCTGTTTAATCCTTCCCAGTCCCTTCAGGACGATGCACCACTTAACCCTTTGGGGGGGCTGAAGTGGGTTTAGGACTTGGTTCTGCAGAGTGCTGAGCACTGTGGCCAGCAGAGGGCTTACCCTCCTCCTTTAAGCACGTCTGGCCTGAAGGGGCACCACCGAGTCGATGGGAGTAACTGCAAAGAATGCAGGATCCAGCCCATAGGGAGACTGACTTAACTGGATCTTGAAATCGAGCTGAAGTGGTGCACACGCCGGTGCTGTGCAGAGGGGTGAATTTCACCAGGAGGGATAAATCTCAGGTGGCTTCAGTAGGAGGTTTTGCTTGAGCCAGGGCTGCAGGATGTGGCCCTACCGTGCAGAGAGAAATGTTTACACTGATGCAACCGAGGTGGCTTGGGTCTGCATTTAACTTGCCAAAGCAAAAAACACACACACACACACACACACACACACACACACACACACACACACACACACACACACACACACACACACACACACACACACACACACACACACACACACACACACTCTTGTAGACGGGGAGGGAGAGCCCCTCCGTGCTCAGCACCGTAGAAACCAGGAACAGGAACATCCTAATGCGCAGGGAAGTTGCCTTGAGAGAAACAACTTTTGTGGGTTTGCTGGTTCTTGTTCAGGATCTCGCTTTGCTTGACTCCATGTAAAGCAGAAATGAGTGACTAAAAATGCAGGTAGTGAGGAGCAAGAGACGAGATTGCTGGAGGAACTAGTGAAAGTGCTGTAATGCTGATTTGGGGGTTCTGCTCATAGTTACCCACGTACTCCTCAATGCTTATGTACTGATAGCCAGTAAAGGCTATTTGACTCAGTCAAATCAGAACTCCTGGAAAATAAGGCTGGTGAAGTGGATTTGAGGTAGTGAGGTCTAGTGGAAAGGGCACTGGATTGGGAGTCAGGAGATGTAAGGTCTATTCCTGGCTCAGCCACTGGGTGTGTGTGAGGTGGGGCAAAAAAAAATCACAGTATCTCAGTTTGCCCATCTGTAAAATGAGCGTAAGGATACTCGCCAAGGATACTTCATTAACCCCATGGAGATCTGAAGGTGAAAGCACTGGGTAAGAGCTAACTATTAATGTGCAGCTCTGCTCTCAAGAGCAACTTTGTCTTTTGCCTTTTTAAGAAAAAGTTTAAGAAAAAATTGTTGGTGTGTGTGTTTTTTGTTTTGTTTTTTTAAAAGAAACACAGAGACCCTAAGGGCTGGACAAAGCACAGAAGCTGCACCAGTTTAACTTAAACCAAAACAATTGCTAAACTGATTTAAACCTGTGTGAACACCTGTTCAATCTGTTTAAAACTGGTTCTATTAGCTTACCTTGTCCCTGTAAATTCTTCAACAGAAGCCAAACTAATAGAAGCTACTTCTGAACTAGAGCTGGTTGAAATGTGGGAATTCCTTTCTGTGGGAAATTCAGCCATCCTGGAATGTTCCCTTGTCCCTGTTGAGATGCCAAGTGGAAATTTCCCATGGAATGAAACATCTGGAACAACTTAGTTTGGAAATATGGAAATGACCTTCCTGAAGTTCTTTGTTTTGACTTTGTTATAAAGGAAAAACAAAGTGCTTTCACCAGGTCTGAAATGAAGCATGCCAAACTGGTGTGTGGGTGTTTTGTTTTTTTTGTTGTGGCACCTTCTCGTGCACCAATGCCCACCAGGACTCTCGGCTTGTTTATAATTTCGTTAGTGCTGAAAGTTTCTTCCACAGGAAGAGACTTTGTTGCGGCCAAACCGAAGATGCATGAATCCATTGCCCTGTTGCCTGCCCCCTGGAGTAAAGGGCTTGGAAGAACGGCACTGCGCCCAGCTTAGCATTACCTTGTATAGTGCCCGACCTCTTCACACTCCGCGAAGGCTATGTCTGGGCCATGAGCTAAATGGCTGTGTGGTCAATGACCCGGATTCTACTGTTCTGGGATGGTTCAGGGGACTTGGACCAGGTGCTTGAGGGCTCAGCTTGAGAAATGGGGTGGGAGGTTCTGGTGCTTTCTGTGTTTCGGAAGTCTGGAGACTGAATATCTTAGCGCAGGGGTTCTCAACCTTTTTCCTTCTGAAGCCCCTGCAACATGCTATTAAAAATTCCAGGGCCCACCTCTGCCACAACTGTTTTTCAGCTTATTAAAAGCCAGGGCCGGCGTTGGGGGGTAGCAAGCAGAGCCTCACACCACAGGGGGCCCTGCGAATCTTGAGCTTTGGCTGCAGCCCAAGGAGGAAGGGCTCCAGCTTTGGCTTCAGGCCTGAGCAGTGTGGCTCAGGATTCTGCTTTCTGCCCTGGGCCCCAATGAGTCTGACACTGGTCCTGCTCTTTGCTTTATTTTGGTGGACCCCCAGAAACCTGCTCATAGCCCCCCTCCAGGGGGCCCCAGATCTCAGACTGAGAACCGCTGTCTTAGACAGCACCTCTCTCTTCATAGAGGGCTAAGACAGGAATCCTGAATTCTAAACTCAGCTCTGACATTGACTCCCTCTCTGCCTTGGGTGAATCACTTAACCTCTCTGCCTTAGGGAGACTCCAACTTACTTGCCTGCCTCACCCGTGTGCTGCGAGGGTTAATGAATGTTTGTCAAGAGCTAGGAAGGGGGAAAACAAAGGGCTGTATGACTATTCCGTCCCGGGTACTTACAAATATAGAACCCTCCACAGGCTGAAGGAACTGTGAATACACTGAATGAATGCATTGTGAAGCCGGCATATTGGACTGGGAAGGTTAGTCCAATTAACAATTTCTAACCGCTTCATGCCTACAGCATTGTGCGCCTGCATCAGCCGTCTCAATGCTGGGGGAGAGAGACGGTATATTGACCTCATTTATGGCCTCATACAAAGCCTATTGACATCCATGGAAAGACTCCCGTGGACTTTGGATTTCGACTCAAAAGCCTGATCATGCAGCACTGACCCAGGCAGAACTCTCATTGACTGCATTGAGAATCCTGCCAGAGGACAGACTGCAGCAGCAGGACATTCGAATGTAACTGAGATGTCTGTGATTAGTCTTTTCCAACTACAGTACTCTCTCTAATGGGGAGCGACTTTTTTATCTTTTACAAGTAACTTCTCCTCTTAAAGACCTAAAGTAGAGCTCTGTCTGGGACATGCTGATGGTTTCTCCAATTCCTTTTCTCCAAGAGCTGTTGCCGAGTAGAATTAATTACTTGAAACTCGCTTCCTTCTTGTTCAGGAGCAACTTTTGTGTATTCCCTGGCTGCTTTGACCAATGCACCATTGGGGTCTGTCGTACATTTGAACTTTGGTGTGAGAACTTGACTCTTCCCCTATAAGAATCAGATCTCAGGACAAAGTCCCCTTTTGACTATCGGAATCTGAACTTCGCCCTGATGTTTGGGACTGAGTTGGCCCCGTCTCTGGAGAGACCCCTTGAAATAAAAGCTTGTGTGGTACATTAAAATAGCATCTAAAAGGCTTTCAGTGCGTCTTATGTTTGTGCTGATTCATCTATCCATCCTTCTGCAGCTTTGAAAACCCTGTTCATTCTCATACAGGGTAGAGACAGTTACACCTGGAGGTGACAGCAGGTTATGGGGACTCATTTAAGCCTGACTCTGCCACTCAATTTACAAGTCCCTGAACCTTGCTTTGCCTTAACCTGCTCCTCCGTATAGTGGGAAAGGTCCTAATCCCCAAGGGAGGTGACAGCCTTCATTAACGTCTGAGACGTGCTTAGGCCTGTTGGATGTAAGATCCTATGGATGTGCAAAGGATTGTACCTAATAACTGCATTTTCATTTCCCAGTCTATTTCCCCAAATAGGACTGGCCTGCTGCACCAAGTGGGAAGGGCACAAAAGGCAGCCTGTCTATGGAGTCAGCGAGGAGCAAATTACTTTCTGCTCCCAAGCTGCAGCTGTGATGCTCAAACACCATCTTTCTCCCCCTTCCCCTTCATCCCCCAATTAATACGGGGATGACCATATTGAAGTGATGCTTCCTTGCTGGGGCCTGCCTGTCTGGGGAAACCTGCAGGTGCAGTTAGAACATGGGCTGCACTTGCTTCACATGATGATCTCCATCTAGCGAGCCACACCTCTCTACCCCTCGAAGGGAAACTCCACCCCTCAGGGTGCAGTGAGAGTCGGTAGCCCAGGGAGGTGGTGGTGGTGGCTGCTGCTTGCTGGGGGGCTGGAGGCTTAGTTTTGTGATGAGAAAACAGGGTAAAGTAAAAAGAAACAGACACTAGAGCTGCTGAGGGCAACTCTCAACTAACCCCCAGTGCAACAACAAATAGAGGCCCTGCTCCTGCATGAAAGGAACTCTCCACAGGTGTGTTGTCCCACCATCAGTGAGTTCACTGGGGTTACTCAGGGCTTGTCTTCACTACCCGCCGGATCGGCGGGTAGCAATCGATCTATCGGGGATCGATTTATCGCGTCTCGTTTAGATGTGCTTAATCGATTCCCCGAACGCGCTCCTCGTCGACTCCGGAAATCCATCTCGGTGAAAGGCAGAAGCGGAGTCGACGAGGGAGTGGCAGCGATCAACTCACCGCCGTTCTCACAGCCAGGTAAGTCGATTACGATATGCCGACTTCAGCTACGTTATTCACGTAGCTGAAGTTGCGTATCGTAGATCGACACCCCCCCCCTCTAGTGTAGCCCAGGGCTCAGGTGCCTGTCAGGGGCATCGGGCTGGGAGGGGGAAAATAGCTGGCGCTAACAAGGTTCATACCTCTAGCTCCCTGATCACTGTGTGACATGCAGCCCTGTGCAGCCAGCCTGCCTGTAAGGCCTAGCACCACCTAAAATCCACTACAGCTGTGTTTTCAGGGCTTCAACTAGGCACAAGTGCCTAAGACGATGTGAGCTCTCCGCACGGGGTAAACTTCCCTTCTCTTCCCTCCCTCCCCATATATTGTATCCCTTCCCTCACCTTTCCTCTCCTTAGCCCAGAAGATGTGTGGTGCAGTGACCAGGTTGTCCTATGTGTTTATACAGCCCCCGGCACAATCTTGTTTGGGGCCCTCTGAGTGCTACTGTCCTATTAATAATGGAGGTCCCAGCCCCATCTCATGCAGCTCTGACACACCCATTCATTCAGTTATCCCTGGTAGAGAAGAGCCGGTCCCAGGGCAGCAGCAGACTTTCACTTAGCAGACCCGGGTGCATCAGATGCTTCTGGTACAAAGGCTGCCGTGCTTCTTGCATATTTGCAAATACACATTGTATTTCCCCCGCCTCCATGGTCCCTAGAAGGCACGCATGAAAGATTTGCAGCTCCCAGCCATCATCTCTCCTGGGTGGAGACCTGCATCTCGCTCCCTTCTGACCAGGGTTTCTAAGGCTGCACAGCTCCCTGAGCTACACCGTGAGAGACTGGCTTGCTGGGGCTGCCTCAGAGGCAAGTGCCTGTGGTTTGCTTTCTCCAAGAGCTATGACCAGTGTATGGACGACAGTTACAAGTCACCACATAGCTCCTGCTATGCAAGCACCTTTATTCTTAAGATAAAAGCATTACAGAGACAGGATCTAAAACAACAGAAGCTGTGTGATAAAAATCTGACCAGCCCCCCACCCCGGCATTGGGCTCTGGAAGCTGCCAGTCCTGCCAAACCCTGCAACTGGGTTTTTCCCTGTGGTTACAAGTTCATATCCGTCTTTTTCGATCCTGAAGCAGCAAGAAGGCCCTGAGTCAGTTTAAATGTGGGTTAATTATCCCCAAAGTCCTCTTTTTGTCTGGGCTCTGAAGAATCCAGTCTGAACCAGAATACCACTCCCCAGCCCAGGGTAATTATCAGGAAATGTTTTATACCCTGCCTGATCTGCCTTACTCCTTCCCTACTGTCTTCACTTTGTGGAGGAGCTGTGGTAACCCGCCCCCAGGAGTGCATGCAGTCCCTGGTTCATGCAGCTACATAAACCATTCATACACTTAGTACAATATGGTCACCCACACAGGGCAACTTCCTGCAATACATCTGTCACATGCATCTCCTGGTTTGAGACTAGCATGAGGAAGTAGTCTGAGTTTCCCTTGGCAGGGCATTGCTCTAGTTTCTTGTTTCTTTAAACATAATTCCCCATCACCCTATAAGCACATGCACACAGTCTCCTGTTAATTTAGCTTAGGGGTAGAGACAAAGTACCTTGGATCTGAACTGTTCCAACTCTGATCTGACTCGTCTCAGCCCTCCTGGTTCTCAGAATGTCTCTGTTTAGACACCAAAACCAAGGAGGCAGGAGTGAGCGCTCAGAGCTGAGTTGTTGTGCATTGGTTCATTACAGTGTCCGCCTTAGAGACCCCCGGGTTCCTGAATGAAGATGCAAGTGAAGAGTCTGAGCTTGTGCCAGTCCCTCTCTGTGCACCTCGCAGGAGAACCACAATGGGCTTGGTGTAATTCATCAGTTGGCTGTAGAGAAGCCCAGGATTAGTAAGGCAGGCACTGAAGAAGGGTGAGACCACTGGCAGAACTGGGGGAGAGCGCAGGACTTGACTAGCAGGACATGGCTGTGGGTCAGTATTGGGGTGCTTTGTTGTCAGAGCTGTAGCACGGCCCATGATCTGTGTGCCTGGCTCAAACCACCCCTGTAAATAACCCTAGTGTATATACCACTCTTCCTCCATAGATCTCTGTGCATAGCCATTCGCCATGCTTCACAAGGGGGAACCTGAGGCACAAAGAGGCGAAGGGGCTTGTCCAAGATCAGACATTCGGTCAGTTGCAGAGCTGGGAACAGAACTTACGGTTCCTGACTCCCAGTTTGATCTCCTGTCCTTGGACCATGCTGCTGCTTCCCCCTCCCCCCGCCCCTTCATGAGCATTAAACTTACTCCCAAACTTGGAATGTTACAGCCTCTCAGGGAGGGGGTTGGGGGTGGGGGCCTGCATCTTCAGCAAGTGAATTCCACACTCTACTTGGCTGCTGTAACTAGGGTGACCAGATGTCCCGATTTTAGAGGGACAGTCCTGATTTTTGGGTCTTTTTCTTATATAGGCTCCTATTATCCCCCCACCCCCACCCCCTGTCCCAATTTTTCACACTTGCTGTCTGGTCACCCTAGCTGTAACCCACCCACCATCCCCAGCTAGCAGCGTCTGGGCCACTCCCTGGAACGCCATGCCCCTGACTGTAGGTTACACTAATTAAAACAAAGGACATGTAAAAGTCTGACATCCCCTGGCTTCTTCAGCTTCCTCGCGGTGGCTGACACAACTGAGGCTGAGGTTATGGGCTTTATAGGATGTGAAAGTGGCAACATCTCCTGCTTTAAGACCTAGCTCAAGGCTGCAGTCCCACCTTCCGTGTTCAATAACAACTTGCTCATGGCTACAATGATTTCATCATGGCATTCAAAGAGTTAAAATAATGTGATTTTTTTTTTCTAGTCTGCCAAGCTACTATGCATGAGCCTGATCTAAAGCCCTTTGGTGTCAATGGGAAAAACTCCCATTCACTTCAATGGGCATAGGGGCAGGCCCTGTACAGTCTCCAAAGGCTGAAAGCCATAATGTTTCAAGTCAGAAGGGACCATTCGATCATCGGGTCTGATCTTCTGTGTATCACAGGCCATCAAATGTCACCCAGTTACCCCTGTATTGAGCCCAACAACGTGTGTGGTTAAAGCAGATAGGCAGCCAATGTTGGTCTGAAGACCTCACACGATGGAGCCTCGCCCTGGCTCGTCCTACTCAAGAGACATACTCGAGATGCTACTGATTTCTGTTCTGTAAGTGCTCCTTGACCTGGGAGCTTGGCTGTGGGAACTACAGGCAAAGGATGGAGGCTGCTCAATAAGTCTTCCAGCTTCCTAGCTGTGAATTATTTACCAGCTCTTAGTGATATCCTGGCAGTGAACTAGAACGTGCATTAGTGCTGCCGGCCAACCCTCTTGAAAAGGAATGTATTCTGCACAGGCAAATATCGTCTTTCCTTGTCCCATGGTGCTGTGGGAGCGCCCCATTGCAAGGTCAACTGCCCATTAAGCAACATAACGCATGCAATGAAATGATGATGCAAAACTCCCTCTCACTTCCTGTCTGTCTAGTTTGATCTTGCCAACCCTCCCCTCCCAGGGCTGCTGTGTCTCAACAATGCTGCATTGTCTCCACTGAGCTGGTGCCATTCCATGCTGCTTAGTGTCTGAGGCCTTTCTCCTTTCCTCCCTGGCGCTTTCTTCCATTGGGGGCCCATTCCAATCAAAGTCCAGGCTGCCTTTTTGGGAGAATGCTCCTGTCTAAGCATTGTCCCCCAAATGCCAGCCACACTCCCATCCCTTGTCTTTCTGTGGTCCTGCTCCCACAGGGCTCCCTTATCTCTCTGAGCAGCTATGATGCATGTAGCAGCTTCACGTCTCAGGAGAGCTGGATGAAGATGTTATCACCACCACCACCACCACGCTCCCTGGGTCTGGATCCCAAACTGAACCTCTCTCCCCTCAAATCTAGGAAACTGGAGCAGAACTACGACTTGGACCCATCTCTGCAGAATCAAATTCCCCCCACCCTCCCCCGGCTTTAACTTGCATGGGAGAGTACAGGTGAGGACTGACGTACATGTAAATAAATAAGACTGAGGAACTGATTCAGCTGCCTCTCCACGGTGTTCCCCATTACACCACATTATGTTCAGCGGCATCAGACCATTCTGGTGAGACCGTCTCCCAGTTCAATATAGTTCCATCTGGCATTTGCTTAATCTGGCTCGGACTCCACCAGCTCATCGCAGGCGATTGCAACCTCTTGGAGCAGTGTTGCAAGGAATGGACTCTTAGCACTTCCACACAACCACAGGGAAGGAGGGAAATGTTCCGGAGGGAGCCTATTTCTTTTTCAGCTCACAGTACTCGATTTGTTCCAGAGGGCTGCTCAAGGGGGTTTGCTTGGATGGCCTGTCCACGTTGATGTAGATTGCCTGCTCATCCAGGATTGGATATGTCACTGTGGCGTAAGAAATATCGGTCATTCCTGGAGCCTGAAATTTTAAAACAGCCTTGATCAGAGAAAAGAAATGAAGGGAGAGAGACCGTAACTAGAACAGATGCTGAGGAACAGAAGAGCTCATACCCAGCTGCTTTGTCTAAGTAACTCAATTGCTCAGATGAGGCTGGTTGCACAGCACACTTTTCCTAATGCTCATGCATATCCCTGTCGTGTGTGTGCAGATCTTTCTGCACTTTGAAGAGTTTCTTTCTAAAAAATCAGCACTGCAGTGAGTGGAATTCCTCCCATCCAGTGGATGAGCATGTGACATTACTGCTGGGCAAGGGGTGTGTGTTATGCAGTAGAGGCTTCTGCACTAAGCTCCAGAGGCCTCAGGTTTGATCCCGCCCACTAGCGACCGGGGTCTGTCAGCATTACATGTGCAAAGCAGAACAAAGCACAATTGGCCCTCTATGCTCTGACTTCAGCTGCTGTTCTGAGTGTGAGGTGGTCCAAACTTTTCCAGACCTGATGGAGACTGAGCTTTTTCTAAAGCCTCTAGAAATGCACTAGAACTTTTCTAGAGCTTTTCCAGAACACCTCTCGCTGCTAATGAAAGCAACAGGGTTCATTTGCAAAGTGACCTCTTGCAATGTGCTAGAAGAGACGTGAACATTGCATGCAAGTGCTCTTGTGCAAGACTCAGCATGCCCTGTAAAACCCAAATGCAAGATTTAAAGAGAATCAAAGCGATCAGAAGGATCTCTTCAAACATCCTTGCATGTTAGAACTGAATGCCAGAATCCTTACTACAGCTGAATATTCCACCCTTTCTGGACTGGGTTTGGCCTGAGCGGAGTGGGGTGATGGGGCTGTGGTGATGGATTTTCTAGGCTTTGATTTCACAGCTGCATAGGAAACATCACTTTCGGTGCTGGCAACAGCCTGAAAAAAATAAACACAATCTGGGTTGAGCTCTCTGCCCTTGCAACAGCAGCACCAGGCACTCTCCAGGCCCCTACTACGTCTGGAGTGATCCAGGGGCACCGCTTACCTCTATTATTTGTCCCCTGGTTTTTCCTCCCCTCTAACTCCCCACTCCCCGAACACCTAGCAACAGTCTCACTGCTTTCTCCAGCAGTGCTCCTAATGCTGACACTGTACTTTTTATCCAGGGATCTTCAAGCCCTTTGCAAAGGGAACTAGTGTTCTCCCCATTTTACAGACTGGAAACAGAGGCACTGTGAGATGGTGACTTACCGAAGGTCCCGCCCTGAGCTATTGGCAGATCCAGGAATCCTGACCCCATCCAATGCTTTATGCACCAGATCACCTCTCTTCTGAATGGGCAAATCATGGCTAGGGCCCCCCACACACAATGACCAGCATCCTTCCCAGGGCTTCAGCCTGTCCCTCATTCTACATTCTCCTCTTAGTTTAGCTCCGAGGGGTTGAATAACTGAGCTCCGCGCCCTCTTACTCGGACTTGAACTAAGCTGTTAAAGCCACCCTTGGGGCTGGAGAATTAACCCACTGTATCAGAGCGCAGCAACCATTTCCCCCTCTCTTACCTCATTCACTGCTGGGCTAGGCCCACTGGGTCCAGCAGCTGCAAGGTAACAGACACTTATTACACTGATGTAATCGTGTGAAAGAGAAGATCTACAGAGCATAGGCACTGACTCTGTGGGTGCTCCGGGGCTGGAGCACCCATGGGGGAAAAATTGGTGGGTGCTGAGCACCCACCGCCAGCTCCCCGCCAGCCCCCTCCCCCACACCCAGCTCACCTAGACTTCCCGCCGGAGGCGCCTCCCACCAAAGCCACTTTTTTTAGCTTTCACACCCAGCCGCCTGCCTGTCAGCTGTTCGGGGGGCGGCAAGGGGAGGAGGCCGCCTCCTCCCCATACCCCCACCCCTGAGATGCCGCCCCGCTGCACTTTCCCCCGCGCGCTCCACCCCCCACTTGCCGCCTGCCGAACAGCTGACAGGCGGGCGGCTGCGTGTGAAAGCTAAAAAAATGCAGCTTTGGTGGGAGGCACCTCCAGCGGGAACCCAGAAGCCGAGGTGAGCTGGGCGCGGGGGAGGGGGCTGGCGGGGAGCTGCTGGTGGGTGCTCAGCACCCACCAATTTTTCCTCAGGGGAGGAGGCGGCGGGGGGGATTTGGGGAAGGGGTGGGGCTGGGATGGAGTTGTGGGGGGGGCGGGGGCACGAGCACCCACCGGCGCCGACGAAAGTTGGCGCCTATGCTACAGAGGAGGAATGATGAGGCTGGGAGTGGAGGAGGGAAGTGGGCTCATCCTGATCCTACGTAAGGAGGGGTAAAAAAATGCTGAAGCGTTCAGCCCTTTGCCACCAGCATCGCAATGTTGGTCTCTTTCTCCAGGGCTGTTAGTGCTGAGCTGTTACTGCTTAGACTAGGGAGGTGAAGACAGGCCCTGGCGCAGACTTTTGGAAGTGACTTGGGATAGCTGGGATGAGGCACAGGGCATGTATCTGGAATGGGTGAGGAACTCGGATGCAGCTAGACCAGGGGTCTCAAACTCAAATTACCACGAGGGCCGCATGAGGACTAGTGCATTGGCCCCAGGGCTGCATCACTGACCCCGCCCCCTCGCTGCCCCTGGCCCCGCCCCCAACTCCACCACTTCCATTAGGCCCCGCTCCTTCTCCGCCTCCTCCCCTGAGCGCGCGGCTCCCCGCTCCTTCCTCCTTAAAAAAATGAAGAGAAATATAGTATGCTATTAAAAGTAAATATATTAACTTACTTCTTTAACTGTAGCCTCCCCCTGCCCCTGGCAGCTAATCCACGGGCCGGGGCAGCCTCTCGCCCCCGGCCCCCGCCCACGGCAGCAACTCACCTCCGCCGAAGCGCCAGCCCTGGCTCCGCCTCTTCTCATCCCTTCCCTGTCCCCCTTCAAGCCCCTTTTCCCCAAAGTCCTCACCCCAGCTCCGCCCCCTCCCTGCCCCTATTACAACCCCTTTCCCAAATCCCCACCTCTTCTCCCCTCCCTCCCAGAAACCATGAAGCCGCCAGACAGCTGTTCTGGTGGCGGGAACTGCCTGGGGGTTTTAAAAAAATAAATTTTTTTGGGGGGGGGGCGTGCGGGGAGCCCGGCAGGCCGCAGGGAGGAGCTCTGCGGGCCACGTGTTTGAGACCCCTGAGCTAGATCCTCCTGCCTTTCAAGAGGAGAGAGATGGATCTTCTCTGGTTGCACCACCCCTGTGGTTGAGGAGCATCCCACAGGCCAGTACCACCATCCCTGGAGCTCCTGAGCCTGTTTCACTTCCACAGCAGTCGCCGGTGTAAGCAGCACCAGTTTTACATCTAGATCCCCCACCACAACCACCACAAGTGGACGGCAATTGCTGCTCCCGCTGTGATTCTCTGGAGTTGCCTTCACACCGTGTCCAGTGGGCAAAGAGTAGATGGAGACAGTGAACAGGAAGGAATTCTGAGGCCCTCTGTAGCATTGGGCACTGGCAAGCCATGGCCCATAAACACAGATGAACTATAGGTAAAGCTACTGGACCAGATCTGCTCCTCTGGCATATGGGTGCAACCCTGGACAAGTGGAACTTCCCTGGGAGAAGCAGGTGGCCTGCTGCTCTTTGCTCACTGGAAATCCTCTGTACGAGGAGGGCAAAGTCAAATGTGTGGGGTGTAGTGAGCTGCATATATCCCCTTGGGAGTGGTGGTTTAGCCCCCTAGCCATGACAAGGGGGAAGCTGTTAGCTTCATCTCTTTCTGAGGTGCATTATGTTGTCTGTGCAATAGTGTTAGTATAAACACCGCCTCCGCCCCTCAGCAACCCAGCTTCCTCAGTCTTTATCTAATTGCTCCACTTGTGGCTGAACAGGTGCCTTGGGTAACTTGGCTGTTGCTATTTTTGAAACTGCAATAAACCTCAGCTCTGACTAATCCCTGGCTCGGGGTGGTGCAACCCAGAGCAGGAGAAAAGAAAGTGTGTGTGTGAAATAGGGCTTGATCCTGCAGGGGGCTGAGCACTCTTGCACAATCGAACAAGTCATTTCACCCATGCTTACGTACTGCAAGTGTGTGAGTAGGCTCCTTGACTCGGCTGGCACTATGCACATGCTGGAAAACGGGGCTGGCTGCTCACCACCTTGTAGGACGGACCCCAGAGTGGGTGGCAGAGACTGGGCTGAGAGAGGGTTTGTGCAGGGAATTCAATATCGGTCAGAGAAGAGGAAGGGGGTTCTTGCATAGGATTTTCTATGGTGCTTATTACTATAGTAACCAAGTGCCTCCCATATGTTAATGGACTAAGCCTTGGGAAGAATTTGTATTCCCATGTTGCACACAAAGACAGAACCCAGATGTCTCCAGTCCCTTAGCCATACCCGCCTACCTTCATGCCAAGTTCAGACACAGGGCGAGAGATTTAGACCAAAATCAGATAAGAGAAACAGCATAACGGGGCTCAGACTCCCATCCCCTTCGCTGGGCCTGGGTGTTGCCTGCTTAGATTGAAAGTCCTTCCCTCTTGGTAGGTGTCCCTATCATGCTTAGCACAGTTTGGTTGCTGTGTAAATAATTGCAGTTCTGTTAAACCACTTCCCTTGCACTGAACATAGAAATGGGAGAACTGGTTACTGAGGCAAAACTCCTGATTTGCATGGGATTTCTGGCAGAGGGTTAGGGTCCGGGCTTCATGACGCTTTATTGGCCAAGGGAGTAAGTGATGGTGGGCTGGGGTGGGAGAGAAATGAGGGAGGAAAAGAAATGAAAGGAGGGCAGAGCCAGATGAGACCAGGACAGCCCCCATCTTCACCCTCTTACCCTTTTTCCTCTTCAGCATCATTCTTCTGGCCAGCAGAATGGCTCCGATCAGTAATATAAGTAAAACCAGCAGGAGCACTGGCAGCAGGAACATAGTGCTGGTGAAAGGAGAACTGGAAGACAAAGGAAAAACACATCTGTGAGACACTGCCCTACCTTTCAGTGAAGGGGTGTGTGGAAATTTAGTCAGGGAACAAAGCCAGCCCTGCCCTAGGTATTCATGCAAATGCACCTCTGTATATTGGACTGCCAGCAGCCAGTTATAGGCCATGCTGCTTCTCCCTCCCCAGCCCATGCCATGACCCTCCCTGCTATAGGGATTGTTCACGCCCATCCCCAGGGACCCACAGCCACTCCCTGACCCAGAGAATGCCCATTCCAACCAACCCAGCTCCAGGGATCCGCTCAGAGCCAGGCTTGATACTGTCCAAATTCAACCTACTGGGCATTTTGTCAGAGCTGAAACAAGTGACTGTCTCCCATCTCTAGTCTCCTCTCATAAATGCAGAATACCTTCCACTACCGTCTGTAGAAAGAGACCTCCACAAAGCATGGCTAAAGCAGTGATGCCCCCCCCCCCCTTGGCACAATGCACAGAATTATCCCGCCAGGGGTTACCTGCATGCAGAAGTTGTGCTAGTTTAACTCAAATTAGTTCCAAAACTGATGCTGTTAAACCATTGCACGGCCCTGCATGAAGGCTCGGGTTATACGGGGTTTAACATGGAGCTGATGATTTACTGACCCAGCTGAATTGCTACAATCCAGCCTGAAATCCATGTAAGTGTCCACACACAAAGCTGCACCAGTTTAACTGAATTGGTACAGAAATGACCCCTTTTCGGGCTTGTCCACACTACAGCAGCACAGTGACGGCGCTGTCGTGTAGACACTTGCTACAGTGATGGAAGGGGTTTTTCCATCGTCGTCGTAAATCCACCCCCGCAAGAGGCAGGAGCTAGTTAGACAGATGAATTCTTCCATTGCCCTAGTGCTGTCTATACTGGGGCTTTGGTCGGCTTAACGACATCTCTCAGCAATGTGAATTTTTCACACCCCAGAGCAGTGTTGTTAGGCTGACCTAAGTGTTGGTTTGAACCCTGGCTTTGCCTATAGACCAGCCCTCAGTTTCTGCACCAGGGGCTGAAGAGTGAGACCCACGACAGCTAAAGGGAGATCGCTGACCAGCTCGTGTTACGGGACAAAAGAGAGGCAGGGCCAGAGATGGGAAATGCTAAATGGGTTCTGTACAAACACTAGACGCTCAGAAACCAAGACAATTTTATTTATTAGCACGTGTGCCACGGGAGATGTGATATAATTAGAGTAAGTGAGTTGGCTAAGTCACCATATCAAGGGGACGATTTAATTTACCAGCTGTAGCTGCAGTTGGCAGGGAGGGAAGGCAGGGCAGACAGGGCTGGCAATATGAATAAGAGGGAACAGCGGGCCAAGAGAAAAGAGAGGATTTGGCTGCAGCCATGTCTGTTAGGAGCGGTGAAGACTGAAGAAGGAGAAGGGTGATCTTTGGGGGAAGGTCTCGATCTCTCTCGGGAAGGGTGAGAAATGAGATGGCAGCGTCTTGTGTACTGAATTGCGAAGCGTTATTAGGGAAACCACTGGAGAAAGTGCAGTTAGGCAGAGTAAAGGTCTTGAGGAAGCCGGGGCTAGTGGCCTGAGCACAGAACCGGAGTCCAGGAATACTCGAGATCTAGTCCTAGCTCTGTCACAATGGTACACGCTGTGAGACCCTGGGGCAGCGGCTCTACCTCTCTGTGCTTGGTAGCTCTGACAGCAGGCCTGAGCCTGCAGAACGTGCGCAATTCTCCCACTGACTTTTGCAGTGTGCTTGCACTCCCTCTGTGCCTGTGTAAATGAGGAGACGTGGTGCAGGGCAACAGTGCATCAGCCTGGCAGTGCAGGGTCATGAGCACCAGCAGGTAGGTGGGAAGTGGGAACTTCTGTTTTTGTATGTGCAAAATCCCCATCTGCAGGCACAAATCAGGCAGCTAGGTGCCCAGCCCCTTAGTCTGCAGACATAAACCAGGATGTGCCCGTCCCTGCTGCTGCAGACCGTAACACGCATGCAAAGCTGGGACTGGAAATTCAGCCCTGAACAGCCCAGCTTAGACCCTGCTTTTACATGTACTTAACTGCCCTTACCGTTTGGGGTGCTCCGCTGTGTTTGCTGTGCTTATTGCTGCGGAGAGAGATCCAGTGGTTACCATCACTGTAGTGGAAAGAGCTGAAAATATAAGCCAGAAAACACAGGGCTCTGAGGCCTTCAAAATGTCACTTCTCCATAGGCTGGTGCGTTCTTAGTCTCGACATTGCAAGTGAAAGATGCCAGCTGCCCACGCTGGAGCCGGGAGCCCTCTTCACCGAACACTCCCAGCACGGGCAGAGCAAGCTTCCCCACTGCACTCCTAGGCATGAAGGGAGCCATCGGTCTCTAGGGCCAGGTCAGTTCATGGCCTCTCACCTGAGCCTGCCCCCGAGGGGGACGATTAGCGCAGAGTAGGAGTGTTAGCGGGCGTGCAGAGAGGTGAGCGCCAGGATCTAGACTCACTGGCAAACGCACCGCACACAAGCGACCACACAACCAGGCGACGGTAGCTACTGTCCGTCAGTGAAAAGCAGGGCTCTGTGATGGAGCAAACTCAAAGGCAAGGAGCCGGGGTGCGCTGCATGGGAGTGGGCTGATCTCAGGGTGGGGACTGGATAGGGAGGGGGGATTTCGCATGGGGTGCAGGTCATGGAGCTCCATAGTTCAGGTTGCACTCAGGGAGTCTATCCATAGACTTCACTGGGCTTTGGATCAGGGCTCCAGAGCAGCATTAATCTCCCTCTGTTCTGTACTCCAAGCACTGGCTGCAGTCTCCAGCTTTAACACCCTCACATTTGATTTGCTATAATAGTTACTGGTCATATATTTACTCATGGTAGCAAGGGAGATCGTCACACCCGAGCCCCTCTAGGGATTTCCCGAGATCGTTCAGACTTTTCCACCCCTTGCTCCAGGACCAGATCCCCAGACCCCCTCCGTTCTGCGCACTGATCCTGTCCTGTAGCAGCTCTCACGCAGGCCACTGTGTGGATTTTAGATTTTGACACACAGCATTTGATCGTCACAAGGAAATGTCGACAGAAGGAGCAGGTTCCGCTGGCTGCTTCTGTTCCCAGTGCAGCTTGGCTTCCTGAGCCAGCCCAGAGCGGGGAGCCCTCAGGGACTAGCCCTGACTGCCTGGGGGTCCAGCCCAATCCAAGACACCTGCTGCAATGGAGCTAGGCATGCAGAGCAAGGTACCCAAGGTAGAGCACCCCCCCACTCCGTGCTCCTTCCTGCTCTCCCTCTCCATCCCCCCCACTCTGGCCTGCTGCTTCTCCCCATCCCAGTCCTGCATTCAGTAGGGGAATCTCCCCTATAGTTTGCTGCATTGCCAGGAGTCCCTGCCCCCCACCCCCAGTCCCTCTGCCCCCAGCCTCAGGTCAGCAGCGCCAGGAGGCCTTAGTGTGATGGGGAGGGCCTTGCAGCCCACTGCCGCCGCCGCTCCCCTGCTGTGGTGCTTGGAGGCCTTCAGCAGCACCCCCTCCTGCACCCCGCCCCAGGTCAGAATCCCCTTCTGCACCCAAACTCCCTCCCAGACCCCACACCTCCTCCTGCACCCCACCCCCCTGCCCCAGGTCAGAATCCCCTCCTGCACCCAAACTCCCTCCCAGACCCCGCACCCCCTCCTGCACCCCAACCCCCTGCCTCAGGTCAGAACCCCCTCCTGCACCAAACTCCCTCCCAGATCCCGCATCCCCTCCTGCACCCCAACCCTCTGCCCCAGGTCAGAATCCCCTCCTGCACCCAAACTCCCTCCCAGACCCCACACCCCCTCCTGCACCCCAACCCTCTGCCCCAGGTCAGAATTCCCTCCTGCACCAAACTCCCTCCCAGACCCCGCACCCCCTCCTGCACCCCACCCCCCTGCCCCAGGTCAGAATCCCCTCCTGCACCCAAACTCCCTCCCAGACCCCGCACCCCCTCCTGCACCCCACCCCCCTGCCCCAGGTCAGAATCCCCTCCTGCACCAAACTCCCTCCCAGACCCCGCATCCCCTCCTCCACCCCAACCCTCTGCCCCAGGTCAGAATCCCCTCCTGCACCAAACTCCCTCCCAGAGCCTGCACCTCTCACCCTCTCCTGCACCCCTACACTCTGCCCCAGCCGGGAGCCCCCTCCTGCACCCAAACTCCCTCCCAGAAAGAAACTAATATAACAGCTGTTCTTAGGTAAGAAGTAGGTTATTTTGAATTAACTTAACTATATTCTATATGTTTTAAGACTGAAATGTAACCACAGAAGGGCTTTATGTTAATTAAAAGGCAAGTTTAGCATAGCGTTAATAGCCTCGATGCCATAATTGTGATCATTTTGTTTTAAATTAGGAAAAAGATTTGTATACAGGGGCCCCACAAAATCTAATAGCTCCATGCCCACAAGAGAATTAATCCGGCCCTGGCTCCAGGTCGCCATCAGGAGATCAGAGCAGAGACTCACCTGGGAGAACAGTGACGTTAACAAGGGAGTAAGGATCACCTCCACCTCTTATATTTATTCCACACCAGTAGATCCCAGCATCTCCCAGAGTCAGGTTCTCCATGGTCACAGTGAAGGTGCTCGTGGTGTGATTGTCTGTGATGGAGACTCTGCCCCATTTCACCTCGACCTCTGACTTTTTAGTCTCAACAACTTTGGAGCAGCTGTTCCACTCTGCTCCTCTGCACCAGTATTTCTGATATCCCTGAGCTCTTTCACAGTACTGACATGGTATAGACACCGTGCCCCGCGGGGGCCCTCTCACCTCCCTAGGGGCAGTCAGTGCAGAGAAACAGCCTGAAAAACAAAGCAAATCTCATAACACCCTGTTCCACACCCCAAGGAGTGCGGGATATGGGACAGCAGCCCCAAATCAGCAGTGTTGTCTCATGGGCCTCATTGCCTGTGTCATGCTGGATACATGCCTTACCATGCAATGCACTGGATGGCATGATGCCAAGCAAGTACTCACCAAGCACTGCTAATAAGCATTTTTCATTTGGCTCCTGCGGGATTATCCACATGACACCTAGCAGCATTAGTGCTGAGTTATACAGCATAAATCCCCAGCAGGAGAGTGGGATATGCCCCCTTAGGTTCTCTCCTCTCGCAAGTTGAGAGCAGGAGAGGGAGAGAAACTCCAGTGTGGGGTGACTGACCTTTTGGGCAAAGTGCTTCTGGTGTGAATGGAGGAATAAAAACCTCTTACCTGGAAGGAGAAGTATCACCCTGGTAAAGGGCAGCTGCAACATCCCCATGACTGCCCCTTTCGCTCTTAATCTATTTCATGTCTTTTCTCTAACTGGCATCGAAAAGCAAACTCTGCTTCCCCTGGGACTGTGACCTTCCCTCTGAAGGCTGCAAACCTGCCCTGTTGGTGACACCCAAATACTTCTGCTTCCTTTTTCTTATCTGATTCATCATTTCCTTTTGCTCTATTTCCCCCCGCGTTCCCCCCCCCCCCCCCCCCCCCGCACACACACACCCTTTTCATACCGTTTACAAGCAAGAAGGCAGAGAGGAAAGGAGAGGTGTCAGTGGCAAGCAACTGGTTACAAGTGGATTTGTGATGGAAGCTCCGGTAGGACCCTGGCTTTGATTGCTGCAATGTTTCAGTGGTTTAACACACACAACGTGCACGTTTTCTGCACCGATAACATAACTTACCTTCCAGCAACTCTGTGGCCCTAGTGATCTGAGCACAGGAATGGGAGTCAGGAAATCCTGACACTGACTTGACTCTGTGACCTGGGACAAGTCACTTCAGCTGTAGGATGGGGGTACAATGTACTTACCTGTTTCTCAGTGGTGCTAAGAAGATAAGACCAGTTAACATTTGTACAGTGCTGCTGTGAAGACAGGAAGCACCATGTAGGTGTTAAGTGTTAATTAAGTGTTATATATATTGAGTTGCCCTTCCTGTGTCTCACACTAGGGCATCAGACACTTGAGATTGCAGCTTTGCTGTTAACAGTTGATATTTATTATGGGTAAGGGACTTTAAAAATAGCCATTTACTCTTTGAAATGTAGCTGTAGTGATTTGAAAATAATTTCTATGCAGTTTTCCTTCAAATTAGGTGTGGGTTCAAACAAAACCCGAGATCCAATCCCTTCCCTGTCCCAAACATTGGAGTGTGGGTGGGTGAGTAGAGGAGGGAGAAAATTCTGGATCCGAATTTTGTAGTTGGCCCTAGGTCTGTAAAGGGCTGAGTCAAAACCCTCGATCTGGACACACACACCCCAAAGCGAGTCGGTGTGGGATGCAAACTCCTGATCCATATTTTGTGGCTTGGGCCCCTCTCTTCTCTAAATAGATGCTACAGAGGGAGACTAAATGGCCTAAGTGAGAATGTCCCTCTGCACAGTGGGGAATTTCACGCATGTGAAAAGTTAATATTTGTGACCGTAGCAGTGGTAAGTTGTGATTGGCCAATTGAGCCCCAACAAGAGTTTGTCTCTACTCCCCGATTGGATAGCTGGGTGAGATCTTCCAGCACAAAGACCTGTGCATATCAATGTAAAATTTGGTTTATGAAAATGCTTTCCCAGAAAAACTCAGTAGTATGAATGCCCATGGAAAGTACGCAGATAAGGAGCATGACCGGGGCTGGTGTGAGTTCATTTAAAAAGGTGACTGAAGACACCTGGAACATCTTTAGCAGGTTTAATCTGCCCCCTAGAATTTTTATTCCTGGTGATGATGAGCTGGAAGGAAAGAGCCCAGCGTGGCGCTCAGATCCCAGGTTTGCAGGGGGGCTACAGCTGGGAAACTAACATCTTAGTGCTTGTAAAGGGAGCGTGTTTGACCTGGAATCCCTGAAAGACCAGCAAGGTGCTGGGTTTTTAACATTTTTCAGAGCAGAGACAGCTTTCGATGGGGATCAGGAGCTTCAGGCAACGTTTGCTGCCCTCTGCTACTGCTCTGCTCCTAGGCTGGTTAGAGCCTCTTGGTTCCTTCCCTGCAACCCTGGGAAGCTCCCTGCTGGATCCCTTAGTCAACATGGGGCTGCAGTTGTGCCCCCGGTTCTTCTGAGCTGGTCTGGGGGAGTGAGCGGCTGTGGCTGCCTGGGAGGTGTAAAACCCACCCAGACAATAAACTGTGACTCAAGCATGCCCACAGCGACAGCCTCTTCCAGACCTCCACTGCGATACCGCGAGGCGTGAGTCGGATCAGGAAATCACCTCTGGGGACAGGTAGGGATGTACGAACATCCTGCCCTCAAGTGCCTGTCTCTCTTTCTTACCCATCCCCCAGTCAATCTCACTCGCATTGTAGGAGGCGTGCGGAGAGCTGGGGAGACACTCACCTGGGAGAACAGTCACCTTAACAGGAACTCCCGGATCGTATCCACTTTTGCTTATCCCACACCAGTAAATCCCGGCATCTTCCAGGCTCAGGTTCTCCATGGTCACCGTGAATGTGTGCAGCGTGTGGTTGTCTCTGATGGAGACTCTGTCCCCCTTTGCCTTGGCCTCCGACCCTGTGGTCTGAACAGCTATCTGACAGGATCTCCGAACTGCTCCTCTGCACCAGTATTTCTCATATCTTTGATAACTTTCATGGTACTGACACTGCACAGACACCGACTCGCCCAGGGGCCTGCTCACCTCCCTGGGGCCAGTCAGCCCCCAGACAGCCAGCCCAGAGGAGTAGCCTGAAAAACAAATCAAAAAGCAAAACTTGTCATTTCCTCTTCACGGCGTGGTTGAGGTGGTGAAATGGCAACTTGAACTCAACACCCCAAGGGGCCCCATTCCCTCCACCCTAGCTGGTCCCTATCAGACCATGCAGCATGCTACTGACCAGCAGAGAAATATAGGGGGAGGGTCTCATTTGGCTCCACCGGGATTGCACTTGGGTGATTCCCATTAGTGTTAATGCTAAAGTTACCCAGCATCAATCCCCAGTAGAGAGAGAACAATAAACCCCCTTAGCCTCTCTCCTTTTGAAAGGCAAGCGAAGGAGACTGGCTCTCTGTGGGTTTGTGGGTAGATTAGCCTTTCAGGCGGTCTCTCTGGTATGACTGGAGCAATAGAAACCTCTCACCTGCAAGGAAGAGAATCACCCCAGTGAAGGACAGCTGCATGGTCCCTCCAGTTGCTCCTTTCTCCTTAAAGCTCTGTCACGTCTTTTCCTTAAACTGCTCTAAAAAGAGAGCTCTGGTTCCTTCCAGCCTGGGACCTGTCTCTGTCTCTTGGGTTTGCAAATCCCGTGTCTGTGGTAAGTGACAGCCAGGCACTTCCGCTCTGTTCTTTCAGTCAGTCATTTCCTGGGGCTCTGCTTCATATCACAACCTGGCCAAGTTACAATCCCGGGGGCAGAAACGCTAGATGAAATACAGAAGAAAGAACCAGGACGGAGAGGAAGAAGGGAGGGGAAGCAATCAGCTGCAATCTGGCTTCTGTTGGAAGCTCTTGCAGGGCACTCCTTTGGAGGTCAGTTATTGAACTCTGTGTGTATCTAAAACACCAGCCATGCCAAACGCTAATTGTCCATTCAGCTATGGTGGGTCACCTGTCTTTAATGGGTTATTAATGTATCATTAGCTTTGCCATCCTCACCTGCCCTTTGTTAGGGCAGGTGAGTTGTTTTTGTGCTTCATCTGGCAACATTCAGCAGAGAGGCAATGTGGTCTAGCGGCTACAGTGCTGGGGTGGGACCTGAGTTCTGGCTCCGCCCCGACTTGCTGTGTGAAGTCACTTTGGCTCTTCCGCAGCAAGTGGAGCATGGATACAGGGGAGAACTGAGCCGGCTGACTCTTTTTGTGACCTTGGTCAAGTCACTTTGTCTTAATGTTTCAGTTTCCCAATCGGTAAAATGAGGGCTGATAATAGTTACTTTCCTACCCCTGGGGCGCAGGGTGGGGTGGAGGGGAGGATTGTGCGGCTAAACCAGCAAATGATTGTGCAGTGCTATGAAGATGGAATGCACTGTATAATTGCCAAATATTATCACACCATGTTGAGTTGCTCTTCCTGTTTCTCGAGCCGTGTTGAAACGGCAGCTTTCCTGTTAACTATTTTTATTACAGGTAAGGGTTGTTTTTTTTTTTAATTGTGGCTTTCTCTTTGCAAGATAAGCGAAGTTCACAGTGCAGCTTCCCTTTCAGTGAGTGACAGGTTGGAAGCAAAACCTCAGTCCCAGCTCCCACTCTGACTTTTTGGAAGGGAACCTAACTCCAAATTGGGTGGCTTACCCCTCGCTCTGTAATGGAGTGAAACACAAACCTGGATCTACCCATCCTCAAAGTTTGTGAGAATGCAAAATCTGGATTTGGACTCAGATCTGGATTTTATAGCATAGGGTCCATCTTTGCTTTAAACAGAGGCCAGAAAGAGAAAAATAAATGTAACTGTAGCATTTCGATCCTGAGGTTTTCTTCTGTCTTTTCCCTACCTTACACTCACTATTAGAGCGGAGAAAATAATTGATAATGTATGTAGCCTGTTTTTTTTCCCCCTTGAATATTCCACAAACAGGCAGCAATCTCCCCTCATTTATCCATTATCCAATTCTGGGGGTAATTTTTGAAAATTTTTGGCCTGCCCCTGGGCAGCTCTCTATGAATATTGGTTATTTGTTATTTGAGCTGTACTGTGGTTGATCAGCTAAGTCACATCATATGGTTTCTGGTCCCTGATTGGATGAGTGGGCAGGCACTTCCAGCCCGAATACTCTTGTGCACATATGTAATATTCAGTTCTTGCTAGCGCTCCACATGAGACTTTGAGCTCAGTATCCGAGAACATTGGTGCTGGCACATCTCAACCACTCCCGTCTTCGTGGAGAGCAAACACAAAAGGGGGGGAACCTGGGTGAAGCAATTTCATTTAAAAAATGTGATGCACCTTTTCAGAGTAAACGTGTACTGCCTGCGGGTCCGATCCTGCGCAGTGCCTTTGGAGGGAGTTGACAGCTGGCAGCACTAGGACTGGCTGTAAAAGAAAAATTCCAGTTTGCGAAAAATGTTGAGGTTTCGGCATTTGTTTTTATTCTGCAACAGAATGAAATCGAGATGTTATAAAATGTATTTGCAATACAACTGGGGTGGAGTGGGGGAGGCGTTAGGGTACTCACCTGGGGTGTGGGAGACACTAGCTTCAAGTCCCTGCTCTCTCTGATTCAGAGTTACCTATTGGATAGAACACTGGACTGGGACTCAGGAAAGCTGGGTTCTATTCTTGGCACTGCCACTGGGCTGCTGGATGACCTTTGGCAGGGCCGGCTCCAGGCACCAGCTAAAGAAGCAGGTGCTTGGGGCGGCCAATACCAAGGGGCGGCACTCCGTCTGCTATTGGGGCGGCACGTCCGGGTCTTTGGCGGCAATTCGGCGGCGGGTCCTTCAGTCCCTCTTGGAGCGAAGGACCTGCCGCCGAATTGCCGCCAAAGAGTGGAGCGGCGCGATCGCGCTGCCGCGACTTTTTTTTTTTTTCCGCTTGGGGCGGCAGAAAACCTGGAGCCAGCCCTGACCTTTGGCAAGTCATTTCACTCTCCCATGCATCAGTTACCCCATCAGTAAAACAGGTATAATAACACTGACCTCTTTTGTAAGGGGCTTTGAGATTTATGGATGAAAAGCGCTAGATAAGAGCTAGGTGGTGTCATTAACATCCAGTTTTGCTCTAAAAAGAGAGCATGTAAAACTGACACCTTCTTCCTTCCAGTGTCAGAGTTGTAGGTGCTGACTTTAGTGATTAAAAATAAGGTTTTACTGCTTAGTTTACTCCTGTTAGCCCTGCCGAGCCAGCATGGCTAAGGGACAGGGGTGCTGGGGGTCTGGATTCTATTCCTCCTTGTGCATCGTCACCAGAAATGAATGCTAAATTCCCATTACAGAGCCAATCAATTACACCTATGCAAACCTATTTGTATATGAGGTTACCTGGATGTTGGGTGTTTTTGCCCTTCAGGCAACAAACATTTAAAATAAAGGAACCACATGGGCACAGTGGAGACCAAATAATTGTATTTGCTGAATGTACATGAGATTAGAGGCCTAGCTATAGATAAACACACTGCTGATCCAATTGGGCTCTGGCGGCTTCTAAAACAGAACATGGTGAGCATCATTAGAGGGCTCACAAACTACTTAAAGGGATACTACACTATTATATACACTACATCAGGCGTCACTGAGATGAAGATAATCTGAAGATGATGGCATTGCATGGGGGTAAATTAGGGCCAGCAGCACTTTTATTACTGGCGATGATATGCAAGAAGGAGAGAATCTAGCCTGACTTTTGAATCCTAGGTTGAGTTTGCAGGGACTGCAGCTGGGGAAAAAATTATTGGAATAAACATGGATTCAAACATGGCGCCCCGCATTTGTACGGGGTCACTTTCTAGAGTGGAACCATGCTTTCGGGAAGTCCGTTGGCGAGAATCAGAGAAAAGGAAGGGCCCCGGGAGAGTGGATCAGTTTAAAGGAGGTCCTCTGTTCATAACATTTCTCTGGCCATGAGGTAGGAGTGTATTGTGGGACAGTGGCATCCCGCTGAATCTGAAAGGAGAGAAGCCCAGGGGGCCATCATAATTCTCCGTCTCTAGGGCTGGCTTCCGGGTAGCGCTGCTCTGTGCGGTTAATATACGGGACTGGGGGGTTTTCCTGTCTGAACTCAGTTATTGCAGAGATCACTGAGGATTCACCAGGAGAGCCATGCGGAATAGGGTCCCCACCACAGAGGCAGAGAAAGAGGAAGTCGGGCTGACCAGCTCCTCTAAGGGGGCTCTGTGTTGGCAGGAATTGTTATTTGCATATGAAAGCTGTTGAGAGGCTGTGACCACAGAGTTAGATGCGGTTGGATTTCCACTAAACTCCATGCCCCTACAGCCGAGGGAAAGAGGAACAGGAAGTTTGGGCGTAAGAGGGTAGTGCTCTCCTGGCTTCTGGGACTAGTGTTTTGTGAGCCCTGCTCAGCTCTTCCCTTCCGTCAGGAACAAAGGAAAGCTCAGTACAGTGGCAGGGTGGCAGCTGACCAGAGGCGTTAGGGACACATTTCAAAGGGAGGGAGGAGGGCTCCCTGGAGAATATTAGGACGTGAGGAGCTAGCATGATCCTGAGAGACTCTTTACACACCCACATACGCCCACTAGTCCTATGCACCCCCGCATCTTTTCTCACATATGATATGATCCAGCTCCCCCTAAAACTCCCATTGACTCTGTAGCGGGGTGGCACCCCGCTCAGACCCTGAAGGGGCTTGAACCAGCCCAGGAGAGGGCTGTAGCTGGAGCAAGCAGCCCCAGGCTGAGTGGGAAGGCAGGCTCAGTGGGGGCCACACCCCAATTAAGGCTCAGCTGGCCCTTATAAGAGGGCAGTGAGCCAAGTGAAAGGAGTCTCCCTTTGCCTGTAGAGGGAGAAGGGCCTGGCTGCAGGGACCTGAGCAGGTACCTAGAGTGGAGCAGGGCTGGGGAAAGGCCAGAGGAGCTGGGGAGCTCCGGCCTAGGAAAACCCTAGGCTGTCACCTAGGGTTAGGCCCAATGGGTACAGGGGTTGCAGGGGTCAGCCCACAGGTAGGCCAAGGCAGCAGGTCCAAACCCCCTTTGCCTGTGATGAGTGGCTTATACTGCAGTCTTCCCCAGGGCGCGGGGGCTAGCTGGTGACTGGCAGTAGCCTATGACTGAGGCGAGGTGGGGATAGTGGGTAGGGGGTTCCCCAGGGAGGGGAGACCCAGATCTGGGGGGTACTGTCAGAGGGCAGCACCCCAGTTAAAGGGGCACCGGGTCCTGGGAGGGACACGGGGCCAGAGTGGTCAGGCGGATCACCGGCCTGAAGAGGGTGCTCTGGAGGCTGGTGAGCTAATTCCCGACGAGCACCGCCGGGGTGAGTCGACCCCATCACAGACTCCAATGGGCTGCAGTCCTGGGGGTGTGATCCAGCACCCATGGAAGTCAATGGGACTCCTTCCCTGTACTTCATTGTCACTAGCTCAGGCCCGTACTTGTGGCTAACGCACTCACAGTACTGGTCCCGGGAGGTGCAAGCGATGCACTGACAAGGCTGAGCTGAAGTCTGTGGGAGCTGAGGGTGCTGGGGCCCCGGTTTCTACAGGTGCTGAGCCATTGTGCTGCTCAGCATGGCAAGCCCTGGGCGGTTGAGATGGCTAAGTCCCAAGAGTGATTTAGAGATTCAGGAGCCCAAGTCCTAATGACACACAGTGACTCTCCTGAGCCCAGTGGTCTCTGGACCAAGAGTGCTGGCTAAGGACTCCAAACAGAGATTTCCATTTCCCTGGTGCTTGAGGGTTAACGACAATTGGCTGGGTCAGATCCCCCACCCTCATCACTTGGGTGTTTGCTGCTGCTTGGATCCCTCAGAGAAGCAGTGGGACTGATTCTGATCTCACTTACATTGGTGTAAATCAGGAGTAACTCTAACGGAGTCATTGGAGTCAAGCTAGCGTAAAACCGGCGTGAGGGCAGAATCCGACCCTAGGAGCTAGATCCTTAGCTTGTGGAAAGTGGCATCACTCCATTGACTTCAACGGAGCTGTAGCAATTCACACCAGCTCAGAATGTGTTCAGTGGGATCCAGGCACTTCACAAGCAACAAATAACCCAGCTGTAAGGACGTGGGGAAAAGGGGCACGGAACTGCCATGATCTTCCCCACGCAGCATGCAGAGGATATATATCGGAGAAGCCTGCAGAGGCCCAGATAGCAAAGGCAGTTCTCAGATTCCTCAGTCACTTACGGGGGGGATGCTAATGCCTCTCTCTCTCTGATTCTTACAGACTATCCTGGTCGGAGACAGTGGAGTGGGGAAGACATCACTGCTGGTTCAGTTTGACCAGGGCAAGTTCATTCCTGGCTCTTTTTCTGCCACCGTGGGCATCGGATTTACGGTAAGGGCTGAATCTTTGGCTACTCAGTTCCTCTGCAGCCGAGCGTTAATTAGTGGAAGTGGTATTGACTATTTTAAAAAAAGGACTATTGGACTTAACATGGTAGCATACAAGTCTGAGGATAGTAAGCAATCAGAAGAGCCACCTGAAAATGTGGCATACAAAGATAACTTGAGTATTACACAGTATCGAAATCGCACGTCAATCGCAGAGGCATTAAATTCTCCAAGTAAAGCCTGGTTTTTAGTGGGCTTTGTTTACATTTGCTTCCTCTAATAGCAGTGATGTGCTGTTTGCAGAAAGTTCTAACCAAAATCAGAGAGAGATGTGACATGCACCAAGGATCTAGCCAACTATCTAAAAACAGGGCTAAGGGAAACATGAGGATGGATCAAAATAGGATTTTGCCTCTTGGCTGGAGTCCATGAAAATACAGAAACATGGGCGCCAATGGCATACCAGTGAAATTCTATAGACATCGATGTCGTGCTTATTAACTAGGCAGGTGTTCCCTTCTCTGTATGTTTAAACAGCAGCACTCTGTATGTAGGGGAAAACCTGGTTGTGTTCTATATAGCTGTACAATGTGTGGCAACACAGACTTAAGATGCGCTGCGTGATGGAGTTGCCCAATACTGTCCCGAAAAAGCAAAAGCACTTGTTGATGTGAAGGTGGCACTTTTCAAATTGCATATTAACTTTTTCCACCAACCTTGTCAGTGACTCTGCCTCGCTGAGAACTCGCTGTCAGAGAAGGTTTGCTGTGCTGAGTTTAGATGCTTTGTGACTTGTCCAGATAAAACCAATTTACAAACACTGGGGAAAGAGTATTGTGTCACCGACGCATGCTATTCAGAGCTGACCAATCGGATTCAATTCAACGAAATTCACCCGAGTCACACCAGTCAGAGTTTCAGCCCAAAAGGTAAATGTACAGGAAAGTTATAAACTGGTGAAAACACCGGATTATAGTGGAAGTCTAGCTGCGTGTTCCATTACAGTGTTGGCTTCCAAGAACATTATAATAGACCGGCATTTATAGGGTGATATAGACACAGTAGGACAAATTCTGCTCTCAGTTAGACACTTGCAACTCCACTGAGCGTGTGACTCTATACAGCCACTTTTGTTCTGCCTTTGTACAACACCCAGCACTACGGGGCCCTGGTCTATGACATGGGCTCCTGGGTACTACGGTAATATGGACACATTAATAATAATTGTGCTATATAGCTCATATCATATAGTTTCCTTCTATCAGTAGGGTGCTCCCATTTGAACAAATTGATCCAGATTCACCAGTATGGTCCACCCTGTCTCTCTTGTGGTAGTGTTGGTGAGACCTAAGGGGAAGTCATTTATAGGGCGCTGCACTGCTCTGGTAAAATAAAGCAACCACAAACCCAGCTTTTGCATTTCCTGGACCCAGTCCTGCAAACACAGTGCACGCAGACTCTTGCTTGTCTCGGGGGCAGTCGGACATGTGGACACCTTACAAGTTCTGGCCCCCCTGACCTTTCTGTGTCCCTATTTACAACCTCGACGTGCCATTGCTATGTCAAATCTCTTTGACTCCTAGGCCCGACCCAGCGTTCCTCGTACCACCCAGGGTGCAGGCTCAGGCTTTCTGGAACCTTGCTGGAATGCCACGAGATTCCTGGCAGTATCCCTGAGCTGCAAATGGTTTTGAAGGCTATTCTGCTGGCTCCTCTGGAGACCATACACCTGCTTTCCCTGTGCACACCTGAGCGCTGCCTGCATGCCAACATGGCCTTCCGCATTGCAGCCATCCTGTACAGACAGAAAATACCCTTTTGCCGGCGCCTGTTTTCTCTACGGGGCAAAGGCTGAGAGGCAGCCCATACCCCTTCCCTCTGAATTAGAAACACAGCGTGTTGATGGAAAGCTCACTCCTACTGAGGTGCAGTTCAATTTCCAGAGTGACTCCCTTGGATCTGTGGCCCGTTTCTCTGCTGCACCTACACCTGGGAGACTATAGCTTTGTATGTGCTGCTTAATCCCTTGCATTGGCGAGTCATGGACACTTTCACTCAAGGCCCTGGAAGCCTGAATTGCTGCTATTACCTTTAAAGACTCAGGTGGGCTGGGATCTCCCCTGGTGGTTGTGTTCTCATCTGGATAAGCATGCTTGGTCTAATCCCTTATTCCCCTTCAGTGAGGAGAGGATGAAGCTGTCTGGGTGTCAGGTAGCAATTAATAACAGGCATTTCCTTTCCCAAACTGGGTTGAGGAACCGAGGGAATAATCGTAATTGACTACTAACAACCCCATGGTCAGCTGGGTCTCAGAGATGAAGAATGATCTAGGAGTGCAGGAAATGCCTAGAGGCAGAATGGAGTAAGACTGCCCTCTTGTGGTAGTATGCAGTGTTGTTGTTGCTGTGTCGGTCCCAGGATATTATAGACACAGGGTGGGTGGGGTAATATCTCTTATTGCACCAACTTCTGCCCCAGCAAGATATTTCCAGCCTGTAAACTCGTTGGTGCAATAAGGGAGATTACCCCCACCCACCCTGCCTCTCTTGTGGGGTTGGTGAGAACTAAGGGGAAGTCGTTTACAGAGGCCTTGCAGAGCGGGTGACTAATTTGCTGGTCATTTTGTTAACTGGGGTGGAAAGAGTTCAGCGGTCAGCCACATTTCCAAAATGCAAATCAGAAGAGCAGATAGGTTTGGCTGAGAATACGTTCCCGTTTGTCCCCAGCCAGGAGGCACAATCGCTATGTAAATTCTCCTCCCTGTGTTCCTTTGTTGCAATGGAACAAAGGCAAACATCCCTCCTTCAGGCAAGAGGCTCTGTTCCTTTCAGCACCTGCTATTGCTTGCCTGGCTGTGTCACCACAAAGGGGCAGAGGTGGTATTTACATGGCATAAGACTAGAGATCCTCCTGACCCAGGAAACTGGGTGTGACATTATTGACAATAACTGGGACCATAGAGATCATTGTTACAACCAAGGTCCTGTAGTGGCACCAAATCTTATATAAAGGGGGTCAAATGAGGTGTCTAAGACCAGGTTATGCTTGGCTGGTTATGATTATGTCATTGATATGTATGTATCAGTTTTGTAGTTGGAGTTATGAATATTGGCTTTATACTGTCTGTATTTCAAACTGGGGCTGGGCTTCTGGGACCCCGGACAAGCTATCAGCTCTGCCAGGCCTGCTGATGGCCCATTAAGGGCCATTAGCGATACAATGGACCCATTGAGAGAAGGCAGACACGCCTGTGACTCAGCAAATTATGCAGGGACGTGCCCATGTGACTCCAGACTCCATTTTGCTGTGATTTTCCACAGTAAGGAAAGAGGTGTCTTTACACCTGGAAGAAACTATAAAAGGCAGCTGCCTCATCTCCATTTTGTCTTCATTCCTGCTTCTTACCTCTGGAGGAACCTTGCTACACATGGAAGCTTTGAACAAAGGACTGAAGGACCCATCCCCGCTGGGGATGTAATCCAGAGATTTGATTTGAACCTGCAGTATTTCATCTTTACTGCAAGCCTGGACCATGAACTTTGCCATTACTGTATGTAATTGATTCCTTTTAACCAATTCTAGCTCTCACCTATACCTTTTTCCTTTTATGAATAAACCTTTAGATTTTAGATTCTAAAGGATTGGCAACAGCGTGATTTGTGGGTAAGATCTGAGTTGTATACTGACCTGGCTCTGAGGTTCGGTCCGTTGGGATCGGGAGAACCTGTTTTCTTTTACTGGGGCATTGGTTTTCATGACCAGTTGTCCCCATAACGAGTGGCACTGGTGTTGAGACTGGGAAACTGGCGTGTCTTAGGGGATTGCTTGTGTGACTTGTGGTTAGCCAGTGGGGTAAAACCAAAGTCTCTTCTGTCTGGCTGGTTTGGTTTGCCTTAGAGGTGGAAAAACCCCAGCCTTGGGCTGTAGTTGCCCTGCTTGAAGCAATTTGTCCTGAACTGGCACTCTCAGTTAGGTCTCGCCAGAAACAGCATCGTTACTCTGGGTTCTAGAATGCTGTCTGAATCCACATGACCCCTAAATCCACGGGTGCTGGGATTAGAATAGAGCTGGGCTGGGTCATTCAGATGTAGCTCTAGATCCAAACTTCTCCAGAGTTTTTTGAGGGACATTTTTCCTTTTCAGTGTGGCTGGCCACCCTGACCCTCCCTTTCCAGCGCCGACAGAATAACTCCTATAACTGACATGCAAAATGCACTGCTGTGTTCTCATCTCCCTTCACCGCCCCACTGCAGCATGCAGCCTACCCACAGGGACAAGATTGTGCCATACATAGAAGTGATATAAGGAATACTTCACTGAAATGCAACCCCCTCTGGGGTAGAACGTGGCAACTGGTAAAGAGCAACTATCAGTTCAGGACAAAAACGTGAAGAACCTATTCACTTGAAACTTCAGGAGGAATTTCAGGTCTGCAGAACATAATTATCACCCGGAGTTGTGGACAATCATAATCGTTCCTGGCATTATTAAATCCTCACTTCTTACAGCACCCGGTAGGAGCTTTTAATCACTTTAGGTCATTTTAAATACATCCGCCCAAAGGACCTCCGCTGTGTTCAGTTTCCTGGCCTATGAGTACGTGTTCCATGTGCATATTCTTCAGTACAGTTACAAAGACTGGAAATACAGGTTCCTAAACTATTTTCTCCTGAGGGGGTAGAGGAAAGTCTTGGCTAAAACAAAACTCAGAGGCCAGCGAGAGCACAGTAACTGAAACACCTGCATGGAACATATCTGCCTGCATTTGCATGCGTCATTTACAGACCGGTGAAAGCATAACTTCTGCATATTGGAGACAAGTGCTGATTTTTGGTCTCACGCCTACTGGTTTTACTCTCATGTAAATCCATTGACTTCAGTGGAATCACTCCAGATGTGCACTGGGGAAGGATCAGGCCCATTGCATTCAGTGAATTCTCCCAGTGCTGCTGAGGGCAGCATCTGTCCCAAGAGCCTCCTCCCATTGTGTAAATTGACTCAAATGGAACGACACCAATTTACACCAACTGAGGATCTGGCCCTGTCTGTCAGAATGCCTGTGGTATTGTTACAGTGAGGATCAGTGCGTAATAATTACCATGGAGGTGATTCTGTACAAAGGGCATCACCTGAAATGCATTAGCAAAGGGGAGTGTTTGGGTAACAAAACACTGCTGTCACACACAGAGGAAAGCATTCCTGGCTCTTACACACCACTGCTCCTGTGATATCCCTTTTGTTGTTCCCATGCTCTTCCTTGCCCCCCTCCTCCCTTGCATTAGATGAGATCTGAATTAGGCCCGAGAGGTGTTAGATGATCATATTCACCCTTTTCAGTTTGAGTTTGAATGTTTTGCCAGACGTTCCCACCTGTTTCTTAATCTGTAGTAGCCAGGGCTCGGTTTGAAGGAGATAAGTGTCTGATGGGTGTGGAGGGAAGAGTTCACTGAACTTGGTAACACCTGGTATTTAGTTTAACATAGGTAACATGGTCCGAACACAAAACGGGAAGTCAGGAGACCTGGCGTCTGTTCTAGGCTCTGTCAAAGACTGTGTAGTCTTGGACAAGTCACTAACTTCTCTGTGACTGTTTCCCCAGATGTAAAATTATGAATCACTGTTAGTTAATATTTGCATTGCAAATACGCCCATAAACCCCCAATCAGGATGGTGCTAGGTGCTGAACAAATGGTTAGGAATACACAGTCCCTGCCTCCAAAGAGCTTGCAGTATAATCAGACTTGACGGATCAAGGCTGAGAGGAAGGGATGCGAGCCAGACGCAGAGTGATCAGGGCACTGTTGGCAAATGTCATGTAATGTTCAAAGTCGCAGTTGCCAGAGATTTTTCTGGTTTGTTTTGTTTTTTCCTGAGGCTTGAAAAGTGCCAGATTTCGGGTTGCTCTCAAACTGGATTTCCACTGGGTGAGAAAAGACTTGCCCTGGAACCTATCTAGTGCAGGTGAGGAATGACTGAACCCGTGTAGAACTCATGGATGGGCACACGCATCTTAGGTCCCAGGATTTTGCCCAGAGCCAGCAGCTAGGTGGAATCCTTGGTTTACATGATGTGAGAAATTGCTCCTTTTGTTAGTGGTTTGTTTTCTTCCCCTAGCAATGAGTCCAGTGGGATGTGTTACCACCCCATTCTCCGGCTAAGTGCTCCATTGCTGATTTATGAAGGGAATGAAAGCACTTTTCATTGCTATGTTTATCCAACCAGAGGGACCAGCAAGATGCAAGGTTAATGCATCAACTAATGATTATATGACCCTCCCCACTCCTTCCCTTCCCTTCAGTGCCCTGCCAGTATATGGCTGGGAGGTTTCCCTCTCTTTCAACCTCTTCTATAAAATGAAGTTAATTTCATCATCTTTCTTACATATCCTTGTAAATGAGTTTGAGGTTGACTGGAAGCAATAGGGTTAAAAAAAGACTGTGGTAAGGGAGAATTCCAGGTTGTTCCATCTCTCCCCTGTTATTGCAGGTGGTCCTCAGACAGGTGGGGGACAAGGGGTGGAGGGGGGCTGGCCTAAATCAATGGCTGTTTTGATTCCATTCTGCTCCGCTGGCCTGGAGAGGATGTCTGCTATCCATGGTGGTGCATGCTTCCTTGCTCTCTGCTTGCTGTATGTGTTGTGGGTACCATCGGAGGGAAGACAGTAGATCATCCATGAATGACCAGAAAGCCACCTTCAGGCAGTCTCTAACTTTCTGGGTTTATTGTGTGATGCTAGGGTGAGGTTGGCCTAATTTTGTTCCCCAGTAGGGCAATTTAACAACTGCTGAGAAAGGTGAGTGGGTTAATATGTTCAGTGCTACAGCCATGCATGGTGCTTTAGAAGCAGAGTTCAGGCAGGTCTCTGCCCCAAGCAGATTACCTTCGAAATGGGAGAGATGCAAACAAATGACAGGACATGAGGATGGGAGCAGACAGAGTCGTAACTGATCAATGAAATACTCTCTCTTGTTGGTTGGTGTCCATCCCCATAGTATCTGAGCAACTCCCAAGAGTAAAATCTGGTGGATTTCAGTGGGGGACTTGAAGGAAGAGGGAAGTGTTGTGGTGGACTGAGAGAGAGAGGCTATCTAGTCATAGGGGCAGCATGAACTAAGACATGAAGTTGAGTGGGGGGTAGAGAGAGTGTGTTAAGGAGCGAGGCGTGAGGCAGAGCACAAGTCCGGACAGATTCATCATAATTCAAGGGAGGCTGGGGGCTCACGTCCCTCTTGGCAGCTCCCCCTGCTCTGTAGAATGAGCTGAGTTGGAGCACTCCAAGCTTGGGAAAGATCAGGAGTAGACTGACACACTCTCCCTCTCCCCCACAACTGTGGGTGTTTCAGATCCAGTGTGTGGCTTCAGCCCATTCCGGGGAGATGAGGTTTGGCTCTGGATCAGAATCCAGCTCTGTGGTTTTGGTTCATGTCCCTCTCTAGTCGGTGCTTAATTTGTGCCAGGGCTGGCCAGAGCTGAGCCCCGGCATCTCTGGGCTTGCTGCATCAGTTATGAATGTAAAAAAATTGCTTGAGCTCCAGCCCCTTTCAATACAAATTAAGCCCCATCTCTAGTGTGTACTGGTTGATGTGTTAGCTCTGAGGACAAACCAAAAAGTATGAGTCCTTCTCATGAAGGTAGCGGCCTGTGTGTGATCTGAAGGCTTCCCATATGTCCTCCATCCAGGTAGCTGGACATGCACACAGCCAAGGCATGTCCATACAGACATGCACCGGGGCAATGCATCCCCAGCCCCAGGCCCTCTGTTCCAGGTGAGCCAGCAGCTGTCCCCCTTCCCAGCCTGCAGCCACTCACACAATGACTGTCATTGTCCAAGGCCACCCACCTGCCCAGGGCCCTCTCCATGGGACAGGCCCACACCTCCCTGGGCAGCAGCCTACAACCAACTGTGGTTCTAGGCTCTGGCTGGCTGGCTGGCTGCAGGCTAATGAGTTGATCCAGCTGGGTCCACTGGGCCTAGATGGAAAGCCCTCCCCAAACCAACCCCCCTTCACCTGGCTCCAGAGAGGCTGGGGGAAGATGGAGTGCGGGGAGGGGGGCTGAGCTGGAGGAGAAGAGGGATGGGGCACCTGAATGGGGGAGTGAAGGGGACCAAACTGGACCAGTCAGACAGGGGCTTGGTTTGGTCTGGTCCCAGGGCCAAGGGGAGATTCAGTAAGTTCATTGAGCCCAGAGGAAGGGAGGGCTGGGTTCGGCTGGACCTGGGGGGCTTGGGAGTAGCGGTGAGTCTGGTCCGGGCAGGGCACTGGGTTCTGTTCGGGCTGGAGGCTGGGGTGGCACCGCTGGGTCCAGTCCGGGCTGGAGGATGGGATGGCACCACCCGGTCTGGGCAGGGCACTGGGTTCTGTTCGGGCTGGGGTGGCACCGCCGGGTCCGTTCCGGGAACTGGCTTCTGTTCAGGCTGGAGTCTGGGGTGGCACCGCCGGGTCCGGTCTGGGCAGGGGCTGGAAGAGGGAAGCGGCTCGGTCCGGGGAAGGGAGCGCTGGGGTTCGGTTCGGTTCGGCCCTTGGAACGCGCAGCGAGGTTCGGTTCTGCGCAGCCCGCAGAGCAACGGCCGGGCCCGGCTGTCGCTGGCGGGGGGAGGCCGCTGGGCTCGCTCCGGTTCCGGGTTCGGTCCGGTCCCCGGCGCGGCGAGCAGCGGGGCCGGGAAGGGGGCGGGCCGCGGGGAGGAGGAGCAGCGGGGCTGGCGCTGCCCAGCCGCTGCTAGTTCCTGCTCGCTGCCCGGGCACCGGGCTCCTGGGACCATGAGTGGCCGGGCAGGGTCCGCGGCTCCTGCCCAGAACGGGTGCCCCGCGGCGGTCCCGGAGCGGTCCCCGCCGCTCGGCCAGAGCTACGATCTCGCCGGCAAGGTGGGAGCCTGCCCCGGCGGGGGGTGGGGAGCAGCGGCCCCAGCTCCGCCCGTGCACGGGGCGCAGGGGGCAGCGAGGGGGAGATGGGAGCCGCCCAGCGCTGCCTGCGCCCCGGGGGCAGGGAGGGGTCCGAGCCGCTGCGCAACGCAGGGGGCCCCTGGCGTCGCTCGGCCCCCGCGCTGACGGGGGCTGGCCGGCCCCACCAACCCGCTCCCGGCTGCCCCGGAGCCTGGGTTGCCGGGGGAGCCTCTCCCCCGATGGCCACGCTAGTGCGGGGCCGGTTTTCTTCCCCTTCGGCCGCGCTCGCTAGCGCAGGCGGCTCCCCCTGCCGCCGCCCCTGCCGCTCGCAGGACACTCGCTGCGCTCGGGAGGAAGCGAGCGGTTTCGCTGGCCTCGTGTTGACACTGACAGCGGCGGCATCTCTGTCTCTGGGGCCGCCGCTCCCCACCCCGCGCCGGGGCCAGTGGGACAGGGCGCGGGAGAGGAGTGTCGGGATCCAGGTTCGCGGCCCCCCTGGGCCTGTCAGACCGCGCCCTGGGGCTCGGGGTGGCTGCGTGTGCAGAGCACAAGGGGACGGTGCCCTCCCCTGCCCTTCCGCTCCCCTCCCCGGGGGCTGGGGCCAACGGTCCCCAGCAGTGCAGCTGCTGTGTCCTTGCAGAGGCGGATATGTTCCTATGGGCCGGGGAGAGGGAAGCTGATCCAAAGCACCTGTTGCCCGGGGCACAGCCTGAGGAGACTGGGAACCAACCCCAAGGGTCTTGGCTTCAGGTCTGACAAGGGCGGGGGCCCATGTGACTTCACAGAGCAGCGGGAGCAGGGGTGCCATGGAGGGCGGGCACCCAAGATTGCAAAGTGCCGGTGGGGGGAGGGTTGGCAGCTGCCCGTTCTGTTCCTTTACCAGCTTCCCCATTCTCTCTGTCCCCGCTGACAGCTGCCATCAGGCGCCTTCACGTGATGGGCACTGGACCCAGTCAGCCACAGGGCAATGGTTCCCGGCAGAGGGATCGGCTACCAGCCATAAAAGTGGTCCCCCCCAAATTGGATGTGATCTTTGGTAGGGAGTTCTGAGGAGAGGCCAGGCCCTGGCGAGTGGGAATGTGTTAGCTGGACTTGATCTAGGACCAGCAGAATAGATGCTCACTGTGCTCCTTGAGACTGCAGCCTGCAACTGAGAAGGGTGCTTATAAATGTTAGTCCAGTGAGATGTGTGAGCCCTTCCCTTCCCTTTCTGGGTCTCGCTATGCTCACAGAGCTCTGCATTTGCACCCGGAGCTGTGAACACAGGGAGAAACCTCTCCTCATGGGGCTTGCTTTGCTCGCTCCCAGCTGCAATACCTGTCTTATACAGCTCCTGCTCCCAGAGTACCCACAATCTTTGAGGTATTTAGCCTCACAACACTCCCAGGAGGCAGGGCAGGGCTGTTACACCCCCATTGTATGGCTGGGGGAACTGAGGCACAGAGAGGCAAAGTGAATTGCCCAAGGTCACACAGGAAGTCTGTGTCAGAGCAGGGAATTGAATCGGGGGGAAGGGCAGGGATACTTCTGAGCCCCACCTAGCACCCTGACCATTCTTCCACTCTGCCTACCAGCTTGTTTTGCCCCTGCCTGCGATTGCTGTGAGGGTTCGTTCTGCTTTGTTTTGGTTATTCAGAAAAATTGCACGTGATTCCATTTTTTTTTTTCTTGGCCACTTCCTTCTTTTCTTTTCTTTTGTAATACTCGCATCTTCCTCCTGCTCCTTTCTCTCTGATTCTTTTGGTGGGCTTATAGGGGGGAGAGTTTTTTTTCCCGAAAGCGACCTGGACACTTTACCTGGAGCAAGCTAGAGCCGGAATAGAGTGCTGTTCCCAAAGCTTGCCCCTGTCCAGGTGTGTCGGCAGCAAAGGATTTGGCGCCATCAGTCAAGGTGAATTCGCCTGCAGAAGGGTCATTTGGGGGCTCAGGATCTTTTGCAGTACAGTTTATTTGCTGGCCCAACAAGAATGATCACATTCCCCGTCTTTCCTCCAGGACAGACACCTTGTTTGCATGTCTGAACAGGGACAGCTAGAATGTCAGGGCCTGACTTGCAGCTCCCATTGATTTCCGCAGAGGGTGCGGGGGCTCATCTCCGCTGACAGGCAGGACCGTAGACTACTTCATTCTCCGCAGGTCACTTGCTGCAGTCCCTGCTTCGTGTTCTGTTTTTAACAGGGGATGGGGGCTGCCCATGTGCCTGATGAATTATCACCCGGTGATGGCCAGGAAATTGCTGTCATGGCAGAGCAGGCAGGAGGGGATCACACTTTCTGGGCGGCTGAGTACTTGTTAATAATGCACAGCGTTTCTCCTGGCCTCGCCCTCCCTGGTGTAAAAATGGATGTGGAGGTGCCAATGAAGCCGGGGACTCCACGCTGAGTGCTGTTTGCTTAGGAGGAGTGGATGCTGAGCAGTGTGTTTGTTTTGGTATCTGGTGTGGGCGAGGTGGTTGGAGCAAGGCGCAGAGTTCTGGGGCTGACAGAGTTTGCTCAAGGAAACAAGGCAGGTGAGGTAAGATCTTTTATTGGACCCGCTTCCGTTGGTGAGAGAGGCAATTCCGAGTTTAGCCAGAGCTCTGGGAAAGGTACTCGGAGCGTCACAGCTACATACCCGGTGGAACAGATTGTTCAGTGTAAGTAGTTAACACATATTTCAAGGGGCCATTCAAAGGGAAGTGGCCCGTTAACACCCCTCGAGTCATGGGGGGAGAAGGCAGCTGGAGAGGGGGTTGTTAGTGGGTTATGGATTGTTGTAGTAAGCCATAAATCCAGTGTCTCTGGTCAAACCATGAGTTTTAGTACCTTACAAAGTTATGAATTTAAGCTCCCAGACTTGTCTTTCGAAAGTGTTGTATGGGTTTCCCTTGAGGATGAGGACTGAGAGGTCAGATACAGAGTGATCACTTTAAGTGTTCACCCACAGGTGACAGGGTGTTTGTCTTGTATCATTTTCCTGTGTGAGTTTATTCAAGAGCATAGTGATTGTCTGGTTTCACCCACATAGTAGTTACTGTGCATTTAGTGTACTGGATGAGGTACACGACGTGTTGTGATAGACATATGTAGGATCCATGGATCTTGAAAGGTGAGTTGTGAGGTGTTGATCACTGGAGCAGTGGAGATATGGCTGCAGGTTTTGCATCTGTTATTCTGGCAGGGTCTGGTGCCACTTTGAGTTGGTGGATCCTGGTCTATGGAGAGCTTGCTTCTTATGATGAGCTTGGAGAGGTTGGGGAGTTGTTTGTAGGCCAGAAATGGGGGTTCAGGAAAGATTTATTTCAGGATGAAGTCCCCATCAAGTATGGGTTGTAGATGTTTGATGTTATCCTGTATGAGTTCTGGTGTGAAGTGGTAGGTGTGGTGACAACTAGGGGTGTGTGGTTGGAGGGGGTTTTATTTCTGTATTGAAGCAGGTTCTTTCAGGGTATTTGGGTGGCCCGTTCCATGATGTGATCTACTTCTCTGGTGCAGTGTCAGTGTTTGGTGAAGGCGGATTGAGTGTGTTAAGGTGTGTACCCTGGACTTTCTCCTTGGACCTGGACAAAAGGGTCAGAAAGAACGAGCCATTTCTTGAGATAGGCCTGAGATCTTCATCCGTCTACCTGTGATCGCAGGGAGAAGCCTGGCGCTGGTATCTGGAGAATTGACTGGAGGGGGATAGCGCCATGGTGTGTCCCTTTCTCCAGGAAGAGATCTATGGGGTATGGGTAGATGGAATGTGTCTAGTTACAAAGAGTGCCAGCAGTGCAGTGCTCCTGGCCTAACGCCATTCCGAAGCATTGGTAGAAGCAGCAATTAAATGATAAGTTCATTTAGAGGGGAAACTCATTTAGCCATTGCCTGCTAGATAATGGGGTCATGGTCGGACTCTCTAGCAGTGACATCCCTCCTGCAATGACTTCCACCGCTACTAGTGCTCTCTCCTTTTCTTTTCTTTTCTTTTCTTTTGCCCATTGGAAGCTCCATGGAGTCAGGTCACATGTGCTCTCATGGCTGAGTGCTGTGGGAGCAAAGAGAAGAGAAGGAAACCCTGAGCCGGCGAGATGCTGCCCATACCTCGGCTCTGAACATATGAGCTGTCCCTGGCTCTGACTGTATTAGAGGCCACCAGAGGAGCAGGGAGGGAAGGAAGTTACATTTCTAGGACTCACCTGCAGCTACAGGAGCATTTCCCAATCTGGGGAGCAGCCGACACTGTGGGGAAACATTGCCACCAGTTGGGGAGACCCTGCTTTAAGGGAAGCAGTATCTGAGACATACACTATAGGGCAGTGTCACTCTGTGTGGGGTTCAAATCTGTGTTTGAAGGAGGAAGGGAGCTGGGAGAGGAAAGGAAGCTGATGGCTCTGACAAGCTCCGGGAATAAAAAGAAACACCCCAGGCTGCCCCTGACTGTGTCACCCAGCATCCCAATCAGTGCTCCTCCTCAACAGGGCTGCACTGCCTCACCCCGGTTCTGCCCTCACCCTGAATCGCACCCTCCCCCGGCACTATTAATGAGTTTTTGCCCCCGTGTTGTAGGTGATGCTGCTCGGAGATTCGGGCGTGGGGAAAACCTGCTTCCTGCTCCAGTTCAAAGACGGGGCCTTCCTCTCTGGGACCTTCATAGCCACTGTCGGCATAGACTTCCGGGTGAGACCACTGCAGCTTTCTGCACTAGGGAGAGACTCTTGTTACAGCCCAGGGTTGAGCGTGAAACACCCCCTGTGCCCCCATTCAGATCATCATTGCATGGAAGAGGGTTCAATTTAACTGCCCTGGTGTCTTCGATTGCAGGAGCTGTTGCCTGAAGAAAAGGAGCAAGTAGCACTGAGGCGGGACCTTCTCTTTTCACCCAGTGCTTGGCTAAGCAGAGTATTATGTGAATGGCTGGTGTGATCCACATGCAGGTGGGGCTGGGGCCAGTAGAGCTGCTGCAGCTGTGGAGAGGATCTATCTCCCCAGTCTCGTGTACTCAGAGGGCACCAATCCCTGTAGCATGTAGGCCCTGAAAGTACATTAGAATCAGGGAAGCAGAAGATTCAGACCCAGGTTTTGCTGTCCTGACATGGGCTCTTTTCTCATTGTCTTATATTTCCAGCCTTCCGGTTACACTTAGGGCCTGATTTGCTCTCACTTCCACTGGGGCGAATCGGGAGTTAGTCCACTGAGTTAAGCCCTGTTCCACAAACAGGGACGGTTCAAGGAAGTTTCACGCCCTAGGTGAAACTTCCTTGCACCAGCCCTGCGCCCCACCCCCACAGCTAACACCCCCCCCCCCCCAGGGAGCCGGCAGCTCAGCCCCGCCGCCCGTGGCAGCCTCCCCCCACCCACTCGCCTAGTGGGCGCGCCGGCCCTGTCCACAGAGATCAAAGTCTGGCCCTTCGAATGGAGGATATGTTCTCCCAAAGGATGTATCGTGTATGATGTCGGTGTGGATGGGGAGGAGCAATGTGCCTGCATGGATGCCGGAGGTTTATCAGCAGTGAAGGGTGAACTTCAGAGGTTTGAGCCAGATAAACGGCCCAACATCTGGGCTCTTATTCCACCGCTCGGTGAACATTTGAAGCCTGCTCAACTGAGCTGGACTCTAACAATGAGAGGCTTCCTGGGGAGGAGGAGGAGGATTACCATTATTGATTTGTATGACCACAGCGCCTCTGAGGCCCAGGCCTGGCCCAGCACCCCGTTGTGCTAGGCACTGTACGAACATGGAACAAAAAGTTGGTCCGTGCCCCAGGATGCTTACTGATCATCCCTGTTGGCAACTGGGCCAGAAACCATCTGTTCTCCTGGAACCAGTGTCTCTTGCTGCAGCTGTGCCAGGCAGAGGGGCGCAAAACTGAAGCCAGGGTTTCAGAGCGTTACCTTTACTCTTCCAGCCCTCAAATGAGCTTCAGCTTCGGTGTGATGAAAGGGTCCATCTGGTTCTTGTTTTACCCAGGCTAGTTCACCAAGCCCAGTCTGTAATGCAGGTGTGTGCAACTGATTATTAATGCAGGGTTCTGCCCACGGCGTTGTGGGTCTGTGGGCACTGGGATCTGTGTGTCCTGGGATGCAGACATGTGACCTTGTGATGCTGTGGAGGGTGGTTTGCGTCGGTGAGAGTGAAGGTGTGTATGGAATGAAGGTACGTTCTTGATGTCAGTGACTTCACATTTGAACCTCAGGGCTTTCTATATTGCCCGTGGTAGCTCTGTGCTGAATTGTTGATACAGCACCATAGGGATACATGGTGCTTTACGACATGTACAAAGATGGAGAGGCAGATTCTGTCTCCTGCCTCAGCCCCTGTGTGCTGCTTTATTTTGACCCCCAAAGCAGCCCAGAAACTGAAGCCACCTTTTACTCCATTCCTGTGGATTGAGCCTTATTTTATTATTTATTTATTTATTTATTTGTATTACCATAATATCTAGGAGCCCCACATGGCCCAGGACCCCACTGTGCTAGGAGCTGTACAAACACAGAACAAAAAGACAGTCCCTGCCCCAAGGAGTGTCCAGTCTAAGTGTAAGATAGGAGACAACCGGTGGATACAGACAGATGGGACTGTACAAGTGAACCATGAAACTCTAGATTGGTTAGCATGGTGGGCAGTGGTCTCTGCACACCAACAGCCGAACAAGTGCTTCTCCTGGGCATGCAGCACTGTCTCTGCTCCAAAGCTAAAATCAATGTTAAGACAAGAACAACAGGAGGAGACCCTGTTCCTGTCTCTAGGCATGGCTGGGTGAGAGCATGCATGCAGTGTTGTGTATTCTTGCACTGTTGTAGTAGCGCTCCATGCACTGCCCTGAGACACAGCCAGATGCAAGCTCCCTGCTACTGAATGGAGAGCTTTCCCTGGGCCTCTCTGCTTTGCATCATATTATTACTCTGGTGACAAGTGTTCAAGGCTAGTGTGCTCGTATTAATTATAGATGACCTGCTGCATTTAACCTGCTCATCGGATGCCTTTTTAATGCCCCCACTACTGAGTTCCACCAGATTTTTCATCTGCAGCCAGAGGAGGCTTTGGCAGATGAAAAATCTGTCAGAACTCAGTAGTGGGGGCATTAAAAAGCAGGTTAAATACAGCAGGTCATCTGTAATTAATACGAGCACACTAACCTTGAACACTTGTCTTTCTTTCTTTCCCACGTTGGCGCACCCTCTCCTTACCCATTCGGGGTCTGCCACCACTATGTAAATATCCACTGTCAAGAGGTGCCCGATCAAAGCCACCAGAGTATCCAGGGCATTCATTAGGAAGGCAGCCAGCCAATCAGAGAATGCACTGGCCAGTGACACCCACCCTGCCAATCATAACAACCCGAGTAAAAAGAGTATCCATTGATAAGAAACACCCACCCAGCCAATCAAAACAAGGTGAGTATCAAAGGCCTGGAGCCTCCAACTATCCATAGTCTGAAAATATCCCCAGCAAGCCTGTTTGCACATAAACACAGGTAGGAGTCTGAGCAGGTGGAGCATGGGTCTGGATTTAATGGCACTTGCTGCTTCTCCAATATGTAGCTGATTGAGGTTTGCAGGATTTTTACTCCTCTCCCTTATTGCCACCAAATGAACCCCTTAGCTCAGGGATCTCAAACTCAAATCACCACGAGGGCCACATAAGAACTAGTAAATTGGCCCGAGGGCCGCATCACTGAAACCTTTTCATAGAGTGATACAAAAGTATAGTCAAAAATGAAAAAAATGAAGAGTAATATAGTATTCTATTAAAAGTCAATGTATTAACTTTTAAAAAACTGTAATGCAAAGAGGGGTTTTAATAAAATATAAACACTCAGTAATGTTTGGAGCTTGGCTGCCAGTGGAGTCAGCACCTATGGTGGGCTGCAGGAAATAACCGCGGGCCACGGGTTTGAGACCCCTGCCTTAGCTGGACAGGGCCATGCTAAATTCTCTCCCAGGTTGAGGCTGCGCTGAATTTTCCCATTGATCTCTTCTTGTGTTTCTCAAGTGACTGCCTTGGTTTGTTAATCTGGGGCAATCTCGGAAATAACCCAGACCAGAGCTGTGTCACTCAGGTGTTAGGTCCAATCCTGCAAAGTGCAAAGCACCTTCTTCAACTCCCACAGATGTCAGCAGGACCTGCGGGCAGGCAGCACCTCACAGGTTTCAGCCCATCTGTTAGCACCTCTGGCTGCCAAACAGGCCCAGAGGCTCTGAGATAAAAGCAAACCAGATTGTGGCACTGGGTGTTTCAAGTTCTGTGAATTTCAGATCAGAGGAGGAGAGAGAATGTTGCAGCTTGGTGTCAAGTGCCCTGCTGGGCAGCTCTCTGGAAACAAACACCTGCTGTTAGTTTCTTGGTCCAAGCTCTGAAGGGGGTTGAGGAGAGATGTTCTGTTAGATGCCTTCATTCCATACATTATTATTTCTGGATGTCTCTGTTTTTCTGCTTCTAATGCAATCTGTCTAAGCTATGGTATTTCTAGGGCGCCCATGACCATGATGTGTGAGCAGGGATGGTGCCCCTAGCCTCTGTTTGCCAGAAGCTGGGAATGGGCGACAGGGGATGGATCACTTGCTGATGACCTGTTCTGTTCATTCCCTCTGGGGCACCTGGCATTGGCCACTGTCGGCAGATACTGGGCTGGATGGACCTTTGGTCTGACCCAGGAGGGCTGTTCTTCTGTGCTTATGTTCACCAGCCCCCAATCTCTCCAGATGGATGCTTAAATGATAGGAAAACGCATCCTTGAGGGATGCATAAGCTGGAAGCTTTCTCCACAGCTGCCAGTTTGAATGTTTTCAGTGGGCTCACACCATGAGTGTGAGCCGTTGAGTCGATTAACATCTATCTTTCTCAATATCCGGTCTTGCTATTTAGCTGACAGGAGAAGCTGCTGCAGAGAAAGGAGGCAGCCCTAGAAGAGAGTTCCCTGTTCCCTCCTTCTCTTTTTGTCTCCAGGCTCTGAATCCAGCGTGGCATGCTCCTGCATCAATGGAGCTGGTCTATACTGAACCATGCCGCAGGGTTCACGATGACTATGGTACCGTGGAACGCAGTATGGGGAAGGTGCAGCCCACGAAAGACCACAACCAGCTTTCCCACCATATTAAACCCGAGTGGTTTTGTTTTCTCTTACAGAATAAAGTCGTGGCAGTGGACGGTGTGAAAGTAAAATTGCAGGTGAGTCCGGCAATTGATCCTGATGCAGCCTGTGCAGTTAATACTTTGAGGGTGTCTCTACAAATAGGCGGTGACTCAGTGGCTTTTATCTATTCGTTGCATTGTGTACACACTCCCTAATAAGGGTTGGGGGGAGGGGAAGGGAAGCCAATCTGTTCTCTCCCAGCTTAACTCTTCAAGTGACAGTGCACAGCCAGCCAGCTTTGATAGATGTTAATATGGACATTTCTCAGGGAGAGGTGAGCCCTTGGGGGCAAAGACTGTTCTGGGTGTGATGTGGTACGTGATATACTATATGTGCACAATATACAACACCTTTAAAACCATCCCTTCATAAAGACCAGGGACAAAGGCTTAGTTTTTACCATCCTTTCATGCATTTGCCCCATATAACTTTGGCAACTCGCAGCCTGAAGTCTCACTTGGGACCTCATATATAATTTAATCCAGAGCTCTGGATCTCTTTCAGACTTGTTTTTATAACCTGGAAATCCCCTCCTACACAAGGAGTGGAATATACAAGCAGTGAGTCCCTGAGTGCTTCCAACCCTTGTACTGACTCTGAGGTCTTGGTTCTTTACCTTCTGTTATGCCCAGATGCCAACGCTCCCCTGGGATTGGAGAGCTGGGAATGAGACGGGTGGCAGTGGGGTTTCTCCCTGGGTTTTCATCGGGGCTGTTTCTTTGCAGATCTGGGACACAGCGGGGCAGGAGCGATTCCGTAGCGTGACCCACGCCTACTACAGAGATGCCCAGGGTAGGTTCTCAGGCGGGTTTGTGGTTTGCCCGATTCGGGATCAGATAAGAACCGGAATCCGCAGACCTAGTGGAGCTGCTCTTGCCACTAATACCCAGGAACAGAATCCTCATTAAACCCCTGCTTTGTCTCTCTTCTTTTCTTCCAGCTTTGCTCCTCTTTTATGACATCACCAGCAAAATGTCCTTTGACAATATTCGGGTCAGTATCTATCCCCTTGGACCTCACTGACACAATCGTTAACTCCTAAACCCCCAGAGAGGGGCAGCAGAGTCTCCTCAGCCCCTTATTCCTCAATGGCTAGACTCTCTGCACACCCATACAGCTTTCTAAGTGCTGGAGAGGAAGACTTCTAGACCCAGCACGGGAGGCTGTGTTTGGCTTTAAACGCATTACACCTCAACTCGGAAGCATGGGACTCTCCTTCCAGAGCCATCTAATGCAGCAACGCTATCTCCAGTGCAGTGCACCCCTAGCACCATGGGCACACGTCCTTGTCTAGCTGGCTTTCCTGTGGGATGACATCACCTGAGTCCCAGGAAAGAGCTGAAGCATTCTCAAAGCTCTGGCAGACTGATGTAATGGGAAGCCTGCCCCAATTCTTGGCAGCTAGCAATGCAGAACGGCCACGTCCCTGCCTGTTCCGTTTGCTCTGTGTTACGATGTGATGAGTGACTTTTGCCTTAGTCACAGCGGGCATAGGGGAATAGTTGTACTCTGGGTCCAGAACCTGAAATACTGAACCCAGTACTGCAGAAAGCTAAGCACCCTCGGCTCTCCTTGAAACCAGTGGGGCACTCTTATCATGGGTTGTCAGCAAGACATGAACTTGGGGCCTTCAGCACTGAAAGCAGAGCCTCTGTTACTAGAGCTGAAGGAGAAACTCTGTTAGCTGGCAACTGTAGTAGACTATTATCCTCTCCAACTTGTCACATTGGTGATGCAGCTGCATTGGATGGCGGTAACATGAGCTGTTAAGTCAGATGGGTTTGGAAGAATTGTTCGGTGCTACAATGTATTGAAAGCCATGCACAGTCAACGGGCACTGAAGGTAGCTGGCACCATACTAAATCACAGACACAAAGGGAGGCTGCCTCTGAATCCTGCCACTTGGCAGACAGCATCTTGAGGCACAGAACAGGGCGCATGATGGTGCAGGCTGGCAGACTCTACAGGACCCTGAGGTGCAAGGACAAAGCATTGACTAAGGTGCCCAGGGATGAGAGCTGGCTGGGAATTTTTTGATGAAACGTATTTTCCATCAGAAAATGGAGATTGGTCAAAACCAAAACTTTTCATGGAGATGGATCTGTTTGACAACACGTTTGTTGAGAAGGTTTATCAGGTCCTCGGTGGAATTGCTGGTGGAGAGGGAGAGAAAGACAATGCACCACCCCAGAATAGCAAATAGCCCCATAATTCAGATGCTCACCAGGAATGTGGATGACCCAGGTTTTAGTCTCCGCCCCGAATCAGGCCTAGCAGGGATCTCTTTCTTTCTCTGTTTTGTTCCATGAAAAATGTTGAAAGGTCTCAGTTTCTTTCCCCATCAGAACAAAAGCAGATTTTGAATCCTTGAATTTTTTCACCAGCCATTATTTGTGTGTCCCAGAGACCGTGGGGCCTAAGTGCTCCAGAACTACACGGAAATAGCAGACCATGTTCCACCCCTTTAATCTGGCTGTTGTTCTGCAGGGGCCTTCCTGGCCCTCCCCACACACTTATAGTTGCATAGAAACCTGCTTGTCTCCGCGGTTCATCTTTAGTACCACGTGACCCTCTTCCTCTTCCTCTTTTGCAGGCCTGGCTCACAGAGATACACGAATATGCCCAAAAGGATGTGGTCATTATGTTGTTAGGCAATAAGGTGAGTGTCGCTTCCTGGTGGGCTACTGAGAATGTGCTCATGTACAGCTACTCTCCTTCTTTGTTTTGTGATGTCTCCCCCCCTCCCACCTCAGACTGAGGACGCCCCAAATTGGTACAGACGTGGCTCTGAGGCTCCCCCTCTTCGTTCAGTGACACTATCTCATGGGGGGCTTTGCCTGCCCCATTTTGGAAGAACATGATCTCCAACCACTGCTGAGCCACATCAGCTCTGACCATGCAGGGCAGCGTTCAAGCTTCTCCATTTTCCAACTTCATCAGCCTGTGTGGCCCTGTCTGTTTTTCCTCAAACTCTATCTACCAAGGTACCAGGTGCCTATCTACCAAGGTACCAGACAGAAAACTCAGCCACTCCTTAAGTTGTTCAGTAGGCAAGGAGGGAAGCTCAAGAAGCTATGATATCCCACAGACCGCATCACCACCAGGGCGCAAACCCTGGGTTCCACTGTGTCAGGGGCCTACAGTGGATGTGTCTCGCTGCCCCAAACCCAGAACCGGGCTCCATTTTAAATTCTGTAATTCCTTAAACTGGCTCTGTGGTAACACTTAGCCTATCTAGAGCACTCTTCTTCTTCCGACCTTCATTACCCTCCTAGGTCCCAGAGGGAGCCCGTGGCAGTGATGGGAACAGAATCCATGAGCTATGAGCTCCCATTGCTGTTCCCACATCCCTCCCTGTGACATTTACCTGGGTCTGGAACTTTCCTGAGAGAACGCGGTGAGCGGTTTAAATGCTGCAAAACGACTCTTGGGTGCGTCCATGCCCACTTCTGCCAGCAGAGGGAAGCCCAAGTCTGAGTCGTCAGCAAGTGAAGCCTAGCGCTCGGTGGCTCCTGATGGCCTGCTAGGGCAAGGCTGATCTGGGAGGCTCTGTGCCCCTCTGGTAACTATTTCCCTTTGTTTACAGGCTGATGTGAGCAGCGAGAGAGTCATCAGGATGGAGGATGGACAGTCACTAGCCAGGGTGAGCCGCCCCAGGGTTTTGCAGGGTGTCTGTCATCCCTGAAGGTATCTGGTCCGTCCCTTCATCATGCTCAGTCCCATGTGGGCCATGATCTCCTTTGCTATGCGGGGCAGACCTTAACTAGGTTACTCCCTGGGATCACAGAGCTGTTTCTCTGAGCCAATCATCCATCTATCACCTCAGTTCATCCAGCTCTTAAACCACTTTTTCAAATTTAGACGTACTCTGGGCCATGCTTAATTTGTGCCAGGGCTTGCCAGGGCTGAGCTCTGGCTTGTGTGGGCCGGGCAGTTCGGGGCCCCGGCACGTCCGGGCCGGGCAGTTCGGGGCCCCGGCACGTCCGGGCCGGGCAGTTCGGGGCCCCGGCTCCTCTGGGCTTGCTGCATCGGTTATGAATGTAAAAAAATTGCTTGAGCCCCGGCCCCTCTTTCATTACAAATTAAGCCCTGACTCCGGGACTGTGTCTGGACTGAAGGGATGAAAGTGAGAGAGGTCAGATGTAGGGGAGGAGGGTAGATGGGGGTGGGAGGGCAGGGAGGGTTTGGGCTATGAGATGTGGGAGGTTGAGGGCTGAAGATAGCACATGGGGGAGCAATTGAACTGCAGTGTGAGGGAGGGCTCTGGGAGGGTTGCGTTGGTGGGAGTGGCGTTAAGGATCGGAGCAGTGTGCAGTACAAGGACGCACCCCTCAGCCTGCCAAGGTATGCGAGAGACCATTAATCCGTCTGCTCAGTGGGGTGGACTACAGTCAAATGAGACTCCACCAAAACATTAGCCGCCTCCTCTCCAGATGCCCAGAGAGACCCCTGTTCCCCTCCCCCTCAGAGGGCCTCTGATCTGCTCTCCCCCTTCTGGAATCCTCGATCTTCCTTCAAACCAGGTGCCTAGCACCGCCCCTGGTTGCTCTGCCTCAGGTTGCTGTTCCGTCTGGGGCCTCTTCTGGCCATGGGCCCAGACCCAAGGAACCGGCTTTAATCCCCGGAGCTTGGCTTTGCTGGTAGATCGGCGGGGGCGTGTTTCAGACGGGGACGGGAGCTAGAGGAAGGGGTAGTAACTGGCAGGGCAGTGGCTGATGGTGCTGTGCCCCCTCTGCAGGAATACGGGGTGCCTTTCATGGAGACCAGCGCCAAGACGGGCATGAACGTGGAGCTGGCATTTCTGGCCATTGCCAAGTGAGTAACTGAGGGACTGAAAGGGCAGCTTCCCACGCCAGGGCTGCCTTACCATACCAAGGGGCATTGATTTAACGTGTGCGCACAGTTGGGAACATGTGCCCCTGGGGGAGGGAGATATCTTTGCCTTCAAAGGGGAAGTGTCAGCTAGTGGTTAGAGCTAGGCACCAGGCTCTTGGGTTCTACACACTCCCTGTGTGGGCAAGCTGCTTAACCTCTGATGACTATAACATTGCCCTATCTCAGAGTATTATTAAGCTTAACTCATGGATGTTTGTAAAGCATGCACACCTGGGCTGGTCAATGAGGGGCTCTGATGCTTTCCTGTGAAGCTGTTGGCATTCGACCAGGGCAGGGACAGGTCTGCATGGGCTGCTGGTCCGTTCCGGTCCAGCACTTCCCTTGGGCAAAGTCTATAACGCTCAGACGCTTTCCTCTAGAGTGGGCTAAAAAGCATCCGAATCCCTGAGCGCTCTTGGACCAGAGCCTCAGCTGGTGTAAAGCTGGAGTTCCGTTGACTTCAGCCGAGGATCTTCTGGTCCCTTGTCTCCTTTGTCCCCAGGCCTTGTTCTGCTCTCAGGCTGGGGAGCCAAGTTCAAGCCCAGAGTTAATTTTTGACAGTCAGGTCACAAGCCCGTGAATTGCCACCTAATGTCTCTGGGATGTGGGTCCAGTTCCCAGCAGCATGTCAAAAACCCCCCTGCTCTCCACCACCAACATGCCAGCTGCAGCGGGGGCCAGGGCAAAGGGGCTGAAAGGGGGCTGGCGACTGATTCACGGTGGTACAGTCGAGCTCCACCACAAAATAGAAAGACTAAAGGTGCCTTGAATGTTATCCCAGTGCTACATGATGCAGGTCCACTGTCAGCAAGTGGGATTAACCCTGTGCTAACACATCTGTCCCATCCGCAGCCCCTCGCCCTCCAAGGTACAATTCTTCATAGGGTTTTGTTTTGCCTTCCCCTGAATTCATGCAGCTTCCCTGGCTGGAGCTCAGTATCTCCCCGTCCATGTGGCTCTTGGCCTCCTGCACACTGGCCAAGACTTGGCCAGATGTATCAGCTGGCAGAGAGGGCCGAGGTTGTCGCCTCCATGGCACATCCATTTCCCGCTGGGGGAAGTAGCCCAGGCCCAGATCTGCTCCAGGAGCTGAGGCATGTGTTCCACCCGCTCATCACCACGCCCCTGGAAGAAAGGGAGGCGGAGAGCATCACGTCCGCCGTTCTTCAGAGACGCACGGCTGCTTCTGCCGGGGCGAGGGGTGGCCGGGGCGATGTTTCACCGCTGTGCTTCTTTCAGAGAACTCAAGCAGCGAGCTGTGCAGCCGCCGGACGAGCCCAGGTTCCAGATTCACGACTACATAGAATCACAGAAGAGAAAGTCCAGCTGCTGTTCCTTCATGTGAGAGGAGGACGGCGGACCCGGGGCACAGGGGCCTGGTATGGTCCAAGAGCAAGGCGGGGCTGGAGAGGAAACTGGTCAGATTCCTGTCCTCAGAAGACGCTCTAAAAAGATTTCTGGCCATAAATTACAAAGAGGAAACAGGCAAACTTACCCTGCGAGGGGGCGGGGCGTGCGTGCGGGTGTGTGTGTGTGGACGTGCATGAGAGTGGGTGGCTGTGGGGAAGTTACAACAGAAGCCAAATAAAGGCCAGTTCTGGGTTTCGCCTGACAAGCAAATCTTACAATGTGGAATCCAACCGTCCCTCCTGGCAGCACAACCAAAGCCCTGCCTCTTGGGAGTGGCTTGCTGCAGCCTCGCCTGCATAGCCAGGACCCCCGTGATCAGGACTCGGCTGGTTCGGCCTCCAAACAAGCCAGGGCCCAGTGTCTATCCGGACCGGGCTGAGTCAATGTTGGCTGCACAGCCAGTGCCCCATTTTCAGGACGGGACCGAGTCATCCTCAGCAGCGTAGCCACGGCCCTGTATCTCTCTGGATTGGGCCAGGTCAGCACTGCCGCGCGTCGGGGTCCCACATCTTTCCAGGCCAGAGTCGCCACCTTTCTGACCAGTTTCCATGGGACGTCTCTGCTCTGGAGTCTCACCTGGCTGAGGGGGCCAGGGCAGCGAACAGGGCAGAAAGAACCGTTTTTCGTTCTCCTGCATACATTTTCCTGCAGCGAATAAAATCAGCAGGAGTGTTTTGCTAAAGGAAGAGGAATGAGAGACCTTTTCCCTGTGACATCTGGTCCCTCACCTCCCCCAGGCCCCTGCAGCAAGGCTGTCTCCTTTGCCCAACCTCCTCCTCCTGCTGAGCGTGTCCCAAGCAAAGGACTTGGGATGCTCAGTGTTATTACAGTGCCTGTTATGTTGGAAGAAAGCTGCCGATCGCAGCGTCAGTGGAGAGAGAGGAGATCGCTATATATTTTTCTGCCTTTAAAAAGAAATGTTTCAAATCTGCTCTTATTTATATTTATCTCAGGCTAAATTGCTTTTTAATCCTTTACGAGAGACCAAGTCCAGCATGCCACGGACGCGCTCTGGACCCCAGCCCGCTCCTGTTCTAAAGCATTGGCACCCACGCTGCTAAGGTGGGGGTGAGCACGGAGTCAGCATGGCCAGTCAGTGGCCTTGCTGTGGAATCCACCCCCGGGCAGCCACCAGGACAGGGGAGATCTAATTCTCCCAGCTCATTCCATTGCACTCCCCTGGTCGCTCTCCTACAGAGGGAGCTAGGAGCCACGCCTCTTGCTGCTGAAATAAAACTGCTGAAAATTAAGGGCCTGATCCAAAGCCCTGATGCCTTTTAGAGTCTCCCCATTGATTTCACTGGGCTCTGGAGCAGGCCCCAATTGCTGAATGACCTGGTGTTTCGCGCTCTCAAAGGCAACCCCCTGCTGCCTCTCTCCAGGCGTGTTCAAGTAACCTTGAAACTGAGACACAAACTGCAGAACAGGGGGCTTTGCACCCCCGTAAGCCTGGCTATTGCAGCACATGTGGTGCCTTTGATTACGCAGCATTGTGAAGGCCCTGGAGCTCACCAGGGGAGCACGGGGCAAATGGGTGATATGGGTCCTGCCTTAGGTTTGGTTTTCCTCAGGAGTGCTCAGGGAATTGATAACAGGGCACGGAGCCTTTGACCTCTAGGCCAGCAGCTCAGCTACAATCTGAATTCTCACTGAAGCCCAGGGGAAGATTCCCACTGGCTTGAGTGAGAGTCGGATCCAGTCCAAAGTCAGCAGTGCTGACAGCTACCGCTGTCTGCTGGCTCTGGGGAGTGACCTGTGTGAAATGAGTCTCTGGCCAGTTCCTAAGAGACAGGTGTGCACAGGACAGAAATAACCCTTGCATTTGGCACCGAGTTGCCAGCAGAGCGGCCAAGCTCCAAATGGCCGCGGAAGCAAGCTCCCCTTTTACTCCCAGGCATATTGATGGGAGACAGTGGGAGGAGGCTCATCTCCACTGCCCACACAGTAGCTCTTTTGTGGGTAGCTAGAGACCCTCCATCCGCCAAGCTCCCGAGCCAGCACTTCAACAGCAATTCTAGTATAGAGTTTAGATTTCCTGACTGTGGCCCATTCGTGTCACCTTTACCATGATTTTGCCATTTGTCTGGTTTTCATTTTCCTTTCTCTAGGGAAAGTTGCAAACCCCTGGTGATTCCCCCGGCCCCATTCAGCAAGGCACTGAAGCACGTGCTTTACGTGAGTCCCGTTGACTTTGCTGAATTGAGTGACTGTGCATTACTCTGTCTAGGTACCTGTCTCATCTGTGTGCGCAGCACCTGTCTCGTGTGTGTTGTATATAAGGGTCTGGAATAATTACCCAGTAGAGTTACTGGGCCAATATTTCTTTTGTCCATATGCTTAAAAACCCCAAAAAGGCCCTGTCCCTTCAGGAACTGGGACTTTTGGGAAAAGTTCATTTATTTGACCCCCTGATAGCAAAAGCTATGTCTACACTACAGACTTCTGCCAGCATAGAAATATTGGGAAGAGATGTGATCCCTGACCAGCATAGCTGTGCTGGCCAAGGTCTATAGTGTAGACGCAATTATACCAGCAAAACGGTGCTGTTACCCGTGTAGCTTGTTTCACGTGGGTGGTGTGGTTTCACTGTACTGATACAAAGCACAGCTTTGCTGGTAGAGCTGTGTCCACGCTAGGAGCGCTTTGCTGGTATAGCATATCAGTATACCTACCCCGGTAACGCGCTCCTAGTGTAGACAAGGCCTAACTCACTCCGAGGCCAATAGGACCACTGGAGTGACAGAGGCTAGCAGGAATTGGCTCTAGTTGGTCACATTGGCTATTATGCTCTGTCAGATGAGAACAGACTTTTGCAGGAATAAATATTTCAGCAGCATCAGCCTCATCACAGCAGTGCCCTGTAATTCTTAGTATCATCTAGGGCAGTGCCCTGACGATGCTTAATATGCCCATAGCTGTGAGATTTGACTTAACACTGAAATGCTTCAACTAATAATTAAATGCTCCAAAGAGGAAGCACAAACTTCGTTTGCCAAACCAGTGCTGGAGTTAGCCCATAGAACATCATGATAGAGGCATGGGGGAGATCTTTCCTGACTGTGTCACTTTCTGATTTGTCCATTACTTGCGTGTTATATTTTTTATTCCTGTGGTTGAATTTGGTGTGTCTTATGCACAGTTCTCCTCATCCAGTCAGTCAGAGCTTCACACTGGCCTGAGCAGTTCTCTGGATACAGGGCCCTGCTATTTGTTTCCCCTTGACTTGAAATCTCAGGAATGTTTTCTTCACAGGGTGCAAGTCCGTTACCTCCCCCTGCGCTTTGCCAGAGACTGGCAGTACCGATTTCACCCTCCGCTCTGCACCTGTGCCCCGCAGTCAGCACAAGAAGGAAGGATCATGTGGGGATTTAAACGTGCACCAAGTCCTCATATTAGTCTATGTAACATGCTGCTGGGCTGTCTGAAGAGGGAGTGCAGGATCTGGGAGTCTAATTCCTGGTCCAGATTAAGGCTTTGAATCAGAGCAGAAGCGATAACACAGGAGATTTATAAACTCCCACCTATGAATTTTGTTTGCATTTCCTTTTTGTCTTTGTATATAATGCAAATCTTTCTTCCTGCCATTGTCAGGTATCAGATTAAACCCACTCTGTAAAGAACTGATGCCTCAGACACCTCCATCAGCAAACACTTCATACTGTGCTTCATTATGAATGTTGTGGGCTTGATCTTGACCCCTCCAGAATCAATGTGAGTTTTGCCACTGAGTTTAAAGGGAGCAGGAGCAGGCCCTATGTGTAAGTTTTAAAATCAACATTGCTGCACTTCTGCTTCATTTTACCCTTTCTTTAGACCTGTTTCTACTGGCATCACTGTCAAAACTCCCATTGTTTGATCGGAACAGGATTTAGTCCTTTGTCAATAAAAGCAAAGTCACCCTAGCGTCCCATGTTATCACATTAGCCAGGATCCTAGAAAGCAATGATAGTCAACAAAAGTATTTTGGGTTTTTTCCTATCTTCTTGTTTACATAGTTCATGTATATCTGCCAAGTCATGAATGCTATAGAATGACACTGCACTGAACCATTCCACATGGGAATCTCTGATGTGGCAGGATCACACCCAGCAAGTCTATTCCCTGGCTCATGTTCTTGAGTGTCTCTCTATTATCAGGGCGATGTCTTTGTTGTTCATGGATTGTTGTTTGCAAGTTTACAGAATTAAAGCTCAGTATTTTGGAGAGTAAACGTGTCTGCCTAGTTCTTGGCATGAGCAATTTCCAACTCAGATCTTTAGAGAAGAGAGCGAGCGTTGCTGGGTGGGATCTGCATTGCAATATTGGCTGGGCATTAGAGAAGTAGGGGGGTACAATGCAAGCCCCGGGATCTCTAGTGTGTGTTTGCATAGCCCCCACGATTTCACTGCCCATTTCAGAGTCCAAAGGTGATTGGGAAGAGTAAACATGGTCTGTTAAATTAAAACCAGCCTCCTCCTCCTGCTGGTCTCATGGTGCAGAGTCTAGCATTCCCCAAATACCTTTGTCTTCCCACCAATTGAATTGCTTCTGTAGCTAGGCTGATGCTTGCAAAAAAAAAAAAAAAAAAAAAAAAAAGAGAGAGAGAGTTGGTTGGCTTTTTTTTAATTATTATTATTATTTTGTGTTTTGCATCCTCAATTTTGATCTTTCTTGACCTAATAAGCAGCTGCTGAAAAAACAAAAACAAACCCTGACTGCTGTCCACTGCTGCATTAGTATCTTCACCTCCCTGGTCTCTTCCCAATCAGCAAAATAAACATTGGTTCAGAGAGCTGCCACTTTCTGCTTCATCATTCAGTTCCTGAATTGCAGGGTATATGGTGTTTCTTTCCTTCACTCTGGTGATTTTCATCTCCCTCTCTCTGCATGGTGCTAAAGCCATCCCTGCCACCACTGTCTTGTATTTCCTGGCTTATAAAAATATTCCTGAAAAGCACATTTTTTGCTTGAAGAATACATCAGCTTGCACTACTTTTCAGGGAGAGGATGTGTATCATACTTGCAAAGCATGTGTTGTATTTCCCTCTTGTGGCTGGGCCTCTTCTTTAATTGCCTACTGCTGCTGCCAGTTAATGGAGTTACTCATCTAGCTGTGGAGGTCCATTCTACCTAGGTTTTGACAGTCCGAGGTTTAAACCCTGCTGATAACCCTTAAAGGAGGTAATTACAGATGTGCTTCCCAAGCCTCCTTATACAGCCTTTATTTCAACTCTACAAATTACTCAGTGCTTCATGAAGGGCTCTCCTTAGAACTAAATTGGTTCTTCAGTTGCCTACCTGCCTTGTATAGTGAAATGATATGAAAGGTGGCCCACCTCACTAAGGACATTCATCCTGCTTGAATTCTAACTAGCAGTGGTAGGGCACGAAGTCCACTTTGCTGGAGTTCCCAGTTGACATTGTCAGCTCTGTGTTGCTGTGATTCTGTTAAGCATTACTAGTCATTGTATAAACAAACTGCAGAAGGGTTAATTAAAGCTCCCATCTACTCCACAGGAGCTTCTGTCCTTGCATTTTTAAATTGTGTCCACACAGCTGAAGTTGCGGCAGTCCTTCGCCCTGTCCAGCAGATGATGATGTTCACATACAATGGAAAAGAAAGGGGGAGACCCAAAACAAACAACCTAGATTTAATTTGTATTTTAAATTCCTTTAAAAAAAATGTTAGGGGGTTTTCTGCCTCCTTGTTAAAGCTCAGAGGGATTTCTGGCCAGGCCTCAGAGTAAAAGCAAAACCACCCAAGGTGCTCAGGCTATTACTTGCTGCCTGTTCACTTTCAGTTTTAGCTCTGCTGCTGCTGTATAGGTAAGCATCTTCTGACAGGGCCTGGGGGAGGGGATGGGGCATGCACCATCACCAGAATAGTGCACCGGACTACACACAACTGGTGTCAAATGCACAAAGTAAACATAACGGGGGAAAATGTCTAATTTGACTCTTGGGTACAGTAATCATAGGGATTACAAGTTATAATAGTAAGTGCAGCATTTTCAGATCTGAATGGGATTTTTCAAGTTGATTGTGTCCCTTCAAATGTCCTCTTTTAAAAGGGTAGATGCAAATAAATATGGAATAATGAGCAGGCAAAGACACCAGGAGGGAGGAGCTGAGAACTGCTGTGGTCCATTACGTCAAGATTTCTGCATTCCACTACCTTCTCAGTTAAGGAGAGAGGAATTGAAGTCTAATAGGACGTTGTGAGCAAGGGACACACCATAGTAGATTCTTAAATGTATGTCCCGAGTAATGTAGTCTCTTGAGTAACAGAAAGCTGATGCTTCCCTTTTACCTACAAAATAAAGCTAAGCTGCTGCTTCATCCAACTCCCAGACTCAGTGTTATCCTCAGTGTTTACCAAAAAGATGATGTTGGATTCCTAAAGGCTAAAGGGCCTCTCATGATGCTATTTGGAGTGGGTTTGACTTACAGCACTAACCTCAGGTAGCCCACAACGTTTTGCTATTTTCATAAAGTCAAGTTATAGATGGACAAAGTCCAATTAGCAGAGTTGCAAAGGGAAACCCAGGGGAAACTGATCTGCAATTTGGAGAAAGGGATATAAGTTTTTTCAAGAAGAAAACAGCACAAGGCTAACGATCCTAGCCTCATCTGGGTGCTCCAAAGAAAACAACCTCTCCCCCAGCCCGGGCCATTGCACCCATACACCAAAGGGGGAAAAGTCCAGCACCATGTCTGTAAAGCTGCCAGTCCACATTCAGAAACAGACTAGTGCCCTCGGCAGCTCAGAGTCCATGGTGTAATTTCATCTTCTCTCCCCGTCTCTCCACCTAATTTGACTAAGGAATCTAACCTCTGATATTGTTTCGACTTATGGGATTCCTGTTGCTATAGTAAATACACAAGTGCAATTGCTTCTGGAGGCCTAGATTCAAATCTGCCAAAGGTAGCAAGTTCAGTGAGTTTGGTGCCATCAGCCATCTGTAATGGATATTAGGCTATGTCAAGATGAGGACACCAGTGAGAGGACAGGAATAGCCAGAGTGTTATAGCATAGGTTTGGGATGCAATGAACAAGCTGTGTGTGTCCCTTAGCTGGACAAGGAGGTGTGTTGGGGGTAGGGTGACCAGACAGCAAGTGTGAAAAATCAGGACGTGGTGGGTGGGTGAGTGGGAATAGGAGCCAAAGAAAAAGACCCCAAAATCGGGACTGTCCCTATAAAATCAGGACATTTGGTCACCCTAGTTGGGGGTCAGTACCGGGACAAATATGGATTGCTTCCTGGGTGAGTCATTTTGTTCATTAAAATGTTCACAAATCCCACAAATGTTATTAATTTAAGCATGGCTAATTATTTCTCCAGGAATTCATGCCTGTTGTTTGTTACTCATTGTTCTCCTATTCAAAAAATGCAGTTATTCAGTCAGAGAGCAGAAACAATGCCATGTGGCTGAAACATCCTACACCCCAGATAGTAATTAGTCAAAGGCAGAATTAAAGCAGACAGTTCAGGAACAGCCCAATGGGACTGAAAGTTGCTCAGAGAACCGATTCTGTGAACTGCAGTAACAAAGAGGTTAGTAGGAACCAGGAGCTGTGCAAGAGCATCCTGAAACCGAAATGGGGGCTACAACTGCAATGAACGTGATTAGCACAATGAGTAATTCAACCAGTTCTTAATGTCTGTGAAGCCCATAACTCCCAAGCAACTAGGTCACCCCAACAGCCAGATCCAGAACCGCTTGTACTGAACAGATCCCGATGCTCGGAGAAAGTCATTTGCGAGCTGTCAGGGAGCAGCTTGGGGTGTGCCCCTGAAAAAGGAGGATGAGTCACCCCAGCCTCTCTTACAGCACATCTTCCCGCTACAGGAATTCTGCCTCCCTGGGGAAGTCCCTGCCTTGCTCATAGTGAGGCTGCAGGGCGGGTTACTCCAGTTGCCTTCGCGCCTGCTCCTCTTAGACTCCCTGTTTCTGGTGGAAGGAAGTTCCCAGGCCTGCAGAATCTTCACTCTTGCTACTTTGTGACACTTCTGCTTCCGGCGAACTTTCCTTGCAGGCGGGCGGCTCAGCAGCCAGCCAAGATATTGAAGGCGGAGCGAGGCTATTTCCTCCTATTTGCATAATCCCGCCTTCTCGCGGCTTGGAGTCACTCATGGGCAGCGTCATCTCTCCTCAGCCCCGCCCCCGCCTAACTCCGATTGGCCCGGCGTCGCCCCCACCGCCCCCGGGCCCGCCCCCTGCTATAAAGGGCGGTGACCGGCTCTGGAACGCGCGGCCGGAGCGCGGGGCGGGGATTGGTGAGGCTGGTTCGTTACATTTCGGGCAGCAGCGGTCTCCCCGTGGGACCCCGAGCGATCTGCCCCGGCTCCTCGCGGGGGTGCAGCAGCGGGCTCGAGCTCCCGGCGTCGCTGCCTCTCGGAGCCGCCGATCTCTCTCCACCCTCCTCCCCCGGGAACATGAGTGACGGGGCGGGGAGCCAGCGGCAGCTGCTGCCCCGGCTCTGCCGCCTGGAGAAGGGGCCGAACGGCTACGGCTTCCACCTGCACGGGGAGAAGGGCAAGGTGGGCCAGTTCATCCGGCTGGTGGAGCCGGACTCCCCGGCCGAGACGTCGGGGCTGCGGGCCGGGGACCGGCTGGTGGAGGTGAACGGCGAGAACGTGGAGAAGGAGGGTCACCAGCAGGTGGTGAGCCGCATCCGAACCGCCCTGGGCGCCGTGCGCCTGCTGGTGGTGGACCCGGAGACGGACGAGCAGCTGCAGAAGCTGGGCGTCCAGTGCCGGGAGGAGATGATCCACGGGCTGCCCGCCGAGGGGCAGGAGAAGCCGGAGGAGAAAAGTAACGAGGAGCCGCGGGAGGCACCGAGGGAGGAGGCGCCGAGGGAGCAGGCGGAGAGGCCAGACGGGGAGGAGAAGAGCCACTCCGCGGAGCGGGTAAATCTAGGTCATTCCCGGGGAGGGGAGGGCGAGCCCTTGGGGCTAATGGCGAACTGGGAGCGGGGAGACAGCGGCGAGTAAGCCGCAGGTACTGGGGAGAAGGGAGTGGGGGAGACCGCGGGGGGCAGGGCTACGTGGGGTGGGTATTAGGCAGAAGGCGGAAGAGCTCCGACAGGCTTGGGACTAAGGGGGCAGTTACGGTGCGGGGGCGCCCCAGGGTCTGGGTGAGTGTAACTGACTCCGGTGGTCCCCCAAATACCCTACAGAGTTTCCATGCAGAGGATGGCACCGGCCACTCTCAGAAGACCGGACAAAGCCCTGGCTGGGATGATCTAGTTGGGGTTGGTCCTGCTTTGAGCAGGGGGTTGGACTAGATGACCTCCTGAGGTCCCTTCCAACCCTGAGATTCTATGATTCTATGATACTGGGCTGGATGGACTGTTCCCAGTGTGAGCCTTCTTATGACATGTTCTTTTAAAGGAGGAGTGACCTCCCCCTCCAAGCACTTCTCTGGCTCCCATGGGTCCCGGGGATTAGTCGATCCCCTGCAGGCTCTCTGCTGATTGTTCTTGTCGCTGGGGATAACTCCATCCTCACCTTTGATTGTGAAATGTGAGGAAGTCCATTCGCTTCTGCTGGGTGCGAGCTGACTGTAGGGCTGGCACCTACTTGCCATGGCAGGAGAGTCTGGCTGAGTACAGCTTTCTGTTGGGGGAGAGAACTTGGGGCAGTGCTCAGGGAGGAGGGGGGAGCTCTGAGTGGCCAGGTGGTGCTATCTGTGCATGCTTCAGGAATTTCCGTGTTAGATTCTAGCATCTCTCTATCCCCATATCTGCCAGGCACAGTCTCTGCTGTCCTATGCTGGAAGGAGACCCAGGTACCGTTCAGTACTGTAGTGCGAAGAGCAGTGTGTGTGTACCTTAAAGGGACAAATGGCTTCTGTGTTTAAAAGTTCCCTGACCTGTCTTACTGGTAGTGAAAGACTTTTACAATGTCTGTCTAGTTTGATTTTAATGCAGGATCCATTCTAGACTGTTGCATTTCTCTCAGCTTTGATAAACTGGTCAATTTTATTTTAGCTTATCCTTACTAGTCAATGTCACTTTCTGGTTCTCCTACACTAACAAAATGCAGCAATAGTTGGGTCACAAATACTGCAAGGAAATGACTTTGGGCTGTGCGAGGTTAAGATACTAACATTCATGTTGCCATGAAATTAAGTTCTGTGGTTTGTTTTTAATCTTTCAAGCTTATATTTTAGCCCAAATTTGAACTCGAGTGCCCCTTTTAAAGAGATGCCATCAACTTGAAATCTAGCCAGTTAAATATACTAATTATCTCAAGTTCTACATCTGCCCATAAAGCTATCTTTGTGTAGTTTTTTACAATCACGTTTTCCAATCTTTTGTTAAATGCACCTCCTCCTGTTGGAAAAGCAGAGGTAGACATGTAAATAAAGGGCAAATGAGAGAGAAAGAAGTGAGGGAGGCAGAGGAATCCAGTCTAGATACCTTCCTCTAGTTTCTTTAGCTTTAAACCCCTCCCTACATCCAAAAGTTTTAGGAATTCTCTCTCCTGTAGCCATATGAAAGAGTGACAGAAACAGAAGAAACCGATTCTATGAGGGAAACAGTGATACTGATTCTTCAGAGTTGTTGGTGGAAATATTCTGAAGCACCTATGAGCCACAGTCGAGGACCAGGACTCCATTATGTACACAGGACCGTCCTTAGGCATAGGCAGCATATGCAGCTGCGTGGGGCATCAAATTTCATGGTGCCCTAGGCAGCTGTGTGCTGCATACACAGCAGCACCAGTCCCGGCAACCAGCCCTATCCCTCGGCTGGCCCCGTCACGGGCTGTGCCCACTGCAAGGGGCAGGGCCGACCCTATGGGGGTGTGGGGCCCCAGACAACTCCCTCCACCCTGCCTCTTACCCTTCCCCACTGCTCCACCCTGCCTCTTACCCTTCCCCCCACTGCTCCGCTCCCGCCCCACCCCCATTCCACCTCTTCCCCCAGCGACCCCGCACTCATCGGCAGCGGCAGGAAGCGGAGCGACCCAGTCCCAGCCCGCTTGATGCCACCAGCTCCCATTGCTCCGCTTCCCGCTTCCATTCCTGCCGGTGGGTGCGGGGAAACGATCGCCCTCCGCAGGTAGCGGCCCCAGCCCACTCCACTTCCCTTGCCCCATGTCGCTCAGGTTGGGGAAAGGACCGCCCCCAGCTCTCACCAACAGCGGGAAGTGGAGCGCCGCAGCTGGGAGCTGGCAGAATGGAGCGGGCTGGGGCCGGGCTGCTTCACTTCCCGCCGCTACCGGTGAATGGGGGGATCTCTTCCCCCAAGCCCCCTCCCCCGAGCGACACAGCTGGGGTTGGGGCAAGGGAAGCGGAGCAGGCTCCTACTGGCCCCCCGCTAATTCCCCGGGCCACTCTAGGCCTGTGGGGCCCCCAAAAGTGCCCCCCCCCCACAGCTCCTGCCTCCCAGACCTTGGGGTGGGGGAGGCCTGGGGCCCCACGCAGTCTCCCCCATACACACACACGGGGGGGTGCGTAGGGCACCCAAATGGCTAGGGACAGCCCTGTGTGTACAAATGCACAAACTGGAAAAATGTAGAAACTTTCCCTACCCACAGTTAATACTCTTAAACGTGTTACTTGTTGTACCTGCTATGGTTACTTTTCACCGAAGAGTGTCTTGTTTGTCTCTCTCAAGCATCTCCTGCTCATTAGTAACCCCTCCGCCTCCATGTTGCAGTAGTTGGGATGTTTGAAATAATGTTACTTCTCAAAAGAATCCACTGTCTTTTCAATGAGGGTGGTATAGTTACTCTTAAAGACATGGGTGTGAGTCATGGTTAAACACATGGGGGAGGGAGATTGCCTTCTCAGTGCTTATGGGACTAAAGTTTCACTATTGCATGTATCAGTACAAGATTGAATGCTTCTCCCTCGTTCATATTGTGTAGTTCCTAGTTGGTGAGGAAGCAAGAGAGATAAGGGCCTCTGTCAGGATGAGATGGGTCTCAGAGTAAGTGTCTAGGACCCTTTAACTTAGGTGCACGTGTTAGCTAAGGATCTAGTTCTTAAATCTCGGTGAACTTCGTGCCTGCCTGCTGCACTCATCAGAAAGAACCACTGGTAGGAGGTGGTGTGGTGGAAAACTAGTAGAACTGCATTATCTTTTTAAATCCCTCTAATTCTTCTCTGCTGTGATAAAGAAACAAAATCAAACAGAACTCCTCCCAAAAAACCTCAACAGGGGTCAGGCTGCTGGTGTGCTGTGATCACAGTTTTTCATACTAACTAGTATCTTCTCATTGTTTCTTTATGCTCCTCCGCCTAACTAAAGGCTTAGACTGTAAACTCTTTGGGGCAGGGACTGTCTGTTTTTGCAGTGCCTAGAACAATGGGAGCTGGGCCTCTAGGTGCTGTCATCATAGAAACAATAAAAACAAAAGGGGAGGGGAATTTTGATCCATGCTGACTGCAAGTCTTGAAATATGGAAACGTATCAGTTCAGAAATGTCTGTCTGTCTTCGACAATATTTTAGTAGAAATACACATGGAAACACCGTAGAGAGAAGATGTGGAGGGGAAGAGACTGGAATGGAGAATAATTGCCCTTTACCTACTTGGAGTAGCTTCTAATGGATGCCCTGGATTCATGACCTAATGAATATTTATTTACGAAATGAAAAATATGTACGTTGTTGCAAATATAACACTGACAGACCCCGGTGGTTGTTGGGCAGGATCCACCCGGGAACTTCTGGAGCTTAGTGCATGAGCCTCTACCCAGCACGAGCTAAAAGCCAGCTGGCTGTTAAAATGAGTCTGCTCTACAGCCTTAGCTATCTCTCTCTCTCTGAGTGGTCTTGGTGCCACTGCATGGGACAGAACACCACCACCCAGAAGGTGTGTGGGTTACACAAAGACTATGGTGTACCTCCTCTGTGGTGGACCTTGTCAAGAGATCCCGTTAAATAATAAAGCTGGGTTATCTTCCCTGGAGATGGAGAAATAAACATCTAAGAAATAAATCTTGGAAGAAGCAGTGTCCCTCTTTCTGGTCAGGATACATTTACCTTGTATAAAATCCTACAGCTGACATGGCAGGTGCATTGCTCACACCCCGGTGTTCAAGGGTGTGAGGAGAGACATCTGGTCCATTGACGCTTGGGAGACCGCTGGCTCCACCACTCTCACAGGCTGAAGAAGGGAGCTGAGAGGGCTTAATTATCAAACAATTGAGGATATAAATATGAAGGGTTGAACTATCGCTATAGAACCATATTGGTCAGATGTGGTCTCAAAGAAGCTCCACTCAACTTCTGAGAGTTGAAGGCTTTCAGCACCTGCAAAGGTCAGGCCCTAACACTATTTTGAGAGCTCTAGCTCTAGAGCATTTAGAGGTTCATAGTATGGTCTACGGGGGGTCACCTGTCAGAGGTTTTGTTAATACTAGAAGATAACCAGTGGGGGCCTAGAGAGAGGTTCTGGGAGCTTTTGACTTTGACTCTGTGGAGGGATGTCCTAATTACAGGATACAGCAGCTGGTGTGAGAGGAGGAGCAGGGCGTTCTTACGGAGATAATTGGAGCCAGTGATAGGAGGGAGTGGATGGACTTTGATGCCTTTGCTGAGCTAACATTCTTCTTAACTGCTGAGGAATGATAGTTCTGCTAATTGTTCCCCATATTGGACTTTAGCCTGGAGCCAGAATACATGTTCCCCATTGGCCATCTGCCCCACTGTGTCGCATGCACTTTGCACAAGCTGATGGAAAATGTCAGGCCTTTTGGCGCAGACAGCTCTTGCTCAGACTTGTTGGTAGCAAGGTTCTGTACTACTTCATATCCCATGAATGGGATTCTTACAAGGCCCAAGTGGCTTTTGCCAGTCCCTCTGAGGGGAGCGAGAATCACTTCCCCTCAGACTGGGCTGTGGGGTAAAAGTTTTTGTTCATTTTACCTCATTAAAATGAGAGGAATCTTCTCTTGATGTCACTTGGGAGAGGAAGAAGGAAGTAACTGATGTAGTTTGCCTTTCTTTTATGTGGGGGGTAGAAATCTGGCGTTCGCTACCACTGATCTTTAATACGTTGCAACCATATCAAGTTAGTGCCCTGACAACAAGATGTTTACATCGTGGCAAGGTGCCCAGGGCCTTAGGCAGCTCTGAATCCTGTTTGCTTTGGGACAAACATATTGTACCCTCCTTAACGCAGGCACAACTCAGGCTTTAGCTCCAAGGCAGTTAAAGCCACACGTCAGAATGAATTTATGATTGTAGGAATGAAAAACTGGCTGCGCTGCCCGATCCCATCAGCAGGTGTCTGTCAAACTGTTTTGCCACCTTCCCTATGTGTGTCTTTAAGGATCCTCGGACATGTTTTCCGGCCTGCTATATGGGTGGGTTATTTTATGGAGTATTAAGACACATTATGCCACCTGGAGTTAGTTAAGATAGGAACTTCTTATCAGGGAGGAGCAGAGACTCTTTGATGTGGGGGCGTATTGTCCTTGTTCTTTACCACACCCTTGAATGTGTTGGGTGGAGGATCAGGTACAAGGCCAGGTTCTGATAGTAATTACTCAGCTGTAATGCCTCGATGTCCCATGTGCAGGGAGAGAAGGGCTCAGTTGCCCCTGTGCTTTAAACAAGGGTCCCTGTGGGGAGTAGTTGCCTCTCTAGCAGTATTTAAATCCTCTTCTCTTTGATGCTTAAGGGCCGTTCTCTGGCTGCCTCTGGTTTCGTATGGTCATTTTACAGAAAGTGTTTCTCATTTCCCTATCTTCCTCAAAGTACCCCGCTGAAGAAAATCTGGGGGCCTGGCTCTTCCTTTGAGTGAATCCCATTCAACTTGAGTGTGCGATTACTTTGTGTCTGTCCGTTCCAAAGGCAGCCAGCTCTGCGTGGGGCAGTGTCTGCTAATCCCTACCTCTGGAAGGGCCTAGTCTTCCTGCAGAATGACCAAAGCTGGTAGGTCCCTCCTGATGCTTGTTTCAGGATTAGGGCATCCACTCGGCTCCTTATAGATCCCTTCATGCTAGCTGGGAAAGGGACGTAATAATTGTGCTTTGTGTGATCTCCCTGCCCGTGGCTCAGCATACCATGAAGGCCTGGGTATGGCTGAATTATCCATAGCTCTTTGAGGCTCTTTGATGAAGACGCCGCTGAGCCGCGAGATAGTTACTGTGACACCCAGCTGTGGTTCAGAAAGCTCCGCTCTCTATGGAAACAGCAGCATTGAGAGAAGAGGGGGGTCCACAAGATACTTGATCTACATGGCACAAGGCAGATGGACATTGGCAGGACACAGAGAACGTATGTGGGGGAGGTGGAATCCCTGATCAGTTACCATGTGCACAGCCAGTGTGGTGAGAAGGCTCCTTTATCAGGCACTAGCTCCGGGCATGGGGCTCCCAGTATCTCTTCCTCCTCTGCCCAGTCACTCAAACTAGCTGTGTCTTGTGGAAATGAGACGGCTCCTGTCGCCAGGGTGGCTAACAAAGGCGGCTCCGGCATATGATGCAAGCCCGGAGCAGGGAGTTCATGCTAGGGCAGTTTCTCTTCCTTCCCAAAAATGGGAAGTACATGCTTGCAAAATGGGACAGACACCCCGGCCCATCCAGCGCAGCGGAAGGTCAGTGTTTCTCAACAGGTAGCAGGAACTCCTAACCCTACCTGGGCTGGGACTAATACCTGGCTGGCCTCTGGGACCCTAGACACCTGCCAGCAAAGTGAAGATCTGTTTGTGGATTTTCCCCATCAGGGTGCCTAAGGAGCTCTTTCTCAGAGAGCTGCATGAGAGGAAGTGAAGGATCAACACTGAGCTGGAGGCTGGCAGTGATATTTTTTTTTCAGTGCTGGTGGGAGGAAGCTCCCCGCAGTGAGGCTTAGAGGCTCTCTGCTAAAATCTGGCCTGTAAGGTATTAGTCTTGCAACGTTTGTTCAGTGCGGATAACTGACTGGCTGCAGGTGTGACTGGGGAGTCTCCACAGTGATCTCCTCCATTCAAAGGCCAGGAACCTCATCTTTCCTTCTCCGCTTCAGCAGGAAAGATTAAACCGCGTCTAGGACCAGACTTTCAAGAGAGGCCAGCGCCCCCCATTGAGAACAATGAGAACTGCTAGTTGCTGAGTACTGTTGAAATTCTCCACACTTCTGTCAGGTCCCAAATGCAAGCTGAGGTCTCTTGGAAATCCGTCCCCTGGCATCCAGATGATGCGATACAAGTGGATTTCGGTGGGACACGGAAAGGAGTTCTACCTATCATTTCTGGGTAGCATTGGCTGAGATTTGAGAGTTGCGCGTCTCCCTTTGGCTGTGGAGGGGGAAGCAGCTCGAGGCTCAGCCGCTGGATCAAGAAGAATCCGCTAACTGTCCTAACTTCTCAGCTGATTAGAGTCTCTTGTCAGCTAGCGTTCTGGGGCAGGAGGGGTGGGGAGTTCTCTGGGTCCTGTCAGGGTTAATAATGAGTCTCCCGGTAGTGCTCACCAGATTTGCATGTCAGAGTCCTATTTGCTTTATTGGGCTGAACTTGACTTTGTTTGCTTAATGAGCTCAAGGCACGTTCTGGCAGGAGGGCAAGCTGTCATGCACTGACTGGCTGGTACTCTGTTCGCTTTTTTCAAGGGAATGGGGGGAAACCTGCTGCATTCAGCCAGCAGAGTCCAGGGGGGGTGGGCTCTGCCTCTGAGAGCCCCCTCCACAAACACACTTGTGCTTTTGTCTGGCTCCCCTCCCCTGCAATGCCATGACTCCTTGGAACGGCGTAAACGTTCCTCCCTGTGTTAACTCGGAGCTGAGACAGACTGGGGCTGTTCGCAGTGTAAGGTCTGGGGAGCCCTAAGGTAGCAGGAGTGGAGCAAGGGGAGGGCTCAGTTACCTTGACTCTTGCAGCACATTTCTGCTGGCTGTTCCTCCCCTCCAGCTGGATCTGAAAGCACTTTGAAAAACCTTTGTGTATTTATGATTAAGCTTTACGTATTTATGAATAGGCATTTCTATGGTGCTCCTCACTGTATTCTTTACTCTCGGGGCTGGGCCGGGACCCCGTTATGCTAGGCACTGTACAAACACGGAACAAAAAGATGGTCCCTGCCTCAAGGAGCTTATACTTACATTGTAAGACAAGCAACAACAGATGGTCTATGGCATCTGAATGTAAAAGTCTCTCCAGGTGGTAGGGTGTAAACATCCAGGAGGGAGTGATACGAAGGGGGCATATTCAGGAGTAAGGGAATTCCATTTAGTATGAATATGGGGTGGAAACCTCGCTTATGAGGAGAGCTAGTGAATTATTCTACAGAGAAATGGTAGAAGCTCCCATTGCTTGGGACACGCCCAATGTGACTGGACAAAGGCCTAGAAAATAGGCCTAGGGGAGTGGCTAGATGACTTGGTGTATTTTGTTCAGCAAATAGTAGATGAACTCTTTTGACTGGCTGAAATTTTTTGGAATCTTTTAAATTTGGTTTGACCCAAACCAAACTTTTATTTCTTGGTACTGCCAGTGAACTGAAAAAAATCAATATTCCCCCAGCCCTCTTGATGGACCTCTTTGCTGACCACTGAAAGGCAGCCACTGTCTGAATGATACATGGGTGCTAAAGAAAAGTTTAGAGCAGAAAGTGAAGAACATAGGATCAAAATAACAGGGGGAAGAGAGACCCGAATTGGAGTTGGCCCCGGTGACCTGGACGTGCATTTTTAGTCCTGAGAGAAGTGCTATGAGACTTCTAAGGACAAGTGATCAGGACCTTGCTCCTAGCTCTGATCTTATAAACTGATGAATATTGAACCTGAGGTGGAGTTCAGACCTCGCAGCCTGTGGGAACTCAAAAGGAAGTCCAGGCTGGCTAAGAGAACAAGCATAGCATTTTCAAAAAGGCTCCTCTATCAGTTGGAGGCAGGTCCTATTGTCAAAAGTGACTTAGGAGCCTCATTCTCACTGAAAGTCACTGGAACTTAGACTCGTACGTCACTGAGGTGCTTTTGAAAATTTTAACTCAAACCTCTGCTCTGAATTGTCCAAACTGGGACACTCTAAGGTGATATACAAACCTCTCTGAAGAGCTGAGCGCTTTCTTTGCTTGTCCCTGTCCCAGCACTTGGGGAGGGGAGAAACTCCAGCTGTGTCACTGATGTGATCATAGCCCAAGAGGGTTAGCTTATTCCAGTGTGTAACTTGGCACATAGGTGCAACATTGCTTATAAACTTCGTTTCACACACTTTGTTAGTGCAGCAGGGCCAGAAATGTCACCAATCCCCTTTTGGAATCTTTACAAACTATATGAACTGGTTCTTTAAATAAGCACAAATGGCCTTGAACTTGACCCTCCATTTCCGGCTGCTGTAACAGCTTGATAAGTCTCCCCCATCAAGGTTCTCAAGGGCAGTGGAATGATTCATAATCAATATGATACACAATAAAAATACTGATGTGGACTATAAACTGTAGAACTGGAAACTCTCAAGTCTTATTCCTGGTGTTTGGAGCCTGATCGCCCTCCTCCCACTTCCGTGCTCTCCCCCTCCCCACCAAACTCTCTCTGAAGCCCAGGTAATCTGCAGGCTGTCAGCACCTTGGACACTCAAGCACTAGAGAAGACAGGCTGTGGAAGCTGTTAAATGGTCCAGTGTCCCTGGCCTTGCAGAGCTGAGACTGCAGCCAGTTACTAAGCAGGACCAGCACTTCTGCTTTTGCCACCGAGTTTCTCAAGGGGACGGAAGATTATTTGCATAATGATACCGTTGTAACGGGAGCTGACTCAGCAAAGTGAACAATAAAACTGTCACGGGGGGGGGGGGGGGGGGTTGGTTCTCTTTGCAGAATGACTAAATAGAGCCCAAATTGGGCCTTACTGTTTGAGCGTGGGGTCAAGAGAGAATGTATCCTCTCTAGTCCAGCCTCTGCTGCAGGCTTAGGAGCAGCTACTTGTGTAACGACTTGAGGCGCAAAGTAAGTAGTAGACTGTACTCGACTTTCTGCTCATAACCTTTGCGCTTCCTGCCAAGTGCTGAAGCAACATGTGGGTGTCTGAAAACCACATGTTGCTTTCTGAGCCAGGCGGCAGCTGCTAATGTTGCATCCTGACCTGTTGCAGACTGTAGCCGCCCCATCTTGACAGCGGTCAGAGTGCAGATTTTGACAGTAGCAAAGCTTTCAGTAACACCGCCAACTCAAGCAGCCATCCAGCTTCCTGGGACCTTCAAGCTAGTGTTAAACTGCGGCTCTCTTTGCACCATGTGTGATTCCCCTCGGTAATGGAAGAATGAGTTTCTCATGAGGGTGTAATGCGAGGGATGGCTAGGAACGAGGGTGAATTGCTGCTGACTTCCCAGCTGGGTTTTGAAACCTAGAAGCCGGGAGAAACAGTGAAGCTAAAATCTCTACCTGGAATGCTAAGAAACTCTCCTGAGTCACAGAGCAGACGCGGAGGAGCATCAAATGCATCTCAAGTCAGTCTGACTGTTCGTAACTGCAGTACAACAGCGCATCGCAAAGAGGCCATTTGCATCTCTGTGTTGTACAGAGCCAGGCTCTAAGGGGGTAATTCAAGCAGCCATCTGCACTCCGCTATTAATAAGGCCCTATCCGAAGTGGAGGCCGAACCTCCTGAATTACACCCGGCTTACAAAACTGCTGTCAAGCAAAGCCCCAAGAACTGTGATGGGCCAGCTCTCCGGCAGAGCTCCAGCTAGCACAGTTTCAGTGCAGGAAAGGCCTCTTCAAAATAATAGCAGAAAGCTTGCTGGGTGAGCTTGATACTTACCATGGGGCTGCAAATTCTCTGGTCTTAAGTGTTGGGAAATGGTTTAAATGTGATCACAAGCCCTAGTGGGCACAGGCATCCAGTGTCTCTGTCAGAGAGAGGTACTTGCATGGTGGAAATGAGTGGCCTCCTCCCAGGTGGCCTCAGGGCAGCTCTGCAAGTGGCCCCTTGCCTCGGTTTCCCCTCTTGGTTCCTCAATACATTCCAAACAAGGCTTTTACAAATACCAATAACAGCAGCCCCCCCATAGGGTCTAGTTTATTAGGTTCGAGTTTTAAATTGAAATCCAAAAATCTTCCCTCCATCTTTAAGCTGGGCACAGCCTCAAACTCCCCTGGTGTCTCAGGGCCTTCCTGCTTTAGCAGGCTACTCCTAGCCCTCCTTATTGGGGCAACTTTACTGGTCTCTGGGTCCTCCCCGCAGGAGCCTTTCCTCAGTCTTTGCTGCAGCTTCCTGAGCTTTGCCCTCCTGCCCCTCTTGATAGGGAAATCACCTGATGCCAACCCAGGTGTCTCCTTAGTAATCAGGGTTGGCTGGGCCCCAGGCATTCAGCTTTCCAAGGGTAAGCCAGCCTGTTACAGTGGGGACCTAAAGTAAGTGTATTGTGTGTCACTGATCCTATTTAGACCAGCACCTGGATTCCGTGATGCTAGGTTCACAGGGATGCCCTGTTCTGCAGGGAGAAAGGAGGTGGGGAACTTAGACCTGCCTCGCATGCAGATGTGTCTCTTGCTGATAGCTTGACGTGCTCAGGAAGGAAGTGTCTGTGTGGGTTTCTGAGCGGGTGGGGGAGGGTTCAGCAGCTCTTCCTTTGCACCATCCTGTCAGCAGGGATTTCAGTCTTAGCAATGGGAAAGTCTTTCACAGGGTTGAGTCTCTTCTTGCTCATGCCCTAGAACTCATGAGGGTGTGTGGGCAAGGGCCCAGAGGATGTGTGCTGGAGTCATGCCGGGGTACTCACTGCCCCTTCTTTTTTGCTGGGATTTATTGCTTAACCACTATCAAACCCCGAGCCCCAGACGTGGAGGAGGAATCTGAGACGGGAGGGAAGAGCCCAACTCTTGTTTTGAAAGCAAACCGTATTGCTGAAGGAACTTGTTCTGCTTGTTTGTTCTTTGTCGTGGTACGTTCTGCTCAGAGCGTGGCATTGTAGTGCGATTAGTGTGCAGGGCGAGAAGCCAGAGCATCTTGCTCCTTAAGGGATCTTGAAGGGGCACTGTGGGCATAGTGGGTTTCTGTCAAAGGGTTTTTCCTGCAGTGTTGTGGTAGCCGTGTCGGTCCCAAGATATTCGAGAGACAAGGTAGGTGAGGTAACATCTTTTACTGGACCAACTTCTGGCAAGACAGACGAGCTTTGGAGCTACACAGAGGAAGAGCTCTCCTGCCAACAGAAGTTGGTTCAATAAAAGACATTGCCTCACCCTCTTTGTCAAGGTGATTCCTGATGCAGTATGTGGGCGAAGAGATGGGTGTGGTCAATCCAGGAGACTTTGGCTCTAGTATGCATTTTGGTATGGTAGTCTCCAGGCACAAAACTGAGCGCTCATGCAACGCAAAGGTTGAGAAAATCAACCTTGTTGGACTCTAAGCTAGGGTGATCAGATGTCCCGATTTTTATAGGGACAGTCCCGATTTTGAGGTCTTTTTTTAATATTGGCTCCTATTACCCTCCACCCCCTGTCCCGTTTTTTCACATTTGCTGTCTGGTTACCCTACTCTAAGCTCTTGTGGGGGCAGGGACTGTCCCTTACAGTGCCTAGCACAATGGGGGTCGGGGGGAATCTCGATGAGGCCTCTCCCATGTACACAGCCGTGCATCATAGCTGTAGCGCTCAAGTGAGGAAATTCCCCAAATCAGGATGAATGGCCACCCTGAACTCTGCCCCTTCTGGCATATTGCCGTTCTGTTTGTCAAAAGCAACACAATACAAACATGCATGTTTCACGGAACCTGACAACCATCACCTTGCACTTCCTATAAGTTGAGATTGCTGTATCACAGGAACAACTGCAACACACTCCTTGGCGTACAACAAGGAACTGAAAAGCATGCACGGCATCTGGTTGAGCTGGTTGATTGGTATGAAGAAAGGGGACTTGTATGCTAAGGCTTGCTTTGCGTTTGCTGGTTAAAGGGAATTGAGGGTTTGGGGGAGCTGAGACTGTTTTTAATATCACAAACAAAATCCTAGTTGTCACAACGGTGGATCACCTTCAAACAGGGTCTTTGACCTTTAGATAGTGGATAGTTCCTTGTGCAAAATGGGCAACAGCTTCTTTATCAAGCATTTTAATGGCAAGTCAACATGTGCCAGGAATTAAGGGGAAAGGAAATTAGTCTTTGATTGTAACAGCTAAAAAAACTGAGTAACGTAGAACTGTCCTCAAAGGAGGATTATTCTAGGAACCTAGGCATTGCCATACTGGGTCAGACCACTGGTCCAGCATCCCATCTTTGACAGCAGCCTGTGCCAGGTGCTTCAGAGGATGTCTAGTCTAGTCTTAGGTCCTTATATGGCCCCCATTCCGGTAGCATCTGAGCGCCTCCAGTGCACAGGGAGGTAAGGAAGTATTATCTTCCATTTACAAATGGGGAACGGAGGCACAGAGAGCCTAAGGGGCAGATTTTTAAAGGTGGCTGGCTACCTAGCTCATAACTGTGGGAATTGGGTGCCTAAATTCTCGTAAGAATCTGGTCCTAAGTGAGTTGCCCAAGGTCACCCAGGAAGTCTGGGGTGGAGCAGGGAACTAATCCTGGGTCTCCCGAGTCCTAAGCTAGTGTTCTAACTGGCCCACCCTTCCTCTCTGAGGAAGGTGTTAAAAAATTCATAATGGGTGGTGGTGGAATGAGCTGCCCATAGTGAGGAGTCCCTCCCCAGCCCTGTCATTGAGTGGTTGGCTTATGCACTGTAGCATGAGGGTTTATAGTGTTAATTTAAAAAAAAAATCATATGTCAACTAGATATCTTCATTATCCATATAACAAATCCAACCCCCTTTCAATCCTGCTAACTTATGGCAGTAAGTTCCACAGGTTAACAAGTTGTGTGGATGGTGTCACTCCATGAAGGCGCTAAGGCTATAGGCTAAGATGAGAGCATGGCTTCAGTGGGGATGGTAGTTAGCGGGAACCGGGAAGTAGAAGCCCCAGATGAGTTTTCGCTGGGAATAGTGAAGCATGGGATTATAGGTAGAAAGAAAGTTCTGTAAGAGAAGATACCCCCATCATTTGTAACTGTCCATATTACTCTCTCTCGGACCGCCTCATTCCAGGCAATTGTCCTACGTTCTGGAGAACCAGCCCCCCTCTTGAGATTAAAAGCTTGTTTGTGACTGCTGGCATTGGTCTGGTGAAGTGTTGCGCTCAGGTACCATGGCGAAGGACACCTTCATATCTGGGTGTTGCTATTTATTACTTGTATTGTGACAGAGCCCACGAGCCGCAGTCATGGCCTAGGGCCCCACTGTGCAAAGAACTGAACAAACGCAGGACAAAAAGTTCAGAAACACTGTTCCACGCCTGTTGCAAATGGCGATGGGCACCGCCTTCACCAAGAGGCCTGTCCAGCTTTGTACTCTGAGTACAAACAGTCTCACCCCGTCTGTGCTGAAGTAGCTTTGGAGTTTAAGTCCCACTGTGGGACCTTGGAGCTTATGAAAATCTTACCCTAAGTCTAGAAGAGTTTGTACGTTGATATCTGATCCACTGTGCTCCCCCACACTTAAACCAAGAGAGCTGGACAGTTTAAAACCTTTGGCTAAAAGAGTGCGGCGTGGTTTTGGAGCGTCAGGCAAGGGCTGATGTACAATCAGCCTCTGATACAGCCTGCCCACAAAGGTGGATCAGGGCTAAATGAGGCCCAGATCCATCTCCAACAAAGCCCCCTCCCTTTCTAAAAGTAGCTCTCCAGGCTCCCTGCTCTGCCAATGCTACCTCATGTTCCCCAGTGCCCACAGCAGAGCTTACCACTGTCCAATGGTAGCCCTGCCCTGGGGTATTTTGGATTTGTGGGTCCCCTCCCTATCTAGGGTCTCTGGATCTTGCCTTAACCTATCCCTCCATGCCCACCTGTGGGGATCCCGTCTGAGTGCGCTCACAGGAAGAGGGGCGTCCCAGGGAAGTGGTGGCAGGATATACAGTTTGTCTTCAGAGGCTGCCGCGGAAGTGCTGCGTTCTCCTGGGAGTAGATTTGCACTGAGCGCGGCAGATAGAGAAGCGTTAAAAAAACCAGAGCGGTCGAAATGGTGTCCTGGCCACAGAGCTGCGTGAGAACCGCAGGGGGTGGTGGGCTGAGTATTCAGAGGAGAGGGTTTGGGTTCATGCCCTTTGGGGGGGGGGGGGTGTTGTCTTACCTTCCTGTCTTTGAAAAGGCCCCAAGCCCTTCCATTCTGAAGCTGAATGAAACCAGTTGGAGGGCCCGTTAGAAATGCAGCCCCTGCCGTGGTGGGGGCAGCGCAGGGAAATGACAAGTGTGAACTTGGCCCTGGGGAATACGTTCCATAGCCTGGGGTTGGGGGGAGGAGATGGAATGAATTTTTCAGCGGATCATAAAGATCTTGCCCCCCACCCCTCCAGAACAACTCTTGTCTTTAAATTCATCCCCTTCAAAGGCCCTGTTTAGCCCCGACCCCCTGCTGGGCAGGCTCGTTGTGAGGCCTGAGTTAATGAGGGATCCTGCCTTTCAGAGAATGAAATGTAATGAATATATTAATGTCTTATTTATAAACCACCCACGGGAATCAGCCGCACCAGCCATGCCTGTGCAAAGTCCTCTCCCCACACCTCCCAGCTCGGCGCTCCCTTTGCAAGGAATAACCCGGCCTCCCAGCTTTGTTCGGAGTTATCGGTGGGAAGTAACTTGCTGCCTCTGCCAGCCGAGCGGAGAGGGGGGTGGTGCGCGCGTGCGCGCACAGAGTGGAGCCATCTCTCACGCTGGCAACAAGCTGGGGCAGGAGAGCCCGGAAACGTGACGTCTTGCTCAAGGCTCTGCTGTGATTTGTCCTCGGGAAGGGGCAAACTGAGTGCTGCTCATGGCATTTTGCCACCCCCTCTTAGACTGGGGCCTTGTTCTGTACCACTACCCTGAAGAAACTACAGTGCCTTGCCCTGCTGTCCTTATGAGCTCTGTGCCAGCTGGTGCATGGAGAGAGGCAGGGAGAGAGGCTTCTTTCCAGCAATCTTGCATGAATCCCAGCATTGGCAGCAAGAGGTCCCTTTGGTTAGTCTCCTTCGGAGGCTTATTTGGTTTTAGAACTTCAGGATACCGGGCAACTGGCCTCTGATGCGCAAGAGGCTGCATTTTGGAAGCAGGGGCACAACTCGTTCAGCCGGTGGGAACAGGTCTCCCAACAGCAGAAGCTCATGAATCAATATTAAAAAAAACAAAAACAGGAACAGCTGAACTAGAAGGAGGGAAAGGGCAGTCCTGCAGCTTGCAATAATAAACTTTCATGCAAATCTTAATTGCTGGTGTAGGCAAATCTTAATTGCTAGGTATTGCAGGGAGGGAACGCTGGAAGCATGATGGGTAGGTAGGTCAGGGATTTACCATCATGCCCAGGTCCAGAGGGCGACAGCTGCCTGTGCTGGGAAATGGCTGGTGCCCATGCTGGCTTGGGGATTGCAGCACCCAGAGTGTTTGATCATATCAGCCATTACGGGTGGGAGAAGGGGCGGGTGTTGTGCAAAGTACTGTTGTCATGTGACTAAGTGCTTTTGCAGACACTAAAGCCTCCTAACGTCTAAGCTGGAGCCGGGGGTGTTGTGCAGGGTTTGCTTCACGCTGTCTAGATCACTGTCCCAATCAGATGGTGGTTGTTATGGTTACAGGGCTAGCTGCACCTCTGACCCTTCTCTGGTCTTTGAGGGCATCCCCATCAGGCCCTGTGCTTTTACTGGCGTGGGACCACACAATTCTCCCACTCTTAGGCTAAGTCTGTGCTATGAGCTGGCGATCTGATTCCCAGGTTCTACAGACGTACTCCTGTGAGCTAGCACGCTAAAGAAGTAGTGTAACTGTGGGCAGTAGTGGCAGTATTGTGCTAGCAGCCCCAAGGACATACTCATGGGATTCAGGCAGGTTTCTGCTCAGGGCGGCTGGCATGATGCCACCGCTGCCCATGCCACCGTGGCTACGTTAGCGTGCTAGCTCAGGTGAGTTTGCACGAGTCTCTCTGCGCACGCTGGGAATCATACCCCTATCTTGTAGTGCAGAGAGAGCCTAAGGCCAAGTCCTGGGCTACCAGCCCCAGACATCAACCATGCTTCCCAGCACCTGGAAATCTTCCCTTTGGGAGCTTGGGATGGGCGATAAATACAGTGACCCACCCAGCCTTCTTAAAGCAAAGGTATTGCTTCTTTAACCCCAGGAGCGAAGAGTAACCTTACTGGGAAAGGATTTCAAAACGACAGGACGGCTACATGCATGCCTCTCTTACCTAGAGTCTTAGGCAGGCCTGTCTTTGCCCAGGCCCCTGACCTCTGGAGTCTGGGTTCGCCTTCACTCTCCATCCCCCTGACCTGGAGGGACTCTTCCAATCCAGCAAAAGCTCTTTGCTTTTGGTTTCATGGGCTTGTGGTCCAAACCCAGTCTGAGCTCCACTGGGTGTGAAATCAGAGCATCCAAGTGAGCAGCGGGACACTACCCGGGACTGAGGCACCTTTTTACCACCTGCCCTCAGTTCAAGGAAGCCACATGTCTACCAGTTGTAGGCCAGCGCCCTGACTTCGCTGGCCACAGACAACACAAGCCCTCCCCTCTTGGCCTACGCAGGCTCTGCTGTCCCTCTGCAGGTTAGCGATGGGCACGCTCCAACCCCTGCACCCTCTGAGCATCCCCCTGGTGTGTCCAGCCCCCGTTCCACTGGACAGTCACAGATTCACTGCTCCCAGAGAAGCCGTTATCCCCAGTTTACTGGTTCCATCTCAGATCACCCCTCCTCTTAGCATACAGCACTTCAGTGAGTTCGTAGTAAAAACAAGTAAATGTCTCTTTAACAAAGAGGAGATTCAAATGACAGCAAGTAGAAATATTGGAAACCTGTGATTCTGTGGAACCATTGAGGTGTGGGACTGGAAGGGACCTCGAGAGGTCTTCTACTCCAGTCTCCTGCACTCACAGCAGGACTAAGGATTATCTAGACCAGTGGTTCTCGAACTTATTTGATCGGGTCCTCCTTTGTGTCTGTAATCATTTACGCGCCCCCTCTCCCGCAGCAGCACAGAAGTAAGGGTGGCAATGTGAAAAGTGATATTTGTCCATATCCGACTTTGTGCCCCATTACCACCCTTACCTCTGTGGTGCTGCTGCCACCCTGGGGCTGACAGCTAGAGCCCCACCACCTCCAGAAGCAGAGCCCAGGCTACTTCTCGGTGGGAGATTGAGGGGGTAGGGGAAGGAGAGCCCAAGACCGCCTGGTGGGGCTCCAGCGGTCAGCCCCAGGGCAGCGGGGCTCTGGCTATCCCCTTAATCCCTGTCGCCCGCGTGTGCACGGCCCTTCTGCACGAGCCCCAGCCACCCAGGGCTGACAGACAGAGCTCTTTATATAAAAGGCAAGCACATAGCTTGCGCCTCCCTTGATACATTCCCATGCCTCCCTTGGGAGGCCCACCCCATAGCTTGAGAATTGTTGATCTAGACCATCCCAGACCGGTGTTTGTCTAACCTGCTCTTAAAAACCTCCAATGGTGGAGATTCCACAACCTCCCTGTAAAATGAAATCCAACACCCATTCTAGAACCTGGACTTATTTCACGAGATACCTTCACGTCTTATAGAGCATGGCTCACTCCAGAGTCCTTCCGGTGGTTTTTTTCAGCCAGGCAGGCTGTGATCCTTTTTCCTAAGGCCAGCCACACTGCCAACTTATCTCCTCAGTGGAGGATACAGTGTCTCTCCCTGCAACCCCAGATGTATCAAAACAGTCCTTTGAGCTTTATTCATAAGCTGGACACCCTCCTGCTCTGTGTTCCTCTCTGTAGAGTCTGCCATCTCTTGTTGATTTTGCAATCTTAATTAGCTGGTGGTGACAACCTGTGCTGATAGACTTCCATTGTGAGAGAGACAATGGCCAGAGTGAGAGATAAGCATCTACTACCCCCTGCCTACCAGAACCTGTCCCAGGCATGTCACCTCCTGGTGACCTGCCTTCAATTCAATGCTTTAGTTTCCAGTACAGACACATTGCTAAGTGTATGGATGGATGATATTTATTAAGCTATGATTATGATGATCAGTGAGCTCTTGGCATAGACCTTACATGCCACCCTTTGGTGAATTATTGTACGTATACTTGACTCAGGAGATCAATGAAAAGCTCTGTGCCTCCCATGCCCTCTGCCAGTTAGCACAAGAAGTTTCTGAATCACAGAGGCTCTTTCTGAGAAGTGTATATCTTGTCCCATCTCCCCGCATCATGCTTCCTGGGTGCATTTCGTGACAATGCTGCTGTTGAATTAACTCTGTATATGCATGAAGCAGACAATGACCAGGTTAATAGTATTCACAGATTATTACGAGCAGCTCTAAATCTGTCCGCTGCCGTGCGGCATTTTGGGGCAAGTGTCAACAGGCATGTCTTAGTGAGGAACAGACTCTAGACTCTGCTTCAGAAGCAGTTTTGATCTCCACATAAAGGCAGCCGAGGAAGGTTGTGGGGTGGGGGACACTCTAAATTTCTGGGGAGCTGGATATTCTTTGTGTTTCCTGAGAAATGTTATGTTTTACCACCTGTGCTGACTGTGCCATACTTTGGCCTCTTCTCAAATTTTGCAGTCATTGAGAGTTTCCCCTAGTAGTTAGAGCAGGGACTTGGCGTCGTTGGGGCACCAGCGGTCAATTGAAGACTCGCTGAGTTGCTCTAGCCCAGTGGTTCCCAAATGTTAACAACCTGTGAACCCCTTTCACTAAAATGTCAAGGCTCGCGAACCCCCTCCTAAAAATGAATTTTTCTAGGGATTTTCTCCCTTACCTGAGTGTAAATTATAAAAGCAGTGATCTTGGAAATATAAAATTTGTTTTTATGACCTGCTTATTACACACTGTTTATTATTAATTATTTATCATTACAGTATTTTTATTACATTATGAAAATGGCAACACTCTTCCAAGATCTCTTTCATAGCTTGTATCACTTTAAATAAGCCTGTTATAAGACACAGACTCCTTGATGAAACATAGGAGATCAGATGTGAAACAGCATGAAGGTATTTAAGAAGCCAACTTAGAGTTCCTCCTAGACAAGTATTCAGGTCTTGAGCAGTCCAGGCAAACAATGCACGTTACAACAAAGCTTAAACTTGTTCTTCATAATAATTTTAAAAACAATACTAGCTGCCTAGTTAATTTTAAAAGCAGCAAAAAAAATCCACCTCCCTTTCCATTTCTTGAAGTTTAAATCTCCTCAGTATGGTAGATATGCTTGCTTTGATCTGCTTAGCTCTTGGAAGTCCAGGGGCTCTGGGCTGCTGGCCCTGTGCTGCCTGGGGTCCCTAGGGACAGCTCTGTCTGCCATTAGGGAATTTTTCCCTGAGAACCTCCTGTAACATTTTGCAAACCCCCAGGGGTTCACGAACCCCAGTTTGGGAACCACTGCTCTTGGCAAGCCCCAAACTGTCTTCCTGGTTTACCATCTGTAATGTGGTGCCTACCTTACCCAGGTGTTAAGTGCCACTAATGTGCTCTGAGATCCTCCAGGGAAAGCTGTTCCATCACAGATTGTTCTGTTCTTGCTGAACTGCTGGTGGGTAGTTTCAAGACAGGTCATTGGGCTGTCTGGTTTGAGGGCCAGTGAAGCTCGATATTCACTTCATCCTCCTTCACCTCATCCCCACCCTTGTCCCTCTCAGAGCTTTACTGTAAATATAACGCTAGTTTCAATCAACACAGATTTGGCTGTGACCCACATACCCACCAAGCTGGGCCACTAGATTCTCTTGTATCCAGCAGTGTGGCTATATTGGCATGAATAGAAAGGGAGTGGAGGACACTGGGGGGAGGTTGAGCTTGGAGTGACACTGGAAACTGATGCTTCTCCTTTAGCAGAGGTCTGACTGCACATGAGGAATCTAATTCCAGGGATGGGCTTGCTTCAGATCTTCAGAGATTCTGGCAGATGGATCTCTTCTGGGCCACTGAATGTTGTGGGGCTATTCAGACTTTTGCCTGGTTATAATAGCTCTCGGGGGAAGGAGGCAAGGGGGGAAGGGTGTGCAAGCCAGGAGCTGGCTGGACGTATCCTGAGGTACTTGTGTTGTAGCACCATCGCTGTGTCTGAGCACTTCCTAAGTATTGAAAAGAGAAATAATTTTAACCTCTTGCTTCCCAGCAGATGGAGAAATAGCTTGACCAGGCAGTAGAGTACCTTGTTGTTTGCATGTAAAGAGCTTGCTGAGGGAAAGCCGAGTCAGGGGAATGAATGTGTTTTGGAATTCGTTCTGAAAGGGGTGGTGAGCCCCGTGGCTCTCCTGTGAGGGAGAGAGCTGTGGCCTAGGTCAGTTCTGTCTCCTGCATGATGACCCTTCCCCATTGTTCGTCAGTAGTTCCACAGTTCTGGTGGAAGGTAGCTATTGCAGGAGAGCATGGCCATGGAGGGGGTGGCGTGCTCGCTCTCAGGGAGCAAGGGCCGATTCCCTGGAGGGCTTTGGAGATGAGGCTAAAGACCTGGAACTGGACTCGCCCTGGTGATGTGTTCATGGTGACCTGTGCGCTGAGCAGATGGGCTGCTGCGCTGTGTCCTAGGAGTTTTTCAGGGTGTGGTTTCTAGATGCGAGTTAGTGATTAAATCCGGCTGTTCCATGGCTGGCTCTCTCTAGCCAGGTCTGCCGTGGGCTGAATGATCCAGCGCATCTGCCCGTAGCTTGGACGTTGTTAGAGACAAGCTGAGAATGTCTCGGCAGCTAGAAGTAGAGCCAGAGAATCCGTCTGCCCTGTCAGGCATTGAGCCAGAAGCCCTTGTTGTTTTAGATGCTCAATCCTCATTCTCCAAGGGAAACAAAATCTGTTTCCTGGTGAAGTCGCACCTGACTGACTCTGAGGCCCCACGAGGAGGGAAGTGGGCTCATGCAGGAATCGTGGCAAGCCTGTAATGCCAGCTGCTCTGTTCTCGCTGCCAGCGCAGGTGCAGAAGCGGCTGTGTGCCACTCGGTGAAGGGAAGGTTTCTTAGTGTCACAGTGCAGCCTGCGGGAGTTTCAGCCCTTCGGAGATACCCCGGTGTGAGGAGCAGGGTGGAAGGCAGGTTCTGCTTCTCGGATTTACGCATCTGGCATTGAGAGAAGGGCCAAGAACTGGTCCAAGAGGCTCTGAGTTGCTGGGGTGGTGGGAAGTGGCCCCGCTGACGCTGGTCCCTTGTTATCTGGTTTGATGGTGGAGGAAGGGTGCAGGGCAATGGGCCGTTTAAGGTGGGAATCCGTAGAAATGGCACCTGAGAGTCCCTGATGTGCCTCCCTGGGGGAGAGGCTGTCCAGGGAGATGAGGCCACAATTTGTATCTGTGTGTAGTCCGACACAGCACAGTCTGTTCCCCTTTAAGGCTCATTCTGATACTCTGCAACCTCTCCCGAGTCCCAGAAAGAGATCCGCTAAAGGGGGATTGTGCATATATGAAAGAGCGGGTGCGTGTGTGAACAGGGAGGGTCTGTCCTCTAAGCTCGGGCATTGGGAGGGGCTCCTGGAGACGGAACACTTTGATGTCGTCTCTGGCCTGACCGTGCTGTATACTCGCCTGTCTTGCCATTTGAACAGCAGCGCAGAGCTGGGGCCTGAGTAGGTTTGGGCAGCACTGTCCACGCCTGCTGGGAGTGCTTGAGTCCCTCGCGAAAGAAATCCCCATGCTCTGTAATCTGTTTGGCTTCAGTAGCTGCAGCAGCAGCCTGCCTTTCAAGGCCCGGTGGGCGTGTCGGTTTCTCCACCCTCCTGTGGCAATTGCTTCTAAAGTACCACAGAGTCCTGCAACTGGAGGTAAACAGCTGGGTAATGAAACGTGAGTGCTGTCAGCCATCTGTGGGACAGGCCTGGGAAGGGAGGGTGCCCTCCCTGGGAGAGGAGAGGGTGTTAATATAATACACCCTGCACTTTGTGTCTTCAAAGCACTTTATGAACACTTAATAGAAATTAATACTCAACTCCTCTGATGCAGCGAACTCCCGGGTCCATTTTACAGGCTAGGAATCTGTTTACACTGCGAGGGAAGCCCAGGTGTAGTAGAACTCAAGTTAGCAGACTCTGGGTTTTTTAACCTAGGACTTGATTGTCTACGCTCATTTGTAACACCAGGTTAGGAGTTGCTGAACCCTGGGCCCTAGCCTGGGGCTCCAGCATCTGCACTGTATGGGCCTGAGTCCAACCACCCGTATCCCAGACTTCCTAGCACCCTCCTAAAATATGGCCGCTTTAGCCCCTAGTTTGTGGTGCAGTGTGGGAAAACTTGACTGTCTGGGGAATAAAAAAAGTCAGCCCGTGGGATTATGGAACGCTTTTGGTGGACTCCCAGAGCACGAGTCGGTGGGGCTGTGTCCACATTGCAAAGCAAGAGGGCTTGAACCCTGGGCCCCGCTTTGGCTCAGGCTCAGACCCTCCAACCCCATGGGGTCCTATAACCTTGGGTCCAAGTCCTGAGTTAGGGCAATGTGTGTGTAGACAGAAGAGGGATTAGCTTGTGCCTGAGTTTGAACCCTGGGCTTACATTGCAGTGTAGACGTACTGTAGGCGATGGAGGCACAAAGGCTGACTTTCCAGTGCTATGTACCCAGTTGATGGCAGGCAGGGCTAAGACTGGAATGCAGAGCTGTTAGCTCCCAGTCCTGCGAGACCGCATTGCTTCCGGCTGGGTGCTGCATCAGGCCTGGGCTGAGTCTCTGATCTTGGGCTGGTGGCAGGGTAAGTGACTACTAACCACCGCTTTCATGTGTGTTCCTTCCCGGCAGAAAGAGCTGCGGCCTCGTCTCTGTCCGATGAAGAAGGGCCCCAACGGCTACGGATTCAACCTCCACAGTGACAAAACCAAGCCGGGGCAGTACGTCCGGGCCGTGGATCCAGACTCGCCGGCTGAATCGTCAGGGCTACGTCCCCAAGACCGCATCATTGAGGTATGTTGAGGAGGCGGGGGCAGTGCAGCTAAGGGAGAAGGAGAGAATGAGTGGTGAAGCATGGGAACAGCTGACGAGGTCGCAGAGGGCAGTGCGTGGTAGGGGCCTCCGTAGGATGCCAGGGGGATGGAGATCGGCAGTGTCATGAAGATGCTGCATTCCACATCTTGCACCCATGAGCGTAGTTGCCTGAACTGGGCCCGGACTCCTCCTCTGGGGTTAGTAACGTGGGTAGTTTGTCTTCTTCCTGTGCAAACTAAGGAAAACTCAGGTCTTGCAGTCCATTCGCTTGGTGCCTGTTTTTATTCATCAACAGTAGTTAGCATCAGCCTCTGCAGTGTGTCTTCATCTATGACTTGAGTCCTGACGCTGGCCCAGTTGTCCTAGTGTCACAACCAAAGTCTCTGGGACGGACATACCCACCCACCTCTCCCTCTCCCTCTCATGTTGCTGTCTGGGGACAGGACATTAACAGGAATCCCTTCACTTCTGGCTGTAGGAGGATGAATCTGCAGTGGATCCTGTCTGTGACTCTGCTTTCCAGGGCCTGGTACACTGAGCATGTCCAGGCCCTGATACGTATGCCAGGAGATGGCAGAGGAGCTTTCCTGGCCTCTTTAGTTAGTGTGTAGGGGCCTGCATGGCAGCTGTATCCCAGCCTGTGTACACACAATGCCTCATGCTCTTGCCACAGGTCTGTTGCCCAACCTGTGTGCATACGCTGCCCTGGCTCCTGGCTGTGTAGTCTTGCGCTAATCACTTAGAGAAAATCTGATTTTAATGAGGTTTCGCTGGCTGCTCTGCTAATCCCTGAAAGGTTAGCTCTGGGGACCTGCAGGGGCTCCAGGGTGGCGGAGCTCTGGCTGCCATCCGTGCCAGGACAACCAATAACAAGCCCTTCTCCAGGCTGCCCCGCATTCCTAGTGCCGGATGTGCCATTGGGAATGCCCTCCACAGAGCGCTCCAAAGACTTCCTGGCCCTGGTCTCTAAGCCACTTCACCTCTCTTCAGGCCATTCCCGGGCAAACGTCTCAGCAGCACTGTTCTGGCTCCGCCTGCTGGAATCCCAGCAGGGCATTGATGGGACAGTCACCACCAAGTCACTCCAGCCTTTCCGCCTCCCCCTGCCAGCTGCTCGCTTGGAGCACAGGTTAACTGTTCACGGTGGGACATGCTGCCCTCGAGCCAGCTGTGTCCGTTCAGTTAAAAAGCCATCGTCTCTAGCTGGTCAAATCCTTTTGTCCTATCATAGCAACCCAAGTGCCTCGTGCTCCCTGGACAGATGTGGTGAGATGGTGAGTTACAGGTTAGCCTTGCTCCCCACAGTCAAGTGTGCACGGCGGTAGAGTAGTGGGGTGCGGCGGGGGAGGAGATAAGTGTGGATTTTGTGTGAACATCTGGGCTTGGGAAGCAGCATGTGGGCTGAGCCACTAGGCTGAAGTTCCCAAATACAGTGTGAGGCCAATAGGAAGGGACTAGATGAACAGGTTTTTGGGATATGCTAGTGACCATGACCTCTTGGTTCAGAGTTTCTTGGGTTTCCATCTCCTTCCTTGGGTTTCCATCTGTCTAAAAGCACTGTAGTGTCTCATAGTGATTTAGTTGGGGTTGGCCCTGCTTTGAGCAGGGGGTTGGACTAGACACCTCCTGAGGTCTCTTCCAACCCTAATCTTCTATGATTCACGACTAGAGCCTGGTCTACCCTAGAAACGTTTGCTGGTATAACAGTGTTGGTTAGAGGTGTGATTTTATGTATGTATATGGCGTTTCCGTACTAGCAAAAGCCCTAGTGTAGATGCAGCTATACTGGTATCAAAGTACTTTTGCTGGGATGGGTTATTTTGCTCACCAAACTGGTACAAGCTACAGTGGCAAAAAAAAGCACACTCTGGCTGGTATCAGCTACGTCCACACAAGGAGGGTTTGATGGGATAGCTATGTTGGCAAACCTTTTCTAGTGTGGACGTAGCCTCGGTTGCTTTTCCGCTGCAGGCATTCTTCCGTGTTCCTAAGTTCTAATACAGAGGAATGGGACTTAAGAAAAGCCTCTACTCCAGAGAGCCTGGACGCTCGCACCTGCTGTCAGCTGTAGATCTGATCAGCTGCAGCCACAGCACAGCTGTGTAGGGAGGAGCACAGGGCAGCTGAGTTAGTATCTTCAATGTCCTAGTCAGAAATGAGGAGTGCAGTTCAGAGCTGGTAATGCTGAGGAGTGGTCCAGTGGTTGCTTAGGTCCGGCTAAGAGAGACTTGTGCAAAACAGGAAACGTTCATAAGAGAGTCTGAAATGTGACTAACTTGCAAGACTGCAGAGCCCCGATCTTTGTGTCCAAACCCCAGAGCTGACCTCTGTGGCACGGCCAGGCCTTCTTCCAGACCTGCTCTTCTTCCTGGGCAGGTTTCGCCAAAGGGCTCGTTGGAACCCATTTCTCCTCCATCGTTGCTACGTGCACTTGTAAATTGGGCTGAATGCTCAAGGCTTCCCCACCTCCCATAGGGCCAGAATATTTGTCTGAGGGCAGCCTGGATCCCAAGTGTGGCAATCCAATAAGAGAATTGGTCAGAGTCTTTCTGAAGTGCAGGATTTGGGTGGAATAGGCCAATGGAAGCTGAGAGGGGAACGTAGATGAAGCATCCGTTCCTCTTGTCATGTGGGGACTGTCCCAGGTCCAGGCTAGGGGTCCGGCTGTTCCGAGCTGCTGGACAACGGGAGTCTGACATAAGCAAGAGTGAATGTGTCTGTTGCTTGGGGCGGGGGGGTGCCTCACAATGTACAGCCCTGCAGCAGCCTGCCTGTTCCCGTACCAGCCGGGTAGCAACTGAAAGGGATAATAGTCAACATGTGACTGGTATCAGCATTTCTGTCTAACCCGCAACAGCCTTGTAATTCAGTACAAAGCTCCTTCTTTCATGGTCTTTGCTCTAACTCTGCCCGTTTCCCTTCTGGCAGGTGAATGGACAGTGCATGGAAGGGAAGCAGCACTCTGACGTGGTGACGGCTATCAAAGCTGGGGGAGATGAGACCAAGCTGCTGGTGGTGGATAGCTTAACAGATGAGTTCTTCAAGAAGTGCAAAGTCGTTCCCTCAGAGGATCACTTGACAGGTGACAGGGTAGCAGTCGCGGTGCTGGGACTTGTGTGTGGTGCTGGGGAGGGGTGGGTTTTACCTAGACAAGTCCATGAGGTTCTCTGCAAGCAGATGGCTTGATGGAGGCTGTGGACAGGAGGCTTCCTGCTTAGGGGTGTTTACATTTCCTGTCCTGTCATTTCCTGAGAGAGGGTAGAGATCTGTCCTGGTGAAAAGTGACCTCTGTAGCATCCCCACACAGCCCTTGGTGCTGACTGCTTGTGTCCTCTCTTCCTAAGCCACAGCACGTAATTAGTTTCCAAGCTGTGCTCTGGTTCACCAGCTCCTCTTGCTTGCCAGCTCCGTGGGAAGCTGGGGAGAAAAGTTGCCAAGACTGAACCCTGAAGAGATGCGACGTAGCTTGCATCGGTGTCACGCAGCCAAGTCAAAGCCTTTCTGCCTGCAAAGCTGGAAGCTACCTCGCAAGCCAAAGGCCTTGCTGGCGTCCTTGGCATCCTGCATGCCGGTGGGGAACAATCTGACACTGCTGGCCTGGTTCCCCTGCACTTGGTCACTCCGCTTCCTGACCGTGTGGGCATCTCTCCAGGGGTGTGTGAATTTTATAGCTGAAATGGTTAAACTTTGACAGGGTTTATGAGAGGAGGGGCCCAGTTTCTCTCTCTCTCTTCCGGATCATAGTGCAGGCCATATCAAGAGCATGACTGGCCTCTCTAGTTCATGGTCTATGCCCTCCCGTTATCCCGGAGACCAGGGGGACACACTCCCCTCCGAAGATTTACGTTGGACGTGGTGCTCCAGTAACTGTGTCAAAAAAATACAATTCTACCACTGGGGAGGCTTAAGGGTCCAGCTGACCCTGCCACAAGCCACCTCTTCTAGAACATGAGGGTCTTGGCTTGAACCCCTTGGCTGCATGAGAGCTAGGGAGTCTGCAAGGAGGGCCTCAGCATCTGGCAAGACTAATAATCACCAAACAAAATAGCAGCCCAGTGTTAATTGGGCCCTGGTGACTGGCCTAAAGAGCTTTCTCTCTGGCCTAAAGAATCTCAAGGCTCCCCAGGCAAGGCACGGAACCCAAGCTGAGCATCCATCTGGACGATGCTATTCTGAGGGGCCACTTAGAACATCTCGGTGCGGACTCACCCGCAGGGCCAGGCTATTTTGGTGGGGAAGGAGGTGGTTAACAGGATTAATTAAGAGATTCCAGAGAGCTTCCTGCTCTTTCTCTCTTCCCCCCCCCCCCCAAAAAGCACATAAAAAGAGTCACAACAAGTGTGTCCTAGGAGATGCCGTTCACTTCCTCCCCTCCAGCAGAGCCAGGGCTTGAAGTGAGACCCCCACGCATCAGCAAAGGCTCAGCCCACAGCAGGTGGTGGAGGCTCAGAGGTATAAATGTCAGAGACCTGTATCCAGCTCCCGAGTTTCCGGCTGGCTCATTAGACTCATGTCAACGTCTGCACGGCAACTGACCTTTTCCCTCCGAGCCAAGCACTGGATTCTGCTGTTGTGGACTCCGTTGGCCCAGCCAGCCATGCAGTTCTTCTCTGCTACTCAGCAAGATTTATCCTTGCTCAGAGGCTGGGTTTGGATTTGGAGAGGAAATATACCAGGGGACATGTTTCAAGCTAAACAAAAAAACCCCCCAGAATTGCTTGTTTGCTATGGGGTTTTTGAGCCACACTGGACCCAGATCTTCAGAGTCTGGTGGTGAAGTGCTGGATTTTCTGACACACAGACACACACAGGAGTGGAAAGGAACCTAGTTGTCCAGAACGAGAGCTCAGATCCTCGGCAAGCGTTGTCTGCCCTTAACCAAGCCGCTAGCACTCAGCAAAACCCAGCTCTCCCCTGCCAGTTGCTGGCAGACCAAGGGGGGCACAGAATTGCCTAACCCGGACCTACTCCGGCCATTGGAACTGCTGCAGTGTTAACCCCTCCTGCCTCTCACACGGTCTGGCCAGCGTCCACTCTTGTTTGGCATCCTAGGGTTCCGAGCTGCTAGAGGAAATCCAGCTATTGGGACAAGAATTCTTACCGGAGCTGATCTGAGGGAGGTTAGGGGAGTGGTGCTTTCTGCAGCATAGGATCTCTTTAAAGCAGGGGGTGGGCTGGGCTGGGTTGGCTTGAAGAAACTCCCTTCCTCCACTCTCCTTGCCTCCGTCCTGGTGTCTGGCTGCAGGCGGTTATGTCCTATCTTCTTTTGCTCTAGGAATTTCCCATGAGCTTTCCTGCCACCTGGGTTCTTCATCCAGTAACACTTTGACAGGGCCTGCTGTCCAGTGGGTAGAACAGGGGCCAGGGCTGCTGGGTTCTGTTCCTGGCTCTGCCACTGTCTTGTTGCATGGCCTTGGGAAAGTCACTTTACCTCGGCACTGTAGCTTATCCACCAGTGAAGTGGGTCTCGTAAGGGGTGTTGAGAAGTGCTGAGGTGGAAGATGACGTCCAGGTCTACATCAGCAGCCACTTCCTTGGGTTCATTGCACTGGTGGCTTGTCCCCAGTAACTTTGACTCGGGACCTAACCCTGCAGTGGAGGCTCTGGCCGTATGGGACTGCGAGGATGTGGTTTCCCCACCGCAGCCCCCGTTCGCAGTGTTTCTACAGCTGAGCATTGGTGTAGTGTGTGTTTGAGAAAGTCGGTTTTAACCCTCTGCACGCCCACCCGGGCTAGGCAGAGACTAGTCCTTGTCCTCACTGCACACAAGGTGTTTGGGTGGGGAGGTCACAACAAGATAACTGACACGCGGTGGCTATCCTGCCGCAAAATCCTAGTGGAGACAAGCCGCCGGAGTCCTTGCCATGAGCTCGTTAGGTGAGGTCAGCGCCCTGCCTGTGGTTCACCTCCCCTTGCTGCATTGCAGTGAGAACTACAGAGCCTTGTCTCCACTAGGGGTTCCTGGTGTTTCTTATCCTGGGTAAAAACACTCCTTTTTTGGCGGGGAAGATGCAGCGGGTCCGGGGTGCAGTGACGGATAGAGAGGCTGGATCTTCTCAATGGCAAACGGCAGCTTTGTCCATGGCTGGAGAGGGGGGAGGGGGAGCAGCAGTCCTGTGGATGTTGGCTCCTTGGTTGCTTAGCAATCCAGCTTTGGGGGCTTTCTCGCGGCTTTTCTCTGGGAAACTGAACTTCCCATAGTAAAGGGGAGAGGAGACACCGCAGGAGGTGTGAGCCAGCCTATTTACTCCAGGCAGAAAGAGCTGAGTGCCCAGGGGGAGGAATGAAAGGTCTGCCCTGCACCCACGGGCGGTGAATGCAATAATAATGTGGTTTCACTTTAAGCAGTGGCTGGTGCGTTAAGATTCTGGGGTGTCTTCAGAGGTGCTTTTTTTGTCTTGCTTCCTCCTGGTCTGTGGCGGTTCTGTAGAACCGTTTCCAGCTTCACTTGAGAGGGGTGAATTTGCTCCCATCCCATAGTGGCAAGTGTCCCTCCGTTTGAGCGCTGGGAACCCTCGGCTGGCATGAGGAGTAAATACGAGCTGGTTTTCCTCCACGCGCCCTGCCTCCCCCCCAGGACTAACCTCTGATCACAACAGGATCTGCGCGCTCATGCCAGCAGTAAGGAAGTGAACGGCCGTTGGCTCTTTCTGGGTAACTGGGAGTGGCACGCTGGGCAGCTGCCGATCTGGCACAGGGAGGCTGCCGTGGCGTTCCCTTTTGGCTCCCCCCTCCACCCCAAAGGGGTGATTTTTATGGGGAGTGATGTGGGTCTGACTTGACTCTGCCCGTACAAAGGCAGTCTCGGTGCCAGCCAAGCGACAGGATGGCACGGCTTGCCTTACCCCTAGCTCTGTGCCTTTGGGGTGTAGTGCATGGGCAGAGCTGGGAGGCCACTGGATAAGCAGCGCCATGTCTGCAACGATGCCAGGATCCCAGTGCATGGATGTAAGGACGAATAAAGGCAGGGGGTGCTGGTTAAGAGAGGATTTTGCGTCCTTTTTGTAACTGCATGTCTGTGTCTTATCCCCCAGGTCCCTTGCCAGAGCCAGTTGCCAACGGCGAAGTAGAGAAGGTAAAGATCGTGCCAAGTCTCAACTTTTATAGATGGCATCTAAATGCCACGTTTGCTGCCGGCTGCGCTGTCACTGCAGCGCGCGTGCCCCCGCCTCCCCATCGCTCGGCCCCACCCCGAAGCTGAGTGGCTCTTGGAGCCTGTCACATTCCCAGCTTGTGTTCCAGGGCAGAGCTGACCTTTGCAAAGGAAGGGAGAACTGGCTTCTTCAGTGTCAGCCACCGAGCACATTAAGACGGGGCCCATCTCTGCCTGGCTCCACCCCTTCCCGGGGAAGAGAATGGCCCATTCTTTAGGAAGGGGCCGGACTCCAAAGGCCTCGTTACTTCCAGTCTGGTTTGGAAAAACAAAACCTCATTAACCGTGGTGCAGAAAGGAAGGCGTCTGCTCGTTAGGGCCTGCCGGGAAATCTTAATATACATCAGGGAAAGGAGGGAGGGGAGACGAGACAGGCTGCTGTTTCAGACTAGGGCACGATGCTGGGGGTGAGGAATAGGCAAATCTTGCCAGTGGGATTGCTCCATCGGGCTTCCTGACTAACTAGCGGTGCCAGCAGGTGGAGACAGCCTGGATATTGGAGAGGGGCCAGGGATCAAGGACAGATTCCTCCACCTGGATCCTTATCTAAGTCTAGATGAGCTGTTTCATGTAGGTGTAGAAGCTGGGGCGGAAAGGGACTGAACATACGAGTCCCACGGCTGTTATGATGGGAACATTGGCACCGTTGCAGAGTTGGGTCTGGGCAGCAGGGGGACCGTAGCTTTTCTCTCACCCCCCAAATGGCTGCATCTGTGGCTTGACAACGTTACTGGGCTCTCCTCTGGTGCACTCCCTGCCCTAAAGAACTTCCAGGTGTTCTCTGCACCCACGCTCACCTGGGCCTTGTTGGCCCGGGGCCTGGCCTACACACCGTGTTTGGACCTGTTTGTTTCAGTTAGGGCTGTGACTTTCCCACCGACATTATTCCAGCGGCATGACTCTTAGTGTGGACACAGTTCTGTTAGGATAAAAGTGCAGAACGTGCAGGAACAAGCCTGAACTACAAAAGCCCAGTAGAACCGTGTCCGCACTGGGGCGCTGTGCAGCTTGAACTATACAGCTTTCAAGAAGGGGGTGGAGGAGTAGCTCTCCAGTGCAGAGAATGGGGCACTAAGTAACAATGCTTAGACCCTAGCCCTGGAGCTGCGATGGTGGCCAGTCGCTCTGGATGGCGGGAGAAGGGAAGGGGTCTCCACGTGCCCTCTCTCCCCCCTGGCCTATACAGCGCTAAGGCCAGAGGTTGAGGCAGCACAGCTGCTGCGTGTAATCCTGTCCAGCTCTGAACAGGAAGCTCTGAAGCCTGTCCAGAAGATGCTTATTAATCCGCGGCCTGTCAGCAGCTTATGTGCTCGGAAGGAGGATTTCGCAGACACCCCCCCCCCCCCCTCTCCCTCACTGGTCCTGCTGAGGGAGGAGCTGATTGGCATCAACGTCACTCCGCTCTGCAGGGAGTCGCACGGACCTTCTGGACATATAAGAGATGCCGTGTGCATCTCCCTCCCCAGGAAAGCGCTTAGTTCCCTGCAATCCGGGGTGGGGCCCGGAGCCTTCCTGGAGAGGATCTTGCTGAGATTCCAGGGCGGGCAGGCGGGGTTAAGGGGAGTTCTGGCGTTTGGGCTAATCCTACCTTGGTGTTTCAGTCTGCCTTCCCTTCTGGCTCCTGCTCAGTGGAGTTGAGCAGCTGTCAGCCCCTCTGATCCCCTGAGGAACGGCAAGCCGAGGGGGTGGCGTACACGTTCTGGAAGTAGGGCTCCGCTGTCATAGAAATCTCTAGGGCCAGGGCAAGTGCTGTGAGTTCTTAGAGAAGCAGGAGAGCTGGCGGAATCTGCAGATGATATTTGGGGCTCTGCATTAAAAATTACCGACTCATCTGCCCGTCGCACCCACCCTTGGGTGCCCCCCGCCCCCTCGGATCCACCCATGGCTCTGCCTGTGTAAGGCCCCCCCGCCCCCCGGCACAGCGTACCTCTGAATCTACTGGCCATTGACTGGTTCGCAGCAGCAGTTCTCTTCCCATATATGGGAGATCTCTAGATGTTTTTTCATACACAGGCTGTTTCAAGAGAGTAGCATTTGGAACTGGCCCTGCCCTCTGCTGGCAAGCGGTTACGAAACCTTCCTCTCCATGCGACTTCAGTGTGAGGTTCCCTTCCCTATAGGGGGTCTGCTGCACAGAGGAGAGAGGTGGTAGGAATGGCTGGGGAAGAGGTGGGAGTGTACCGGCTGCATGGCCTACCTCTCTGGCTGGGGGAGGTGGCAGGTCAGGGTCTCACGTGGTTTCGTTTCTTTCAGGAGGACAGCAGAGAGCAGCGGCCGGAGTCCGTGTCTGAATGTCCATCGAGCCCCGAGCCAATGTCTGCGTCCCTCTCTTTGAAAGAGACCCACAACGAGGTATGTGAGGGTGCTTGCTCGGGTTACACCTGGGGGGCAGCTGATTGCTTTGAAGCAGAAGCGAGGAGGGGGCTAGGATTGACCTCGGCTGGCGGGGTGGGAGGAAGTTGGGGAGCCAGTACCTTCCTGGTGCATGGGAAGAGACCTTTGCCTCGGAGACTCGTCACTTCTCCTTGATGGAACAGCAGGAACCCTTGGGTGTAGCAGTGGGCTCATCCATTTCTCTGGCCAGGCCTGGAAAAACATCACCTGTGCCAGAGAACAGCTTTGCACAAAAGGCTCAGTCTCTCTTTTTAGGCTCTTAAATAAAAATGGCCTGATTTCCAAAGGGGCTGAGTGCGGGCTATTCCCCTTGAAACCAGGAGAGCGGCACATACCCAGCACCTCTCTAGATCAGGCAGCTCCTCCCTAGACACCGGGGGCCGTTCAGAAGGTAATTGTAGGCAATCGGGTCTGCAAACGGTGGCTTAATGAAGTAGCCTGCGCTTGAGGCAAGGGGAGAAGACTGAGGATACTGAGGGATAGAGGCAGACCGTCTGCTCGCGTGGGTGAGATCAGGGTGAAATGCTCAAACGCTCATTGTGCCTGTCGGTCACCTTTGCAGTCCGACTCTCAGGAGGAGAAGCGAAACTCCACGCCCGATCCACTCCTGGACCTCAACGTTCCCCTGGCTGTGGCCAAGGAGCGCGCGCACCAGAAACGCACCAGCAAGAGGGCACCACAGATGGACTGGAGCAAGAAAAACGAACTGTTCAGCAATCTCTGAAAGCTCCCCAGCAGAGGAGAGGAGAGGCAGCAAACTCTCCAGCATCTGACCCAAATCTCCACCAGCATCTCGCTTTCTCCCCAATCTCCAGTTTCGCTAGGGAGCGGAGTTCTTTCTCCTACACTTGGATTGCACAATTTGGTTTTCTCTACTGTAATCTAAAGGAAAAAAGCACAATGGCTCCTTTTGTGAGTTTCCAGAGCAGTGTTAACATTTTAGAGAACGACAAGGTGTTTTTGTGTCTCAATAGCTTAGAGTTCCTGCATGGTAAGGGGTTGGACCATTCCACGGGCCGGAAACAAACCCGTATGTGTCTGCGGTGGGCACTGTGGAGCACCTTTTATTCTCTCACTGGCTTTTTACTGAAAGCTTAAATCCATGTCAATGCAGGGAAGACATTCAGCAGGGACGTGGGATTTTGAGTGCCTGACTTGAGACCCTTAAAGGGGCCTGATTTGATACTCTGCTCTTAAAGGAGCTTGGATATATTTTCAGGTGTCTCCAGCTGAGCACCCAAAATCACTAGACATATCTGAATATCTCAGCCTTAGGCTTCAGTGTATTTTAAGCTCCAGTTTGGCCAAGAACCAAACAACATTCTTCCCAAGAGCTACTATTTGTTTAGGGTTTTTTTTTCTTTATTTTTACCTCTGACCTGGGGCTTCTGTCCACAATGATCCACCACTCCCCCTGCCATCAAATCCCCTGGTCTGAAGGTACCCAGAGGGCACTGCAGTTGAATCAGTTTAACTGAGCACTTGTGTGAATGCCATGAAACCAGTGTCCTGAACACACCTCATTGAACCATTTGTCCCAAGCCAACTGGAAGTGAACTTTCAAAGGATCTAGCTCCCTAGGGTAGCTGAGGCCTGAGACCAGAAGGGCTTCCCTTGCCATGTTATACCTTTGGGGTTTTTTCCTGCAGGGGAGGGGTGTTTGGACCAAGTGCAGTGACTGATAACTGATAATCTCCTTCGATGTCTGGTTACTCCTGGAGACTGAACCGATCAGGGTTTTGAATACTGAAATGTGTAATGTAAAGGTTTTTAAATAGACTCTGTCCATTTTCTGAAATGAGATGTTTCCAATCACACTGATTTTTAGAGGGGGAGGGAAAGATTTATTCGGTGGTGATTTTTTTCCCTGTGGATGTTTTATTTCTGTGTTTGCAATTGAGGTGGTATTGTACTGTCAAGCTCAAGAGAAATGCTCTTTACCAGGGGAAAAAAACCCTCCTGACTTTGTGTGTTCATTGGATGGCTAAATCCTTCTAAAGCTGGCCGCCTGGGGCCTCTGAGCAATCCCCTGATTATGCACCTCGGCTGCACTATGGAGAGAGATGTGAGCGTGTAACTGCCAATGGCGCCTTATGGTGAACGTGTTTCAGCACCTCCACCTAGCTGCCTTTGTCCTGGAACAACCCTCTACCAAGTGCCCTGACACGCTGCTCTACTGCACTAGTGCATTGTGGGAAAAATCTGGGCAGCGCTCCTGTGCTGGCTGAGCTAGTGGTGCAATGCATTTTGGGATAGCCTCCTGCCTGGAGGTGGGACTGGCTTACCTGGTTTGGCAGGCACAGGTGGGCAGGCCTTCTCTCAGGACAGAAGGGGCAGTGTTAAAACTCTGCCACAGCCCAGCCCCTGAAGGCGTACCCACCCATGTTAAATGGGAGCAGCAGTCAACCTGGTATGAGCTCATAACAATACTGTAGTGTAGATGGGACCCTGGGGCGGGGGAATGGCACTTCGGGAAATGGCTGCTAGTTGGGTTTGTGTGGCTAAAGTGCCTGCATGTGCTGTGGTCCTGCTTGGGGGAGGGATAAAGGCCAGCAGCCCTACCCTGCCCCTTATTTTCAGAGTAAGAATAATTGCCTCTGGAGTGGCTCTGTTTAAGCCCCTCCCTCCATCAGAGCATGGGAAATTCCAAGCCTGCTGAAAGTGGTGGTTTAAAGGTTTCCGGTGCATTTGGATGGTGGCACTTTGCGCTGTAGTGATGCATTCTGGGCCAACTGGCCTGCGTCTGGAACCTCGTGGGGGGAGGGAGAAGAGAGGGATCGGCGGGACCCTCTGTGGGTTAATGTCTCTGGATTATTAAAATGTTCTAATCCCTGCTGGGCGGGGTGGGTGGGAGGAGGTGTGCGTGAGGCTGCCGCATGTGCCAGCTGTAATCTGCTAGGGCTCTTGCTGGAAAGGATTCCCAGGGTGGGGTCACAGCAAGCCTGAGGGACTGTCTTATCTGGGTGTTTACTGACCTGATTAGAGGGCAGCTGCCCCCAAACTCTCTGGGAAAATAACCCAGCTGCTCTGCAGTCCATCACCATTTCACAAGACCATGCACATTCCAAAACGATCCCAAGTAGCCCAGGCTGGTGAACATTGGGGTTGCTTCATCAGAGCCTCTCTCGAATGGCAGAGGGGACATGGTTAACAGATGAACAGGGGGCTGGGGTGGGGTGAGCTTGGAGCAGGCTGTCACAGATTTCCCTCCCTTCTGGTAAGGATGTGATGGGACTAGGAGGGGAGGAGAGAGGCAGGAGGAGGAGAGTGCTTGGGTGAATTCCAGAATTTGACCTAGCAAATTGCTAAGGTGTGTACGCCTGACCTACACCGGAGTATGCAGGTAAGTGAGGAGCTGCTGGCTGTGGAGAAGAGGAGCCTGAGCTGGGACTGGGAAAGGAACAAGAGGGGAGGAAGCCTGGAAGAAAAGTCTACTCCATACATCAGACACGTCCATGGCGATGTAACATTTGGTGTGCAGGTGCAGACCGGCGGCTGGGAAGAAGGGTAGGGGCAAACAAATGCATGAGGGCCTCCTTATGAAGCAGCAGTTGCTGGAGGGGATCGTTGTAGGCAGGTAGGGTATGCAGATTTCTAAGGGTGGGGGTGACTTGTTTCCACTCCCGGCTGTGTATGAGCTGGGTCTGTCTTGTGCTTGTTGATGAGCAATGGCGTTTAGACTCTAAAGGAGGAAAACTACAGTAAGCAAGAGGAAGGCGATAGCTGCAGAACAGTGATGCCTAATAGCGAAGGCAATAATGGGTAAACTTAAAGGACTGATGCACTGGCAAGGGCCGTGTCCCTTCTTGTGTGGCTTGTTCTCAGCATACAGCCTCCTACTGCTACCAGCGAAAGGAGTTGCTGCTTTAGCTCCTGGCAAGAGGCATGTCCTTTGGCTCAAGATCCTGGGTTCTATCCCTAGTGGAGGCGATTGTTTGGAATCGAAGTCAATGGTTCCTGCCTGGGAGAATAAGATTAAAATACAGGTGAGAGCCGAACAGAGGAGTAGAGCTATGATCAGAGTGCTCCACCCCTGCTCCTGCTTATAACAGGACAATGGTTTGGGCTGTGTCATAACACCATCTCTACTAAATCAGAGAGCAGCCTCTCTATAAGATCTGTTACAGAAACTTCACTCTGACTCCAGTGCCCGCCTCAGTGGTGTAATGACTTTACTAAGAAAGCTGAACTAGTGCCGTGTTATAAACCAGCTCCCTGGTGGCAATAACGTGGAGTCTGTACTCTGTGACCAGGGAGACGTCACTTAGAGGGTTGTAGTGGAGGAAATACGCCTTGGAGGGGAAGATGTCCAGTGAAGTGCTGCAGAGGATAGTGATTGTTCCATGGCTGCCACCTTGTGGCTTGGGCTTTGCACCGAAATCGGTGTTTGCAGCACTATTTATATGTGTGCACAATGCTGAGTAGCTTAAGTGGGTTAAACAGATAAGTCCTTTGCCTGCAGAATGTACAGCTGAAAGACGTGGGTGAGTACATTGCAAAACAAACCCAGGCAGCTGATTGGTCATAACTGCAACATCTCACAGGGCAGGACTATTTCTCTAAAGCGCTAGAAACTTTCCAGGGCTCAATTACTGTAGAACCTCAGAGTAACGGTCAGCCACACCTCTCATTTGGAACTGGAAGTATGCAATCAGGCAGCAGCAGAGACCGGAAAAAAAGCAAGCAAACGCAATACAGTACCATGTTATATACTACTAAAAATAAGGGGAAAGTTGTTTTTAAAAAAAAGTAACGTTTCTGTGCTTGTTTCATTTAAAGTAAGATTTTTTTTTCTTCTGCATTGTAAAGTTTGAAGCTGTATTAACTCAAGGGTCAGTTGTAAACTTTTGAAAGACCAACCAGCCCGTTTTGTTCAGAGTTACGAACAACCTCCATTCCCAACGTGTTGGCAACTCAGGTTCTACTGTACAATGATGCTTGCCCTCCCCCAGCTCTTGCATTCATGGTTGGTGGTGGAACCCTACAAAGCAGGATCTCCTCCGTCCCCCTTCGCTGAGTTCTAATGTGTCTGCTGGTTGATCGGCTGTAAGGGGACCTCACGCCCAGCTGTTCAGAGAACGGCGACCTTAAGGGATTGGGAGTGTTCTCTAAATGGGCAACTGCTCCTGCCCGCATTGAGAACTCCACCTTTTCACTGTGCTTCAGAAGCAAAATGGTGGAATTTCACTTGATGTGCCTGTGGTGAAAAATACCCAAGTGCCAAAAACTCTGTTGCTTGATTAAGAATCTATTATCCCCCAACAAAAAAATGACGTGTCTAATGGTGCTACAGCTGAGAACTTAATGGAGAATTTCCTGACTCTGGTGTCTTGTTTTTCACACCAATCTTCATTCTGCCCACTGGGCCATGTGGGTGTGAAGACATCCGTCTTGTCCCTGGTCTTTCTGACCCATTGGTGAGATTGTGTAGAGAGTCCTTATCTTCCTTTCCCTCACACACCAGCTGTATGGGCCATAAGTAGTTACGTTCCATGTGATTGAGTAAATATGCTATTGCCCAGTGGACAGCAGCTAATGAAATAACCTATCATGGTGCGGGTGTGTTGGAGGGTGCAGTGTTAAAGATGGTGTTGGAACTTAACTGTGGACAAATGGCTTGACTCTCACGTGCATGTTAGATTCTCCGCTGTTGCATGGTTGGTAAATTTGCAATAGCCTGGGCTGGGGGAGATGAGCTGCAGATGGTTTGATAATAAGTGCGAGGGCCAGAGCCCTTGTTAAGTGAGGAGTCTGGCATGCTACAGTAGCTGGAGCTTTCAGAGGACTCAGGAGGAAGTTGGGTGAATCTCTGTTTCGTGCTTTTGGCCCAGAAGGGCAGGTTTAGCTAGGCTTACGAAAGCATCAGTGCACATTTTTAAAATGCGCAGGTTACATTTAAGTGGGTGGGTGAACGAAGCTTATTAAGGTGAAGGAAACCCAACAGTCGGAGAGGAAGCTAAAGCAGGGTGTTATTTCTAGCCAGAGCTTTACAAACACGTAACTGACAGTGGCAGTGTCCCGAAAGGGAAAACAGACCGAAGATGCAGTCAGAGCTAGTTTACAGCCCTGGGCAAAGATCCTTTCCGGCCTTAAAATGACCCTTTTTTGAGGCGGTACCTCTGGGGCAGACAGCTACCATTGACCAGGGCAGAGGGAGGACAGGGTAGAGAGAGGGCTATATACAGTCATGACTGGGGCGAAGAAAGTGAATAAGGAAGTGTCATTTCCCCTTCATATAATGCATGAACCAGGGATCGCCCAGTGAAATCAATAGGTAGCAGTGTTAAACTAAAAGGAAGCATTTCTTCACACAGCACACAGTCAACCTGTGGAACTCATTGCCAGGGATCTTGTGTATAAGGGGAGGGGGGCGGAGACATTTGAATGTCCATATTCATTAACATTTGATGGAAAAACAGGGCAAAAATTCCATGGACCTGCCATCCCGCTCTTCACCCTGCTTTGATTCGAGGCTTCTCTACAGCTTTAGCTTAGCAGAGTGCTAGGGCAATGAAATACTCCGGGTGTGTTGTTGCCAGCAAGGGGTTATTCCAGTAACCTAGGGAGTGGCTGGGGAGAGGAGCAAGTGTACGATGCAAGCAAACAGCCAGAGTAATCTGCAGGGCAGAATACATGCCTCCCTCTGAGCCATTCGGGGAATCCAGACACACAATGGAAATACTTTAGAAATCAGGAGCACCCTGCAAACACATCATTGATCAGAAGTGGGGTTGGCTGGTAATATTAGCCCGGCCTGACAGGTCTTCATTGGGCCGGTAAATTCTAATGATTTGAACTGAGACGCAGGCTCAGACATCCACCCCTTCCTGAGCTAGGCCCTGCAATCCACAGCCATCTGCCCTTTCCTCCCCTGCAATACCTCTGCCCTAACCCACAGATCCAGGGCTGTAATTTTAGGCTGCCTCATGGAGGGTTCCGCTGGCATTTGAACCCAGGACCTCAGGCAAGAGCCATGCCAGTGGGCCGTGCGGCCCAGCTCCATGGATGATGATTTTCCCCCAAGTCTGGATCTTTTATCTGTCCGCAGAGGCTGCTTGCAGCGGCACCCCCAAAGACCCCAGAGGGGAGGACCGCTGCTGCCACCACGGACAAGGATATGGTCCTGCTGGTTAAACGAGTGTCGTTCTCAGGAGCCACCAGGTCTGAAATAGAGGCACGGATGATTGAGGGCATCCACAAATAAGCAGCAGCCCTGGGAGAAAAGCCTATTTTGTTTGTAGAAGCTTTGCAAGGGGTCAGGTCACGGCTGCGTAGGGCAATACCCTCCCCCTTGGAAAACAACAGGCCTTGACTTTGCTGAGCTAGTGACCAGTGGAAGCAGATTCTGCTGGGGGCAGGTAGATGTTGCTCAAGACCGCGGATTTCACAGATCATATTTCCATACACGGAGCAAATCTCTTCATTCAGATCCGCTCTCCAAACCTCCCGGCTTCAGCCCTCTTCTGCTCACTGAGCATTCGGAGAATTATTTATTTACTCACTTCAGCTGAAGGCTTAGAGGGAAGATTTATCTCCTAATTATTGCTGAAGAGGTAGCAGGAAGGAGCTGGTGGACAAAGCACATGTGAGTTTCTCAAGGGCCCCTGCTCTGTGCATGGGGGTGGGGGAGGAATAGAGAAATCAGCCAGCAGTTGTGTTTAGAGAACTCTTGGCCCCAGACACTGGACTGAATTGCTGCTGAGCTCCGGGGTGGAAACAAAGGGCACAATAGCAACACCACCTTGAGGAATCACAAACTGTTCCCAGGGCCAGCTGCAAATGCCAGAGCCACCAGCTCAATTCCCTTGACCCACCTTAACCAGGAGACACCAGGTTGCTTTAAAAAAAAAAAAAAAAAGACTCTTTTGAGGCCTTCTTTCCAGTGTAGGGCAACTTCCCCAGTGAGTGCCCGATGCTCTCTGGACCTGGATGGAGACGATGCTAGTGGAGGAGCATGGACGACAGGAGCAGGGAAGGTGAGGGGAAGGAGCTATGGGGGTAGAGAGAATCTTGAGGCGGTTGACAAGGGGCCTGGGTGTCTCAGATGGAGGAAGCACAGGAGGAGATGGAGGGTTTCAGGCAGGTGCCATAGAAACTGTAGACTGAGGATAGGGTGAGCTGGGTTGGGGATATGCAACAGAATATCCCTAGTTCATAACCGTGACTGGGAAAATCCCTGGGGAACTGATGGATTTTGCAAATTAGTGAGTAAGCAAACAAGCAGGATAGCAAGTAATCTGTGTTGACTCCGCCTTTGTTTTGACAACCGCTGTTCCCTTTTGTTTCTTTCTGCTGGGTCTTCCTAGTTCACTAGCTGACCTCCTGCAAGGTGTCTTGCAGGAAGGAGCAAGGTGTCAGTAACAGGAGGCAGGTGCCGCCGCCTGCCTCTGCTGCTACAAAAAATCTCTGCAGTGGTGAAGTGGGGTGAGGCTGCTGGGGAGCGGGGGCAGCTTTATGGAGCAGAGAAGTGAGTGAGATTTATGTAGGAAGTGCCAATGGCTAGGCAGCAAGTGTTCACTGACTGAGGCATTTCACACTGCTCATAATTGTCTCCATTGTCTCCGCACTGCCTGTTGGCTGGGTCTTGCCTTATTAGTGAATGATTAACTCTCTGTGAAAGGGACTTTTTGTGAACGTACATCACCCGTCATCAAAGGCGTTGATCCCTGCTTGGGATCGCTCGTCACTACCATGATACAAGGTGCCACCATGGTCTGTAATGAACGGGTACTGCCCGCCTACAAATTCATATATATGTATTTAACAACTCCAATTCCCCCTTCTTTGTTACTTCTAACACCTCAGGTTGCCACGGCTGAGAGAAACGTGCATCCCCCCCCCTTTTTTTTCCCCCCTCTAGAGTCTGAAAAATCAAACTAGTCAGTATCACTTCTGTTTTCTAGCCAGTTTCACTCCTGAGCTCAGGGCTGCAATGTAAATGCAGCAGAAGGGTGTTGGTTTGTTTACCTGGTGCTGTCACTTTAATGCCAGCGCTGTACAGATGGGCCTGTTTGCAAGGGGAGAATCAACAGCTTTGCTTTAGCAACTGGCCTCTCAGGGCTGGTCATGGAGGCCAGAGCACTCTGCCCTTCCTGGGTGAAGCAGGGGTGTCCGTCTGCCCCTGGGGCTGCCTGCAGTTCCATTGCTCTCCTCTTTGGGGTGCTGTTGCTATGCAGCCTCAGCACCGGGTCCAAACCTGAGGGGGCCCCAGCCGTGAAACCAGCGATGATGGGGCTGAAAGCAGCACCTCCCAAGCAATTGGGCGCTGGACGGTGCAGGACAGATCCAGGGACAGGCAATGACAGGGGTTTAGCCTACAGCAAGGAAGGGGCAACAAGAACCCAGGCCTCAGAAGGGGCAGGAGTGGAGGGGCTTGGAGGTGGGAAGAGGATGGCCACGGCAGCCAGAGCCAGGTGCCGCAAGGGGAGCGAAGAGAGCCCAGTGCTGGAAGAAGCCACTCCGTGCCTCGCCAGCTGTGTCTGCACTTCCCTGGCAGCGAACTGCTCTCGATCGGGGCTGGCGGAGGTTCCTCCGGGAGAGCCCCGCTCCTGGACCGTGACCGTTCTGTGAGTACCTTGCCGCCGTGGGTCCCTGCCTGGAAGCGGGGGCTGCTTTTGCGTCTCCAGCCTGTGCTCTCTGGAGGGGAGGAACCGCCCACCCAGGGAGAGGGCTGCAGTGTGTTTACAGGTGCTCTGCAGTGCTGGCCCCACGAGGCGGGGGAGCGCCTGTCCTGGGGGAAGCTGCTTTGATGGAATGTTAATGAAATCCCAGGGCTCTGCCCAGCTGATCCTGGGGGCCTGCCAAGGAATGTGCACTCCTCCGCTGGCTCCCTTCGGCCTCTGAACTCTGGGGAAAGGGCCTGCAGGATCTCAGGGAGACAGCAGCGCTTAAGACACCTCTCCCGAAGCTCCTCCCCAGGCAGATGCTACATTCTCAGAGGTGGCCAGGGAATTACAGCATTGCCCAAAGAATCCCACGTGCCTGCACCAGGATGTCAGCCCTTGACCCAGGGATACCCCTCCCAGGCACTGGGGCCTAGTGTTTAGAGCACAGGACTGGAACTCAGGAAACCTGGTTTGTAGGCTCATCCCTTCTACTGACTCAGTGACCTTGAGCCAATCACAACTCCTGTGTGCCTCAGCTCCCACAGCTGTAAAACAGGAATAATAACACGTCACCCACGTTTATAAAGTACATGGAGATTGCTGGGAGGGACGTGCTGTATAAGTACAGAGTGATGGCAGCCGTGCCCGTCTGAGTTGCTAGAGTAGGATAAAGTGATGACAGCGGCCCAAGAACATTGCACCCCGCCACGTTCATAATATCAGTTGAAAGCGAGCAGCACAACTGGCATCCACACGCTGTGCAGGTTGGCGACCGTGTTGGTTTCTATCACAGTTCTCGTTGCCCACGCTCTGGAGGGCAAGGGCTGCCGCAGTGAGCTCGCTGGGCACACGGCTTTCGTTAACATCATTGCCAATGAAACGGCTTTCCCGATCAATTGAGTTTTTCAGCAGACAGGCCCAAGTCAGCGTCTCTGAGTGGCTCAGGCAGTTCCCCATCCTGAGAGACCCTGCCCTCATTGATGCATATAAGGTGGCCAACCAACCTCAAAGGCAGGGTGATTTGTGGGGGAGGATTGTCCTTAAGTTAAAGCTGGGAGTGGGGCCTAGTCTGAGCCCCAAACTGCTGGACAAGAGAGCTGGGTTCTATTCTTGACTCAGCCACCGCCTCGCTTCAGGCAAGTCACTTAGCTGCTCTGTGCCTCAGTTTCCCTGAATGTTATATACTTCCCTGGGAAGGCTTGTGAGCCTTCCCTAACTTGTCCTGATGTACAGGTGCTACAGAAGGCTGGAGCATTTCTTTATTTCTTATCAGGGTCTGGCACTTCCTGTCTCCGGTGGCTGAAGGGAAGGGAGGGGCTGGTTTAGAAAAGGGCTACCATGGAGAAGGTATGGGCCTCTGGGGGGCCCTGTCAGAAGAGGCGGTTCTGTGGCAGGCATCCCTAAGGAGCTCCAGCCAATGGCCCTCCAGACTCATTGGGTCCTCAGGCTCTGTCAGCCTGGCAGGATGAAACCCATAAAACAATATTTATCTCCTCGTTCCCATCAATCACCATGGCAATGAGGCCTGATCACCCACAGTTTGCAGGCACAAAGCTGTCTCCTGGGACAACAGAACAGGCTGTTTGTCTCCCTACTGGCTGCAGTAGACTTGGGGCTGGTTGCCTGGGCAGCCCTGGTTACCATCACCCTGCAGGTGGGGGCTGGGCAGGCCTGCAATACCCTGGCATGGAGATGGTCCTTCCAGAGGGTTCCTCTCCACCCAGTCGAGTTGGCCTCACCTCACTGAGTGACCTTATAGTGTGAGCTCCCCTCCTGCCTCAAGGGGTTTCCCATTAAAACTCCCTCCAGTGCAGCCGATAACGGGGGGGGGGGGGGGGGAGGATCCAAAACCCTAGATCCAAGTGCCCCCCAAGTGCAGGGTGTGGGGATTTGATGTCTGAAGCCAGCCTGTGCAAACAGCTCCTCCTTATAATGGGCCAAACCAACAGCTCAGATCTTCCCCCCGTGGACTAGGGCCTGTTGGAGACCCAGGTCTGAATATTGCTAGGCTGCATCCTCCCAGAATGCTCCAGTACAAGCCGAGTAACATGCTGGCACAGTCCCCCGCCTCCTCCCAGTGGAACCTGGTTGGTTCCACTGCAGGGACCCCCAGAGAGAGAGAGACCCTGGAGGGCTCTATTGCACCGACCGCAAGTACCTGGGGCCTGATGACTTGAATGGTGAGGAGCTTTAATTAGTTAAATTCCCTCCCAATGTAACCATGGTTTCCCCCCCCTCCCCTCCCCCCCTTCTCCTTGTGGATTCTGAGGGAAGAGTCTCCCAGCAGCAGGTGGTGGATGTCTGCTGCAAAGGAATGTTGACTTTAATAAAAACACCCAGCTAAGCCGCGATAAGCAACCCCCACCCCTTGCTGCCCCCTGCCCAACACATCGCTGAAGAACCTGGCAGAGCCTGGGATCTCACGGCAGAAGTGCTTAGACAGCAGTTTCGTGAAGCACGTTCCCGAGGTTCCCTTCGTGGGGCGGCTTCTGGCTCTGGTTACAATGCAGACCCAGAGTCCTGGAGAACCCAGAATCCCAGCCCCCTCGTCTCTGTGCAGTGGTTGCAGAGAACCCAGGGCAGGTTTCTCAATCCCCAGTTCAGAAAACGGAGGTGCAGTCAAATTTAAATGACCCGCCCAAGGCAAGTCAGTGGCAGAGCAGTGTGTGTGTGTGTGTGTATATCATACACATATATATATACACACACACACACGCACCCCCGCCCAGCCTCCCAACTCCCCATCTGGTGCAGCCTCTTGGGCGAGGGGCACGTGGTTCGGGGTTTCCCTGTGAACGTTTCGTACAGCCACTCGTCGCTATGGAGCAGTGCACGGGCCTATGCTGGGTGCAAATAACTCTTGGCTTTCAATGCAGGGACCTGTCCCACAACCACCTGAGCAACGTCCGAGCGGGGGAGCTTGCTGGATACCCTAGCCTCCAGGTGCTGTAAGTAGCTCCCTCGCCAGAGCCCCAACCCCTTCCCCGTCAGCTTGTGTCACTCAGTTCACAGTCTGATTTTGGTGGCAAGAAAGGGCCCCGCAGGTTTGACTCCCCACTGGCGATGTTCTCAGCCCAGAGGCTCGACAGCCCCGAGGCTGATGCTGCCGGCATCTGCAGCTGGGCATGGTGGAGCCCCTAATAAAGCTTGCTGGCTACGGTGAGGGCGGCAGTATCCAGGAGCCGTGCTGCTCGCAGCAGCCCACTGCGTGCTAGCCCCGAGCTTTCCAGGTGCTTCCTCCTGAGGGTGAATCTGGGCCCAGAGCTCCCCTCCCTCACCTGGGTCTCTCTCTGGTCTCTCCTTGGCAGGGATTTGAGCTACAACTGTATCCGCACCATAGAGGAAGGAGCCTTCCGCCACCTGGGCAGACTGCAGTCGCTGTACGGTTATGTGACCTCTCTCCACCTGTCTCCGTTTCTTCTGTCACCCTGCTGTGGGTGTATTTGTCCCTGTCCCTCCTCTCTCCATCCCTGTAGCCCTCTGACCCCCTCCCCCCCATTTTGATATCATGAGAGTTTCTCCCATTTTGGGGGTGGGGTGCTCTGCACAAACAGAGGGAGGTGTTTAGAGGTCCCTGACCTCCCTCCTCACTGTCCTCCCCTTCCTCCGCTCTCCTCCCACAGCAAGCTCGTCTCTAACCGCCTCGTGTGCAGCTGCTCCTTGCGCTGGCTCGGGGCCTGGGTGCGAGAGAAGGGCCCACTCGTGAGCGATGCGGAGCTGCTCCATTGCTTCCAACCAGCAGCCTCCAGCAGCATCGGGCTCCTGAGGGTGGATTTCTCAGCTCTGACCTGCGGTGAGTGACACCACCACCATGGCACCCCCTGCATTGATGGAGAGGCTGGGCTGGCGGGGGAGGGAAGATCTCAGATGCGGGATGGAATTCCAAGCACGGGACAAATCTGCGAGGTGTCTGCCCCCCACCCCCAGCCCATGCGAGCCCGACGGAGCATCCCAAGCATGTGTTATGAATTTAGGGGGGTGGAGGAATTCCTCAGATAAACACAGTGTTTTGACTGTCCCCTCTGGTGCTCAGTGGTAGTGAGGGAGCCGCCTTCGTCCAGCCCCTCCTTTGCATCTCCGGACTCTCTGACTGCACCTGAGAAAACTGAGAGCCATGTAACTCTCAGGCTGCCAAAGCGTGCAGCCTCTCCGGCTCTCATCCGTCCAGCTCTAGGGACGCTTTGTCTGTCTCTGTGTTGTTTTCCTTTTGGAAAGGCTCTGGGATTTTTCTCCATGTGAGGTCAGGATGACCCTTCCCATAGCGACCGCCAAGCATGGATATCCAGACTCTGGCGCAAAGCAACATCGCAGCGCAAAGCACTGTGGGGCGTGGCTCAGCAAGCTGGCCTGGGGGGCTGATACAGACACAGGATACTGAGTCAGACCAAGAGGGGAGCTGGAGAAGAGTAACGGGTGGATGAAGGGGAGAGAATCCACAGGGAAAGCTGGGTCAGACTAGAAAACTGCCTCAGGGTAAAAGAAAGAAGAGGTGACCCAGAAGGAGGTCACGTAAGGTCCCAGATAACCTAGGTGCTGGAAGCCAACTCCATGTGCAAAGCGTTGTGTGATGAGGGGTGGCTTATTCTAAATGTAGGGCGAAGTCCTGGCTCCTCCGACATCAACAGGAGTTTTGCTCTGGAGCCAGGATTTTGCCCTTTGACGGGGTCTACAAATGTAAAAAGGAAAGTGCTCCGAGCAATAGGGAATGAGGAGAATAACACACCAAAGGCCTGTGCAGTTGCCGAGTTACGCCTAAGAGGCGAGCTGACTTCCCCAACCCTGCCAAAGGTGCTGGTTTTCCAAGGGCAGCAAGTCCATGGCTAGTGTGATGTAAACTAAAGAACAGCTCACCAGATTTTGCTGAAACTTTTTGCTTTAAAAGAAAAATCACCTTTGGAGTGAATGGAAGCATGATAAATTTCAACCCAGAAGGGAACTTTTAGAGGAAGTTTGAAAGGAGGGGATCCAGTGGTTTGCGACAGAGATGGCCCTGAGCTGCAGGATCCAACCCCCTCACCAGGAGTTCTAACCCCCTGGAGTCCAGAGTTGGCTGGGATTTGGAATGGGCCTATCTGGAGTTCAAATGGACTAGGCAGCAGGCCTGACTCGCCAGTGCTGGCGCTTCGTGGTGTTCTTTACATCCGTGCCGAGGCAGCAGATAGTAGGTGTAAAATACCACTAAAGCCAAATTCACCAGGTGGGAGCAATTCACCCCCACTCTGAGTGGGTGTAAAGGGAGACCCGAAGTTCCAGGCAGTGCAGACCCAGGGATCGGTTTCCAGCAAAGCCTTTGCAATTCACTCGCCTTTCCAGTTTTGGTTAGTGCCTCTGTGTAGGGTTTGCATTTGGGCTCAAATTTCTTCGTGTGATCTAAGCTCCTCGCCATGTTGCTAATAACAGACCAGCCAAGGGGTCACCTAGCTCTGTTTCCCTTTCAGCGGCTGATTTTATCTCCTGTGTGAAGGACCCAGAGACCGGGAGAGAGACAGTTCTGCTCTACTCCTACCTCCACCCTGGCCCGCAGAGCCAGGCCTCCTGCCATGCGCTCTGCTCTCAAAAGGCGCACACCCATTATGGCCTGGACTTGGAGGACCGCTGCCTGTGTGGGTCACTAGGCAGCGAAGAGGCCATGGACTGTGGGAAAGTGTGCGCCAATGAAATCCGGAGCCAAGTGTGCAATAGAACGGTTGTCCATGCCGTGTACCCTGTGCAGGTAACCGCACCATGAGTTAGGAGCATGTCTCGTCTGAGGGTAGATCTGCGCAGCGAAAGCTGTGCATGGGCTGGTCTGCCTGAGCTGGCTTGAATCCAGCTGGCCCAGGTACCAATAGCAGTGAAGAGAGTGAAGCAGCGTGGGCTTGGGAGCTGAGGACGTGCCCAGGGTCTGTGTCAGGCGTGTCCTACCCGCACTGGACCCGAGCTGCGCTGTCTTCCCTGCTTTTGTTACCCAAGCTAGCTTTGGTAGGCCAGCCCATGTACAGCTTTTGTTGGGTAGACAGACCCTGAGCGTGAAGTGTTTCTCTTTCCCCGGCCACTGCTCTGGCACTGGGAGAGGTTTTCAGCTGGAGCCTGTACTTGCTGGATGTGGGATTATGGCACCTTCTCTTCTCCGAGAGTAGACTGAAAGGTGATGAGAGGGAGCTCCAGATGGGGGTTTAGGGTGTTGGATGGAGCCCCCACCTGACAGAGGGGTTGGAGACAGGCCCAGTGTGGGGCAGAGGGGCTGTGGGAGTGAGAGAGATGGAAAAGGGCCCTCCCACGTGGCATGCTGGGGGAGGGGGATCTGTTATCAATACCCATTTAGTTCTGCGTCTGGTTCCCTCTCTCCCCTCTGCCAGGTGAGTCTCTCGCTCTCTGTTCAGCCCCATTACAGTCTCCATGAGGTGATTGAATTCACCGCTGAGACCCCGCTGCTTGGGACCTTGTACGCCTGGGACTTCGGAGACGGCGGGGAGCAGTTCTCCAGCAGCAGCCCGAGAGCTCGGCATACGTATGCCCTCCCTGGCGTCTATGTGGTGACGGTCAGGGCTCAGGCTGCGGGAAGGTCCCTGCTTCATAGAGCTGCTGTCAGCGTGATCCTGCCTGTGGGGCCAGTGGGCATAAAGTGCCCCAGGGCAGTGGGGAGAGGAGAGAGCATCAACATCGGGATCCACACCCGACAGGGCACTGACCTCTCCGTCCTCTGGAGGATGAAGATGCCAAGTGGACAAGAGACTCTGGGTGAGATATTGCACGGCGTTTATTTGGAATCAGTGTTGTTGTTTCCCCCCTGAGATGGGGAACTGTTCGGGGAACTTCCATGGCATGTGGCAGTGCTGGGTCTTGGAGGAAGAATGGCAGGTTGTGACCCTGTCCTTCCTGCTCCTTTCCCTTCTGCCCCACTAGAAAAAGGAGGAGATAGCAGCAGCACAAGGCCAGCAGGGCAGCCTAGGAAGGGCGTAAAAGCTGGGCCAGGATAGCACAGTCTGGAGGGGGCGTGGCAGCAGGGGGCGTGGCCGGACAGTCTTCAGGGGGCGTGGCAGAACAGTCTGGAGAGGTGTGGCACCAGGGGGCGTGGCCGGGAAGTCTGAAAGGGGCGTGACCGGGCAGTCTGGAGGGGGCATGGCAGCAGGGGGCATGGCAGGGCAATCTGGAGAAGGAGGGTCAGTCTCAGGAGATGGGGAAATGCCAAGTGCATCCTGGAGGCCCAAGGGTGCTGTGCTCTGAGCAAAAGGTGCAGGAGGCAGACAGAGACAGCTTGGGGAGGGGTGCTGCGATCCCAGGGAGCGGAGAGGAATGGCTGAGGGAGTGCCCTGGTCTCAGTGAGTCAGGGAAGCAGTGGAAGAGACCTGGTGGGCACTGCTGTACAGGGAGAGGGGTGTAGGGAAGAGGATCAGGTTAAAACCAGCTGCCTGTCTGTGTGAGGAAAGCTCCCTCCAGCCAGACCTTTAGAGAAGGGAGGGCTGCAGCCGCGTATCCAGGGAGACTTGGGGCAGCCACAAAGAAAGGGTTTAAAAAAAAAAGTTGCCGAGTAAAGCCCTATAAAAGCTATCAACGTACCGCAGAAGACAGCAAAGTCAGTGAGGGAGAGAGCTTGCGGCACTGGGGACACAGAGACAGAGTGAGAAGAGGCTCAGAGGGACATCGAAGGGGTAATTCCCAGAGAGAGAGAGAGAATGCAGCTCAGCATCGCCTTAGCCCAGATGCCATGGTGATGGGCTTAGTATGAAACCCTAGCCAGACAGATCATTTCCATGGCCCTTGTGTGGATCCTTCTCTGGGAGAGTGTGGTGCCCTGTGGAGCTGCGTGGCAGGGGTGATGCTGAGCCAGGACTTGCAGCTGGGCTGGCTGCTCCTCCTCCTGCTGGGCAGAGGGACTGCTGGTACGTGGGGCCTTGTCTGTGGAGCGTGAGTAGGGCAAAGGTTCCCAGGGGTGAGTGGCGGGGAGGGGACAGGATGGCTGGCGCAGAATCTCTGTTGTGCAAGATCTATTGCTACTCGGCTGAGTTTGCAGTAGCGTGCAATGGTGACGCTGGTTTGCTCGGCAGCTCTCAAGGGGCTTCTGGGCAGAGGAGATGTCCCAGGTGGGTAGTGTGCCCAGAGGGGGAGCTGGTGCACCATTCCTCTAGGAAACCGGGTGAGCTGACTTCCATGCCCATGGGTACAAGGATGAGTCGAGGGGAGATGCTGCCCAGTCCTTGTAGCCAATATGAGGTAAGGGAAGCCTGCCCTGGAAGATAATGCTTTGTCCTTATACCTGGCCTGGGGCAAGAGAGCTGTGCTGAGTGTGTCTGGTGTGAGGCAGGGGAGTCAGGTACCACAGGTTGCTATATCTTGTCTGGGGGCTGGGCGCCTGTGCCATGTTCCCAGGCCAAGAGAGGCCGAGCCTGTGGCATCGGGGCAGTCAGTGCTGCCATCCTACCCCGGGGAGCTGGCATTGTGCTCCCAGAGCTGGTGTGGGGCAATGGGAAAGAGAAGACTCCGCATCGCGCCCAGAGATGTGAACACACAGATCGTGTCAGCACCGGCATGGAGGCTGAGCGAGCCCAACGTGGCAATCTGTCAACCGGGGCTTCCCTGATGGCTGCAAGGCCTGCAGTAAAGATTGACCTGGACTCCTCTGCCCTCCCCCAGCACCACAGCTGCATGGAATCTCCTGATGTCCGGACTGTTTGTGTGGGGGGGCGGGTTTGAAGAGAGCTCCTCTGGAGAATGGGGCAGGAGGGACCATGCACTGCGCCCTGCAGGTGCATTATTCATATAGTGCTGGAGATGCACAGCAAGGACAGAGTGAAATCCTGGCCCTGTTGACCACAATGGAACTTTTGCCATTGACTTCGGCAGGATTTCACCCCCCATTTCTGCCTTGAGGAGGCAACACAGACAAGATCAAGCACAGGGCAGCCATCCAGTTAGGAGACAGTGCAGAGAGCTGAGTGCTGAGGAGACCAGCCCAGAAAGGTTTCCTGAGGGACTAGGCTTTGGGGAGGGATTGGAATGAAGAGAGAGGGCTCTGGACCCAGAGAAAGGATAGTCTTATGGTTAAAGCAGTGGACTGAGTTGTAGGAGACCTGCGTTCAGTTCCTGGCTCTGCCACCAATTCCCTGTGTGACCTTGGGCCTGTCACTTACTCTCTCTGTGCCTCAGGCTCTCACAGGGATGTGGTGGGAAGAGATTTGTGAATATAGATGAGGGGTTTGCGCACTGTGGTGATGGGGCCATGCAGCTTCCTGGGTCGAGCTGGGGGACCATTTCCCGTGCAAGGGACATGAATGAAGGTGCAGAGCAGAAAGTGGGTGTGGGAGGAAGAGATGTGTGTGTTGCAGGCAGGAGTGTGATTTTGTATTTGCCTGAAGGTGAGAAGGGAGCTGTGCCTGGGAGGACAGACAGTGGAGGGGATTTTTTGATCCTAGTCTTATAGGTGCAGGAAGAAGTGTCCGTCCCATACCTCTTGTCAGGGAGGAGTGGGAGACAGGGAGCAGAAACCACTGGAGGGGAATCCAAACTGAGCACTCCTCTCCCTCCCCTCCCCCACCGCCACACACACACTGTAGCAAACTTTTCAAGAGGGCTCGGTCTATCAGAAAGGCCCAGCCAAAGCGCTGCCAGCAACCTGCGGATGCAGCTCCTTGGGACGGGGGAGCCAGGAGAGGTTTCGCCCTTGCTGGAGGAATTGATGGGGGCCTGGAACAGATCAAACTTTGTTTAGGGTTGCCATGGCAATGGATTTTTCTGGCTTCCTGTGGAAGGAGCCTTTTGGTTGTTGCCAGGAGACCCAGGAATGCCAGACAGGGCACGCACTGGCTCCTGGGCAACCACACTGGATATTGTGATGGTCTCATTGATTGGATTGGATTTTTCTTATTATCTTGTAAGTGTTCTCATCAGAGGGATGTTAGGGCTCAGAAGGCCGGCGCTTAGGCCTGCCAACCGTTGCTTAGGTTCCCGACACTGGGGTAATAACAAACTCGTCATCTCCTACCCCTTACGTGCAGCGCTTTAAATACCAAATTCCATTTTCTCCCCCGTCCTGCTTGTCCTGGCTCTCTCCGGGTTAAACACGTTCTCTTTGGACAAGAGAACAAAAGGCTTCGGGCTTTGGCCATGAAAAACACAGAGCCTGGAGTCTGGGCTGGGACATCAGCAAATGGGAGATGAGTTCTGGGGTTCTTAACAGCAGAAAGAGTTAAAAAGCAGAGGAAGTGGGAGAATTGCACAGAGGGGCAAGAAATAGGAGGGAAAGGCAGAGGGAGAGCAGCTCGCTCCTTCCAGACCCTGAACGCAGGATTTCTCCTTTGGGTTATTGCCTGCTTCCATTGCCCACATTTGAGGGTTCTTTTGTAATAAAACCCAATACTGACCCTACATGGCCATTTAAAGCCCCAGTGTCTTGGCCTAGTTTTCTGCGCATGCAATGACCTTCCCCAGGGGGTTTCCATTGGATATTCTAGCTTTCCTGCCTACGTTACTCCTGTGTGCTTTTAAGCAGCAGCCATGTTCCATCCCAGAGGTGGCTGCATTTCAGTGGTGGCTGACGTGATTCCTGTCTCTGAAATCTGTAAAGTGCTTTAGGATCCTTCAGGGTGAAAGATGCTAACTTGATGTAACACTCGTAGGGTGACCAGATGTCCCGATTTTATAGGGACAGTCCCGATTTTTGGGTCTTTTTCTTATCTAGGCTCCTATTACCCTCCACCCCCTGTCCCGATTTTTCACATTTGCTGTCTGGTCACCCTAAACACTCGGTATCATTTAGTTTTCCTTCCTCCTAAACCCAGGATTTTATGTGCCACAGAAGTTTCCATCTCCTGTGCGAGGCAGGGTCACTTCTTACAGAGCAAGGTCCTTTTACTCCAGTTCCTTCTGTTTTCTCCCGAGGATCAGCTGGTGGCAGCACCTCTAGGTGAGGCTCTGGGTTTCTGTTCCTGTGTCACACAGAACAGTCCCCCTGGAGCTGCCGTTTGCAATTCCTTTGCTTCCTCCATGAGGTGAGTAGGTTTATCACCTGAAGGGCTTTATCCCAGGCCTCCATCTGCTTCTGGAGTGCTGCCAGAGAGGGAGAGCCAGGGCATTAGCAAAGCTGGCCCTTCTTGATTCTTCTACCTCAGCACTGGGACAACTAGAGCTAATGGGGTGTTGAAGGAAAGGGAGCTCCTGCTATGGGGGGTATCCTCACTACCTCCTTAGGGCCTTGGTGCTGCCTGGAAGAGGGGGCGTCGTTGGGCATGGAAGAGGCTCATGCCATGGTGCAGGTCTCTCCTTGCCGTATGTTACGCCAGAGACGGTGACATGGTGCTAGTCATAGTGCTGGGGAAGGAAACCCAAGAGGTGATGGGTTAGTTACCACCTCCTGACACGCTCCACCAGCCAAGTGTTCCGGAGAGGAACAAGGACCTGCAGGAACACACTACCAAAGCGGCCGGTAACCTTCCTCAGTCTCTGTGGCTGTGTCAGGGCTTGTCTCCTCTGTCTACGTCAGCGGGAGGAGCTGCCCGTGCTGGGCTCTCTGGAACGTGACTCGCCTTCTACCACGGGCGCTTTGTCAGGTGGAACCCAGAAGGGTTCACAATGGAAGTTCTGACAGCACGAGGACCCTTCTCAGCTGTTGTTCTTAATCTTCAGATGAATCCTCTTGCTCTCAAGGTGGACGGATCCACTTACAGAATCTGAACTGCTACTGGCTCAGCCACGCCAAGGAGACCTGGCAGGATGCGAGAAGGCTCTGCCAGGGGGTCCCCGGTGGAGATCTGGCAGTTGTAAGAACTCAGGAGGTGCAGCGCTTCCTGCAGGAGACTTTCTCTGGGTGCGTATCATGCTCCAGCCGGCCCCATGGTCTTTGCTCTGATGACCACGGCGATGTCACTACTACAAAGGTTATTGTTGTTCAGACACCATGGCACTAATACAGGCAAGTTCCTTGTCTCCCCTAGCCCCACTGCCCAAAGGCAGTGTTGGGTACAGTACAGTGAGCCAGGCCTAGAGGCAGTCAGGCAATGTGCGGTTGTCCGGCCGTCAGGGTGCGGTTGTGTGAGGACATAGCTGGATGTAGCTCACACCCTTAAAAAGCACGCGTGGATCCTGGCAGAGGATAGATCCACTCAAAGCAGTAGATCTAGCCTCAGAACAAGCGCAATAGCCATTCTGAGCCATAGACATGGTGGGATGGATTTTCGAAAGTTCTGAGTGCCCACAACTCTGTTTAAAATCCCTGGGGGTGGAGCTTAGCGCCCCCGGGAATCAAACCTTATGCACACGCTTCAGGGATCCTCCGAGGCAGCTGTGCTGGGAATTGTGGGTGAGGGGTTATGACCCAGGAGCTCGGCAGTGGCTTTGGGGAGCCCTGTGCGTGAATGTGGAGCACCCAAAACAAGATGGCTCAGGCCTTTACAGCAGGCCCTAGTTCATTCGCACCAGGGCAGGATGAAATAGGAGCCATTTCTAGTGCAGAGGAGCTCCAGGAAATGGGGGGGCTGTGTTTTTGGGGTATCGCTGACGGAGACAGAAGCATGGCCACCCATTCTGACATGTCAGACCTTTTCCTCTGTGTTGGTTTCGGGGGGGAGGTGCTTTTCCTCCCCTGACAGGGGTCAAAGGCACTAACCGCACCACCACCTGCCCCAAACCCTGCTCCCTTTCCCAGCTGCTCCCTGTGTTCTGTGATGAACTGCTGATGCTGTTTCTCCTTTTAAGCAGAGGTTCTTTCTGTCTGTCTCCCTGGCAGTGCTGGTGTGGTCTGGATTGGGCTCAGCTCCTTGGGTTCCTTGCGCTGGGTCAATGGGAGCCTTGTGGACTCGTTCCAGAACTGGACCCCCTTCGGTCAGCCCGAGCAAGGCAAGGAGAGCTGTGTCCAGATGCACCTCCTCGACTCTGAAGGGGTTTGGAGCAGTAGCCCGTGCTCTGCTAAGTCCTCGTTCCTCTGCGAGAGGAGAGCTGGAGGTACCATGCGTCCTGCAGGCACCTGGGGGTGGGAATGTATTTATTGACTGGACTGGGAGATTACACTGCTGACCATTGCCAACAGGACTAAAGAGGCATTTCCTTGCAGCCGCCGAGTGCTAAGGGGGGCTGCCGGTATAATAACCCATTGCTTTATACTGCCTCTTTCATCCTGGGGGACCCCAATGCTCTGACCAAACCATGGTCCCATGCTATGAGAAGCTGAATGCCTCCCAATTGCCCCAGAGAACTTACAGGACAGACAAAGGGTGGGAGAAAAGAAGTGTTATCCCTGTTCTACACAAGGGGAACTGAGGCATTAAGTGACTTTCCCAAGGGTCACCAATGGAGTCTGTAGAGGAGCTGGGAACAGAACCCTGAGAGCCAAGTCAGTGTCTTAACCACAAGGCCACTCTTCCTCTCCGCAGTTGGCACCTGAAAGTTGACGCTCTGTAGTGCTCTACCCTGGACTCTGGCAGACTCCCATGTACTCTGATGGTGGGTGTATTCCGCGCCCATGGGTGTTTCTGAATATACACATGGGTATTTCTGTGTTCATTCAGCCCATTCACACGGGCCCTATTGTCCCCCGTGCATGCCCTTTCCTTCCAGGCCCCACCCTGGCAGATCTAGGCCCCAATTCAGCTAAAGCACATGCTTACGGATTTGCTGAGTCAAGGCCCCAGTGCAGCCAGGTGGACCTCCTAGAAGCCTGCCACTTCATCTGTGATGCAAGCCTGCAGCAGGGCCTGACTGAGCTTTAAGCCGGGAGGTGACCGTCCATGTGCTTTGTCTTTGCAGTCACCCTGCCCAGCCCAGATGTGTTCCTGACAGGCATGCCTGTGTTCAGCGGAGTCTACGACGTGAGGAACGTCAGCACCGAGCAGCTGCCTCCTCTCCTGGGGCCTGGCAGCATTGAGGTAGCGTGCAAACAGAGCCAGACGGCTGGTGTGAATGAATGCCGGAGGGGTCCGTCTGAGACCTCCTCTCCCTTCCCTCTCTAGTCTATATACCTTGCTGAGTAGCCTTTGAGAAAGGGCAAAGCCATGGGAAGAGAACACAAATCAACCCAGGAGCACCACCGTGGCAGATGAGGCTGTTCTCTCAATATTTATGGCCCACGGGATATGGGAAACGTCAGAGAGAGCCTGGCTCTGTATTCCCAAAGCAGATAATTGTGGCCACGCTTCGGGGAAGCACTGATCTTTAGGAAGCTTATTTAAACTACACAGGAACATCACAACAGCACAGGTCCCTCCATTACCATCTCACCCCCAACCTCCCCGGCCAGTTCCTTCCAGGAGGCCTCTTTGGACCTTCCTCCTTCACATGTTTATTTCCTGGTCTTGTGTCTTGTAGTTGATGCTCTTTCCAGGCCTCTGGTTCAGCCACGCTGGTATTCTAGTCTCCGTAGACTTTGGGGTACAAGGGACAAAGAAGCCCGTTCTGGTCCGCTTCCAGATCCTCCGTCCACATTGCAACCCCAACCAGCACTTGGTTCCTCCTGGTAAGAGTTCAGCATCCATACCTTATTCTCTGATACCTATAGCCCATCTGCCTAGACCAATGGGGTTGTGCTGATGGGTCGGTGGCAGGGCCAGTGCTACCACTAGGCGACCCTAGCTGGTCATTATAAAAGGACAGGGAGGGGTTATAGCTGCTTGATAGTCTCTTAAAGCCTCTGGCTCTGATTCTTGGTGGGATGCTAAGATAGACTGGTGGGCTCATCCTCACATCTCCCTCCAGACCTCATCCGTGTACTTTGCCCCTCTGGGTTGCATGGAAGGGATAGAAGAACCCTGAAAAGTGAGTCTCCCACAACTAGGTGACTTGTAGAGATGATCGGGAATTTTTCGGTGAACTGTGTTTTCATTGAAAAATGCAGATTCATCAAAATTAAAACGGTTTGTGAAATGGGATCAGGTTTGATAAATCTCCCAACTCAAAAAATTATTGGCGGGGGGGAGTTTTGAAATTGTCTAAACTTCCCCCTTTCAAATTTTTCAAAACAAAAGTTTTGGTTTTTTGAGCAGATACAATTTTTATTTTGAAATGTGAGTAAATTTAGACTAAAAAAGGGTTAAAGAGAAAAACAGTCAAACTCCAAATGAAGCATTTTGAAATTTTCAGAATAAAATGTTTCAATTTTTTGTAATGGGTTTTCAGTTCATGGAAGTTTTTGAAACTTCCAATTTGGACCCATATCTTGAAAATGTTCATGTGACAGGAAGATCATTTCCTGCCCTAGTGCCTGTAATCACTGCGTGGGCCATATTTATTGATTCATTGATCTGTTCCTCTCTCCACTCCTTTTCCAGTCTCTGTATTTGTGTTTCAACTTCCTCCATTTCCCCCCCTCTCTCTTTCTCCTTCTCTGCCCCTGTCCGCCCCACTGTATCTCCTAAGCGCATTGTGAGCTCAGTAAGGCCAGATCTATGTTAGAAAAGGTTTGTTAATGTTGCTCTGCCAGCAACCCTCCAAATGGAGACGCAGCTTATATTGGCAAAAATGTGCTTTTGATGGAATAGCTGATACCAGTTTGGTGAGCAAAATAAGCTCCACCTGCCAAAGCACTTTTGTGCTGATATAACTGCATCTACACTAGGGCTTTTGCCAGTAAAGAAATGGGACGCACAAATCACTCCCTAAACAACATTGCTACACCTGCAAACATTTCTAGTGTTGACCAGGCCTACTGTTCCAGTTGGTGCCAGCCTTTGGAATCCACAAGGTTCGAATGCTTTTGAAATGAGACAAAACCAGGGTTCCCAGCACGGGACACCGTTGTATCTGACACCCACAAGAGGGTTAATGATCTCCCAGAGGTTGCTGGGAAATGATTAACAGCGTCCTGCCATTAAGTTATGCTCCCTCAATGAGGATGTCCTGCGGAGGATGTTGTGCTTTTATCTAGTGTCTCGTTGGCTGCAGGTGTTGTCACTTTGGGCTTGGGTGGAGCTCACTCTGAACTTGTTGTTTCTGGTTTATGGTAAAAATAAACATACATGTAGTACTTTCCTGAACCCACAGACACCAAAGTGCTGTGCGGCAGTGGGCTGGTGTTGTTATCCCTTTGATACCGATGGGAGAAAACAAGGCAGAAACAGGTGGCGACTTGCCAGAGGCCATATAGTCAGTCAGTGGCACAGCAAGGAATAGAACTAACTCCTGGTCAAGTGCCCTGTCCACCAGACCATGCTGTCTCCCAGTTTAGGAAACTCTCGCTCCGTCCGGCTTGTCCAGATCAAACTTTGGGGTGTTCGAAATTAAGATGTGGCTCTAGATCTGGTTCCAGAACATGGCCTGGTCCCTTTCTCTCCTTGCTTGCTTGTCTCTGCTAATTTAGTTGCATGGCTTGGAAATGTCACGACAATGTAAATGATTTGTTGGAACGCGTGTCTAGGGGAACACATGCCGGGTACAAACCATAACCCAGTTTGCTCCCTCTTTGAGCTTTCCACATCCAGTGTATCTTGCAGCATGTGCGCTTCTTCCCAGGCTGCGAGCTTCTTCACACGCCATTCGCCTGCTGTCACCCCCGGCCGCTCTGCAACACCACGGGTTGGTGCCCCAGCGGGCAGCAGTGGTGCCCACTGAGAGAAGGCTGCTTGAACATCTCCAGTCCTTGCAGCTCTTACGCCTTTGAGAACGTGACTTCCAGCATCCTGCCCATCCGAAACCCTCCACGTTACAGAGGAACCCCGCCCTTCTACTCGCCAGTGGCTGACTTTCCCCTGCTGCTCACTCCCAGTAGCGCAAACAGGCATATCCACGTAAGTGCTCTCACGACGTTATTCCGCTGCATCTTCTCTGTCCCACCTTCTACTGCCCGGTCATCTCCTGCCCTGTCTTGTGTGTGTGTGTGTAAATCCCCTTGTGACACCATTATGAGTCTTTCTGACAGGGCTTTGTGGCGATGTGTAATTCGGGGGCCACCTCATCATGCTGAGACGCACTGTCATTCTGTGTCGACACCACGTGGTGGCGTGATGACACAACACTCACACTTGTGCGTTGCAGTCTGGGGCGGACCCAGGAAAATGAAAGTGTCCCAGGAATTTTGGGCAGCCCTGTGACTCTCCTTCTTCCCCTTCCCTTGGCTTCTCCTTTCCTGCCCTCCCCTGATTCCTCCTTCTTTCTCTGTGTGCTCTTCTCCACCGGTAACGTGTGGGGAGGCAGGATGTTTCATGGAGACTAGGCGCAGGCCGGGGTCTGGTTACAGCGGAGGCTGTGGTTGCAATGGGAGACGACTCTTTCCATGTGTTTCAGGTTCTCCTGCCTAGAGAGGAGATCGGCGTGCATCCCGATGACGTTATCGGCATACAGCACAACGCAGAGGTGAGCTCCCTCCTCCGGTGCCTGCCGCACTCCCATTCCCCCTGGCGGCAGAGCTATGTCCGCCTCGTGAAGGCTGGCTGGTGGGAGGGAAGCATCAGCAGCTTTACCAACCCCACCTGGGTGGACCACGTCGTCTGTGACCTCCGAGTGACCTTTGTGGGCGAGACCCGGCGCTTGGCTGCCCCGCCGCGGCTGGCCAGGCACTCGGAACGCGGGGCGTACGCCTACACGGCCACGGTGAGGAATGCGGTCAGTAGCAGGCAGGTGAACTGCACGGTGGAGGTGCAGACCAAGGTCGGTGGGCTGCAGATTATCCACCCAACACCGGTCAGCGGGAAGCTCCATGTGGCCACCAAGAGAGAGACTCTGATTGTCGTCAAGATGCTCTCCGGCTGTAATGCCGTGGCTCACTGGATGGCACCCGTGGGTAAGGCTGGGGTGTTATTTGAGGCCACCTGCCCGGGCAGCATTGCAGCACATGTCCCCGCCTGCCGCAGAGACACTACAGATACCTGGTTCTCCTCTGCCCTGCTTCGCCTGGAGGAGCCGAGAATGGAGACGCTGAATGTGCTGGTGTCCAACGAGATCAGCTCCCAGAAGCTGTCGGTGAAGCTCCAGTCGTACAATGCCATCGAGGGGCTCCGGGTGGTGCCGCCTGGCCCCCGCAGGATGCTAGTGGATGTGTCTCAGGTAGGTCATCTTGCTGCAGTTATCACGGCTGGGTTATCATCAAGGGCATCCCTCCAATATCTCTGGCCCCCCTGCCACTCCGTCACCCTATTGGATGCTGGCATATGGGCTGCCTGATGGATTTAATGCAACACTAAACCTGTGGTCACGCAGCTGCAAGATGGACGTTTCTGCTGGAGGAGGGCAGGTTCAAGAAGGGTAGCCCCGGAGCCTGTCCTACCCTCCCTCAGGATGCACTGGGGCCCCAGAAGCCAGGCTAGCATGGGGCATTGTGTCTCTCACCTCCCTGCTTCAGTGTCAGTGAGCCGGCTGTGTTGTGTTACGTCCATTGCATGGCTGCTGGGGAGCAGGCGGATGCCGATGTTCGTGTGGGTGAAGTCTTCCGTCGCTTTGCTTTATGGCCTATTGGAACTTTCCACCCCTCAGTCCTACTCAACACAACCACGAGGAAGCAATCTGAGCCCAGCCCATAGGTCTGCTGTAAACCGCTGCTTGTTTTGCTTGGCAGGTGTTCTCTGCAGAGCTCACCCAGGGCTCCTCTGTCTCCTACAGCTGGGTCATCGACAACATGGACATGTTCGCCTACAACGGCCAGACCTACAGCGTCAAGTTCAAGAGGCCCGCCACATACCAGCTGAAGGTGAGCAAGCGTGAGAACCAACCCTGGGTTCCTTCAGCTGTGGCACACATCATAAAGCAAGGGAAGAGTGTCTAGGAGTCAGAGCAAGGGACTGGGAAGTCAGGGCTCCGGGTGCCTTTTCTAGCTCCACCACTGCTTCGCTGTGTGACCTTCAATAAGTCACCTACACTCTGCTTTAGGTTCTCCACCTGTAAAAGGGAGGTGGTAATTCATATCCCCCTCCCAGGCTGGTTTGGAAGCGGTTAAATATTTATAAAGTGCTAGGAGACCCTTCAGTCAGGAGCACCATATTACCCCCCACCCCCAGATGGGTACTTTTGGGAGGAATGATGGATTGGCAGACAGATATGCAAATTACGATGATTTATTATTGAAATCAAAACACAAGGGGGTAGAAACCTGCTCGTTCAGCCGAAGGCCTGGCAGGATTCAATACACATCAGGCAGAAGCACGAAACAGCCACCGTCAATAGTAGCAGCTTGACTCAGGACTCTGGACTATACCCAGTTGCCCCAGTTGCTTTTCCTCCATGGGGACTTAGCTCCTGATGGGAGTCATTGCACGCTCCACTCCGCCGCAGCTGAGTTGCTGTCGGGGCAGTGATTAGCCGCCATTTCACACATCTCCGTGTGTTGCATTTTCCTGTCAGGCCACTTTCCTCCATAGAACGTCTGTTCCTGGCTCCTGTCCCCACTCTCCCTGTGCTCCCAATGAGAACATCACTGGAGTGCTACCATTCCCTGGACCTCTGCCACCAACGTGCGTGGCAGGATGCACGATGCTGGGAATCAGTGGCGCATGTAACATGGGTGGGGAGAGTTGCATGGGAATGCGTTGCAGCCAGGGTCTGAGAGACAGACCAAGGGGGGAGGAGAATCGGTGGTCATGGTACTGTGGGGTGGGGGGCATTGGCCGTCATGATGGAGTGGGCGGGGGGGGGGGTCAGAGGTCTGGAGTAGATGGGGAGTCAGAAGAAGGGAATGCCACCTGTGTGGTTCTCTGCATGGTTGATGCCCTTCTGTTCCTTCTGCACAGCTGCGAGCTGAGAACCCTGTGAGTTCGGAGGTGGTGGAAGTGGCGCTGACAGCCGAGGCTATGAATCCACTAGCCAATCCCGAGATAGTGGGGCTCCCTGGGATGGTAGCAGTTGACACCCTCCAGACTTTGGTGTTCAGGGTGGAAGTGGACACTGCCATGGAAGTCACTGTGAGGTGAGAGTCCCATGGAGTCCAAGAAGGGAGAATTCCTCCCACAGACTAATGAGATCTATTTAATGTGGTCTGATCCCAGAGCAGATCACCAAGGAACTTCCTAGAGAGACCAGCCTTCATGGGCAACACTCCTTGTATCCCCTGGTGACCGGTGCCTGTTTGTGTGATCTCTGACAGGAGTCCTTTCTCCCCCGCAGCTGGGTGATGGTTGTAAAGGGGTGTTCTAAGAGGTGGCAGGTTGGAACTGGTATCTCCCATCAGGAAGAAGGAACCAAGCTGGGATGTGTGGAGATTATCCAAGAGGTGAAAATAGAATTGTAAAACTTGGCTGGGTTTGAGATCCACCCCCAATACCAGAGGCTCTGGAGAGAAATGTTACCAGAGGCTCTGGAGAGAAATGTTCGCAGGTGATGTGGCATTGGAGGGCCTTGGCCAGCTGTGTCGGCAAATGCCAAAATGTTGCCTAGAGAGCGCTCCACTTTCCGCAAAGCCCATGTCACAAACTAGGCAGAGACTGAGCTGAAAAAGATGCACTGATAGTGGGACGTAGGAATTGCCATGTTGGATCAGATGCGAGGTCCGTCACGCCCAGTCGCCTGTCTTCAGAGAAAGGTGCAAAAAAAACCAACCCCACTGTAGCTGATGTGAGATAATCTGTTTCCTCCCCCGATGTTGGATTTCTTCCTGATCCTTTCTAGTTAGAGAATGGCTTTAGCCTTGAAACATGAGCTTTAATGTCCCTTCATTTGCATTTGTGGTTCCAACGCTGGGTATTCATGATATTCACACAACTGCCCAGTCTCTGAACCAACTGCGGCTTGGTGCTCACCCCTCAGCAGCCACTGACTTTCTCGACCCCTGTCTATGAGGTGGAGCTGTTTCTCTTTGCAGGTGGGGCTTTGGGGATGGCAGCCCGGAGGTGGAGAGCCTGCTGTCTCCCCCCTACGATTCTCAGCTGTCACGTCCAGATCCACGGGGAGAGAGGGTCCAGGTACTGGCCAGAGTGACTCACACGTACACTCAACCAGGTAAGAAAGGGGCTAATGCTGAGGGGGTCACCTGGGCTCAGAAGGGCTCTTAGTCTCAGTTCACGTGTTGGAGAGGGAGAGAGAATGGGAAAAGAAGACAGAAGGGTGATGGGAGAGAGAGACTGCCACAATTATTATTCAAATGACTACCGAGAAACAGCCTGAGCACAATGGGAATGACACATTCTCTCTCTAGGTACAAGAGTCTTAGAAACCCCGGTTCCTTCATAGAATCATAGAATATCAGGGTTGGAAGGGACCTTAGGAGGTCATCTAGTCTAACCCCCTGCTCAAAGCAGGACCAATCCCTAATTTTTGCCCCAGATTCTTAAATGGCCCCCTCAAGGATTGAACTCAAAACCCTGGGTTTAGCAGGTCAATGCTCAAACCACTGAGCTATCCCTCCCACCTCCTTCCCACAATGCCTTTCTTCTCTGCTTCCATAGGCGACTACTCAGTGACCGCAGAGGCCATCAACGAATACGATCGAGTGGAGCGGGTGGCCAAAGTCCGCGCAGTCTGCCCCATAGCTTCCGTGACCATTCTGGTGACTCCAGCCTCCCCACTGGCGAACGAGGTGACCCAGTTCGAGGCGTTACCCCGCCCTTCCCCCTACGGCGTTGTTTACTCCTGGAACTTCAATGATGGCTCTCCCATGCAGGAGGGAGCGAATTCGCTGGTGCGCCACCGCTTTGAGAAGAGCGGGGTTTACAACGTGATGCTGCGGGCCAACAACAGCCTGAGTGAGGTGCCGTCGGACGTGGCTGTGATGGTCAGTGAAGGTGTCGCGGGTCTCCGCGTGGTGGCCGGCGGGCCCACTGAGCTGGGTTCAGCCACCATCGTCCGGGCTGTGTTGGCCTCTGGCACAGATGTCCTGTGGACTTTTAACATGGGGGACGGGTTCGTCTACAGCAACCTGAATCTGAGCTTCGTCTCTCACACCTTCGCCAAGGAAGGCAACTACACGGTGACGGTGATGGCTCACAATGCTGCCACCTCTACCCGTGTCTCCACCATTGCAGAGGTTTACCGGCTTCAGATCACCAACATCCTAGCACCCAGCTGTCTCTCCAGTGGGGAGCGGACTCCCTTCCAAGCCGTGGTAACGGGGCCGAGCAAAGGAGTTCAGTTCTGCTGGGATTTCCAAGATGGCAACCCCCCTTCTGTCGGGGACGGGGACCCCACGGTCTTTCACAGCTACCTAGTGGCGGGGAGCTACCAGCTGAACCTGACTGTACGTGGCACAGCAAGCACCACCTCTCGCCAACTGGCCATCTGCGTAGAGGATCGGATCCGCTCGGTTAAGCTGATGGCCCCGACGCTGGCGTTGGCTTTAGGGGAACCCACGTGCTTCCAGGCTGAAGTGGTTCCAGTGCCGGACCCCCAGCACCAATATCGGTACCACTGGGATTTTGGTGTTGGTGAGGACCCAGTGACCTCGGGGTCTCCAGAAATCACATTCACCTACCTGGAGGGAGGATCGTACCGGGTGACTGTCACTGTGTGGAACACGGTGAGCCGGCAAAATGCCTCCGCAGATATCCTGGCTCAGAGGGTGATTGGCACCGTCTCCATTCTCCACAGTGGTGAAATGGGGAGCTTTCTGGCACTGGGCACCTCCTACCTTTTTACAGCTGAGGTCCCCTGGGACAGTGCAGCCACCTTCCTGTGGAACTTTGGAGACCATTCTCCCCCGCAGGTAGGTCAGAGCGCCTCCCACACCTACCGCGCCGCCGGAGATGTCACCGTCACTGTGACCGGAGAGAACCGGGTCAGCCATAAAAATACCTCGCTTGACATTACGGTCCTGGCCCCCGTGCAGCGGCTGGCTCTGAGCACTGAGCGGCCAGTCTGTGAAGTCAGGCAGGAGGTCACCTTCCACGCCTCTCTGGCAGCAGGAGACCAGGTGCGCTACCTCTGGGCTATTGGAGAGCCACGTGGCTTTCGGAAGGGGGCTGCCGCTTTCTCCCACACCTTCCCTGCCACCGGCGTCTTCGTGGTTTTTGTCGCAGCTGAGAATGCAGTGAGCACGGAGAAGGCGAACGTCACTATTGAGGTCCAGGAGCGAGCCCAGGGGGTTCAGATCCACAGCAGGAACGTGGTGCAGGGCAGGTACCTGGCATCTGCTGAGCCCTTTATGCTGACCGCCGAGGTTACCCGGGGCTCCAACCTCACCTTCCACTGGGTGATTTCTCAAGGGCTGCGCCGAGTGTTCAGCGCAACGGGACAGTCGCTCATGTACTGTTACAATGCGAGCGGGGAGCTGCTGGTGGAGGTGAGCGCTGGGAACGTGCTGGGAGAGGCGTCTGCTGGCCTTGCCCTGCAGGTGGTGGAGAGAGCCTGCGGTGTGAAGGTCCGGGCCGCCAGCGACAGCGTGGCTGTGGGAAAGCCAGTGACCCTGTCTGTCTCCGTGGCCTCTGGGACTGATTTGCTCTATTCCTGGCACGTCGAGGAACATGCCCAGCCCCTGCTCACCAACTCCTCCTCTCTGTCCTACGCTTACTCCACCCTGGGCTCCAAGCTGGTGTTCGTCGCCGTCTCCAACATCCTTGGTTCCAGCAACGGCTCCACGGAGCTGAGAGTCCAGGAGCCCGTTTCCAGGGTGAGCTTCACGGTGGAAGGAAGCTCTCCCCCTTTCTTCTTGACGTCAGACACCTCCAGGCAGCTCTGGGGCTCGGTGGCTGCAGGCTCCGATGTCGCATGGGAGTGGCAGCTGCGGGGGAAGGAGAAGCAGCAGCTCTTCCATGGGCAGAACATCTCCTGCGAATTCAGTGTGGCTGGAGTCTACCAGGTGGACCTCCGAGCCTGGAACGATGTCAGCGAGGACACAGTCCAGCATCCCGTGGCCGTCCAAGACCCCGTGGCCGGGCTGGCAGTGGAAGTGGACAGGCAAGACGTGTGCACCGACGACAGGGTAGTCTTCACGCTGCACACCCAGAGGGGCACGAATGTGAGCTTGGCTCTCGCCATCCCCTCTTTGGGGCTCAGCCTGGATGTCCGCGGAGGAACATCTCGCTTCTCTTTCCCGGTGACGGGTTCTCATCGGGTGCTGGCGTCAGCCTCCAACAACGTCAGCGTGCAGCTGGCCTCCATTGTGGTGCGGGTGCTGGAGAAGGTTCGGGGGCTGCACATCCCCGATTGCTGCCCGGCCGTCCTGGAGTCCAACAAGGAGCTGGCGCTCACAACCCAGGTGCGAGCCGGGGAGAACGTCACCTTCTTCTGGATCTTTCAGCTCCCTGGGCACCCTGCCTATGAAGCAGCAGGTCAGCAGGTTGGGTATGTGCCACCCGGAGCAGGTAACCTGACCATTCATGTAGAGGCCAGTAACCCGTTCTGTGCTGCGTCTCTGAGAGTGACGGTGCCCCTGCAGGTGCCCATAAAGGCAGCCACGTTGTCCAGCAATGGGACTGGGGCTTTCCTCAATCAGACGGTGGCATTTGACGTGGCGGCCATGGGTGGCAGTGATCTCCGCTCCGAGTGGAAGTTCGGGGACTCAGAGGAGACTTTTGCCGGCAGCGGGGACAAGAGGATGTTTCACCGTTTTGGCCGTGCTGGGGATTTCTTAGTGGAGGTGAAGATCTACAATGAGGTCAGCTTTGTCCTGGTGCAGACGACGGTCACCGTGCGGGAACTGGGGTGTGACAGCCCCCTGGTGAGGCTGGTGGAGCCGCCCTCCTCTGTCCCCAGATCCCGCGCCAGCTACTTCGAGGCCAGCATAGACCTGAAGGGCTGCACGGCCTACAAGGCCCTGTATCTCTGGGAGGTGTTCAGCAGCCCCAGCTGCGAGCCGCTGGCGGAGGCCGACCAGGTGCCCCTGCAGCACACGGACCTGCTCACCCCGTCACTCACGCTCCCCAAGCTCTCGCTGGACATCAGCACCCACTGCTTGCGCTTCACCGCCTCTCTCCAGCACACCCCTCTGGCCCGGACGCGTTCCCTGCTCATCACCGTCACCCCCAGCAAGTTGGTGCCTGTCATCCAAGGCGGGTCATGGAGGAGCTGGTCTGCCCAACTGGACCTGGTTCTGGATGGCAGCGGGTCGTACGACCCCGACGTGGGGACGGACACAGACCCCTCCCTGAAATATCACTGGGGCTGTGAGGTAACAAAGGGAACCCAGCCTGTCGCCTGTGGGAGGGGCTGGGGTTCTGAGTGCCCTGGCCAGAGGGGGTTGGGTCAGAGTCTAGCGGAGGGCAGGTTCCTTCTTTAGAGGATACTGTGTAACTCCAGACCCCCCCCCACCTTGCAGCTCCCCCCTCCTTCATCCCATGCCCGCCCCCACTGATCACTCAACCCGCAGCCTGCTGTCCAGGGTCCGTCCCCGCTCTCAGGCGTGGGACAGGGACAGAGAGCCCAGGAGTGAGTTAACCATCTCTCCCTTTGTGTCTCCCGCTCAGAATGTGTCCTCGCCCTGGTGTGCCCCACCTCGCCTGCAAGGCGGTGCCCGCGTCACCGTGCCCCGCACTGTGCTCTGCAGAGGCACTGGCTATCGCTTCATTCTCACTGTGAAGAAGCCGGGGAAGGAACCAGTCTCCGTGGCCCAGACGGTGAGCTTCGAGCAGGGAGGGGAGCCCCAGGAGAGGGGTCTGTCTGGGGAAGGAGGCTGAGGGACCAGACCCAGTCTCACTGGGCACAGAGCCAGCCCAGACAAGGAGGCAGTTGCTGCCTTCTCAGCAGGAACGTGTGGGCCATGACCCCTCGCTAAGCCTTGGGGCAGCACAAGGAATCGGGTTACAGCTTGGAAGTGCGTGGATTGGTCCATGTGCCTTCGGTGCCGGGCAGATACTAGCCAGGATCTGTGTGGTTGTGCTGGCGCCTGACCCCAGCCCCAGTGCGGGGGCCTTGTGTCTCCCTCTTTGGATGCCAGGCACCCTCACCTGTCGCCAAGGGCTCACTCCCTGTGTGCCCAGGGCTTGTTCCCTCTATTGCACTGGGGCTGCTCCATTTCCACAGGGGTGTACGGCGGGGCAGGGCTGGTTTCCTGTGTGGGTTGAATCTGATCCTGCCGTCCGCCTGCAGGTTTGGATCGCGCCCGGCCAGATCCTGCCCGTGACCATCGAGTGCCGTTCTTGCAGCGCCCTGTCGAGCTATGAAATCAGCAGGAGCGTCCACGTCACTCTGGCCGGGCAGTGCCAAGGCTGTGACAACAGGACCGTGGTGAGACTAGCTTTGCTGAGGCATGAAAAGTCCAGTACGGAGCCACTTGTACTTTGCTCACGCACCCTGCTCCTGCCGCGTGGGAGGAGGTTTGGTGGTTTGACTTTAACACGCACCCCAATGGAGAGATCCCTGCTCTCCAAGCGCTGCTCTCCCCCTTCCCCTTCTCGCCCCACCAATGCGCACAGGCTCATGGTGCTGCTTTGTGCTGACATTTACGAGTGACCCTGCACTGACCGGAATAGCCAGCTGGGATACTGAGAGTGGGACCTCAGCTGATCTGTGGCACTTGAGGGAACGTGGGCTCTGACTGGCTGTACTCTGTGGCCCCGGCCCATGAGGAACGGGGGTGTTACTGGGGAAGGGGTGCCGGGAGATGACTCAGAGAGGGTAAATCTTACACCGGAAGAAATGATGAGTGACTAGAGCAGGAGATTGGACGGCAGGACTGCTGGGTTCTAGTCCTGACTCTCTGGGTGACCATAGTCAAGTCATTTAACCCCTCAGTGCCTCAGTTTCCCCCTCTGTAATTTTAGGGATAATGTTGCTTAATTGTGCCAGCAGGGTGCTGTGAGGCTCCGTGCATTGGGATTTGTCAGTTCTGTGAAAGGCCTGGATGTTGGGCACTACAGCCTGATTCTCTGGGCACCCCTGTTGGGCTGCTGTCTCACCCACGTCCCTCTCTTTGACCCTGGCAGTACAAGTGGATGGCTCAGAGTTCAGACGGCCAACCTTTGACCCTGGACCATGTGACCACCTCCACGGGGGACTCGAACCGAGACCTGGTGATCAGACAAGGGGTCCTGCGGGACGGGGTGAATTACTCTTTCATGCTGTCAGCCTCCCAGCCTGGAGGGGAGCTGCAGGGAGGATCCAGCATCACTCTGACCCCCAACAACCCACCGAGGGGAGGGGTCTGCACCCTGACACCTGAACACAACCTCTACCTCCTGGAGACCCTGGTCTCATACCAGTGCACAGGTAACTCTGCCAGGGCATCCTTTGGGCAGCTGCCTCCCACACACACGCAGGGCAGAAGGTGGCCATTTGGACACCAAAGTGTACACAGTGCCATCGAAAAGGGAGATGCTCCCAGCCCAGTGCAATTTACATGAGAGGGTGAGAGGGATATTCAATCTGCGTCCCCCCTCCCCGGTACAAAGTCCCCCGGGGTGGGAGTGAATGGACATGCTGATGATGCACCTCTCCTGGCTAACGATGTGACTGGCAAGGTGTGGATCTGGGTTCTGTGCATACAATAATAGATAGACTCTCAGGGCTTCGGGAGGTGATGGAGTCTCTGGGCTGGCTGCCAGCCTTCTGTCCTCCCCCGTTTAAGCCAGGTGATTTTGACATGCTCTCCGTGCTCCGTATTGCAACATACGTTAGCAATAGCGCAGCACTGGGAACACCAGGGAGGCCTGAGGCTGAGTCCTGCTGAGAGAGGAGGGAGGAATCAGTTGGGCTGCGGGCTGGGTGATTTGGCAGGTCATGCATGTAAGCATGGCCTGAAGGACCCCAAGAGGCAGTGACTGGGCGGGTGCCCAGCTGAGTCTCACTCGCTCTCCCTCCGTCCATGTCTCCCTTCCCTGCTCTCTCAGGCTGGGTGGATGAAGACAGCAGCCCGGGGCAGCTGATTTACACCCTGATTGCTGAAAGGTGTTCCCCCGACGGCAGGCACTGCCAGCCCTTCTGCCTCTACCGAGGGATCAAATCTTCCTTCAGCACCTTTCTCCCTGCGGCCGCAGGCGGCAGCCGCACCACCGTCAACGTCCTGGTTGAGCTGGAGGACTCGCAGGGGGCGAAGACCCTGGCCTTGAATCGGTGAGCGTGGGCAGATCCAGGGTAGGTGTGCATGAGGAGATGAGCCTGGCCGGTGTTTGGCACACGCGTGCGGCCTGGACGCTGAAAGATCAGAGAGGCAACCGGCAGTGTCTTTGGGCTATGCTTCGGATTCGAACGTGGCTCCACTGACGGGTCCAAAGCTCCCACTGGCCCCGGCTGCTGGGAGGAATGAAGCCCTTGGAACTGGCTGGGATAACTTTATTTCCTTCCTTCCTTCCAGGACCCTGACACTCGCCATGCCGGTGCTCCCGGCGGGCTTCCCGACTGTCACCAGCTGGCTGAAGAACAAGAGCCAATCAGAACTGTGGGGTGTGGTCCAGCAGGGCAACCCCCAGGAGGTGATCCCATACTCCCTGGCCCTCATCACGGTGCTGAATCAGGTAAGGGCTCAGCTGCGGCAGCCCCTTCTTCCCTGACACGTGCACGCCCCCACGTACGGACTTGACCTTCGCACGTGCGTGCACACGTCCACCCCCTCTCCCAGCAGAAGTGCCTCGCTCACGAGCGCTCGTGCGTGTGTGTGTGCTCCAGAACGCAGGCAGCCAGGACAATGAGGAGGAGCTGAGGGACCGGATCTCCATCCGCAGCAACATCACCGCAGCCCTGGCCTCCCTCAGTATCTCCAGTGTGAAGGAGGTTGCCCAGCTGAGCGCGGCGCTGCAGCAGTGTGTGGTAGGACCTGGCTTTTACCTCCTTTTCCCCTGGCCTGGCACTCCCGTGGCGGCAGACAAGCTCCTGGCTCTGAGGAAAGCCCCTTCTCATCAGCCTCCCTCTCCTCCCTGTGTGCCTGTTTTCCCATGCATCAGACTGAAAACATGCCCCTTTGGGTGGGTGTGAATAGCTCCCCCATGCCCTGTGCTCACAAAGCCCCTGGGCTATGGGGCTCTTTGTTGTGGACGTGGGGCCTCCTTTGGGACAGTTGCCTAAGGAATAGACAGAGAGGGAATCTGTGAGCCCAGTGCCCTCCAAACACCTCCCACCGGGGTGACAGAGCAGGGGGCAGGAGCAGAGGGACAAGAGAGTATGCGGTGATGGCTCCTGCTGCCTGGGTCAGTGGAGAGCCGGAGAGAGGCCTAGGAGACAGAGAAGTGAGCATGGAGGGCGGGCTGGGTACGGTTATAGGGACAGGGAGGGGCACTCTCTCAACGCCTCCCTGGATTAGACGGAAGAGTGGGCAGGTGTCGGCTGGCTGTGGCGGTAATGGAGAGTGGGAGTCAGGGGGGATAGGGCCTGTGATGCGGGGAGAGTGAGGTGGGGAAGGCTGAGGCAGGTGGAACAGATCTGCTGGAGTGTGACCGGGGGGGGCCCTTTCCCATCCTCAGGCGTTCCCAGGAGAGCTCAGCCCCGAGAGCCAGGCCAGGACCCTGGCAGCAGCCCAGAGGATGATCGAAGTCATCAGCTCGGAGACGGAGGAGGGTCATGAGACGCCCACCTCCGCCGGCAACAGCATCCTGGGGATTCTGGGTAAGCAACGAGCCACCTCAGCGTGATAGGGCGGGACTGGGTCATGGGAGGCAGCGGGGCCGTATCCCTGGGAGCTGCAGTCCATGACTCTGTCCTCTTGCCACCGACTCCCCCCGTGTCTTGGGCAGCTCTCTGACTCGGCAGCCAGTAGCAGCCCAGCTCAAAGTGCCACCGTCTGGCTCGGTGATTTTGGGTGCTGCAGAGGACACAGCAGCCTTCTGCTCCCTGGACCATCGTTCTCAGCAGCCTTGCCAGGCCTGAGGTCAAGTCTGACACTAAGGGGCTTTGTGCTCCAAGTAGGGCTGTTACCAGGGCCGGCGCACCCACTAGGCGACCCTAGGCGGTGGTCGCCTAGGGCGCCGGGAACCGGGGGGGCGCCTGGCTGCGGCTACCGCCCACCCTTCCGGCTCTGCGGCTGAGCTGGGAGCTGGGGGGGAGCCTGGCCGCAGCTGCCTGCCGCCCTCCCGGCTCAGCCACAAAGCCGCGCGGGAGGCGCCTGGCCACGGCTGCCTCCCGGCTCCCTGGCTGAGCCGGGAGCTGGTGGGGGCACTGCGGGTGGGAGGAGGCTGCTGCGAGCAGGGGCCTGAGTTGCCGCGCGCGGGGGGGTGGTGGTGGTGCGCAGGGCTGGTGCAAGGAAGTTTCGCCTAGGGCACGAAACTTCCTTGCACCGTCCCTGGCTGTTACCCTAATGGACGGAGTTGTGAGGACAGGTGGGGCCGTGGGAGGAATGGGGGAAGCAGCAGGACTCTAACCAAGGGGTGTGAAATCTTTCCCAGGGAGCACATTATCAGCACTGGACTTGGCCCCCCACCTGCCTCTTTCTGGGGCCCCTGGTCTCAGCACGGCCTTGACCGCCTTCAACCTCACCCGTGCCCTGATGAAGTCCCTGATGAGGTCCCGGGTCCTGAATGAGGAGACCTTGTCGCTGTCTGTCTCGGAGATCCGCACGCAGGGCAAGAGGGCCGACTCCCCTAACCTGCTGTGCCAGGCGCCCTCTGAGCGGTGCCTCTTCTCCGTGCCCGGTGCGGTGGCCGGGCAGCTGGCAGAGAGCCAGGAGGTGGTGCAGGTGCTCATGGACATCTCCGTCAACCCCTTCCCATTCAACTACTACGCCAACTCCTCCATCTCCACCCGCCTGGCGCTGCTGGAGTTCACCACTCCCGGAGGGGCGCCCATCCCAGTCTCCAACCTGTCCGGGGAGAGGGCTATCGGGCTGAGGCTGCCGACTGGGCAGCAGGAGCAGTGGACCTCCCCTCCGACGCTCATCCTGCTCCCTCCTGGGGAGTCGGTCAATTTCACAGTGAGGGCCTCGGCGGGGAGCCGGGCCGAGGGGGTGCACATCCGCGTTGGCGTCACCGTGCAGGAGGGTGAGTCGTTAGCAGGAGACAGAGCTGCTCGTGGTCTGAGGTGGGCAGAGCTTTGCCCAGGTTAGGGGGGACAGTTTGACACGGATTGGCACTGGGGTTCCCTTTCCCTCTTGCATAGAGGCAGCTGAGAGACATTGCTGTGGTGTGAGGGACAATAGGGATCCGAGGGATAGCCAGAGACTCTCCCCGAGCTGCCCTTTAGGACTCATAGAGCCTGTTTGTAGGCCAGCCACTAGGGGGCGATGTAGCCACAGACCCTGGAAGGAGCCTGATTCCACCAGCAGAGGGCAGTGGTGCACCTGTTCATGCACACGCATGCCCTCTGGTGCAAATGGAGGCTACACGTGACCTGGGTTTGGTGACTCTCAGTCAGCTCAGTTTGCTGCTTTCTCCGCATCGCAAACCCAGGATGCTCCTCCGGGTGAAGGAAGTGGCCCTTCCAGATCAGTCCCCTTCCTTGCTGCCGTGCCCTTCTGAAGCCCAGATTCCCCATGCCCGGGTAAATCAGCGCCAGGCCTGGCTGAATATTGCAAACCCCCACGGGGAATGACCGTCCCTCTCCTTACAGGTTTTGACCCTAGCCAGGAGAGAGAGCCCTCGATCCGTTTCTTTGGGCACCACTCCCCGGTTCCCAATGAGTTCCACTACGCCTGGAAGGAAGAAATGATCTTTGACAGCCTGCAAGGAGGCAGCAGCAGGGAGATCACCATCTTGCTTTCGTCTCCGTGAGCATCCATTCACCCACTGTGCTGGGATCTGCAGGTTCCTTCCGGCAGCCTTGCTCCCTGGGGTGTGAGGGCTCCACCTGCCTTATGGCGGGGAAGGGGGGAATAATTGGTATCCGTGAGAAACAGCTGACTCCTGCAGCGAGGCACGACATCAGAGCTTGCCTTCGCAAGGGGATGAGCACAGGGGGTGCAGTGACCCAGTCCAGGGCAGCAAAGAGAATCCATTCCCTGTGCGAAAAGACACTGCTTCACTGGAGATCTTTCCTGCCCGGGAAGGATTGGGAGCTAGGGGAGAGGGGAAGATCCGTAGCTCTTAACCACTATAGGGCAACATCCTAAGTGCACACAGCTGTGATGTCACTTTGCTTGGGTTGCACGGTGCACCCCTTTTTCACTGGCTTTGTGGAGCTTGAGGACGGGGTTTAAGGGGCCCTCTGCAAAGCCAGGTGTGGAGGTGGGGGGAAGGTGGATGCCCACAGTGTGGTACATTTGGGGTGTGGTGGGGGCCAGTCAGGGTGCCTGGCATCGCTGCAGGGAGACATCAGCAGGGCTTGGAGGAAATCGGAGTGCTGTCATGGGGTGGGGGGGGGGGAAGAGCCTGGCAGCTGGCCGAGGGTTTGGATTGGGGGCTTTTGGCGTGGGGTTTGGAGGTGCAGGATGGGAGTCAGAAGGTTGGATCCCTGTGTTAACGTTTGCTAGCCAGGCCAGCAGGTTGGGGAGCTCATAGGCACAGCAGGCAGGGAAAGTGTGATCGCAGCATGGGGCTGGTGTGGGACCCCTTGCAGCCCCACACATGGAGTATGGCTGGGGCCAGCCCTGCTTGCAGGACTTGCCTGATCGTAGCCCAGCATCCTGGCCGAACCCTGCCCTGGGGATCTATATTGTGCCGCGTTAGATATGCTGCCCTTCGCTTCCTGTCCTAAACTGTGTATCTGTCATGCTAAATAGCGGCTGCATCCTGCCCCAGCGGAGGCTGCACTTCAGTGGTGTGTGAAGTCTGTAAGGGGGGGCGTTGGCATCCTTTGTGTTGACTGGCGCTACTGAACCGTAAGCTCACCCCTGTGCTGTCCCCTCTCCCTTCCAGCCACCGCTTCAACGGGACGCTCCGAGACTATCACGTCAACATCACCAACCGCTTCTCCCAGGCGCCCGTCAGCGCCACGGTCACGGTCTTTGCCAGCCTGTGCCAGTACTTCCACTTCCCCAGCATGCGGTGGAGCACAGAGGGCCTGAGGCCGACGGCCGCCACCAACCGGAAGGAGATTGTGTGCCTGACCGAACATCTCACCGTCTTTGGAGCCAGTCTCTTCGTGCCACCTCACAGCATCCTCTTCCTGCCCCCGGTAAGCCGGGCCTGGCCGTCCTGGGCGTGCAAGGAGGAGGCGGTTGGTTACTGTCCCTGTCAGTGTCATTGGGACAGCTGGCATCTTGGTCAACACCCAGGGACCTCAGAGCTGCACTGCTGAGCCAGGCTGGGGCTGTCACAGCTCCTATCCTCTGCGGCTGTGATGGGGAGTGTGTAACACACATGGACCAGTGATTCCATTAGCATCAGCCTGAAAGCCTCTGCAGGCAGAACGCCCGCCGAAGGCAGTGGGGGCTGTCTGTGCGAAGAGCCGGCGGCAGGAGTCGGGCGGGAGAAGCAGGAAGCCTGGTCTCCACACTGCGCACTCGATCTATTGAGCCTTATTGAGCGTGCTATCCCGTAACTGTCTGCTCGCTCCCAGCAAGGAAGGACCCGTCTCACCTGGGTCTAGAACTGGTGTGGGGGTGGGGGAAATTCTCCCCTCTGCAGAGAGGACTAGGCCAAGGGCTAGACACCACCTGAGCCCACGTATGCCCTGATTTGAAGGCTTCGGGGAAACTTAAATGGTGCATAATGGGTCTTAGGCTGTGACGCCCCCACCCCCCAGTGAATTTCCTCACCAAAGAGAGGGAGAGGGGAAATGATGAAGGGGAAGTCAGACCCCTTTGCTCAGTGATCAGCAGCTCGATCTTGGCTAGGTCTGCCATGTTCGCACCCCGTGACTGAAGATAAAGACCGATTCTGTTGCCACCAGGCTCAGGTTCAAAGTCAGTTTGGTCTGTTGAATAACTAGTCTCCTATTTGATCACGTCCCCTGCAGAGACGTTCATTACCAGATCTGTCTGGATAGCCCCTCCTGCTCTGGGGTCGTGTTTTAGGGTTGGATTTCCCCACTGCCCCATGCTCAGGAGCTTCTGTTTCCCAGTAAACCGAGCTGCTTTCTCATGGTCGAAGGTAGGAACTTGGAGGAAATATTCCCTCCTGGTCCTTTGGGATTGTTTTCCTTTTAGAGCTTCCAACACACCAGATCTCCCTCTAACAGCGGTGGCCATTGGTCCCCAGGATCTTCAGCTGCTCCATTAATTAATTAATCTGAAAGCGTTCAGGGGCCCAGATGCCAGGGTGATGGGCACGTTGGAATTGCTGTAATCACAACGAGGGTGGCACTGATGCTTCCTGCCTCTTGTGTCTCCACGAGTGGATGGGTGGGTAGTGCCCAACGGAGCCCCTTCCGCCTGCTTCTACCCTCGCCTGTGTTGGGGTTTCAGAGCAAGCGCGCCAGGCAGGCTCCGCTGGTGGTGATTACCTGCTGCGTGCTCTTCGCCATCTACCTGGGGATGGTGCTGATCGCCCACAAGCTGGACGACATTGACGTCACCCGGGTGGGCATCATCCCTCGCTGTGGCCAGCCCGGACGGTACAAGTACTGGGTAATGGTGAAGACTGGCTGGAAAAGAGGATCAGGTAGAGTGGCGGGCGAGAGCTGGCAGCCCATTCCGCTCCCGTCAAGGGCCAGGTTGCAGGGGGTTGGGAGGAGCTCTGTGAACCCCTCAGGCAGGAGGCCCTGACCTAGAAAGCTTCTGGAGAGAAGAGGTTGCTCTGCGTGCTCCAGCCCAGTGGCATCGGTCCCTCGATGGAGCTGTGTGCGTGAAAAGCCCAGAGCGGAATGGACCTGCAGCATGAATTCCTCCCTTGTCCCAGGAGCAGTGGGCTGTCTCTGAAGCCAGGGCGGGGCTCGTTGGTGGAGCTGTGTATGGTGCCCGTAGGGGGATAGAAAGGAAAGGGGATGCCCAGGGTAGAATGAATTTAGAAATTATACATTTCCCCAATGCCCGTTCGAGGTTGCTCCTCTTTCGGGCAGCTAGACCAACGGCCCTCTCCCACCCCTTCTGGCAGCATCCAATTGTGTGCACTTAAAGGCCGAAACATCTTGTTTCAGCCATTGGCAAATGAGTTGGGTTGTGGGGGGGACAAGGCTGGTGAATTCTGATGGGGACAATAGACACGTCAGCTATCACGTTGCACATCTCTTCTAGGTACCACCGCACACGTAGGGATCAGCTTATATGGGCTGAACAAAAGCGGCTCTCGCCACCTGGACAAGGGCTGGGCCTTCCAGAGAAACAGCCAGGATATTTTCCAGGTGGAGACGGATGCAAACCTGGGAGAGATCTGGAAGATCCGCGTCTGGCATGACAACACTGGTACGGCACGCAGCGCCGGGATTATGTTTCTATACGGAAAATCTAGATCGTTGGGTGTCTGCTTCCTGGGCTTCTGCTGCATCACAGCTCCAGCACACAGGTGTGACGCACCCACTGCATTGGTGAGATGGGCTTGCTGCAGGAGCACCCTGAGCCCAGGTCTACACTAGGGGCAGGGGTCAATGTAAGGTACGCAACTTCAGCTACGTGAATAACGTAGCTGAAGTCGACGTACCTCGATCGACTTACTGCACTGTGAGGACGCCGCAGGGTCGACTGCCACCGCTCCCCCGTCGACTCAGCTTCTTCCTCTCGCTGAGGGTGGATTGCCGGAGTCCACGGCTGAGAGCTCGGGGATCGATTTATCGCGTCTATACTAGACGCGAAAAATCGATCCCCGAAAGATCGATCGCTCCGGTGGGTAGTGTAGACAAGGCCCAGGTGCAGCGCACAGCCCGGCCATGGACTCTGCGCTGCTCTTGATCAGGAGCTGCCGTGTTCTGGGGTCAATGGGACACGTAGACTCTTTACGTGTCACTAATGTTTCATTAGTAGTGATTAAAGCTGTTCATTTTCAGATAAGTCTTTATGTGCCAGGGCGAGATTTTTCCAAAGGGACTAGAGATTTGGGGTGCCCTTAAATGAGCCTGATGTTTGGAAGCGCTGAGCACCCGCCTTCAGAAATGGAGGCCCCCTTAAGGGGTCTCCAGCTGGGTGCCCAAAATCACAAGTCCCTTCTAAAAATCTTGGCCACCCCAACTATAAGGGGCCAGATCCTCAGCTAGTGTCAGTCAGGGTAGTTCTATCGACTTCAGGGGCCCTGTGCTGATTTCTACCAGCTGAGGATCTGACCCAATAAAGTTTCCTTTAAACGGAAGCCAGCAAATTCAGAGTTAAAGCTGAAATCCTATCCTTAATTTTTCTCATTGCACCTATAATTGAACAGCACATCTGGTATAAAGAGGCATCCCCTGTTCTCTGTTCTTTGCAAGCTATGTGCAGACCAGGGGCATTGTGAACAGTGATTAGCTTTATCCTTGAGTTACCCCGATTTGGTGCCTTGGAGCCGACCCATAGCATCAGGACACGTTTTTGGGTTTAACTCCCTCGCTCTTTCTCTTCCCTGGCTGTGGCCTGCACAATGTGCATAACGAGGCATCGTCTGGCACACACTTACATTTCACAGCAAAACGCTTCACTTTAATGACACACACAAAAGGCAGCGGTGGTCTGACTAATTTATAAGCCAGCCCATCCCTCACTAGCAGTTCTACAGACACAGCTTTGGCTCAGTCCCAATAAAAGACAGTTGCAAGCTAGAACATTAATTACAACAACGTATCCATGTACTGTTACCGTCATTCTATATTTGCATGATGATAGCATCCACAGTGCACTAGCTGCTGTCCCACTCATATTCGGTGAGATGCATTTGCTGCTCCAGAGAACTCAGACTAATTTTCCACGCACTTCTGACCCAGGGGAACTCAGTAGCTCACACAGAGTGGGTTACCCTCTGTACATCCATCCTGAGGACTAACCAGCTCCTTAGCTCCTGGATTAGAGCACTTTGCAAAGCACGTATTGTAACATGATGGCCATGGACTCCTGCCGCAGGTGAGAATGGGATGGAGGCTAGAGTTCTCCTCTTCACTGCCCTCCATCGGAGGACGACTGAGCAACGAAGTGAGCAGCCAGGACGTAAATCCATTAGTAACTGTCCTGGGAAGGTGGTCATTAGAAACGCAGGTGCGTCATTCTCTCCTCCTCCTGTGTCCCCAGGGCTGGACCCTTCCTGGTACCTGCAGCATGTCATTGTCTGGGACAGACAGACAGACCATATGTATTTCTTCCTGGTGGACGACTGGCTATCAGTGGAAAACGAGAAAAATGAAGGACTGGTTGAAAAGGAAGTCTTGGCTGCGTGTGAGTGTTGCCCCCCTGGGGCTATGTTCCAGAGGCAGTCCAAAGCTTCCCTTAGCATTATTACCGCAGTAGCACCAGGAGGCCCGGACCGAGGTCAGGAGTCGCTGTGCTTGGTGCTGCACAAACACATCGTACACGACAGTCCCTGGCCTAAAGATCTGACAATGTAAATAGACGAGGCAGACCCAGGGTGGGAGGGGAATTGGGGGCACACGGAGGGAAAATGACTTGTCCAGGGTTGCACAGCAGGGAATCTCCTGACTCCCAGTCCAAAGCCCTGTCCACCAGGCCCCACACTGAATGTGATCTTAGCGGACAATGGAGACGGACGTGAGGAAGGGTGGCAGTGGGCAGGGAGTGAAGGTATCTTTGATAGCGCAAGTACTACTGGTGCCCAGACTAACTGGGAGGAGTTCTCTAAGTGATGGTGGTGATGGAGACACCGGAGAAGACAACGGGAAAAGAACTCATGGTGGTGATCAAGCGAGAAGGAAGGTGTTGGTGATGGCAGAGGGACAGCTAGAGGGAAATGCCCAGAGCAGGGGAAGGAGAGTGGGGATAGAATCCCCAAGGAGGAAGCAAAGGGAATGCTGATCATTTGCATTATGCCGCTTCCAGGCCCACAGGAGCTGAGATGCTTCTCTCGGGTTTTCCCTGCCCAGCTGCGTCTTGGCTTTTCTGATTGGCACGTGTGGCTCTCCATCTGGGGCCGCTCTCCCCACAGCCGCTTCACCCGGGTGCAGAGGGTTACCTGCTGCGTGCTTGCCGTGTACCTCTTCCTGGCCATATGTGTGCTCTGGTATGGAGCCATCGGAGTGGAGGGCTACAGGTGGGTCCCACTGCATCTCTGTCTCTGACAGGAGGGTTTTGTGCAAGGAGAAAGAGACGGAGGGAGGGAGGAATGGAAAGTAGTGAGTGAGGGAAGGGAAAGCCACTGGGGCTGAGATTTTCAAATGAGTTCAAGGGAGTTAGGCACCCAAATACCACTGGATTGCAATGAGATTTGGATGTCTAACTCCCTTAAACTCCTTTGAAAATCCCAGCTTGAATGGTGATACGGGTGCTGAGGAAGTTTCTGATGCTTTAGACTCATGGAACTGTAGGGCTGGAAGGGACCTCGAGAGGTCATCTAATCCAGCCCCCTGCGCTGAGGCAGGACCAGGTAAACCCAGACCATCCCTGACAGGTGTTTGTCTAACCTGTTCTTAACAACCTCCAGTGATGAGGATTCCACAACCTCCCTTGGAAGCTTATTCCAGAACGTAACTACTCAGAATTAGGAAGTTTTTTCTAATATCTAACCTAAACCTCCCTTGCTGCAGATTAAGCCCATTACTTCTTGTTCTACCGACATGGAGAACAACTGATCACCGTTCTCTTTAAAACAGCCCGTCACATAATTTAAGATGATCAGGTTTCCTCAGTCGTCTTTTCTCACGACTAAGCATGCCTAGTTTTTTTAACTTTTCCCCATAGATCCTCAGTCTTCATGTGATGGCTCTGCTCCCAGAGGGGCGTGTGCAAAATGTGGGCCCCTACCCAGTATGAATGTCCCAGTGTCCTGGAACCACTCCCTATTAACACAGGACTGTTCGAGTCACCACGTTGTCTTCTGGCTTTGTTTCCCTCCCGTAGTGTTCCCCTGGGGAGCCAGGCTTCAGTGACAGCAGAGAGCATTGCTGTGGGGATGGTCGTGGCTGGGGTGGTCTTCCCAATACAGCTTCTCTTCACCTTCATCTTCAGGAAAACTCGCAGTAAGGTACTACAGTAGTTACCCTCCACACTTAACAGCTGGTCAACCTCCTCCCCACAGCTACATCACCCACTGAACCTGCTGCTACAACCCACCAGGGTCCATCCGTCCCCACCGTAAGGGACGGGAAGTTTGGCATGATCAGAATGAAGGACCTTGCATTGTCTCTGCCTCTGCAGTGCCTGTTTTGTGCATAAATATTTGCAATACACACCAGTATCCAGGGTTGTCAGTCAGATCCCTTTTCACTGGCACAAAATCCATTTAATCCTTTCAAGGACGCTCTCTGAAATGTTGCCATCGTATTTTACAGACATGGTGGGAAGATGAGGCTAAAATATACAGCCAAAGATAGTGGAAAATTAGAGTTGGTAAAAAAAAACCAAAAACCTGGGTGTGATTTTTGCAGAAATGTGTCTGTTTTTCATAGAAATTGAAAATTTGATTTAAAAAAAAAACCTTCATCAAAATTAAGAATTTCAAAAATGTTGACCAGATTTACATATAAGCACTTAGGGCTGTTTTTAGAGCAGGGTTGTAATATTACTATTAATCATAATAATTGTTTGTACTGTACCTAGGAGCCTGTCTTGGACCAGGACTCGATTGTGCTAGACGCTGTACAAACACAGAACAAAAAGACAGCCCCCACCTCAAAGAACTTACAATCTGAGTATAATAATAGGAGAACTGGAAATTATGCAGAAGAAATTCTGCCATGAGCACACACAGCTGCCAAGCTCTTCCACGTGATCTGACTTCCAGAAGCTCAGTTAGGGAGTAATAACAGAACCTAGCTCTTATACAGCACTTTTCATCACTAGCTCTCAAAGCACTTTATCATTCTCCACATTTTATAGGTGGGGAAACTGAGGCACGGGGAGGGGACTTGCCCAAAATTACCCAGCAGGTCAGCGGCAGCGTCAGAAATAGAACCAGGTCTCCCGTGTCCTAGTTCAGTGCACATCCACTAGACACTTGTCTGTCATTTAGGGGAATTCTCTTGATGCCAAACTGAAATTGCAATAGTAACTCTTAGGATCCAGCCATCAGACTCCTCCTCTATTTGTGCACGTGCTGCTTTGTACGTGCTCACTGGCACCTGGGCACACACTAGCCTCTGCATATGCAAGTGACCGATTCTAACACATGTCAACATCTTCCGGGAAGGGCAATGCGTCAGTGCAAAGGGACCAGGTTGGAACCTGGTTCTAGACGCGCCCTCAGGAGGGTCACAGCCTCTGGGGAGGGAGCACTCCTCGTTCCTCTGTTTCTGACAGGTGGTTGTGGAAGACCCCGACCCACCTGTGCAGGACTCTCAGACTGTGGAGATGGATGTGTGCCTGGAACACGCTGACCTGGGCAGCTCCTCCTTCCTGTCTATCCCAGTGGGGATGGAGTCCATCATGGACGGGAGCTCTGTCAGCGGCGTAAGTGAAAGGCCGTGCTATGGGCATCTTTTGGGGACCGGTGGAGAAAAGGCCCTGGGAGGTGAGGGGCTACATGTCTGTCTTGCTGCCCTCCCAGGTGAGCGCTGTATTTCTAGACACACACCACTGCCCCTGGGCTTTGGAAGAGACGACTTCTCTGAAAACTGAGCTCCCAGCAAAGGGTTATTGAGCCAGGAGTCAGGACTCCCTGGTTTGCAGGTGGGGCGGGTTTGCTCGCTCTCTGGAGGCCAGCACCATTTTCAGCCCAGGCTATCCTACAGAGACTCCTTAACTCCCCTGGCAGAGCCCTCATCCCTGACCCCTTTGCTTTCAGAGCCACCAGAGCACAGCTACAAACCTTCACTGGTCTAGTGGGGCCAGACCGTGTCTCCAGCTACCAGAGGCAGGTCCCTCACAGAGGGGAGAGCCCCTCCCACTTCATCCTGAAGGCTTTTCTTAACCCTTTTGTTGCTGGACTAGAGTAAAACGGGGTGCAATCTCAGCAGCACCCTCTCTTTCTCTATTACTGGGAGCTTCTCTTTGGTTGGATGCAAAGAAGGGCGTGTTCTCTAAAGGGCAGTGGTCATTTATATAAAGGGCTTCATGGGGGGCTGGAGGCCAAAGGGAAACAGCCATCTTGCTCTAAGGCAGGATGGGTGCCAGGAGACACCCTCCAGGAGTCCTGATGACCATATGGCTTCTGTCTCCCCTCATAGTTCATCTGCACCCCCCTCATCGCTTTCTTTTCAGGAGTCACCTGGGAGTAGGAGGCCAGTGTCCACCCGGGAGAACCTCACCAAAGTGGGCAGTGCAAGGTACTTCTGCAGCAAAGGGGGCTGAACAAAGGGACGCGGTCTCCTTAATTGAAAGAGATTTGTGTCCACTCGGAATCAGTTCTTTAAGGGGGGAAATGGCTGTAGAGAGGTGGATGCAGGCAGGGGGTTGATGGCGTGACCGTCTCCTTTCTTACAAGATGAGGATGAGAGAACAGCCCCAGTAACTAGGGTGACCAGATGTCCTGATTTTATAGGGACAGTCCCGATTTGTGGGTCTTTTTCTTATATAGGCTCCTATTACCCTCCAGCCCCGTCCCGATTTTTCACATTTGCTGTCTGGTCACCCTACCAGTAACACATCCATGCTGGCAAGAGAGCTTCAGGTCTCAGCTGCTGGAGAAAATTAACCCATTATCTTCTGAACCAAAGCATTGTTGAAAAACCTGCATTCAGGCATTTGTAACTTAGCGCCCCACCCAGCTCTGACTACGTCCCATTCACGGAAGGCCTCCCCACGTCCACTTTACATCGAGGGAGAGCTCGGGATCTGTGCTCTAACAAATCTGCAGTTGGGCTGGCATGCGGCAGATACAGTAACCCCGGCTGTGCAGGCCCAGAGTGGCACTGGAATGGCTGGTGCTGCTCAGCCATCAGGCTCTTTACCAATGTGTGGGAGCCGTAGGGTCGAGTCTCTGTTCCAGTGCCTGGCGCCCCACGCTGGGGGAGCTGAGATAGTAGCAGAGCAGTCAACCCCTGGCATGGGAAGTGTCTTGGCCTGCTAGCAGTAATCCAGCCAGCCAGGGTGGTAGAGGGCTTGGCCAGAAGGATGGGGCTGCAATGCAGAGCATCAAGGAGGGTCGTGGTGGGGAGACGACAAGGCAGATAAGATGAGGAGACTCCTCAGAGCTTTGACAAGTCCTTGGAGATCTCTCAGTGGGTGGAGGGGGTCTATGGACCCTCTCCAGCTGATGTTTGCACAGACCCATAAGAAACAGGTGACAAATGCAAGCCCCATTCAGCAGAGAGGACACGGGGTCTATGTTTCTAGGCTGGTCTGATGGTTAGACAGATGGCAAATTCATTCCCGACGACCAGCCAGGCAGGAGGGCGGTTCCTGTCCAAACCTAGAACGGTGGCGCTCTGAACGTCCGAGCCAGGAAGGGAACCTCCTTTGCACTATGCCCAGAGCTCAGGAGCGTGTCACCCCTTCGGTTCTGCAGGGTCGCGAAACGCTGGCCCTCCTGCGACAGCATCTTCGACGTCCCAGATCTTTTGAACTCAGCGAGCCAGAGTCGGATCCTCAAGAGGAAGAAGGCCCTGCTGACGCTGGGAATCGAATCTGCATCCAGCTCTGATGATGACCCCCTGTCCTTAGGGGACTCTGAGGAGAGCAGGAGAGACAGCCGTGGCCACCGCCTCACCCGCTCTGGTACCCCAAACCACTCTCCTCTCTTCTTTCCCGCCTTCCCCTCATTCACTCCCTTCTCCCAGCCCCCCTCTTCCATCCTCATTCTCCAGCCCAGGATTCCCAGTGTGGGGGCCTGGCTTCAGTGTGATCAATGCATCTGCTGCTACAATAGACAAAAGGGCCCTGGCTCCTACTGGCGCCGAGGGGAGTTGAGCTCAGAGGCTAGAACTGAGCCCAAGATGCTCCTGCCTTTCCTATCCTGCGCCGGCTGCAGAGCTGTCTCCCTGAGCGCCATCCTCTCTCTCCGCTCAACAGAGGAAGATTTGCTCAACTCCATCGTAGCCGAGACTCAGCGGAGCAGCTCCTCGGCCTGCGTCACGTCCGACAGCGGCAGGTTCTCGCCCCGAGCCGAGGCGGATCTGGTCTCCGATGTGTATGTACCTGGGCCAGGCCCTGCTCAGAGCACCCCCAAAAAACTAAGTGGGGAGCCCAGGCCAGAGAGATTCATAGAGGGTAAGGCCAGCAGGGACCATTACGATCATCTAGTCTGACCTTCTCAGAGACTGTTTCTCCCGCAGCTGCACTGCCGGGAACGGGACGCCCATAGACCCTGACCCCGAGGGGTGGTGCTTTTTGTGGCCAATTAGAATTCAGAGCCCCGAATTCTTGTTCTGTTTTCTTTTAGTTTTGGGTCTTTCATGTCCCACCCATCTCCAAGGGCTCTGGCACAGCTCAGGGGGCCTCTCCCCAGTCCCAGGCTCAGTGGTTGACGATCATGAACCACCATCTCTCCCCCATTACAGTATGGAAAGTTCCTGCAGTGCCTGGTCCGATGGCATCCCAGAGCAGGGGAGGAGTGACTGGGGCTTCCTGCGCAAGTCCTTCTCCTGCATCTCCACCCTGACGAGCCCCGGCAGCGCGCTGCTCCCTGATCCAGAGCCTCTGTCTGCCCCGGTGTCGTCCTTCTCCACCCGGATCGGTGTGTGCGGCACCGGGGAAAGGGGAGCCACCCTTAACTGAACTGGACCAATGGGGCTGGGGTGGGGGGGGGAAGGAAGAGACTTCCTGCCTGTGAGAATGGTGTTGCATCGGGGGGCCATAAGGCTGGGTCACTGCGGGGATCTAACATCTATTGGCGACTCGCCAGTCATGGTTTGAACGCCTCTTCCTCCAGTTCTTCTCTGACTGCTCCAGGCAGGGATTGCACCTCGCTCCCCCATGGCACCAGCTGGGGAGTGAATGCTGCATCCCTGTTTCATGCCCCACAGCACCAGCTGGGGAGGGAAGCCAAACCTCTCAGCGGCGGTGGAGGTGCCGCTGAGCCACCACATGCTTGGCGAGAGGAATAACTCCCCACACAGGTTGTAACGGCTGCCTCTCCAGCGAGAGGCAGCCGCCATGGAGGAGAGGGGAGTGTGGATCCCAGCACAGAGGACGGGAAGCCAAATGAAAGCGGCTGGATTGGTTTCTATAGCCCTAGAAATGCCAAACCCTGCCCCTGTGCAAGCGGAGGCAGTGGGGCTGCCCCAGTGCTGTGGGCAGGTGAGGGTAATGTTGAGTCTGTGGGGTCTATGTGATGATGGGGGTTTAAACAACAACTCTGGTTGCTTTTCCTGCAGGGGTGTCCCGCAGACCCTTGGAGTGGCTCTTCCCTGGCTGGGTGCTGCCCATGACCTATGCCTTCATCTTCCTGCTTCTAGCAGGTTGCTTCACTGTCACCATCCTCTATGGCTCCTCCCTCCATGACCACACTGCCCTAATGTGGCTCATCTCCTGCGTCTTCTCCTTCATCACCTCCTTTGTGCTGCTGGAGCCACTGAAGGTAACAGCCCCTACTGGTGGCATTCTCCTCTCGGCACTGCAGATAACCCTCCGGCTGTGCCCATCCGCAGCCCCTCTCAGCTGAGAGCCACAAAGCATTTTGCAGACATCCGTTAATTCACAGCACCCGTAAGGTGGGATGACACTGCCCCCCATTGTCAGGCAGGGAGAGGGCGAATGACCTGCCCTAGGTCACACAAGTGAGTGAGTGGCCAGTGGGGATGGAACCCCGGAGACCTCAGTGTAGATCCTCCGGCACACGGACTTAGAAGAGGGACTATTTCACACTCGCCCATTGGTTTTGTTTGAATCCCTGCTGGCTACTGACTCACTTGTGTTACCTGGGGCAAGCCGCTGGCCCGCTCTGTGCCTCAGTTTCCCAATCTGTAAAGTGGGGGCAGTATTGTCCCAGTTATCCCAGGAGGCTGGATGGGAGCTACTGCATACCCTGCTGGAATCAGGCCAGGGGCATTCAGTTGAGATTGGAACCTTTGCCCTCCCCCGCTGAGGGTTTATTCAACACCCCTCCCAGCTTCACTCTGGGCATCCCCCATTTCCACCCATGGGGCACTGCTCTGTGGGTCGGGGTGCCTTGCTGCTCTCTGGGGCCCTAGAAGAGTAACGGCCCCTGGCACTCACGCACTCTCCGCTGTCCTGTCCTGGCAGGTGGTGCTGGAGGCCCTGCGCGCTGCTCTCATCACCAAGCCAGTGGACAGCGACGGAGAGGGGCTGGTGGAGGAGCCGCTGGTAAAGCCCACGCCCGAGCGCATTGGGAAGGTGCGAGTGCCCTGTGGCTACGGGCTTCTCCAGGCCAAGGAGGAGGCGAGGAAAGTGCGGGCGCTGCGGGCGCTGATGAGGGTACGCGTTCCCCTGGGACTCACCCCACCTCGCTAAGAAGCCAATGGGGAACCCCCGTTGCTCAGCTCCTAGAGAGTCCTTGGGATGCCGAGGGAGGGATACAGGACATTCACGTAGTGCCGCACTGTGCTCTGGGGAACGGTCCAAGGGGAACTTAACCCAGCCCCCCCTTTTCTGCTGTCCTCGTTCTCCATTTCCACCCCCAGCTGCAGCCCTAGCATCCCGGCTGGGCAGTGAACCCAACCTAAGGGTACCAGCTGGTAACTGAACTCAGCCCCTCCTTCCGACCGCAGTGCCATAACGCATGCCCCGTGCTCAGAGCTGAGGTACAGGAGAGCACTAGTTTACGGGCAAGAGAAGGAGGCCAGCGTGGATTTTTGTACACTGCCCAGGTCCAGCACCGAGCATCCTTGGCTGTGTTTTGTACCAGAAGCCAAAGGGGCGGCGGCAGGGGGGTGGAGGGTGTGTGATGTATTGAACTGAAAGGTAGAATCACAGCTGTAAGGGCTCGCTGTGGCCACTAGATGTCAGCGTGAGTTTGGATTTGCACCGTTCAGCTGCACCTGAAGATAGCTGGGTCCCGTCCAGACTTCTGGCTGTTTCTTCAAAGCTCAGAATGCCGCAGGGCTCTGGGCCTGATGGCCTGGCAGTGAAAAGCTTCCCATTGTTCCAAGGTTGTCCACGATGGGGTTTCTAGCATCTTCCTCTGGAGCATCGGGCTCTGGCCCCTCTTGGAGACAGGAGATGAGCTCGACTGGCCCTTATATGCCAGTTCCCATCCTGCTCAGTCCCCTTCTCAGCCCACGATCCTGGCCGCACAGCATTTATTCCTTACCTGAATGCCTCCATTTTCTCCCCCTCCCCAGAGCTGTCTCACCCACATGCTCTTCCTCCTGGTGGTTCTGACGGTCAACTACCAGAGCTGCTTCCACCACCGCAATATCCATCTCCTGCACACTGCTGTCAGACAGGCCGTCACCGCCCCAAATGATGGAGGACTCCACTTCTCCTCTGTGCGCAGGTGAGGACCCCAGGCGGGGTAAGGGATGGAGCAGCGATTTGTTGTTGTAGCCTGTTAGTCGGCTGTTGAGTGATGCCCTGAAGCATGAGTATGTGAGATCTTCAGTATAATACAACTCAGCATACTCATGCTTCAGGGCATCACTCATGTGAGATCTTCAGTATAATACAACTCAGCATACCCATGCTTCAGGGCATCAATCATGTAGAGTTGTATCATACTGAAGACCCCACCTATTCATGCTTCAGGGCATCAATCAACTGCTGACTAATAGGCATCAGGAAGAAAATTTCCCCATGTGCCGGTTATGACATAACTGCCTTCTGAAGTGATGCTGGTCACTGGAGATGGGATCATGAGCTAGCTAGACCACGGTTTTCATATGGAGATATGCCTATCTCATAGAACTGGAAGGACCTTGAAAGGTCATCAAGTCCAGTCCCCTGCCTTCACTAGCAGGACCAAGTACTGTCCCGACAGATTTTTGCCCCAGATCCCTAAATGGTCCCCTGGGCCAAGGATTGAACTCCCAACCCTGGGTTTAGCAGGCTAATGCTCAAACCACTGAGCTATCCCTCCCCTCAATCCCGATCCAGTTCTGGTCTAAGGCAGTGTGTCTGTCCCTGGAGTGAGATCACCTGGAATCCATGGCGTTTTGGGGTGGAAACTTGGAGGTGGCTTTGATGCAATTTAAATATGGAACTTTTTTGACACGAGTTACCATGAAACTAACAACGACCCCTAACGCAGCATCCCCTGTATGTTTATCCCGATGTTCAATGTAATTCCTTTTACACCACCCACACATTGTTCGTTTTCTCTGTGCTGCAGGGTTTGAATGGCCGGTGCAGAACTTGTAAACTCTTGGGGGCAAGGCCTGTTGTTTACAATATATTTGTACAGCACCTAGCACAACAGGGCTGCCGGGCATGATGTAATATACAAATAATTGCACTGTAGAAGTAGCAAGGGGGAAGCTGGCAGTTCTGACAGCTGGGAGGGGACAGTTGGGGCCGGATAGGGGTCAGCTGGTGAGGGGTAGGAGGCAGTTTGGGATTGTGGGATAATCTCATTCGAGCTGGATGTTTTTGTGCTGAGTTTGCACAGCGCCTAGCACCATGGGGCCCTGGTCCACGACTAGGGCTGCTAGGTGCTTCCACAATAAAAACACTAAATAATACTAATGATCAGCAGTGACTTGGTTAACAGTGTTGGTATTTAAATTGCCCCCTTTAGGTTTCAGAGTTAACACACTGAAACAAATGGGGCTGTTCATCCCTTTCAGAGCAAGCGTGACAGGCTCTCTGCAGATTCAGGGAAGACGATGCTCAGTTCCTATTTTCACAGTTACCTTCACAACCACCAGGGCTACAAACATACTGACTTAAATAAGGAAAGCTGAGAGTTCACAGTAGGACCCCACTCTGCAGGGGTGGGATGGCGGGGTATACAGGGCGCCGGCCAGTTATACTGCACTGGGGTGAAATGCACCTATTCCCCTGGCCTCTTTGTTCTGCAGTTACACTGACACGTGGGAGTGGATAGACTCTGTCTTACTGAGCTACCTCTACAACAATCCCCGACTGAGCCTGGTTGGGGTGCCTCGTCTCCGGCAGGAGAGCTCTGCTGGGAACGTACCTCTGGATCTGGGTGAGGGCTGGTAAAATCACCCCCGCTGCTGGCTGGGAGAAGGGTAGTTGGGTGGGGGAGGACTGTGGGGCCCAAAATGGCGGCAGCCAGAGAAAGTCTACTGCTCCATTGTAGCTAGCCTGGAGTATAGCACTGAAAGGAAGCATCATTCCCCATTTGACCAGTAGGGAAACTGAGGCACAGGAGGATCGTGACATGCTCAAGGTCACGCAGTGTTATCAATAAAATCCGAGGGTTCTGATTCCCGCTTCGCTGCTCTAACCACTAGAGAAAGTGTAGGGGGTACTGATGTTTCTAGCTGGTTTCTCTCTGCAGTGTCGGGGGTTGGAGCCTAACTGTGTGTAAGACTGGGGGAGTCACAGCCCAGCAGCCACTTCCCCAAACACTGAGCGTTGGTAAAGAAGGGGAGGGCTGTGATCTGGGAATCCGGGCTAAAAACGGGCACCTAAAGGGGGGCACACAGCGGAATGGCAAGGCAGGAAAGCCCGCAGGTCCAGACATGGGGCACAGAGGAGGCAAAGTCACCAGGGAGATGGGGACGAAGGGTCATCCAGTGGCTATGGGATAGCACTGGACACATCCAGGCATTGAATCTCCGTGCAGGGCTGGAGCTTCCTGAGCCAACAGAGGCTGAGCGTGCTGCGAAGGGAGCACATGCAGCTCCTACCGAAGGAGCGAGGGGGACATGCTGGAGAGCCCTGCTCTTGATCCTGCAGGCCTGCCTCCCACTGACCTTCATGGGAGTTTGGCCTGAGTAAAGAAGGCTCAGGCCCCCTTTTGATGCTTTGGAGCCAGCCTGCTGGCCAATGAGGGAGGGCGAAGATGGGGAACACCCGCTGAACCCTAAACAGGCAAGGGATTGGGATTGCGGGAGGGAGTAGAGCTGACCGAGAACCAGAAAGGAAACAATGGAGGAGGTGGAGGGCACAGGCCAGGTGCAGAGGGGAGACACTGGGATAACCTAGATCTGGAGAGCAAAATAAGGAGTGTTGTTTCTAAAGGGGCATCTAAACTTGTTAATACGCAACTCCAAATCCCATCCTCCCCCCTCTGCTTTTCTGCACCCTCAGTGCTCCCCCCACTTGGGCTTGGGTCTCGCTTGCCACGTCATGTCACTAACAGAACCTGTCCCCTCTGCCACTTGTCAGTGTCCAGACCAGAGGTTTCCAGGAGTGGCCAAGCGGACAGAGACGCATGCTCTGGTCCCAGCCTCCAGAATTCATCCCATGACTCTATCGGGTAAGAACGCTGGCACAGGGCGGAGTGGGCACTAATTGGCAGCTGAGAGCAGCAATGGAGCCGTTATGCAATCAAGAAGCTTGGCTCTGGATTTCCGCTTCTGGGTACCCTGAGATTCCCCGTCCCATGGGTCAGCTCAGGAGTCCCCAGTCTAGTAGCCCAAGGTTGCTTCATGCTGAACCACCAGGAAGGTTCCACTTTTGCTTTCACAAGAAACTCTTCCAGAGGAGTGTCACAATCCTGCAGTGACTCCATGGGGACGTGATTTACCCCAGTTCTTGTCCTCTTTCCCCCTTCTCCACCCTGGGCTGTGGCATCTCCAATTTCCCTGAGTGTTCGCTGACAATCAGCAGTAATGTTCCTTCTAGGTAGCAGTCGTTCGTGGAATCCTAGAAACGTAGGACTCGAAGGGACCTCGATAGCTCATCTAGTCCGGTCCCCTGCACTGAGGCAGGACTAAATATTCAGAAGGATCCCAAAGCATTTCACAAACTGTGGACCTGATCCTGCAAGTGGCTGGGCATCTGCAGCTTCCATTAACTTCAGTGAGTGGTGAGGATGCTCAGTACCATCCTGGAGGCGCTCAGCACCTTGCAGAAGCAGACCCTAGGATGGATAGATGTATCTATATCACACATAGGAGACACTGGAACACAGCAACTGTGTCACAGCCCACAGCAACTGCTACGCAATGGCACAACAGGGGAAGTGAAGGAGAAGACCATAGCCAGCTGGAAATACAGAGCAAATCCAGGGAGGCAGAATGTGTGCCTCCCAGGTTGGAATTTGGCCAGGACATAAGGATTAAAGATCTCTTCTCTCACTGAACCGGACATGCAGTTTTAACGACAAGTGGCCATGAATTTCAATTCACGGATCACCCAAAGGTCTCCTAGGTCCATGCAGAAGCATTGGGTCGCTACAGACTCAGATAACAGGGTCCTGAATCCCTAGCTGTGCTGTCTGCAGCACCCTGGGTTTTGGTATCCTATCTAAATGTGGGCTGGCCTGTTCTCGCTTGGGATCTGACCAGATCACAGCCCACGTTAGGGCTCCCAACCCACCCTCTCACCCACTCTGTGTTTCACAGCTACATTTTCTGGTCTCCCCATCCCCACTTCTTCGGGCAGGTTTTGGATCTGGGGGCGCGTCGGAGTTTACCACACTAATGCTGGCTGCTGGAGGGAGCTTGGAAACAGCTCTGCCAAAGCCCAAAGGACGCTGGCTGACCTGCAAGCCAGCAACTGGCTCAACAAAAGGCAAGTCACTCAGGGCCTTACCTTCGCCCTTGGGAAGTGGAAACTGAAATGAATGCGCTGTTGGCATTAAGTGCTTACCTGTCGGAGGGAGGGTTATTGCACGGCTAGTTCTCCCCTGCAGTAGCTCTGTCTGTCTATCCGTCTGAGTGGGACATGACCACCCTGAGAATGCCAGGTGATGTCCGTTGTTCTCTCCTGTTGTGCTGTGGCCATTGTTGTTCTACTTCCCCCCGTTCCCTTGCTCTGAAGTGGAGCAGAGCGACTCCAGATGACTCAGGGAAAGAGAGACCCCCCCGCCCCCACCCCCAGCCATGGAACTGCACAGTGCAATGGCCAAAACTGCTGAGCCACCGACTGGCACAGGCCGGAGAGCAGGCTGGTTGTCAGCTTAACCAAAACCAATCAGGGGTTGGGGGCACATTGCCAGCTTAGAATAAGGGAGCAAACCCCTGGGGACGGAGGGCCTCCAGATGGGAAAATCAGGGTTTGTGAGGACAAAATGCACGGTTGTTTCCACTGCATCTGGGACTCCTTGGGATCCAGTAACTCTGTGGCTGGCTCACATGCTATATATACACCATTGGCTGGGGTCTGTAGGTTTCACAGCATCATTTTGGGGGTCCCTGAGTCTGGCTGCTGGGGGCCCAAAGGCGGCATGGCTGAGACCCCGATTTGGGGTAGGAATTGAGGCTTCTCTGCACCGTAAGGCTGAGATCACCCGCAGAAATGGTTCAGTTCAACCTTGCTTATCCGAATGGCATGAGAGAGGCTGAATAAATGCTGATGATGGCGGCATTGGGAGTTTCCGGTGTAATTTATAGATGGCAGGTGACTTGCCCCTGCTGTGGATAGCTGACGTAGCGTTGTATGTCTGTGCACAGCCTAGGGAATCTGATGGCTAGTGACATCCCAACTTCATCCCTGAAAGTGGAAAGTCGAAACAGTGTTTCCCAGCAATCTGATTGAAATGTCCCCATTAGGAGGGCCAAGAATCGGGCCCAATTACCCAGCATTCCAGACAGTAGCATAGCTGGGGGGGAGCAGGGGGAGCAGCCGCTCCCCCTATGAGGAAAAGCGGCGCTAAGGCGCCGCCAGAGCCTCGCTAGGGCAGCGCTTTAAAAGGCCCGCGGCTCCTGCCGCTGCGGGGATCCACGGGCCTTTTAAAGCGCACCCCCAGCCCTGCTGCCAGAGCCGGGGGGGGGGAGGGGTGCGCTCTTTAAAAGGTTCGCGGCTCAAGCCGCAGCAAGCTGCCCCTTGTCCCTCCGCTCAGCAGCTCAGCGGGGAGGCAGCGGGCAGCCGCAGCAAGCTGCCCCTTGTCTCTCCGCTCAGCAGCTCAACGGGGAGACAAGGGGCAGCCGCAGCAAGCTGCCCCTTGTCTCTCCGCTCAGCAGCTCAGCTGCTGAGCAGGGAGGCAGCGGGCAGCTGCCCGCCGCCCCACAAATCTTGGCGCCCTAGGCGACCACCTAGTGGGCGCGCCGGCCCTGCCAGTGGCTCCTGCCGCTGCGGGGAGCCCCGGGCCTTTTAAAGCGCCGCCGGAGCCCCGCTGCCGGAGCTCCGGCGGCGGCGCTTTAAAGGGCCTGGGGCGCCGCAGCGGCTGGAGCCCCGGGCCCTTTAAGCGCTGCAGGGTGAGTACAGGGGGAGCGGGAGGCGCCTTTTTATGGCGCCGCTCCTCCTGTGCTCAAGACCTGGCTACGCTACTGATTCCAGAGCCCTTGAAAATGTCTTCTCAGCCCGCTGTTCTCGGCTCTCTCCCTGCATGACAGGACCAGAGCCATGTTTCTGGAGTTTACCCAATACAACGTTGATGTCAACCTGTACGTGGCTGTAATGCTCCTGCTCGAGCTCCCAACAGTCGGACCGGCTGTTCCTTCCATCCTCATCCTCCCCTACCAAATGCTGCGCCTAGGCACGGGGCTGGACCTTCCACTTGCCCTAGTGGTATGTACCCTGCATTGCGAGATGCTTCGAAGACTCGGAGCTGGCTCCCAGCAGAATGGAGCCAGTGTTTAACCCACCCCAGTGGGTGCTCTTTCTCCAGAGATTGTGCCACAAACACAGTCTCAGCCGGAGGAGTTTGCTGTACGATCTCATAGGTGTCTAGTCTGTAGGGAAACCTTAGCTCCGCAGTGGTAGCTAATTACAGTCCAAATAAATGCTTGCCTGACTGCATGTGGGTCTGTGGCGGTTACAGTCTCTGATTAGATGAATCCCAGGAGTGCGTTCCCAATGGATGTTCCAGGGGGATCTATCCAAGACTCTGTTTCCTAGTGACAGGGTGGTGTAACCTGTCTGTCTGGTCCCTTGTGATGTGGCACATAACAGAGTAATTCCTTTGTGGAGTAGCTACTCTGTATCCATTGGGATGATGCTAGTTATCTGCTCTGTTTGTTTAGGCTTCAGAAGTAGCATCATCGCTATCATGTCCCTGCTCTATCCACCTTTTGTCCTTGCTACCTAACCCCATGCGCAGCAGGAAGGCAGATTCTTTTCTCACTTGCTCTGGCTTCTTTCAGATCTCCCTGTTCATCTTCAGCGTGGCCTTTCTCCTGCCGGAGCTATGGCGCCTGTCTCAGGAAGGGGCCTCCTGTTTGGGTCAGAGTCGCTGTTGGCTCCAGCTGCTCCTGGCGCTGCTCTCCATTGCAGTCGGCGCCTTGCACTTTGCGCACATCTGGCTGGCAGATGTGCGGCTCGAGCATTACTGGGGACACCGCCAGGCCTTCACCAGCTTCTATGAAGTGGCAGTGCTAGCTCGGATGGAAGTCTGTCTCTCGGCCCTGCTGCTGACCGTCACCACGCTGAAGGTGAGTGAGCGCACAGAGAGTTATATGGTTTCCCAAGGTCATGTGTCACATCAGTTGCAGAGCTAAGGATGGAACCCAGGAGTCGTGACTTCTGCTCCCCAGCTCTAACACCTCCCCACGGTCCTTCGCTGTACGTCTGGAACCCCATTCCCAATGTTCCAAAGTGGCTGATTAACAGCCTGGCCCATCTCCCATTGAAATCTCAATCGGAGCCTTTCCGCTGGCTTTCTGTTCAGTCTGAGCCCTAGTTCACATGTTGTGGGAAACATTTTATCTACTCAACAGCCATCACTACAAAGCCACCTGGGTGTTGTGCATAGGAATAAATCAGGGCCAGTCCTGATCTCCGTTAGATCAGTGTAACCCCTCAATAATTTTAGCATTGCCAGGCTGCAAGGCCTAAACACATTCCAGATTCTCATCTGCCATCGCCAGCATGAGAGGGCACCTGGAAATGAGCTGGAATTTGTAAAGAGAGAAAAACATAAGAACCGCCATACTGGGTCAGACCAATGGTCCATCTAGGCCAGTATTCTTTCTCTGACAGTGGCAGTGCCCAGTCAGAGGGAATGAGCAGAACAGGGCAATTTCGAATGATCCATCCCCTGTCATCAAGTCCCAGCTTCTGTCACTTGGAGGTTTAAGGACACCCACAGTATGGGGCTGTGGCCCTGACCATCTTGGCTAATAGCCATTGATGGACCTATCCTGTGTGAACTTAACTAATTCTTCTTTGAACTCAGTTATACTTTTGGCCTTCACCACATCCCCTGGCAATGAGTTCCACAGATTGCGTTGTGTGAAGAAGTACTTGCTTTTGTTTGTTTTAAACCTGCTGCTTATTAATTTCATTGGGTGACCCTTGGTCCTTGTTATGTGAATGGGTGTGTGATCGGACATGTGGTGCCTTCAGCAATCACAACCCTTGCTGCCAGCTGTCCCTAACTCCCTTGGGTAACACCAATGGAGAGTTATGTGGGGGCAGATCACAGGGTGAAATTGAAGCCCAAGTGGTTTCTCTCTCATAAATAAATCAGGTGACTGTCTCCCAGTCTCTGGCTGGACATCAATTGCTGATCCCCCCCAACCTGCCTCTGCAGCACATTGCTCTCCGGTACTCTGAGAGTCCCCGCTGCTCTCGCCCCATCTGGTCTCTCTGTAATAATATCTTCACCACCACACGGAAGCAGGACATCCTTCTTCATCCAGCAGCCCTTGTGCATGGTGGCAAGTGGTGTGAGACGGTGTCAGGCCTGAGCTGCTAACAGCCTGGGTGATGTATACCTTCTCGTTAGCATGCATATATTAAATGGTGCCCCAATGACCGTATAATTGTCATTGGGGCTGCTGCTGAGATATTATATCCTCTTCGTTCCTTTTTCTCGCTTCCTAATGAATTGGCCGAGTGGCCCAGCTGCCGTCTTCCAGGCTTGCTGTATTTATGGTTCACTGTCGACCGTTACTTGCTTAACACACAGACTATAAAAGAGCGAGCAAACAAATGGATAAAGGCTGCTGGGAGCCAAAGCTGGAGAGTCAGTGAAGAGAAAGGGACCCCTGGAGCAGCCTCCTGGAGAGCTGAGAGGATGGGGATCTCCGACACAGGAGATCACGTCAGAGAGCTGACCACTCCCGAGGCACTGCTCTAATGGAGTGTGCGTGCCAGATGAGTGCATAGACGGGGGTCCTCAGTATATGTCAGGGTTGTGTTCTTGAAAAGGGCGACAGATACTAAAATGACGGATACCGGGGAATTTTTCCCCATAAGAAATAATGGCCTGCCCTGCCTCTTCCTGCCCCCCCTCCACCTCTGCCCCCCCTCTTTCTGCCCAGTTACACCCCTTATCCGAGCACGCCCCATCCCCACTCCTCCCTTTCCCTCCCAGTGCCTCCTGAATGCCAGGGGAAGCAAAGAAAAGCCATGCAAAAGGAGAAATAACAGATATGCGGATCGGGACCAACATGAATCTGAACATGTTCCCCTATTGATGAGCAACAGATATGCGAAATGAGGGATAAGGGGGAGATGTATACCAGGGACCTCCTGTATCATCTGGTTTGTGTGTGTCTGGATAATCTGTTGAGGGAGCCCTGCACTAGCACATAAGGCCCCCAACTACGGTACCACTGTCCTCCGACCTGGTTGCAACATGGTTAAAACCTAGCATAGATGGGACCTAACCCCATAACCAGGTTAAAACTCTCAACAGGAGCTAGTTGATTGGTTACAGGGGCATGGAAGATTCTGCCCAGGCTGCTGTAGCTTTTAACAGCCACATTGCAACTGGGCCCCTGACTCAGCCATGGCCATAATGAAGGCTGGGCCTTTGAGAAAGACGATGCCCTTGCTCCGCCCGGCTTCCCTCACTGGGTACCTGACATGGCCACGCAGGATCCTCAGCCACCTCTTGTGAGAGAGTGCAGAGTGAATGTACTCGGGGCTGTTTGAAACATCACTTTTCTGATAACATCTAACCAAGCTTCCTGCTCCCCGGTGGACCTTCTCCCCCTAGATTGTACGGCAGCTGCGCTTTGTCCGGAGATGGTCTGCGTTTGGGAAGACATTCCAGCATGCACTGGGAGAGCTAGCAGCTGCCACGCTCCTCTTCCTCCTCCTGCTCCTTGTCTATGCCCAGTGTGGATATCTGGTAGGTTATGCAGAGGCTGGCTCTCAGCAGTGGGAGTGCATGTGGAGAGTAGGATGGGGTTCTGCGCGGTCATGACTCTTACCTGTACAGGGCACTATGCAGTGAATGCCTGTATTTATCCATAGGCTTGATACAAGACGATGCAATGCGTTTGTCTCCCTGCTACTCCGCAGCTGGGCATCAGCTCTGTCAGAAGAGGACCACCCTTCCCCAGAGCTCCTCAGTCAGTCTCTCCACTGCTCGCCAAGATGGATGAGATGAGATCAGATTCTAGTGCTCATTTGCGTTCACGCCATCTGTTTTGCACTGCTCCATCAGTGAACTGGAAAGCTGACTGGGAGCGACCCACCCCAAGGGGTCTTGTGCAATTGCTAAGGATGCTGTAGCCAGGAAAGAGTAAAGACACCTTTCCTAGTGATAACCCCTACATTGTCTCTCTCATTCCCAGGCCTTCTCTGCTACAGTAGAGGAGTTCAGAACGTTCCGATGTGCTGTCTATGTGCTGCTTTCAGCCCTCCATGGGAAAGTGGCTTTCCTGTCCGTGATCCAGGAATTCCCCACCCTCGGCACTGCCTACGTCCTCAGCTTCACGGTCAGCTTGTTCTGCGTTGGCAGCCGTTTCCTTTGTGCTGTCATCCTTCACAGCTACCGCACTGTCCAAGCTGAAGTGTACCGCCCCGCCATTGAACCGCAGGACTACGAGATGATCGAGTTCTTCGTGAAGAGGTTCAAGCTGTGGATGGGGCTCAGCAAAACCAAAGAGGTAAGAAAGAGGGGAAACCTGGGTGTAGAGCAGCCAGCAATCCAGAGTCTAGTGCTACGGTGTCAGAGCAAGGTGAACTGAATCTAGTGCTTAATTTGTGCCAGGGCTTCCCCGGGCTGAGCCCCGGCACCTCTGGGCCAGGCAGTTCGGAGCCCCGGCACCTCTGGGCTTGCTGCATCAGTTATTAATGTAAAAAACTTGTTTGATCCCCGGCCCCTCTTTCATTACAAATTAAGCCCTGGTTGAATCCAAAGGCCAGGTTCAGTTGAGTGCTCTCACACTATTCTACTCATGGGCCTTTTCAAACCCTGACACAGAGGGGCCACCCTCAACTCTTAGGCTGGGAGAGAGTCTGATCTTACAGCAGGGTACATCTGGATTAACTCCTTCCGTGGGGTCCCTCGGCTTTACACCAGTGTTACTGAGATTGTACTCCAGCCCCTATCCTTCCCTAACCTCTATCCTGCCCCGGAGTGACCAGCCTTTTAGGAGCAGAAGAGAATTTAGCTTCCATGTAAGAGGGCTCACTTTTCCCCCTTCCTCTCCTTCTGTACTCCAGCTGCTATCCCCGTCTGCCTACTGGCTGCAGTGGGATTGCATGGGTGTGATTTGATCCTAGCAGGTCAAGACTTTGGAAGAAGCAGAGAGTGGGGCATATAATGCAAAGCGGTCTTGGATTGCTCCACTCTTTGGAGAGGGAGAGGATGGCCTTGTGGCTAAGGGAGATCTGGGTTCATTTCCCTGCGCTGGCTTCTTGCCTGGCCTTGGGAGAGTCACTTGCCTTAGCTTCCCCAGCTGTGAAAGAGGATAATGCTTCACAGTGTTGCAAGAATAAATTCTGCACGGGGTGCGAGGGGCTCGGATGTTACAGTAATGAGTCCCACGGGAAAGCCACTTTCACTTTATAAGAAGGCTCCACTCATAAATGGTTAATGGAAGTTATAAACATGTTAGAGAGAGTAGTAGTATGTTTGCAGTGTTGTAGCCATGTTGTTCCCAGGATATTAGCGAGACAAGGTGGGTGAGGTAGCATTTTAGGTTGGTGAAAGAGACAAGGGGACCTATCTCATAGAACTGGAAGGACTTTCAAGGTCATCGAGTCCAGTCCCCTGCCTTCACTAGCAGGACCAAGTACTGTCCCCTGACAGATTTTTGCCCCAGATCCCTAAATGGCCCCCTCAAGGATTGAACTCACAACCCTGGGTTTAGCAGGCCAATGCTCAGACCACTGACCTATCCCTCCCCCCTGAAGAAGAGCTCTGTGCAGCTCCAAAGCTTGTCTCTCTCACCAGCGGAAGTTGGTCAATAAGATATTACCTCCCCCACCTTGTCTCTCTAGTATGTGGCACAGATGGCTGTAAGCAACCTGTGGGACTATAACTATTTAAACCAAATTTTAAACCATCTATTAACTCTTCCTAAACCATTATACATGGAACCTTAATATAAAGTGTGACGGAAAAGCCTCTAAGTAACACTGCAGGAAAGCACGTACTGTTGTGGCTCATGGGCCCTCTTACCCCACCAAAGGGAGCAGCACTGGGCTCTGGGATTCTCAGGGGATTTCCTCTTCTTTCCTTGTCATTCAGTTCCGCCACAAAGTAAAGTTTGAAGGGATGGACTCCCTGATTTCACGCTCCTCCGGGAACTCCAAATGCTCCCGCCTCCTGTCTGCTGGCACCATCTCCCGCTGTGCCAGCTCCACCATCTCCTCCAGCTCCGAGGAGCTGGCCCTTTCGGAGAGCCCTGTCCCGGAGCCGTACAATGTACAGTTTTACTTGGACCGTCTACCCTCTGCAGTCAATAACCTTCTGGACCAGTTTGACCGGGTCATTAGAGTCATGGAGGACGTATGCCAGCTGGAAAGGGGTCTGGAACAGGCTCAGAAAAGAATTAATGACAACAAGAAGGGACAGAGGAGCCTGCAGGGGGAGAAGGTGGCACCAGCTAAGCAGCTAGAGCTACCGAGGACTTACAGCACCTTCTCGGAGTCTGCCCTGGTTAGACTGAGGGCCCACAGGGCCAAGGTCTCCAACTGCAATGCCACTGATGGGCACAAGCTGGTCCAGCGGCCTCCAGCAGATGGGATACCTCACCCAGTGGCCGGGTGCACATCCTGGCTGGTTGGCCCTCCACTATCAACTGATCTCTGCCAAAGGCTTACCCAGGCACCAGGCATTTCGTGCAAGTGGAGACCAAAGAGTGAGGAGGGGCAGGGCTGTCTGTGCCATGAAGTTCCTCAGAGGCAGATTCCTTTAAAGAGACGAGCATGGCAAACGGAAGGTGCTGGGAACATGTAATGAGACAAAGATAGAAATCAGGTCGTTGAGGGCAGGTCAGCCTCCTGTCTCAGCCCTGGAAACGGAGGCCTCTTAATTTCCAAAGAGTGCTTCACTCACAGCATCTACCCTGCTGGGCAAAGGCTGTCCTTGTGAAGGACAAATCTTTGCATTAGCGCAGTCCTTCACCCCGCTCCAGCACAGTGCACCAGAATGCCACTGTTCCCAACTCCTCCGGGAGTTCGACAGAGGGCGTGTGATGCCAGTTTCTGGGGAAGAGCTGGATGCCAGCAAAATCCTTACATGGCGGTGCTCCCATCAGAAGTGAACAATAACATGGGCAGTTTCATAAGAGCTGCAAGAGAAATGATGGCTGACAATACAGTAGCATGTCTGTCCCTTTCACAGTATTAGTGCTGACGGCCTCCTCGCTTCACAGAAGTGGGCTAATCGAAAGGCAGCTGGAGCAACCGCCCCTGAAGAAGCTCTCCCCATATTGCTGCTGAGATTCCCCCAGACTGAGACTTGTCAGTTGCTTCCTAACCCATTGGAACACTCTCCTGAATGGGCTGAAAGAGAGGCAGCTGCAGCAGCTACCCTTGAATAATTCCATCCTGGGGCTAAACTGCTGGATGATTTTGTTTATGGTATTAAAGAATGCGTGGAAAATGAGTTTTAGAATTAATCACTAACACCAGCTATAGTACACACACATTATAGACACATAAACATGCAATGTATTTAACTAACTTAATTAAAAGATTTATTATAAAGGCAAGAATGGTTGAATGCATTGGTCTGTCCATACAGCTGTGTTTTTATGTCAGCTACTTGCATCCGGCTGTCGCATTTCCTGTATTTATTGCCAAGTGCCCATTCATTCCCTTTGTGAACTGTGTCCTGTGCACTCTCCAGTCTGTTCCTCCTGTAGACGCTGAAGCATGGTCCTTGGAGCGGTTGTGCCGTAGCTGCTATTCTCCTTTTTTCTAGCATCGCTTTCTGAGGCCTTCCCTATCCTTGCTCAACTCCTTTATCTAGGAATCAGAATTTCCTACCCCGAACGACCCACTGCCCCAGCTAACTTTCTGGGTATGACACATCATTGCAGTGTTAATACAAAGAACCCTGAACCCTAGTCCTTCATTGATTTATATGCCTTCCAGCTTGGGTCCCATCACCTAGAGGCACTGTGTTTAGGGATGGCTGTTGTGGACCTCTTAGATGAAGCCCAGCGGGAGGCTGAAATGGAAGATCTCCAACCCTCTGAGTCAGGGCTTTGGAGCAGAGCCCAGAGCTGGAGCGCAGAGCAGCTCCGGAGCAGTGGAGCTGCAGGTTTTTGCCTGGAGCTGGAGCAGAGCCGGAGCACAGCTCCAAAGCCCTGCTCTAAGTTCCCTATTGACTGTAAACTGCACCCATCCCTCATCCCCAGTTACATTTCTGCAGCTCTGTTTCCGATGGGGTGAAAGCACTTGCTTGGGCAGGAGAGGATGTCATCAGAGTTTCTTATAAGGCAACCCAGCTACCAGCAGCAACACAGATGCATTAGTCTTTTGTGTTCTCAGCTCCTCAATCCAGCAAGAAGTGAGGACTGAACCGCTCAAACACAAAGTATCTTCAGGACCTTGACACCAGTGAACAGGAGGAAAGAATTTCCATTGACACACATACCAAACTGCAGGCCATTTCCCCGCCCCCATTTCAGGGCCAGCACAAGGAACAGTTGCAAGGTAGAGGGCAGGGTGCAGGTGTAGGTTGTTTACATGCACCCTCAAATGGTCTTTGGGAACAGCAGATTGCCGCCTGGTTTTGTCCACTAGGGAGCCTGTCTCATTTTAATAATGCCCCTGACACAGATAACGTGGCAGGGAGGGGATGAAATGGCTCCATTTATAGGGACATGGGTTACTTATTTCCATTAGAATGTAATGTTTGACTTCAACTAGCTTCCAGACCCCAAGTACAGGCCTTCGCCCACTTCAACATCACAGAGGAGGAACAAAATTAGCACCATTCAAAGTCTTGCCCTACTTTTATTACATTGCATGGAGGGAATCATGCCACAAGCAGTGGCACTTTTAAAACAAAGTTTCTAGGCAGTAGATTTTTTGGGAGAAAAATGCAGATACCCAGAGACCTAGAAACTAGCATCCCAGAGTGCAGGTACATTCAGTTCCCATTTCTCTCTCTAGCAAAGGCGTATAGCAATTGGTCTAGTGGAAGCAGAGAAAAGCCCATAATGCACCTGGCCAATTGTGCAAAATTGTACCAGGGAGAGACAATTCATTCCTGACTCCAGCTGGTGATCAAAGAGCATGAGGAGTACTAGCCCTTGTAAATTTAATCCCAGCTATACATAAAGCTCCTCTTCACTTCATCACTGTGCATGGTTTTTGCTATAACAAAATCTACACTAAATACCTACTCACTTATTAAAATGCCACAATACACTTCTTCTGCACTTGATTTTAATATTCGTCATAGGAATACATGCATTTACATGAACTAAAATCAGCATAGAAAGCCCTAGGACTAACACCACAAACAGCAGCACTAAAAATTCCACCAGTTAAAACCTACTACCCCCAACAAAAACAAAGCATTGCTGGTCACTCTGGGAATTGGCCTGTGAGAGCAAACAGCCTTTTCTGAAGAGGGAGTGTTAGGTACACCTCCTTGCCCTTGATCAAGTTTAGCTCTGAGTAGCTTCCTAGTGCCTGTTGCTAATGTGTGAAGATTTGATTGTTCTTTGGAATGGCTCGCTGTATAAATAATTCTATTAGGGGAGCCAGTCAGGTTTCCCTTGCTGAGTTACAAAGCTTGCAGTCAAATAATGGAGGAGGATTGCTAGCAAATGCTTACCCTCAAGGACACCACCTCAAAGTATGAGGCACCTTTTCCCCCCATCCATGTTATCAGAGCACAGTAAGCACAGGTTCCAGGCTCAGCACTGAGTTGCCTTTGAGAACAACTATTTTTCCAATACTACTTGTCCCACTTAGAAAAACAGTTTTATAAGAAGGGTGAAACCCATTATCACTTCTGATGGGACAAGAAGGGGCGGTCAGAAACCATCCTTTCCATTTCATAAAAAGCGGAGGCTTCAAAATTTGTTTTTGTTCTAATGCAGAACAGAACGGAGACCTTTTCAAAAAAAGCATGAAAAAACACTGCCCCTCCACAGTGATTAGAGCATTTACCTGGGATGTGGGAGACCCAAGTTTGAGGCCCTGCTCTCATTGATTCATTCTGGAGGGGTGTCTGTTCTTGACCAGAAATTCCATCCTGGATCTGACAAACCTTACCAACTACAGTTTCATCAAAAGTGACATTTCCACAAAGAGTTCTGATTTCAACAAACTGGCATTTTTAAATGAAAACCCATTTTGTTGAAAAATTCCCAACTTCAGTGATGACTACTATGGTATCAGAATGCATGTTCTTATTCACCTGAGCACAAATCCTGGTTTGGAGACTTAAGAGGTGTCAACACCACCTTGCAGCAGTCAGTTCCACAGGTTTTTATTTATTGCTCCCTTAAAGGCTGGGTTCCAGGTAAGCCATTCTCTGGTTGTCTTGTAATGTAGATGGTTTTAAATAAGCATAGTAGCAGATCAGCCGCTTTATTCTTTACATCCTCTGTGCAATTTAATTTCTTCACATCTTTTTCTGGATTCCCCGTCACAGCGATGGCCCTTTTTCAGTACCTGTACCAAGCAGCACTGAGACAGGCATTTCTACCCATCAAAAATCATCGTCTGGTGAAGTCTGATGCACAGAGGTAATTTGGTACTCTGATTCCATCCTCTTTGATTGCCCTCTTTACATGCTGGCAGTTTAGCTCATTAGTTTCTAACCTTTTATAAATGTTGTAGTTTACCATGGCTGGCTCGAGGGAAGTCAGCCAGGTGTCCCCTATGAAGTACCCACAACTCAAATTCACTTCAATGGGAGAGGAGGGCACTCAACCCCTCTCAGATCTTAGTTGTACCGGCCTCTCCTATTAAGCTGTGCCCACACTAACCAAGAGCTGTGATGAGCTACACAACTGGTTTGAGCATGCACAAGTGGATGGCGGGGCAGCTGCCAATGGTGGCACACCAGGACTAAGCACAAAGGCCAAGAGGGGAAACCTGGTGCCTGCAGTACCTGTACTAGTAACAACTTGTCTAGCAGATCCACGGACAGCCCCACTGGTTTAAGTCTGATGTACTTTATTTATTTATTTTAAATCTTGTAACCACCACTTTACCAGCCAAGGATGGCAACTGAGCTACTTTGCATACTAGATCATGTTGTCACATTGTATGTGTCAAGTTTGTGTGACAAAGCAGGCCAGTGTCTCCTGTGGCTAAGACTTCATTTGTGACGCTAGGAACTATGCTAAGGATGGTGGGGTTTTAGCTAGGAATCCAATCTACTCTGCTCATCCACAGACTGACAGCATTGCTGGCCAATTCACTAATGTTTATAGGCCCTGGAGGTGTAGACAGTCCCTTCCTAGAACAGGGCAGAGGGAGCTTTGTGGCTAAAAGGGCCATTCCCAGCCAAGGTGTACTTCTATGCTTAACCTGTTAGCATCCGTTCATCCATCCCAGCTTCCAGGCGCTATTTCAAAGGAATGCCGCTGTAGATGCTCTGTCGCGATTGCAGTGGAAGATCAGCATTTCACAGGTGGTACACCAGGTATGTGGAGTAATAACAAAGCAGTTTGCTGGTTTGATTCACTCTTGGTCCCAAGGTGTTTTCCATACTTGCACTCAGTAATGTTGTCAAACCTTTCCTCCCTGGAGACTTAGCAGGGGTGTAGCCTGCCTGCCTCTGGAAGAGGTGTCAGGTCTCAGAGGCACGAGTCTGTAGGTTCAACACACTATAATTTTTCTCCTCCACATGGTTAGTTTGCTCCAGCAGCCACTGTCTCTGCTGCTCATTCACATCCAGTTTCAATGTCACCTCCTGGAAGACCCTGTTCACGGCAACCTATATACAAGGTAAGAGAACAACCCAGATCGATCTCAGGCCTTAGCTAAATGCTGCTTCGAAAGGGGAGAATTCCATCTCTCCTGAACAGGCCAGTACCTCACCTCCTTAAAATGAAGCTTTTTGAACATGCAGATACTAGCTTCATTTTCCTGTCCGACCTTAGCCTCAAATTTGGTAATTCCCAGCTTTGTTACTCCTACAGGAGAAGCGAGAAAGAGAGATAAGAACCCGTCTGCACACATGTATCTCCGTAATACTGCATTATGTCATAACTGCAGACTGGCAAGATTCCCGTGCTTCTTAAATACGTGGGCTGGTATATATCCACCACCCTCTCCACAATGGGAGCATGTGTGCCTGTATCTCCCCATCACATCACTTCCGCCATCCCATTTAGCCATCCTTACCATAAAACATCATGATTAGAGTTGTCTCCTTGCCAAACCCTCGGCCGCGGCAGCTGGGCTCTAAAAGAGACAAGAACAGATGTTGGTGTCCATCTATATAACACAAACCCTGTAACTCAGTCATGTGCTGGATTAGCGGAAAGGGGGTTGCAGATGAGGACTGAATTGCCCTGGTAGACCTCTGAGCGCAGGAAGCTTGTACGTTATCTGCCTACTTTCCATCTAGCTGTAGCCACATCTACCATTGTCTGACGATAGTCATCAGAATCCCCCTGAACCCATTTGCATGAAGGGGCTTTCATACCTAACAGCTATTGCAGGGCAGAGGGTGGCATTAGGGTGATAGTAGCATTAGCAGTCTGGGGCTGTGCTTAATGTACCTGCAATCATGACTTCAATCTCTCCCACTGTTGGATCCTCCATATCTGTGAGGAACAGGTTCACATCCCCCACCATGCAGTCCTCCTCGGTACCTGCTTGCCCAGCCCACCTCTCAGTGTCCAGTACAATAAACGTGCATTCTGGGGGAAATGAGACAGCAGCAGAATTCACAGGGCACGTTTAAGAATCATTTACAAATCACTGAAGTATGACATTAAAGATGGACAATGAGCAGAGAAACAACATCCTGCACATAGTAGTAGCCTGTATAAACCAGTAATCAGGGCTCCTGGGCCAGACAGGCATGCTTACCACAACTGCCCATACCAGCAACACCCTGGAAAATCTATGCTGGTTTCAGTCTGCATAGACCCAGGGCTCACACAACTACTTTAACTTGATGCAATATTATAAATTAATGTGGATTAGCTTTCCCCACTTCATCGCCTTTTACAGTAAATTCAGGCAAAGAACCTTGAATGTGAACATAAGAGACTGAAGCAACCTGTTGAGTCACCTAGTCTATCCCTCAGCTCCCTTCAGTATGTCTTCCCGTGCTGTCACCACTGACCAAGACAAGGGTTAACCTCAAGTATATCCCACCCTCAGTGTTTTGTGACTATACATTTGTACTAGATTTTATGGGCAGTCACTCACCCAACCTTTAATAGAGCCAGGCAAACAATCCAGCCAATTAATCCAAACTTTGTCATAAATTGTCAGATTCCATGTGGAGAACTCAACCTCTCCCTCACCCGTTTACAAGGATTGAGTTCTCAGATCTCCGCTCTTTACAGAAGTTGACTGGATTGCTGCTGCTCAAGCGATATTAAGAACTTAAATTATTCTTGTTATTAACAGCTGGATAAAGCAAAACTTCAGCAGCCCCTATGTTCCTCCAATCCCTTGAATAAGTGTGTGCCTACACAAGATCCACATGTATTCACTGCCCAAAAACTTGATTAAGGCTGAGATAAGTTTGATGGGTGGTACCTCACACCTTCCAGAATATCAAATGGAGTTATTCTTTAACTCTGCATTTACTGGTTTTCAGAGGTTCAGGTTCAGTGAGACCCAAAAATGTTGATGTTACATAATTTTGGAGGGCGGGAGGGTTATATCCTGAGAACCTATCCTTACATGACCCCAAATTTGAACCACTAACCATACTCCCCATCCCCCTGAAACAGCAATTTTCAAAACAATCTGATTAAGCACATGGATTTTAGAGCATTAAGAACGAACCTGGAAGTTAAACAGTAAACTAGTCTCACCCTTAACTCTAATGAGGCTACTGCCCTGCTATAATGGCTCATACCCCTTACAGTACAGGCTTGCAGAATCCCCCCTGCCAGAAACTCAAAGCTAGCTGTGATTCCTAACAACAGTGAGGCGGAAGTGCTCACTACACCTTCCCACTCTTGCAAAACATTCAGATGCCTCACTATCTGCATCTTCCTGCCAGCTGCGCTGCATCTCGTACTCCTGCTCCAGGCTCAGTGGCTCAGATGCGGTCAGTCGCTGTAGCTCCTCCGATTTCATCCACTCGTGGTACCTGGTGGAGGGTGCCACAAACAGAATGCAGACCTATTTAGAACATCATCTGTTGTATTCCACTGAAACCTTTAAGGGTCAAGCTGACCCCCTCCATGAACCTATGCAGGAAACTACAAGTTGCTATAAATGCTCCATTGGCCAGGGGGAGCAAAGGCTCACTTAACTTCCTGAAATAACACAGGAATCAGTACACAATCTCCTTCACACAGGCACACAAATAAAGGGACTAGTACAGGCATGCGCGACACCTCACCTTGAGTCTGCTTTGCACTGAGAGTGCAATCCTCTGAGTCTGCTTTGCACTGAGAGTGCAATCCTCCAAGTCTGCAGTTTACAAACTCATGGCTTAACATTTAAATTCTTCAGAGACCAGTTCAGTTTTTATGAGGTGAAGTTTCACTATTCACAAGTGATTGGGAAAAGGTTATAGCGAGCACTGAAACAGCAGCATATCTGATGGCTGTTTGGTGGCCAACGTGAAATGAACTAGTGGGTCCAGCCCTCTTCTAACTGGACAAGTATCCACATGGATAAACAAACATCACCACTGACATTTGCTGTCCATCTTTGATGACCGTTTCAGCAGAGGGGTCAAGGACATTGAGCTGCCATCTCTCACAGCGGGGTGGCTGCTACAAAGCAGAACCAAGGCATATGGGAAGCCAACATAGGCAAAGCCCTACTGCTGCTGCTTGTGCTGTGCCACTTACACAGACAAAGAGATCATTTCAGTCCCATGGGCTGGTAAGCCAGAGCCTTCCATGAGCACTAAATTCCCTTAAAAAATAAAGTTGAATTCTAAGAATAGAAACAGATGTCAAAGATGGTGTAAGTGACATACCGGGATACATGAGCAGAGGTGTATGGTACCAGGGTCACCTTCTTCCCCTGTAAGACTGTGTTCTGGTTAATCTTCATGGTCTCCAACCTGAAAGAGAGACAGAAAGTAACTTACTGACGTCTTTAAAGATGCCAGGGGAAGAGTACACCATCAACATCAGTTCTTTGAAACCGAGTAACCACAATGAGTTTCACTTTCTCACAGAGACCCCTTTATTTAATGGGCTCCAACTTTTTTTTTAACTTCCTTACAATCCCTCCACCCCCCACATTTTTCTGCTCCCCTAATGGGTTTTATCCTGGTCTTTTCAGCAAAGGAGACACTGGCCAAGTGATTGCTCTAAGAGGTGAGCTGTGAAACTGACGAGACACGACGGGCGGCAGAAGCAAAACGATGAGAAAACGCAAGAGACAAAGCCCCACAGCAAAACTGTTTCTAGTCTGACGGGTCAGCACTGAGCAGCCATTTACCCCTCACATCCCAGCAGTGGGGGGACACTGGTCCATCCCTCCCCAGCCCCAGGAGGGGCGGGGGAGGGAGGAAACGGGCAGCATCCAGCCCCTCCCCACAGGTGGAGGTGAGGGGGTGGGAAGGAGTCAGGGTGACATCCACCCCCTCTCGCCCAGCCCCAGGTGGGATCTGGAGCCCCCAGTGGGGTGGGGATGGGAGCCAATGGAGGGGGACACCCATCCCTGGATGGGGGTCAATGGGGGGGATATCTAGCCCCCGCAGGGAACGGGGTCTCTCCAGCCCATGGGGGCCACGGGGGTACCAGGCACCTCTTGTCTCGGTCCGAGCCGCTGCGGGCCGGTGTAGCGTAAAAAAACTGCTTTGGGAGGCTCACCTCGAGCGCATGCGCATAAATTACTCTGCTCCCATCCTACGAGTGCCACCGAGTCAAGAGCGGCCAGACGGCACGTGATCCAGCGCAGCCAATCGGCGGAGCAGGGGCTAGGGTTGGCCTCGTTACGCATGCGGAAGGCCTTGCTGCTGCGCGGTGAGTCCGCGCATGCTCTGTACGTTCCACGGGATGAGGGCGGCGTCTGGGGTGTGCTGGCCGGGTCCCTGGGAGCGCAGGTATGGGAGGAGCTTAGCTTCCTGTGGGGGCGGGGACGCGGTATGGAGCGGGTCTGAGCGATGGGGCTCTGGGGTAACATGGAGGGGGGCTCTGGGGTGGGAGCTGGAGGGTTTGGTGTTGTGGGGGCTAGGGGGCTCGGACAGTGGGGGGGCTATGGGGTGGGGGGCTATGGGGTGGAGGGGTTGGAAGTGCGGTGGGATGTGAGGGGCTCGGGCAGTTTGGGTGGGAGCTGTTGGTTTGAGAAGTGGGGGGCTCTGGGGTGGGAGGTGGGGGGTTGAGAAGTAGATGGCTTGGGCAGTGTGGGGGCTCTGGGGTGGGAGGTTGAGAAGTGGGTGGCTCGGGCAGTGTGGGGGCTCTGGGTTGAGAATTGGGTGGCTTGGGCAGTGTGGGGGCTCTGAGGTGGGTGGTTTGGAAGTGGGGTGGGAAGGTGGGGGGCTCGGGCAGTGTGGGGGTTCTGGGGTGGGAGCTGGTGGTTGGTATGGTGGGGGCTCTGGGGTGGGAGGTCTCGTGTGGTGTGCTGGAGGGTAGGGGTTGGGATGGAACATATGTGGTCACTGGGGTGGGATATAAGGTGTGGGGGCTCTCTTGGTGAAATGGGGTGTTATCTACTGGGTGGATGTTTGTCGGTGGGATGTTTCCCTTTCATCTCCCCCCTCCCGGGTTGTATTTTGGACAAGGGAGTAGAAGATGTCTCCAAATCAGTCTGTGTCACATGAATTTCCTTTTTGCTTTGTCTCTCTTTGTTCCCACTTCTAGTTTATTGTCACTGGGCATTTGGGGAGAGTCTACCTTAGGTTTGCACATTTTTCTGTGATGAGGTGTCTGCTAGCATGATAATTCTGGGCATGACTCTAGCAATCTCGCTTGGTTTTGATTTGTTTTAGGCTTTGCTCTAGTGTTTTTAGCATCACTATCTTGGGTGGGATTGTTTGCTCCATTGAACTGGAGATTAATATTGTCATGTCCAGAACAGGATCATTATCTAGGAGTGGGTTATAGCTGTTAGCTGATCTTAGCTTTTCATCCTGTACTACTCTGCTGAGGAGGGAATGTTTACTGTTGTGATCGAGGTAATGCCAGAAGTTGAATATCTTCTGTGCGTGGACTAGGAGGAGGTTTGTACTGATCATTTGTGCCAGCTGGTGTAAAGTTGGTTGATAAGATGGGCCCAAACCTTTTCTCCTATATAGTAGGATGAGTTAGATTAAGTTCTCAAGTAACTGGAGTTGTGATTTTATTGGAAAATTGTAATTCTTTAATGGTTTATAAATTCTTCAGAGGGCTTTTTTTTCAAATGCTTTTATAGCTGTTGTGAAGTTCCCCAAAAGCTTTTATTTTGGAGGCCTAGGTATGTATAATTCAATGTATTCAGTTTCTACATTCAGAATCTTGGCTGGCTGGTTTTTGGAAAGTATATGGGGAGAGATTGGGATTGTTGGGTGTTTTTTATTGTAGCAATCTGCAGAATAACTCATGTGATGGCAGTATATTTCTAAAGCATATTGATGATTATTTGGGTGTTTTCCTACTGAGTGAGTTAGTGGAAATCCCAGGTTTGGTGGCCATTTCAGTAAGGTTGGTACATTCCATAAGAGCTGCCATAATAGGTCAGACAGTCCATCTAGCCTAACTGTCTCCAACAGTTGCCCATACTAGAGCTTCAGGGGGGAGTGTACAGAACAGGGCAATTATGGAATGATCCGCTCCTGTCTTGCACTGCCGGCTTCTTGCAGTTGGTAACTGGTAGGTATCTGATGTGCAGGGAAAAAGAGTAGGGCTATCTGATAACATTTGTGCGCTTTGTCAAGGCAGTAAAGAATTTTGAATGGAGGTGTCAGGACAGTGTTTTGGAGGAGGGGGCATCTGGAGGTGTGCTCATATCCCAGGGCAGGACAGAGTCCCAATTGCAATTCTATTCAAATCTTCCTCTATTTACAGTAATGGGGGTTGCCCATTGTTGTCCCTCGGTCTTTCAGTGGCATCGTGAGCAGCTGCTGATAATGATAACCAGGCTTGGACAAGTTGTTTCTTTAGGCCAGACATAGCAGAGACAGAAGATACCTGCTTCTCCGTTCCAGGCCCCTCTATCCTCAAACATGGCGGGTGGCATTACCGACACAGGGGAGCTGTACTCTCCTTATGTGAGTATTACCATTGGAATGCACCACTACAGTTTGTTTAGTGTCTTCTCTTCACAACCCTGCTTACTCTCAGGGTATTTTGTTACTTATCTTCCTGGTTCCCAGTGAACGCGGTAATCAATGTCAAAGTTGCAAGGAATGCCAGAAGATATTAGGGTAAGGGCAGTGGAACATGTTTAGCTTGTTGCCCAAGGGATCTTGGTTTGAATTACCACAACAAGGGCCACTTCAGAGTTTGAAAGGGACCCAAGTATCTAGAGTTTGGTGAGTTAGCTTAGAGAACTTTCATCCTATCTTTCAGACTTTATATGTTAAGTTATTTTGGTCCTTTTTTCACCTGTATTTATGGTCAGAAATGTGAAAATGGCATCACCTTACTGCCTGTCTCTGGTCCATATGTCTTTTGAGACGCATCTGTTCACTGATACAAACTAGTTTTAAATAATCAGTTATAATGCGTAGTATTTGCATATTGTTTTACATCGCCAGGTTGCTCTACAAACCTTAAAGGGACACTGTCAATCTGATACTTAATCGATTGAAAAAAATGAGTCGCAAGTAGTTTGATACTACACCTGCCCTTGCCCATTTTTATGCTTTTACTTCCACATTTTTTGAAAAAGGTTTTCCTCCTCTCCCCTGATCCCGTGTGAAAGACTTGCACAAATAGGTGCAGCTGTGTGGGATGCTGAAATTCGTTATCTACAAAGCATTGTCAAATATAAAAAGAAAACAAACTAAAAGCTTAAGGGGGAAAACCTTTTTTCCTCTGATCTGTTTTAGTCATCTTACATATTAATTGTAACAGTGATAGATTAAAAAAAAAATTGTAGACAGAAGTGATTTTTTTCAATGGGATGTCCCAAATGGTCAGTCCTCACAGCATCCTTTATGAGGTAGGTAAGTATAATACAGGGGAGTCTCATCTTACGCAGGGGTTAGGTTCTAAAGTCAGCGCGTAAGGCGAAAATCGCGTATAGTCAAACTCTCATTGAGTGGAATGGCAGGCGGAATCGCCCGCACTACAGGTACAGTATTTAAATTATTGTGTTTCTCTCTCTTTTTTTTTTTTGCCAAGCACGTATAATTGAATTCACGTAAGTTAAATGCGCGTATGATGCAACTCCACTGTATCCATTTTACAGATGGGGAAACTGAGGCATTGAAGTAAAGTGACAGTCGATACCAGAGCAGGGATTAGAACCTCAGGTATTTCTGTCTTTCAGCCTTGTGCTCAGAATACTAGACCTGACTTCTCTTTAACCTGAGCCCTGCAAAGACAATACAGCTATGTGAGTGTAAGCTAGGATCTATTCTTTCTTATGCATAATCTCAAAATTTAGTAGTTAAATTTGGATTTCTTGATTTATTAAGGTGGTGATATAAATGGCAAAGCATAGCTCAGGAATCTAAAATACTAGTCTGAAGTGTGGGATTTGCTATATTAACTCCTGCATATTAAAAATACCTGGCTAGTCTGGGGCACTAGTGACCATTTTAAAATCAGATATTTCATGAACCCACGCTAGCAATTAGTTCTGTATACCACTGGAAATGCTGGTTTTTATATCTAATGGGGTTCACAAAATATCAAATCATAAAATTGTCACTACCCTATATTACTTCTTCATAGCTTCAGAAATGAAGCAATCTTAGTGGTTATCTCAAGAACCATTAAAGCTAGAACGAATGCTTTCCATCACCTGAGATCCAGGAATCTCATTTTACAAATGCTAAAAACATTAATCTCAAGTCTAGGAACCCTCAAAAGCTGAGGGTAGAATTGGGCATTATGCTCATAAGAGTATTGGCAGCTAAAAGCAGGCCAGAACTGAAAAGTGAAGGGGGCAGGGCAGCAACACAGTAATCAGAAAAACTTGATTTTAAAGCATTTCCGTCCTGATTAGTTTTTTGATAATTTTTGTTGAGTCTTGTGCTTTTGCACTTTTTTTTTAACTTGAACTACAAATGGCACTAATAGCGTGAACATCTCAGACGTTGCTAGAATAGGGAATTGGTGCAGAGGTACCTTTTAAAATCTTTTTCTTAAAACTGTTGACATTTTTTCGTAGTCAACATTTTAAAAAAAAAAAACACTAATAAAGTAGTTGTCGCTCACTTTCAAGGTCCAGTATTTTGTGACTTGCCAAGAGCAGAAACCCTTTGGTGAACCAGTACTAAAGCTTTCAGGATGTATGTTGAGAAGGAAATCTACTCTCTTCTTAATGGGTTTTGATTTCCTCATTTGAAGTGAATTTTCAGTACTGACATTGGCAAAATCATCTTTTGACTAGTAAGCCAACCCAATTTGATCTTTGCCATTGAGGGGGAATATGGAACCCTGGGATGTTGTTTTTAGTTGCTTTTCTGGCTACATGCATAGTTCAAAATCTTAGTGTTGCAGAAATCTCCTGGAGTCTAAGATCTAGGGAACTGTAGCTCTCTCATTTCCTCTGAGGATGCTGGGCTATCTCTACCCCAGAGGCTGAGGACAGCCTTTGTTCAACCAAAGCCAAGAAAAATCACCTGGGTTTCTGTCCAAGAGTCCTTCATTGCAGAGTGAGTCAGGCCCCTGGGCACTCCGAACATGAGGGGACGTATGCAGGAAATGACAGCCTGCCAACTGAGTGACAAGAGCCTTTCTGCAAACCGGGAAGGCTGCATTTTAGTCCTTTGGGGGACTTTGATGTTCATGCTTGAACAGCTAAAAGGTGTAGTGTCTCATTGTGAGCTTAACAAAAAAGGCTTTGTGTTGTGCTTTGTATGATGTTTCCAAGCTTGGCTCCTATGATCTCTGGCCATCCCAAGCACTACATGTGGGTTTCTCCCTCATTTACACAAAAATTCTCATATGGTCTTATAAGGAAGTGGGGAGACTCTCCGGGTGTGTCCCATACCATGTTTGCATTAAGAATGGGAGGGCAGAGTCCCCTCCCTTTGCTCCATCTTCATCTTCCTCCTTTAGCACAGCAGGTGGGGTCTGTTTCTTTTCCACCACTTGCATTGTGGTGACCCTAAGCACTTCACGTGACTGAAGTGGGAACAATTTAGAACAGAAACAGGAAATGGGATAGACCAGTGGAAGGGAGTAGGTTGTGGAGGAATTGCCCACTGTTTCTACGATCCCTGCTCAGTGCCTCAGAGGAAGAAGGCAGAACTCCTCAGTCATGTAGCATGGAGGAAAATTATTTCCTAGCCTCCAATCTGGCAGTCACTTTGACCAGTTTACAACTCTCAGGGCTTGTCTACATTAAACCAATGCAAATCCCTGTGTGAACGCCCTTACATTGATTTAAAACTGACTATATCTACATCTACATCAGCCAGGTTAAATCAATTGAAGGGTATCCACGCAGTTTCACCATTTTAACTAAATCAGTTTAAAATTGCGTGTTTAGTTAAACCGGTGCAACTTTGTGTTTAGATTAGGCCTCAGCTGCACTTTGCATCCTAAAACTGCTTGTGATAAAGGAATGGCTTGCTTCTGAGGAAACATGAGTGGACCACATCATGACACAATCCGTGCTCTTTTGTTGGGCCCCTCTCTCTCTGGGCTTCCAAGCACAAAGATGCGAAGTGAGAGAATTATGTGCACCAAGATGAGGGCTTCCAACCACAAGTATTGTTCAACAGTATAGGTCACATGATGCTTGGAGGCCAGTCTCCTTTGGTCAGCAGATGTGGTTTTGCTGACTCAGCCATACTTTACGAAGAATTGTGGTAGGACAATGGAAGTTGAAAGTGTCTAGTGCTTCAGGCTATTTCAGCTCCAGACTTCTGGTTTCAAGTTAAACACTGACTTCAGTATGGCAGCCTGTGTGTGGTGATGGTGCCTCTTGCATTCATGCTAGTCAGCAAAGATTTAATCCCTGGAGCCTATGAGACTCGTATGTAGCCCCACAGTCTCAGTGCCTGACTCTGCCCAGGGTGGTTGGAAGGTGCCTTCTCTTCCTAGCTGTTGATTGGTTATCCAGCCAGTAAATTCCCATTTCCTTTAATTTAAAAAATATAATTAAATGAATTTCATGCTTCATGAAAATCAGGTTAGATCGTTTTGGCCTCAACCAAGCGTAGTGCAGGCAGGAGTGCAGACTTCTACTGTACAGCTCTATCTGTGCATCCCATTCCTTACCTGCAGCAATGCCTGGGACCCTCCTCAGAGGAGATTGTGGTACTAAATTGTCGTAATGTGGGGTGATTGTGATGTAGGCAAATGTCTATTAAAGATTCCATTGATTTTTCTTTTTTTTTTTTTAACGTTCCATAAATTACAAATAGAACAAATTTGCCGGGGAGCGTCAATCCCGACTAGTGCTGTGCTAAGCACTAATCCACTGCACGACCTTTCTGGCTCTCGGAGTGTTCCCCTCCACCTGTATTTACTTTTACCTTGTGCTTATCCTTTTATAGACATGCACACAGATCACATTCCCCATGCACAACCTGCCATGTCAGCAAGTCATCTTAGCTGACCCCCAGGGCGGCTGCAGACTCTAACACTGATTATCTGGATGATTTCAGGTCGGCCTGGTTTACATGTTCAACCTTATCGTTGGGACGGGAGCCCTAACCATGCCGAAGGCCTTTGCCACCGCTGGCTGGCTCGTCAGTCTCGTTCTCATAATGTTCCTGGGCTTCATGAGGTAGGATTTTGGTGTTTCTCTTTGCCTGTCTTCAGCATGCTGGGAGTGTGGGTTGGTTTTATTCCAAGGGCTACATGTAAGAGATTGGGGGCAGCATGCTGGTGAGAAGCCCAGCCACTCTGCCTCCCAGCTGCTGGGATTTCACAGTTGTGCTGCACCTGGATCCTGTTTAGAGGCTGTAGTTTTAATATCAACTTTCTGGCTAATGGATGTCTGCAAAGTGGAGCTACGTCCCCTCTAGCTGGTGGGAGGGAGAGGATTTTGTCTCCACTGCCCTCTCTAGAGCCTTCTGGCTGCTGTACTGAAGAGGGTCTTCATAGAGTTTCAGGCCAGAAGGGACCACCAGATCATCTATTCTCACCTCCTGTGTATCACTGGCTACTAATGCCACCCAGCACTCGCATTATAAACCCAGCAGCTCAAATTAGATCAAAGCATTACAGCCCATGGGAAACTAGTCTATTATGTGCTACAGGGAGAGACTGAGGTGCACTAGTGCCCAACCTCTTCCGCCCCGGCAGGAAAAAGATGATCCTGGCAAGTGACGCACCTGCACGCTGCAGAGAAAAGTGAAAAACATCCAAGCTCACTGCCAGTCTGACCTGGAGGAAAATACCTCCTCAGCCCCACATACAACAGTCAGACCTGAGCATTTGAGCAGGAACCGGCCAGCCAAAGTACCTTCTGCAGACTGTTTTGAATGGCGACCATGAAACTGACCTGTCATGTCAATTTCACTCTGGCTTCTGGCAGGGTTCTGAGCAAGGGGCACTGGAGCTCTGTCTGCCCGCAGATTCGGGGAGACAGCTCTTCACTGACTTACATTTGGAAGGTTAACTTCACAGTCTTTCACACCCATGCTCAACAGGAAAGGCTACTTATTCACCACAGACAAATGGAATTTTCAAATTTTGCTCTGAGTCTGCAGAATCAGCATGCTCTGGCACTAGAACTGAATCTGGACTAGATTGATTCAGGTTATAAATTCCATATATGTCAGTCCCTTCTGTGTATGGACCATAACCTTTTAGGTATGTTGCATCGAGAAGACATTAGAATAATCAAAAGATCACCTGGGTCCTTCAAACCCATCTGCCTCAATGGCTGGTTTTGGACACGAGCAATTTAAGATGATGCCTGAATAGCGTTGCAGAGGAGCACAGTTCGGTAGTTATTCAGCAACTCGCAGATTGTGTAATCTCCCATCTGCTACCAGGAGTACAGAAGGAAGTAACTTCCTGTAAAAGGAAGTAACTTCCTGTAAAATTATGCCTACCTCATTCCTCCCCTTCACCAGTCTGGGATCTTGGAAACCCTGAGGCTAACTTGAAGCTGACCAAACTTCAGCTTGGTTTCCTCTGCATTGGTGCAGCAGTTGCAGCACAGGAGGTGGAGCTAAGGGCTGTTGCTGTAGTTGTGTGATCTACACATTCAACCTGGAGACTCCAGTAGTTGATAGTGTCATCTTTCTGATGAGATGTAAAGCCTTGTCTGGATCACTGGTGCTCATGAAAGGTCCCCTCTCACTTTTGTAAGAGTATTGGGATGTTAATCCTGGTGTCCTGGCCAAATTCTGTTATGGATAATTCTATTTGCCAATCTAAATTCCTTCTGCAGTTTTGATTGGACACAACTTTTTCCTGTCCTGTGCTGTTTGGCTATTAAACAGAGTCCATGTTTCACTCAAGAGGAAACTGCATTTCAGTGGTGAATGAAATTATCTTTGTAAACCCCAGGTGTGTTGAGGCTTAATATTTGTAAACTGCAATACATCTGAGAAAGAAAGGCTCTATAAAAGTCTGGTTCATTATTATTGGCAGACATAAATCCTGGAAGTACAAGTGGCTGTTAGATTCAGATGCAATCCATTTTTAAAAACCTTATATCCAAAGCATGAAGCCCATGTACAGAGCTCCCTACTGTCTGCTCTGGTTCTTCCTCAATTTATATCTTAGTGTCAGCAGGGGGTGCAAATTTTGCTGGCTCGTCCATGATGCTCTTGTGCCAACCTTGAAATGTCGCCCGCTGTTGCTAAGTGCTTTGTGAGCCTAGTTGCCCTGTTGCTTTCATTCGTGCGTTTGCGCTTCTGACTCCGTAATAACCTATAGAGAACCTTCAGTTCAGTGAGAGTCTACATGGGCAATCATTATGTGGAGTCCAGGAAGGGGCTGCTGTACTTTTATCCTAGCAAACCTAATTTCTCATTTGAACTTGATAAATGAATTCAGTTCGTGAAGCAGTAAGAAACTCTTCTTGAGCCTTAAATAAGATTGATTTTAGTTTTACTTAAAAAAAAAAAAAGGCAGTAGAGGGGAAAGAAACCTTAACTTGGTCATTTTAGCTGAGACAATGACAATCCATTCCTGAAAGCGGCAAAGCAGATTGTAATGGTGAACTGGAACCTCAGATGGGTGAGTGATTTTAGCCGTCTCCTTGGCATTGGGTTAAAAAAAAGTTCCCTCTCGTTATTTAACTCCTTAGACAGCTTCTTCTACACTCACTGGCAAAATTGGTGGTGTGCGTCCTAATGATTTGCTTGCTGCTCTGAAATCTACAACAATAATAAACCATTGCCCTTCAGTAAAACCTTCCTTTTGAGGGTCTCGCAGTGTTTTACAGCCACCAAAAGATTAAGCCTCACAGCAGTACTGTGAGGAAAGGGAGTATGTATTATTCCCACTTTAGAGATGGGGAAACTCACTCAGTATTGCAAACCCTACCATGCAATGCTCCATCTTCCTCTAAGAAGCCTGCCCCCATTGCAGTGGGGTAGCATGTAACCTGTGGGCCATACCTGTACTGGAGATATAGGCAGATGCCTGCTTCATTTATACAAATTAGTTGCAGGCTTCATGCACCTGACAAATTTCCCGTGCATTTTTGGTTGGTCAAAGTTTGATCACCTCTGACATAATCCTAGAAATAAGAGGCTCCTTTTAGTTACTGGTATTTGCACCCAACTATGGTTTTATTTTGCTGTTTTAACATGTTTTTATCCAAGCATTTTGGGTGAGACTAATGGGTCTACCAGGCCCCAAATGCTTAAACAAAAATACTTACAAACAGCAAATGAAATCTTCTCGTGGATGTGATAATATACCATGAAGCAACCACAACTGTCTCCAGGTTTTTAGTTTACCAAAGAAAAAACATACTCTTGCCTGTTTCTACTCTTGCGGAACAGTAATAAGGAAGTACTCTTATGAATATTTTACATCTGTGTGGTTCCTTACATCCCAAATTGCATCATACTGTGTGCTTACACAGCACAACTGAAATGCAACCATCTCTGGGTTGAAGAACAGCAGCAAACTGGGGTAGAACTCCCTGTACAGGAAGAGGAGAATGTTGATGAAGGGTGTTGGGACAAACGCCTACTCTTACAAAACATGCTAGGGGATCTTTAGTAGCTCCACGTAGCAGACAGGACTCTGGTTTATAAGGTCTCACCCTAAAGACCCTTCACACAGTGAACTCCGCAATACTTCATTTATCTGAGTCAGAAAGGCGAAGGACTGTGTTAGCCGTGTCAGGATACAGACCTGCCTGTGGATCTAAGGAGTCCAAACATTCCAAACTTTGATGCTTAGGGCTCTGTGCCATTGTTTTCATTACTGTGTGAGAACTTCTAGGTTGAGATTTGAGATGTTAAACTCTGTCTCAGTCCAGCTCTTAGCAGAACAGCATCCCAGTTGACACCCCTGGGGCAATCTCCTCAAAGTCCCAGGACTGAATGCGCCGTGGAGACTCTTGCCTCTAAATATGGTCCCATGTACTAGCAGGATAGTGCAAGAATCTTGCTTTGCCACTGTCTGCATTGTTCTCTGTTCCATACAAAAGATGCTTCGTTTCCCAAAGCTGTCAGTCCAGCATCTCACCAACACTAACTTCACATAAGAAATGTAAGAATCCCCAAACCCTAGAAAATCTCCTCTGCACTTCTTCATTCTTGACTCGGCAACAGCTTGGAGGCTGCAGCACGTACCAGAGCTATGGAGAGCCTGTTGCCCTCGGAAAGCCCAGTCAAAGTAATTTGCAGTGATCTATTCTGCTGTCCTCGTAATTGCTAAATTTAATTTCCCTTCTAGTTACATGACTACAACGTTTGTGATGGAAGCCATGGCCGCTGCTAACGCCCAGCTGCGTTGGAAGAGAATGGAAAAGCACAAGGTTTGTGTCACGGCTTTTTATTTTCCAATCTCTCTCATTCTTCAGTCCCTAAAGGCTCTCCTCAGATTACTGTGCTGGCTCTGTCTCGCCTCATTAGTAAGTCTAATAAAGGAATAAATTTCCACTGTACTTAACGTCTTCATAGAAAATGTGGTCGCTCTCTGTGGTATTGCTCATAAAACCCAGGATTTTCTTTTCCTACTTTAAAAATCCCCGACCCTGCCCATATGTCTCCCAATTTCATACTACTGGTCTTGGCCTGAGATGCTTTTTAGAGGCGTTGGGGAGAGCAATCCATCATCATTCAAAGTGTGTTAAGATCTATACATCCCTAAACTATGTGAGATCCAGCCACTGCAGGGCACCGTTGATCCAGCTGGAATGCTCTTGTTATCAGTCATTGGGGTCGTATTCCAGGAACTACTGCTGGGCATTCTCTCTGGCCTCTGTCCTGACTGTAGAATTTACTCCTTCTCTGGGTTTGTCAGCTCCTGGGTTTAGTGGCCTTCGTGACGCAGTACAAGGCATAATTTTTTGGTCAGACTTCAATCGCAGTCAGTAGGAAGGTGGGGTGGAGTTGTAGAGTGGGTTTTCCTGCTCTGCCTAGTTAGGGAGATGCAAAGGTTTGGGTTTTTAAGAAAATGTAATCTGGTGCCCACCCTGTGAGTCTGGACACCAAATCTACAAACTCATTGCATCAACCTTGCTAGTGCCTTTATGATTTTACTGAATGGACATTCTGCTCTTGGGTATATGTCCCGCCTGGAAAGAGAGCAGCTCACTTTGTCATTAACCTCATAATGTCCTGCCAGTATTGTCCTCCTTCCCCAGCGTGCCCTTCCCACATTCCAAGACCCGAAAATATGGTTCCCTGCCATCTCCCCATGTGCTCATCGGTCTGTACCTTCCAGTCCCCCTCTCTTTAGCTATGAGCACATGGAACTGAGGCGTTTTCATTGGGTTGTTTCTACCTCCTTGTACTGTTGCCACAAGCTGTGCCTCAGGTAGCAGACATCACAGAGCAGAACCTGGGCAGTTGCACTCATTTTCCTACCTTCCAGGAAGACGATGATGATGATTCTTCCTCTGGGGTCTCTGATAGCGATGTTCTCCTCCCAGATGGCTATGAACGATCAGAGACGCGGCCTATCCTGTCAGTTCGTAAGTATCCAGCTTTTGCTGCCACTTGCTCGCTAATAGGGAACGAAGACCTCTCCCACTTCTGTGAGAACCAAACCCTTTACAACTGCCCTTTTGTAAGTGGAGTAAGACTCTTCTCCTCCACCTTTCACCCTGAGGGCTTGTCTACACTTGAAAGTTGATTTGGATCGAGATAGGGTGTGAATTTAAAGCACCATAGCCATTCCTGAATAGCTCCATGAAAATGGATTAAGCTAAACAGGAACAATACGAATAAGAGTATCCACTCATGGAGTTATTCAAGAACAGTTACTTTGGCATAGACAAGCCCTTAGTGACAGATGAGTTCCACATCCCACGAGCTCTGTTCTAGTTCATGCCATTATGGCTTTCAAGATGGACTAGTGGATGAAGCTAGTTTTACTCTGTTGCTTCCAAACAGAAGAAGCTTTTTCTTTCCCCTTTTACCTACAACAATTCTATCTGGTCACTGAGGCATAAATGTCTTGCTTTGGAAACCTATGAACTGTGTGGAGACTGCATGGCAGGGGTGTATGTATCCGGGATGGTGTTACCAGGATAGATGGGATGTCCCCAGATGGTGCCTGTCCTTCCTTTGGGCTCATCAAGAAGAGTGAGTGGAATTTTCTTGTTTCCAACTTGCAGAGAGACGTGGCTCACCCAATGTCTTTGAAATCACCGAGAGGGTGGAGATGGGTCAGATGGCCTCTATGTTCTTCAATAAAGGTAACTACCTCACTTTCTCAAGGGTTCCCAAAGATCTTCCGGAATGGGGTAGTGGGTGTCATCATTCCTTAAACCGGGGTACTTTTAACGTGGTGGTGGAAGCAGCTGCTGCTATGAATTCTGGGATCCCTTTAAACCTCCTGATTCTGATGACTTGACAGTTCCAGCCAAACATGCCCCTCATCTCCAAACACCTTTTTGTAGGATTTTTGTTACTCACTGTCCTCCACTGCAGTTGCAGAGAATGCGATGTTATGGACTCATTTCCATCCCAGCCAAGGGAACTACACCAGAATCTAGGTAAGGGAAGGCAGAGAGACTGTAATAGGTTTAGCCAAAAAAGTCCTGAAGCATAATGGGCAGGTTTCCCTTAGTACAGGAGAGTAAAAAATTGTAGGAGTAACAGTTGCTTCGACCCTGACTGTCCACACATTGAGTGCTCGCCGCTTCCTCTCTCTGTATTCTCTGCAAATGTGGTCCACAGCAGCTGTTAGGGTTCCCTCCTCGCTTTGAACTCTAGAGTACGGTTGTGGGGACCCACATGAAAGACCCCCTAAGCTTATTTCTACCAGCTTAAGTTAAAAACTCCCCAAGGTACAAAATCTCCCCTGTGCCCTGAGAAAAGGTAATCGTTGCCACCACCAAGTGATTTAAACAAGAACCAGGGAAAAGGACCACTTGGAGTTCCCCTTCCCCCCAAAATATCCCCTCAAGCCCTTACACCCCCTTTTCCTGGGGAGGCTTAAGAATAATCTTTTAACCAATTGGTACAAAGTGATCAAAAACCCAACCCCTGGGTCTTGGAACAATGGAAAACTCAGTCAGGTTCTTAAGGATTTTATTAAAAAAGAAAGGTAAAAATCATCTCTGTAAAATTAGGATGGTAAATATCTTTACAGGGGACTCAAATTCAAAATGTAGAGGATCCCCCCCCCTCTGGAAAAAACCTTAAAGTTAAAGAAAAACAGGAATAACACTTCCCTCTAACACAGGGAAAGTTCAAGCTACAGAAAACAGGAATAAACCTCCCTTTTAACACAGGGAAACCTTCACAAGCAAAACAAAAGAAAATCTAATACGGAATGTCTACCTTACTTGTAATATTGGAGATTTGGTTGAGGATGAGTTAGAGGAGATGATTTCTTGCCTGGTCCTTCTCTTAGCCCCGGAGAGAGAACCCAGACTCAAACAAAGAGCACAACCTTTCCCCATCCCAAGATTTGAAAGTATCTTGTCCCCTTATTGGTCCCCTTGGGCAGATGCCAGCCAGGTTACCTGAGCTTCTTAACCCTTTACAGGTAAGGAGGAATCTTAACCCCTTAGCTGTATGTTTATGACAGCGGCAGAGCCAGCGAGTGTGCTGCTCTCACCTTGGTGACCCTGTTAAGATGCAGCACACCAAACATTTCCCTGCTCAGTTAGCTTCAGTCTGAAGGAAGGAGGTCAAGTGTGGAGCATTTCTGAGAGCACTTGACTGTGGCTGGGTAAGTGACTTCTAGGGCTTCTCTGATGCTGAGCTTCAGTCCGAATGGGTCCCCTGTGCACACCTGATGGATGCAGACATCTTGTCTTTGTATTAAATGTTTTTTATTGTGGGACAGAAAACACACCTATAACTAGAATGAAATAAGAAAACCATACAAAGGTAGCTGCAATATAAAGCTATATTCATCTCACACTGTAGAGATACAAGCCATAGAAAACGAGCGAGATGACGCTCAGAGCATAGTGTGTTAGTGAAGAAATACCATGCGGAGCCAGAAAACGATCAGACAGGTGCCGTGGTGTACAGTTTTGATCTTTGCAGCCAAATGTCTTGTGAATGGCATGTTCCTTTGGTCGCCGGTATTTTTGTTAGCACACAATGGGCCGCCTTTTCCACTGCATTACACCAGTTTTATGCTAATGTAACTCCATTGAGTTCAACGGAGAATCAGGATCGGCGGTGGGGAGCATTTTCAAAAGCACCAGAGTCATTTGCGAGCACAAGTCCCGCTGAAAGTGCTTGGGAATCCTTCCAGCGGGTCTTGTGCTCCTAGCTCACTTAGCTGTTTTGAAATTCCCACCTTAGATCTCTAAGTGCCCCCACTCTAATGGTGGCAGAGGAGCAGTGTGGTCTGGGCCTGGAGCTTCTAATCCCAGCTCTGACACTGATTTGCTGCACCTTTGGGCAAGTGTCTTCGCTTGTGCCTGTTTTCCCCATCTGCAAAACAAGGCTAATACTTACCTACCTCACTGTAGTGGTCTGGGGATTAATATTTGTAAAGCCCTTTGAAAACGAAGAGTGCTGTGTAAGTGCAGCCTAGCAATATTGTTTTGGATCTTTGTCTGTATCAGGAGGTGTAGCCTGCTAGATTAAGGGGATGTTACAGAAAGGGGGCAACAGATCAGCCGGTGCATGCACAAATTTCAAATCGCTAGCAAAACCTCTTCGAGTGTTTTGGAGAGGAAATGATGGTGACTACAATACCTAGTACTGGAGAGTGGGGTTTATAAGGAAGGCTACGTTCTAGGAGGCTGCAGCTGATCTCAAGCTGTAATCATTGATGTTAGTGGCAATGTTTCCCAGTAGAGGGTGCTGGGAGTACATGTACTTCTCTTCTAACCCGAGTAAGAAAAACTACATGTAAATTCCCTAGCAATGCCGTATGACTTGCTTAATACTTTACATTTAATCCCCCTTCTTCCAGTTTTATTTTTAGTTTGAGTTGTCAGAATTAGACGCTAGGGATCCCCTTCCCAAAATATTTAGGGTCCCGATGCTGATGGGATGAGAGCTCTTTCAGGACATCAGGTGGTGCTGCCACAGAACACAGCATGAAAACACTGTGACTTCCAGATAAGACAGGAGATCGACCTAGTTAACTGTTCGGGGAGGGGAGCTGTGACTCATTTGCTGCTTTCCCTCCCTGGTCAGAAGTAATAGCCTGGCCCTGTATTATTGCTCAGCTCCTGTTCAAAGGTGCCCCACTGTTTTTGCTAGAAACGCTCAAGTGTAAGAGATCAGAGAAGAGCCAAGTTAAACATGCCTCTCTGCAGACTGTCATAGCACACCAGTCATTTGAAAGGCTCCACAGAGATCAAAGGGCCCTGAATGAGGGGGTTGTGCAGGGATCAGTTGGATATTGGTTAGGGAATGAGAAATCTAGGCTGTCAGAAGCTGGAGTTTGAAAATACTAGCTCAAAGCATTAGCCTCCGTGATTGTACCATTAGCAACTGTCTCTGATGTTTGGATCCAGATGCTGTGTAGCACAGGCAGAGATGAGGTGTCGGGGGGCTCTATGGCCATTGGAGAGGAAGCGGGTGGGCTTTGTCACAAATTCCTACCAATGACACTCATTGGCCTGTTAAAAGGAAAAACCCCGTTGTTGCTAATGAGTTCTCTGCTCATTTCCCTTGACTGGTTTAACAATCTGATTGGATGTGAATCTGCAAACCTCGGAGTTAAGCTGGAGATAAATCTTCCACCTCTGATTCTCCATCTGTTTTCTGAAGGGTGCTGAGTTAACGTTTGGGCTGCAAGGAATAATAAAGGGCCCCCACCAATTTCCTTTTAAAGGAGCCTGCTCTGAAGCATGTCTCTCTCTGGTCACACAATGTTGAGCTCTCTCTGCCAGGGATCTGGGAGTCATTTATCATCATAATGGATTCTGTGCACATTCATCATTCTCCGTCCTCACAGGAAGTCATTGATCTTCCCATTTTGTGTCCAGTAATGAAAGTATCGATCAGGGAGGGTCGGTGGCAGTTATAAACAGAACCGACACTGAAGTCCGCCTGCAGTCAGAGAAGATAGGGGAACTTCTTGCCTGAACTTCGCTGATTAGAAAGTCAAGCTGGGAACGCTGCATGTTCTTTGAGCTGAGCTGCCTGAGCGCAACACAGAGCACCAAAAGGCACAAAGGATGGTGCCTGGTTGCATCCCAGAGATCAGCAAGTCAGACTTTTAAGGATCTGGGCTTTCAAGTTCACTGACTTCTTAATTCTTCATTCCCATAAATTTCTGGAGCTAAGTACAAAGACAGCATAAAAGCTACTGCCTGGGCAGTCATCAGAAGAGGCGGGAGTTGGCACTTCCTCCACTAGGACGGTTGCACTGGATGGAAATGGAATGAGGAAGAAGTGGAGGGATTACTAGGAAAATCAGACTTTGAGCCCTAACCTTCTCTTTACATTTTAAAGATTCGTTTCAACACAATTGATTCAACACACTGATTTTTAAAAACTCAGATCTTTGAATAGCAACTCTGTCTAAAGGGTTAACTCTTTTTTTTTTTTTTTTTTTTTTTTTTTTTTTTTAAACTGACCTTCCCCCTGCTCCTGGAATCTGATGATTTTCAAAGTTACACAGTGACTATCCCTATGTGACCATCTTAAAAATACCCCAAGGCACTAGTTCTCTTTGAGGTCGCTTCTGTGGCTCTGTAATATGGACATAATCTCAGCACCGGTGTACCTCAGGCATATCATCAAGATACATGTCCCCCCACTTTCTTCCAGTCCCCTCCCTTCTGTTCCCCCATATATATCTTGAGAGAGTCTGGCATTCTCCTATAGCTGTCACCTCCGCTCTGAGAAGTACCATCTTGGAGGATCCAGTGATATGAGGGGGGAATTTTTAAACTTGAATAGGGGATACTGGTGCTGTAATGATAATATAGAGACCATATTTTGATTTCTTTTGACAGAGAAGGTGCCTTGCTGCCTTCTAAACAGGAGGTCATTAATTAAGTGAGCCACAAAACCTAGAATATTTGGTTTAGAGGGAGAAAGAGAAACAATGTACAGAATGTAGCATCCGAATACCACAGTGATAAGTGCAGTAGAATTACCTAAATATATGGTAGAGCTGCTAAACTACAAAGCCTTGTATGAGCATTAATCCTCCCTCCTGCAAGGTAGTCAGTGGTGCTAGCCTCATTTACAGATCGCGTACGTGAGACAGCGAAGTAAAGTGACTTGCCCAAGCCACGGGGAGTTAGCATCCCCAGGGATTTGAACTCGAGTTCATCATTCCCAGTCCTGTGCACAGACTTGTCAAAACATTGTGTTCTCACGCTCTTCTCTTCTAATGCTTGCTGCTTTCTTTTTTCCTGCTAAAATGAAACAGTTGCATGCTTTTTCATGGCTCACTTGCCTTTGAATTAAAATTTGTTTAGATTCACTTTGTATCATTTAGACTGAGGCATTTGGCTCCACTTCTTTGAAGTTGGGTCACTGTAATTTTGGCATCTCTTTATCCTCATTGATTTCAGCTCACGACAGCAGAGTTTCTTGTTTGTGCCCCATTAAGATTTTTGTGTGCATAAAACTAACTTTGTTGCAGAGGTTTTCTATTTCATCCTCCTCCTTATGGCTGAATGCAGGACAGGTAAAACCTGGTTGTGATGAAGAGCTTTGTGGGCAGGGGAGAATATGTAAAACGTTTGTAAAACTCGGATTTAACATCATCAGAAGTGCTGAAGAATTAGTTTTCACGCTCCACAGGGTTGAAACTAAGCTTAAAGTTTATAAACTCTGCAGGAGCCTTCCAAAGAAGCTTAGGCTATGGCTACACTGGCACTTTACAGCGCTGCAACTTTCTCACTCAGGGGTGTGAAAAAACACCCCCCGAGCGCAGCAAGTTACAGCGCTGCAAAGCGCCAGTGTAGCCAGTGCCCCAGCTGTAAGCTATTCCCCTCGTGGAGGTAGAGTGCCTACAGTGCTGGGAGAGGTCTCTTCCAGCACTGGCGAGTGACCACGCTCGCATTTCAAAGCGCTGCCGCGGTGGCGCTTTGAAGTTTCAAGTGTAGCCAAAGCCTTAGCTTCAGCCCTGCAGTACTTGGGAGCTCTGCATGACTAAAACCTCATGGCTAAGCTCTTGAGGAGTTCAGGAGCTTTGTAGGTGAGGAGCTTCAAGTCAGTGCAGTGCTGAAGGACCACTCTGCAATGAGTAGGTATTCATAGTATTCCGTGTCTTCAGTCTTCTTTAAACTATCTCGATGCTGTGTTGCATCCCAGGGGTGTGACTCTCAATGCATTCAAACTTCACCAGTCCCTTGGCACTTCTTGCTTTCAAGTGAGACAATTTCCATACAGGAATTGTGCAACTGGCACTAGTGAATACGTTTATTTAAAGAGTGGGGGAGAATGAAGAGCAAACTGGATGGGCTTTGGGTGTTCCTACTTGAATACGGCACCTTTTACCTTCAGGTTGCTGGATTATATCTGTCCCATGTCAGAGGGCCTTCACCTCCTGATGTGTAGCTTATGTGAACGGAGTTGGTTGTACTCAGTCCACTTTCTAGCAAGCTGGTGTCCATGGCACCAAAGCCATCATCACAATTGTCACTAGTCTCCCTTGTGGGCCATCTTAGTAGAGAGGCCAGGGATTTAATGGGCCAGAGGTAAACTTTGATTCTTTGACAGGGCTTTGGGAGGAAGCTTGTATTGCTTCTGCCTATGCTGTACATCTCCGGTGGGCAGAAGATTCCAGCCTCCAGTGCAGACAGCTTGGCACCTCTCACCTGCATGAAATTCATCACCAAATAAATACATACATTGAAGGAGAAAATAAAGTAATAATAAAACCCCCTGGCAAGGAGGTGATGTGAACTGCTGACTCCTTTAGGAGCAGAGTTCAAGGACCCACCTGGCCCCAGCCCTCCTATTAATGCATTTCCTTTTCTTACAGTGGGGGTCAACTTGTTTTACTTCTGTATAATCATCTACCTCTATGGGGACCTAGCGATCTACGCAGCTGCGGTGCCAGTCTCGCTCATGCAGGTGACCTGGTGAGTGATGGCAGTTCTTTGTAAGCCCAGGGATCTAGTGCACTAACAATAGAGGATGGAACAGATCCTTTTGCATTTGGGTGCTTCTGCGATGGAGGGTTAACGAATATTCAGTGGACCTGGTTTTGCCCTTGACTTCTGAAAGCCAGAGAGGGAGATGACCCAAGAATAGGTCATCGGTGTTTACAGATGGTGTAGTGAGATTGGACGCATCCTTTCCTGGAGACAGCTAAGCTGACATTAATTGGCTGAAGAGTCCCGTGACCTGACTTAGATTCAACTTTGGTGCCAGATCTAAGTCCTGTTTACCAATGTGGTTAATGCAGCACTGCCTGCAGCAGCGTGAACTGCGCTGACCCCACCCATGTTTCCTTGTTATTGAAGAACCATTCCCAGGAGTGATCCTTAATAAGTCCTTGACCTGGCGGTTGAGGTGGCCAGCTAGGCTGACAGTTGAGTCCTTTTGTGATATGGATAGGTGTCCATTAAGAATTAGACTGAGACCAATTCCTTCCTCATAAGCAACAATAACTATCAGAGAAGAATGACGTTTGTTCAAGTTTGCTCTGGGCTCAATTTGAAATAGTGTCCTAGAGGTACAAGTCTCTGTATCCCACTATTAGTAACTTCAACCATCTACCTGCATTTTTAAATCATTGCAAGGAGCCCAAGAATCTATCTATGGTTACATAATTCTGAGTGATTTATGTTTCCTGGGGCCTATGATAGAGCAACAAGATCAGGGGAAAGTCTCTGCATGTCTGTCTCTCCACCATGCTCCATTCTTTTTGACCGGAGGGGAGAGGAAGACACAATTAGTGTATTCAGAGGGATGTTAATTACTGTTTTGCTTTTGTTTCCCTCTCTTTCCCCCTCCCCACCACCCCATTTTCAGCAGCGTAACTGGCAATCACTCCTGCGGTGTTGGAGATGGCACAAAGTATAACGATACAGACAAGTGCTGGGGGCCAATCAGGCGGATTGATGCTTACAGAATCTATCTGGTGAGTGCTCAGAACTGGATGACTGGTGTGGTCCCGATATCAGATTTGGTCTGAAATGATGTACACAGGTTTCTATGGCATAATGTGTTCAGATGAACAGCCAACGTCTGGAATTCTGACTTCAGCCCCATCTGATTTGCTGAATGTTCTCACTGCAGTCTTGATAGCCCGACTACATTATAGTTTGGCTAACTACATTGTGCTAAGCGAAATTTCCCCTGCATTCTCTTTAGTATACAATATTCTTCACTTTCCGTCCTGCGTGCTGTCTATCTCAGTACTGTTTAAACAGCTGTTGCGTTGCAACCCAGAAGTGGCTGCACTTCAGTGCTTGGTGAAGTGATTCTGACTTTATGTAGAGGTCTTAAAGTTTACTGTGTGTATTAGGATCCTTTTGTATGCAAAGCTGTATATGAGTGTTAGATCTGTTCCTATATTGCAACAACTTTTGTGTGTCTTTAAAATCTTGTGTGTGTGAAATATTGTAGTTTTATACAAACTTCTGCTTTTTGAGGGGGAACATGTCACCAGACATTGTTCTGTTTCTGTTATGTACCATTTCAGTAGCGTGGCTGGCTAGCTTAGGATTTTCTAGCCCATCACCACAGTATCAAAATGTTGTGGCTCTGTTGCATGGCAGAATCAAACGCTCTTTGACTTCAGTGGGAGTTACACACGAAGACAGAAACCATTGTTTGGGGTAAGAAGTGGGGAGAAGAAGGTGAAGAGCTTTAATAGCTTTGAAAGTAAAAGCAGCCTGAATCTCAGACCTGTTGGAACTTTACCTGGGGGGTTAAATAGAAACCGGAGTGGAAAAGAGATAGAAGGAGGATGCATCAGATCATCAGTGCCAGCAGGTAAACCCAGGGGCAGGAGTAAATGTAAGGAATAGTTTCAGTTGCCATCCTAAGGGGAGTGTGGTGGCTGGATCACATGCCTGAGCGCTCCTCACTGTTGCAGTAATAACACTGGAACAGGAGCTAGATCTCAGGAATATTAGTAAATGTCACCATCTGGTTAATTATTTAAAAGAAATATTATTGCTTTATTAAATTGCGTCTTGGCCTATTTCTTTGAAAACCTACATGATTGAGGATTTTCTCTCTGAATTTCAATAACTCTTTGACGGAACAGAAGGAACTCGTCAGGAAAGGCAGAAATGCATTAATTACTAGCTGCGTCTGCTAGATATTACACCTATAACTCATAAAGATAATTGAAAATTTTAAAAAACCCAAACAAACAAAAAACCTTACTTGCTGCTGCTGTCTGTGTGGGCAACTTTCATGAACTGTATTCCCCCTGCTTGTCTTTGTTCAGGTTTGAAGGTTAGTTTATCCTCTGATGTCTGTGGCAGTGATTAACCCTTTCTCTATTGAGTAATCAAGAAAAAGGTTTCAATGCTTTTCTCCACCTGCCTTCAGTGGGAAGAAGGCTGTGTGATGCTATGGGCAGGTCTTCACTACCCGCCGGATCGGCGGGTAGCAATCGATCTATTGGGGATCGATTTTTTGCGTCTCGTTAAGACGCGATTAATCGATCCCCGATCGCGCTCCCCGTCGGCGCCAGCAATCCACCTCATCGAGAGGCGGAAGCGGAGTCGACGGGGGAGCGGCAGCGATCGACTCGCCGCCGTCCTCATCGCCAGGTAAGTCGATTACGATACGCCGACTTCAGCTACGCTATTCCCGTAGCTGAAGTTGCGTATTGTAGATCGACCCCCTCCCCTAGTGTAGCCCTGGGCTAAGAGATATTGTTAGGTAATCAGTGGAATTGCTCCAGCGATGGGCTGAACATACAGAAAAGCTCCAAACTGTCAGTGCAACCTCTGAGCTCAGTTACATCTTCACTAACATCTCTACCATTTCCCACTAGATAAGCATATGGGCAACATTGCATATGTAAGAGAACAAATCACGACTCCTATTCCCAGCTCTGCAGTTCAATTGCTGCTTGACCTTGAGCAAGTCACCTAACCTGTCTTAATTTACCCCTCTGTAAAAGAAGGGTAGTGTTAACAAAGCTCCAAGAGTGTTGACACTTAGCTGTCTATGAAGCACATGGAGATCTGCTGCAAAAAGTGTTATTGTCGTCAAGGTCAGGAGAACTATTCTTCATATGGCACACCTCTAAAGGGAGTTTAAAAATTAAACTGACTTTGGTGCTGGTGAATCTTTTTCATTGTTCTGTTATAACTTGCAGACAACAGGTAACCAACCAGTGGGTAGGTCTGTATTATATTTGTCCATGGAAAAAAGGTGTGTCTCCTTCGTGTTTCAAAGTGGCAAATTTTACAGGGTATCATTAAATTATAGCAATGTGCATTTTAACAGCCCAGTGTCAATCAAGTGTTACTTTGTAAGGAGCTAGAAATGCTTCAGTACAGACCTGATGAAACACAGGTTTTCTTCTCCCTTTTTAGCTTTGTTGCAGGGTGGATTTGATTTAAATCAATATGATTTAAATCAATCAGGAAGACTCGATTTAATCATGGTTTTCTACATAAAAGTGCATTCTTGTTGGCTGTTATAACCTTAATACATATCCTTCACAACTCAGAGAGAGATGTAGGTTTCATTTTTAGAAGGTACACACTATACATTTTTAAACAGTGATTTATTTTGAAAACTTTTCAGATTTAGTTTTACAGCTATATCAGAAAATGAATGATTGTTTGGTTATTTCATTTACCAAAGGTAATTGAAGCAGATAGTTCACCTCCCAATGACTTTATAAATATCTCCAATTCAACAGGTTAATCATTAATATTTGGAGGATTTTCTTGCCATGCTGTATTAGGAGAAGAACATCACCAGACAGACATTTACATTGTTTTATTTAACTAAAACAACGTTAAGTATTCTGGATTTTTTCTTCAACAGCAAACATATAATATTTTAACAAAAAAGCATATGTCTCTCGCTTCTCACATTTATCTCCAGACTTCTTCTCCTTGTCCTGATCTATTCTGCCCCCAACAATTTTCTGTTCATTGAACTTTTGGAAACTTTGCACTTTTAGAGAGAGGTAAGGGATTGACTGTGTACACAAATTTGCAGAGGCACAATAGAGTTGAGGTCTGTTATTTCTTACCTCTATATATTATTTATTTACTTAAAAATATTTTTGCTGTTAACAAGCACGTTACCTCTGGAGACACAAATCCGCAGTTTGAGAACTGCAGTACTAAGCATCTCTGATGGTATCTTCTAGACTGAGCCCCATTGGATAGATAGAAAGATTAACCTAAATAATCTATACAGAAGCCTGTGGAACCCCATAAGATTGGGGCCCTAATCCATGAATTATTGGAACTCGTTTACAAAACTTTTCTTAAACATTACATGAATATATTGTCTCATACTTTAGAATTTATAATCCCAATTCCATGATGAGATATCTTTGAGCTATAATGTAGCTTCATTAAAACTATCTTTAGATAGGTTTTTTTCCTCAAAAAGGATTTTATCAAAAAAATCCAATTTAAATAAAGTCCGATTTTTTAAATTTTTTTTTTTAAATCATTGATTTTTATCCACCCTGCATTGTTGGAATTTCACTTTGAAAAACTCCAGGGATGAAAGGATAACTTGTTCAAAACCACAACAATCTTCAATAAAGTAGCATAAACAGTCTGAAATTTGTGCTGTAGGAAAGTAGGCTTTGTGGCCAAATGGTAATGCAGCATTGGGTAGACCAGAGTACTGAGTGACACGTTCTCAGATGCAAATGCTTCCACCAAATGAAAAAAGGCTGCTGTTCTTGTCTCTTGTTGCGTTGTTTCAAACTCTTTCCTAGTCACTTACTTTTCCATGGAGCAGGTTGCAGTGCAATCAAGCTTTTTCTTCTCAAAACATGATGGTGCTTTGAGATGCCTATTGCCTGAAGTGTTTGGGGGTTTTCCCAAGCTTAATTGGAGTATTGCATGTAGAACAAAACTAAAACTTGACGTCAGCAGTCATGTGAAATGTTTTATACTGCAGAGATCAAAATTTGGCAGAGAGGTTTCCTAATTCAGAATCCGTGTGTGGGTCTCTACCACAACACTTTACATTCAACATGGAATAACTGTCACCTTTAAACTGTCAAGTTTGTGTACAGAAGTGGATCCTCTAGGACCAGCAGGATAGCCAGAGCCTGGTTGTGCAAATGGGGGGGGGGGGGGAACCATTTAGAAGTGGAGAAGGGGCATAAACCTCTCAAGAACATAAACAAATGGGACCTTCTCCTCCCTAGCATGAGATATATCCCTAGAGGTCAGGGCCCTTTTGTTCTGGAGTCCTAACACTCTTGTGAATGGGTTCTGAATCAGGCAGCTGAAACAGAGCTTTTCCTGTATACTAAATCCCAGTATGGGAAGGAGGAAAAAGACAACACAAGAACTTAGAAGGAAACCAGCACTGTTCTTTGGGAGCATCAGACTCTGTCTCCTGAGCTCTTGTCTCTAGTTTTCCCATCTTTCCTGGCTGTTCCCAGTGGCTGGGCTGCAGGCTCAGCTCTGAGGGAGTCTAAGCAGGTCAGCACAGTCCAGCCAAGGTCCCACCGTAGCCAGCACTCTGCTCCCTACCCTCAGTGAGAATGAATCCCCCTCCGCTCCCACCTCTTTCTGTGTGTATGCAGCCAGCAACTTACTGGCAACGTTTTTACTTTCATTTTTTTCAGGCTAAATGGTCATTTTAATGTTTTCTGCGGAATCTGTGTCAACTGCAAGAATCATACCAATTGGGCATTTTTCACCTCAAATGCCACCTGACAGCAGAAGGTCAGTCCTGCCTCTCTCCCAAGGACTCTGTTTTTCCCTTCCCCTTTTTCTCAATTGCAGTAATAACTGTTTCAAGCACCGAATCTTTAGGCTGGGGAAAGGGAGGAGAAAATGATGGATATAAAATCCTATTTCATGGTTTAATGTCCAAAAACTCCTCCAGAAATGGGCTCCATTCCTGTTTTTTGGGAGTGGATGTTGAGCACCATGTACGTAATGAGACTGTTTAGACTGATTAAGTCCCTCTCTGGAGATTTGCGTGCCTGTGCAGCATTTTTATTACTGCTACAGAATCTAGCACACCTATGTGTGGCTGCAGGGACGACATGTAGCCTGCCGGGCCCATGTTAACCTTCATCCTGCACAAACTGAGTGGTGTTGGTCGTTAATTGTGTCCCAAAATACGGCTGGCTTGTAATATAAACAGGTCATGGAAAATGTTAATTTTACTCAGTTGTACTTCCTCCTTCCTGTCCTGTTACTCAATGCTTGCGTTTACCTCCTTAAGTTGGAGGCCCGGATGGGTTTGGAAGCTGGGGTTATGAAAGGCACGGCATGAGTGCGCTTGGTGCAGCATGCGGGGTGAATCGGCTGGTAAGGGAGGCATGGGGGGCATGTTCTGTAGATGGCAAATGCTGATTGCAGTTAAAGCAAATTCTAACTTTTGCTCTTCCCTTCAAATCAGTTAGTCACAACACAGTGGTGTCCTCTGAAGCCAGACTGACTTCTGGGTCATTTTGCTGTTTTATGCCCATATTTAAGGGCAGCCTGGAATGAGCTATAAAGGGAGGTAATCTGAGTCTCTGCTGTTGTGTGTGTTTCATAGTGGAGTTAGCCTACAGATTTAGGGTTATTGAGCCCTGCTGCAATTTCTTTTTATAACATTTCTCTTAAGGCCAGCCAGATGTCTTCTGTGTGGACTGGAGGAAGGGACAGTGGATTTAAAATTTAACGCTCTCTGCTTGGACTTGGACTTATTTCTTGTTACAGTCCTCATGTTACCCTTCCTTAGTGATATGGTGAAATAATGATTTTTGTTGCTAGAGAAAAGTTGACTGATTAATACTCATGAAAGCAATAAGGGGTTAAATCGTGGGAATCGCCAGCCATCTGGAGAGTCAGATCAAACTTGACCATGGCAAATGTTGCCTCAGTTCTGCACTGGGATGGACGGAAATGCTTTAGCTAGCTTCCTCTCTTCCATCAGTCCTCCCTTCCTGGTAACTCAGGAGCCCAGTGTCTTCCCATAAGAGACTGAAACTCCCAAATGGGGGAAGCAAATGCCATTTTGGAGGCAGGCACTGCAAAAGATCCTCTCCCTAGCCTGACGTTGCAGTGTTTAAGGATATCGGGTATATCTGTTCCATGGGAGGATGTACCGGATTTTAGCTGATTGGGAATGGTACATGGCATCCACTTTTACAGGTTCACAGATGCTACAGTATCGCAGGCAGCCCAGCGGGTGCGGGCCGAGTGAAGATGGGAGCACAGATGGTTTAATGGAGATTATCCCAGTTGGAAACGTGCTTGTGTGGTGAATAAAATGAGCGGGCTCTCAGGCACTCACCATCTCTCTTCAGGAAGGGACAATGTCACCCCAGCCTGACATTCTGATTAGAATAATGAGCAACCGGAGCAGGGCCCATCTGAAACCGAGAGAGGCTGGTGCAGAAGGGTGGGGAGATAATCAAGGGGAACAAATATCATCTTGTTAGATGCAGAATTTAACCTGAAAGGGCTACGGCTGAATTAGTACATTTTATGTAGATGCATTTTCCCCTCTTCTCCTGTCTCAGCATGGTACTTCCTGCTTGGGTTCTCTTTGATTGCAATCTGTAGGGCTATTCTTCTCTTGTCTCCATCTCCCTGTTCCCTCTTCTCTGGCTCTAGAGCTGTCCCCTTGGCATTCCCCCCAGCTCTGACTATAACCTCATGTCTGTCTCTGTGGGTATAAGGCTGCATTTGGGAATCTGTCCCTCTCATCTGGGCATAGAGGTGCCTTTGATTTCTCACTATAGACCCATGTCTCTGTTAGTATGTGTGCCCTCACTCCCCCCCCCCCCCCCCCCCGTACGGCTGGACCCCTTGGCATACCCGTCTTTCTGTAGGTTCTACTTTAAGAAGAATGTGCAGCCTCCCTGTTTAGAGGGTTTTAGTGAAGGGCATCCCTCATTTACCCAAAACTCTTCCACATGCAAGCACCTGAGTCCACAGCCTGCCGTCCTCGCATGCTAATGCCAATTGGAGTGGCCATTACCACTATTTAACCCAAATGGCCCTTGTGCTGAATACAGCGCTGGATGAAGCCTTTCCAGAGAGGTTTTCAAAGCTGCAGCCCCAGCTGGGTCTGAAGAGCTTACCCTTAGCACGAACCCTTTTGAGCCAAAAGGATCTCAAATTGCCTTACGAACTATATATAAAGGATCACTTCACCACGCGGTGGAGCTGAAGTGCAGCCAGTTGTGTAGTGAAGCATGTCAGCTGTTCGGTAGCACCCAAAAATGCTATGCAAAAATTCAGGGCAGGCACAAAAAAAATATATTTTTTTTGAGTCTCCTAGATAGGGGAGGGAGCAGGGGTGTCCATCCATGGTGGAGGTGTCCCCATGTACACCTCTCTCTAGCTTTATATGATGTAAGTGGTTGGTAGTAATGCTGTTCTGGCATGAGCAGCTGATCTAACTCTTCTCCCCAAGTCCATTGATACTGGGAACAGTCCTTGAGTGCTTTGAACTGAGTGCCTCTTCCGAGGAGAGACATGCTCTTGTTTTGAGTGTTCCCTTCTGCAACTGAGAACACTTTTCCTGTGTTCTGCCACCTTCCACCACTGTGCCCCGCAATCAGTAGATCGTAGCTGCTGTCTCGGGTATCTATTCTTGCAGGTCTCCGTGCTAAGAGTGGCCTAGAGACTTTCAGAGCCAGCAAGTGAGGAACAAGTGTCCGTGGGAGGGAGGGTTGACCTCCTACGTCATCACCTGAAAAGCAGTACTGCTGCCAGGGGGTATGAGTCCATTGCTGGGTGTGCTAAGCCTAAGCCTGCACAGGGGGATCATGAGGACAGCTGTTTGGGGGAAGTTTATTGTGCTGATGTGAAGCCAGCACGCCTATTTGCTTACAACAGTCACCTAGAACACTCATACAGCAGTGTTCTGTAGTAATGTTCCAAACCACTACAGCTTGCAGCAGGGTTGCTAGGGCAGTATAGAGCCATTGGTGTAGCATCCTCCTGTGCTGTTTTCTCAGAAGGGATGTGTCCTAGCAAGATTCTCTTGCCAGCGCTAGAGCAAGTTGTTCCTAACTACAAACACTCCAGTGCTTTTTATTGCAAAATGAATGCAGAAATAAAAACACATGACTGTCAGGGCAATTACAGTACTGGAAGCCAGGAAGACCCTACATTAGTGATCCAGAGCACTGCAGCATCTTCTGGAATACTGTAGCATATGCGGGTATGTGAGAAACAGAAGGATTGAAGTCCTGCTTTAAGTGTAACTAATCAGTGCAACCCTAACGGTTGCGACAGATGCCTCAATAACGCAGCACTGTTTGACTAAAAACCCAGTCCGAGGGGCTGATTTTTGGGTCTCTTTCCTGTCTCCGTCTCATCAACTTTTTAAAGAGTGAGGTCAGTTTGCCCTGAAGCTTCTGCAAAAACTGAGAGCCGAGTTCCACCAAAATAAATGGTGTCTTGGAAGTGAAAGCAGTTCTTTGCTTTTTGTCAGGGAGCTAATAAGGTTGAATTCACCCCTCCTTTCTTGGTCATTCTTCCCTCGGTCTTGTCATTAATTTCTGTCTGTCACAGTTTGTCTGCTCATCATGTGTCTTTGACAGATAACCTGGCAGTTTCACAAGGCTTTTTTCCCCTCAACGTTTCCCAACCAAAAAAAAAGTAACTTTGGTTAATGCCTAGCCTCTGTGAATGAGGCTTTGGTTGTAATTGATTTGGCTCACACAGTGGCAGGGATCTGTGCAGCGTTTCACAAGCGGGATGTAGACTTGTCATGTCAGTATCCCTAGCTCTAAAGTTCTGCTTTTGGTATTGGATTTGCTAGCTTCCTTTGCAGCCTCCCTTCCCTTAGGACAAGGGGAATATGAGATGGAAGGCGAATGTACCCTGATGCCAGGACTCGGGGAAGGAGACTGATCTGTTGGTACACAGTGGAAGAACTCCAAGAAACTGCAAGGACGTGGATTGAAGTGACTGGCTTTAAAGGATTAGCTTGTCTCTTATTACAGAGAAATCGATAGTGCAGGGGACTGGAATGTGTTTTTTGCAAAGAGCTGTCTGTTCACTTCACAATGAGAAGTGGTTTTTCTTCTTAAATGAAGCCTGGATTACACTGTCACTCTTCCTGACACTGAGCTTTTCCGGAGCGCTCCTAACAAAGGGCCTTAATAAGGAGTCCTTCCCGCAGCCACCTCCAGCCAACCAGCAAGGGCTGAGCAGAGAGGGATGTCTGTCTTTCAGCCCACTGTTCAGGGAGGTGCTCTGAAGATGGTTGTGACTTGCCTCAGTGCCGGGGTTGGACTAGATGACTCTCGAGGTGCCTTCCAGCCCTATAGTTCTATGATCCTGTGAGCTGTTGCTTTTGTTTTGGTGAAATATTTGATGTTATCTTGACCAAAGCTGTGATCTTTAGACCAAACCAGCAGCTACTGATGACCAAATTATAGGCGCTACCATAAATACAGAGAACCTGAGGCTGGCCAGATTTGTCCTGTAGCAAACTCTGATCGGTGTCACCTTTCTGGGCAGAAATTATCCCTGAAGTGATCCAGAGGGTTTATTGCACCAGTCTGTGTCGTGTGCACTAGACAAGGGTAGGGGAGGAGGAAGGCTCAGAATGAGCAAATTCCACAGGTAGCCCCTAGCACTGCTGCTTTACTTAACTGTGGCACAAAAGCAGGAGTTATAATTACAATGCATGGGGCACTCTTAGTGTGCCTCCAGGCATCTGCCCCATGACCCCCCAAACAGTGAATTGAGATCAGACTCCCTTATTGCCTGGAGGGCTTCATTTCGGGGTCCAGAGTATGTTAAACCATACTGAGAATTTAGTGCAAATGAGAAGGAAAGTAGGAGACAGAGACTACAGCTCAGTGATGAAGTGCTAGGTAGGAAGAGTTAATGACGGCAGATCCCCAGGGCTCTCCTGTCCCAGGGCTCTCCTAACCCTGAAAAGCTCATGGAGAGGCATGCTTGCAGGTCTCCCATGCCTTTATGCCAGGCTGCCGATCTGTTTCTCCCACCTTAACGCTATCTAACCTGAGGGGGGGTTATATTCAATAGAAAGATAGTGTTAGCAGCGAGTACTCCACTATCTGCATAGATGTAGGGCAGTGTCTGTCGTGGGGGTACTAATGACTGTGCTCTCACACTTTATTAGATGAAGCTCATTAATCTGTTTATAGCACTGCTCGCTAATGTTGCAAAAAATCCTCCAGGATACTCAGTGTCAGGAAGGTTCCTGTTCTATTTCGGATCCATTTTGAGGTCAGTCTGTGGAGGGCACAGCCAGGCCCAGCTCTGCAACTTCATTCTGCGGGGCTGCCATGTATCACGCACCTGACAGTCCACTTTCAAACTCCGCCCTCCTACTGCCATCAGATTTTTTTTCTCCCCTCCCGCTCGATTCGGATGCAATTGGAAGATGCAGAGTAGGGGAGGTCAGGGGTCAAGGAGGCGCTAAAGTGACTACAAGACACTGCAGATGACTGTACCATAAATACCCCATCGATGAAGAATTAGATGGCAGTCACCTCGGGAGATTGCTGGTCTCCATCTTTTTCTTGCTCATGAAAAATGACTATGGAAGCATATTTACGCCAGAGGATGCAAGCTTGCTTCTGGCTCCAGTCCTGGCTGTGTGTGCCAGGGACTGCAATCTTTGCATAGGATGACTTTTTGAAAACACTTTGCCGTGTTTGGATTGTTTAATTCAGGAGGGGAGGGAATTGAGTGGTTGGTTTTGGGAGAGGGTATTGGTGTGTTTTGTTGTTTTTTTTTTTGTGGGGGCACCGTGCTAGCTCAGGATTCCGACAGCCCTCTCTTTATCCACATCAAAGGTACAGCCAGGATAGCACCATGTCAACTTCACTGCGCTCCCCTTTCAATGTCCTGCAGCCTTGATGTTGAGGGGCTTTAACTAGGGGCCACAGGGGAGGTTCAGTCTCTCTGGTCCATTCAGTCCTTAGTCTCTCTGAGACCCCCAGTGAGGTCAAGACTTGATAGTGTGTTTCGTGGGGTGGACACGTGTCCACTTGGAACAGGATTTAAACAAACAGATGCATTTAGCGTAGGCCACTGACCAGACATTAGGAAGTAATGCCACCACTGGCTCTACGTATTAGGGGCTACGTCCGCAGTTGGCATAGTAGGCATAGCTCCCCTTACTTCAGTGCATCTATCCCAGCTTTCACTGTATATACAACCTCTGACCCAGCCATGTTGTGTAGATCCTGTATATCGAAGGAGAATGCCAGCTGTGAAGATTGCTCTTTATACAGGCAATATGTTCCCTATGAGTTATGACTGTAAAAACTCCCATAGTGTATCCTGAGAGTTGCATGTTAATTACCAGCATTGCTTTGGCAGCAGATGTCTGTGACAAAGTAGCTCTCCTTTACTCTAGGGGGTAGAAATGAGGCCAGTTACACTTTATCCATAAGTATTACTCGTGCAGTGTCTAATGGAGGCAGCGTTGGTCCATGGAACGTCATTACTGCCCGGAGGTGGGAAGAAGAGGTTAAAAACCCTCTCAGCCTCTTTGAGCAGTCCCATTTCTGCGGCTGGGTTATGTTTTAACCAGTTTAAATAAGAGTGTCAGTAATTACCTGCCTCCTGATAACTTCCTGCCTGTCAGCACAGCAGCAGACATAGTCCACACGCCAGACGCTGGGGGCTCTGTCTCTTCATCTTTACGCTTTTATGAAGGGTCTCGAGGGAATCTTGTATGAACAATCAGTCTCCTTTTCCATATATTATATCTTACCATAGATGGTGAAGGATGAAGCTTGGAACGCAGCCCTAAGTAAAGTGCCATCTGGCACTTTAGCTAGAGAGCTGAGATCACGCAGGAGGGACGAGTGTGTCCTCTGTCACGAGGGGGGAGAGCAGAGGAGGCTTGGAAGGAGGTCTGAGCGGGGGCACTGCAAGGAAGTGAGCCCTACAAAGCCTCTCTTCTCAAAATCAGTAACAGCTTGGTTCTTATAAGCATTGCAGCCTGTGGTGTGACTGGCTGAGGCTGCTGGGGTGTGGGGATTAGGGTGGTGGGTGCCACAGTGGAGGTGGTGGTGCTGTTGTGGCGGTTCCCTGGGCTGCAAATGGGTGTGTTTAAGTCACCAGTGGTAACATTTTTAGCGGCTAAACACTCTGGGCTGTTTTAACCTCAGTGACAATGAACAGAAACACCATGTTGTGGGGAGCCTAAAATGTGGCAAGTTCTTTCAGGCAGAATTGTGGCTTAAACCATTCTGACTGGCTCCAGACGTGTCCTTACACTCACCAAAGGCCTGATCCAAAGCCCCCTGAAATCAGTGGAAAGACTCCTCCTGTCGACTTCAATAGTCTTTGGATTAGGCCCCAGATCAAGGGATGAGATCACCTATTTCTGCCTGTGTTGTCAGTGTTAAAACTCAAGTTCCTCTTTCCCTGTTGTTCTCTAAATGTCCCTGATGCAGGCAGGAGCCAGAGCAGGGGCTCTTACACAGTCCTCACACCTTGGAGCACGGCCATGGCTCCTGAGCAGGCCAGATGTCACAGAGCTGATCAGGTGTTTCTGCTAGGCCAGCTGGCTGTCAGGCAGTTCTTAGCCACGGTGCATTTGTCTCCATCACTTCTAGCATTCACCTAGGCTGCAGGAGTAGCTTGATGAGCTCAGGGACATCTTGCCCAGGCAGATCTGGCATTAGAATTACTACTCCTCTGACACCAGCTATGAAGTGACTGCTTTTTCTGCTCTGTTCAAGGAGACTCTTTGCTTCTGTTTCTAAACAACTAATCTTAACAGGGACCAGTTTCCTCTCGGAGGTGTCACAGTTGGACTTGTGTCTTTGTTAACTTCTGCTCTGCTATGGGAATGTTCCAGATCCATAGCCTTGCACACATCACTCTTAGCACACAGACATTTACTTGCTGAGTCTGTTGCTTTGGGTCAAGTTTTAGAAGTCTGGGGTTGTGGGGTTAGTTCTCATATTAAGCAAACATTGCTCAGAATTTGGGGATCCGCCAGGCTCTGAATCAAAAAGATACAGTAGTTACTCAATTTAGTTTAATTCTCAATAAATGCTAACCATTGTGGATGCTTTTTCTGCAGATTAGATCTTGAAGGCAACTAAGCAAGTTACAATGGCAGTTGTGAATGAAACTTGTTTTCATCAAGAAGCGACAAAGGGTCCTGTGGCACCTTATAGACTAACAGAGGTATTGAAGCATAAGCTTTCGTGGGTGAATACCCACTTCGCATCCGAAGAAGTGGGTATTCACCCATGAAAGCTTATGCTTCAATACCTCTGTTAGTCTATAAGGTGCCACAGGACCCTTTGTCGCTTCTACAGATCCAGACTAACACGGCTACCCCTCTGATACTTGTTTTCATCAGTGTCCCTTGGCAGGCATGTGCATTCACACTCTTAGCACACAGACATTTACTTGCTGAGTCTGTGGTGCTAGTTCTAATCCCCGAGACCCACTGCTTTATAAAAAGCTGAGAGAGAATAGCCAAATTCAATAAAACGCGGTCTGCTTATTCTGAACACTGAGGACTTGAGACTTGAGCAATAATGAGACACTCGCCCTCCAGATCCAATAAAGAGCCTGTTTGGCCAACATAACACTTTGACTCTGGCATAAGGCACCTTCTACACTGATTCGATTCTTGATTAGTATGTCTAATACCTGGAAACATTCTCTTGGAGCATCTCAGCTGATCGTCACAAGTGGATGTTGACTGAGGCACTACAGCCATCCAGCTTACATAACCATATTAGTTCTTATCCTTAACTCCTTGTGATCTTTCTTTGTAAGCATAACCTTATCCTAAGTGGCTTGTCTGCTTCTTACCTGGCATGCAAATTTTAATACAAAGACTATTTCTTTTTCAGTCACTGTGTGTGTTTCTAGCAATAACGACAAATCCCATCTTGGTCCCTGCAGCAAGAAGGCTCCAAGTCAACCAGCCTGTCTTTCATTTTGAAGTATTAAGAGCTGACAGAGGGAGAAGCTGGGAAGCCACTGACAGCTGGATTCCTGTTTGTTTTTTTGTAACCCTCCAACCTTGGCAGTGTTATAGCCCCCCCAAAAAAATCTGGGGGGGTGGGGGGGGAAGGCATCCTAACACTTCAAGAACTGCCCAAATATCGAGTTCACTGGCCTGCAGGGCAGAGCATAATTCAGAGAGACAAGCTGTTGTCTTCTCTTCTGTGCTAGCAAGCTTCTAATTTTCTCTGACTGGAAACATAATCTTCAGTAAAAGCCGCAAACATGTTACCATCTAGTTATGTACTGAGTCATGCTGGCAACACAAACAGGAGTTTGCAAGGAAAAGAGGCTTTCATTTTTTTGTGCCTGACTTCCTGCATGACTGCAACAGGCCTGGGTATATTTTTTAATTTTTCTTTTGTAATGGAAGGGGTTGGAGGAGAGAGGTTAGGGAATGACCCCCTCCGATAATTGAGCCAATCCTTAGCAAGGGCATGGTAAGGATTCTCTTCTCCCACACCCATAGGGGATGTAGTTGCTCTTAGACACAGCACTTCATCTTAGCCGAAAGGCTGACATCTCTTCTTCCTTGTTCAGGTTGAACTGAACGAGCCTCCATTCATTGTCTGTAGTTGTAAACCACCAGATACAATAATCCACTTCAGTTAAAGATTTGCCTGTTCCTTCTGCCTCGGGTTGTTTTGCTAAAACTTAATAACCAAGGTGATAGAGGCCTTAGATATTTCTCAGATAGAAAGCAGGGGAGTTGAACTGGAAAACACAAGAGCTCTTCCTTGGTGTGTAACGTGTAGTGCCATTTGAATTCCATGGGGGTAACTGATGCCGTTTTTCTGTACAGACTTCGGCTTTGTTGACTGTCACATGTAATGGGTCCGGGTTTGTAAAACAGCTCACTTTAGAGAGAGAGCCTAGAAAATTTTGGCAGATGAGATGGCTTGTGTCCTAGATGCCAGTCTAGGCTCACCTTTTCTTCAGAAAGAGCGTAATGGGATAACGGCAATTATGGAGTTAATTAACTTCTTGGGGAGGAGAAGCTGGATCAGTGTGAACTTGGCAGCTTGTGATGAAGACATAATGATTTGAAAAATCCGTGGAATGAAAATATGGCTGACTTCTCCCATCCCCCGAGAGAGACACTACTGCCTACTTATTTAGGTACTTGCATCTTTATTCTGGGGGGTGGGATGGGGTGGCGCGAAGCGGTTATTTTTAAACAGCCAGTTTTGAAAATCTTGGCCTACACGTTCATATTTGTCGTCTCCTCTCCTACACACACTTTTCCAACAGGCTGCAAGGCCTTGTATCTGAAACATCTTTGAAAAGGCTGGTCTGTCTCTTCAGCTCTCCAATTCTGAGCTAGTCTGGATGGGCCCAGTCACTGGACTAAAGCTGATCTCTTGATCCTCCTTTACTGGTTAAATGGAAGAGCTTCTGGTTTGGAACTCATGGCCATTACCTGTCCTGTTTCAAATCTCACTGAGCTTGGCACAGCTTTATTTTGGGGGGGTTGATTTTTGCTATTTAATGCCATCCGCTACTCTCTACTTCTCATTTAAAGATAATTCAGCATGTAGCACTGTTTGATTTATAAACAGGGTCTGCTCTCAAATCTGCGCAACCTGATTCATCTCAGTCAAAGCCATTGCCTTGTTCTTATCGATCCTTGGAAGCCCAGTGTAGTTCATTGATGGGAGTTGGATGGGGAAGTAATATAATATTTAGACTGCTCTTGAATTCATCTCGCACCTCATTCCTTGAAACCAGGCTTTTATGATGAAGAATAGATAGTTTGTTATAAAAGGGTGTGGGGAAATCCATACCTTCAGGTGCGATGATTTGTGTTCATCTCACTCCTTATAAGTTGAGGAGTTGCGTCCTTGAGAGAGGGGGAGAGTTTGAAGCTGTTCTCTGAAGTTGATTAATGGGTTTAGTAGATCAAGTTTGCTTGGGAGCTGGAGAATGTATAACTGTGCAGAAGTTAGAGGGGAAAACCCCCAAAGGACCTTTTTATATTTTTACCCACAGTTCCCTGCTTCCTCTCCAGGTTCAGTTTACAAGTGTGTCTAGAGATGGACACACCAATTAGGCCCAGCATCCTCTACTTAAGCACCAAAGCTGCAGTTGTGCTCAGAGACTTCAAATGCTGCCTCTTTGCTACCTAGGGCCCTTTGTCTGTCCCTTCATTGGATTAAGGTGCTGTTTTGCCAGTTGGTTCTGGTGTGCTCTAATTTGCGGAGGACACCTGTTCCTTAATTATCACCATCCCTCGTCTGTCGCTTTGTTTCAGCTCTTAGTGATGCATGAGCTAATCATCTCTTTTGAAGGGGAATTATGTTAACAGTTTGAGCGTGTGTTTCTAAGAGAGTCTAGTTAGGCATGGATCTGTAATTTCAGTGGTGGTAGATTTGGCTTCTGCTTTGTTGGTGCTGGTCCAGGTCTTTCACCTGCATTCTCCACATGTGCATTGGGCTGCATCTGTATCCTTGATGATGATATCCCCACCATTCTGACCCTTGGAGGTTGCATTCTGCTTTGGGACTGAATGGCAGTCAGTAGAAAGGAGACTGCTGGTGGGGGGAAGGAGGGATGGAGGGAATTCAGGGAGCATAACACAAAAAGGAGATCAAAGGAAAAGGGCAGAGGAAAAAAAATCTAATTTCTATAACATTTTTAATCCAATTGTATTAGAACTGAAAAGTCCGTGATATTTCTTTTTGCTGTCTTAAGACTTGTCAATTATATTTGAAATGTCTCTTGTGCTTCCTGAGTGATCTCATCCACTGGATCTTGTAGCATTTCTTAAACCTTAATCCTCACCCTATTTTGCAAACAGGGAAAACCAAGACACAGAGAGGGTAAGTGGTTTGCCCAGGTGTCGTAGCAAATCATTGACTGAGCTGGGAATAAAACCCCAAAGTCCTGACTCCCAGTCCCCTCCCTGGGTTTATTTTGGCCACCTGGCAATATTTGTGTTGTGAAATTATTCGAGTTGCATTACATATTTTCTGGAACGGGTTTAGAAAAGTTTCCTGGAGTTGTGCGTGTCTTTAAATAACTTGGGTTCTTGTCCCAGCTCTTCCATGGGTTCATTGTGGAACCTTGGGTAAGTCATATAGCCTCTTCGTGACTCAGTTTCCCCCATCTGTAAAGTGGAGTGCTACCTTCCTTTGTTAAGTGCTTGGAGATGTATGGATGAAAAGAGCTATGTAAATGCTAAGTATTTATTGCTCTGTTTATTTTTTAAAAATCTTACTAGTTGCCATGCAAATGGACACAGTGTGTGCTGGTATCCTCTGGGCCTTTGTCCTGTATCCTACTGCTTGCACGTGTTACTGATGAGAGTCTGAGTCGGTCCTTGATTGATTGTCTCACACTCACCGCTCACAAAAACAAAGGGTGGGCAAAGCTCCCCTCCTGTATCACTCCCTTCCTCCTTCCCCCAACCTTCTCCATAGAAGCAACCCCTCTCAATACCACATTAGCTTTGCCCAGTGGGTGCTCAGAACTCTTTCAAGCCCTTGACATTCTGTGTGTGTTCTTAAAGTGCTTCTTGTTATCTGATTTGGCTAATTAGTCTGTTAGGTTAGCAGCACCTCATCCCCCGCCCCCAGTGCCACTGAGGTTGGATAAGAGGTCACGGCTCTGTCACCTGTTTAGTCTTCTGTTGCACTGGGGAGGAGCGGTAGAGGGAAGTGTGATGTCTAAGGAAATGCAAGTCGTCTTAATTAGTCCTGCTTTCTTCCAAGTGACTGTGAGTGTGCGATGAGAAGCTGTAAGATATTCAGCAGATCCTGGTACTTCAATGTCCCCGCAATTTAGCCTTTAGGGACCCCTCTGCGGTGTGTCTAGTAGCTGTGATTAAAATTGCAGGATGCCTAATAAGGGCACTTGCTGATGGAAGCTTTGGTTTCCCCATCTGCATGGAGTGTTCCTTAATAGCAAAGGCACTGGGAGGCTCTTTGTCTTCAGAGTTTTCAGTTCATGGGTGTGGTTTGCATATGTTACTTTCTGTTGTTAATGCTTCAGTGTAAAAGTGAAAATGTAGCGTATCAGGGATTAGTTTAGCTGGTTCAGCCTTGTCACTTGGCAGGTTCCACTGTTTTTCAGGCTAGCACCCCTCAAGGCAGGCCCATCAATGTTAATTCAACCAGACTGGTCACAGCTACAGCTATCAAGACCTAAAGTGAGCATGTACCCAGACAAAGAGGTTTAATATTTAATGTTCTGGAAAGCTACACTGATAGCTTGTACTAAAATTTGTCAGTAGCAGCGTGCTGTACAGGTGATAGCAAATGTCAGGAAGCCAAGAGGATCCTGAGCTCTGTCTGCCTGAGGCATATAATCTGACATCAAACAATTAGTTTGTCCCCTCCTTGTGTCTCAGCCAATCCAGCTTTAAAACTAATTAGTGGAGGAATCTAGAAGTTGTGTCTGAGCTGAGCTTTCCAGAAGAAGTTCATTTCACTGTTTTTGACCTTATTAGCAGAATTCTGATTTTTAGCCTGATTCCTGTTTGTTTTTTAATCTTTCCAGGCAGCATTTACTCTACTACTGGGTCCTTTCACCTTTTTTAACGTCCAGAAGACCAAGTATCTGCAGATCATGACATCCCTGATGAGATGGATAGGTGAGTCCATGAACTTCTTCAGTTTTAGCAAGCCTTCAGCCCTATCACTATTGATAGAAACTGAATCACAGGTATTGTATATAGATGTTGAAGTAACTCTGTCATGGCCTGCACCTCCTGCCTCCTCAAAGACCTGAGTCAACCATAGATTTTTTTTATTATTATTTTTTAAGCCAGGGTCACCTTCATTTTAGACGCAAGTTTTATAAGTGAACAGTTGCTAAAATGGTGCCGAGTCCCAAGTGTCTTGCGTTGGTCCACCGTAGGCTGCCTCAGAAACTTCGTAACTAACACAAGCTGTTTTCAATAGGCACTCTGCCTTCTTCCCCAAGCCCCTTGTGTGTCTTTTATGGTATCTCACTAAAAAGTGAAGCTTAAAAAGGATTGGTTTTTTTGGAGGGGTGCATGGAAATTCTGCTTCTTGTGATCAGAGTACTAGCCATTTTGACTGACTGTCCATCTTGCAACTGGAACACCAACACTTGAATTTTCCAGTGTCAAGGCAGGGGAGGACAGGCATGTGTGACAAAGTTCCTCCTCTACCTTGGTGAGTCCTGCGCTTATTGGCGGATTTTGATCGCCTCAGAGATCTTCCCCTCTGGTAGAACCCACAGTCAAATTCCTCCTGTGTCTGATCAGGAGTTGGGAAGTTTGGGGGGAACCCGGGCCCGCCCTCTTCTCCGGGTTCCAGCCTAGGGCCCTGTGGATTGCAGTTGTCTATAGGGTTTCCTGTAACAGCTGCGTGACAGCTACAACTCCCTGGGCTACTTCCCCACGGCCTCCGCCCAACACCTTCTTTATGCTTACTGCAGGACCTTCCTCCTGATGGTCTGCTGATGCTTGTACTCCTCAGTCCTTCAACTCTTCTCACTCTCAACTCCTTGTGTGCCTCTTGCTCCCAGCTCCTCGCATGCAACACCACAAACTGAAGGGAGCTCCTTTTTAAACCCAGGTGCCCTGATTAGCCTGCCTGTCTTAACTGATTCTAGCAGGTTCTTCTTAATTGGCTCCAGGTGTCCTAATTAGCCTGCCTGCCTTAAATTGGTTCCAGAAAGTTCCTGCTTGTTCTAGTGCAGCCCCTGCTCTGGTCACTCAGGGAACATAAAACTATTAATCCAATGGCCAGTATATTTGCCTTCTATCAGACTTCCTGTACCCCACTTGTCTGGGTCTGTCACACATGTTAGAGATGTTTCTCATTGATAAGGCTATTGGATTTTGTGGCTTGGTGTGGCAGTTCTCCAATGGATCTCCTGAACATCAGGTCAGTTTCTTCAGGATCCAGGTCTTGGAAATAAGTGGGATGAATCCATTCCATCAGGACAGAATTCATTGTGGCAGGAGGTGACTACTTTAGTTTGCTCTTTGGAGCACTGATGCATTTAATGGAGAACCCACCCTGAGTCTTGTCAGTCATTCAAGGACTTAATTGCAGTGAATCTGGACCATGTGCATATATTTTAATTGCATACTTACACACTGTGTTTTGCCCAAGCTTATAGTTCTGAGTGTTTATCTTGGTCTACTCCAGATCCAGATTTGATAACTGATATCTATCATCAGCCCATGTCAGGAAGGGAAAACGACTTTCCCTAGTTCAGCCTGTGGGACTTTTTCACCTGTTCAGGATCACCTCTGTACGCAGTAAAGGCCAATTTCAGTTAGCCAAGTTCAAAGGCATGTGATCCTGATCTGAACCCCCCAGTAGTACTCAAGGGGAGCTGGATGAGAATATCTGAGCTGAGGTTTATCGGTGGTGTTTCTTAGGGAAATGAAGCTCCCACGGTGGATGAGAGATTAAGCTGCAGAACTTCAAATGTTGAGCGGTTTGAAATAACGAGCACTGACCCTGTATGGTGTGAAAATCTCGAATGTCAGTGTGTCTCTTTGTTGCCTGAGCACATGAAAGGTTTGAAAACCCCTCCTTCGGGGGAGCAAGGGGCTATCTCATTCAGGGGTATTAAAGGTAGCAAAAAATATAATCCCTTCTCATCTCACTGGCCCATTTCCAATCACCCAGTCTCCTCTCTTCCTGCAGATGCATCAGTCAAGCCTCCTGTCTCAGACAACCTGGCTGGCCTGCCGTTGGTCTGTCCCTAGCCAGCTGCCTCCAGAATAGGGAGGGTGATCATAAAACCTTGGCCCAAAGGTTTTCTTTCCTTGACAGATGTAGTGTTTGGAAAGGTGTAGGGGAAATGAATGCGTTAGCCTGATTGATTTCCGCGTCAGGCCATTAGGGGATGTCTGTCCCAGATAATGATGTTTAATGGCCCTCGTGGTACCTCAGTGGCTACTTATTGCAATGGATTCAGTGAGTAATAGATTTCTTAGAAAAGAAGATTCTTAAAAGGAAAGTGGGTTTATACAGTGAATAAAGAGTAATAGTCCTGCTGCAGGGCTTGGGTTTGGGGTGATTCTGCTGCAGAGCTTGGGGCAGGGTTGAATCCACGCACTTGGGTTGGGTTAGGCTCCTACTGCAGATCTTGTAGGAGAGGGGGAACTGCAAACAGAGCTTGAGGAAGGATTAAGCCCCTATGCTTGGTTTGGGCTTCCTAGTGTGCTGATTGTATCCTTCTGATATAGGAAGGCCAGGCACCACTCCCTTGCTCCAGGATCTGTGACTGCATTTCCTGGTCTGTTCTAGCAGAGTGGTGTTGACGTTGTTTCTGGAACTCATCCTGAGCACCAAAGCCAAACTCTGCAACTCTACCAGGCTGGCTGATCCACGTTGGCTTTTACGCAATTAAGGGGACACATCTGCTTCTCCTCTTTCAGAAAGTGCCGTCTGTACTTCACCTCCCCTTTCAGATAGGCTGACCTATCTGTCCTTAGCGGTTAATATTGGCCTCCAGTGTGTCTGCTGCGGGACATACACTGCACCCCTTTCCCCCATTCAGTGAAAGCCTGTGGATTTCCCAGCCGCAGTAGCTGACGTCAGTCTGCACGGCCCCGGGTGTACTGAAGATTAAGATGACAGTAGCAGAAAGGATGACTCTTGGCAGCGGGGAGAGAGAGCTGCATGTGAAGGTCGTCTCTACTTTTGTTTGTAACAGTGTCATGCTTGCCTTTGAAAGTTGTTTCCTCTTTCTCCTTCTGATCTGAGTGATAACCAAATGTCACTCGCCTCTTCGCAGCGCCATACACTCTTCAGAAGCAATACTTCGATTAACAAAGCCTACAGCGGTCATTTTTCTCCATGAGATGTAAAGACTTCATCTCTCCATGAAAAATAAGCTACCTTGAGAACGCTAGCACCTGCATCACAAAGAAAAATTGGTCCAGGTCAGAGAATTCAGAGGAACAACCATGTCTGGGGCTCAGCTTCCTCTGGCGGGGCTGCTGCATCCAGCTGAGGCATTCTTTATTTTTTTGATGTTGTGGAAGCTCTTTTTATGTGCAGCTGAGGCAGATGCATACTGAAGCACCCTGAAGGCCAAGGGTCATGGGGAATCCTTGAAATGATCTGAGGCTTGAAAGTACAAGTGCAATAACATTGACGATACCAAACGATGGGAATCTATTGGTTAGGCCCAAAGAACTCATCTGAAAACAGACTAGTATGGATAAGGATTTCCTTGTGTTAACTTGATAAGAGCAAGATGGGCACAAGTACATTTCATCAGGTGGAGTAGAACATGCAATGGCTAAAGACTTGGGTTATATGGAAACCTGAAACTGCTAGCACCTTTCAAGAGCCACGTCTTACAACTTTGTAATGAGCTGTGTTTAAGCGTTATTTCAGATCTCTATGCTGGGCTTATGAATAGAATAAAATAAACAACACGTGTTTACCCTCGTCATTTTCAGAAATTCTCCCAGAATTGGCCGAATTCCAGTGCTAGCCATGGTGGGAGCAGTAGCGTAAACCAAGCTCAGATGTTTTTACCAGCTGTCTGGTCCTGCTCTGAACAGGTTAAATAACAGTGGTTAAAAATCCCGTAGCCCAGTTTATATTAGTGTTCTCACTATTGCTAAGGCCAGTGAGTAGCACTGACTCTAGACCAGCGCTTGGAGAATTTCTGAATGTGCTCCACAGAGATGTAATCTTTAATAGACCGAGTAGGAAGCGAGTAGGCTATAAGATAGGACAATTTTTAGATAACCAACATAAGACCCGGTTGTGCTATTGATATAGTGGTGGTATAACATGACTCTTTTTTGCCAGCATAATACAGAAAAATGCATTTCTGTTCCCTGTCCATGCCATTGGGAAGCTGGAGGAACAGCCAAAAGGGACCGACTGAAAGAATCCCTCCATGGAACACTACTTTGAGGAAGAACTTACTGGCCTTAGCAGCAGAGGGGACATGCAAAGAGTGGCCCAAGGTTTGAAGGCCAAGACTATAACAGGATTCAAAAAATAACTAGATAAGTTCATGGAGTATAGGTCCATCAACGGCTATTAGCCAGGATGAGCAGGGATGGTGTCCCTAGCCTCTATTTGCCAGAAGCTGGGAATGGATGACAGGGCATGGATCACTTGATTACCTGTTCTGTTCATTCCCTCTGAAGCACGAGGCCTCTGTCGGAAGACAGGATACTGGGCTAGATGGACCTTTGTTCTGACCCGGTATAGCAGTTCTTATGTTCTTAAGATAGACAGGGATAGTGGAGCCGTATTTGTGCCCTAAGCAACATCCGACAGTGCAGGAAGGATCCAGGTTCTGATTATAGTGTTTTAGCCTAGGTCTTGAATTGGGCTAACCTTAAAACTTTTATTTTCTAAGCCAGTTGTAGAATAATGCATGCTGGCAAGATGAAACAGTGTTCTAGTGGTCTAATAATTGGGCCACAGCCCTCTTCAAATATTGTTACTTTTATAGAGTACAACTGCAGGTCAAAACTTTGCTAGATATAACATTGAAAGGTGTTTGTTGCTAATAGGATGCTTGTATGAATTCTCGCATCAGCTTGGCCAAGGATTCTTTACAGGGAACTGTGCTGCAGCATCCTTTCCCCTTTCCTATACGCATTCGCCCCCAAAGTAACGTAAAACTGTTGTAAAATTGTTAGAGCGGTACAAAAAGAGTGTTCCTTAGCCTGGTTAATGCACTCTTGGAGTGGATCCTTTAATGCAGTTTGGCTAACACAGTTCTTGGAATAGTACTGCTTTTACACCCTGGTCAAGGAAACAGCCTTGAGAGATTTGATTTTTATCTAAAATATCCCTAAGACATACTCTACTCTTCATTCGGTCTGTAGCTCCTCCTCTTCTGTGTTGATAGAGGACAAAGGCTGGAGGCAACGATTTAGGTTGGGCTCAGCGGCCTGACTGGGTCCCCCAAAATTATGACCATGTAGAATTTCTCTTCCTCTACTTCTAGAGCTGACCTGTTTCCTACTGCGTTCTCTTAGGTGCAGGTGACAGGGTATTCCCACCCACACTTGCACTTATCAATGACTTAATTAGTGCCTCAGCCCATCATTTACCCTGGAGCCCTCAGGAAGGCTAGGTTCACAGTGGCACGATTGCGCCTTATCCCCACCACCTTCAGCAATGTCCTACATCCTCTCCTGGGTACTGGTGACTGTCTGTGTATCACAGCGCACAGCTCAGAATCTGCCAAAGGCAGAACGAAAATCTCAGGGTCTGAAGCCATGCAGGTGAATGCCAGGTGTTTCACCAGTGGGAACTGTGGGGCACAGCAGTGCTTTGCATTGTTGGATGATGATTATGTCCAGCAGAGTCATGGGAAGGATATGGATTAGGAAAGATATCGAAAGGACGGCGTTTGGTGGGCTGGAGCTCAGTGGCAAACACTGAGCTATTGTGTATTAAGCAGCTAACCCGATTTAATTGCAGCCTGTTACAGCCTGGAACTCCCAGCGTTATGAGCACAGACCTCTGGCTTTAAAGATTGTGACAGCATGAGTATTGCCTCAGTTATTGTATCATCGCTGGCAAACGTTCCCAGACGGCTTTCACTCAGGGCACTTGCTGCATGCTCTGCTCCAGATGCTCCATTTGTAGTTATTGGAAAGTATTGCATTGTAATCAAGATCCATTTTGGAGAGGAATAAACTTCCTACAGCTTGGGTTGTTGCTGGCTTGCAGTGTTCTCTCTCTCTCTCTCCCCCCTCACCCATTATGCTTTGCAGTGCATTCAGATCAGACAGTTAGCACATCAGTCCTGGTCACTGCACTTCTTAAAGGGGTCAGTCACAATCCTGGCCCAAATTCTGGGGATAAACTTGTGACCATTAATTAAATCTCTCCCCATGTTGACTAATGGCCCCTCCCAACACCCCAGTGAGGTAGGTAAGTTTTAGCCCCTTTATTACAGATATGAAAACTGAGGTCTAAGATCCCACAGAGAATCAGTGGCAGAAGCAAGAATGAACCCAAAAGTCCTGACTCCTGATATGCTGTTCTAATCCCTACATGCTATCTCAGGGCTTGCCATTGTTCCCATCCCAAATGCCAAGGCATTACTGTAGAGAACAATCTTTCATTGACTCGAGGACATGCACTAAGATCTCATAAGTTCTTTCCATCTGTAACTTCAATTATTTACATTTTCTCATGGGTAGACTTGCCTTCTGCTAAATTTGCCCCGCCTATAGAAAGGCGCAGTCTCTCGATAGCCTTCCTTCTTCCACTTCATTGCAAAAAAGTAACTTTTCATACTTTACATATCTCGGTTTACCTGTTTCCATAACTTTAAGTAATTAAACAATAACACAAGGCGTCATTTGACCAGGATTTAATTTCTCACCACCACCAGCCTCTCCAATCTCAAAGGCCCAGGCTTCTTTGAAGGAATGTCTCCTATTGTCATTAGCTCCAAAATACAGTTGAAACCATGCTGGCAGGGCTGTAGACCAGTTTGGTTCGGGAGGTGGTTTCTGAAAATTCTGCTTGTCAAACCATACTGGAAACTAGCACAGCTGTCAGAAGCTGTGTTGTAGATAGACTCTACTGATCTTGAAATAGCTTAACCTTTCACTTTCAGAACCGGCATCTGTCACTTTGGCCTCCAGTTGACCTCTCAGCCACCTAAAAACATTCCCTTTTCAGTCCTTGGAAACCATGGAATTTGGTCGCCTGTTGTGGGGTTTTGGGTTTTTTTTTTTTCTTTTTTCTCCCATCTGAATTTAGTGCTGGTGCAAGATTCCTGATTCACAGCCCTGGACACTGACGTCCTTTCTGTTTTCACAGAACAGATACAACTTAGGCAGCAAAGAATAACGTCCCCAATGTTCCTCATGCTTTGAGGGCCGAGAGGGTAGGTCATTTCCATACCAATTCCATCCCTCGGCATCTGCACTTTGACCACCAAGGGTGCAACAATTGCAATGGAGGCTTTTGAACCGGACATTTGTCCGCTGAGAATTATCCAAGATCATGTCCCGTAGACCATTGAACGGAGTTCAGATGTTGTGGTGACTTTTGGTCACTGCTGTCCTGATTCAGATTTAAACTGGCCAAGCTGGAGGTTATCCACCCTAAAATCCTTGGGCCAGTTTGCTTCTTTTTTTTTTTTTTTTTTTTTAAACGAGTTCTAGCAGATGGGGAAGAAGGGAGACTGCAAGACTTATAGCCATGGCTGGTGTAGGGGTAGTGACAATAACTGAAGTTTTTATATTTTCAATCTTCCTGCAAAGAGATTAGTTTGCCACTGTACAGTCCTCTAGGCAGCTGCTCTTCTGGTGATTAAAAACAGAGCTTACTGTGACCGCTTAAGGAAGGACCAGTTAGACCTCTGCCCTTAGTCTCTTCTTTACACCCTCCATTGGGAGGGGGAAGGAGGGAATTGAACTATAAATCAGGATATTATATTGCATTTTTGATTGCCTTAAGGACACTGATGTCACTCTTTCACCAAGTCCTCCTGCTTTTTTTGGTTCTTTTGGAGAGGAGAAAGCTGCTTTAGGAGCCCTCTGAGATAAATAATTCACTAAGAGAATATATTTATGAAGAGTTAGTTAAAAGGCCATGCTTCTCTGCTGCGCCTGCTTTTAAACCTATCTGAGGAGCTTGTTTCAGTGTTGTCTGCAGGGTGGGATGGGATGAAATGGTGCCGGCGTGAGTGAAAGCACCCTGATAGCTTCAGATGCAAATTGAGAGTGACACACAGTTCTGGATGGGCCCGCTAAGATCCTGCCAGAGGGGTTAATGTTCCTGAAAAGAACGTCCTCTCCAGTCAGGAGGAGATAAAGCAATGGCTGCCTGTGACGGGGTGCAGAGCCAGTTCAGAAAGGTCTGTGGAGGGAATATAGAGCATTATTCAGACAAGAGATGCCAAATCCCTGGCAACTGGAGTGACACTTCATTGGATGGGGGCCCAAGTAAACCAGAGCCGGTGCGGCTGTTGAGCTTCGAGACAAATTCGCTGACCTCAGACACTCTGCACTGCCCTAGCACCTCCAACCGTGCAAATGTTAATCAAGCCTCACAATGACCCTGTGAGGTAGGAAAGTAGTATCCCCATTTTACAGAATGGTAACCTGAGGCACAGAGTAATGAAGTGGATGGTCCAAGGTCACATTGCAAGTCAGTAGCAGAGCAGGGACTAGATACCAGGAGTCTAGATACCAGAAGCAGAGCTGGGACTAGCTACCAGGTGTAATGGCTTGAGGACACTGCCATAGGTGATCCAAGGACCGTTGGCAGAAAATAACTTATCTTCTTCTGGAGATCACATGTAAACAAACGTCCCTAACCAGTTTTCCTCTCCCATATGTACAGATGAAGGAGCAGTGATAACACCAGAGTACAAAACAGTTTTTTCCCTCCCTGCGGTGCCCCGGAATGCAATATGAGTACAGCATGTCAGCTGATACGGGATCAGAGAGAGGAATGGTTCAACAGAGTTAATGGCAGGAATTGCAATTGGAGAAGGTTACTGTAAATCTGCTTAATTATCTTGTAGCAAACATTGCCATGAGCAGGGAAGGAAAAAGCAGAGAGTTGATATTTTCCAACAGTAAAATCCTGTCCTAGAGCTTTTGACAGCTGAAAGACTTGATTCATTTAAAGAAAAAAAAGTTTGTTAGTGAAACAGTCTCTGCATCTGGCCCGCGGCCAGGGCAGCAGTAATCTCTGGCAGGGTAGCAGAGGGTATTAGTGAAAGCTGACAGCGTGGGTTGAACGTCAGGGTGATCGGTGTTACAGATGAGATCCACCAAATGCATGGTTTCTATTCCCCTGACCTCCTTTTTTTGCCTTCCTCCACAAGTCACATTCCACGTTGTATGATCTTGAGAAGTTCAGCATGTGTCATTGCACTTTTGCTGCCTGGGTGAGCTACGGTTCCATGCCGTGTAGACTGAGCCTCAGACTTCAAACTAGTGAAATAACTGTCCCCTAGCCAAATTCCTGCTTTACCTTGTATGAACTGTCCATCATGAGCCCTTCTTACTGCTCTAACTTTTTCTAGAGCCAAAAACTCTTCCTTCCCCCTCCTAGTCTGAGATCAGTAAAACACTCTCCCAGAGGCAGAGATGCCACCTTCCCCCTAATGGCTCTGACTCATTTTCCTCACAGGGCACAGGTGCCCATCTGTATTCCTTACAAACCCCCACGTCTCCCCAGAGATAGGGACACTCTTGCCTGCATTGTGCTTTCAAGGCTCCGCCATCACACAGGTCAAAGATTCTCGACAGCCCCCTAGCTCCCACTTCCACAGAGGCAGATCCACTCATCGCTTCTATCACTGTGCCTAGACCACCGTGGTTCCACCTCACATTGTTTTTGTCAGCCTTTCATACAGAAGCGTTCACTAAAGTGTAGAGCAGCTTGTCCATTTCAGCTCCGAGAGGCCTGGGACTCGTGAACTTTGGGTGAGATCATACAATTTCTGGGGAGGACATTGGGGTTAATTCAGAGTGAGTTAATGTAGGAGTCAGATCAGGGCTTATTCCAGAAGCCTCTAATTTCAGAGGTTTGTTTTACCAGTGTGACCGGTAATAGTGAGCTATCTTAACAGCTTACGTGTATAGTACAACTCTAGCACCTTCTGATCCCAAAGGATCAGTGGGTTTAATCACACAGAGCACTGCTGAAAGGCAGCCACCTCCTCAGGTCAAGGGAAATAGCAAGGCGGATAGTGCCCTCTGTGGCAATGGGTAAGCAACACTATTTGGTAAAGACACCCCAAGGCAAATTTTTGCCCTTCCAAAAAGTGCCACTGGGATTTTTAATGTCCACACGGAGCAGACAAGGCCCTCCGTGTTTTTTTAATATCTCCTCCCAAAGAACCACACCGTAAGCTGTGTGCAACTCAGTGACTCTACTTGGCAATGATGAAGTGAGTTGAACCATGTCTTGTCAGTGTGTCTAGGTATTTCAGAACTGAGGCTTCGACAGCTTAGCCGTCCTCTGCTTTTGTTCAGTTTACTTCCCTCTCACTTCTCAGCTGGAATGGGATAGAGCCTGTCCAAACTCCAGTGCTTGCCTGCTACCACCAAGCCTCTTAGGACAACCTAGCCGCCCCGGGGCTCCACGCCAGTGTGCTCTCATTCTGCATAAAATGTGCTTTGGCTTGGCGATGGTCCAGGAGATTGCTGTGGTAGATGAGTTAGAAAAAGGAGGTGGTTACTTCTCCCGGAATCATCTCCAAAGGGAGCTGGATCCTGGAGACTATGCCTGCTCCCCTCCTCTTCCCCTTTGGGTGCCACCTCCCTCCCCGAATCCATCACGCTGCCTTGCGTACGAGATGGGAAGCGAGTGGGTGATTCATTATCGTTATCCCCTGGCATATTGATTCTCTGCTTCGAGAGGAAAGCACTGTCACACCGTCAGATGGATGGCTCTGCTGCAAATGTGTCAAAGCTGTAACCGGGCGCCTGCTTAAACAAACAGTTCTAAATGGGCGGATGGGGGCAATGAGGCATAGGGGGCCTCCGTTTATAGCAAGATGGTGTGGCAGCATTTCACACCCAGCGCTGCTCCGGTTCATTAGAAGGGATGACACGTAGAGCAAGAAGTCTGCGTAACCTGGTGATGCTCGTGTAGTGTTAATCATGGTTTCCAGGCTGAGGGAATGGATGTTGTTGGAAAGGGCACAACTCATGAGCTGCAGCAAATATATCAGTTATCTACCTCTCGCTTACTGTCTGTATCCCTGTTGCAGTCTCTCTTCCGCGAAGGGGATAATGCCGGCTGAAAATAGAAACGGAGGTTGCTCTGCAAAGTATGACTGCTTGCGGCTGGTCTGCAGCCAGCTGCCCCTCCAAGTGCTCGGGAGCAGTTCCCCAAGATCACCAAGACATTCCTGCTTGGAAGTGCCTGAGGAAGGCACAGAGTTTAGTCAGAGTTCAGCACAAAGCCTAGTCTGCTCCACCGGCTCTTGGCTGCTGTCCGGGCATTATGGGGGACCTGTGCAGGCTGAGAGTCTGTAGCATGGCACCTTTCAGATGGTCACTGGAGAGATCAATTGACTGGAAGAGCAAACGCTCCATCACCTAGCACCAGGAAGGCTTAATTGCAGCATGGTCCTGGCCAGTTACACTCTGACCAGTGCGACTGACGCATCTCCTTAAGTTTCTTCCTCTTTCTCCGTGCACATCTTAACTGGGGACCTTCCCGTTTCCATCTGCATACGGCTGATCTGGAGGCAAGGTTGCAACTTCTCTACCTTCCAGGCAAAACTCTCTCTCCAAAACTCTTCTAAAAATGGTGCGTCTACTGCGTCAGTCCTACCACGCGGAGCTGCTCTAATGTGCTCCGAGGAAAGGTGAAGTCAGAAAATCATTGTGGAGCACGATACCGGGGCAACAGCTCTAGGGGGCGGATTTACTGCTAAAGGGCAGATATTGGGGAGGGCTGTCAGTGGCTTTTCAGGCTTGACGTGGTTTCTGTTGCCTTATGAAAGCACCAGTGGAATTGGATTCTTGGGAGGATTCACAGCTATGATTTTTATGTATTTATTATTCTGAATGTTGAAAGCCTTCCTTGGCAACTAAGTAAAATTTAAAAGCACTCCAGGACACCCTGCCTCAGTCATCACATATTCATAATGAGTTTAATGGCAAAACAGAGACATTGTTTTCTTCTGACCTCCCTAAATTCTGTCTCATAATAGCTGTACATTTAAATATCCAGGATTTGGAGAGACCCAGATCCTGTCCCCTGGTGAAAGCTGCTACCTGCCGTGCATCGGCGATGTGGCAGGGACAGGAGAAGCAGACCGGTGAATGCTTCGTTTCCACACCTGCTCCTTGTGGAGAGAAGAGGAAACTTGGGGTGTTGGAGAGGGGTGACCCAAGACTGTCACAGCCACTTCACTCCATGTGGAGGGATGGAGTCTGAACATGGGAGGATTGTGGTCTCCCACCACCATTTAGCGACAGAGATCCAGGTCCCAGAGAAGAAGGGAAAACTGCATTTCTGTCCCCTGCTCCCTATGCACTGAGAGTACGGCATCAGAGCATACCACATTGTCACCCCTCTGCTTTGAAGGAGAATGGGAAGGAACATCTTCAACACCTAGCACAAGGCGCCAACCTGAGACTGCTGTCTTCCAGCACTTGCATCTTGCAGGGGGATGGAGAGCAAACTTGGGAACATCCTCTTGGAGCCTCCAGCTCCCCACATGGGGCGAGCCTGAGACTTCCCAATTCCCTGCCCTACGGTCTTTGCTAGGGATGGATGGCTGACCGAGATCAGCCCCGCCCAGCACCCCTTCCCCTGTGGAGGAATGCAGGGCAAGCATGAGGCTGCAGGAGGGATCCCAGTTGGGCTCTGAGGAAATGATGATAAGCTCAGCAAGACTGATTTAACTTTCTCACTTCCCTATAAGCCTTTGTGTTCTCGATCCACTAGCGCCAGCACAGATGGAATGTTAAATATCCCTAGACTCCCAGATTTTCCATCAGTGCTGCTTTTTGGATATAGGCTCATATGTATTCCTCCCTTGTCTGTCCGCGAGAACCTGATAGCGGAACTGTCATCTTTCTGAAATCAATATCTCTTTGGTCAAGGAGGACAGGCAACCTTAGCTTTCCTCTCAGAAGAGGCCTGGGTCCTCCAGGTTAGAGAGCTGGTGTCCTCTCCCCACGAACAACAGAATCTCAGTAGGGGGTGGTAATTAAAAAGCCATGCTGTTTCATTTGTCACCTCTTTTCTATCCTTCACCAGTAAGGATGTGCTCTCAAGAAGGTGGGATGCGAAAATGTCCCCCCCAGAACCACTTGTCTCGCTGCATGGAAAATGAGCTGTCTGGGGTGTGTCTCTTACACTGCTTTTGTACAGGGGCTCATTTTATTTATTTCTAAACATTCAAATAAGTTTAAAGTGTAAGAGGTGATCGTAACCTGCCAGTAACCCCTTGAAACCATGTAATCTGCCTCTCTGACTAGTGTGACTGTGTCAATCAGCCATAAACAACAGTGTTTTCCAAGGAAGCTGCAGTTCACCTGGGTGTCCGGGGGGGAGGGGGAAGGGGAGGAAGCAGAGGCGGGGTGCTGCATCATATTACCACCACTTTACAGTTGCATTTCATTTTTCCTGGTCTCTTGTGATCTTTCTGGCCTTCCCTCCTTTCTTGTCCCCCTTCCCCTCTTGCAGGTTATCTATATGGTTATCACATGGTGTAGAGAGGGCATTCTCCATCTCCTTTCGTTCTCCTATGCACTTACTAAGAAATGTTCTCAGACACCTCCTCCTCCCCGCCCCCCACTTTTAATTCCCATTGCTTTGGTCTCAAAATGTTTCATGATGGAGATCACCAAGAGTGCCCCATGAAACACAACTGGAGAATCAGTGGTGTACAGGCATCTTACCTATGCCCTTGACATTCTTGAGGTCTGTCTCCAACTAAGAAGGTGTCTGATCCTCTTGCTTTTCTCTCCTACCTTCCCTGGAGAAATGGTTGCCGTTTTGGTGCTGTCTGTGCAACAACTGAAAATCATGCTAGCGGCAATTGAATTTCTAAACAAAGTTCTAGCATAGTTTCCTGGATCAGCATATAAAAGGTTCTGTTTGGCCTAAGACCAAGCTGTACACTACTTTGGGTGGGGTGTGGATAGTATAGGCTATAGCCAGGTTTGACAAGTACAGTTTTCAGAAAAATAATTCCAGTCCATGCTGATTGGAGAAGCTGTACTAGATTTCTGTTATCAACCATTTTGTTTTTGATTACTGCTGGCTTGTGTGGACAGGACAAGAGATATATTTGTCTTCTATATTTCTCTGGCTCTGATGCTTCTGAAGTGGTGTTGGAAGGTCTCTTCCATCCCTGCTTCATATTTCAGTCCCTCCTGCCCAAACCTATTCCTTACACATGAGCAATTTTCTTAACACATTTTCTCCTTGCTAACCAGGTTCCCTCCAGGTGCAGTAGCACCATAGGAATGTTAGTGCTGGAGCCGTAGGCTACTTTAATGGAGTATTTTGGCTTTGCCTTCAGCCTGCTAGCCCAAGAATAGGACATGAACAGGAAGCTTCATGCATACACACGGGATCCTTTTCTCGAGACTGCCTGTCAGTAAGAGGCTGTCATCCTCTTTTCATCTTGATTCATCATTGGGCATAACTAGGTTTCAGAGTTTTCGTTTGTCTTGCTTCCTCCCAGGGACAGGTAATAAATCTAATATGTGAACATTTAATTCTCCAATTTCAGCAGCCAGGACAAGAGAGAGACACTGTTCCACCCCAGTGGCCGAGAGAGAATACAGCTGCTGGGGAAGCAATGCTATAGCGATCTGTCTGTGGTCGGGACTTCAGGAGGGGAGTCTCCCAATTCACCAGCCCCATGCCCCTCAAAGGAGGGGAGACAGGCACCCTATGGGCCACTGAAAAGGGTAGCACTCCTACAAGTTGCCAACACCAAGATAGGGGAACATTTCACTTGAGAGCTTCTTGCAGAGCCATAGCAATTCTGCTTTGACAGGATATTGCTAGATTTTTAACCTCTCTTGTTAGACTGGCTTCACTGGGATAGCCGTGTCAGGAAGAGACTTCATTTAGGCAATACAGCCATTCTATAGAGCATAATAGCTTGCTCTTCTATCCAAGAGTCTCTGAACACTTTAGAAATGTTGCACCAGTAGTTCTAGCAGATTCTACAATCTCCGCTGTGAGCGGCCTTATGCTGGGGAATCCCATCATTCACCATTAGGGATCTGATCCAAAGCCCATTGAAGTCAGTGGAGGGCCGTTTCGTTGACTGTGTTTTAGATCATCCCAGCATAACAAAGCATGGCTTTCTTACAAAGGAAGTCACCAGTTTCTCCTGGTCAAGCCAAGGACGGTGGGGTGAACAGCAGAATAACTGGGGTAGGCTGACATGGGCAGAATGTGAAAGCGGGAGGCTGTACATTGAACCCTAAAAAAGTAGGGAATCAGCTCAGGTTCTGCCTCCAGCAGTTTTTATTCTAATCCAAAAAATCTTAAAATGGAGAGTTGGTTTTTGTCTCTGAATTGGAAGCAGCCTCCTAGCCTCCTTCCACAGCTCGGTGTTTGCATGCAGGTCACCTGCATAGGTGCCAGGTCTCATGTGGCCCATCTCCATAACAGGCATGGAGCGTGGAGGCGGGGGTACCGGTGGGGATTGACTGACAGGTTGCGCAGTGGAAATGTGAACTTGCACTGCTCCCCTGCTGTAAGAGCGTATACTGGAAACAGAAGCTAGCCTGCCAGGCTCTACTGCTAGAGTCCCGTGTGAATAAAGCACCTGGTGCTCCGGTCCACACAGAGCGGCTGACTTAAGGCTACCATTCTGCCATACAAAGACTCTGAAGAGGGGTGCAAACTCTGAGGCTCACTGGGGAGTTCAGCTCATCCCGCAGTGCATTGTTGAATGAGAGCTGATAGGTCAGCTCTTGACTGAGCAGAGATGGTAGAGATTCGCGCTCTCTCTTCAGCGGGGAAAGAGGTGCAGGGCTCTTGCAGTTAAAAATTAGTTAAGATATGACAGAGATACAAGACTGTGCTTCATGAGTCGAACACTTCTCCCAAAAGAGAAATAAATGTCCTCTATTTGCATTTCCCAAGCAGTGTAACCTGTCTTGCGCGTTCGTTCCTTAGTGTTGTGTCCTCTCCTGTCTCGCTTTTCCTTTCCTGTTCCTGTCAGTCTGTCCAAGCTCACTCTCAGCCCTACTGAGTATACTCAGTGTCCTGAGGCAGGCTCAGGATGACTTGAAGGTCTTTCTGCTTTTGCTAGAGTGGCTAACAAGCATTCTGGAGTCTTTCTGTCAGTGATAATTTGGGGAGAGGGAATGCTTTACCGGAGAACTAGAAAGGCCCTTCCTGTGATGATTGCCTTTGGGTTTGTAATGCATCTTTTTCCTTGGCTCAGATTAGAATTGGAGAAAGTGTGTAAATATCCAGAGGGGAGAGAGCTCTGAATCCTCCCAGCTCTCTCCACGATGTCCAGTCTCGGGGATGGATATTCTGCCTGATATTCCAAATGTGATCTTGCTGTAGTAATGCCTTTATATAATAGGTGTGATAGACCCAGGCCAGTTTGGTACAACAGAATAGTAGAAGGCAGATATACTGGCCACTGGGTTAACAGTTTTCTGTTCCCTAACTGACCAGAGCAGGGACTGCTCCAGGCTAATGAGAACACCTGACTCTAATTAACCTGCAAAGAGTCAGGTGAGGCCATTAAGGTAAAGTGAACACCTGACCCTAATTAAGGCTCTTCTGAGCATATAAAAGGGCTCACTCCAGTCAGGCTAGGGAAGAGCCAGGGAGCCAGAGGAGAGGAAGTGCTGTTGCTATTGAAGGACTGAGTAAATGAGGACACGCTCGTGCCATCAGTAAGGGAGCCCTAAGGTAAGGGTGAAGAAGTGAGAAGCAGGAGAGCTGTGGGGAAGTGGCCCAGGGAATTGTAGCAACTCTGGCAGTGAGAGGTTGGCTGCCAACAGCTGCTACCATTAGGGTCCCTGGGCTGGAACCCGGAGTAGAGGGCAGGCCTGGGTTCCCCCCGCACCAACCTGCCACTACAAGGAGAAGACAGGCCTCTGGCAGAACAGGAGGCTAAACTGTTCTGAAAAAAAGCCCAGAGGGACAACAGGGACTGTGGGAGTTCTCTCACCATCCTCTGAGGCTAGCATAAACCGCCTAGAAGCGCGGGACCCACAGGGACAAGATCGGAGCTCTGCCACATAGGTCTGGTGTAACAGCCAGTTTATAGTCTAGACCCCCTGCAAAATGATCAGCCAGCATTGTCCTCTTTCACTAGGGGATGAAAAATCTGAAGTGGGTAGCTCATGCGGCCAATAAAATGCTAACAGCAGAGGGGTGGATTGAAATGTGTCATGGAGTCTGATAGGGCCCTACCAAATTCAGTCTATTTTGGTCAATTTCTTGGTCGTAGGATTTTAAAAATAGTCAATTTCATTATTTCAGCTATTCAAATGTGAAAGTTCATGGTGGTGTAATTGGAGGGGTCCTGACCCAAAAAGGTGGGGTGGGGTTGGGGAGTCGCAAGGTTATAAGAAGAGGTTGTGGTTCTGCTACCCTTCTGCGCTGCTGCCTGCAGAGCTGGGCCCTCAGTCAGCAGCCACCACTCTCCAGCTGCCCAGCTCTGAAGGCAGCAGCGTTGCAGGGTGGCATGGTATGGTATTGCCACCCTTACTTCTGCGCTACATGCAGCCTTCAGAGCTAGGCGCCCAGCCAACAGCTGCCACTCGCTGGCCATCCAGCTCTGAAGGCAGTGCAGAAATAAGGGCGGCAATACCATGACCCCCCCCCCCCCCCAAATAACCTTGTAACCCTAACCCTGCCCACTCCCTTTTGGGGCAGGACCCCCAATTTGAGAAACTCTGGTCTCCCCCCATGGAATCTATGTAGTATAGGGTAAAAGCACACACAAGACCAGATTTCACAGCCCATGACACGTTTCATGGTTGTGAATTTGGTAGGGCCCTACTGATAGAGGGTCAGTTCAAGGGGGACACTCTTAAAGAGGGAATGAAAAGGTGTGCTGTAGGGTAGTAGGTGGAGTTGGTGGGTAACTAGGTATGATAAGGGGTTAGGTGGGTAGCTGCTTATGATATGGGGTGAAATGGGTAATGTGTATCCTATGAGTTTAGGAGTCGTCGTCATCCTTGGGTAATGAGTCTATTGCATTAGGCTCTCTGCAGTAGGGTACGTATCAGAGTTTGGCCAGTGAAATGGGTAAATGGATGTTTTGGGGTGTTAGGCCCAGTTACTGGCACACTTAGTGCCAAGGCAGTGTTGGATGCTGGGAAGTACAATTGCCCCTGGCTTAAGAGAAAAGGCGTTACAGTTCTGTATCAGTGGAAGCTTTGGATGAAGTTGATCTGTTCCCTTCTACAGACTGGATAAAGCAAAGTGCTTGTGAATTTATTCCGTAAACATCAAATATTTCCTTAGATCTACTCCCACCAAGGGGTCGTCAACAACACAGGACAATCTCCAGGCACTGGTGGGTGTAGGAGGTGTTACAGTTGCTGAACAAATGAGCATCCTTGTTCCCCTACAGCAGGCACCCAACATTTTTAGCACACACGGCCTACCCTGCTATGGGATGCTCCACATGGAGACTTGCTGCTTTTGTTTGTCTGCTGTTTTATTTATGACATTCGAAACTGTCTAATAGGAATGTCAGCTTTTTTTTTTTTATTAGCTGGTAACTCATTGCTGTGCTTTAGGCCTTTCAGCCAGTGCTGAAGACAGCTGTACAAGAGCCAGGGCAATTGTGTCTTCCCAGTTGTTACCAATCTCAGATGGTAAATACTGTCTTTCATTGTCAAGCAGGCAAAGTGTTTCACCCTTCAGTAACTCAGCCAGTGACCAGCTTTCCCACGCTTGCAGTGACTTCCATAATATCAGGATGTGCCTATTATTAGGCTGCTGTTCCTCGTACGCAGCTAAGTGCTTTTAGCCCAGGTTCTACTGCTGTAGTGTGATAAGGCTTCATTTCCTGCCTAGACTTTAACCCAGCCATTCATATTTCTTCGTGTCCATAGCAAGTACCTTGTTTTGACAGGCTAGTAAAATATCATTAGTTGGGTTTTTTCCCATTATCCGGATAAAGGGCAGGCAAATGGATTTTATGCCTGGAACTGATGAATTTTAATATTTTTTCAGTGCTGCTTTAGTCTCTCTCCCCCCTCTGGGATTAGCAGTAGACAGCCTGTTCTTCCTGCCCAAGAAATAGCCAGTGCTAGTGGTTGTTCCGCCCACCTCCCCGGGTGATAACAGCTGTGTGAGTTGCCCTCTCCCCAACACCCCCCCCCCCGTAGGCTAATGCTTCAGGGACCTCAACTAGCAAGTCACACGAGTGGCATCGGTGTCTGTGGCCAGGTTTAGGATCTTGCCTCCTGCACAGAGTAATCTCTCTCAAATACCCTCTAGGCTAACTTCATAGGTGGGGATGTTTGGAAGGTGTTTCACATACTTCTGCAAGGTAGATAGGAAGAGAGACCCTGAGGTGAAGAGGCAATGAATGACAGCAGTGTTGGACTTTGCAGCGCACAGGGTGCCTATTTCCTGAGAGAGGGTGATGGTTAGATATACTTGCTAAAGACCAAGTCAGAAGGCTGTTCCCATATGAATTCTCTCTGATGTACAGCCTCGTGTTGAAAGCCAATAAAGTGGTAACTCCCTTGTGTATTCTGCCTTGATATGCAGTGCCACATTCTCCACAGGGAAGTGGTTTTCCTTATCTCCTGAGCTGTAGACATGTAGCGAGATCTAGTGCAGAGATTGTGCTGCCGAGGAGAGCTGTGTTTGGGAGCCTGGATGCTGGCATGACTTACCATATATTCTCTCTCTCTCTCACTTGTTCTGCAGCTTTTATCGTCATGATTATTTTGGCCCTCATCCACATCGGCAAGGGTGAAGGGGAAGGTCACCCACCTCTGGCGCAGCTCTCGGGGATCCCCAACCTCTTTGGGGTGTGTGTCTACTCCTTCATGTGCCAGCACTCCCTGCCGTCCCTCATCACTCCAATCTCCAAGAAACAGCATGTAAACAAGCTGGTGTTGCTGGATTACATCTTAATATTGGGTTTCTACAGCCTCCTGTCCTTCACGGCCATCTACTGCTTCCACAATGAGACCCTCATGGACATGTACACGCTCAATTTCACCAACTGTAACATCACCAACATCGCCTTCATTCGTTACTTCCTGGGCCTCTTTCCTGTTTTCACTATCAGCACTAACTTCCCGATCATCGCCGTGACCCTGCGGAACAACTGGAAGACCCTCTTCCACCGGGAAGGTGGGACCTACCCATGGGTGGTGGATAGGATTGTCTTTCCAGCAATCACTCTGATTCCCCCTTTGGTGGTGGCTGTCTGCACCCATGATTTGGAGTCCTTGGTGGGCATCACGGGAGCCTATGCTGGCAATGGGATCCAGTACATCATCCCAGCTTTCTTGGCCTACTGTAGTCGGAAGGACACTCAGCTGGTCTTCGGTAGTGGCACAGTCAATAACCATCTGTCCCCTTTCCGGCACATCTTCTGGATCTGGTTCGTGCTGCTCTGGAGTCTTTTCTGTTTTGTGTTTGTGACTGCAAATATCATCCTGAGCGAGACAAAACTCTGATGATGGGGCAGCAGCACTCTTCATCCAGGGCTCTGGAGGAGATTCCAGGATTTCAACTCCCGTTTCAGACTCAAGTTAACAAAAACAAAAAACCCAACAACCTGGTCTCCACAAGCAATCGGCTTGTTGATGCAAGTTTGATCTGGACGTGAGGACTTTTTATCCCCTCTTCATGTTGGGTGCTGATGTAACTTGCTCAACCTCCTTTTGATTCTGGTTCTCAGACTGATCATGTGAAGCCAGAGTTGTGAGCTCTCAGAAGACTTTCATGGTTATTCAGTGTCTGACCATTTCTGCCTTGAGTTGGGGGAGCTCTGTTACAGAGCATCTTCCTCTCTGTCCAGGAGCAGCCCCTTCCGATGCTGCGGGTTTCGGCACATGGAAGGCTGTCTGGCCTGCCTCCGCTCCCCATGAGAGCTGGACAAATATCTCTGCCAGAGACAGGGAACTGGTATAGCTGCTAACACAATCCAACAGCAGTTCTCTGGAGTGATCCACTTCCCCCTCACCAAGGAAGTAGCAGACTTTTTTGGTTCTGTTAAAGAATTTCAGGTGCACGGTGAGGGAGCCGGTTAACTAGAGAGACAGCTGGTGGCACATCTGGAGGATGGGTCAGGAGACTGTAGAAAGCAATGGGCTTCTATGTGGTTACTATGACCGGTCCTGTTACAAATCTTTCTCACGGTTTCTCCATTTCTGTTACTACCTTTTCAAAAAATGTTGGCCTTTGTTTTATTTGCAGTGTGGTCTATGGGGTAGAACGTGTGACTCAAATGGGTCTGGATTAGCTCATTTGCCTGTTTGATAAGATTACACCAACCCTTGGTCCTGGAGTTCTGCTCCTAACCACTTTTTTTCTGGTTGCCTTAGCTCTCCCTCCCAAGGCAAACCCATTCTGCTAGGCTCTGGATCCAAGTCTCTTCCTCACTTTGTTAGCTCTTTGGTGCTGCTAAGTGGCCTCAGTTGTCAAAGCAGATCTCACAAGTGCTGGAGCAGCAGGGCAGACTATGGTCACAGCAGTCAGGATTTGTGTGGCCTTGGGAGGTGCTAATTACCTGTCGGTGACATGCATTAGACCCTCAAGAGCACTTGCTGGGCGTACTGACATTTCCAGTCTCTTGCTCTGGGTAATTAGCCTTGAAACAAGCTGGGTGTTAACTCAGGGGAGAATGTAGTGCCAGCTGGAGAATTCAACACTGCCCCACTCACTGTGCCTGTCTCACTTCAGAAACGGAGCTCAGAAGTATAAGCAGAGAGAGTAAAAACATGGAGGAAGCTCTGGAAATGGTCCATAACGCTATTATCCTGTTTCTAACTTCTCCTGAATTAAGAATTTTTTTTGCTTCTGTTCGAGACAGAGTTTAAGAATCATCCACCCTCCAAAAATTCCACTTAGCACACCTTACCCCAGTTTATAGGCTGAGACATGCTTCTCTTCTTGCATGAGACCTGTCCATTTTTTTGGACACCGACAGTCTTTGATTAAAATCAGTGCTGTTGAGGCTGCTGACTCTTACTGCAAAGTGACATGTTTATTACTCTAGCAATCTGAGGGCCCAGGGTCAAAGGTCATACAATAAAAGCTTTAATAACAGGAGGCAGAATTTTTACTGTTAAACTTTTTACCTTAAATATTTTAAGACGTTTCCCCCCGTGATTAAGCCAGGTTCAAAGACAGCTGCCAGTCTCTGGCATTATATACCCCGGCTCCCAGTGCTACTGCTATATTAAATGTCACTTTTCACCATCGTCTCTTTCTTTTTAATACAAGTTTCAGGTTTCTACGTGACGTGAAGCACTTCCTGCCATGAAAACAGTCAGGTGGCTGGGGCTATGCAAAAGCGGCTTTCTTCAAAAAGCTGGGGGGGGACCCCTTAAGCAGTGTGAAATTGTCCTTGAACATTGTGTAAACCAGGATGTGCCAGTTGGGTGGAGGGGAGTTGGTTCCAGCCTAATAAACCTGACATCCCCTCTCCTCCCCATCACAAACAGTATTTGGCAGCCCTTGCTGGTGCATCACTCAGCTACCTACGCGGCCCTAAGTGCTACAAGGAAGCTGATTTGGCTCTTTTGGTGCCAGGTTACTGAGTGAGTGAATTGCTAAGCCCGGCGCTCCGTTCTGGGTTAGGGAGAACAAAAGCACAGACGCCGTTTGGAGGGCAAATCGGTAGTACAGCCGAGTTCAGAGCCACCTGCTGGGACTAGTTCAGGAGTTTGCACCTGCTTCCTTCTGTTGCTCAACTCACGGCTGTTCTGTCTGACAGCCAGGAATGGGACAGATCGCAGACGCCGTGACAGCACACTGGGCCCTTCTGTTCTTGTACAGCACAGAGGCAGGCACTGGTAGGACTAGGTTTTGCACATTTGCAGCAAAGAAATGAGCCTGTGAAAGACTGGAATGGATGGATGCTACTTGGCACAAGGTTCCTTTTGGTAACGGGGGCTTCGAGGGTCTTTTTATCGTCTCAATCCCTCAAAGCGGTGAGCTGATTTTTCTCGCCTTGTGTCCCACTGACAACACCAGACCAGACCACGTCCCCAAGTGTCCAGAAGCTAACAGGCAACTTTAATCAGCTGTTTATTCCTTCTCTGCTCCAGGGCTGCCAAATGCTCAAAGACCCTGCTCTCCTTTTCCCTTGGCCTGTCCAGGTCAGGGAGCAGAGTTGCTAGCAGACCTCGGCCCTGACAGCGAGCCTGTCTCCACCGAGCGCTCAGCTTGGTACAGCTGCAAACCTCAAGCTCCGTATAGTGTGCAGAAGCTGCTGGCCTGAAGCCTGGGAACTGGGACTGAGGCAGCATAGCTTTGTTCATGATCTCATGGCAAGCACAGTCTATGACCGCAGTGACCCTCCCACCACCAGGAACTTTCCCCTTCCATTCCAAAAAGGTCAGACAATGGTGTTTGTCAAAGCACAATTGCATGGTGTCCTCTTTGTACTACAAACCACGGTACTGCCTCCCTTTTTCCCACTAGCCCCTCCTTGCATGGGCACCTGAAATTCAACAGCTGTCTGCCTTCTGACAGGCAGAATTGATTTTAATAGACTTCAATTACAATGTGCCTTTTCTTCTCTGGCTTCAATGAACTCTCCTCCTGAAGCTTCCTTTGCAGTGTTGCACAAGGGTGACTTCCGTGGGGCCCCTGTGTAAGCTGTGAACAGGTATAAACCAGCCTTGACAGTGAGGGTCGTCTGGCTCGCTGTAGAATGGGTGTCTTGCCTAGCGCCCCACCAGGGCACACTCTCCTCCCTACGCATGAAGAGCAACATTGGAGAGACTTTCCAGACACCTGCTGTCCTCGATCAGTGAAAGAACCAACCCTCCCAATGGGAGACACTCCACAGGGAGGAGTGGGGGAGAGAACGTTTTTCATTTAAAATGTGAAACAAGAAATGCCTCAAAAAGTTGAAGGAAAACAGGGAGTTGGATGGATCAAGCTAGAGCAAGTATCTCAGCTAGGTCCCTGCCCGTCTCGTTAGATGCAGAGCCGGCAGGGGGCAGAAGGGGTCTAGTTGATGTACTGGCTTGGTGTGGCATGATAGCTCGTCTCCTGTTTGGTTTAAGAACGAGATTTTTAAATGGCTGTTATGACGGGGTTATTTGGATCCTCACCGTGCCGTACTCAGCTTGTCCCAGTGTGTAATTATTTCTCCAAAAGGTGTACAAATAAAACACACGTTCTGCATCTCTCTTGGGTTGGCCTTTTCCTGTGCATAAGGAATGGTTTCTCCTGGTGGCGGCTGCACTAATCAGTCCATGGGAGCAGCAGAAGGCGGGGAGGTGGCAGACAAAGAGGGCAGGGGCGGTTGTGACAGCGCAGAGAGTAATTGAGGCCCTAGTCTGTCCCTATGTATTTGCCTCCTGCATCTCTAGATGTTCTCTGAAAACTCAATTAAAACATCTGTACTTCACCCTTCTCAATTACATTCCCTTACGCTTAAAACTAAACAAATGGAATCATTCCACCGCCTCTGGCAGCAAATGAAGTTTCTGCTGGCAAATTTATTAGCATCATAAAACCCAGCTTGATTTATATGAAAATATTAGAACACATCTTTACGATGGAAATAAACACTTTCTCCTCCCATGATTCTCTCTAAGGATTCAACAGACTGGAGGGGTTTTTTTGGCTGGACTGTAAATCTGAAATCAAAGTGGCATTGGGGATGGAGGCAATCATCTGCCACGCTTCAAAGAGCAACAGCAACGTGGGGGGGGGGGGCGGGAGGGAAGCTGAAGTATCACACAGGCTAGGGACAATGTTACCTTTTTAATAAATGTAATGCTGGTAAACAGTGTGCGCCACTTAGACAGCCCCGGCGTGTGAAGTCCTCTTTCCACCATGTAGCTATGGCATGGGCATCAGCAGCAGTGCAAGCTTCATTCCTGTGGAACAGCAAATCTGCCTCAGCCCTGAGCTGGGGAAGCCACTATCAGAGGGTACTTTAGTCTCCATGGCCATTTAATCTCTGGCTTCTCTATTGAAGATGCCAGTTGTGGCAGTGTTTGTGATGCAGATGCTTCTCCACTATAGTAACCAGCGTGAGGCTAAGCCATTTCACATAGGCTATTGAACAGATGCTACATATTAATGACTTACAGCCACTACTAACCAGGACTAGATTAGAGCCAGTGTCCTAGAGGTAAAAAGCTTCATTTCCCATAACTTAGAGACTAACACATTTATTTGGGCATAAGCTTTCGTAGGCTAGAACCCACTTCATGAGATGCATGGAGTGGAAAATACAAGAGCAGGTACAAATACATAAAAGGATGGGAGTTGCCTTACCAAGTGTGAGGTCAGTCTAATGAGACAATTCCTAAGTGGCTTCTAGCCCACGAAAGCTTATGCCCAAATAAATGTGTTAGTCTATAAGGTGCCATACGCACTCCTCGTTGTGTTTGCTGATACGGACTAACACGGCTGCTACTCTGAAACCCATTTCCCATAACTGTTTCTCTCCACCCCCCTTCATTTTAGCAGGTCTGATAATGCCTCCTTCCTTTGGCTGCAAACCCCTATGGTAGAACCCTAATCACAGATGTGTAAGTTCACTAGAGTCTGTGATGACCTGTAAGCTTCTTTTGTTGACAGAGTATTTCATGCAAGTCACAAATATACAGTTGCTTGCAGCCTCACTCTGTTCGCGTGCTTGGGCGTTGCGGCTTGTGGCTCAGGTACTGACTCTCCTGTTCTAGCCCAGCCGCTTGCAAGCCGGCCGTCGCTCCAGAAGCCTTTATCGTTTTTCAGACCTGGCCCCGGAGACTGTTTCCTGTGATACATTTCATACAGATGCAGAATTTATTTTAACTTCCAAGCTACTTGGAGCAGGGAGCGTTCTCAGTGGTCGGTGAACAGTCCAAAGGGCTGGATTGTTAGCTGGAGCTGGGACTCTGCATTTATTACCTGTGGCACTGGCCATTATCCTGGCCAAGGCAAGACCTTAGCAGTTGGGTAAATCCAGAGGGTGTAATGGGGGAGGACACAAGGGCCGTTCTGCAGTGCCTGAAAAATGCTAGAGTGCTACTTCCTCCTAACAGAACTACAGCCTTTGAAGTGTCTTGTCGCAGAAACCTGTTTCCTTTGGTTAGCACCAGCTTAGCAAGTTCTCAAGAACCTTCTGCACTAAAGCTCCCATTTCCTATGAATAACAAAAACCTGCCAGAGCCTCCCCCATTGAAAGGAGGGATAAAAGTTAATTAGATGGGGCAGGTGAAGACAGAAGGTAGCTGACAGCCAATGCCAGGTGGTTAATGGTAGCACTATACCAGGACTATCAGGTTACAATTACTGCTCTTTGGAGGTGGAGCTTTGAAGGACTAGATGACTAGGTTTTAAAGGCATCTGTAGGGACAAGCAGAGTCGGAAGGGAAAGGGGATGATTTCCTAAACAGCGAAGGAAAACAAGTCTAGTCTGGCTCCTTTGGATGGAAATTGATACAGAGGCCGACAGTAGCACTTGCCATCTTCAAAGCCCTCTACAAAGCATATTAGTTCCACCAGCTCCCATGAGGCAGTTTAGGACTTAGCCCCACTTCACGCTACAGAGAGATGAAATGATACTTCAACCAGCCGCAGAGTTGAGGTGAGAGTGAGGCCTTCCGGTTCTTGTGCAGATCCCACGACGCCGTGCAGTGTTCAGGATATAACAGACGGCTCCCAATGAAGGCCCTCCCCTTAACTTTCATTCCAGGTGCCATCTACAACCGCATCAGCTCCATCGAGGTTTACCTGCTGTTGGGGAGCAATGATATGCCTTGTATCTGTGAACTCATACTGGCATAGAGAAAAATCCTGGCGGGTGTAGGCTAGCTTCCTATTCACACAGCTGGCCAACCTGCCCAAATAGATGTGATTTGCCACGGTCATTCTGATGGCTTCAGCCCCCACTCTCATTCTTTTCTACCCCTTTCAGCCCTATTTCTTTCTAGGTCATACTCGCTGAGCCTTAGCAGGTTTCTATTTATGTGGCATGGCTACTTACCACCCAACCACTGCTTCTGTACTGAATAGAAATCTGTTAACTCAGTCCTCCAGGCTACTGTTTTACTTTCTGCTTCTTCCATCTTAGTCTGAGGAACACTGAATCAGAGGAGTACTCCAGCACCATCCTGGCAGCGTTCTCCTCTCTCCAGCCAGGAGATGTTTTATTCTATATTCTTAATTCTATATATGATGGCCACACGTGGGAGCCCTAGTCATAGATCAGGAGACCATTGTGCTAGGCACGGTACAAACACAACAAAAAGATGGCCCCTGCCCTGAAGTGTTCACAATCTAGAGAGCAGCCAATAGGCCAGGTTCCAGCACATTGTTAGCCAAGGCTTCAGAGCAAATCCGTGGGGGAAGCTGTGAAAAGAACCCAGGAGTCCTGCCTCCTGTTGTAACCATAGAATAGTGCTGTGCAGTGATATACAAATAATGCACATTTCCTCCTCCGTGCCAAGAGGTTTTCAGCAGACATGCCAAACCTGTGGGGAAAATGCAGAAATTGGGCTTGTTTTTGGCTTAATTGGCTTGTGAGTTGCTTGTTGGCTAGTTTTTGGCTTGTAGCTTGTTTGGCTTGTGGCTTGTTGCTTCTTTTTTTTTTTTTTTTTGATCGGCTCCCAGCAAGCAGGGGCAAGGGGTCGGGCAAGCAAGGGTAAGTGGGGGAGAGAGTCAGGGGTGCACAGCGGGCCCACCACAATCCCAGACTGCAGGCCGGGGGGCTCTAGTCACATAGAGTGGGGTTCTTAGAGATTGGCTTGTTTTGAAATGGGATAAGCTTGATTTTCAGCTTATTGTGAAAGCCAGGGTGCTTATTTACCGTGTGAAAGTTGGCAACTGGTTTTCAGCTACAAGTTTTCTACTGTGCTTTGGCTCGTCACTGCCAAGCCCCTCTTAACATCTCCTGCCCGCAGAACATACATTTCAGTCTAACGTGCAGATGCCTTGCTCCCAGGGTCCATGGGAAAAGGATATTATCACAGCCCTTTTTTTTTGGAGGCAATGCTGACTCTCTGAAACTCTCCCAGGGTCTCTCTGATAAAAGATGGTCTAACATGAGCTCATTCTAAGAACTGCTCAGAGGCCTATGGGTCCCCAGTGCTTGTGAAACTACAGCAGTGTCAACCTGCCTTTGGCTCAAATGGCATCTGTATGCATGGACAGGGAGTCTGACTTTTCCAAGCAGTGCTTTAATTAGATTTTTTTGTATGCAAATAACCCCTTAGATCACTTAAGCAGCACACTTGATAGAAATTTCAATATTTGTCCAAGGTCAGCTAGTACTTTTGGAATTGTCCAGTGAGTTTTAAATGAAACACAAACATTCTTCTGTTTTCTCTCATTACATTTCTTGCATTAAAGTTAGTTTAAAGAGGTTTTTTTGTTGGAAACCCAGCCCAAGGTGCTGCAGCTGTAAGAATCAAGGATGCTCATCTCCTTTAAGAGTTGGTGGTGTGGATTTTCGACCCTAGACAAATAGTTTATAGAGCGTGTTAATAAAAAGGTATTGGCTTTACCCCTTAAGTTGTCAAAACGAGGAAGGAAGTGTACTCTCATGGTTACAAGAAGGGACTGGCATGCTAGGGACTCCTGGGTTCTATTCCTGGCTCTGCCACGGACCAGATATGACCTTTCACCTCTCTCTGCCTCAACTGGAGTCTGATTGCGTCTACACTGTACCCAAAAAAATAGTGTTTTTAACTCGGGTTAAAATAACGGTGAAGATGGGATGACTCTGCTTTTCACTCTGGTTAGCAGCTCAGGTTCAGCTCCAGCCTCAAGCTAACAACTCCAGTTAAAAGCTGGGTTGCTGTGTCTTCACTCTTGTTTTAACCTGAGTTTGTTAACCCGCATTAAGAATGCACCTCTTCCCTCCCCCACCCCCGCTCCGCCCCCCAATGTAGACATACCTAGGGTGGCCAAAAGCATCATGATTCCTGTCTGCCTCCAGGGCCGGTGTTGCCCTGTGTGTGTGTTCTTGAACCAAGAGGTTCCTGGGTAGCTAACTAGATAAACCTCACCTCCTGTTGACGCAGGATGATTAAACCAAGGCTGTAAATGTCAGTACCTCAGGGTTTCAGTACCCAGGCAGCATCCTGCATTTTCGGCACTTTTATTTATTTTGTGGGTTTTTTATTATTTTTCAATATCTTTGTCGCTAATGAACTTTTGCAGCAAAGGTGGGAGTGGGGGGTGGGGTTTATTTTCTCTGGAACCAACATCTCAAACAGATGACTCTAGGAATGAGTTTTATGAATTGCCTTCAGGCTCAATGACAACTGCATGATGATGATTAAAGATTTAGAGGGATGGGAACCAATATTAAAAAAGGAACGGTTTCCAGTGAGGCAGCCGCTTACCGAGACGCTTACAGTGACCCTTTGCTGGGCTGCGCCAACCAATCTGCTGCTAGGGCTGCAAATGTGCTGCAATGTTCTCAATGCCGTGTTGTCTCTCAACCTGCGGCTGGCCTGTGGAGCAGAGCCTCAGCCGTGTGGCTGTAGAAATCCAGTCCAGATTCTTTCCTTTCCAGGGATTCTTTCTGGATGGTTTAGTTTGTTCCAGCTGGGCTGGATTTCTGTGGTTGCCCGGGGTAGATTCTAGATAAGCTGTGTGGGGAAAGGACCATTTGCTGGATTGCTGTGGCCCAGTGGAATGGGCTGTGGAGACAGCACTGACACACACAGAAACTGCGCTGGATGTCTGAACACATCTAGAACCGAACTGGTGCTCAGGCAGTGTTGCCTAGTGGTTAGTGCAGGGGCGTTGCGGGGGCATGTTGTCTCTCCGGCTCTGTCACTGACGTGCTGTGTGACCTGGGACAGTCACTGACTTGGTGCCATCTGTAACGTGGAGGCTGGTGACACCGAGCGCACCAGGGTGCTGCATGCTTTAATATATGTGTGAAACGCGGTGAGCGCCTCATGCGCGAGACAAGGAATGTTTGTTGGCGAAGAGCTGCGTGGCATGGGGGTGAGCGTGCTCTCCCACAGCTTCAGCAGGGGGCGCTAGGCGACAGCACTCTGCCCGCTGTAGGTTTGAAAAACATCTGTGGAGGCTGTTAGGAATCCAAGCTGCTTCGAGCTAGAGATAATGGCATGGAGTCCAGGGCAGAGGGTTTTTAGTCCTCAGACTAATGACTCTGTTCCTTGGCACTGGCAGGTTTTGTGCTGCCAGCAGCAGAGGTCAGAGCAGGAAAAATCCAATTTGTAGCATGAGGGGACAACACAACCCTGAACCAGCTCTCCCTTTCGAAAGGAAAACAGCCCAGCTGAGCTCTGACCCCAAGTCCATGCTCCACGGGGTTCTTCAGGACTGGGCTTCGCAGTGTGCCCGGTGGAGTCAGCTGGGGATCCCCGCTGTATTCAGGAGGACGGTTTCCACTGCACCTGCAGCCCCAGCGTACTGGAAATGCTGCGCCCGTCACTGCCTCCTATCCCCGTAGCCTCGCAGCAGTGGGGATGGAGGGAGAGATGGTGTGTACGTTCCCTACCACTGGGAGGAGGCCTGGCTAGAAATGATGGTTCTGGGGTGAAGGCCGATTTATAGTGGATCATTGATTAAAGTCCAGATTCTCAAAGGTATTTAGGTGATTAGTTCCTATTGGTTTCAATGGGAGCTAGCCACCTAAATACCTTTAAGGATCTGGACCTAAGCGGTGCATGGGATGGTGTAGTGGAGGTTTGAGCTGCTTCTGCAGTTAATGGTAAAGGAATCAAGGGAGCATGAGGCTAAATGGATCCCAGGGGATTCCTTAGACATCATCTTCCTCTCACTCCAGCCTCCTGCAGCCATGCTCTCCTCCCTAGGCCTGCCTGACGTTCTTATGTCTTCCAGCCCGAATCATTCATCTTCCTCCCAAGTGAAGTAATGCAGGCTACGCTCAGCAAGTTGCCTGCCTCCACCGATCAAATCCGCTGTGGGCTGCCGTGCTGCCTTGCCCCGACTCACTGCAGACACCAAGCCTCCCCGATCTTGAGGCTTGGCAAGAGTTGTGTCTTGAGATGTCCCTGTGCAGAGATGGGGGTCAGTCTTGCGACGTGCTCAGCACCCTTTGCTAGATGCAAAGCTCCCTCCGCTCCTGGTAGCAGTGGGCCTGTATTACTTGGACCAGTGTTCCTCAGCCTTTTTGATACTGGGGACCAGCTTGCTGCCTTCCTAAGCTGTGTCAGGGAGAGCTCAGGGACCGGCACCCATCCACGGACCGGTCGTTGAGAAACACTAACGTAGATGACTGAACATAGAGCCCTGTATGATCACAGTCATCACTTGGGCACGAACCAGCATAAGAACCTGTGTCCACATGAGGAAGCATCACCGTGCTTAGCAACCATTTCACTGGAGCCTGGAGCAGAAAGGACAAAAGGCTGAATGTGAACAGGCTCCATGGAGTCCTAACCAAGCCGCTCCTGGGGCGTGTGTAGTTCCTCTCACCCTGATACTCTGCGGGCCTGGACCTCCTTGTCTGACTAATACACCCTGCGCCACTGGTCACTGCCACCGGGCATGAAGGGGTTAAACCAGAACTGGGATTTGAATAATGAGGATAAGTGGTGATGGACATGGAGCAATGTTCTTCTCCCCGTGACTGATCTTCTCAGGAGTCAGAGGGCAGCCGCAGCCAATTTAACATCAAAAAGCCCTCGGCCGCAGCGCAGGCTGATCAGCGTTCAGCATATTGGGACAGCGATGGCGGCAGCCGCCTCTCCCTCACAAGCACACGCACCCGCCAGCCGCTGCCTCGCTGGGCCCAAATGTGGCATCGTTCCCTTCTGCATGAGCATGCACACGCGCCAGCAAGGCCTGCTACCGGCCAACTTGGCCCTCTGGCCTTAATCTCCCCCTGCATCGCTCCGAGAGCCGCCGTTTGGCCAGGGCCTTCCCGCGGCTGGGTGACCGTATCCTCGAGAAGGAAGAAAGGAAAAGCTCACTGGGTTGTTGGAAGATGCAGGGGCAAGGGGCCTGCACTTGGCTGCTCTTGCTGTTTGTCAAGGAATTCCCCCACTGGGGAAAGCATGCCCGTCCCTAGCCTGGGAGCGTCTCTGTGCGGCAGTGAACCGTCGCAGCTCATTTAGTGACCTGTCTCCCTCCTGCCTCTAGCCACACAACTCCCACTGCTCTGTGCTGGCCTGGCCCTGGGCTTTTAGGCCCCGGGAGCCCACTGGCCCCAACAGGGGTGGGGGAAGGGGGCTGAGTCCCATTGTTCTCATCTCATCTGGTCAAGCAGCTGGCTGTGTGGCCAACGGGGACCCAGCTGAACTGGCCTATTGGGCTGTGAGTGATTTGAGGAATGAGGGCAGTTCACCTCGTTTCTGTATTCGCCCCCTTCTGAGCGAGCCAGGAGCAGCCTTGCCTGCTAGCCATGGACCTGGGCTGCTCGCTTCACAGAGGGCCCAATGGAACCGGAGAGGTAGGGAAAGCGTGCGGGCCACGATCTCGCCCTCCTTACAGCTGGCTCAGTAGCTGGACTCTCCTCACGCCCCCAGGGAGTGCCAAGGAGGCTGGGGGGTGTTGGGTGAGGGCTTTAACAGCTTGCTAGAGGGTTTATTCAACTGTCTGTTGTCTGTCCTTGTTGAGAAGGGTCTGGTCTGGTCCAGTGGGCACAAGCGTTCGCTGTAGCGGATCGGACCCTTAGCCCATGTAGTCGCCCATGTAGTCGCCCATGTTCCTGTATCAACAGCACCGAGCTCGTGTCCAGCTCCATCATGTTGGCGTTTCTGGTCGTTGCCATGATTTCCCATTAAAGCCCAGGGGGAAACGCGTGCAGCATGTCAATCCCTGCAGCAGCTCATTGTACGAGTGAAAGAAAGACAGCGGTTTTGAAGGGGAGAGCGGGAGGAGCGAGGGCTGAGCAAATAGTTTCCTTGGCGCTGGGTCCGTCTGGGCCGTGAGAACGTCTCAGAACAGCCATTGTTATAATCTGGCCTGTCAGAGAGCGGGGGGAAAAGAATATTTGACAAATGAAACAGGGGCCAAGGCATTCATCACAATCCAATTACAGGCGTGCGACGCTGAAACCAGCCACGTACCTGCCGCCAAAGAGGCAGGAGTTTAACTCCCTGAATGGCAGTGTTTGTGTTCAAGGAAAGGGAGCAGCTCTGAGCAGCACAATCCTCCAGGACGCAAGGCACCAGACTGACCAAGAGGATGCTGCCCCCTGCCACCTACTTATGCCACCTGCCCCTTATGCTGTGATTTCTGCCCAGGCAGGTGATCAGCTAACTCCATGTGCCTGGATGGCCATGAACATTACCCACAGCAATCGGCCAACCTAACCCCCCACCCCCCGTCTGGTGAGAGTCGATGCGACCACTCCGACATCCTTCCAGAGTCCCTCCATCCCCCCATGCAAGGGGGCTGTCTCCTATCACTCACCACAGAGCCCCCACTGCCCCAAGGTTGGACAAACACCTGTCAGGGATGCTCTAGGTTTTGTTGGTCCTGCCTCAGGGTGCGGCCTGGCTAGGAGGATGTCCCGAGGTCCCTGCCAGCCCGACATTTGTCCAAGGGAAAGGGGCTGGCTCCCTCCTGTATTCTTTTCCCTCTGGGCACCGCATTGAACTGATGTCCCTTCATTATAATTGAACACGGGTCTCCCTCCTCTCAGGTGCATACCCTGCCCCAGCCTGTTCTAGGGGGGTCTCTAGGCTGGACCTGAGACACCTCTCCCAGTGAAAACTTCATTGAAATGGGAACATTCCTGCAAAAAGTTTTGGGTCCACCAACTCGGCATCTTCCACCAACTCCGTTTTGTTGAAAAATTCCTGACCCGTTCCTACCCCAGCTTCCCCGGCCAGGATCCCTTCTCTCCTGGCTTCCTGCAGGGAGCCTGCTTCAACACTTGTGTCACTGGGAGCACATAAATACTTAAAACAAGCCTATTAAGGCCTAAAAGAGATGTGCACAAGGAGAAACTTGTATTCCCGCATCCATGTTTTACGAGGGTGGGAGGGGACGAGCCAAAAGCGTTTGGGAGCCGCTGGTGGGGGGAGATGCTGCAGAGCTGGTTCAGGATGTGAGTGAAATGAACCAGCCCCATGCAGGGGGAGAGGCAGGGGCCCTGGAGGCAGAAGAGCAAGCCCACATGCAGAGGGGACGTTTCAAACTTTCAGCCCCACACCACCCTCAAAAGCCAGTACCTAAGAGCGCTGGGTCCTGTCCTCACTGTTTAACAGGAATGCTCTGCTAGGACTGGGGGGTTCTCTTGGCACATCCAAGGCGGGATCTGGCCCCGTTATTGGCCTGATGTCTCCCCAGGTGCTCACTGTCGGTGCCTGCTGGTGGCCTAGAGAATCTCCTTTTCCTTCATCTCTGCTGCAGGGAAGGGGTGGCTTTGGTTTGGCGGAGTGGAGCCCCGGCCCAGATCACTAGGATAATTACACGATAGCCGAGGATCTCAAAGCACTTTGCACAAGGGGGACAGTGCCCCTGTGGCCCCTTGAAAGAATTGCTTGGGTGCAGGAGCCAGCACAAAAGGGGCTGGATTCTCCTGTGCGGCCACATTGTCCCTGCCATGGGTACTGCAAGCTGGCGGAGTCCTGGAAGTCACCTGACTGGTATCCTGAGCCCCTGTTTGCAGAGGGGGAGGAGAGGCTGGCCTATGGTCACATGGCTTTGCAGTGCTGGAAAACCAGGCTGGCCCGAGGTTTTGTCCTGTGGGCCCCTCGCACCCAAAGCTCCCTTTTAAACCAACAGGTTCCTAAGCCCCTAGAACAGCTGAGTGTTCAATGACTCTTTCCGGTAGTGCCTGTGAGGCCAGCTGGCCTCAGGTCCCTGTTGTGTTTGCAAACACAGAGTAAGAGAGAGTGCAGCGCTAGGTTAATACAATCCAGGGCCCTAACGCCTGGGCCATCCCTGCGCCATGGCCCCATCCCCACCTGGAGCAGATATCAGGAGCAGTGATTGGGGGGGGGTCTGCTTCCCCCCCTCCTTCCACCCCAGAGCAGCAAAAAGGAATCATTACCCCTTGAGAGTACCAGGTCCTCTCTCTCTTCCTGCCTGGAGAGGCAGGGGCAGCAGCAAGGGCATATCTGTCTGCGCCCATCGCTCTCTTCTCCTGCCACTTAGGGTATGTCTACACTGCACCGTAAACCCTAATCCATGGGGCCCGGGTTTGTGGACGCAGTGTTTCCAACCCCGCTTGAGCGTCCACATTGCGTTGTAAACCTGGGCTTATGACGACTGGACCCTGGTCTCAAAACTGTGCTAACACGTCTATGCAGCCCTTCGGACGTGGGTCTATGGCTTGAGCTGCGTCCACACAGCAAAATTACAGGGCTTAGACCCGATTCACAGCAGGACTCAGGCTGTGGCCCATCCCCCTAAGCAGAGTCTAGGACCTGGGTGTTCGCTGACCTGAGTCAGACTGGTGTGTGTGTGGACAGAGCAGGGGATCGGGCTCAAACCTGAGTTGGAGCCTGGGCTTAGGATGTAGTATGGACATACCTCAGAGTCCGCTGCTGCGGTAGGGACTCCCCAGAGCAGTGGGTCTTGTGGTTTATTCCCCCTCCCCTCGCTGACATGAAGGGGGTAGTTTGTGCCTCTCAGAGCTGTTGTCTCAGGCTCACTGCGTCAGTTACACTCAGGTCACATTTTCAAGCTTTTCTTTCCCACCCAGATGAGTGGAAACTTACTACTGAATGGGAGCTGAGAGCCTCATCTCCTCATGTGGCTGCTGCAGCCTCTGTGCCTTCCTCCAGCCCCTGTCCTGACGGACTTGAAATCAAAATAGACGAGCCACACACACAGCGTGGCTGAGACAGTGTCTCACCATCCCTGCTTCGAAGATGGGGAACTGAGGGTCAGACAGCTGAAGTGACTTGCTCAGGGTCACCCAGGGAGTCTGTAGCAGAGAAGGGACCTGAACTCAGCTCTCTGAAGTCCCAGTCCAGTGCCTTACCCATAAGGCCAGCTGCCGTCAACGTGAATTAATGAGGCAGGGATTTCCTGCCACGCTAACCCGTGAATTCACAGGCGCAGTGGGCACCCGTCTCCTCGGCCAACGCTCGCCGGGGCGCCTTCGTAGCCTGGTGAGTCATTAATTTGAAATGAAACACATTAAGGGACGTGGGGGTTCAAGAAAATTGCCCATCACTGCGCTCCCAGGAAGCAAGCGGGCCTGCAGGGAGCGGAGCTGCTCTCTCATCCGCGCCCGTCCTCACCCAGATGAATCTAATTATCACGCACGCACAAGGACGGGAGGACCTGGAAACAAGCTGCCCAATTAGCATATAAATAAGATATGCAAATGACTCCAGCCTTGCTCCAGCCCCAGCCTTTCGTTACCACTCTGTCGCCACCACAACAAGCCGGCCACCTGGGGAAGGGGGAGCTGTAGCCAAGTCGGCCCTGCTGGAAGCCAGTTGTGGTGAGGGCCGTGGGCACAGTGTGTGGAGCTCTCAGCTGCCGTGGCAGGCTGGATGCTGTGGCTTGGGGCCAGCGCTACTTTTCTCTGATCTCCAAGGTGTTTAGCGCCGTGGAAAGAAAAATCCTCTCCTGGCTGACACCCGTGAGCCGGACGAGCTCACCCGCACCCGGGCAAACCCGGCATCGTCCAACTGAGATCCGCAGCGTGACGCTGGATTCACTCTGGTGTAACAGCAAGCAGGGTTTGGCCTGTGGCAGCCGCGGTTGAGCACCGGAGCAAAGCCTGATGAATAAAATACAATGCAAATCCATTTGGCTTGGGTGTGAGTTGGAGAGAAGTGCAATGAATTAAAGGTTTTCAGCTGCTACTTTGAAGAGAGGAGTGGGCGGGTTAGGGACAAACCTTCCCATTCAGCTGCAGTGTTAAACCACTGTCTAGGGCCCTGCTCCAAAGCCCATAGACGTCAATCAAAAGACTCTGTCATGGGCTTTGAATCCGGCGGGAAGGTCATCACTGGGGGCCCATCCAGTGACCTATCACATGCTGGCTATAGCTAGGACCATAGAGCTGAGTGATGGGGAAAATCTACTTACTAGCTCCTTGAGTCCATCCCCCTGCCAGGACCTGCTAGACACCCCTGGGAGAAGATGGGCATAGCAAGACACAAAACATTGAGAGCGTCCTTAAGCTTGTGAGTAGTTCTGCAGGCATTTAAGGAACCCTTGAAGGGGGGGATTAGTCTCCCGCGTCCAGTTAAGCAGGTGCTCAAGTGCTTGACTGACTAGATGCCGTCGGTCTTTAGCTGATGCTAGACGTGCTCCTCGCCGCACGAGCTGGCTGGGCCAATGGCCTCATCCGGCCCAGCGACCCATGTTCCCCTCTGTGTTTTAAAATAATCATGCTGATTTTTGGGTTTTCCCTTCCTGGCTGTAGCATGCCCCCCGCCCCCCCTCGGTGACATGGAAGCAGTTAAGAGAACTGCAGTAATAGATAAGTAACATGAATTAACCATCGGGCAGGAAATGGCCCAGTGGGGCTGAGGCAGCCATTCAGGAGTCCAGGGCGAGGGAAAGGGTGGGCGTTACTTGGTTTTAGACCCGAGACCTTGCCGCAAACCCATTTCCTCCCAGGGCCGTAAACCTTGAATTTTATACTCAGCCCCTTTTCTGACACGGGCCAACCCAAAACACAAAGTCCCTGCCCCCTATACATTTGGGGAAAGTTTGGCCCTACATCCAAAGCCTGGGACGTGGGCCCACCTCTAGTTGTTAGCACTCAGTCATTGGCATTAACCTCGTGGCTCTTCTCCCACCACTCTGGCCCGGTCCCGTTTGGCTCAGTTATTTCCCGCTTCATTTGCGGTGAAGTCTGCCTGTCTTTGGATTGCTTCCCAGCACCATCAGCGAGACTGCCAGTGGGCATGTGCGCCTCTTCCCTCACACCCTTCGAGTTGTCCCGCCGAGGCGTGTCCCTTGGGCCTTTATGGAGCCTTCCAGGTGTCAGTGGGCTCTGCTGGGCCCCAGGCATTTGCCCAGGCTGGACAGCTTGAGGGTGGGTTAACCCTTTGTACCAAGCCACAAGGGAGGGGAGGGGACGCATCTGTGGTGAGTGCCACGGAAAAAGGTGCCTAGTGTTTTGTTATGAAGTTATCTGAGGCAGAATGATGGATTGTAACACATGAAAAACATCATCGTGATTTAGCATCCCGATGCCTCGTCCCACCAGATTTATTTTGTTCCCAGCTTTGAGTTGCAGTCTACTCAATAGCGTCAGTCTAGCTCCCGGTAAGACGTGACACGGGGGGAGGGGAGATTAAATAGAGTTGAATAAAGATGAACCGAAAACTTTATTTAATTGTTTTAGCCCTTAGAAACAGCTTCCCTGCTCTGCTGGAGGTTTCCGTGGAGGGCCAAGAGTGAAAAGGTGTTTTCGTGGAAGAAACCAGCCACGTTGGCTCTGTTGGGTGAATTACTAAACTGCCAGGAGGATGGGAGGGAGAGTCGATTACTTAGCTGGGTGTTACCCATGCTCATGTCATCTGTTCACACAAGCTTTGAGCTGGGTTAGGGTTTTCCCACAAGTACTATCAGGACCATCCGGCTGCTGGGGACAGTGGAGCTGATGATTCACTACGCAGCCACCTTCTCCCTGAGTCCACAATGAAGCAAATGCCCAGACTAGGTCTAGTCTCCTGCTGGAGGAGAGAAGACGAGCCTCAGGCGGGCGGTCCCGACCATATGTGGTCACTGAAGAACCTATGGCAGTTTGTAAGAGTAGGAGTGTCGACCCTGATGACCTGGCTGAATGTCAGTACAGCAGATTACATTCTGCCTTCATCTATGCTCCCTGTCGTGTTCAGCTGGATGCAGTATTTGTCACTTCCTATCCTAACAGCACAGTGCACTGTGGTTCAGCGGTGGCTTGAGTGTTTATGTATTGATGAACAATGCACCGTGCTCCTTCTCAGGATAGAAATGGCAGCTCAGTACCAAGCTGTACTTCCTAGGAGTCAGTCTTCAAACGAGTTGGCAGCGGTTTGGCTTGCACAGCCCCAGACGTGTCTCGTCACCCGTATAAAGTGGAAACCACTGACTCCATCAGCGAACGACCGTCAGAAAGCCTCCCCTCCCCTGAGATCAGAAACTCCCCCCCCACCAACTCCCGCATGTAATCTGCCCCTTCATTCCCCCCAGGGCTGCTACTGCTTCATTCCTCTGCTCAGTTTATGGCATCGGATGCCACATGGGAGCCAGCTCCCGTCCAGTGAGAAGAAACTTACTCTGTGTGAGCTGAATGTTTAGCATCAGTCCAAAGAGAAGGCTGCACTTTTGCAAGCTACAGTCTCCTCTGACCTCTTGCTGCCTCTAAAACTCTCTTTAAAGCTCAGGCAGGGCTAGGGTGCTTGGAACGCAGGGTAAGGGTCACAGCGTTCCCCTCAGCCCTCCCACCTGCCTTTACAACTCAGCAGTCGCTTTTGTGGCTTTCACAACCAGGATCATATTATTGCAGCATAATTACAGACAGAAAATATATCACCCCCAGCTGTGGCTGCTGAGGGGTCGCCACACACACCGATCAGTCCTCTGACAGCCAACACACCTACAATCAGCCCAGCTGGGTGTAAAAACTCCTTTCCGCAGCTGCAGGGGTGGGGTCAGCACTCCCTGACACAGCCCAGGAGGTAGCTACACTAAGGGCAAAGCTTGTCTGTGCGGGAGGCAGCGCTGCCTCAGGAATGAACCCTCCCAAGAACGCAGAACCATCACAAACCTCAACCCTTCCCAGCCGCGGGCATGGCGGGGCTCTTCGATCCTCACCGTCTCTAACCTAGCTACGTGTCTATTTAAAAAACAAAACACCTCAACAACCTCTGTGCCCGCTGCCCTCTCTGAGGAAAGGCTGGGAGAGCAAACACCTGAGGGTCGTTCACCATGGTTTCTTGGAAGGGATGAGTGCAGTACAAGAACCTGTGGAGAGTAACACAGGAGCCTCACACTCCGCCGGAGTCAGTATTCTCCGTTCTCTCTGGCAAGGGCTGGCCTCTCTCTGGTGTTCACCCCACCACGCAGGTGACAGCACCTTCCCTATGTGTCAGCGCGAGCTGGCACTGGCGTTCCATTCCAGGGCTGGGATTTCTATAGGCTGCCTCAAACTAGCCTCAGGGCTAGTCTGAAATAGACAACATGGCCTGAAGGCGAGGCCCTGGGATACCCACGGGGAATGCACCCATTTAGCTAACCAGATGCTGCTGAACCGTGTTTGAATAGGACTCAGGCCTGCGACTCTACCTCCTGGCATACCCGCAGGGACACTGCCTTTGGGAGAAGCTGGGCTAGCCGTTGAAAGGCAGTAGTTCTCAATGGGGCAGCAGCTACAAGGACACCTGTTGGACTTGATAAATACAGCTGATCCTTGGCGAAACTGTTGTGTTCTCCTGCTGTTCCCTGGCATCGTATGAATCCAGCGGCCCCTTCCTTTTACTCCCAGGTCATAGAGTCCCCCCTGCTTTCCTAGCACTATCAGTTCAGTGAGTCTCTTTCTCCCTCTTCTCCTAACTGAGGGAACAGGCTCATCGTGTCAGTGGAGGAGGAAGATGCTGTATGTTCCCATTAAGAGAGGATAACCCAATATATCACCCCTGATGTATCAGCCAACGTGCCCTGGAAGGTGGGATACTTCTGCTTCACGCTCTTTATGAAGCTGCTCCATGGCTGTAAGCTCTGACAGAGCCAATGGTCCATGCAATGTGAGGTGGCTGCACAGGGGCAGGCAAGGGGGGGTGTAAGCTAGCGGTCGAGAAGACAAGAGCACGGACGTGGGTGGGGGAGTGCCAGAGCACCCTGCAGTATGAAGAGGTGGGAATAAGTCCAGGTGGCGAAGGGAATCATAGAACGCGCATAGGCAGCGTGGAGTGGAGGCTAAGCCTCCCCAGGCCTTGCACTGCCGGCAGAGCGGGCAGTGGTGGATTTGGAGCCCCTGGAAAATCTCCCCCCGCCATGGCCTCAGGGCTGGAGGAGGTCTCGCTCCCCACCACAGCCCCAGGGCCGGTGCGGGGGTACAGAGCTTTTCTGGTCTTGGGGCCGCACCGGGGGCAGAGGCATGAGTGAACGGGGGCAGGGCCTCGGGGGGGACAGGCAGAATGGGGAGGGGAAAGGCCATGGGCAGAACAAGGGTGGGGCTGTGGGAGGAGGCCTCCAGCCAGGGCCGAGAGCTCCGCCGTGGTCCTGGCTGAGGCTGATAGCTCAACCCTGGCCGTGGCTGAGCTCTCAATACCCCCCTTCCACTAATCCCCGGCCAGGGCCATGGGGTGGGGGGCAGGGCGAGCACCCAGCCCTTCTCCCCCATGGGGGGGTAGAGGCGGTTGAGAGCAGTGTGGGGGGTGCGTGGCCTCAGCCAGAAGAGGGAAACTTCACCTGCCACCCATGAGAACGAGGCGTAACATCCCCGACCGTTAACAAAACGCAATTTGAACCAGCCCCTGGGCGCAATGTTCCCAACAGGGCTGGGAAGTGGATGAATGGAATATACTGGGGCGAGGGGGGGGGGTGTCCCGCCCGCTACTTGAGGAGCGACTGCATTAAACACTGTGGGAGCTGCACACCGCTCACGGGGTGTTTGAGGTGCAAAGCCCGTGAGGTGAGTGGGGCTCTTGGGGGTGAAATGCTTATTTCAGTGCAGGGGCGATGTGGGGGAAGCGGCAGGAGAATTAACTCTCCCAGGGCGCCTGGGCCAGCACTTTCCCAGCCGCGAGGAAGAGCGCGGCGTACGCGCGAAAGCTTGTCTGTGTCACCGACAGCCGGGCCAATGAACGCTATTACCGCCCCCACCTTGTCGCTCTAATAGCCGAGGCCCGATGCGGCTACAACACGGCTTATGTTCCAGCGCTGCGAGCTGTGAGCTAGGCAGACATCGGACCCGTGGGGCAGTATAAGAATAATATGAATTAGCAGTCAGTCTCAGAGCATTATCAACTCCCCAAGGTATTTGAACTCAATGGGGGGGGGGGGTATTTAAATACCTTTGAGGCGCTGGGCCATAGCACTTACATGAAAATTAACACTATGTTAGCATGGGCGGCACATGAACCTCCCTTTGGAGTGGCTATCCCCTCCCCCCCAGCCCCGCCCCTTCCACCTGAGGCCATTCCCCCCCCAACGCCCCCGGCCCGGACACCCAAGCCCCCATACCCCACCTTGGAGCCCTGAGCTCCCACCACCACAGCTGGGGGACCCCTGGTACATCTGCCCCAGCCAGCCTGACCCCCCCCCCACAGGCTGCTGGCCTGACCCCCCCCCCACCACCCCAGGTGTCCTGGACTACCAGCCAGCCTGAACACAGGCTCGACCACCTCCCCACCCCAGGCCACCAGCCAGCCCGAGCTCCAGGTCGCTGGCTGGAGCTGAGCCCCCTCCCACCCGGCTTCAGGGGAGAGAAGACACGAGAGCAGGGCCTTGGGGTGGAGCATGGGCGTGGCCACGGCCTGAGTTGGGGGCGGCTTAGTCTCCCCTGGCCTAAGATACCCGCCGCCCATGTATGTTAGAGTTTGTGTGTGCTAGTCTCTGTATACGTGCTGTCCTATGCCCTTTTCCTCAGGTGCGTCCTTCCGCCCATGTCCATCAGAGGGCAACAAAAATGATTAGGGGGCTGGGGCACATGATTTACGAGGAGAGGCTGAGGGAACTGGGGTTATTTAGTCTGCAGAAGAGAAGAGTGAGGGGGACATTGATAGCAGCCTTCAACTACCTGAAGGGGGGTTCCAAAGAGGATGGCGCTTGGCCGTTCTCAGTGGTAACAGCTGACAGAACAAGGAGCAATGGTCTCAAGTTGCAGTGGGGGAGGTGTAGGTTGGATATTAGGAAACACTATTTCACTAAGAGGGTGGTGAAGCACTGGAATGGGTTACCTAGGGAGGTGGTGGAATCTCCAGCCTTAGAGGTTTTTTAAGGTCCAGCTTCACAAAACCCTGGTTGGGATGATTTAGTTGGGGTTGGTCCTGCTTGGAGCAGGGGGTTGGACGACCTCCTGAGATGTCTTCCAACCCTGATATTCTATGTTTCTCTGACATGTATGGAGTTGATGGCCTGTCTACTCTAGTTGCCTTGTGGCTGTGAAAGATGTCCCTGCATTCCTGGGATCTCTGAGACCCCCCCGCCCTTCCATACACAGTGCCAGCACTTCTCCATGCAGGGTGTGTAAAGCCATTACTGTGTCTGGGGGGGTGGCATTACTGGCAGGCATTATCCGCACCTTGCTTAGCTAGGGGCTGGCACTGACCAGCCTCAGCCATGCAAAGGGTTTGCCCCTGACCCCGTCGACGTGCTGAACTGCTTCCCACTTACTTCCCAGCTTCTAACCGCCTCCTTTGGGGGGAGATGGTGGAAAAGGCAGCGGCTCTGCACTCTAGGGCCAGCTGGGGAGAATTCCAGTATACGGGCGAGCGTTCTGACTGCCCTCTTGGTTGGGGGGGTGGGCAGTGGGGTGGTCTTGCTGGAACACCTACTGCTTTAGCTAGTGAGCAGCTGGCCAGTTTGACATTGTCTACCCTGCAATTATAAACCCATGGTTGGCCCATGCCAGCTGACTCGGGCTTGCAGGCCTCGGGTTAAGGGGTTGTTTAATTGTGCTGTAGACATTTGGGCTTGGGCTGGTGCCCAGGTTCTAGGACCTTGTAAGGTGGGAGGGCCCCAGAGCTCAGGCTACCGCCCAGTTCAACAAGCCCAAGCCGAGCCCAGATCAGCTGGCACGGGCCAGCTGCTTCGTCTCACTTTTTCCTTATGCCAGTGTTCCTGGTGAAGGTCGCGGTGGCAGCATGGAGAGTAGGGAGGCCCAGGCTGCCCATTCCTCTGCAACAGGTGCCAGCTCCTCCTGGGGGATTCCCCAGCATCCCTAGGCCAGCCGGCAGGTATAATCCCTCCAGCGTGTGCTGGGTCGGCCTTGGGGCCTCTTCCAGAGGACGTGCCTGGTAGAGTTCCAACGGAAGCCTCCTGGGGGCATCCTTCTCAGGTGCCCGAACCCCCTCAGCTGGCTCCTCTCGATTTGGCGGAGTAGAGCTCTACTCCGAGGGGCTCCTGACTAGCCGAGCCCCTCACCCTGTCTCACTGAGTAAGCCCAGCCACCCTGCGGAGCAACCTCATTTCTGCCGCTTGTACCCACGATCTCGTCATTCCCCAACGTTTACGACGATAGATGAGTGTGGGGATATAGATCACCCTGTTAACCAAGAGTCTCGCCTGTGACCTCAACTCCTGCTTCACCACCACAGCACAGTACAGCGCCCACATCACTGCTGTCGCTGCACCAAGCTGCCAGGCGATCTCACCCGCCTGCTTACCATCACTCGTGAACGAGACCCCCCTAGAGACTTGAACTCTTCCCCTGAGGGCCGCTTCTCCCTCCCTCACCTGGAGAGACCAGGCCACTTTCTGCTCGGAGAGGACCATGACCTCTGAGTTGGAGGCGCTGCGTTTCATCCCAGCTGTTTCACACTCTGCGTCGGCGCTCACAGGCTGAAGCAGCAAGAAGGCCATCAGCTGCAAGCAGCACACCACAGCTCGGCTGCGCCTTGCTAGCCTGGCCATGAAAATCACAGACAGGAGGAGGGACAAGCCGTACCCTTGGCGGAGGCCAACGCCCACCTTGAACGAACTCGACAGTGCCAAGAATACGACCACAACTCTCCCTCCGAGACTAGAGGGACCGGATACAGATAGCATGCAAAAGCGGCACCGCATCGTCCTGCAGCACTTCCCATGAGACATCTCGGGGAACATGGTCATAGGCCTTCTCCAGGCAGTGGTGGGGAGTCACGGACCCTCTATCTGCCCTGGGCAGAAAGCCTGGGCGGGCGGGGACACAGGCTGGGGGGGAGGGGGTTGCATTCAGTCCCCCTCCCCCCCACCTCACCTGGGGCAGGTGGAGGAGCCCGGGCTCCCCGGCCTGGCTCCAGCTTCCAGTTTGGTCAGGGGGCCGGGGGCCTTGTGGGGAAGAGGATGCAGCTGACTATGGGCTGCGATTTAGGCACCTGTATTGCTGGTGTGTCCTGGCCTGCCCAGCAGTGGTTCAAGGCAGGCCTAGCTGTTATGTCAGCGTTAGCTATGTGTGCCTCAGCACCAAGGGCATTCACATATACCAGGCCTTAGAGGGGTTTGCCTACGGTGCTTGACCTAGCCCCCGCATACTGTCGAGCTCCTACCCTGTGGGCCCTGGAGGCCTGAGCCCAGGGCTACACTGGGGCGGGGGGGGGTGGTGGTGTGTGTCGATCTACGATACGCAGCTTCAGCTACGTGAATAACGTAGCTGAAGTCGGCGTATCATAATCGACTTACCTGGCCGTGAGAATGGCGGCGAGTCGATCGCTGCTGCTCCCACGTCGACTCCGCTTCCGCCTTTCGATGAGGTGGATTTCCGGAGCCGACGGGGAGCGCTTTCGGGGATCGATTAATCGCGTCTAAACGAGACGTGAAAAATTGATCCCCGATAGATCGATTGCTAGCCGCCGATCCGGCGGGTAGTGAAGACAAGCCCATGCAGCCTTGGCCTCAAGCATGGGCAAACACACGCCCGTTACTGTGTACAGCTCACTGTGCTGACGCTGCACGTGCTTTCTTCAGCGCCCTGCTTGCTGACAGGACGCATGCGCAGGAAGTGAGTAAAGCGAAACCTCTGTGGCGTGGGCCTGCTACCTTTACTCATGTGAGTAGGCCAGTGCCTTCAGTAGCACGACTCATTTTGGTAAGGCCGGCTCATGCAAGCCGGTTAGCAGTAGGCCCCTTAACAGCGCCATGGCCTAGCCCTGCAAAGCCACCATGCGTCAGCCTGACAGAGTTTATTGTAAGCTGCTCAGGCTGGCACCTTATTTATCTGATGACGACACTGCCACAGCAACCCTTACCCTTGTGACCACGAGATTTGATTATCATAATTCCCTCTGAGCCGGGCATCCAGCAGCGCCTCGTGCTTACCAGCAGCTTCTTCAGGCAGCAGCAACGTGCTGGCTCAGGGGCTAGTACCGCAGTCCTGTTCTCTCCTGCCTAGACGTCTTCTTCCTCAGGCTGGCTGCCGCTAGTGTGTCAGCGTGACTGTAAGGCGTGCTAGCGTGGGGGGTTGGGGTTTTTAGAGACAGTCTTGAGGGAGTGCAGTGGTGTGTCCTAAACAGATAAACAACTGGCCCTAAATTGAGCTCCAATTCAGTTCCTCGCATTCCCCGCCTCACTTAAAATTGCCTTGTCAAAGGTGTGAGCAGTGGTATTGTGGGGGGTTTGGTATTATGCCCTTCCCTGGCCTTTTGAGTATCCAGTTCCCTCTTCCCCCTTTTTTCTCTGTCAGACATTCCCAGAAGCTCATGGCTTCAGCTGGTCACCCGCTAGGGTGACCAGAAGCAAATGTGAAAAATCGGGATGGGGGTGGAGGGTAATAGGAGCCTATATAAGAAAAAGACCCAAAAATCGGGACTGCCCCAATAAAATCGGGACATCTGGTCACCCTATCTGACCAGATGGTGGTCAGAAGGGTGCCCACCATCATGGACTCTGTTTTTTGTTTTCTTTTTTGTCTCCTTCTGAAGCATCAGGGATGGCCCCGGCTGGATATGGGACATTGGACAAGGCAGACCAGGGCTCCAAGATGGCACCAAGCCATGTATCTGGTTCTTGCTCAAATATTTGGAGGCTTTTCACCTTCCTCTGCAGCATGAGGGTCACTTGCAGATGTGCCTGGATATAGCTCACTTAACCATTTCCCTTTCGAGACAGAGGCCTCACCCATTGATGTACCTCACTCCAGCCTGCTCTCACCCTGTGGCACCTAATAGGCTAGTCTGCTGGGGTCTTTGTTGGGTTTAGTGTGCAGATGCTAGGTGGGTTTAGTGGCCTGTGATACCAGGCCATCAGACTAGATGATCTGATGGTCCACTCTGGCCTTACATTCTATACCTGGGACTCTGATTACCAGCTGCTGCCTGGTTGATCACCTTTCATAGCACACCACCAATCGCAGGCTCCCTTTTGTACCACGTACAGAAACAAAGTGCTGTCACTCCCATTCGCATGTGTCTACAGCTCCAAGGGCCAGACCCTGCCATGGCTCTGGTGGGTGGTTTTAGTAGAGGCCAAGGCATGAAAGAGCATAGCTAGGTGGATGTCCCCTCAGGGCAGGACAGTGGCCCATCAGCAGAGTAGAGGGTGCTTATGGTCAACTTGTTCTGAGAGTCAACAGTGATTCACGGTTATTCTGCTCTTCTATCTCAGGCAGGAACAGGAGAAAAGCATCTTTAAGAGACCTTAGCTGTCCCTCAATCCTGTGCCCAGGCCCTCACGGCTGATCTCGCTTACTCTGCTTCCCAGGGCCCCAGGCAGGAGAAGATAGCAACAGCACAGCAGATTCTGCTCATGCTCCCGCTCTGCTTCCTGCACCAAGGGCTGGCAAAGCCTTCTGGCCCAAGGGGATTCTCAAGGGGTCAATGACACCTTTTCCATGGTCCCAGGGCAGTAGCGTAGCTAAGAACTGGTACACAGGCAGCAGGGCTGTAACTTCTCTCCAGCACCACATGCACGTTAAAAAAACCAGAAGCCAGAGTGAATCCCAACACTCATGGGGTTTGGTCAGTCACTTCAGTAAGGGCAGAGGTTCACCCAGGCACGACTACCCTTTTCCCCTCTGCCTTCCCCCAGCAGCTCTGCACACTTGTGCCCTTGCCCAGAAAAAGAACCTTGAGTGGCCCGTACAAATAACCACTTCACCTGGCTGCAACCCCCAACGCAATTGATTTTTAAGGAAAGAAACGAAACGTCAGCAGTTTCAGGTCAGAAGACTCCGGCGGCTGCTCCTGGGAGGATGGTGGGGAGATCTGGCAGGGAGACAATAGCAAACAATACCCAACAGAACATCTCTTGGCTTCAGTGTGTGTGTGTGTGTGTACCTTCTTATGGCTCAGTAGCTGTTCCCAAGGGCAGGTAATTAAGTGCGATTTGCTCCTGTTTCAGGTCGTAGGGGAGGGAGCAGAGTCAGTGCAGCATGGCCTGGAGAAAAGAACGTAGGCTAGAGCAGGCAGAGAGCCCAGGCCCTCTGCCCGCCTGCCCCCAGCCAAAGTTAGAGTTTCAGTGATGATTTAATTTCATGTCCCATAAATCCTAGGGGCTCGTATTAATCCTGTACTTTTCCTCCACAGCATTTTATTTGTCTGCACATTAGTTCCCTGGGCTAATTTCATTTTATTGTATGTTTAACTGGCTGTAGCCTCAGGTAGGAGAACAAGTGCAGGGCTCACAAGTTCTCAGTTGCTACCCAGGCATTTTGACACGTGTGTTTACTGGAGAAGCAGGGGTACGCTTGCTTTCCTGAGCGGGGCTCCGTAAAGCCATTGCTGAGAAGGGACATGCCTACACTGATGCATGGCATTTAAAAAAAGCCCACCTCCGTCCATGCAGACATCAAGCTACACCCCTTTAGGGGAAGGATTCCTTACCGTTCCCTTTACCTGACAGATCAGCAAGAGAAAAATAAATTGGTGTGATTCTGAATGTTCCCCAAGTTTTTGAAAGCAGCTGCACTCCAGTCGAGGGGTGGGAGCTAGGACTCCTGGGTTCCATTCCCACCTCTGCCAGTGACTTGTTACGACACCTCACCTCTCTGTCCAGGAAAGGGCACCAAGATCTAGTGCGGAGAAGGGCTAAGTAATAGCTGCATTTATTATGTTCATGAAAATAAGTTCTCTCCTTGTGCAGTTGCTGTACTGGGAACCCTGCCTGCTAGTCCTGTAGATGCAACATTGGAGGTTAGTACACGAGCCACACAGAGGCAGGGATGAGACTAGGCCTGAAGCACCTTCACTCCAGCAGCAGCCCTCGGGCAGGGCAGCAGCTGTGATCTCTTTCCGCACAAAACCCCTCTCTGTTCTTTTGCCAGAGCCGGGTTTCTCTGCTCCCGCCACACACAGGACTGGCAGAGGTGGCAGCTCAGCGAGAGAAGGCAAATGAGGAAACACATGAGTCACGCCAACCCCTGGCTATCTTGTGACAGTAAATGAAAAATTAGCAGGTAGGTGATGTGTCCTCCCGAGGCCTTTGATCCTGCTGTGACTATAATGAGACCAAGTGACTGAACACAAGGGAGTTAATAGAAATAAGATACAGAATAGCAAAGGGCTTTTTCTAAACACTCTGGAGTTAAATTAAATACACTTCTCCGGATTTCTATTCAACAGCTCAACTCTCCTCGCATCAAGCTTTGTTTGGGTGTAAAAAAGGACCAGGCAGTGGCTGGATTGAATTATCGTGTTAACCAAACGCGGGCAAATAGACTGTGCCTGTGAGGATTTATACGGAGTGAAAAACTCATCAGTGAGTGTAGCATCTCGAGGAGTTCCCCTCATTGTATATTTACCAAGTGAGCCCAGATCTGGCAAGTCGCATCCAGCAACACACTTGCACAGCTCATAGGCGCCAACTCTATGGGTGCTAAGGGGCTAGAGAGCACACACACCCCCAGGCAGCCTCCCGCCCCATTAGCCCCTCCCCAGCCCCTCCTGCCTGCCAGTGATCAGCTGTTCAGTGGCGTGCAGGAGGTGCTGAGGAGCAGCCAGGGCAGGGCACGCTTGGGGGAGGGGGCAGAGCAGGGGCAGAAAGAGGCAGGGTGGAGTGGGCGTGGGGCCTGAGGTGGAACAGGGGGTCAAGCACCCTCTGACAACTCAGAAAGATGGCGCCTCTGGCACAGCTTCCTGTTGGAGAGCTACCACATTGTACCCCCGTTACCATTTCACACACCCCCTCCCCCAGGGAACCTTAGACTTTGTCCCTCCTCCTGAAGTCAGTGGAGGTAGGTGCAGGCCCAAGGGCCTGGCTGGAGAGACTCAAGTGCAGGATTCTGGTTGGATTCTCAGCTTGTGTGCATGGAAAGAGTGTAAATCCACTGATTTCAATAGAGCTCAGCTGATTTGCACAAGCTGAGAATCTGACTCATTTACTTAACCGTTTGCAGGCCTTCCAGATGAAAAGGTGGCTCTCTGCATGTTAGATATCAATAGAAACCTTGGCAAAAATAGTCCCGAGTTTGAGTCAGAATAATGGCAGAATTAGAGAAATATGATTTAAAACATCTCTTTAATGACCTGGGCATGGCATTGTGAGTTCTTGTTTTAAGAAACCAAAATGTGAAGAAAACTATTGAAACTAATCCTAGGGAATGTGGGTGTTCCTGGCCCTGGTGTGGTCCCTATTCATTAGCAGTGCAGCTTTAGAAGCCAGACCGTCACAGTTCGGGGGTGGGGAGCAGGACTGGAAGATGTCCCCATCTTTTCATAGAGAGCAGAGCTGTGGGCATGCGCCTTAAGTTAACTGGAACCAAAAATAAATGATTGACACTGTACTGGATACTTTATAGCTAGCCACATATGACTGTGAGCATTTCAATTGGACAAGACACAACCAAGAGCATCACACTGCCCATGCTAAGTCCCAGTGCCCAACCATGGAAGACTTCAGAATTCACACATTAAAGTGCCTTCTGCAGTTTATTCTGCTTTATTATTTTTTGGTCCGTCAGTAGCTGAGGAAATGGAAAAATCTTCCTGCTGGTGCCAAAGAGCAGGGGAAACTCATGGACTGAGATTTTAGAGCCTCCCTTATGGGATCAATCCCCGAGTCACACCTGAATCTGTTATCTCCAGATGGTGTGTGACAGCAGTAACATGGATATACGCCAAGTAACTATAGCCCTAACCCAGCCACCCTCTCTACCCTCACACCTCGGACTCTAGGCTAGAGATTCGTCTCCAGGACCGGGCAGCGTAAGGACTGTTCATTCTCTGGGCTGCCAGGAGGTCCCTCCTCTCCGTATTGACCATCTGGAGGAAGGACGGCTCTGCTCTGCTTCGCTCTGTACAGTCTCTGTACACGCTGTCAAAGTACATGGTCCTCCGGCTGTCCTCCTGGACCAAGTAGTCCCTGCTCCTGGGTGCCCAGGGAGCCCGAGTGACACAGCGCTGGCTGGTCCTGGAGTGTTCACAGAGCGGGGAAGGCCCCTGGTAAAGCCGCCCCAAGTACATGGGCAGGTTTGTATAGGAGTTCATGTAGGCGTACCGTTTATGCACCACGGTGGAGGAGGCTCGGTGCACGCCGGTGGAGTTCTGCAGGCATGCCTCCCCGTAAGGGGGCAGCCTCGCCGCCTGAGAGTGCAGGAGCCGCGGTCCTTTCCAAGATAGCCTGGAGTTTGCCTCCATGTGTTTTCTGTTGCACATAGCACTGGGCCTGAGGGCTTCAGTGGTGTAGTACATTGGTGTCTGCCTCAGCGCCACACCGGCTTTGGGGAAGAGATCTGGCACATCCCCTCGGGCGGAAGACCTGCCGTCGTATCTCCGGATGCCTAGGGAACGGTGCTTCTCATTCTGCTCCCAGGCAGACCTCAGCAGGCTGGCTCTCCTGTTCGGCTTCTCCTTACCCAGAAGAGGTAGCACCACTGGTTCTGGTTCCTTGAACACAGTAACTAAGGGTCTGCAAGGCCTGTCGGCTTTTGAGAAGGAGCTGTGCATGCAATCAGGAGGCAAGAAAGGGCTCTTCTCGGAAGTGGAGAACAGCTTTGCCAGCTGGGCTGGGCCCCCGTGTCCTCCTTCCCCATACACCAGGTGGACATTTGGTGGGAGCTTCTCCTTTCCCTCTCCCCTGGACACAGGGCGCTTGTGCTCTTTGTAGATGTCTGGGAGGGGAAGCTCCCTTTGAGTTTTCAGTGGTGAGAGGGGAGTGCTCGGGTGGTTTCCCAAGGGCACGTGGCTCCCAAAATGGGCCGGAGGCCTGGTCCTCACCAGGAGGTGCGGAAAGCCAGCCATGGTGGAAGCTGGAAGAACATTCTCCCCAGAATAGCTTCCTCTAAACTTTAGAGGGTGAAGTATTGGAGGTTGCTCATTTACCACCCTCCAGTTTTCATTAGGTGGCAGCCTGGAGTCCACAAAGGGCTGTTGGGGAGTAGGGATGGGTGGTGGAACAGCCCTCTGGGCACAGTCCCGCCCAAGCTTCTCTGTTGCGGCCACATTGGAGGAGTAGGGTGGCCTGTTGGACACACTGGTGTTCTGGACAACAAGCTGAGGAGTTCTAAGGGAGAACGTGGTCTGGAGGTTTTCGCTCCGGTTCGTCCAGTTCTCGATGGTGCGCGTGGCATTCTCAAGGGAGCTCCCAACAGTGGCTGTTGACACCATGTCCTTGGCAGCCTGCAGCATTTTCAGCACGTTGGCCTGGGCAGAGTTAGCGGTGACGTCGGGAGTGCGAACACGAACAGGGCTCTCCAGATTCTGGACTCCATTGAAACAGCTATAAATGCCCTGAAAAGCAGAGAAAGAAAAAGTGGCCAGAGCAACCCTGAGTGCAGGGGGCACAGGGAGGGAGGTGAAGAATGATAAATCTGTGCATCTTGGGTCCTGGGAAGGGATGAGCCAGGGCAATCCCTCATGTACAAGTTCCATGTTCATACAGGATAAAGCTGATAAATACTACAGAACAATGATAAACACCCATAGTTGAGATGGAGAGCAGCCCAGGACTGGCCTGAGGTCACATTGCTGTGGACCAGGAATATTGTCTACTGTGCAAAGATCTCTGCAGTACTTCGAAACGCACCCTGATTCCAAACATCTTCCCTTTTTAGAATAGTTTCCTCCCACTAGTGACCCAGTGGACTCATCCCCAGAACAAGCACTTTGATCAGCAGTGGAACTTGAGGGCAGAACACCATCCATCCCCATGCCTAGCCAACAAGCATGTCTCCACGATGGTGCTCTAGAGTTCCTCCTGCCTAGAGAAACCCAGAACTTAGTCTTTCCCTCAGTTCTCCCGTTCACTCACCAGCCTCGCTTTGAACAGCATGCCCATTAACTTTGGTTTCACACCAGATGAGGTGAGGGCTTGTTGGAGCACAAGCCATATACTAAACTCAAGGCATTTCATGTGCGATAAGCTATCTTCGCTTGGGAATGTGAAAGCGACAAGGTGAGGGACTGGCACATCCATTCATTACTCATTTCCTTGGTGCGCTTTTAATTGGTGCTCGATTGTTTCATGTGAATTTAGGGCTGGGAAAAGGCTCCCACCAGAGAACCCCACAGCCCTTCAGACAAGAGGCTTGTTTTTATCCTCAGAACATGGACACTGTGTGGGAAGCATAAGCTTCCTCCCTTCTGCCCCATCAATGTGCCTCTGACTTGATCTGGAAGGACATCTCTAAGGCGGAGAGGACAGGCCCAGTCAGTTCTTGAGCCAGTTGTGAAAATGGTTCTTTTAGTCAGAATGTTATCCCCAAGGAGCAGAACTGAGCCCACATATCCCTCTCATGCAGCCACTAAAGAGCCAGCAGAAGTTGACAGCTTTTGGTTACTCATCAGGACCATATTCTTATCAGTAGCCTAGAGGCAAAATACTCAGCATCCCATTACCAGACACACCCACTCAGCCCATACTCCTGGTGACAAACTAGGCCCTCCTGAATAAATAAGCTCAATAAAGAGTGACTTGGGAGGAATATGGCCACGTAGTGGAAACGTGTGGGGAAGGCACTTACCCTGCTTATGGCCAGAAGGAAGTCAAGTTTGTGCGACTTGGGGACAGAGTGGCGCAGTTTCCAGTACACCAGATGCTCCCAGGCAAAGACCAGCAGGCTCAACCCCATGGCCACCAACAGCATGTAGAAGACCCCGGCCATGTTGTCAATGTCTAGCTTGCTGCTCATCACCTCGTTCTTCTCATTCTGGCAGATCCCCGACAGCCACACCGTCTCCAGTTTCTGGGTTTCCCCTGGGAAACAGATACACACACATAGGGACAGACTGAGATTCTAGCCAGGCGCGTCCTGTGCCCCTGCAGCATGAGGCACCAACCCCCTCACTTCACAGTCTAATGTCTACGTTGTTTTAGGCGCAGGAAAAAAAATCTGCTCTGTCCCAGAAGTTAATAGAATTCTCCTCTATTCAGCCTTTAGGATTTCTCCCCAGTTTGTGCCTTCACCGAACTCTCCTAGATTTGGACGTGTGATAGCCTTTTTCTGACTCGATAATTTCTTCCCCTCCACACCCATCTCTTTTTTCCCCATAATTCTCTTCCTCTGTCCTGATCTGCCTCTTTCCTCCTCTCCTCCCCCCTTAACTGTTATGTTTTACTTCTGAACGTCCCGTTCCTCTCTCCCCCGTGCCTTTATACTTTGCACACAGATCACTTAAGGTCTCAAAGCTGCCAGGAGAGTTTTATTGCCTATTAGCGGGGAGAGAGAGATTGCAGAGAGAACAACATCCAGGAGAGGCTGAGCCCAACTGAATGTTAATCACAAACAACCTGACAGAGAAGAACAGCTTTCTGAATACTTCTTGATGCTTCCTCTAATGCACAGCTCAGACCACAGCCTGACTGCTTGACTACACAGAGTCCAGATGGGGCTCCCTAAGGTACCAGGAGACCAAGAGATTCAAAGCTGCGTGCCATAGATGACTTCCATGTGGCAGCTGGAGGAGAAAGCTAGGGCCAGGATTCCCAGCTGGTATATATTTACATTCCCAGCTGAGGATCTGGCCCCTAGATGTCTGGGTTAATTCGCAATGTAAGTGCTGGTTTTGATGAACTGTTTGATCCTCTTCCAGTTTTAACAGATACATACATTTTTAAATAAAACAGCAGCATGTTTGTGCCAGAGACAGAAAGGAGAGGAAAAGGGAAGATCAAGCAAGTAAGGGAAGGTGAGAGATAGGAGAGCCACCTTTGTGCGTGTTTGATTCTTGGGTAATACTGTTTCCCTAGCTTTGCAAGGAAAGAAGTGCAAGAAGGGAAGGGCTAGGCTAACACTGTCACCCAGTCAGAGGAGTGACACTGCTCCCCGGTGCTGAGTGGAGAAAGAAATACCCACCATCTCCCAGGAACTGCAGAAGGGCCAAGTCAATCGGCCTCTTCCACTTGGAATCCTTCTGCAGAGCAATGCCATAGCCGGTGGTAGCAAAGACCTTCCCACTGCCGATGGTCACCAGCTTGCAGCCCTCGTCCTTGCCAGCCATGTAATTCAGCACAGCGGCATCGTAGATAAAGGCATCCAGCTTCCTGGAACCAAGCAGAGAGTTCAGGGCAAGGATGGCAACAGAGGAAATGGGAAGGGAGCGGCTGGGGCAAGGAAAGGGTGAGGAGATACCAGGAAGGGAGGAAACAGAGTATCCACAGGGGCTTTGGATTCAGCATCTCATCTCAGACAGCTGGGGAGGAAACTTGGAAACTTCCCTTTCTAAACAAGGAGGAGCTGCTGATGGTATAGAGGCTCATCAGCTATATGATCAACAAGCCCAGAGTCAACTAGGGTTTGGGCTCCAAATGCCCCAAATGAGAGAAGGCTACCCCCAACAAAATGCTTTCCTCAGGCCAATATCATTTTAAATGCAGTGACATATCTACACAGATCACTTTGCACACCACTGAAAGGCAGCCACCTCTGGGGTAAAAGGTGGCAGCTGTTTAACATCACATAGCAACACTACACAACAATTTAGGATACAAAGTGAAGAAAGAAAACCCTGTCCTCCATTGAAATTGAAGAGGTGATCTAGGGGATGTCTACACTGCAATCAGAGATATGACGGCAGTATGTGTAGACATATCCATGCTAGCTTTGATCTGGCTAGTTTGAAGAACAATCATAATGAAGCTGTGGGAGTAAGGGTAGCAGCATGGGCTAGATGCTAGAGTTACATACCTAGGGTCCCAGGCAGGCTTGCACAGTCCATTCTGCCATGGCTTCACTGCTATTGTTATTCAAGGGAGATAGATCAAAGTTAACTTGGGTGTGTCTACATGTGCTGCAGTCACACCTCTGATTGCAGTGTAGACATATCCTCAGGTCAACAGCCTGTAATCATCAGAGGCCTGGTCTACACTGGAAAACTAGGTCAGTTTAACTATATCGGTCAGGGGCCACACCCCCGAGCAACATAATTCATCTGACCAAAGTCCCTGTGTAGACAGCACTAGGTCAATGGAAGAATTATTCTGTCGACTTAAGTGGATTACCTACGCTGATGGGAGAACCCCGCATCTTGGCATAGATGGTGTCTGCACTGAAGCGCTAAAGTGGTGCAGCTGTGCCGCTGTGTAGACAAGCCTGAGCTAAAATTTGGCAGCAGCAGGATAAAGGTGTTAACATGCCTGTGCTCATGAGAAGTAACACAGGCTCAGTAAGGACCACAAGTGGTCAGGACCTCAGTCTGCCCTCTCATCTGGAAGATGGTAGTGCCGGGAGGGAATATGTACACTGGAGATACCCAAAGAGAGGGTGGATTTCTTACCTGATGCTCTCTGCAGAGACAATCTGTCTGTCTCTCTCTCACTCCCTAGCTTCCTACCCACTCATCCCCCTTGAAATAAAGACTATTATGCAAGGGGATGGGATACTCTTAAATTACTTGATTCGCTATTAGAAATGCACGCACACCAGGTGCCAGATGGAGATCTTGGGACAGCTAATCCTTTACTTCTATGGAGCTACACGCCCCCCTCACAGCAGTGGAGGACCTGGTCCTGTATGCTTGTGTTAGGTGGTGGGAGCGCTTAGCTGGAGCAGTCTCCTAAAGTCAGGCATGTTGATCTGACTTCATCTCCATCCCCCCATGTTTCTGATAATGTAAATACGGGATGGTCCCTTCCTGCCCCACCCAGGCATTTTGGGGGTAGAAGCCTGCACATGCTCCAGCTATGGAGGCGCACTCCTGTTTCAGAAGAGTTGCTCTTAAAGGGAGACATACCCCATTTTGAGGCTGGTCAGGGCATCTTCCACTGAGCGCTGGTTGTATTTCACCATGTGCGTGTGCATATCTGGATAGTTGCTCCGAATGTTCCTCTCCGTGCTGCCGTTGGGAACGGTGCCGAAGCGGAATGGGGGATACTGCTCCTGGGGCCTCTGGAACTAGAACGGCAATCACCACGAACAACAATCAATTGCCTGGTCCAACAAATAGGCCCAGCACGGTGCTCCAGGCCTCCTCCTGGATTTTCCACTTAGCCCACTGATAGAACCAGGCTCTGTTTTCACCCTCACCTTGAGCCCAGCTTCCACTCCACTTCTACCCCTTCTATCTATTCCCATCTGGTCACCGTCAACCTGTATCAGCACCAGCGCTGGCTGAAAAGTGGGATGATGCTGCCACAAAAAGTTTCCCACTTTGTCAAAATTGGTTTGATTTGGCTAAGGTGGCACAGGTCCATGGGAGAACTGGGAATCAAACCCAGGCCTCGTGACCCTTAGTCCCACAAACCCTAGCCACTGAGTGCAGGAACCCTATTTCCTGGCACTTTCCCCCCAAAGGCATTAGATTTATTAATAGGTGTTCCTAGCTACAGGCCTGCCTGTGCTCTGTTAGCAAGACCCTGTCCTAGTGGGGAGGAGAAAGGGACACACAGGAGAGCTACTGGGTCCACTTCTACCATAGCACATGAGCATCTCCTATTGACCTCTGTGGGTAATACTTGTATGCTGTGGTGGGAAAAGAGGGCCCAAAAGTCAGGTTCTGCATTAGAACGTTGCTCCCCTCTCTCTGCTCTGCTCTTTGGTTTCAGTCTCTCTCTGCTGGTCACTCTGCTAGTTCTCCATCTTGGTTTCTCCCAGGTTACTTCTCTCAGCCTCTTTTCTGTTCCTTCCCCTTCCGCCCCACACTCCGACCCATTCAGCCCTTGAGTCAGTTGAACCTTAGGCAAAAGGAGTTCACGCCTCCCTCAAGACTGTGATTCCATTAAACTCCTCATCTTCAACCTAGCCACCGTTGGAATAGTGCCCTAACCCCATCCACTCGCCTTACCCACTCAACACACACTTATCCCACCATATTCATCCTGCCCAGGATATACACCATGGGCTTCTAGTCCCTCTCTGCCCCGGAGGGGTGTCCCGGCTGTCAGACTGAGGCACACACGTTCAGAGTAAGCAGTAACCATGCTTAATGGATTCTACACATTGCTCCTTATTGCTGGTATCCACCAGCAATCCACCCTATGGAAACCTGACTTGTTCAGAAGGCAAAGCAGATCAACTCTCTTCAGTCCTTACTTGGTTAACCTAATATACTCACCCTACTCTGTGTGTTCCATACCCAGCCATGGTTATTCCCCCTTGCTTCCCCTCCCAAACTGTGGTTATTTTCTGCAAGTCCTCCTCACCTTCTTGTCACTCAGCCCAGAGACGGTGTCGATATATTGCTCCTGGATCATAAAGGCTGCCAGGTTAGCTGTGTAACTGGCCAGGAAGATCACTGCGAAGAAGGCCCAGATCAGCACCATGATCTTACTTGTGGTGCCTTTTGGATTCTCAATGGGCACCGAGTTATTAAAGACCAGGGCCCACAGCAGCCAGACAGATTTGCCAATGGTGAAGGAGGGCCCGCCGGACTCTGGGAGGAAAAAAGGAGAGAGGCTTTGGGTAGCTCGGAATGAACCTGGGCCTTTTGATAAACACAACATGTCTCTCCAACCTCAGGCATGCTGCTGCCCCAACTTATGTTTCCGGGAAAATGACTAGGGACGATTCCTCCTGGCTTTTAGCCTTGAGCTGTAGATAAGTGGGATTTCCAGTTATGCTGCTGCCTTTTCACATGCGTAACTCACCACCAAACAACATGGGCTCAGGTTTCCTTTTGGGGAAAGTTATTTTTTTTCTTCCTTAATTCCTGCATCCATTGGTGGGTTTGGTATATGGAGGGAGGAAGTATTGCCAGAAACCCAGACACCACAAACAGGGTAACCCTTTCTGGGCCCACATCCTACTCCTGACATGGAGCAGGTGAGTCTGGCTGTGTTTCAGGGACCTTCAAATGACTGTCAGAGTTTCCCTATTAATGTAAAAATCTACCTGCTTTATTGAGTAGAGCCAATTAAAAGCTGGCTGTTCACCTAAAACTAAAATATCTTGGGGCCATGTCCCAACAAGCACCAGTTCTGTCTCAACAGGAGTCGGTCTGAACACTGAGCTTCTCCCAACATACACTGAGCATCTCAGCACGAGCCTGTCCCAACATCTAATCTGTTGTAGATATTGCTATAGCGCAAGTCCTTGCAGCATCCGGGCACTGAGTCTTATAGAAAACCTGGTAGAGATTCTTTCGTGCTTGTTTTGTTCCAAAGTCCTGGTGAGAAAGAGAGAGAGAGAGGAATCTTGCCAGGACAGGGTATGTGGCCTAAGCAGGTTCTGGCTGGGCTGTGAAGGAAATCTGCCAGACCCATTTCTGGTAAGGATCCAAGACGACTTCAGCATAGAGACATAGAGACCTACTCCGTAGCAGCTTTTCTGACTTCACCTCCGGAAATAGCTGGATGGTTGCCTCTCTCTGCTGGAGAGAGTGGAATGGAAATGCATTTTGCTGCCCTACCACCTCCCAACAACGTACCAAAAAATTAAAACTAGGGGGAAAGGAGGAGACAAAATGAGAAATGAGGCACGAGACTCGAGAACAAACCAGCGCTCTCTGGTGAGAGGAATGGAGCAGCAGGGTTCCGGCTGGCCGAGTTCTGCTGGAGCCTTTGTTCATTTGGAAGATGAAAGCTAAAAATAGATTGTGTATTTTTACTGTGGGCTCTAGGCTATTCTCTCCTGGTAGATACCAGCTTCCTTCTGACTCTCTTTCCTCCCAGTGTCTGATCCCTGACTGAATGGCAAACCCTCCAAGGTCGACGCTGAGAAACTGTTCAGGATCTCTGAAACTAGAGTGGGGAGCGGTTTGGTCCTGGAGTGTTGGTGCACAGGGGAGTCATTGATGCTGCTTCAAGAAGCATTTTCATTATGCACCCGTCAGGATGGATATGCTTTAATGAACATTCATCAAGGGCAAAGATGGCACCCTGGCCTGGGGCTGACAGCTCCTCAAAACAAATGTGAGAAAAAAAACATCTCCCCAGCTAGCTCAGATGTGGGAGATCTTAGCTAGAGCAGACAGCAGAGCAATAGGCTGATCGGTCCTGCTGGTGACAGCCACAGACACAATGGGTCTGGAAGGAATTGGATTCACTAGATGGTCACAATGGACCCTTCTGGCCTTGGTTTATGAATCTATGTCCACAATAGACATTGGCAAAAATCCCATGTCAACTTGAAGTGGCCCAAGGAATCTCCAGCTGGCAGCCTGTATTGCAGGGCAATGGGGGAGGGGATGGAAGCGTGTGCACAGTTAGGGGGAGGGGTATTTTATGGCTTTTCAGTTTCCTATGTTGATGTGGGAGTGGGAAGTAGAAGACACTGGAGGCACTGTTTTTGGTACCTGGTGCAAGGCAAAGAGACCCGCAGAGGCCCTGCTGAGGTAAGGAAGCCTCCCTCCCCCAATAACAGAGGCTGGGGAGTGGATGAGGCCCTGCTGATGGAGGTTGGGGTCTGCTTTGCAAAGGCTGAGGCTCTGCTGAAAGAGGCTAGGAATCAGCTCCCCCTCTCCCCACTGTAACCCACGGATATGACTGGAAACATGACCCTGGGATGAGCCCAAGCTTCCCCAGGACGTGAGGGGCTGTAAGAATCCAGACTCGGTCCCATGGAATTATTATGGTGCCTTCCCCCTCATAAAGCAGAGCTCACAGACTGCAGCTGCTTGCGTTAAGTGTGTGTGTGGGGTGGGAGGGGGAGGGGTGCTTGTGACAAAGGGCACCGTCCCATTGCGCAACATTTGCTCATGGTTCCTTTAAGCAACTTACTTTTGCCACTGGTTAGATTCTGGTTGTAGCCGACGGGGCTGAAATATTCAAACATGAAGACGGTGATGGCGACCACAGTGAGACACATCACAAACATCATCACCCACACCGCCGGGCTGTAGGGCTCTGCAAGGCAAGAGGGAGGCAGTCAACTCCAGCTGTGCTGCACCTGGCCCCATGCATGTGTGTCACTATAGGCGACTGGACCCTCCCACTGAGTAACAGCAGGACCCAAACCTAGAGGCTCAGGGAAAAACTCGCCTCAAGTTTCACGCAGGATCATGGGACCCTATCGAGACAGCAATACCCTTCCCAGCACAATACATTTGTGGTGATCCTATTAGTGCCCTTGGATCTAAAGGGCATCGGGATTACATTGAAAGATGCCCGATAGCTACTGGGTGTCCTCATCTACAGACTGAGCACATGCTAAATACTTAATAAATAGCAAGACGGGAGTAACTCAGAGTGGGGAAAAGAAAGAAGTAAAAGGGAGAGTCTCACTCACAACAAGAGCTAAATTCGGACCTGATGTATGCAGGTTGAGAAATTAGCCAAGGGGGGCTGGGACAGAGAGAAACCAGCCGTGTAAAACCATCATGAAAATTTACCAGCCCAGGCACAAAATCTACTCACCTGCCCTGATCATAACGTAGTGACAGAGGAAAAACTAACGGGACATTACTCACCTGTCAAAAAGTTTTCAAGTAGTATCCACCCCATGTGAACAGGTGTATGTTTATTAGTAGTAGTGTTGTTAAGGCCCTACTTCATTTGCGATATTGTGGATCCTGCAATATTAGGCTTCCGCTGCAATTTGACAGAGCGCGCCCAGGGCAGCCAATGGCAGAAAATCGTGGAAAAGTATAAGGTCCATTATTACTTTTCCGTGATTTTCCATGGCTTCTCCCAAGTCAGCTGCAACTTTTGGACAATCATCCTGTGATTCAAGTAGGGCCTTAAATATTGTTTATTATTTGTATTACTATAGGACCTAGGAGCCCTACTCAAGGACCAGGGTCCCATTGTGCTCGGTGCTGTACAAAGAGAGAACAAAATGAGTTCACAATCTAAAATTAATCTGAGTGGAACACAATCTTGCAAGGCTGAGGTTAGAACCGGGTGAACATTGCAAACATCTGTCCATGAATATTTGTTTGAATGCATCATTTATTCAAGAGACAGTGTTCACACCCTGTGTTCATTTTCTCATCAGTGAATGAGCTTCCAGGCAGGGCCAGCGCTACTATTAGGCGACTCTAGGCGGTCACCTAGGGCGCCAGGATTTGGGGGGCATCATTTCAGGTCCCTCGGCAGCTGCCAGCGGGAGAGACTGCCGCCAAAATGCCGCCGAGGTCCCTGGCGGCCAAAGAAGCTGCCGCCGAGGATCCCGGTGGCACTTTGGCGGCGGCTTCTTCGGCCGCCACGGATCTCGGCATTTCAGCTGCAGCCTCTCCCGCCGCCGCTGCCTAGGGCGGCAAAAAAGCTCGCGCCGCCCCTGCTTCCAAACAAGAACATATGTGGAAACAAAACATTTTAAGTGGATATTGCAGAACATTAGTGAAAAGTGAATTTTGATGTTGTAATCACAAGTATTCACTCCAAAAGCCTGATCCTAAGAGTCACTTTAATCCATTCAAACAGAAACATGCCACGTAACCTATATGTCAAGTCAAAACAGCTCAGGAAGGCAATACTTGGAAGGAATTGCTCTCACACCAGCTGCAGATTGAGAATGATTATTTGCAGAAATTATTCAGGAACGAATTCCAGACAATGAGTAAATTCCAGAAAAATCAGCACTCTCGTGACTGAAAAATTCACCAACAGAAAAAGTGACAAAATACATCAGATACATTATTAAATTTACTGAGCCAGGGCAGAGATATATCGAGAGAGGGAGAGAACGGGATGTGGAGAAAGAACAAGGCAGACACAAAAGAAGAGGAGATGCTAACAGAGGGACAGAGACATCAAGAAGGCAGGAAGAGGTGTGAACAGGCCCTCAAGGCAGAGAGAGACCAAGCAGAAGAGACAGTGGCAGTTGCTGGGTGACAGCAGCAGACACCCAGAGTGATAGAGCTCTGTCGTTAAAGGGCAGGCTGAAGGATGGGATTAATTCAGGCCCTCAAAATACAGCAGCGGAGGCCCATTTGTCAGCGTGTCCTTCCCTGTCAGGGAGGAGAAAAACTTTATCTGATGGCATCAGATGCATTTCATTAGCATGTGGAGGGAGCTGGGGACGGGGAGGAACCTTTGACCCTGGCTTCCCCTGGGCTGAGCTCTCCTACACACATTTTCTGGTGAGATGACTGTGCAGTAGGAAGAGAAGGCCCAGATCTGAAGACTGCAGAGAGTTAAAGTCCAGGGGCCTGATTCTTCAAGTAACTGAAATCAGAGAGGGTTACTCGGCTGGAGTTAGGGGATAGCAACACTTTTCTGAAGGGGGAGGGGGAAGAGCCAGGGTGGCTTGCTGCCCCTCTGACTCCATAAGCTCACCCCAGTGTCCTGGCACTGAGCTTATCTGTCCTCCAGTGAAGGTAGCGAGATTGCTCCAGAGGGAGCCAGATACATTCTACAATGCAGTGCCGGGGAGCCTGTACATTTCTCCTGCAATCCCACAGCACAGGAGACAGGAAGCTCTGGGGAGGAGGAGACACTCATAGCCTCTGGCAGCAGCATGTCTTTGACTTGACAGTGCACAGTTTAAAGAGGCCTTCAAAGCATATACAGGCTTTTGCCAACATGTGTGTGCAAACATACAGAACAAGGACAAGCTCAGATATGCACAAACATAAGCAGGCATGCACACACACATTGTGCTACACATGCGCTTTTGTAGATGTATTCTGCATACACACACACACACCTCGACATGCATCCACACATGCAAGCTTGAACATACACACAAAGATACATGTACACTTATATGGAACAGTTCACACATGCAGCCAGCCATCCACATGTTCACACATGCACACTTTCCTAACAGCAGATACTCATACAAAAGGTGCATATGTACACACACACAAAGCAAATATACCCTCAACTATATGAAGCCATGAATTCTTTGTGTCTCACACTCAAATACATCACAGACGTACCCATACATGTAGCAACATAATAGTTACACACACTTATTCACAAACACTTTTACACACACACACACACACAGCCAAACTCGCACATGCATGCAACACACACTCATCCGCATGTCACATATACGTACTGAACACACAAACAGATGTAGAATCATAGAAATGTAGGGCTGGAAGGGACCTCCAGAGGTCATCTATGCAAACCACCTGTGCTGAGGCAGGATTAAGTAAACCTAGACCATCGCTGACAGGTGTTTGTCTAAACTGTTCTTAAAAACCTCCAATGACAGGGATTCCACAATGTCCCTAGGTAACCTGTCCCAATATTTAACTATCCTTCTAGCTAGAAAGATTTTGCTAATATCCAACTTAAATCTCCCTTGCTGCAAAATAAGCAGATTACTTCTTAACCTGCCCTCAGAGGACTTGGAGAAAAAAATTGATCACTGTGCTCTTTATAACATCCCTTAACATATTTGAAGACTATCAGGTCCCCACTCCGTCTTCTCAAGACTAAGAAGTGGGCATGGTTTCAACCTTTCCTAATAGATCAATTTTTTACAACTTTTATCATTCTTCTTGCTCTTCGCTGGAATCCAATTTGTTCGCATCTTTCGTAAAATGTGGTGCCCAAGACTGGACACAGTACTCCAGCTGAGGCCTCACCAGTGCCAAGTATAACAGAACTATTACCTCCCATGTCTTTTGTACAACACTCCCGGTAATACACCCCAAAACGACATTTGCCTTTTCCCAGCTGCATCACACTGTTGACTCTCACTCCTTTTGTGATCCGCTATATCCCCTAGATCCCTTTCTGCAGTACTGCTGGCTAGCCAGTTATTCACATGTGCAGATACATGCACATATAGGGACACACACAACATGCACTGCAAATACACTCATTCTCATGTAAACACAAACATGCAACATGCACTGTTAATCAAATTCACACACTCACATACAGCATTAAACATATACACACACACACACTTTTGTCTTATAACAACTTACAGGTTATTTTTCAGGAAAGTACTTCAAAATCATCTCAGGTTTTGTTTTTTTTTAACCATAATTACAAAATTCAAGTGCAGAAGAGGCAAGAACTGGATGTGTGGAATGAACCTCCGCAAGAACATGCTCAGCCTGGCCTCCACCTAACAAGTCCCTGATTCAGTTTAATAAAATAACTATTGCATACAACCTCAGCCACTTGCTTAGAGCAAGAGAGGAATTCAGTCTTGGGGCCTGTCCAGACCTTAGGCTGTAATGACACCACCACCAGGGAGACTGATCAGTGCCAATTTGTGGAGGTGACTTTTGTGACATGGACCCTTGTACCCTGGGAACTTGTCTGAAACTCACTAATTCACTTCACAAAGGCCACTGAAAAACCACCAGTGGTGATGGGCTTTGACTTCCATTGATCTGGCTCATAATCAAACCAGCGGTAAAAGTCTCTATAGCAGTTTAGCCCTTAAACTACCCTGCTCCATTTTAATCACTGGTTCATTGGACTTCAAAGTTTCCTGTTCTCGCGATCAGTGTCCCATCTACAAGACACTATAACACAGGCTATAACACCAATATTAAACTCCATACAGTCTCCCCTAGGTTCCAGGGGGAGCCTAGAGGGACACAGAGAAGAAGGCCCATGGGATACAGGAAATGAGCACAACTCAGAATCTGGAGAAGTGGAATCTAAGCTTGCATTTTGACACTGACTGAAAGTGATGCTCTCAATCAATTCATGGCCAAGCAGCGACTTTGTATGCAGAGGACACTCTTGGCTTTGCCAAGATAAAATGAAATGCATCTGATAAGTTAACTCTTTCATTGCTGATCCTACATAGAAAATGCAGCATCGCCAATGTCCTATCAAAATCACGGGATGTGAAGTTCATCTGGCAGCTGTCAAAGAGCTCAGCCACCAAAAAAAGTTTGGGAAGCTATTCCCAGGGCGCCCTAGGTGAAACTTCCTGGCACCAGCCCTGCGCTGCCCCCCCACCCCCAGCCAGCTCCCCCGCCCCCCGGAGCTCAGCCCGCCCGCCCCCCCCCCCCCCCGCCGTCCGCCCGTGGGCGCTGAGCCGGGAGGCAGCTCGCCGCAGCTGCCTCCTGACTCCACACTCAGCTGCTGAGCACGGACCTGGGAGGCTGAGTGTGGAGCCAGGAGGCAGCCACCCGCCGCCCCCCAAATCCTGGCGCCCTAGGCGACTGCCTAGGGTCACCTAGTTATAGCGCTGGCCCTGGCTATTCCTATGCATGGGTAGTAATGACAGTTCTTTGCACTTTCATAGCACCTTTCATCAGAGGAACCTCAAGTGCACCATCAGACAATTAGTTCAGCCTCCCCAGACCCCTGTGGGGTGGGTGCTATTATAGTCATTTTACAAATGGGAAAGCCGAGGGAGAGAGATTGAGTAACTTGCCCAAGATCACACAGCAAGTGTGTGGCATAGCCAGGAATAGAATCCACAAGTCCAGAATACCCCCAATCCCCTTACCTAGCAAGAGACAGGTTAGAATGGAAATACCCCAACATGCCGGAGAGGGGAGTTGAGCCCAGACAGGAATATCAGCCCTTTGATGGCATCAGCAGTAAGTCCCATCCCAGAGAAATCAAGCACCTCTCTGTTTCAGCCTTACTTCTTGGTACTCCATCCTCACCACCTGAATCCACATGACAGGCACATTCCTTGGTACCAAAATGGCCCTCCATTCTGGCAACATATTTACAGAGCATAGTCCAGGCTCCCCATGGCTTCACCAAGCCCAGACACACTGAGAATTCACCCCAGACTCCAGAGCCGGGCCTGCCTTAACCCTCCATTTTCACTCTATGCTTTTCCCCCCTCCTCGAACGCACCATGCTCACCCGCAGCTCCGCGCATAGAACAAGCATCCACCCCGGCACCAGGCTGGCTCTGCTCACCTAGGAAGGCAGAAGGCGAGACTGTCCCATTGCTTCTAGCCACCATGACGCTAATGCCGGTTTCCACGAAGGGCACAGAGAAGTCCACGATCTCAGACCGCTCCTCATTGATGGTGAGGGACCCTATGGCCATGTCCGCTCGCTGGTAGTATACCTGGAGGACGACAAAGGAGGCAGCCAGGTGAGTCTGGAGCTATGCAAGTGAACCCGCACGCCAGCAATTCGCAGGGGACCCAGCCCCAGCATGGCTAACCATCAGTCTCAGTCTAATTCCATCTCCCCTTGCTGGCGGAGTGGCAGAGAGACTGGTCCCAAGTCGACCCACTCCTCCTTTCCCCATCCCAGCTTCAGAGATGGGCTGCACAGGAAAGACACCCCATATTCCCCATAGGTTCTCCCCTAAGAAGCTCAGGGCCTGATGCTCAGTGACCCCACAGCCCTTTACTCCATTCTGGCAACACAAAGTAGGGCCCCCACAGGGCCACCCTGGCTGTTGCAGAACTGGGATAAAGGCCCTAGGACAGCCTTGCTACCATTCCCAGACAAAGGGGGCAGATTGGGGGCCTGGCTATAGCACACTGCCACGACAGCTATCCTCCGCTGCCGGGGGTCCCAAGGGGAAGCACAGCATAAGAGAAAGAGCAGCCAATGGCACCACAGGCCAGCGAGGCCCCTGCATAAACTACCTTTGCCCCTCCCCATCCCTTAGCACAGGAATGGAGTAACAGACTCAGGTCCTTAGCCTCTAGGTCAGACTCTCACTCCCCAACTACCTCCTTCCTTCCTTCCCACTCACTGGATTCCTGCCTTGCTACACACTGGGCCGAGCCCTGGTCCATTGCAGTCAGCGAAAGTCTGGACTGAATGTACATAGGGACCTCTGGCCCCAGGTAAATTACTAGAGCTGGTCAAAAACCGGAATTTTTGTTTTGCAGGAAATCTCCAACATTTAAAAAAAAATGTGTTCCAAATCAGAATAACTAAATATTTTTGAAACTTCCCATGAAGCAGAAATGTTGAATTTTTGCTTTAAAACTAAAATTGAGAACATAAGAATGGCCATACTGGGCAGGACCAATGGTCCATCTAACCCAGTATCCTGTCTTCCAACAGTGGCTGGTGCCAGATGCTTCAGAGGGAATGAACAGAACATGGCAATTATCGAGTGATCCATCCCCAGTTGTCCAGTCCCAGCTTTTTGGAGTCAGAAGTTTAGGGACACCCAGAGTATGGGATTGCATCCTTGACCATCTGGTCTAATAGCCATTGATGGACCTATCCTCCATGAATTTATCTAATTCTTTTCTGAACCCAGTTATATTTTTGGCTTTCACAATATCCCCGGCAATGAGTTCCACAGGTTGACTGGGCGTTGTGTGAAGAAGTACTTCCTTATCTTTATTTTAAACCTACTGCCTATTAATTTCATTGGGTGACCCCAGGTTCTTGTGTTATGTGAAGGAGTAAATAACACTTCCTTATTCACTTTCTCCACACCAGTCATGATTTTATAGCCCTCCATCATATCCCCCCTTGGTTGTCTCTTTTCTAAGCTGAGCAGTCCCAGTCTTTTTAATCTCTCCGCAGATGGAAGCTGTTTCATTCCCTTAATCATGTTCCAATTCTAATATATCTTTTTGAGATGGTGCAACCAGAACTGCACATGGTATTAAAAGTGTGGGTGTACCCTGGATTTATATAGTGGCATTATGATATTTGTGTCTTATTTTCTATCCTTTAATAGTTCCTAATGTTGTTAGCTTTTTTGACTGCCGTTGCACATTGAGCAGATGTTTTCATAGAACTATCCACAATGACTTAAGATCTCTTTGAGTGGCAACGCTTAATTTGGACCCCATCATTTTGTATTACATTTTCAACATTTATTTTGTTTGTGCTTTTCCATTACTTTTATTATTTTGACCTTATGTCAGGACATGTCATATTATGCCCTACTATGTCGGACATGTCCTGACATATTGTCAAAATAATAAAAGCAATGGAAAAACAAGCAAACAAAATACATTTTGAAATGCAATTTTAGCTTTTACATAACATTTCAAAATTTTTCCTAAACAAAATTCAAGGAAGTTGACATGATTTTGCAAAAAAATTCCATTTTGTAAAAACAGCATTTTCCAACAAAACTATTTAGACAAAAATTGTCCCAAACAGCTCTTTCAAATAACACCTTTCTGGGATAAAGGGAGCTTATTTCCTGCTAATGCAAAAAAATCAACAAAAATACATGAAAAAAACCACCGCTTTGGAAATTAATAAGGACACAACATCAGCGACTCATGGCTGCAAAGCTATACAATTAGGCAGCCTCAAAAGACTGACCACCACCTCAGAGCTCCTCCTGCTTTCTCATTGCACCAGAAAAAAGATAGACCATATGCACCAGCATGCTCTGGCTGCTTGGTGCTGCTTCAGTGACACATATCAGCTTAAATCTATTTTAGCCAGGTTTACAACTGCTTGGCCTTGCTGGATCAATGCAAAACACCTCAAGCATACCAGGGAACCTGGCCCAATACATGTAAATAGTACACACACATACTATGTTAAAGAAAGTTAAGGTTGCAAAATCAAGCACTTACAAGTTAGGAAATGCCAGAGTTAAGGTTACCTGTGCGACCTTAATTTAGCCTCCTTGTGCATATGCATTATGATACTGTGCTTGATTATGTGATCATATCCTATTTTCCCACAGAACTCCTGCCTCAGTCAGTGAAAAGGTAGTTATTCAATAAGTCTTTTTACCCTCATTCAACGTGTAGCCCCGGCACACCATCCAAACTCCACACTGAATACAAAATTATTAAATATCCTCCTGGGCATGACTATGATGTTCTCACCATAGTACCTGAGTGCTTCACAAACATTTATTAATGTATCTTCACCACACCCAAGAAATTAGGTGTGGTGGTGTCCCCATTTTACAACTGGGAAACCAAGGCACAGAGACATTAAGGCCAAAATTGTCAACAGTGCCCACTAATTTGGGGTGGCCACGTTGAGACATCTAGGGCCTGATTTTTCAGAGTGCCCAGCATTTTTATAGCAATTTGTATATTTGCAGCACAGCTTCAGTCTATTTCAGATGCAGTTGTGATTGCTCAGCACTTCTGCAAATCTGATTCCAGGTGGCCTGCCGGGCATCCAGAAAATCATGAACATACAATGACCAACTGTGAACATTTTGGTTTCAGTGGCTTGCCCAGCATCAGAGAGACAGGGACAGAATCCAGTTCTCCAGCCAGTATTCAACTGCTTTAACCATGAGACCAGTCTCTCTCTTCCTTCAATTCCCTGCCTCATTCCCTACACACCTTCCAATGTCTGCAACAAATACAGCAGAGGTTCTACCAACAGCCTCATTCACTACACAGCCTGCCTCCTGCTTCCCTCCCTGTCTTCAACTATCCAACCTCCTGCACCCCCACATTGCCTGCCCCCATCCCCGTACATTGACTCCTGCCCCCCACCCCATATCACCCTGGCTCCTACCCCTCCTCTGATCCTACTCCTCCATTGTCCCCCGACCCCTCTGCATTCCCTTCAGGTACATCCTCCCCCATACTGCCTGGGGACCACCAGGGGAGCACTGAAAGCACATGCAGAGTGTCTCCTTACTCTCGCTGCCTGTGCTTGGCACCACAGCGGCCTCTAGCAGATGGGAGGAGCAATTGCAGGAAATGGAGCCCCAGGTTGGAGCATGCTCAGGACAGATGGAATCTTTGGAGAGTTTAGCTGCCAAACGAACAGGTCTCTTGTGAGCATATGCTAACAGAGTTTTTTGGAGGTTGATAACCTGGCCCAATTTGGATACATTTTAATGGGAACAGCACAAGGTGTATCCCTAATGCTAAGACAAATGTCTTGCTCCAAAGCTCACAGGCCCTTAGGGTGACCAGACAGCAAGTGTGAAAAATCGGGACAGAGGGTGGGGGGTAATAGGAGCCTATATAAGAAAAAGACCCAAAAATCGGGACTGTCCCTATAAAATCGGGACATCTGGTCACCCTACAGGCACTAGCGCTTCAATGATTGTATGAATTTTTTAACTTGGACAAAACAATGTACTTTTCCCTAATCTCGGAAACATCTCAACCATTTTAGCTAAAATTTCCCAAAAACATTCAGCATAAGGCAGACGTCCAGATTTCAGCCCACACAGTTAAAGTTTGGAAAAGTTATAAACAACTGAAAACAGGGTTTTATAATGCAAAATGTTAGGCTGCCTTTACTATAGGGAGTACTCCCAGCTTTGCCAACAATTACAGCCCCAGCATCATTCATGTAATATTGTGCCCTACCCAAGCATGGGCAAGGATCAGAAACTGACTCCAAACACTGAAATTCTGACCCAACTCAAATGGGAGAATCCCAGTTCAGATCATGCCTTCAAACATTTTGGTAAACTGATTGCAGGCATGGCCCTCCTTGAGGAAAGGTGCATTGTGGGAATGGGTCACACCTGTCCCCCTACCTCGCCAATCATGCCATTCCAGATGCCACGCACTATCTTCCCATGTTTTCCATTGGTTACCAGGTAGAGGTCATAGGAGAACTTCACTGCCTTGGCCAGCTTCTTCAGGATATCAATGCAGAAGCCCTTGCAGCAGAGTTTGGTGTAGGGGTCCACAGGTCCATCCCCACTGAAACCAGGACATTAAAAATAAAAACCAACACAGATACTGGTCACTTCCTTCAGAGGATCTCCATGGTAATGCCAGGGCCATTCCACCACCTATGCCACCTCATGCAGCAATGCTGATATACCACTGTAGGCAAATGCAGGGCCCGACTAGTCCACAGAGTGCTTAGGAAGCAGCACTAGGGTTGCTGAGCTTGATTCTCACAGCCCTGCATGTTGGGTAGTCATTCACATTCATGCAAAGCGACTGTAAAATGCTACCATGCCAGAATTCTCCCCTCACATGCCACCAGCCCTGGTGTTTCAAATGCACTTTTCACAAGAGCAAAATGCCAACATAAGCAGCTTGATTCTCTGCTGCCCTGCCCCTCATATAGATGTTAAAACTGATGCAAAGTAAGTGCAATATGCTACTGGTCTGGACTGAGTTGGTAGCATTTTACACCCACTCTAGACTCAACTTTGCACTGGTGTATGACTGCACAAGGGGAGTTAGACCCAATGTATAGTTAGGCAGTGAGGAATCAGGACCACAAAGCAAGTCCAAATTACCAGGAAAGAGGTGGCCTTGCCAGTCAGCTGGAAGAATAACTCCCCAGGGGGCTAAGAGGGTAGCTGTAGAATACCTATTGCTCCCCTGGGAAAGGAGCACATGTCTCTCCACATGGGGGTGGGGGAAGAGGCTGAGTAACATCTGTGATCCCTTGTGTGGGGAAGCATAGCTGCAGAATAGCCACCCCGATTCCCAGTGGGAGGAGGGTGTATGCTTCCACTTGAGGGAGGGAGGGAGGAAGGAAGGAAGGGAGAGAGGGAACTGTGGAAATGGCAGGGCAACAGGAGGGGCTGCTCCAGCTGGGAAGTGAGAGAGATGCTCCAACAGGCTGGCTGACACAACCTTGATCAGAGAGTTGCAGAGGTCAGCCACAGGCAAGTGATTGATGAGCGTGCACAGGCCTGCCTGGCTGCGTCCCTCCGGGGGCACTTTCCAGGCCACTCTCCATGGCCATCTTTTCAGAAGGCTGTCTCAGGGGAGTCTGGGCTGCATCTACAGGCTGGCTCTCCACACACACAGCCCTGGAACTGTAATTGATGGGCCAGGGCAGCAGCCAGTCTGGTGGGAAAACACAGCATTTATAGACACTGAACTGATGCCCCAGAGTCTGTTCCAGGGGGCTCTCACTGTGTCGGAACTAAAGTCTAGCATGAGCCAGAGGCTCCCAGCTCTGACAATCAGGACTGGACTGCAGCCCAGTTCTACGCAGCATCTCCCAGCTGTGAGCATCAGGCCTGAAGTTAAAGCTATCACAGCCAGGATAAGAAATCCTGCCTAAAATTCCTGTACCGAATCCTGGCACCACATTAAATCCACACCAGCCACATTCCTGTTTGCAAACGCTCAGAAAGCACTGCCCGAGCAGAAAACACCATTTTAGGTTGCAGGCTGCCCAGTTCTGCTCCTTGCTTGGGCAGGGCTTGGAACACCTGACGCTCCCTTTTACCGGCCTTGTGAGAAGCAGAGCATGTGCATGTCTAACCCTGCTCCAGCACGCCTGGGGCAGCTGAAGATGAGGGCTGCAGCATGGCACAGCACCTCCAGCAGCCCATCTGCCTGCCTGCTTACCTGTCGGTGTAGTTGGTTTGCTTCCGGCAGGGGACGGTGTTGCGCACACAGACGCCAGAGGCCGGGTCCGTGTTCTCCACGATCACAAAGGGCCTCTCCTCAAGGGTGGCCACGGTGAGGTGGCGATTGTCCGACACGGGCTGCAGGAAGGAGCCATAGCGGGGCCACACTGGGTACTTCATGTGGATGATCCCCTTCTCCCATTTCCCCACCTGCCCGAGATTGGAGAACAGTGTTACTGTCCACACAACAGGGGAAATGCCTGCGACTGCCTGGCAATGGTGGACATGAGATTATTCCCGGGAAGTGGAGTCAATGCAGGCCATTTGCTCCCCATAATCACCACCTTCGCAGCACTGCTGTTCAACTACAGGAAAAGACCGCACGTCAGGGAAGTTACAGGTGGGTCTTGATATTGAGGCAGCCTGGCCCTGAATGGACAGTAGAGCTCTGATAGGCAAACAGCACATAACAAATAACCCATTTTGCCTCTCCCTCTGCCTGTGAGCAGATCCAGACCCTCTTGGATTGATCCGCTATTACAAACCAGTCAGTTGCTTCGCTCACCACCTCTGGGGCGGGATGCAGCATGCAGCAACACTAACTGGAAGAGAGGGACAACACCACATCCAATTATCCTGCAGCTTTACTTTAGGAAGGCTGAATGTAATTAACTACATTCGGTCAGCATCTCAAAGTTAATTCCTCGGCTCTTGCAAAAAGATCTGTGGGATCTTTAGTGATCACTAGTGGTCCTTTGTTATACAGCTCATGCCAAAGACAGCATGTTCCCCGCCCAAAACCCTGCTGGGGCAGTGGCTCAGAGGGAAGAGCACTCCCTCCAAAATCACTAAAGCCACTTACTGCAGCATCTTCGTTTTCTTGAGTTGCTGCGCTTCCCGCTCTGACCCTGATCATTCTCTGAGAGCTCACCGTGCCACCTTGGGCTGTCGTCTGGTTTGCCTGAGGGCCACTTCCTACCTTTGTGCTTTTCACCCTCTCAGAAGAAAGCAGCCTGTCTAAAAGAATATCAGACCCAGGTGCAAACACACTCCGGTGCTCCCAACCCCTGAATGTTGGGAACAGAACTCTCAATACGAATCACATCAAATGCTAGCCTGATTTTAAACACAGCAGTTCACAGCGAGAATCCCCCAGGATCCCAGTTGGTGTGAAATAAAACTTCAAATAGCAGCAGGAGGACTCGGGGTGGGTCTGGGAGGCCTATGGGTGGGGGAGTCATCAGTGGTATTTAATGGGAGCAACCAGAGAATGGGATTCTCAGGCTGCAGGAGCATAACTGCAGGAGTGTGCAGTTCTGGTCTCCCATGTTTAAGAAGGATGAATTCAAACTGGAACAGGTACAAAGAAGGGCCACTAGGATGATCCGAGGAATGGAAAACCTGTCGTATGAAAGGAGACTCAAGGAGCTTGGTTTGTTTACCTTAACCAAAAGAAGGCTGAGGGGAGATATGATTGCTCTCTTTAAATATATCAGAGGGATAAATACCAGGGAGGGAGAGGAATTATTTCAGCTCAGTACCAATGTGGACACAAGAACAAATGGATATAAACTGGCCATCAGGAAGTTTAGACTTGAAATTAGACGAAGGTTTCTAACCATCAGAGGAGTGAAGTTCTGGAACAGCCTTCCAAGGGAAGCAGTGGGGGCAAAAGACCTAACTGGCTTCAAGATTAAGCTAGATACATTTATGGAGGGGATGGTTTGATGGGATAACATGATCTTAGTCAAAGGTCAATTAATTGCCATCAGTGGTAAATAGGACCAATGGTCAATGATGGGATGTTAGAAGTTACTACAGAGAACTTTTTCCTGGGTGTCTGGCTGGTGAGTCTTGCCCACATGCTCGGGGTTCAGCTGATCGCCATATTTGGGGTCGGGAAGGAATTTTCCTCCAGGGTAGATTGGCAGAGGCCCTGGAGGTTTTTTGCTTTCCTCTGCGGCATGGGGCACGGGTCACTTACCGGAGGATTCTCTGCATCTTGAAGTCTTTAAACCATGATTTGAGGACTTCAATAGCTGAGACATAGGTAAGAGGATTATTCCAGGAGTGGGTGGGTGAGATTCTGTGGCCTGCATTGTGCAGGAGGTCAGACTAGATGATCATAATGGTCCCTTCTGACCTTAAAGTCTATGAGTCTATAACTGAGAGTAGTTATAGAGTGTGATGGAGTCTGTGTAAGGAGGAGCACCAGGGGGCTCAACGGAGAGAATAGAAGGGGTTATCTAACAGGAGTATGGGGAGTCTCTAAAGGGGTGGTCAAGGTGGCGTAGGAGCCAACCGAGAGTCTGTGGGAGAAGTAAAAGCACACGGAAGCCTCCAAGCGGAGGAGCAGGAGAGCATGGGACCTCTAAAGGAGCTAGGAGGCTTGGTGGCTAGTTTGTGGCAGTCTCCAGAGCACATGGTGGAAGGATCCTAAGAAGTGCATATAGGTGCTCATGGGGATGGGGGTGGTAGGGGCACTGTGGGTGCCTAAAGAAGGTGTTTGGATTGGTTGCAAATGGGAGGGGAGTGAAAGAGCTTGTCACAGGTCTTAGTGGATCTGGAACCTCGAGGGAGAGAAGCCATCGGGTAGAGAGTCTGGAGCTACTGAGGCACTGGGGATGGGCGGGTGAGAGCCCATCCATTGCTAAAGCCCCCCAACCCCACCATAAGAGGAGGAGCCACAGGACCCAGGCATGAACTAAATCCACAGGGTTAATGAAAAACAGGGATGGGCGTGAAGGTCACAGAGATAACATTAGGGCTTCAGAGGGAGAGACGGAGCAGAGAACCCTGGACAGCGCCCACTGCTCCTCAAAAGGTGTCCAGGGAGGCAGAGGAACCCTGCCCGGAGACGTGACATGAGGAGGGCTCAGAAGTCATAAAAAGTCTGGAGCAGCAGAGCATGGTGGTTCCTACGTAACTCTTTAGTAGGATGTTATCTCTGGACAGCAGCCTCTTCTCTCTCCCACCCCATCCCATGTTGGTTTTAACCTATAGCACCCAGTGGATGCTGTGCTTTGCAGGGAGAGGTGTTCCTGAGTGGCCATGCCTTAAAAGGGAGGGTGACGACTGTGGGGCTGGAGGGGAAAGCAGCCCTTACCATCTCCCAGAGCCGATGCCGGTTCAGTGAGATCACCACCATGGTGGGCCTCACCAAGTAGCCACCTTCATTGAAGGAGAAGTCCTTGTGCTCCCACGTCACGTTCAGCAGGTGCCTGTGGGGGGGAAACGAGAAGCACTGTGGCCAGGGAAGATGGGAGCTTTCCAAACAGGGCTAGCAACCTCTCTCCCTCCCACAGATGCCATCACTAGCATGGGCTAACTCAGAGAGCTCAGATTCCAGCCTGGCCTCTCTCCCAATCACTGCCCCTAGGACCATCTGGCAGCCTGGTCTAGCAGACAAGGCCCTAGGCTGAGGAAATCTGGGTTCTATGCCTGGCTCTGCCACTGACTAGCTGAGTCACCTTGGGAGAGTCACTTCACCGCTACCTGCCTCAGTTTCCCCACCTGTCAAAGAGGGATAATGATCCCCTTTCTTGGCAGCATGCTCCGAGATGTAGGGCCAGAAAGGGTGGAGCTTTGTTATCCTTTTGTCAGTATGGGCCACAGTTATAAGTCCCAGGGCTAGGGTACAACAAGGCTTCCCAGACAAAAGCAACCTGAAGGGAAACTAAGACAAGGAGTCTGCATGGACTGGGATGGTGGGAGAGAGGGAGAGCGCCACCTGACTTATGCTTTTCACCGAGCCTATCTCCACAGTCCCAAGATACTGGCAGTACATTACGTGACTGATCACAACTTAGCCCCCCACCCCCACCCCGAGCTTTCACCCCACTCCCTCACAGTCCAGGAACCAGAGGGAGACACAGAGGCAAAGCCAGACAGCGCTCCAGTAATTTAGACACACTCGAAAACGTAGCTGACATCCCAGAATCTTAAACCCCCGCTTTATTTTCCCAGAGAGTGCGGTCTGCCAACAGGCTAACGAGCTAAATGGACAGAACATTCCAAATCAGTTAACGGGGCGTGTGGGGGAGGGGAGCAGCAGCAAGGTCACTGGATTGGCACCATGCCTGCGTGTGCGAGCCAGGTGCTGGCATATTCAGCTGTAGCGCACAAGAGCAGCCTGGTGACTGGTATCACTCACCGTCGGTGTCATTCCTTCAGACAGGTGCCCTCCCCTCAGTCTCCTTCCTCCCTTTACCCAGCTGCCTCCCTCCCTCCCCCTTCCCCCCAGCCGGTGAGTCAGTGACTCTGTGGGACTGTATCACCCAAGCAGCACAGGATTTTCCAAACCTGGAGCCAAAGCCCCTTGCTCAATTAGCCAAGGGTCACACTCCAGGAGAGTTAATTAAAAAATGTTGCGCTCAGACAGGTCCTTCAGGCTTTGTTGCCTGGCCCTCCCTCTCCTCCCCTTGCCCTTTGTCCCCGCTGCCTCCTGCACTTTCCCTCTGTCTATCATTGTCTTCCTTTGCTCCACACCCCACTTTGGTGGTGACCATGCTGCTGCTTTCGCCCTGAGCGAGCACTTGGAGGAAGGGAAAAAGACAGAGAGAGTTTTCCCTCAATACCCATCTCGCTAGGATCTATCTGGCAGTGAGGCGCAACGGGCAAGTCACTGGCCTTGGAGTCTGGACACCTGGGTTCTCTTCCTAGCTCTGACCTGGTCAGTGACCCTGGGCAAGGTCACATTCCCTGCTGTAGGTCTTTGAGGGGTGTGGGGAAAAGTGAAGGAGACAGAGTTCTCTCACCCCCAGGAAAGGGCGGTCCCAGCAGCTCAGAGCTGAACAGGAAGCATCCCTCTACCAGCCAAGAGGTGGAGCTCAGCATCATTAAGCTGATCAATTTACTGGGCCCTCATGCTCTCTGATGGTGATCCCCCGCCCCCTACACACTTTCAGGAGGTCCAGGGCGGGATTTCCCCAACTGGTAGAGTTCAGTATCTCTCTGAGTGGATACTGCCAACCTACCCCTGCCCAAGGGAAGGTATTTCCAGGCCTCTCTGAGAGCTTTATCCCCTTCTTTCCTGATCCCCACTATGCAAATTGCTAAGTCCCAGTACTGCTGGTGGCTACCCAGGAGCAGCTTTCCCGGGCTGACCTGTAGAAAGTGCTGTTGGCGGTGGTGGTAGGTGGCGTCTTACAGTCCTTGCCCACGTCTGGGAGGGACCCGTGGGTCCTGAAGTAGCTCTCAGCCCCCGTGGCGATGATGGCCACGCCGTCCCGAACCTTCTGCCTCAGGCTCATCTTCCAGCTCTCGGTCACCACGCTGATGAGGCCGACGGGGAAAGAGACAGGTGGGATCTCCATGTTCCCCACCGTCAGGCTAGGCACAATCCAGATGTAGCCGGGCCCGACCAAGCCCGCCTGCTCCGCCACCTGGAAGAGGTACACAGCCTCCTCCCGCGAGCAGTACACAATCATCACCTGGGCATCAATCTGCCGTAGCAGCCGCTGGGTTTTGGAGTTGCTCCCATCCTGGGTCATCTCAAAGGTCAGGACATCCTGGAGTTCCCAACCAAAGTAGCTGGCGTCCGTGAAGGAACGGATAACGTCCACAAAGATGTTGTACCCTGGGTACAGGCTGGTGATGACTGCGAAGGAGCCCCAGTCATATTCCTCCAGGACTTTGAAGATCACCTGGATCTGCTGCTCGATGGAGACTCCCAGCTGCAGGAAGGCAGAGCCGGGCTCCTGGAAGAGAAAGCCACCCGCCATAGAGGGGAGAATGGATTAGCAACTGGTTAAATGCAAAGAGCCCTGGGGTGCCAATCTTCTCCTCTTTCCTCTCTTAGAAACCCTCACAGGCTGAAGAGGTCACCACCAATCCAGCATCCCAGCTCTATGACTGACATGGATAGATTGCCCGGTCTTGTGCTCACAGTTCAGAGTCAGGAAACTGGGTCTGTCCCAGCCTCTGTCATTGGCTTATTGGGTGACCTCAGGCAAATTACTTCACCCTGTTGTGTCTCAATTCTCCCCCACCCCCACGCTGTAAAATAGGGATAAAAACCAGGGCTGTTAAGAGGATGAATTAATCAATGTTTGTAAAAGTGCTATCGAAATGCTGAGGATTATTATTGCTGCTATTTGCAGTCCGGCATCAAACACTCTTTTCCTTTATCTGCTATTCCAAGTCAAGTATTTTCCGCTCCCAAACCTCTCTTCCCCGCCTCCATTTCTTATCCCAGTGGTTCTTCAAATTGCTTCACTCTGCTGAGCAAGGGAGGGCCCCACAGACCACTGGTGGCCTACAAACAATAGTTTGAGTCTTATCCCATACCTGCTCAGCCTAGTCTTTATATACCTTTCCCCGAGATCATATCTTCTGTGCCTTATCACTCATCTCCCCTCCTGATTCTGGATGCTGAATATCTGCTTCCCAATCCAACAACAGGATCTCAAACTTTCATAATTCCAACTCCCAATTATCTTTCATTCCTCATTTTGTACATTCTGAGCCCTTCCATTTTCAGCCCTGTATCTCCCAGACTGCCTATTCCAAAAACCTACATTTGACTTATGATCCCATAGGCCTTAAAGTTTGCCAGTATGAAGAGATCATCTCAGCAGTGCCAGGAGGTGGTGGAAACCCCATCGCTTGGGATATATACAATTGGCCAATTTAGGATTTCCCCCCTATCATATGTTCACTGATGCTTTATCCTGTCTGAGAGGGATGGGCTAGATGACCTAAAAGGCCTTTTCTGTTCCTAGTTTCTATGACTAACTCTTCCTTTCACCAAAATTCATCCTCAATTTAATTTTTCTGCAACTTCAGAAGAGACAAACATTTTTCTTTACAATTATGAAAAAATGAAACATCTGAGTAAAAAATCTGCCTGGTGAATTAATGCTGTTAAACTTCACTTACACCCGCCCAATACCCACCTTGCCTTTTCAAGAATCCCACTGGCCAGCTCCCTCTCACCCACACCACCCCAACCATCTGTCCCCCTCATTAGCAAATCTTAATTGATCTGATTCCATTAAATGGATTACAAAATGGAATTTGCAGAAGGTTACAGAGAAGGCAGTGAGATTTTTTGGTGCAAACTGCCATAATCGCCATTTAATTGTTTTTCCAGGGAACAATCAGTCCTGGAGATGAATTCCCAGGTAAACTCAGAGTTGTCAGGTAGATGCATTGTCTTGGGGGAGACTACCCTGGATTTGAGAAGCCTGTTGTAGAGGAGTTTGCAACCAAGAGAGACACAGCTCCAAGGAGGAAACGGAGGACATCCCTGCAAATGAGTGAGAACCCTAGCACTGCTGCAGGAATTAAACCCTCTGTAAAATATAGAGAATCCTCCGGATCCAGAGCACAGCAAATTCAAGGCCCATTTGTAATCATTTGGAGCTTGATTCTGATACCCTTAATCATGAGTAGTACCTTACACTCTAGCAGTCCTATCAAGCTCAATGGCTGATGATTTTGTGGGCATAAATTTGCACCACAATTATCTGCAGGTGCAGGTTACACACACAAAGCTTTCTCATGGCACCCACAAGTCAGGTAGCTACACATGCAAACAGTGTTGTTTGGTCCAGGTACAAAATTTCAGGCAGTATTATTTGCAGGCACAAATCTGCACCCACAGAAATGGAAAACAGGCTAAGGCCCTTTTGAACATCAGGCCCAAAAAGAGATTCCAAACTGCTAAACAAAATACACATGAAGGGTTAGAATAGATCAAGACCCAGCTCCAGGGTTCTATGTTTTCCACTTAATACAATGCATTTCTAGGGGGCAAATCCTGTGAACTCTCCATGCACAGAACTCTTACTGAAGTCAAAGAGAAGTCCACTTGCAGAGGGCTAGCGGGATCAGGGCCTGCTTTTGCACAGAGATGACGTTCACACAAACTGCATCCCAACACGTCCTCCAGACTTGCATGGGTATGATAAACATGAGCAGGTGGTGGGGGTTTCAGAGGTGCAGCCAGCAGAGAAAGGGGTTTCACGGGGGAGTTGTGAAATCAGTCGAAGATCAGACGAGGCAGAGAGATGCAAGGAGGCTGTTTGACATGGAAGGACCCTTGAAGGAGACTATTGCACCAAGAGCGGCCAGACTGCATGCAGTGGAGCAGAGAGGCTGGTGCTATGAAGAGTGGAGGGAGAGAGGTGATAGAAATAAGGTACAGGAGACAGTTTGGAGCAGGGCCATGGGAGGTTTGGAATCAGCTCCACGACGACGAAGGACTCCATTCATACTCTGTCAGTACAGCTCCTTAAAACCAAATGTCAGTAGGGTCCTGTTAGGGGACCTACACATCCCTGTCTGAAGAGTTGAGCCTCTCCTTCTGCAACACCCCATGTCTTGGCTGCATGAGTAACAGAGCCAGTGCTGAGAACTGGACTGGGTTGTCTTTTGTCCCAAATAAAAACACAGGTAAATCGTTGTGATCTCCCCCACTAAAAACAGCATGGGGGGGAATTCTTCCTATGTGCCTTAACGACCCCCCCCCCTTCCCCACAAACCTATTTCCTGCCTCTAAGGCCCTGCAGCATAGTGCCACTTCCCCCAGTCAGGGGTCCTGGCAGCTCATTGCTGCCTCTCCTGAATCGGCTTGTAGGTGTCTCCCAGATGGAGCTGGGTATGTTAATACCAAACATCAAGCTCACTGTGGCTGGAGAACGGGCTCAAGATCTCGCTTTTAGGCATTGCTTCTGGGCAGGCCAGGCTAGCGCCCGTAATGTGTAGTGCTTCCCATAAAGCAGCATTTGGGCACAGTCTCTTCTCGAGCTCTTCCTCCTCCCCCAACCCTTCGATGGGACGAGGTTGTATTTTTTTTATTGAATCTTAAAGATTTGCCGATTACATAAACTGCCCATGAGAACCTGGCATCAAACTTCCACAAACAAACACAATCACATTTGCAGCAAACCAGGCTCAGGGAAATCTTTACACATTTCCCTGCAAGCAGATGACAGTAACAGCGTCTGACACCCAGCGATGGGCAAACAAGCTAAAAATAATTACCCAGCATGCAGTCCACCTGTAAGAAATCGCAGCGCCCTGCAGCAGCCAAGGCAATGCATGTTCAGGCTGCTTGGGTTGGTGATTTAAGATACAACCGCCACTGGCATGAAACATGGGGCTGGATTCCATCCTCACCAGCCTGAGCTGAATCCCAATGGGCTTGGCAAGGACACCATCGGTCTTGGGAGCCTGTGTGTTGACTGTGGTGACTTAGGACCACATCCCGCGAGGTGCTGGGCACCTTTAACTCCCACTGAAGTCAGCAATGTGTGCTCAGCACTTGCAGGACCAGGATCTTGGCAGGGACCAGTGTCTGGGACTGTCCTGCCCGGCTCCCCAGGGCACAAAGATACACCAGCAGGGTCAAGGGATGGCCTTGTTTTCACTCAGCACCTTCCATTTCACATCTCCTACCAGCTTGTGTGTCACTCAGAACCTCGGTTCCCTCTCCCCAGCTCTTCTCCTCACTCCTCCAATGAATCCTGCCTTCTCAGCGCACGCCCCTAATCACACGTAACACACAGCGTGTATCCCTCTTGGGCCCTCTCCACATAGCGTACGTCTACACTGGTGCTGGAGCTGTAGCACCCAATCAAATGGACGTACACGCATGAGCTCTGATCAAGCTAGCATGCTAAAAGTAGCTGTGTGGCCACACCTGTACGGGTGGTAGCTCGGGCTAGTCACCCGGGGACCTGCCTAGGGTCTCAGGACTATTCTCAGGCAGTTCGATCAGAAATAGCATGTATACTTCTACCTGAGCAGGGAATTACACCTCCCAGCTGAAGTGTAGATGTACCCATAGAGGATACAACACACCCAGAGAGGGTACCAGCCTACTACTGCTGCCAGCTAAGTGAGTTCCTCCTTTAGTTCAAGTGAGGGAGTTTCATGCTTTGGTGCTGAAGTTCCCAGATTTAAACCCTGTTGACACCCATGGCAGGCCAAGTGGGTGTCATTATACATAACCGAAAAGAAGGGATTGTAGGACCTGATCCTGAGACACTTCCGTGGGGTTCAGTGACCATTTCTCAGCACCAGTGTCCTAAAGGAAAGCTGCACTAGTTCAGTGGAGCCCCCTCACTCAGTGTTGGCAGGGTTGTCCCCGACTTCCCCACTTTGAGCCAGAGGAGTTTCATCTGCTACTATCACAAGGCTCCAAGCTTGCCTTGCTGGGCCTGCTTTGCCTGCACTGTGTGAGTTACATTCCGAGAGGCAGCCACATACACAGCCACTGAAGGAGTTCTCAGAACCGTGTTTAACAAACCCCTCCTACGTCCTCACAGTCTCCATTGTGGTGAGCGTCCCGGGGGCAGCTCCCAGCAGGAGTTCCAGTTTGAAGATGCAGAGCTGGACTCAGGGAATGGCACTCCCATGTTAACGCGTAAGAAAGCAGGGATGTTTACAACTGTCCTAGGGTAAGTAGTACTCAAAGGAGGGGAGTGGACAGTGAGAGTTAACTAAACAGTGGCATTTGACATAGATGCTTATTCCCTAGATTGAGAGATAATCGGAGCCAGGACCATTCTTTTTGAATGTTTGAAGAGCACCTTGCTCATAGAGGGCACTACCAGACATTGATAATTAATAATAATAGAACTTCTCTTACAATCACCATGACACTCTCCTGCTTCCCCATGCATTCAAACGCTGGTCTGCATTTCCTGTGTCTTAAAATACATAAGAACGGCCATGCTGGGTCAGACCAAAGGTCCGTCTAGCCTAGTATCCTGTCTTCAGATAGTGGCCAATGCCAGGTGCCCCGGAGGGAATGAACAGAACAGGTCATCATCAAGTGATCCATCCCCTGTCACCCATTCCCAGCTTCTGGCAAATGGAGGCTAGGGACACCATCCCCTGCCCATCCTGGCTAATAGCCATCGGTGGACCTATCCTCCATGAACTTATCTAGTTCTTTTTTGAACTATGTTATAGTCTTGGCCTTCACAACATCCTCTGGCAAAGAGTTCCACATCACCAGATTGTTAAGAATACAGCTCCTTGCCTATTGAGCATTGCAGACACTTTAGACACCATTGTAGTGATTTGCTCTTCCCTGAAAATAAAATGATTGGAAATTTACATATGCACATTAGGGGCCAGATCCCCAGCTGATGTCAACTGACACAGATTGGTTGACTTCTATGGCGCTATGCCGATTTAGACCAGCTGGGGATTTGGGCCTATATATTTAGAGGATTTCATGAGTCTCCCTAATTTCCCCTCCTCCTCCCGCTCACCATCTTCAGAAATAACCAATGAAGAGATTTCACCTTGGGGGTCAGGACCACGGCAGAGCCCCCACTGATACTGATGATGGGGACCTGGGTCTGGGAGGATATGAAGTCCAGGATCTGTGCCACAGCCTCTGTGCCGATGTTGTCCTCAAAGACGATGCCGTGGATCTTGGTGCTAGCAAGGATATTGCAGATCTGGGTCAGGAGGGTGCTGGGGTTGGTGTCGTTCACAATCACCGTGACCGGGTGGATCTCCAGAGGCAGGTCCAGGAAGCTCTGGTGAGTCAGCCGGCTGCGGATGTGGAGAGGGTATGAGGAGCCCCCGAATACCACGGCCACATTTACCACTGGCTCCCCAGGGCTCGGCAGCAGGAGATCCATTATGACAGCTGAACAGCCCAGCACCATGGACAGTACCAGAGTGTGCGTCAGAGCTCTGCCCATGTCCACCACCGAGTCCCTGCAAACCGAAAGCAAACAGAAACCAGGGTGGGAATGGGCAACAGAGACCTCCTGAGTGCAGACGGGGTGGGAGGCCCAGAGGGAGAGGGGAGCAGGGAGAAAGAACAAGAACTTATCAGGAGAGGGGCTTAGAGCCTGCTAGCAGGGAGCCAGCAGAAGCCCTGGAAACAGGGTGAGGAACACAGCTAGCACCTGGGATCCTGTGCTCCATAAGTGACCCCCACTCCTGCAGGCCAGCTCTTCTCCCCACAGCTCCATATACCCCTGGCTTCAGGGCATCACACCATGTTATCAGCGGCTTCTTCATAGGAGCAATCAGGGAATAAAACAAGCTAGGTACACAGTGATCCCCCATTTCCAGGTCTGCAAGCCTCTCCTGCCCTTCTCTCCAATGGCTCCTACTCTGTACCTCGCTGCCTGCTGACCTTACACTTTTCTTCCTTTGATTCCTGGCCCCTCATCCCCCACTCTACTGCGTACTGCATACACTGATTAGCGGAATAACTCAGCTATCACCAGCCCCACACTCAGCCTTCAAGGGGCAGCTCCTATGTGCAGGGAGACCAAGTCCAGGAAGGTCTGGATCCTTCTGTTCAGAAATTTCAAAGCCAGGGGCCTGGACTTGGCTTGAAGCATTCCCGGCTGTGGGGCGCTTTTGTCGAGCTGACCCACAGGGTGTCCATCCCACGGCATTGACAAGCGCTCGGAAGAGATGAAAGGCTGAAGCCCCACACATTGGACTGAGTGTATCCCCCTCAGCAGCAAGGTTTCCAGCCCCTCCCTGCTCAGCATGCTCTTCACCCTGCATGCCAAAGACAAGCAGAGACTCAGCAACAGTCAGTCACACCGCACCCCTTCAAATGCCCCTCTTTGGGCATCGTCCGGCCATAGTGGGTGGAGGCAGCTCCTGAGAAAGTCTGTCAGCTCAGCTCCTGGGATGGGCAGAGAGGGAATGGGATGGGGGAAAGGGTGTCACTCGAGGCCAACAACAGGTGCCTTGCCATCAACCCTGGGTCAATGCCCCCCCACTAGCTGAAGTCAATAGGAGGTGTGCATGCAGAATGTATGGGATGATCATATCCCTGATATTCAATGCCCCCCCTTTCCACTGCTTCCCCAAGCTCAACCCCCCACCCACCTCAGTGCTCCCTCGCTGCTCCCCCAAGCCTACCCCCTCCCCCATAGCTTTAGTGTTTGCCAGCTCCTTTCACTCTGGGTGCAGGCTCCCTAGCTGCTCTCTGAGCTACTATTGCTGTGAAATTCCTTTTTTATTTCCTTTCACTTCCCCAGTTTTTACTAGCTCTGTTTTATCAGACACGAAGAGGGGGTGGACAAAGAGGCAGAAGATGCAAAGAGTTGGAAGCTATATTGCTTGGCTCTTTGTACACCTGACAATCACTTCAAAGATTTAAAGTCAACATTCTCCCGTCCAATCCATCCAGCGGCTCTTTCATCTGCACTGCAGGTCTCTACAGCGCGTTCCACACTCGCTGCCACTGCTGGCAGGAGAATGGTGCCCTTAGATGCACAAGGTGCTGGGGCTTCCTCTCCCCATACTAGATCGAGTGGAAGATCAGATTAGAAGCGCACTATGACAGATAGGGCAATTTTCTGCATATCCTTGGGAAATCTTATTGATTTAAGCTTAACTGTCTTTGGGGTCCATTGTATTAATTGCAAAGCTCGTGTATTATTGTGGGCCAGGACTGCATGTGACCTCTCTGGGGGAGATGTGAGGTGAGGCCTGGGAATCCAAAAGATTACACTGAAAATGTGCCCGACGAGAATGAACTTTTGGGACAATAAGCGTGAAGTGGATTTCATGGGGAATGCCTAGGGATAAGTTAACTGGGGGGGCGGGGGGGGGAGGGGAGAGAGAATTTGCGTTATGTCTTTTAAAGCTATGCCCTGAGGAGTGGATCACTGTCTGCAGATTACCTGTTCCTGGAGACAAGATCAAAGGCCTGAGTTGTAGAAGAAACAGATGAACTGTCCAGCCTGCGTTCTGGTTCTGAATCGGAGACAGTCAAACTTCCATGAGGAAAACCAAGTTGCGGGGTTTGAAGGACTGACACCTGCTCTAGGTTGGAATTGGGGTGACTTCTGCTAAGCTTTTTACCATGTGTGTAAGTTCTTCTATTGTTTCAAATATGTTTTTTCTATAATGCTTTCACCTTAAGAATAAATGTGCTTGCTTACAAAGAACTGTGTGGTAACTTATAACTGCAGGAAATACAATAGGCATAGCCTCTGGAAAGAAAGCAAAGTACAGACGCTGGCCTGTTTAGGCAGTCTGGCTTACTGGAAATATCACAGTGTAGGCAGGGAACTGTGCAGCCTTGAAAAACCACTGGTCAGGAGGGAGAGAGATGTGGATCTCCGCCCAAGAGAGGTGATGGCTGAGGAGCCAGGAGCCTACAGTGGGTGCCCTTACTGGGCCACAGAGAAGGAATACAGATGTAGTTGCCCTGAACTGTGGCACCACAGAGAGTATAAAAGCTCTAGCACTGTACTACTCTGAGCTAGGCGATGATACCTGTCACAGGATGACTGGCCCTTTAAGGGGAAGTTGGGCCCAGCCTCACCTGTGATGGATCAGCTACCTCCCAGCTGAAACTGATCAGATGGTGATCAGATGATTATAACAGCCAGCAAGGAGAGAGAGCTGCAGGAGATACAGGGAGATGGAAGGTTTGCCCTGTGACAGGCCCTGGAGCAGGAGGGTTCCCAAGCAGGCTGTCTGGAGGAGCAGGGAGGCTTTAGCAAGAAAACAACTGGCTCTGGGGAAAGGCAGCTGGTGGATTTACATGGAACTGTTGTATCTGGGGTTCGCTGAAGACAGTTGGGCAAAAGGGCCTGAACAGCCTCTGGGCATGGTGTGAATCCTTGCTGGGCTGGGGAGGCAGGCCTCCAGCCCCATTAGGTGACATGACAGAGGTCTGAGTTTGGGGAGCTCAACATCCCAATTTTTAGCCCTAATGCTAGATGTGCAGTTGGACTGGTACCATAGATACAGCATGCAGTCACACACATTACAGCTTCACAGTCCCCATGTCCCTTGCATGGAACCGGCCTCCTGGAAGCTCTCTGTGATCTCTCAGAATCACTGCACATATGCTATTCCTATCTAGAGCATCTCCACCTCGGCGGTGGTATGCAGAAACACTTAGCACTTCTGTAGCTTTTCATGGGTAGCTCTTAAAGCACCTTGCAAAGCTGAGCAGGAACCAACATCTCCATTTTGTGGAGAGGGAAACTGAGGCACAAAGAGGGGAAGGGACTTGGCCAAAGTCAAGGACTCCCCATTCAGTGCCCTATCCTCCTGCAGTTCTCTCTCCTTGCTGGCTTTTATAATCATCTGATCCCCTCTGCTTCCTTGCTATATCAATACATCAGAGCCCATCTGGGTGGAATGAGTTTCATATTTCAGTCCGACAATAGACTACATTAGCCCCCAACACACCCACACATCTGTGGCATATTTTGCATGTGTTTAGAGAATTCAGAGGTGAAGGGGTTAAATAAAAGCACAGTTCTCCTTGTCTCCATCCTTTCCTCCTGGTGCCCTTTGTTCCTCAGCAACTCAGGCTCCGGGCGCCCTTGAACATTTTTATATTATTTTAAATGATCTTCAGCAGCAATATTGTCTCCACTTTCCCATTCTCCCCCCCACTCCCTGGCTCCCGCCATCCCTGGGCTGTCAGTTACCAGAGAGCTGCTTGCCTTCCGTTTTAAATTAAAAAAAAGAAATGTATTTCACAGGCTGATAGGCACCTTCAGTTCCATCAACTCAAAGATTAAGTACCCAGGGTAATAATAAAATATTTAAACATTTGAGGGGAAAAAATGATCTGTAAGTATTTTGGAGAAGACAGAGGTTTAGGCAGCTAATCCCGCAAAACGATGACATGTGACAAAGCCCTGCAAAGTTCAGGGAGATTCTAATTACTGTGAACTTCAGCTCAGCTGGAAGCTGGACACACCCGTTAAACCCAGGGGTGCCAAGTTAAACCCAGGAACCCGTTAAACCCAGGAAGCCAAGTATCCCTCCCCCAAAACTAGCTACCCCTGGCTCTAAGGCCCATGAATGTCTGGCAGGGACTGCCTCTTCCCTTCCTGCACTGTGTATGTCAGTTTCATTATTTTTTGCCAAATAGATTTTGATTGGCACCAGATCCGGCCAGTGGTCAGCCTGGTGCAGTACCCTGTCTGACAGTAGCCAGATACTTTTGAGGAAGAAATTCCAAAGCGGGGAATTATAAAATAGCCTGTCCAGAAGGGAAGTTTCTTCTAAACCCAGTCACTTAAAGGTCAGTTTATACACTGAAACAAGAGGGATAAAAAGCATCTTCCACCCCACACAATCCTCAGCTCAGAAGACCAGTGGCTTATCCATTAAGCTCCAAGACATAAGGCTGAGTCAAGAGAGATCGAAAACTGAACCTGCCTCCTTGGGGCTGGTCAGCTCTGGGGCTTTTGTTCAGATTCTGATGCACTATTTACCTTGATCCCTTGTTCCATAGTGTCCCCCCACCCCGCCATGCATCACACAGCCAAACCCACAAAGATTCTTACAACTGGCAGTCTTAGTGTGGGGAGACCTCTGGGTGGTGGCAGCTCCCTCCACCCCTCCAAGCAGTTCCAGGGTGAAGCTGCTCTTGCGTTTCCATTTTATATAAAACAATAACTCTAGGCAGCAGCTTAGCTTATAAGGGCCCAGTTCTGTTTCCAGTGATGCCACAGGGAAAAACCACATGGTTTGCAAAGGGAACAGAGTTGGGTCCTAAGTCTCTGAGGGCCCCCAATTATGGCTCCAGGTTCCATGCCTAGATCCACCTCTCAAACAGCAAGGAGCTTCAAACTCACATGCAGCAGCATTTCCCCACCCGCCCGCCCCTTTCACCAGACTCTGAGGAAGGTACTCTGCGGGTCCAGGAATCACACCAGGGGAGGAGAAGGTTGGCTTTCGGGGGAGAGGGACGTTCATCATTTCCCACATCAGCCCCATAGTGCTCAGAGTGGAAATTCCCTGGCTGGAGGCTACATTACATACACCCTCTGTGGTAGGGAATCACGGCTTAATGGGGGTCCCAAAGGCAGCATGATGCCAATGCAGCTGCACTGCAGGGGAGCAGTTGAGAGGCTCTGGATCTCCAGTGCCATCTCCATTAACCCCTCTGTTCCCACCCCTCACCCTCCATACCCATGTGGATCCAAGGGGAGCCACAGGGCTTGGGGTCTGGCCCCACATCCCATCCTGAGGGGGTGGGGCAGAGATTCCCACGCTGCACCCCCAGCAGGATGGCTGGAGAGAACCTTGCTGAGCTTTCTGCCCCCTCTCATGGGGCAACACAGCAGGCATCCGGCCTCAAGCTGCACTGTCCAAAACAGTCTCCTGCTCCCCTGCCGACAGGTGCTCCCTGGTGCATCCTGCTGAGAAGCAGCCCCATGTGGGGGACTGAGCTCTTGGGGCAGGCACTGTCTCTGCAATATGTGGGTGTATTGTGCCCGTCCCAACCGGGCCTGTGACCTGCAGGCCCCACTCTGAGAGAAACAACAGACACCAGCTAGTGACTCAGCTAACCAGGGAGGGAGCCCTGGGCCCAAAGTCATTACTACAGATGGGCCCAACTGCCAACACTGCACCCAGATTGGGATTCTCTGCACCCAAGAGTTGGAGGAGGGGTTTGTTGGGCCCATGTGCAAAGTTTGGATTTGGATCTAGATGCCAGATGTCCTCCCCTCCCCTGACATATTGGGGTGTTTGGATCCAATTATGTCACTGTGCTATTTATATGATGGTAGAGCCTAGCACCCCCAGTCCTGGGCCAGGACCCCACTGTGCTAGGCGCTGTACAAACACAGAACAAAACACAGTTCCTGGCTCAAAGAGCTTCCAGTCTCTCTGCCTTCCTATACCACTTTTCATCGGAAGATCTCAAAGTGCTTTGCAAACCTTAGCGAAGACTCTCACCACCCTCCACTGCAAAGTCAGTCAGTAATATCAACCTCCTCACACAAAGGGGAAACTGAGGCACATGGTGGTGGATTGACTTGCCTCAGGTCACCCAGCAGGTCAGGGACAGAACCCAAACCCCTGTACTCTGTGTTTTAAGTGCAAGGCTGCCCCACTGAACCTTTCCCTTCCACTTGCAATGCCAACTGACGAATCCAGAGAGGATCGTTAATAGTTGAGTAATCAAAGGAGATGTTTGACTGTCCTCTGATGTTAAGAGCAGGAACAGAGCAAGAGGGAGGCTCCTTTACACGGTGACACCAGCCTCCCACCCTGCTACTGACACAAACGTGGGTGTCACTTTTGCAGCAAGATGCTGGCTGCCAGCGGGAGTCTTGGTAATGCCAATTGTAATTAAAACCTGTAATTCCAAAGGCATCTTTGCAGGGAGAAGCACCTCCCACCAGGGGACCTGCAGCCTGCTGGGCTGAACACGCTGTTTCACATCCCAGGCCCTTCCCTCTCCCCATGCTTTTACTCCTCTCCATCCCTGCTTTGTTTCATTGCTAAGAAAGGCGGGAAGTGGAAGCTGCAGCACAGGCCTAGAAGACAGGACCTCCTGAGTTCTACTCCTAGTTCTGACACTGGCTCCCTCTGCAGCCTTGGGCAAATCACTTAACCTCTGTGCCACCTCTGGAGGATGGGAATAAGACTATGTAACTGCACTGTCTCCCTCCAGCTAAGGAGGATAAGTCAAAGGGTGGCTGGGAGGATTTGGGTTTGTAGAAAAGCTCCAGATAATTGCAATAGCTAATAGCTAATTTAATTAATAATAATAAAAGCCCAACTGGAAGGTTTCTAGCAGAGAAGGAGCCATCTTCAATGGAGGCACTTATTGAATTGCACCCCTGCTGCACAGGCTGTTGGTCAAGATGGTCAGCTCCTTGGGGCAGGGACGGTCTTTGTTCTGTGTTTGTTCAGTACCTAGTACTATGGGGTCTTGGGCCATGCCCGGGGCTCCTAGGCCCTACAATAGTACAAATACTATAGTGATGAGATTTCATCTTCGTTCTCTCTCCACAGGCTAGAGCAGGGCTCATCTCCAGCTCTTACAGAATAACACTTCCTTCATAATGCAAAAGGTCTCACTCCCTTGGACTCTCCTGAATCTCCTCTGGGAATGAGAAGCCAGGTCGGCTTTAAGAATTGGCAGGGCAGTGGCCCCTGCAGCAACCTGCACAGTCACAGCCCCGTCCTCCCCACCTAGCAAGAGGACCTGGTGTTCTGTTGCCAATAAGCATAAGGTCCTGTGTAAAGAAGCAACACTAGTGCGTCGCCCGATCTCACAGCCTGGCAGCGAGACCAGATAGGGAAGCCAGTGATTCTGTCCTTAGACTAGAGCAGTGGTCCCCAATGTGGTGCCCGCAGGCACCGTGGCGCCCGCCGGGGCATTTATGTGCACCCGCCATCAGGGCCGGCGCCAAGGAAGGAAGAGGAGAGGAGCATCCACTGGAGAAGCGTTGCCACTGAAATGCCGCTGCGCAGCACTTCCGGCGGAGAAGCTTTCGCCAAAATGCCGCCGAGGTGCGCTTCCGGCAGAGAACCATCGCCACCGAAATGCCACCGAGAAGTGTCGCTGCCCGCCACACTCTGATGAAGGGATGAATGTGCTCTTGGCCACAGAAAGGTTGGGGACCACTGGACTAGAGTGATGGGCACAATGTGAGCACTGCTGGATCATTGATTACCCCCATCCAGTGACCAGGGGGAAAGGTCCTGCAGTTTACTCCTTGCTAGGGAGCTAGTGGAGAACAGGAGAACAGCAGTTTGCCTCAAATCTGCTCTCTGTCCTCAAAGAGAAGTTTTGGTTCTCCTGTTGGATTTGACCTACTCACCCACTCAGCTTTCTTCAGCGTCTGCTCGTATTCAGGCCAGGACTGGACTGAATCCCCAAACCCTCTCCAGATAACCCAGACCACTCACTAACAGCTGAGGTTTAACGGTTAAATGGAGGGAACGGCAGGAACAAAGTGATGCCTTAATACCTGGCTATGGAAACCTAGGACTCTCCCGCAGTTCTAGGGTTCACCGTTACACTCACTGCCACAGGAAAACAGACAGTTGACCCCAGCCTAGCACACCACACACCCAGTCTCCCCACCCACCCGCCTGGGCTGGAGGAGGAAGAATCTCTTACACTCTTGCTGTGAATTTGCAAGTATTTTTAGTCCTGCAATAAATAATTCATAGGGAATATGGCATCAACTACCTGAGCCGAGGAAAAAACCTCTCTTAAAAACAGTGATTTGCCCGTTTAATTTCTCCTCAAGGACATTTAAATATACTTTGGGCAGCACTTTGTCCTCACAGCTGCTGATCAGATTTGTTTGCACCTGACACATCACTAACACATAATCAACTTCTCATCATGGCTCAACCATTAGCAGCTCCACAGCTGGTCAAAGTCCCCTCCATCTAGTGGGCTGGCTGCAATGGAAGGAGTCCTCTCTCTCCCTCCATGGCTGATACCAGCTCAGGCAGGGTAACAGACCCCTTGTTGTTGCTCCAGCATCCTCCCCAAAACCAACATCCTGATTGGCAAGCTAGTTGAAGACTCAATGCCGCAAGGTGCCAAGCACTCTAATCCCAATCCAGCAAAGCACTTAAACAGGTGGGTTAAGTATTGATTTTAAATGGACCATTCACCTGCTGAATGTGCTAAAGTGCTTTGCTGGATCGGGTCCAAAGTGCTCAGTGCCTTGCAGGATGGAGCCCTAAAATGGCAAATGTTCCCACCACCCCACAGCTAGCACCCTGACTGAGATTATAAAGGTGGGTAGATTGACACAAACACAGGAATTAGCTCACCCACGGCTGAAATGCATCCAGAGCTAGGTTGGAACGTAGCAGCTGCTTAAAAGCCAAGGACAGACTGACTGAGAATACCCTCTCCAGTTCTGACTGCAGGGGGAAATTGAGGTCAGCAGAATACAATGATTTCAACTGGAACTTGGCCAGACCCTTACTCTTACATGGCAAGTGCTATGGAATCTTTAACTGCAGTCAGTGGCAGGACCTCCCTCCCCTCTTACATCTCCTATGAAGAGGGGACCTCAAGCACCAAACTGGGATTCAGTTCTGACACAGGGCAATGGTACATGCCTCCTTACACTGGGAAATTGATCCTCTCCTGATCATTGACTAGAACACCTGGAGTTTGCAACACTGTGTCACTGCCATCCTTGGCATTTTAGGACCATTGGCTGTATCATCCATCTTTGATGCCAAGGAGAAGGTTCTTCCTGTAGGCCCAGCTGAACCAGTGCAGTCTGCACTGGTTTCTCCACAGCATGAGCAGCATCCCCTGACTCTTGCAGCTACCCTGGTTCAGCCACTCCCCTCAGAATGCAGTGCCTCATGCTTGGAAGTCACCCCAAAGCCCCTTCTTCCCAACAACAGTTCCAGAGAATGACAGGACTGGTGCTTCAGGAGTCTCTAAACGCACCTGGACAACCATGGCGATAAGGTGCCTGGAGGAGGTGCTGGAACGGATCTGTCAGGAACACATCCTCGTTTGGATGCACTAAGCCATCAGGCGGGTGAGCCACTGCACAAGCCTTTTCAGACAATCAGGGAGAGGAGCATCCCCCAGCGAATCACCAGGGGAGGGCTCCCCTCCAAGTTGTGACCTGGGCCAACCCTGCTTAGCTTGCCAGAACTCCCTAGAACCCTATTTCCAAGGGTCTGGTAGCGCAAACAACTAAAAATAAAAACAACAGCAACAGTCCCTAGGCACCTCCACCAACAACTAAACATCCCTTTATCCTGGGAGCTTCTTTAGCTTATGGCGCAGTTCCTCAGCCAATGGCTCCTGTCATTCCCTGGCGATTACATATATGTCTTCAAAAGGTCGGGAACAGCCATAATGCTATTTTGGAGAAGCGTCCATTTACAAGGCTGCTTACGTGCAGTGGGCTGTGCCTGCGAAGCGGAATGGGGCTAACCGAATGAATGCATTCCCCCATCCAGAGGTTTCACGGGGCATGCAACCTGCACAGGACTGCAGCCGAGACCCTAGGCCCTCAGGCAGCAACTCTCCCAAGTAAGCCAAAAGGGAGCTTTCCCTCCAGCCAAACCAATGGGAGCCACTGAGCGAAGCCTGTCTCATTGGGGAGCCTCTCCTTGCAGATCTTACAGGCATTGCCAACAAAATGAATCTCACTTAGTTCAACTCTCACCTGAAAATGTATTCGTTTAAAAAAAAGCAAAAGCATGTGCCACCTCCACTGGCCCTGGGAGGGGCAGATTATGGAGGTGCAAATTCAGTCCAGGGGGAGCGGTCCAGGGGACTGGCTGGTGCTGCTCAACAGCCACTCCTCTGGGTGATAAAGCAGCTGCATAGATAAGCTACATTGCCTTCAGTGGCTGGATTGAGTGTAAGGGGCCAGCAGGGTGGGCACAGCAGGGCCTTGGGAGGGGCGGGGGCAGTTGTGGAGCAGGGGATATTTAAGTTTCTGACCAGGGCACCAAACACGCTCTCCTGCCCACCTGCCCCCTTCCCCCACCCAAAGCCAATTTTGTGTAAATGTAGCAGATGCCATAACTGTATCCCAGGAAAGACGCTTTTTAGACAAAAGGAGTAAATTAGATCAATAACTGACATTGCTGGGTGATGAAGGGAAGGAATCAGGACTCAAGCTCTATGCCTGGTTCTGTCACGGACTCACTGTGTGATCTTAGCCTCTGTCTCAGTTTCCTGATCTGTAAAATGGATATAGTAATACTTCGATCTATTATTATTCACTATTATCTAGAGGCCCCTATCAGGAATTAGGGCTCCTTGGTGCAAGGCACTATCCACACACCACATACATGACAGTCCCTGTCCTCAGGAGCCAGATCTCTTCATCCCATCAATCCCAGCATGTACCTACCTATTTTACAGGGGTGTTGCAAGACTTAATGATCGTAAAGTGCTCTGAGATTCTCCATATAAGGAGTGAAATAAATGCTAATTATGTTTATTTTAAACAGGAAAGGGGTCACACCCACCTCGTTTAGTTTTGGTGGTATGTACCCCAGCATGAGAGGATGTGGTGGGGGGGAAATATTGTTGAAGGGAGAGAATGAATTACTAAAAGAAATCAGGAATGGCACACAATAGAAAGACTGGTGGTAAAAAGGGGGGTGGGAAAATCAGGCAAAACAAAACTGAACTACCAAAAAACTGCATCAAAGCAACATCTAGAGCTGCAGCAAAGCTAAGAAAAGCCCAGGAAATTAAATGCTAATGTTCAGGCTCTGCTCTTTGGCATTGGCAAGACCCTGTGCTCCGGTATTTACATCCCAGATAGATCTGATTGCATCCCTAAGCACAGAGTGGTGAATACAAGGATAGTTTCCCAGCTTGGGTCAGCTTGTGCCTCATCCTTATGGCTATTTACACTGGGAGGAGAGGTGGAGAAGAAAAGGGTCATCTTTGCTCAGTTGGCTAGTTTTGGTGCAAGCTGTGGATTTTCTGTTAATACTACCCCACCCCACCCCTACACACACACACACACACACACACACCATAGTCCCTTTAATCCACATTTTAAAAAGCCTCTAAATAAGCATCACATAAGTACTTATTTAGGGAAATTATTTAAAGGCAGATTATCAGCCTGAGGGAGGCTGGCTGGCTGCTGCTGTGTGATGGGTAGCAGGTCAAAGCATGTGGCCCATTTGTGGACAAGGTAGAGACTGGGAGACCAAAGAATGTGTGTCCTCATCTGTAAAACTGGGATAGTAACACCTACCAAGGAAAGGGGGGTGGGGGAATAATAGGCATGAGTCCATTCCCATGGAAGCCAACAAGAGGTTTGCCACTGATTGCAATGGGAGAAAGACTGAGCTTAATGCACTTTGAAGATGAAGACAACTATATAAATACCAAGTATCACGAACATGCGAGCTCTGGGTCCTGCTTAAAGTACTGATGGTGCCTTCGGAGATCCGAAAGCTTGTTCAGTGTATTCTGCATTATCTGTTGATCCAATAAAAGGTGCCGCATTATCTCTCGTCAGCTCTGCCTTAAGAAACAATATGGCTCCAAACATTTTTCCAACCCACTCATGCAAACAGTTGTTTTATGATCACATTATTGAGCTTAAAGTCCGCAATGGTTATTTCCTTAGGGTCTGCCATGAAAACTTGTATTTACCATCCTGTCAGAACACAGTGTGGTTGACTACAACATATATGGAAATAGATGAATGGGGGAAGGGTAGCAAATAAAACATTTTAATGCTTTGGTGTTTGCTTTTAAACTAACAGAAAACAAAACAAAAAACACCTTTTCATGTTATAGACCAAGTGCCTGCAAAATGTCATTTTAAAAGCAATAACCTATTGAGTTTTTCTTATACTTCCACATCCTAAAGCCAAACAGGTTTGTTTGTTTATTTTAATTGATGTGATGGGTGAACATTACCTGTATTTTAAGCCTCTCTGTTGTTCCCCCCAGATGCTGAATGTTGGGGTCTGACATGGAGAAAAGCTCTTGCGGACATTTTGACTTTAGGGATTAACTAAAAAAGGGTCCTGCTGCTTAAAAAAAAAAAAATCTTAACTAGAGAAACCTCCAAACCTGAGAATGCAAGTGAAAAATGTGCAGTGTTGGGGGGGGGGGGGAGGAGGAAAAACAGAGAGTTGTTGACATAGTTAAAGTAATGAAATCAATGCAGCCCTCAGGTGAGAAATACTGAACAGAAGCATGACTGGGGGAGGAAGAGGAGAAGGGGAAAGCCAGGAGGAAGGGGAGACTATTACTATATGCTTGTCATTGCATGGATGAGTGAGAGGGATCTATCAAGCAGAGCAAATGATGGGAGTCTAGACTGAGCCAAAAAGAGGAAAAAGCTAGAATGGATTGCACGTTTTCCCAAAAGGAAAATATTCCAACTTCCCTCCTGCCCTCCTCCCCCATCATTTCCTCCCATACTTTCTTTGCCATTTTCTTCCAGCCCCCCACTCCCTTTTCCTTCTCTTGGGACTCCAGATGGAAAATGAGTTGCGATTCATAGACTCCTCTCAGTCAAGCTGTGTCTCCTTTCAACCTTGATCGGATATACATTTTTTCGCCTAGCTCCTCCTGCAGCAACAGTTGGAGAGGGGAAGCATATCGATAACAATTAGAACACAGAGCAATCACCATTGCCAGGCAAATGCCAAGAGTGCAGAGGCGCCATGGAAATATTTCTCCCCGAGGTTTGGAGCCTCCTTTGCATGGCTCGGGCTCAGACACACACAAAAATATGCAGCTTAAAAAGGTCAAATGTGGATTAACCAAAAATAAATGCAAAGTGTCCTGCCTCCTGCTATGTTACGCAAGGTGCTAGAGGGGGATGTAAATACTGACAGCGGGATTCGCTTTTAAAGGACACATTCAAACCTAATTTTCGGCCACTTAATCGCTTCTTGCAAACGCATTCAACATGGTGCTAGGGATTCAGCCGAGGAAGGGGAGCTAGCCCAGGCAAAGGGGATCTGAAAGCAGGGGGTGGCAGGGGTGGGGGAGGCTGGAGAGGATTGGGGGTTAAAGGGAAATCACTGGAGAGCGACCACCGGCCCCGCAGGCTAAGTTCCACCGACAAAAGTTGCGTCCTCAGGTGTCAGGGCTGGAGCCCTCCCCGCCTGCGACTAGACGGGAGCTCGCCCGCCCAGCCACAGCCCCGCTTGCCGGCCTGAGTCGCGGCAGGAGAAAGGGGCCGGCTGGGGCTGGGAGAGAGGCACCGCGGGTACTTACGGGGGGGTAACTGCGGGCAGCCCCGGCTGGTCAAGGCAGGTCTGGGCGCCCCAGGGTCCCGGGCTCTGTCGCCGTTGCTCGGGCTGGGAGCTTCCAGCTCGTCTCCTCCTGGGCTGGGAGCAAGTGCCGGGCTCGCCGTCCCTCCTCCCCAGCGGGGGCTCAGGCAGCGCGGGCTGGCGGCGAGGGCTCGCTGGGGCTGCCGGCTCCCCCCGGCGGAGCAGCGGGCGCAGCCTTCGGGGGGGCCGGGGGGCTCCTCATGGCGGAGGTGGGGGGAGAGCCCCACGGCTCCGGCCGCGCTACGGGAGCGGGGGTGGCCGCGCGCCCCGGCTGGTAGCAGGTGTCCCCGCCCCACCCGGGGGGATGGAGCGGGGCGGGCTGAGGGACGGGGCAGGTGTCCTGCCTCCGGCCCTCTGCCGCGCCGGCTCCGCTGGACGCTGCCCGCCTCAGCCTGCGCGGGACCCGCTCCAGCTCCAGCCCCCGCCCCACGCGCGCTCGTGTCCCGCGCCTTGCCCAGTGCGTCCCGGCGAGCCACGAGACCGGCGCCGTCAGGGGGCGCGAGGAGCGGGGGTTGGAGCAGCCCGGGGAGGGGCGGTCTGCGCCCCCACCCCCAGTCGTTGGGCTCATGTCTCTCCCTTCCCGCGCTCCAGTTCCCCCAGCTCTGCCTTCACTTACTGTCCCCTGCCCCGCCCCAACTTTGGACCAAACTCCATCCCGGCAACTCCGTGGAGTCCGACAGGGCAGAAGCCTGGCCCTTTAAGGGAGCCCCATTCCCTTTTCCCGGGGGGGGGGGGTCACTAGTGGGCGGGGCTTGGGGAGGGATAACAGGCAGTGAAGCTCTGGCAGCCTCCAGCTGTCGCTGGGGCCCGATATCAATGGTCAGCTGACCACAAGGTGCTTAACTTATAGAATATTTTTTAAAAGACCCACGGGGGGGGTGGGGGGGAAAGAGAATCTTGCAAAGGAAGGAAAAACCCCACTGGGGTGTGTGTGTGGGGGAGGGGGGGTTGTTAAGGCATCCCTTCCCCAGGGCTCAGGGTTTGCATCACCCCAACTTTTTGGTTTAAAAGAGCTTTACTAGGCTATAAACTAAACCCTGCTCCTCGGTATGAGAGAGGGGAGGGGGCTTCGCCAGCCTTCACAGCACCCCTCTCCCGTGTTATTCCCCACACTGGAGCTGGAACAGAGAGGCTGTGGGCCAGAGTCCGCAAGCACCTGCTACCCCTGTTAGTGTCATCACCTCACAAGGCTGGACCTAGGTGACCACTTTCCAGAAGGCCTGACTCTGAGTAGTGCTGATGCCCACAGGAACAGAGGATGGGCTGCCCCTCTCAGGATCAGAGTGCAGTGAATACCCAGTCCATTGGGGTGTAGAATTTAGGTGCCCCTAGCTCAGGGTTCAGCCTACAAAGGAATCATAGTTTTTCACTTGAGGTATTAGCCAGGAACTAATGAGTTCTGGGGTCATGTGCTGGTTCTGCCATAGGCTTGCTGTGTGACTATGTAGGCAAACCAAACAAGGCCACCTTTTCCGAAGATCTCAGCGTGCAACATGCACCACACCTGCTGAGCTCTTCTGAAAATCTGGCCATTTATTTTGGTACCGAAGTGGGAGCTGAGCTCTTTTGAAAATCTGGCCCTAGTTGTGCGTACAGAGCCCTTTTGAAAATGTCATCTTTAATCTCTCTCTGGGCCCTAGTTCCCCATCTGTAAAATGAGGCTAATACTTTCTTTTCTGATCCTGGGTGTGTCTCATCTATTTAGATTTGTAAATTATTTAGGGTAGGGACTACATCTTACTATGTATTTATAGGGACTCATTCTAACCAGAGGCCTGAGGGTGTTACCAATAATGACCCTCATGTCTTTCTGAGAGAGAAAGCTAAAACAAAATGTTAAAGCCTTGAAGCAATGAAATAACATTTTAATCTCTCAAAGATGTACAAAGATTTCCAATATACTTTATTTCAGTTTTTTAAAATCCACCCACCCAACTCTCATATACGTGAAGTCTGTGACAATAAGAATGTACAAATACAATGTAATATGATCAGGTTCATAATCTCAGTTGGTATTGTGCACAAACCAAGCTTCACTTACATTTCTCAGTCACACACCAGTTCATAAAAATGAGATTCTATTCTGGTTAAAACCGATAAGGAAAACACACAGAGAAGACTACTGAGAACATCATTGGGTCCTGAAAGTGACACCTGGCATTTCAAGAGAGACGGCAGCTTATGTAATAACCTTGACTCTGTTAGTTAACTATTCACTGTCTAAACTATACTCTGACACTCTAATTGGAAACGACCTATTCCTAGGGAATTGTTGCTGTTACAAAAGTGCTTGTAACAGCTGGAGGAACTGTGACTAGCCACAGTGACCTTTGAATGGTCTCAGGATTTTACACTAGTCAACTCAAGTTAAAAACCATTACTGTGGCATTAAAAGCTCTGAGCTAAAACCATTAACACCAAGAGAAATAGCATTCACTCCATCCTTAATCCACAGCGCTGGACCAGGTATTGTTGTAAAACGTCGCACTAGGCATCTTTGAACGCCTAAATACCTTTGACACTCTGGCTCACTGGGCTTGATCCCACTGAAGTCAAAGTGATGGTTTGTGTTCAGGGCTGGCTCTAGGATTTTTGCCGCCCCAAGCAAAAAAAAAAATTTGGCCGCCGCCCCCCGCAGTTTTTTTCTTGCACCCCCACCCTGCCTCAACTCTGCCCCTTCCCAACTCCTTACCCAAATCCCCAGCCCCGCCTCCTCCCCTGCAGGTACTGCATTTCCCCCACCCCATTGCTTCCTGTGCTCCCCCCGCAACTCCCCGTCCTAGTTCACCTCTGCTCTGCCGCCACCGCTCAGCTTCTCCCCCTCCCTCCCAGGCTTGGCATGCAAAACAGCTGGGGAGGGAGGGGGAGAAGCTGAGCAGTGGCAGCAGAGCGGAGGTGAGGTAGGGCAGGGAGTGGCAGGGGGTTGGGGGGCACATCTTGAAAGCCTGGGAGGGAGGGGGAGAAGCCGAGCGTCCCCCTCCCTCCCTCCCAGGCTTGCCGCGTGTGAAAGCCTGGGAGGGAGGGGGAGAAGCTGAGCAGCAGCGGCACAGAGCGGAGGTAAGCTGGGGCAGAGGGGGCACATTTCTAGGGGCAGCATGGCCGGCGCCAGAATGCCACCCCTAGAAATGTGCCACCCAGGGCACCAGCTTATTTTGCTGGTGTCTAGAGCCAGGCCTGTTTATGTTATACTACCCAGGAGCCCTAGTTATAGAGTAGGACAAATTTAAATTCTTTCATTTTAACAATTAGCAGGAATATAGAAGCCTGTTATGCATATTACAACTGGCTATTGCACAGGCCTGGATTCCTCTATCTGAAACCATGAGACACTCAGATTAACTGATGCTGCTGCATCATATTTTCTCTCTTTACTTTCTTACTTGTACTAGGGAACAAGCTTAAAAGGGCCAGTAATGGGTCATTGGTGCCTAAAATCTTTGCAAACGTAAAGGGTTTTACAAACAAAATGGTTTCATGATTTTATTTTATTTCAATGAAAAGGTTTCTTGGTTGGCAACCCAGACATTCAGCCCCAAGGGTTTAACCTTCCCAAATAGCATATTCTAGGAACTGTATGTTGTTAGTGTATACCAAATATTTACCTTTTCCATATCAGATTCTCCTTTTCTGTACCAGAAAGCCAGGCTCCCCATTTAGCAATATGGGGTGGCTGTGACCCCGACATCTGTTTGCAACCCTTTGGTTGAGAATGCAAAGCATATACAATCAAACACAATACATCAAGGTCTACATTTAAAAAAAGGACAACAGATACAAGAAAATGCTGCTTATGATGCAGCATGGCAGAGTTAATCTGGGCAGTTTTGGAATCCCCAGTCCTTTGTTGATTTCCCAACCTTCACATTAAATGCAAGTACCTTTCATTAATGCAATGTCATTGGTGTGTTTAACTGCATATGCTTTATAGGGATAGATTCAGCGCAGTTCTGTACCTAAGATGGACAAGAGCTCAGGTGATCTCAAAGGGACAAATTCTCTGCTAGTGCAAATTGCCATAGAGAGGCACCAATTTACACCAGCAGAGAATTTTGCCCAAAGTCTGGCTCTATGAGGAGAGCCCACTGTCCAACCCATTCCCCCTAGGGAGAGAGAGAGAAAACAAACCACATCACAGAGGTTAGTCACATTGCTTAACAGAGTACTGGAAGGCACTCAGATGCTACACTGATGATCACAATATAAGAACCTCTGTAGAACAGAACGTGGAGACCAAGGCTGCAACAAAACTAATTGTCACCTCATCTCTCTTGCTAAATCTCCCAACACAGGGATGTCAAGCGAGTTCTGAGATGAAGGCCAAGTTAGCCAGTGTCAGTCAAGGGCCCTGGAGTAGAAGTAAGGAATTCACTGACAAGGGGAACTGTGCAGCCTTGCCTGGCTGTAGAGTGTGTGTCCGTGAGTACCAGAGTTAAACGCTACAGTTAAAGACAATTAAGGGCTTAGTAACTAGACATGGTTAGGAATTTTCCAGCCAAACATTTTTTCCATCAGAAAATGCTAATGCACCAAAACTAAAACCGTTCGTGGGAAAGGGCCCGTTTCAACAAATCTCTAAAATATTTATTTTGAAACTCAAAATTGCCGAACCAGAATGTTTTGACATTTTCAAAACAAAAAGTTCTGTTTTTCAGGTCAACATGACTTTACTTTTAAGCTGAAATTAATTTATAGCAAAAAGGAAAAAATTTAAAAGATCAGAATTGACACCAAATAGTTTGATTGAAAATTCCCCCCCCCCGCCCCCTTCAAAAAAAAAAATATGCAGATCAGATCAGTTGGCAAAAATATGAGATGGACTTTTCCTCCGGATTCAGGATAGAATGTTGTTTTTTTTTTTTTAAATAATCTCAAATTCTCAAAGGGAGGAGAACAGTTTCCTGGCCAGGTCTAGTCATTACCAAATAAATGCATTTCAGACCCCTCTCTTTCCCCCACATCACACCCCTCTATGCATCCCACATGGCCAGTCATCTCCCTTCCTTTGGTGAGTTTTCCCTCCACCATTGCCCCATTTTGGGCATCCTCTCCCCCTTCTCAACATTGTTTTCCCCTCTGCCCTTTGGGGGGTTCTCCCCTGTGGATGATTTCCAACCCTGGGAGGGGAAAGCAGCAGCCCTTTCCTGACACTATGGGTCTGGAAAGAAGTTCTCCCCTCTTCTAGGAGCCCCTTAAAGCAACAGGGACAACAAGTGAGGCAGGAGAGGACAGAGCCTCCTCTGGGTCTCAGGATGCTGTGTGTTGTGGCATTTCAGCCTGGACAGGGAGGGGCTCAGGTGCCTGTGCCCCATCAGGCACCAGCTCCCTCCTCAGCTCCGCCCACTCTAGCTTCTGCTCTTTCCAGGCTATGTTGCAAGAGGCTGGCACTGGCAGGTGCAGGCTGAATCCCTCTGTTCATTCCAAAGGGAGCTCCAGAGTGGAGGAAAGGGTGCTGGGGCATCAGATCCAGTCTGTGGGCTGTAGGTTTGGCACCCCAGGCCCTCAGCTGCTGCTGGTGCACCTGTTCCCTCCACCACCACTCAGCCGCTGACCTTGCCAGAGCTGAAAAACAGACTCTACTGCTGTTTTGCCAACTGCAGCTGTTCAAATATTCATCAGCCCCCCTACAATCGTGAGAGTGGCTTAAAATAATAAGCTTTGTTTTAAAAAATACATTTGAGGCTCTTTTTCTTTGCCCTGTGAGTTCTAAGCCTTTAAGGTGCACCCGGGTCACATTTACAAACTTTTCTCCTCCACCATGAGAGCTAGAAACTTCCTTTTAAAAATCAGAGGAAAGCGGAGGTGCACATGACTCCCGGAGCTGCAGCTTCAAGAAAGACCCACCTCAAATATCCTGAGACTTTTGATAAAATGGCGAGAGTTGGCAACACTGCCAACGGGCCCTTGTACTGCTCCTCCACCTTGAGGGGAAGAAACAGAGGATCACCCAGGCTGTGTATACAAGGGAGGAAGTGCAAGGTGTGGGAAAAGCATCCAACAGCCAAAGTGCAGAAGCAAGGAGAGAAGCAGCGTTATCATCCAGCAGTCAATGTGCTGAAAGGGGCATTGCCCTCCAGGACCCAGCAAGCAAGCAGGTGGGCAGGGAGGGACAGATACTGGAGGGATGGGCTTGGAGTGTCTAGCAGCCAGTGACCAGAGATGGGCGGAATGGGATGGATTTAGGGGGAGCAGTGAGTGTGAGTGGAAAGGAGATTCTTGGAAGAGACAGAGGGATAGTGAAGAAAATAAGGAAGGAGTAAGAGCCAATGAGGTAGAGAAGAGTAGACGGAGAAGTCGAGGAAGGAAGGAACTAATGGGACTGGAAAGACGTGAAAGAAGAGAACGAAAAGATACAGGGGTTGGAGAAAAAAGGGGCATTGAGAGATCAGGAGAAATTAGACTAAGGCCTGGACTACACTACCCGGTTAGGTCAATGTAAGCTGCCTTGCGTCGACCTCACTGTGGAAGTGTCTTCACTTAAATTTGGCTCCTGTCAGTGTAAGTGCTTCTCTACGCCAATTTACCAGCACCACCTCCCCAAGGCGTAGGGTCACAGTCAATATTATTAGGTTGATGGAGTGTCAGCATAGACACTGTATTGCTTACGTTGACTTACCAGCTTTCAGGACCATCCCACAATGTCCCACACTGACAATAAGATCCATATAAGCACTCCTGGTGAGGACCGCACTGCCGACACAAGGGGCTAGTCCACACTACCCGCCCGATTCGGCGGGTAGAGATCGATCTTCTGGGATCAATTTATCGCGTCTCATCTGGACATGATAAATCGATCCCAGAAGCGCTCCCCCGTCGACTACGGAACTCCTGCTCGCCGAGAAGAGGAAGCGCTGTCGACGGGGGAGCCTGCCTGCACCGCGTGGACCCGCAGTAAGTATACTTACTTAGATCTAGGAAATGTCGACTTCAGCTACGCTATTCTCGTAGCTGAAGTTGCATTTCCTAGATCGATCCCCCGCCCCACTGTGGACCAGCCCAAGGAGCCAACTGTGCGCACAACTGATTTAATAATTGTAGTGGCTCTATGCCAACATATGTTAGGTTGACATAATTTTATAGTGTAGACATGGCATGAGAAACAGATGGGGAAAGATGGAAGAAAAATAAAGCCAGGCCATATACCACAGCTGGGAAACAGACAGACTCTATGGAAGAATCAGGAATAGCACCCAGGTCTCCGGACTCTCAGTTCAGTGCCTTATACAGTAGGTCATGCCACCTCCTTGCTGCCTGCATAACTCCTAGTGACCCCCATCAGCATTATTCACTTACCAAGAGGAAAATATGCCCCTTTCTTGCAAAGTGTTGTCCCAAAGTAATGCTTTGAAGGTGTGATTTTTAGCAGGGGATTCTAATGGAGACCCTTTATAGATGTTCTTGCGGTGGTCCCTTCTTATTAGTGTGACTACAGCGCCCGAGTCCCTTAGATGTTTCCACCAATGAATTCAGAGAACTTGATTTTTAAATTACTGCTGCTCTGCGTGAGCGGAGGATGGCAGAGGTGAGAGCGTAACACACCCAGTCTGGGAATGTAATCAAAACAAAAACAAGTCACTTTCAGTCAAAATCTGTCCCTTTCAGAGTTCTGTGGCCTGTGTTATCCAGGACATCAGACTAGATCAGGGGCTCTCAAACTTCATTGCACCATGACCCTCTTCTGACAACAAAAATAACTACACGACCCCAGGAGGGGGGACCGAAGCCTGAGCCCACCCAAACCCCGCCACCCCTGGCAGGGGTGGGAAGGGGCAAAGCCAAAGCCTGAGCCCCACCGCCCTTGGGGCGGGGACAAACCCAAAGCCCAAAGGCTTCAGCCCCAGGCAGGGGGCCTGTAACCTGAGCCCCACCGCCCAGGGCTTGGACTTCGGTCCCAGGCGGTGGGGCTCGGGCTTTGGCTTTAGCCCCAGGCCCCAGCAAGTCTAAGCCAGCAATCTGTACCCACCTGAAGGAGTGAATCTAGTCTGCGAGTAGCCAGCACCTCCAAATGCTTTATCTATCTTAGGTTGTAGCTGTGTCAGTCCCAGGATATTAGAGACACAAGGTGGGGGGGAGGTCATATTTTATTGAAACAACTTCTGATGGTGAGAGACAAGCTTTCGAGCCACACAAAGCTCTTCCCCACATGACCCATATAAGCTTGTCTCTCTCACCAAACAAAAGTTGGCCCAGTAAAAGATATGACCTCACCCACGTGGTCTATCTTAGGCACTTGTAGGGCATCCATTACCATAGTATCTAGATACCAACACCCATGTCCGGTCTCACGCTTCTTGCTCAGTAAAAGAGCCAAATTTCCAACGGCTCCAACAAAAGGACAGCTCCTGCTTTGATATTAATGATATTACCTTTCTAGGTGCCTTTCATCCAGGAGACTCCAACAGCATTTGAAAAGCGTAACACAGCTCACTGATGTGCAAGCCACTTTGGGAATGCAAAGCAGCTGCTGATGAACAGGACAGGGGAGTTTAGGACCATAAGGATACTTTGTTCACCTGAAAATACAGGGGCAGGTGTGGGTAAGGCAGATGTAATTACCAACACTAGAACTTGGGCAGGACACCTAGGTTACTCTTTCAGAAAAGTGCCCTGGGATGCTCTAATTAGAGCAAGCAGCCAAGTTTCTGTTTCACATCAGATACACACCGTCTCCAGCAGCACAGTGTTCCCTAACACCATGGTGGCTAGTGATCCAATACTAAACTCCAAGGTTGAGTGCCACCACCTCACTTCTATCATCTGACAGGTCTTCCCAGAGGCCTGCCAGCCAAGTAGTGTCCCAGTCCTGCTAGCTCACAACCTAATGCAGAAGGGCTGCATTTACACACAGCATCCCTCCCTCAGGAAGTGGTTACATCCAGGGCTTAGCTGCATCAGACAGATCAAACCAGTGATTGGCTTTATACGGTAATATTTTATATTTGCAGTTATTCACAAAGTGCAGGCACCAGACAAGGCCTTCTAGAAAACAACAGAACAGTTTCCAGAGGTTCAATTGCATTAGATCCTCTAAACACCTTAAGCAGGGAACCTTGAAATGGAAAGGTTACAAAAAGCACCCTTCACTTTTCTTAATCATTCCCTCCAGTCAGACATGCTTCCTGCGCAGCGTCCTGTGTGCAATTCAAATACAATGTTGCTTTCATTCGTTTAGAAAGGATGCAGTCATGTTAAAAATCATGGGCCAAGGTTCGGATCTCCAGCCCAGAGTGTAAATCCTGAGTAACTCTGCTGACATCAGTAGAGCTGCTCTGTATTGACAGCAGGGAAACAGATTGGAATCTTGGCAAATGATTTTTAACCCGACTACATCCTAAAGCAGGGGCTCAGATTCTGATCTCCGTTTCAATCAGTGTAAATCTGGAAGAGCTCCAGAAAAGTCTAGATTTACACTACTGGGTTTGAGATGAGAATCTGGCCCACTAGTTAAAACCAAAACAAAATGCCATTTCCCTTGTCCGTGTTTCTAACAATACTCAAGAATTAAACCAGATAAAACGTGTAATGTCCAGTTTAACATTTCATCGTTTATGTGGTTTGGTTGTTGTTTGCAATTCATTCAGCATGGACAACGAAACTAGACTATATAGTCAATTTCGCTTTAGCGCCCAGTTCCAGCTTTTGGGTTGCAAATCCTGCAAGGGTTCATTAAAAAAAAAATCCTTTTGATTGTTTGGTTTTAATCTATGAAAATGTTTGTTAATATGAGGTTTTGTAGGCAAAAATACTTGCAAGACAGAACCCTCCCCTTTTGGGGCTAACCTACCCGTGTAGTGTCCCTTTAAAATACCTTCAGTCTCATCTTCCTGGTCATGAACTGCTGCCTAGAACAGCATGGCCTCACACTGCCAATCCTTAATCAATGCCTCCAAGTGCCAGCTTGAGTCTTAATGGAGGTAGCGGGCAGCCTGTCAAATCCTTTCCCTTTGATTCTTCCTTCTCTGGCAGGGATGGCAGACACGCCACAATGATTTCCCGCCCTTATCCTATCCCCCTGACATACACTGGTCAGGACCATGCTTCAGAGTCATCAGTGCCAACCCCAACCCTTGGCACATAGACCAGCAAAGCATGCTGGGTGAAATGGTGGCCTGGCTGAAGCCAATAAGAATTTTGCCATTGACGTCAATGGGACGAGGGTTTCACCCCACACATCCAGTCATTGCTCCTAGAGAGGGAAGTGTGAATTGCACCCTTGTCTCCCAACAAACCCACAAAAATATGCTATAGCCGCTCACGTGGGATTAAGTGAGGGAGGATGAGCCACATAAGGAAGGGCCAATGCTTACGTAAACGCCCCTCATTTACAGCTTCTGCAAGCCCCAAAATGGAGTAGATTGGCCATGACCCCAGCAAACAGCTCAGCTGCGGCAATCGTCCACTAAGCGTAGTGTGGAGGGCGTGCCAGCTGGCGTTCTCAGCAGAAGCAGGTGAGCAGACAGGTCGAGTATGGAAGGTGAGCACACAATGGAAATGTAGCCCAGAAACCCAGGAGAGAGAACAACCGAGGCAAAACAGAGGAATGCAAAGAAATGCACAGCTGACTGAGGTCTGAAAGGGCAAGTACCATGTCCATTAGAGCTGGACGTACAGCACAAGGCTGCTGTACCCATGCCCCCCTCTCAGCTCTGGAATGGTGCGCACCTTATGACACACGCTGGAAATGCAGTGTCCACTTAATTAAAAACAGAAACGACACAGTGAAATGAATAGGGACCATCTGATCCATGGACGGAGTGCCCTGCATTCATTTATATTCACCAAAAGATCGCTGGGTAAGCTGGGGATGAGGCAACTAAAAACCTTCTAATCCCAGTAAGGGAAATTTCCCATGGAGGGAAGAAATAGCTAGTTACTCAACAAAAATAAGCTACTCCAACCTGGACAACTTTATTTGTTGCTTTTCATCACGTCCCTAAATAGCTCCTCAAAGCAGCTGCTGCAGGTTTACATCTCACTCTATTCTATTACCCTTCTAGCCTTAGAAAACCTGTTCAGGAGGCCCTGTTATGCCAAAGTAATTAACACACACAAAGAAAAAAACCTACCGCCAATTATGGAAACTGGAACTATGGAGCACTCCTGCCCACACCTGAGGGCCAATAGCGCCCCCTTCCTCTTCCACTTGGGATTTCTCCAGGAGAGATGAGATTTGATAAGGAGTACAAAGCACTTCCACTGCTATCAGAGCAGAGTTTGGATGGCTTTGGGCATCAGGGCCAGGCATAGAGAGAAGCTGAGGCATTCAGCTGTACTAGGTGCCTAGAACCAAATATATATTGATCTGATAGAGTGGTTTACCTCAGAGTTGTAGCTCCACTGAAAGCCAAAGGGAGGACATTTTCCTAATGGAAGTTTCTCCTGACCTGATAGTGCTACAGGTGTGTTACGCACAGGGCATTTAAGCTTCCCTCTAGAGTGGTCCTCAACCAGCTAACTTGAGGCTAAAGACGTTAACTTACAGACTGAGGTTTGGTTGGGGTTAGCTACCCCTGACCATTTTAGCCACATCCTGGGGGTGAAATCCTGGCCCCACTGAAGTCACTAGGAGTTCTGCCATTGACCTGAATGGGGCCAGGATTTCACCCTTGGTGTACAGTATAAATTCCTGCGATGGAACTAGTAACCCCCAGAGATAAGTATAAAGGAGATGCTGACACAGACCCAAACACCTAGGTGCAACAATCACAGGAGAGCAGCAAGCATCTGGTAGAGAGCCAACTGGTGATGTGGAGGACGCAAAGGGAATGTGGAATCTTCCTTCCTTCTTCACCCCCTTCCCCCACACTCCTCCAACTCAAAAGTGGCTTTGACCCTTGAATCAAAATTTTGCATCTAATTAGTCTTGCAGATAGCCCCATTTTGTGAGAGTTCGGGGCAGGGTGGTTGGAAGCCTATTTTACAGTCACGTTAGCCATAGGTCATCCCACGCCCCGCATTCTGAGAGAGGTGGGTATACTCCATGCACAGCAAGTGATTTTTGCTAGAAAAACCCCACAGGATTCCAAAAGGACAAGTAGGATTTCATGCCTGTGTCCAATCTTCTCAGAAAGTTTAGCTACTGGAATCAGCACACTCTGGTGCCATCTGCTCCCAGACCCAACAGCCATTAAAGACAGAGTCACGCAGACTCGAAGAAGGGATGCTGCCCTGGGTGATTCATATGCGTTAACGTCGGGGGAACTTTCAAAGCAGGACGTTGCCTTGGCTGACAGAGTAATTGGGGAAATTCATCTAAATCAATTTTTATGATTTCATTAAACAAATAGCTTTTTAAACAATGCCTCTCCGGTCTCGCTAACTCGCTCTTAAATCATGCCATTCCTCTTCCCCACTGGAATGTAAATGTAATGCGGGACCTTTCCCTTCGGCTGTAATGGATATTAAATAAGTAGGTTTCAAGGCAGCATTGCCCTCAGGTGGCTCAGTCACTTTAAATACACATTTCGATAAACAGTGTGCGAGTTAAGCAGGCAGGAGGCTGCCCAGTTGATGCTCATGAGAAAGAAAATGTGTTTATAAACACAGTGCTAAGAAAGCGACAGACAAGTGCCTGACAGCTCCATGCCCCGCCGTGGAAAAGCACGAGCCTGGAATGGCAGGAGTGCTACCAGGCCCAACAGGGACAGGAGCTTCTGGGAACCTCCTTGGATCTTTTCCTATGCTGCATCTTTATCAATTTGCCAGGCAGCCCCAAGACAAAGGAAAGAACAGCCTCCATGGGAAGTGGAGTCACTTCCTGGGCACTAGGCGTGGCGACAGCGCGTCTTCCGGGGGATGATATCAGAGCCGCGCATCCCTCCTGAGGCTGAAAGCAAGAACAGCTCGAGAATGCAGCCCCATTCTAGATGCTGCCAAATGGCAGAGGAAATGTAGCAGCTTCCCCATTTCACAGATGAGGAAATGGAGGCAGGGAGAGGTTATATGACTTGCCCAGGAGCACGGAGGAATAGCAGCCAGCTATCCTGACCTGCTCTAGCCAGTTTTCGTCCTCTGCTAGAAAAGTGGCACTATGTTGTCTACATCCCAAAACACAACAGAGTCAGGGGACCAGGATGCACCATCTTTAAAATGTACAGCATCCTGCAGAGAAGGGACTTTTCACTGTTGTAACTGGGCCATGTAATCTGACTGAACACTCAGACATGCCCAGAGTGTTAGCCAGTTTCCAGAGCAGAGCCATGGTTCAGCCTACATAACAATGGATGTGGTGTAACGGGGTGAGGGGACCTGGGCCGTGTAGTCTAGATGGGCTCTTAAAATAAAGGGTATTCCTCTCCACATTCTACTCTTTTATTGGCCTCAGCTGTTTTATACTGTTTCACGGAGGGTGAGCTGTGACACAAATCAGGGAAATTTAACTTAAAGGCCAGTACTGTCTTTACTTCAAGCTCTTCAGTTCTCTCCCCCTTCAGAAGCAGGAGGGGAAAGGCAGGTGCGTCACGTTCAGCTTTGCATTTCCTGGCTTCTTATCCATTACACACAACTGTGATAAAGGAAACTGAATTTTTTGCATCTCTTGCTATCTTCAATGTCACTTTCGAGAGAGGAAGAAGCAGGGGGCAACTCTCCAGCAATGTTCACCATCGCCACCTGCTGGGCGAACATTTCCAAGATAGCAGCAGGATTTCTTACTGCTCGTGTCACGCACATTTGGGAACAGCATTGCAGCAAGGGTGGGTCCAGGCCCCTGTGCTGCTGCAGGACCAAGTGAACCTAGACCATCTCTAGCAGGTGTTTGTCCAACCTGTTCTTAACCTCCAGTGATGGGGATTCCACAACCTCCCTTGATGCCTATTCCAGAGTCTAACCCTCCCTTGCTGCAGATCAAACCCATTACTTCTTGTCCTACCCTCAGTGGACATGGATAACAATTGATCCCAGTCCTCTTCAGAACAGCCCTTAATGTATGTAAAGGCTTATCAGGTCTCCCCCCACCCAGTCTTCTTTTCTCAAGAGTAGACTAAACATGCCCAATTGTTAACCTTTCCTCATAGGACAGGTTTTCTAAAGCTTTTGTCATGTAGCCCCTTCCCTGAGGTGTCGCTCAAGCCTCCTCCATGGCACCTGCTATTTGGAGCAGCAAGTATCTGCAAGGTTAATTCTGCCCAGAGCCAATAAAACCAGTTCCACATGGCACCAACCCACAAAGAGAACACTGCTACAGAGCTCCACCCTGTTTAGAGCAGAGGGAGGAGGTGGGTGTGTCTTACATTCATTCCTCCATCGACAGCGAGTGAGAAACACCTCTAGCGTGTCTCCTATCCTTCCACATACACACTGCAGAAAATTGGCTTGCAGCCACCATTCCACTAGGAATGCAGAGCCCCATCTGCCTTACCCCACCCTGCTAGGCCAGCACCCTAACCACTGAACTATCCTTCCCCTTCGCACGCAGGGCCGGCTCCAGGCACCAGCTAAAGAAGCAAGTGCTTGGGGTGACCAATACCAAGGGGCGGCACTCCATCTGCTATTGGGGCGGCACATCCGGGTCTTCGGAGGCAATTCACTCTGAGAGGGACTGAAGGACCCCGTCGCCGAAGGACCTGCCGCCGAATTGCTGCCGAAGAGTGGAGCGGCGCGATCGTGCTGCCATGGCTTTCCCCCCTCCCACCCCCCCTTGGGGCGACAGAAAACCTGGAGCCGGCCCTGTTCACACGATTGACAGGTACCTAGTTGTAAGTGGAGAATGGACAGAGATATCTGGGGAGAGCTACAGTTGGTTGTGGATCCTTACCCTCAAATGTCCAGGCTTTCAAACGTGTATGATCCCAGTGATCTAATAATGGTATTTTTAAGTTAATACTCCCTACCTTAATGGTATGTTAAAGGGATTTTTAAAATGTGGGAATTAACGGAGTCTGAGATGGCTACTATTGTGTGGGAGGTGGAAAGGGGAGGAGTAAGAAACCAGGCCACTGTACCTCACTGCAGGTGAGCTCCCTTTGAAGTGCAGCACAGAACTCTGAACAGCTGAAAGCACCAAGAAAGCGGGGGATGAAAGCAGAAGCGGACAGGGCATCACTTCAGACAGAGGGAGGCAGCCGCCCCTCACACAGGAAAATCTTTTAATCATCTCTCCTAGGCTGGCCACCTAATTCAGCAGGAGAGCCAGTCTCACAGCAGACATAAAGTAGAGACAAAGAAGGCTAATGAGCCACTTGCTCTTTCAGGCCTGGCATCACCACTTCATCAAATGTAGGCTGTCACTCAGCCCTAGGAAGGCTCTACTGCACTTGCTGTACTTCTTAGGAGTTACAGTACTGGCACCATAGCGCCACCTAATGGACAGACTGTAATTGGGAAATGAAGTTTACCAGAGACATTGAATTGGCCTGGTCCCTGAAGACAGAGATGAAAGAGCAGAGTGAAGACAAGGGGAAAGGAAGCCAGCTTTCCATCCTGAAATGAATTAACTCGGTCAGGGACAGACGACATGCAGCCAGCTGTGGAACGGGCAGTTCAAAGGAACTGCGAACATGAGAGGAATTGACATAATCTTCAATAAAAGTCCTTCATCTGCCTGAAATATTAAAACCTAGATCTTGACCTCTTGTGCACCCTTAACAGTCCTATGGCACTTCCCGGAGGGCATTAGCCCCAGGCCTGGGCCAAAGCCCTATCTAAGTAATAGCATTCTACCTACCTAAAATTCCCCTCAGTTATTTGTCCCTTCCTAAAAACTGGCATGGAGCCCTGCTGGTACAGAACTGACTATTGCCACCCATCCTACAGGCAAGTGTGTGCTCCCGTACCATGTACACAGCCAGCACAGTGCTTTGGGATTAACATCTGTTGACATGAACAAAGCATTTACCACCAGCCACTACAAGCAAGAAAAGTCTGGCCCATCACATCATACCGCAGGCAAATACATCACTCACAATGCATTTCAATTGTTTCCTCTATTGTTATGTTCCTGTATGCCCAGCACCAAAGCAGGACAGAGAGCAATTTCATTACCTTGTTGTCAACAGCCTCGCCAAAAAAAAGCTTAATCACCTTTCCAAATCCAGAATCCACATAATCTCCAGATCAGAGTTTAACATTAGAAATGCACCATCCTTACGACATAACAGGAGTCACGTCGCACAAACAGCTGTTCAACAAGCTTTATTGCTAATTTGCATAGATGTTGCCAGCAGTCATCACATTTCCTGAGTTTCTTAATGAGTTTGCAAATGAGATTTAAAAAGAGATGAGGCCCAGATCTGTCTTGGCTAAAATTGGACTAAATGCTGAGCATGGAAATACAATCTGGAACCTCCCAGCAGACAGGTGTCCACATTGCAACAAAACAGCACCACAACTGATAAATTTTAGCAGAGACACCAAGGGTTGCACAAGGACAGAGATTTAATTCCCCTAACACCCGAAGGCCTGGTCTACAGTAGACACATTTACAAGGGGGCTCTTCTGATGTCATAAAAAACAGATCTAAACAGTTTACATGTGACATAAATCAGTCTCAGCCATATAGGTAGCCCCTACAGGTCAAGAAGAAAGCACATTAGCAGAGGAGCAAGGAAGTCTGGACTGACATAGTCCATGCTATACTTCTTCTGTTGCTAAACAGAGGATATTAGTCTCTAGGTCTAGCAGTAAAACCTGGAATCATTTAAAACATGATAGATTTGGTCAAAGAGGAAAGGGGAGTGTTTAATAATCTTTAAAACATACAGACTACATAAAAAAGCAGAAAGGCCAAGAGGTTGCTGCTAGTCGCAATCAGGGCAGGCTGCACCTCTGAAATACTAATGCACAGATGATTCTGGATATTCTGGGACAAGTCAATTATATATTTACTAATTCCCCCCAGCTAAAAAAAATAAAATAACCCAAGCCCGGTCAAGGTTTCCATCATTAAGTGCTGTTGAGCAGATGAGGACTCTCCAGGATTTATTGACACGGACTGCTTAGTAAAGTTGGCACACAGACAGAAAGCAACACTCACTCAGTGAATGAGAAGCACTGCCCTGCATTTGCACAGCTCTTAGGCTAGCTGCAGTCCTAGGCTGGCCAGCCAGCCCCAAGATTAATGCAGACAGAGATTAAGAGGTTGCACTCAAATTGTAGCTCCAACTTCACCTTCCTCTTCCTGAAAGGGCTTATTTATAGGTGATTTAAAGAGAGAATAACTTGCTCAGACTCTGACACAGGCTTTTGGTGTGAATGGAAAGGTGACAGTCACTCATTCTCGCTCACTGGCTTTAAAGGTGCAGTCAAATTTCTTTGTAACGATCAGAGGAGAGCAGCGAGCCAGGGCCTCTCACTCTAAGCGGCACCCGGTCTAACTAAGTGGTTAACGCCCAAGTGACTCAATCTACAGCGAGCTCCCAGATGACTGCAGTGACCCCCTATAGGGCTGACACAGGGAGGGAAGGTGGCTGGAGTCAAGACTGCAGGCTGTAAAGACCTGAAGTCAGTCAATAGCACATGGCCTGGTGTAAACTCATGTCCGCTTTGAGAATCCAGCTCACTACCGGACAGCTCCACAGGCCCCTGGAGCCACCCACCTTCTCCCATGCATCCAAGAACGGCAAATCAGTTCTGACTGTGCCAATCCTCCATGGCAGGCACGGCCAGCAGCGAATGGGACCTGCTGAGGAGATGCAGGGGATACATTGTGGATCTGTCACTCTCTCAGACCCAGAGGGCTGTGCACAGGCCTCTTCAGTGACTGATCAACTGCAGCATCTCCTGAGGATCCACTATCTTCTCCCGAGGTTTGCCAGCCAGCTTGCCTCGTGCCACTTCAGCAGCATCTATCTTCTCCCAGTCTGAGAAGGTAACGGGATGGACCCCTGGTGTTATAACAAAAGAGAAAGCACAGGTCCATCTATCCCAAATGAACAAGACTGAAACATGCAAGCAAACAGAAGAGCCAGAACCTTGCTAACACAGGCACCTTCAAAACTCAGCAGCACGAAGGCAGTTATAAGACAGGCTCCAGAGATCCAGTCAAATCTGACTTGCAAGCCATAACAATATTCACCGCAGCACTCGCATAGGGGAAAATGGCTTTGGTTCACTTAAAAAGTCTTGAACTGTCAGAGGAAAGCACACTTGAACCAAAAGCCTTTAAATACAGCAGCAGTAAATGACCCTCCGGGGTGTTTTAATCTGTCCCCAAATGTGCCTGGAAGGATTGCTATGAAAGCCATTCAAAAGCAACAGCTGCACTGTTTATGCAGCTGACAAAGACACTTTACTCAAGGACTGCACTGCTTTTAAATGGCCCTTGTCGAGCACCTGTGCGCTGCCCTGCAACAACTTTTAAACCTTATTACATTTAAATTAGGAGAATTGCAGTCCCCCACCTGTGGGGTTTTTGGGTTTTTTTAGTAATAAAAAGTGGGGTTGGATACACATCATGTTACACACTCTGCTCCCATAAATACCCTGTGGAAATCACTGACACAAGATAGAGGCTAAGAGGTTAGTATGATTCAAACAGAGATTAAACAGTTGTAACTGTAAACAGTTTTTATTCTTCACACATTAGACAGGATACAAAAACGAAAGGATAGAAACCCTCATGCTTCAGGGCACATAAGTCAACAATAAATCAGAGTGTTAGGAAGAAAATTTCACTCCAGATAGAGTTATGGAATAGCCTACTAGGGGGTTACTTGCGCAATTTGGTGTTTGCTACAGCAAGATACAGGGTACTGAATTAAGATGACTGGCCTGAACTGGTGTGATCATTCTTATGAGCCTAAGTGCAACAGGGCTCAAGGAGAAAACTGTCATAGGAAAGACTGAGAACAGGCCGCCTCCTGGGATGAACAACAGGGTAGAAATTTCTCTCTAAATCACCGACTTGAATATGGATTAGATTAGCAGAAAGCGGGAGCTAGATTTGAGGACTATTGGGTTTCATCTATTAAATGAGTTTGATGGTCTCAGACCACAGAGGATTTGTATTCACACCAAGGAATCTACCAGCACAACCGGAACCATTGCTGGTCGCCTCAGCAGCAAAACCAAGGGTTTAGCAGCCCATGGAAAGAACTCCTCTTGCATTCTTGGAGGTGGTTCCTCCGGTTTAGGACTGAAGCATTATGGAAGTGCAGCATTGGTGGGGAGCTCATGCTGTCCCAGTGGGTAACAGAATCTCAGACCCAGGACTGTCACCTTTCTCCACAACATATTCACTGTAACCACTCAAAAGCTTCGTATACAAGGTTCCACGTTATGTTAACAATCAGCAGAGGTGCTCAAAATAGCACTCCTTAGGTGCACTGCAAGCACCCAACTTGGTCTCTCCGTATGCTGCACCATTAGGCAGTTCATCTTCTTATTGCTTCACTGAGTGTTGTAAATTGTAATTAAAATGCATCAGATCATTTTCACACTATTTTTTAAATTTAAAAGACTGTTCCCGGCAAAAAGCAAAGGGGATAGAGAGACTCAAGAAATGCTTCAGGTGTCTAATCAGCAAGCGAAGCCTAACCCAGACTTTACAAAAACGAATGCTAAGTGGGAGTGGGTGGAATTTAAACATGGATAGCGTCCATACAAATGCACAGCGCATTCTCTATTCCCTGGTGCTTTTCAAGCTGTGTCCACTCAGCCTTGCCCATGCAATTAAATCCTGACCCTCAGCACTGTGATCTTATTATTACTGCACGCATCCTGTGCGGAGACTGACTGTCAGACCAGCGTGTGTGGCATTTGTTTTCTCCCCTTCCCTCCTCACCCCCCAGGAGACAAAGGGAACAGGAATGTCCACTGCAGACTGAGACGAGATCAAACCCTTTTCCTTAGTCAAATTAGAGCCCATGCTCCAGATTTCAGGAGACGATTCATTAACCCATTGTCTCAGCCTAGAACTTCTGCATGCATTTGCTGGAGGGAGGCTGGTTGGCTCACACATCTATGATCATTGCTACAGATGCTCACACACAAGGACTCGTGTATGCACGTTTACTGACCTCGACTGTGCAGGATGCTCCTCACGGACTTAAAGCCTTCCTTGGTGTTTGAAAGGTCCAGCACCCCCGACTGGAGATCTTCTAGCACGGACTGGGCTGTGTCAAAGCTATCGTTCATGGTGGTGATAATCACCCCTGTGGGTCCTCTCTTCACCCAGCCACTGCAGTACAGACCTGTAACAGCATGTTACACAAAGTCTGACATGCTCTGATTCAATCCTCAGTACACATGTAGGGACAGGGTCAAGCAAACTCCCCGACACAGTTGTCTCTTCAGCTTGAAGGGACTCAAGAGTTAAATATGGATCTACATTTCCTTATCCACTGTCGTTTCACACCCTCGCAGATGTAGCTGGCCACTGTTAGCAGCAGCTGACACCAGGATGTGTCAAACTCGGATCACTACCAAGCCCATTGTAGCATCCGCTCAGTGGGGTATATTAGGGTAGTATCTACCCTCCCCCCAGCAGAGAGTGCATTGTCTCAACCGTGCTGTCCTCCTCTCTGTAGAGCTGCTACGGGAGTTTCTAGTGACTCAAGAATGTTACCCCCTAAGCAGCCATTGCAAGCTGCCATCTCTCTTTAATAAACTAACAACAATTACAGCATGCTTTTGGGTCATGTGTGGATCTGAGCTATTAACGTTACAAGATGCGGGACAGGTCCTTAAAATTGTAACCCTCCAGCTCCTACAATACTTGACACATCAACAGCAACTTCCGTCCGAGGATGTTAAAGTGCTTTCCAGATGCTGGTGACTTATGCCTCACAATGCTCCTTTAAAGCGGGTATTACACCACTTTTATGGATGGGGAAACAGAGGCACAGATAACTGAACTGCCCAAGGAGGGGTCACACAGGAAGCCTGTAAGCTAGACAGGGATAGAACTCAGGTTTTCCAGTTCCCAGACCTGTTCTTTACAGAAGCCCACACTCTCCCATTCACTCAAACCTCCTGGCCACTGACCCTTCAACCTTCCTATAGGCATGTTCCTCTGCCACACCCACCCACCCACACACACACTCATAAGCTCTGTTACCCAAACACTACACATGAGGAAACCTCAACCCTGGGCGTTAATACTAACCTGGTGTCCCCTGAACCCTGCCCAGGCTGTTGGGGATGATCCCTAGTTTGGGGTCAAAGGGTATCAAAGAGTCAAGTGGAAGGCTCCGGTAGCCAATGCTGCTGAGGATCAACCCACACTCAAGCTCCTCCACTTCTCCAGTGGGGACAGCTCTGGCTGACTCGCCCGAACCCTACATAACCCAGGGAGGGAGGGGGAAGAAAAAGAAAAGAGTTAAAGAGCCTGTAATGCAAATGCAGTTGAGAGTCTTCTCTCCCAGGAGAAACAACAACATCTCCCTTCTATCTCCTGGATTCACTGGCAATCCCATTACTGGGTATTTAGCAGGCTGGGTTATTGGAGCGTTCTCCCATTGCAACTAACAATACTAACGGACAGAACGTTCCCTTTGTATCAGAAACGGCTCCTGGGGGAGACCTAGGGCTGGCTTCCCAAGAATCTGTTATTCCAGCTGCTCAGACAGCAGGCAGTTCTGCTGGTTCTAATTAGACCAGGAGTATCAAGCTGTCTTTAGATTAACGCAGAAGGGCTCCCCAGAGATCTCCCGATCCAAGTGGATGTAACAGATGTTTACTCATCTCCCAGCAAACACAGAGAGCCAGGAATGGGGAGGGCAAATCCTTTAGAAAGAGAGAACTTGGAGTCCATACCTCCAGCCTGGTGACGGCCATTCGGATGCCTCTTGCTTGCTTCCCGTCAGCAGCGGGCAGTACCTCCAGCGGGCTACGCTGGAATTTCAAGCCCCACTCTTTGGTTGCTGCTGCCCAACGACTGGCCTCTTTCTCACCAGGTTTCTCCAGGGCCAATTTGACCATCAGCTCGGTCAGACGCTTCCTGGGTCTGGGAACATCTAAAATTAAAAGAGCAAGCCAGGAGCATAAGGGACCCTGAACAAAGGCTCGTCAATCTCTAAAGGGGGACCACGCAAGGAGGAGAGTTTGGACCAATGTACAGTTAATGCTAAAGAATTACATCCACTCAGCATCTGCAAGCCTCTAAACCATGAAAAAGGCAGAGAGCTGGTGCCAAGCACAGCAGCACAATTGGGACTTTGGAACAGCTCTGTCGAAAGCCGCAGTCTCTGAACTCAATAGTTTGAGAAGAAAGTCCAAGGGCACCTTAGAAACCAACTCTCCTTCCAGGTTAGCTTAGAACATGGGCTTTCAGACCTGGATTCTCCTTCACTGAAAGTCACACACTGACCCTGCCCTGATCACTCCCCAACAGTCCATGTAATGCTGTTACAAGCCTGAGCAGACAAATTACGCTGGAATATGCGGCAGGTAAGAGCTGGATGTCCATTTCCTCTAGACACAGGTGGTGCTGCAGCTCTCCTGCGGCTAGCCATCTTTGAATAGACGCCACCAGGGCTACTGTGCTGCTGTTTCAGCTCGTTGACCTTCTGGTCACTGTGGCTCAGGCAGGTGGAACTCATGTGCTAGACAATCAGGGGATTGCAAGGCTTTTTCTGAAGCCTTATGGTCTAGCAAGCAAGTGAGGGCAAAGGGGAAGAAGAAATTAGGTCTCTCATTACAACCCAATAGACCATAACAACTGCATCCTACCAGGTGCCAACACAGAGCAAGGCAGGAATCAGAGACTGGTTTCCAAGAGGCCAGGGTGATGAGGGGATGGTAAAGTTTCCCACTGGTTTTGTTTTAGTTTAGCAACCGGATTGGAAAACAGGGCAAGGCCCCCTGGCTTCATCCTTCATCTCCAAGAGCTCCCCCAGATAGAACCCATGGGTATTTACCCCACCATGGAAAACTCACTATCCAACCTGCGTTGTGCTGGGCAGACTCTCCTCACCTTTAACAACATCGCCAAGGCCTGTAAAGTCAGCAGGGTCCAGGAGGGGTCTGGTACCGGGCAGGTTTATCATCTCCCGCAACTCCTGGGAACGTCAGACAGGAAGATGTGATGCCTCACTGTTCCGTGTGAGGATGAGGCAGAGAAGCCATAAGTACAGCACAGATCCAAAAGAGAAGCCACTCCCACCATACAGGTGGCACAGGCTAGCAACTCCTGCTTTCCAGGCAGGAGGCTGAGTTCAGCATGTGGACACAGTAACCAGGATGCCGGCATTCACGTGCCTTCTTGTAGACCCTCGAAGCCACAATTAGTGGATTCAACAGCTCATGTTGAATTAACTAGACCCACAGAAGAGGGGCTCAGGGTTAGATTTATAGTCGCAGCGAATCCTGTTCCATTACAGTACCCTTAAGCTCAAACAAATCTGTTTTACCTTTATGGTGAAAGCTACCTGGAGGGGTCCCCTCCTTCCGACAAGCCACACACGCTTGATCTTACTGCAGGCGATGGCTGCCAAGGAGCCTTCAGTGATATCAGTCTTCTGCAAGACAGAGACGTGACAATGAACGAGGGTGGTGGGAGAGAGAGGAAGGCGCAGCGCAGGAAGCTGAAAACAGTGGGGCATCTGCTTGCGCCACCTTTGCAGGAGGTGCTTGTCACAGCTAACGCCTTCACACAGCTCTCACTGAAAATACTGTCTACAATCCTTACACAGTTAACAAGGTAACACCTTACCGAGCAGCCTCAAAGGGAAATCTCCCTTCTTTAAAAGCCTTTTAAGAGGATGCTAAACAAAAACTAAACACACAACCCCAAACCAGTCAGCCATTTAAACCTCAGGGCCAATAGGGAAAGGAACCTCACCTTTATAACCTCCTCTGCTGCAGGGATTCACACATGGGCATTGGGTGACTTGCCCCTTTACCCTTCCCTACAATGGAGGAAACTCCCCTATTGACTTAGACTGTGACAGGATCTATACCAGCATCACTGAAAACGCGGCTTAGGGTTGTAGAATAAAATGCTTAGCGAAGCCTCCTTACAACAGAAAAGCAATGAGAAGGGCCGTTCTACTCAGGAGGGCAGACTAATTAGAGATTCCAGCTGGACGGTACCCCAAAAGGTTCCAAATCTGATTTGCTCAGTTCAGAAGCCAAAACGTTTTTTTCCCCTAACCGTCAGCAGCACAAGCTAGACAATGTAAAAAGCCCAGCAGGGCTCTTTACTACCTCTTCCTTCCCCCTTCAGATAAAAGGTGCTCCAAACAGAACTCGGACAGTTTTACCGATGATGCCCAAGGTGCAACAAATTTCCAGACTCACTCGCTTGTAGTGGGATTAGCTCCAGAGATAAAAGCGGGGAAGAACCTACATTCAGCACAAAAAAGGAACAAATCTGACTAAGGCACAGAGTCGGCTATGAGAACGTTTCACTTCATAGACAAGTGCCATGTCCGTCCCCCTTGTGCCAGGGCTGAATAACGCCTCTGGTCCCAAAGACCAGATCATTTGAAGCACAGCTCTCACTTCCCAATCAGTGTAGCTATGTAAGGCCTCTAGAAATTGGCAAAGTCCCAAGCTTTTTTAAATTTATCCATTAATGTTGGAGGTAGCAGCTGAGTTTCAATCAGCCTCTTTTCAGTTCCGGAGGGACAGAAAGCTCTGGGAGGCCCTTGCTGCTAACATCTGGGGCAGCAGCTGTACGCAGCAGCTGCTGCCAACAAGCTACTAGATATCAAATTGGGAGCACGGTAGGGAAAAGATCAAAGAGGCTGGAGAGCAGGCACAGCGGGTGCTGCTGAGGCTGTTGCTACCACTAAGAGCCTGGGAAGCAGAGATGTGTGGGGAAGAGGAGCACCCTTTCCCAAAGAGAAACCCAGGCTAAACTTCTGACCTCCCAGAAGCTCCAGCAGGGGGCAGGCTGCAGTTCCCTCTGTCGCTTGCAAGGAGAAAAGGCCAGAGCCTCATTCATTGCCTTTAAAAAGAGGCAATGCTTGGGCATCACAAACCTAGGACTACAACTCCCTTGCGGGGAAGAGCTGGAGGGGAAGCAGGCTGTGAGGGAGAAAGGCTCTGCTTGAAAACAAAACCCACAGATGAGTCTACATGTGGTTGTTTTAATCAGCTATTTTGTCTGGGTTTCCCTCTTACATCAAACCCTAATGAATTTGAAGTAGATTTCTGGCCCTTCGTACAAACTCTGCACCTTGCGTTCTATATTTTAGAACTCTCAACTCACCCCGAGTATATCGAGTGGAGACAGCAGAACTCGGGCAACATCCAGAGCTACATTCCCCTGCCCCAGGACCACAGCTGTCTCGCTGCTTAGGTCGGGCTTCAGCTGTGTGGAGAGAGAGATAGTACATTCAACACCCAGTCGATCCTGGCATCTTCACCACACTTAAGGCTAGTTCTCTCCATCCCCTCCTTGTTACAAAGGCAGACGTTTCTTCAGCCTCCTGTTTCACTCTAGCTGCCATTCTAACCCAGATAAAGGGGCCCAGGTAGGCCAGTCACTCCCTCAGATGCAGTTGCCTAGTGTGGCTTTGTCAGAATGGCTAGTTCGCAACACACTCAGTTATTTCCCCAGCCTGCATCTCCTTCAGCGCATCCTGGGCCCCCAACTCCTCAAGGTCTCCTGGATTCCCAGATCTCTCACAGGGAATCTCTGCGAGTGTCTACTATTTTGACAAGCCAGCTTAATCTCCCCAGCCCTAAAAGTGTCCCTTTCTGGCTTCCTTATGTCCTCTCCAAGAAGTGCTGCCCATCTACAGAGCTAGCTAATCCTCTCTTACTGCCGTGAAAATTGTTCACATTTTTAACATCTGAGAAGGATTTAATTTTGCGTCTGCTAATCTTTTTCAGTTGCAAGCCTTTCGGGCAAGCATTGATCCGGAGTTGGATGACTGCATACAGATGCACTGAGAGCACAGAGTCTCAGAGAGGAAAAAAACAAACCCTTACATCTCTGTTCTCAGGCAGTCCATTGTACCAGCCCACAAATGCTCTTGCTGAGTAAACCCCCGAGAGGTTCTCCCCTGGGATTCCAAGGATCCGGTTATCCTCAGCACCATAGCTCTGCAGAGACAGAAGCAACGTTCCCATAGTCACACACACGCCATGGTACGCGGGTATAAATATCACACACCATGCAAATCTCCAGCTCCACAAACACAATATGGAGGAACCATCGCTCAGAGGTTGCATCTCTTGGATACTGTACTGCTGCCAATCACCATAATATCCGGGCACCTCCTGGGGTAGTGGATCAGCACAGCAAAGACCCTAGTGAGTTTTGTGGAATTATCGGCTCTTCTCGGCGTGCAAGAAGCCCTGCTCATCACACTAGTCTAGCCGTGCTGGACTAGGTCAGACACGGAGATGTGACGAGGGAGAGCGGGGCTTTCATGCTGCTTTTTTAGGGCAAGGGCAACGTGAACCTGAAGAACTGGTAACCGTATGTCTCCTCCTCTGGGACCCACCTCTCGCTCCCCAAATAGCGATAAAGCCTGTCGCTTTTTAGCCTTGCAGCTATTTTCTCCAGCATCTCGGCAGGAAGGAGAACTATGGCGGCCTATGCCACAGACACATGCGCTCCCCAGGGCACCGGACTCAGAACCATAGTTCCAGTCAGGAGGGGAGTTTCTTGCTATTCTGCAATGGAAAACAAGGAACAGACATTTCCCTGCTACTAGCTCAGCCATTCCTCTATGGGACAAGACAGGATACAGTCCACCACAGAGGTGAACTGTCCCCAGAGCAGCAACACGCTATGGGATGAATGGCTACAAGAAATATTCACCAGCACAGCTACTCAGAGATTCAAACAACCTCTTCTCTAGCCGAACTAGAGCGAATTTCATCCCCCACCACCTCAGACCTGACACTGTTCACTTCACGTTCAGGAGAAAGGGCAGTTCATTGGTTAGGGCACTCATCTGTGACCAGCGAGATAGGGATTCAGTTCCCTGCTCTACCTCAGACTTCCTGTGTGACTTGGGCAAGTCACTTAGCCTCTCTGTGCCTTGGTTTCCCACCGGCTCGGTCCTGCCAGACAGGGGTGTTGTAAAGATAAATCATTAAAAAATTGTGAGGAGCTAAGACACTACAATGATGGAGACCATATAAGTACCTAAGAGAGACAGATTCCCTCGCCCTTAAAAGCAAACTTGACAGGAAGGGCTAAACAGTGGGGGAATCCAACAGAGTTAATACCCCAAAACTCAGTAGGAAGGAGTGAACCGTGCTGGATTTGGTCGCAACACCACCCCAGTCCTTCCCCCACTAGAGACACAGACCATTAACCCACCAGAACTACCGCGTGATAAGCCCGCTGCAGCTCCTTCACGGTCACGTCCTTCCCGATAGTGATGTTCCCATAATAGGAACAGCGATCGGAATGCGCCGTCTGAGTAAACGTGTTGATTACATTCTGTTGGGTCAAAAGAAGTTTTAAAGGGTTTAAATTTAACAGCCACACAGCACGTCCTACAAAGCACAGCCAGAGAGGAGACAGCGGCATGGTCTGGGGATGTATAGGTCCCCAACGCCCCCATGTGGCCCTGAAGCTATAGGTCAGTGTCTCCCTAACTCATGCTGGCTGTTCTGGGACGCGTAGCTCTTATCTGACAACGGCTTGAATATTTCATTTTAAAATAAACAGTTATCCACAGCTTGGCACCACGCCAGCCAGATCTGTCGAAAGGAAGTGACAAACATCAAAAAAACAGTAACAAAAAAAAGATCCATTCACTGCTAGTGCGAGTTTGCCCCTTTGAAGAAACACTTGGCTGGAAGTTTTGCTAACTTGAATTTTGCCCCTTGAACAGCCCTCACCAGCATCAAGAGGAACAACTCAAAGTTTCAGCTATTCTTATGGTCTGCCGCAGATACCCTTGCCTTACACTCCCAGCTTTTAATATGAAAGCTCTTTCTTGAAATCAGACCATGCAGCAATTTATTCTTATATGCACCTCCCCCCATTTCCAAACTTCCCCCCTCACTTTAATCACCAGCACCCCTGCTTCCCAGTAGCCTTGTCCATTCGGCAAACCAGACCTGACCAGACCTGGTCTGGCAACAGAAAACAAGCCCCACTACAGAGAGAGAATCCCCTACAAACAAGAATTGCACCCCAACACTGGCACTTCTTATACCTCCCTTGAGAGGACCTACGACTGGTCTCAGCTCACAATGGTGTAAGCGGACCACCACACCCAGTTCACAACTCTTGGACAAAGCTACTGACATGGACTCTCCATTTCCACCACCCCGTGAGGTGATGGGAAAGCCAGTACTAACTTTGACTTCAGGGTGGTCTGGTGCCACTCCAAAACGAACAAGGCCGAAGGGAACTGGCAGCTTCTCATAAATATCCACCCGGGCCAATCTGTGGTGCTAGAGAAGAAGAGCAAGTTCACAGTTATAATATAAGCAACCAAGAGAGAACAAAAGCACACAAGCTAAGTGACTAACAACAGGGGCCCAACATCAACCTTCTGCTGCAGAAACTGGCTGCACATCAAGAGACACTGATCTTCTTGAATCTGCAGGCACAGCAAAAAATTCAGGAGAGCTTTGGCATCTCAGAAAAAACAAGGAGAGATGTGCTGGGAATCTGTAGTTGAGTGACACCCAGCTAAAGTCCCTGAACACTGGGATCATCATGCAGGGACGGAATGCAAGATATGGCCTAGCCTCTGTGTCCTTACAGACTTTATCAAGGGTCTGCTTTTACTTCTCAATGCACAGATCACAGAACATCTGGTAAATCCAGCTGGGGCAGGAACATACACATCAGCGCAGCTGTATTTTAGTTTAATCTTGGTTGTAAGGTGTTGCATTAGGGTAGCAAGGAGGAGCGTACAATGGTGACAAAAACTGGCTGATTATATCAGAAGAGCTGACATAGCAATACTCACATTTTCTAGACCAGCGGTGTCCAATACGTTCGCCACTAGCCACATATGGCTAATAGGCTATTGAATTGTGGCTAATGCATGTGGCTTTTTTATAGCGTGGCTAATAAGAAAAAGTCAAAACCACAAGTGTGGTTAGCATCGAATTTCTATTGGACACCGCTGTTCTAGACAATCACCTAAATAAAAGTAGATTGATGTGCACAGAGTGCTGGCACAGAATAAAGGAAATTAGGCCAGTCGGTCTATTCCCATCCTCGTTGAATGTTTAAAAAATTAGTATGTGGGCACCAGATACAAAATATTGCACATTTCTTGTCTATTTCAGGCTTGTAGGCAAAACTTTCCTGTGTTCTGCTAAACCACACTCTCAGGTTGGGATACTGTGGATTTTGCTAGCCTGCCCCAATAGAAAGAAGAAAGGAATTATTTGAAGAAACTTAACAAGAAGATCTACCTTCTGACTTGAGGATTCATTAACTCGCACCAATAGGAACACCATATTGAGGTAGAGACTATGGCTGGTTTGGTTTTTGTGCAATAACTATTTTATCTTAGGACATACCCACTAGGTCAGTGAAAGGAATAAGAGATGCTGCAAAACACTGCCAGCAGAGATCCATGTCTGACCAGCCCATCATGGAGAGTTTGGCACTAGGTATTTAAGCAATTGCTGCAGACGTATATTGGGTGAAAGATGCCCCAGATTTCACCCCTTTGGCCCCCCAACAGCAGTTATCAATGCCGGCCGAGATCCTAAAATCTTACTGCCAATTATACACATTTTAGGTTTGTAGCTAGTATGTATTTTAGACACAGTCAGATTTTTTGCTTTAAGTACTTCATTAGCAGCTAGTATTTTGAGACAGTGTGTGTCTCATGCTATTTGTGGAGATTAAGTAGCCCTGAAATTTGTCCTTGAAGTTAATTACTGGCTAAAATGCAGAGTACTATACCACAGCATGCTCAAGGGTATTTCAGAGATAGCAAAAAGCAGGTAACCTCATTTGATTAAGCAACTATGGATGTGACTTATCACTAGCAGCACTCTCTGCAGGTTTTGTAATCTATTCTCATCGCCAGACCAATAACTGACCGACTAAGGTTCTGACATTTACTGTTACGTGAAATTTGTTTGTTCATTTGTTTGGCTTAGTCAATATGGAGAAGGACCTAAAACAATTCTCCCTGGTGTCCTTTATTTATAGATGAATGTTACCAACACTTTGTGGTATACAAATTTTAAAAGCCCAGGAGACCGATATTTGTGGTGTATCTTATTACAGAAGCATAATTTTGCTCTAATTTATAGTGACAGCCTTATAGGCTTTATAGGCTTGATGGGGACAGCCCAACACAGTGCAGGCACCGGGGAATCGTCCCTTGAATTGTGGGATGTCTACGGCCCATAGTCAGCCACTTGCTTGCTGGTATATCTCCTCTTATGTTGAATGGAAGCCGGTTACCTTCAGGAGGTGCTGGGCAGTGTAAAACCCAGCAGGTCCACTCCCCACAACACATATCTGAGGAGCGAGCGCAGCTGTAGAAAGCAGCCTGCTGAAACCTGAGCAAAGAGCACAAAAGCCGTCAATGAGCAGAGAAAATACCACCCTTGACACAAATGACTTTATCCTGCTAGGATTTCCCATGCACACTGGCTGGACCTCAGAACTGGGAGGGGGGCTAAAGGCTTCTAAGAGCTAATCCTTCTGCATTAAGCAAACACGGGACTTGGAACCAATTAAAACGGAGGGACGGAAGGTACCCTTAGGAACACACATACCATGGAAAGGAAAGCCACCAACAGGAAAACAGGGGGCATAGGACGACTCCCCTTGTGATGATTTCATCTTTTAAGTCCCTTTCAGCACTCCATTCTGCACAGCGGACTGGATACTATGGCTTCCCCTTCCACCACCAACTTTGTCATCAGGTGGGGCTAGGAGGAAACGATCTTGCTGCCCACCACTTGAGATTTTCCTCCTGAGTGACAAGCCCAACAAAAGATCTCACTGTCACAGCAATCTAGCGCCTCGCGTTCCCCCATACCACAGGCTATTCAGAGAACAGGTCATCAATAAACTTTAACGTGATCCGATTAAACAACCACCGGAAGGGCTGGAGACAATAGTGATTTCATTCATAGCCCAGCACGGCCTTGGCAGTCAGCTGAGAGGTTTTATTCCACTAAGTACAAAAAGACATTCAAAGCAAAAATGCATTGGGGTCAAATGCCGGGGACTGCAACTCCCTGCCAAACCCTGATATTTTTCTTCGGTGCCCTTGATATTTATATCTGTTTTAGGAAGCAGTTACCCAGCTCCACTCGCACTGTACCTGTAGAGCAGGCCTGCACAACATGCGGCCTGTGTGGGCTCACTGTGCGGCCCGCGGGGGGGGGGGGGGGGGGGGGGTGAGTAGGTGGGCTCACTGTGCAGCCCAAAATCTGGGACTGTGTCCGTTGGTCCTTTTTGCCGCTTGTCTCTGGGCTGGAGGTTGTCCCAATGCTGCAAAGATGGGTGTTCCCAAAGGAAGGTGCTTGCTTCTAACTCCTGAGGCCCTCAGTATGTCAGCTCTTCTCTAGTCAGCCCACTTGACAAGTTTGATTGTCCTTGGTCTGGTTCCCATCCCCTCTCCAATGGTTGCAGCTGTCTGGAGGTGCTGCCTTCCTCATTCACACCTCATTCATTCAACAGGGCAATGGAATACAAAGTGGGGGGGGGGGGGGGGGAGGATCTTATTCTACTTCTAGCAAAAAGACATTTTTCTTTTACCTTAATTATACTACCTTAGGGGCCCGCTATAACATATTACCAAGGTTCAATACAACGTCATATAAAAGTTATACAAAAATGCATAATGCAGAGATTTATCTACAACTGCATTGATTGACTGTTGTGTGAAGTAATATAGTGACCCCGGGGGGGGGTGAAGAATGGTGTGATGGTGGGGCCAAACGGGGAGGGGGCGGGTCCTATTTTACTGCTGTGATCTGGTCACCCTATGCGCGCTGTTTCTTTCCCCCTCTACAGGCTTCCATACCCCAGTGCTGGGGAAGGAGGGGTTGTTTCCGTGGGGCGGGCGGCGCTGCCGGGGGAGGGGTGTTTCCACGGGGCCGGGGAGTTTCGGCCCTCAGCTGTTTTCTTTGGAGTAATATGGCCCTCACCACTTTACGAGTTGTGCAGGCCTGCTGTAGAGTCAACTGGACTCTTAGAAATGGCGTGTGTCTGGGGAAGGTAGTCAGCACACAGGAGTAGGAGCCAAGAGTCCTGGATTCCATTCCAGACTCTGACACTGGTTTGCCTTGGGACTTTGCCTCTTGATGTCACTATTCGCCCACCTGTAAATCAGGCAGAGAAATTCCTGCCTACCTCACAAGGAAACTGGGACTTCATTAATTAATATTTTAATTAAAGCACTTTGGTGACTTCAGAGGAATGGCATGACAGAAGTGCAAGATAGGAACAGAATTTCCTCCTCTGAAAGGAGGAGGGTATATGCTCACAGAGGTGGGTAATTTTTCGTGAATCTACGCCTGGTGAATGGCGACAGCCAGATGTCCTTGGAGACTGGAATCCTCTCTACACAAAACAGCTACGGCACATGCAATGGCAATGCAAGTGTCCTCCCCATTCCACCCCGACAAGTTGATTCACCCCAACCTAGAAGGACAGAAAGTAATTCAGTTTCCACGGTCCATTCAGACTTCGGCTTCTCTGCTGAGACTGCAGACCAGAGCCCCAAGTTAGTACTGTCCATATCTCAAAAACCATCATGGCTATTTGTTCATTGAGTACTGGACTGAACCAGCTCGTTCTGCCAAGGCCTTTCAGCAGTAATCAGATGGCAACAATTTAGTCACTATTGACCTGAGCTTAAACCAGCAATGGGTCTCTGTATCCTATTAACAAACAACCCACCAAGGTACACACTCCTATGTCCAAATGTACATATATTTAACAAGGAAGGGGGCTCTCACTCTCAAAATGCTAACTGATATGGTGGAGTCTTCCAAACAGGCATCACTACAGAGTACTTTTACTTCCAGTCACCCTAGATGTTACTAACATCAGGAAATTGGTGGTTTATTTACAACACTATTTTTTATTGGGCAGGGTTACTTTAAAGAACGTGAACCTTTGCGCTCAAGTTACAGGACAGGAATAAAAGGAAGAGTTGATCGTAGCTTTGAAAGTCATAGTTAAATCTACTCTAACTCCTCTAGTTTAAGGCTAACTCCTAGTATTTGTATTTTTCATTGCATAAAAGTCCCTCCAAACCTCTCTCCATTACCCCTCTCTGGATCTTTTCCATCTCTGCTCTCTTTTTCGTAAACTGAGGTAATAAACTGGACCGCACAGGATGTATTGTTTGATATCATATCATTTTTATGTGTCTCCTCCCTTCAACAGAACACTGAGCATCTTAGTATTATTGTTTTTAATTAGACCGATACTGAACATAGGACAGATATCTGCACTGAGTTCTCTCTTCCCTTACTTCCAAATCTTCTGGAAAAAGTCTTGCAAGTTCAGAGCCTAGCAGCAGATGAGAAGTTTAAGGTAGTTTTACCAATATGCATTGCTGTATATGTATCCAGTTGAACTTTATCTGCCCTTACATTGTTCACTCCGCCCCATTGTGTCCAAATCCATCTCACAAGTCTGCAGTGATTTTAGTTGCTTTGTTTTCAATCAGCTAAAACAATTTAATGTTATCAGCAGTCTTGCTAACCACTCCTACATCACCGAGGACCACATTTCCAGGAGGGATTGTGGCTACTCAACTTGAGACACATGAGGCCTGACTATGGAAGTGCAAAACACCCACAACTCCAGCTGAAATCTACAGTTGCTGCAAATGTTCAGCTCTTCCAAAAAATCCGGCCTCAAGGGGAGGGGGGGGCCTCTGCTTTATTAACTCTTTCCCACAGCAAACAGCTTCAAGGGCACAATTTTATTTGGGTGACAGGATCTGTGTTTTGGCCATTTCAGGGTAGGCCTATTCTGTCCTTGCCTTGGACTATCACTTCCCTGAGTGAAGGCTCAGATATCCTTGGAATCAGCCCAAGCGCCTTTTGTGAACACAGGCTTCACCTTAGTTACTTCCCAGGCTTCACAACCAACTGATGTTCTTAAGGGCCTGGACATCAAAGTGTCAGGTGGTTCTCTCGCCTCTTCTTTCCCGTTTCCATCTCATTGTTCCTTGCATTCCCTCAGCTACATAGCCCCCATTCCCCTGCACCCCTAAATTCCCAAGTCACTGACTCCATAGCTCAGCCCCTACCCCAACAACCCACCCCCATTTTTGCTCCCCCAGGCTCCACGGTCCCTCTAGCCAGGCTCCCCAGTCCTTTTACAGCAGTGGTTCTGAACCAGGGCTTCGCGTACCCTGGGGGTACACAGAGATCTTCCAAGGGTTACATCAACTGCTCTAGATATTTGCGTAGTTTTACACCAGGCTACATAAAACACAAATTTATAAAGCATAAAACATAAAGCATAAATAAGAAGTCAGTACAACTAAAATTCCATACAGACACTGACTTGTTTATACTGCCCTGAAATGGAAGTACAATATTTATATTCCAATTGATTTCTTTATAATTATATGGCAAAAATGAGAAAGTCAGCTATTTTTCAATAATAGTGCGGTGACACTTTTGTATTTCTATGTCTGATTTTGTAATAAGTTGTTTTTAAGTGAGGTGAAACTTGGGGTAACTGAGGCAAATCAAGTATCAGAGGGGTAGCCGTGTTAGTCTGGAGCTGTAGAAGCGACAAAGAGTCTGAAAGGGGTACTGTAGTTTGGAAAGGTTGAGAGCCACTGCTCTGTAGGCAGGCTCCCATGCCCCCTTCACCCTGGTCCCTCTATAATCAGCTCCCATGTCTGCATCCCAGCCCCCCTATAGCCAGGGTCCCACACCCCCACACCCAGGTTCCCCCTATAGCCAGGCTCCCACGCCCCACACCCAGGTCCCCCTATAGCCAGGCTCCCATGCCCCACACCCAGGTCCCCCTATAGCCAGGCTCCCATGCCCTCTCCGCCCTGGTCCCCCCTGTAGCCAGGCTCCCATGCCCCCCCCATCCCCCTATAGCCAGGCTCCCATGCCCCCCCCCCCATCCCCAGGCTCCCATGCCCGCCCCCCCCATCCCCCTATAGCCAGGCTCCCATGCCCCCCCCATCTCCCTATAGCCAGGCTCCCATCCCCCTAAAGCCAGGCTCCTATAGCCAGGCTCCCATCCCCCTATAGCCAGGCTCCCATGCCCTCTCCACCCTGGTCCCCCTATAGCCAGGCTCCCATGCCCCCCCCATCCCCTTACAGCCAGGCTCCCATGCCCCCCCCCATCCCCTTACAGCCAGGCTCCCATGCCCCCCCCCCATCCCCTTACAGCCAGGCTCCCATGCCCCCCCCCATCCCCCTATAGCCAGGCTCCCATGCCCCCCCCCCATCCCCTTACAGCCAGGCTCCCATGCCCCCCCCCATCCCCTTACAGCCAGGCTCCCATGCCCCCCCCATCCCCCTATAGCCAGGCTCCCATGCCCCCCCCATCCCCCTATAGCCAGGCTCCCATGCCCCCCCCCATCCCCCTATAGCCAGGCTCCCATGCCCCCCCCATCCCCCTATAGCCAGGCTCCCATGCCCCCCCCATCCCCCTATAGCCAGGCTCCCATCCCCCTAAAGCCAGGCTCCTATAGCCAGGCTCCCATGCCCCTATAGCCAGGCTCCCATGCCCCAAATCCCCCTATAGCCAGGCTCCCATGCCCTCTCCACCCTGGTCCCCCTATAGCCAGGCTCCCATGCCCTCTCCACCCTGGTCCCCCTATAGCCAGGCTCCCATGCCCCCCCCATCCCCCTATAGCCAGGCTCCCATCCCCCTAAAGCCAGGCTCCTATAGCCAGGGTCCCATGCCCCTATAGCCAGGCTCCCATGCCCCAAATCCCCCTATAGCCAGGCTCCCATGCCCTCTCCACCCTGGTCCCCCTACAGCCAGGCTCCCATGCCCCCCCCCATCCCCCTACAGCCAGGCTCCCATGCCCCCCCCCCATCCCCCTACAGCCAGGCTCCCATGCCCCCCCCCCATCCCCCTACAGCCAGGCTCCCATGCCCCCCCCCCCATCCCCCTACAGCCAGGCTCCCATGCCCCCCCCCCATCCCCCTACAGCCAGGCTCCCATGCCCCCCCCCCCATCCCCCTACAGCCAGGCTCCCATGCCCCCCCCCCATCCCCCTACAGCCAGGCTCCCATGCCCCCCCCCCCATCCCCTTACAGCCAGGCTCCCATGCCCCCCCCCCCATCCCCTTACAGCCAGGCTCCCATGCCCCCCCCCCCATCCCCTTACAGCCAGGCTCCCATGCCCCCCCCCCCATCCCCTTACAGCCAGGCTCCCATGCCCCCCCCCCATCCCCTTACAGCCAGGCTCCCATGCCCCCCCCCCATCCCCTTACAGCCAGGCTCCCATGCCCCCCCCCCCATCCCCTTACAGCCAGGCTCCCATGCCCCCCCCCCCCCATCCCCTTACAGCCAGGCTCCCATGCCCCCCCCCCATCCCCTTACAGCCAGGCTCCCATGCCCCCCCCCCATCCCCTTACAGCCAGGCTCCCATGCCCCCCCCCCATCCCCTTACAGCCAGGCTCCCATGCCCCCCCCCCATCCCCTTACAGCCAGGCTCCCATGCCCCCCCCCCATCCCCCTATAGCCAGGCTCCCATGCCCCCCCCCCATCCCCCTATAGCCAGGCTCCCATCCCCCTATAGCCAGGCTCCCATCCCCCTATAGCCAGGCTCCCATCCCCCTATAGCCAGGCTCCCATCCCCCTATAGCCAGGCTCCCATCCCCCTATAGCCAGGCTCCCATGCCCCCTCCGCCCCGGTCCCTCTACAGTCAGCTCCCATGCCCGCATCCCAGCCCCCTTATAAGCAGGCTCCCATGCCCCCGCCCCCCTCCAGCCAGGCTCCCAACCCCCCTCCTCGCGCTGGTCCCTCTATAGCCAGGCTCCCATGTCCCCCCGGTTTCCCTATAGCCCGGCTCTCTGCCGCCGCTCCCCGCGCCCTTACCTGTGAGGCGGCGGAGGGGAGACCCCCACTTCCAGCAGACGCGGCCACAGCGCGAACCCATGCTGCGGGAGCGCGCTAGGAGCACCCCACACGCTGGAGACAAGACGCTCTACCTCTACCGCCACGCCTCCTGCCCAGCAGACCCGCGGCCGGGCAACAAAGCGACTCCGCCCTGCGTCCGCCTTAGCCAATCAAATGGCGGAAAGCCCTTCTGATTAGCATAGCTCCGCCCCCATGTACTCACGAACCAATGACATGATAATTGTTTAATTAGCATGACCACGCCCACCCGGAACACCGCCTATTAGCGAGGAAGCGCCCTTTCCCTGGCCTGTGTATTCCGCCTCTATGGTTTATCCTCCAGTGCATATAACCAGGTTCGCCCCTAGCGTGGAGCACGGTGTAGGGCAGGCCTGCACAACGTGCGGCCCGCGGGAGGGGGCGGGGGCTGAATACGTGGGCTCACTGTGTGGCCCAAAATCTGGGACTGTGTCCGTTGGTCCTTTTTGCTGCTTGTCTCTGGGCTGGGGGTTGTCCCAATGTTGCAAAGAGGGTGTTCCCAAAGGAAGGTGCTTCCGTCTAACCCCAGAGGCCAGGGCTAGGGAATGAGGCGTTTGGGGTGTAGGAGAGTGCTCTGGGCTGGGACCAAGGGGTTCGGAGGGAGGGGGATCAGGGCTGGGGATTGGGACATGGGGAGAGGCTCGGGTGGAGGTTGCAAGTGGCGCTTACTTCAAGCGGCTCCTGGAAGCAGTGGCATGTCCCTTCTCCGGCTCCTACGCGGAGGTGCAGCCAGGCAGCTCTGCACGCTGCCCCAGCCGCAGGCACCGCCCCTGCTGCTCCCATTGGAGCACGTAGGAGCTGGAGTGGAGCCATACCGCAGCTTCCAGGAACCGCGTGGTACGGCCCCCAACCATGCGCCCAGGCTGGAGCGCCGGAGCGGGACCAAGCCGCGTGGTGCGGCCCCTGACCCAATGGCCCAGCCGGAGCGGGGCCGAGCCCTGTGGTGCAGCCTGAACCCAGCACTCCGGCCGGCACAGGGCAGAGCCGCTGGGTGCATAAGGCTTTTTCTTCAATAAGGAATATGACTTGTTCGTTGTGATGATATCTTTCCTAGGGATTTTAGTAAGGGTAGATTTTTCCATCTTCAAAGCAATATACAGTGATTAATCTATAAGATATAGATTATATTAAACTATAGCCTACGAAAGTTTATGCTGAAATAAATGTGTTAGTCTCTAAGGTGCCACAAGTACTCCTGTTCTTTTTAGTGATTAATCAGTCCATATAATTATTTAAGGCCCTAATTTTGATCCTGCTCCTATTGAAGTGAATGGCAAAACTCTATTATTATTAGATTTATTTACAAAACAAGAAAGAGGTGCTGATCCCAGGCTCTAAGTGCACCTGCCAAATTTACAGAGGGAAAATATATCTTCCACACATCCTCAGACCACAGTCCTTCACATCTGATTTCTCTCAATGGCTCACCACCACAGCCTCCCATATAAACAAATGTGTCTTGCACCAAGCTTTGAAGGTCAACAGACCAGGGCTATTTTGGACCAGCCCTCTAAGAACCCTGTACTGCCAGCCCCCTTTCTTTTAAACGGAGAGCCAACTCATGTATCCCCACTGATTGCATCTGTGGTAGTTCAGCCCAAAGAGGGAGGCAGTCTCTTAAGTAACAAGGTCTGAACCCATTTAGGGTTTTACAGATCAAAACCAGTGCCTTCAATTCAATCTCTGGAAACCAACAGTTAGCCATGGAGTACCAGTGACATGTGCTGCCACCAAGAAGCAAAGCTTAAAGGGCGTCAGCATTCTGCATTACCTTAAATTTTCAGATTGGTCTACATTGTTACGCTACACAGAGCATAGTGTAATAATCCTACTTTGAGGTGACAAAGGCCTGAATCCACGGTAGCAATCTCCTGCTGAGTTACCGATGGTACAAAACACTCCGGATCACTGCTGCTATATGACCATCTATCAGCTGCTGAGGGTTTAATGTCACCCCCAGATTTCAAACACAGCTAATGAACGGTGGGAACACATCCTCAATCAAAGGGGGAGAAATCAGCCTTGCCATGTCACTTAGCATACCAGCATCACTTCAGTCTTATCTGGATTGAGCTTCAGCCAGCTAGCTCTCATAAAGTTGCCCCAGTCTCCTCCCGGTGACAGCTAGTGATATTTGAGTTCTCTTTATCTACAGAAAGACAAGTCAGTCCTTTGTGAGGCTACTTTTAACAGAAAAAAAGCCTTGAGGCCCAGAATACAGTCCCTTAAAGGTCTGATAGATAAGAACTCCCTCCCACCCAGAGATAGACAAACCAAGGCCAGCCAATTTATCTGGCTGGGGCATGGGAATATGGAGGTTTCTGTCCTTTATTACCCTGTGAGATGCCTTTGCATTAAACAGTGTCTACAGTATCTGCCTCACCACAAACCAGACAACTCCTATTGTCATTTAAACAAAACTCCCACATAAAATGTTTTAGAAAGGGATGTGATTTTGAGAGTCACCACTGCTACTCAGCAACATCCACATTCAAGCCCTCGCTGCTCTTTGTCCTGGTCACTACTCTTTCTGAACCAGTGCTGAGCTGTGTTACGCCCTGGCTATGCTTGTAGGTAAGCTGTGTTCAGCACCTGTCCAGCTACACCTGCTGCTCACAGTACACCCCTTACCAGTAACAGATAATGTTTGTGGATTCTGAGACAGGAGTTGTATGCGGTTTCATTGTAGCGATGTCAGTTCCAGGATGTTAGAAAGACGAGGTGGGTGAGGTAATAGCATTTAATGGACTAGCTTCTGTTGGTGAGAGAGACAAGCTTCTGAGCTACACAGAAGCTCTTCTTCGGGTCTGGGAAAGGTACGCCCAGCATCACTGTTCCCTCTAAGCTGTGCGCGTGTGCGCGTGCACACAGATCCTAAACCCCACGCACACGGCAAAACACCGCGCACACAAAAATTTGTACAGAAGCACAACAATTTGCATAGAAGAAATTTTTTGTGCACACGGCCTGTCAAAAATTAGAGGGAACATTGCCCAGCATCGCAGCAAAATGCAAGGTGGAACAGATTGTTTAGCACATATTGTAAGGGACCATTCAAGGAAGAGTGGCCCTTTAACACCTCTGCAGTCACAGGACAAAAAGAGAGGGTTAGCAGGTTACAGATTGTTGTAATAAGACATAAATCTAGTGTGTCTGTTCAGCCATGATTTTTAGTGTCTAGCAGAGTTGTGAATTTAAGCTCCCAGGACAAAGCACAGGAGAGCATGCTGTGAGGAACAATCAATTTTACATTCGCACCAGAGCAATGGACAAGGGGTAACATTTTCACTAGGGACAGATGTCCTTGTGGGATTTTCATAACTTCCATTGATTTCATTCACACACCCCTAGGTGGCCCCCCCAGTACCATTATCCAGATACCTGCCCGTGCACAAAGGGAATAGGCCCCTTGCCCACTCAGGGTTCTAAGTGCTGCCAGCACTAGCACCATCCTCCTATGCCTAGCAAGGGCGGCGGGGGGTGTGTGTGTCAAATTATGGTTACCTTGGAGTAGAAGCACCAATGAGGATGGGGCTCCTTGCACCATCTCTTTGCCTCCCTGGTGCACTCAGGCAATTTGTCTTTTAACACTTTATTCCCAGGCTAGTAACTTTTCTGCCTGGAGTTTCATTGTGCTTCCTACACACGCATCAGCCTGAACCCATCCTCTTTCTCACCAGGACATTTACAGCCACGTTATGCAGTAACACTTTGTCCTTCACATCCATCACCCCAGGATTTGGGACTTTTGTCCTCAGAGGGTCCCACTTTCTATTTCATTGCTAGCCAGGATGAAGCATTGGCCCTTCCCTTCCTCACAAGGTACACTCTTTACAGAACCCCAAATCATCAAGCAAGAGAAGGATGGATTTCTACCACCAAGTTGTTACAGAGAGGCTGGTAACACCCATACCGTTAAAATGGAAACTAGCTTACTGTTTAATAGCTGGTTATTCCAAGAGTCCTACAAGCCACATGGTTTCTTACATTATCTTGAAAATCACTTGGCAGCTTTCTGGGGATGAGTGTGGTGCACATGAGTTGCTCTGGCCCATCAGAGTTAGTTGCTCTGATTTCAATGGGAATTAGACACTTAAATACTTCTGGAGATCTGGACCTCTCTGCCGCTGTTCCGTAACAGCTCCTTCTGGAAGTTTGGCCTCAGAACACAGTACATGTCACCAGGCTGGCTGCTTGCCAAGTGTTCCCTCATGGCCAGAGATCATTCTGCATGGGGCTTGCCTCAGTTTCCCCCTTCAAGGGGCTTCCTAAATAAACCCCCCCACGCCCAAAAGCTTTCATGAATTCAATGAAAACATCCCTCCTTAGTGTCTGGTTTATTAATGTAAAGTTTAAAAATAAACACAAACATCTTTTTCTCCTCCGCCTTAAACTGGACACAGCTCTGGTGTTCCAGAGTCCTTCCTCCCTTAACTGGCTATTCTCAGCCCTTCCTACCTCAAGCAACATCCCTGATCTCAAGGTTCCCACAGGAACTTCCTGAACATTCCCACTGCTGTAACTTCCTGTTGCTCCTTATAGGAGAATCAGCTCCTCCCTACCCAGCTGGATCTACTAATTAAATTCCAGCCATAGCTCATCCCAGATGTGGCAGGCAGGGCTAATTTATAGAATCATAGATAAGGGTTGGAAGGGACCTCAGAAGGTATCTAGTCCAACCCCCTGCTCAAAGTAGGACCAACCCCAACTAAATCATGCCAGCCGGGCCTTAAAAACCTCTAAAGCTGGAGATTCCACCACCTCCCTAGGTAACCCATTCCAGTGCTTCACCACCCTCCTAGTGAAATAGTTTTTCCTAATATCCAACCTAGACCTTCCCCACTGCAACTTGAGACCATTGCTTCTTGTGCTGTCACCTGTCACCACTGAGAACAGCCAAGCTCCATCGTCTTTGGAACCCCACTTCAGGTAGTTGAAGGCTGCTATCAAATCCCCCCTCATTCTTCCCTTCTGCAGACTAAATAACCCCAGTTCCCTCAGCCTCGCCTCATAAGTCATGTGCCCCAGCCCCCTAATCATTTTTGTTGCCCTCCGCTGGACCCTCTCCAATTTGTCCACATCCTTTCTGTAATGGGGGCCCCAAAACTGGACGCAGTACTCCAGCTGTGGCCTCACCAGCAGGGCCAGCTCTAGGATTTTTGCTGCCCCAAGCAGAAAAAAAAAATTTGGCCGCCCCTCCCCCTGTTTTTTTCTTGCCCCCCCCCACTAGCCCTGCCTCAACTCCACCCCTTCCCAACCCCTTCCCCAAATCCCCAGCCCCACCTCCTCCCCCGCACGTGCTGCATTTCCCCCACCCCATTGCTTCCTGTGGCCCCCTCCCGTAACCCCCTGCCCTAGCTCACCTCCACTCCGCCTGCTCCCATGAACATGCTGCTGCTCCACTTCTCCCCACTCCCTCGCCTGAGAGGGAGGGGGAAGAAGCGAAGCAGCAGCACCTTCAGGGGATCAGGCAGAGCGGAGGTGAGCTAGGGCGGGGGTGGGGGAGCATGCAGGAAGTAACGGGGGTAGAGGAAAAGGAACCGCTCCCCACCCCAGCTCACCTCCACTCTGCCACCGCCGCTTGGCTTCTCCCCCTCCCTCCCAGACTTGCCGCGTGCGAAAGCCTGGGAGGGAGGGGGAAAAGCCGAGCAGCGGCGGTGCAGAGCGGAGGTGAGCTGGGGCGGCGGGGGCACATTTCTGGGGGCGGCATGGCCGGCGCCAGAATGCTGCCCCTAGAAATGTGCTGCCCCAAGCACCTGCTTGTTTTGCTGATGCCTAGAGTCGGCCCTGCTCACCAGTGCTGAAAAGAGGAGAATAATCACTTCCCTCGATCTGCTGGCAATGCTCCTACTAATGCAGCCCAATATGCCATTAGCCTTCTTGGCAACAAGGGCACACTGCTGACTCATATCCAGCTTCTCGTCCACTGTAATCCCCAGGTCCTTTTCTGCATAACTGCTGCTTAGCCAGTTGGTCCCCAGCCTGCAGCAGTGCATGGGATTCTTCCATCCTAAGTGCAGGACTCTGCACTTGTCCTTGTTGAACCTCATCAGATTTCTTTTGGCCCAGTCCTCCAATTTGTCTAGGTCACTCTGGACCCTAGCCCTACCCTCCATCATATCTACCTCTCCCCCTAGCTTAGTGTCATCCACAAACTTGCTGAGGGTGCAATCATCCCATCATCTAGATCATTAATGAAGATGTTGAACAAAACTGGCCCCAGGACCGACCCCTGGGGCACTCCGCTTGTTACCGGCTGCCAACTAGACATGGAGCCGTTGATCACTACCCGTTGAGCCAGACGATCTAGCTAGCTTTCTATCCATCTTATAGTTCATTTATCCAATCCATACATCTTTAATTATACAGGGGCTGGCCAGCTCCAGGCCTCCGGCCCTTCAAGGCACAGGCCACCCCACCACAGTATGGTTGAAGCGCTGATCATTCAAATTGCTCTACAAGCTACATGCATACTCAGATTATTTTGAAAATTGTCAGAGCCAGTGATAGAGTGAGTGGTGCCAGTCTGAGATCAGTTGTCCCAGTGGTTCTTCAGGCACAGCCCCCTCAACAAGGAGCTGATTTTAATATTCAAATTGCTCTAAAACCCATGTGTGTAGGGAGATTATCTTGAAAACTGGTATGTCACAAGAGAGGCTGACGTAGATCTTTGATCTCTAGATCAAGGTTGGGGTCATTTGGTCAAAGGGTTCCCAAATTACAGCCCGTTTACACTGAGCTGGCCATGCCAATGTCAGATTCTTACAGCTTTTTTGATGCAGAGCTAGGGAAAATTCACACCCCAACCTTAACCTCAGCACTAAGGTTTTGGGGCAGTGAATAATCAATAGAGGTCCTACGCTGCAGACCGTCTTCCTTAGACCCTAGTAATTGCCACTTTCAGTCTCTAGGTGGCTCTGTAGGTAAGGATGCCGTTGTAATGGAGAACTACTGAAAACACCCATTGCTCCCACTGTTGCTTAGCTTATGCGTAGGCTGATGGGATATCAGGTTATGTACATGTTAGTGGAGGAAAAAAATAGCATTTTCTATCCTCAGGATTTCTTTTCCCATCAGGTTTCTGTCAAATCCACTTCTTTCCAAACAGTGCTGTAATAACTAGAGTAGCATGTGGTAGTGGAATTAGCCTCTCTGTACTGCCTAAGAGTGTAGCTAACGCACAGTTAAAATCTCTCTCCTGCTACTGCTGGAACTGGGAGCTCCATTAACATTGCAGATTTTAGCATAAATTGGCCATCAGGATTAATGAAGCATTTAATAACAGAATCATAAACATTATCGATGGAAAAGGTCTGTTAAAGATTAACTCTGTGACTCAGCTGCACATCCTTGGATAATCTCACAAGTGCAACAACCGGGCCCGATTCGCCTCTCACAGTGGTGTAAATCAGGAGTAACTACACAAACCCATGGAGTGACGCCGGTGCAGAACTGCATTCCAGGTGAAATTCACTCCTGTGCACTGGGCCAAGGGGACTTAGGCTGTGGATATGCCGGGTGCTGGCCCTGTGCTCAGAGGTGAAATTCACGTTCAGTGAAGAAAAGGAAGGGCCTCCACCTGTCAAGATGTGAGATCTTGGTAAATCATGGTAAGATAAACGCCACAGATATTCTAGTATAGCTCTTCTTAGATGCACATTCCAACACAAGACTCACCCTCCACCCCTCCCCCCCACACACGCTTCACCACCACCACTATATTCTCAGGGCCAGATCTTTCAATCCTTCTTCCTTGACTCCAGTAGTAATCTTGCCTGAAAAAGGACTAACTGCAGGATTTGGCCCATAGAAGGTGACCAGAGAATCTGCCTTTGCAATGGCTTTCTAGAACTGAGGACAAAGATAAATAAGAGAACTTTATCGCCCGTTTAGAATGGTTTGTAATAGGCAGTTTTAGGATTTGCTTCTTGCTGAATGAGCTTTTCTTTCTTTGCATTAGCCACACAACAGACAAAGTGTTAGGAACAGCGGAGGCAGCGCTCCCTTATCTGCAGTTATCTTGCCTTTTCTTAACGTGAAAAATTAATCTATTAAAGTGGATAAATATTAATAGCTTCTTGGCCCAGAACCCAAAAGGGGCAGAAGAGGAGTTTGCCTCTTGCTGTTTTTCAGAAAGCTTTGAGAGGCGGTCTTAGCACAATGTAGTCACTCCCCCCTCTTCCCACCCTCCAACAATACCACTGGCTGGTTCTGATGTTCATCCTCTAGGACAGGCCTGCACAACATACGGCCCGCGGGCCGCGCAGGCTCACGGTGCGGCCCGCGGTGGGTGGGTGGGGGGGTGTTAAAAAATACATATATTTTTTGCTCAACAACTTTCCTCGCATCTGGTCACCCTAGTTTCGGCCCTCGGCTGTTTTCTTTGGAGTAATATGGCCCTTACCGCTTTACAAGTTGTGCAGGCCTGCTCTAGGATTTTACAGCAGAAGGAAGGGAGGCTTCCCGTGTCTCTCCCTGAGGAAGTTAGACCTGGGCTCGCACAGCATTTTAGTCCTTTCACACACAATTTGGTGCTGGCGAAAGGTGCCAAATTGCAGAGCCAACCTAAGGGCCCTGTGGGTCCCAGGACTATCCCTCTGCCCCATCCCATCCCAAGTGTGGAGGAACTGTGCCCTGTAGTGTAAAGGAGAGAATCTCTTCTCTCAAGCTTCTCCCCCTTTTCCTCGCAAAGTGCTCTGATAATGTAACCCAGTAGCTAGGGATGAAAGCTTGCCACAGACTTTTCACTTGAAGATCACAGGTTACCCATGAGCTCCTCTACACACCCAGGACTGGTCCATTGGCTCTGAACACCATAGCCACAGGTCTCTCAATTCTAGAGTGATCTCCGAGGAGCTCATGGCTCTCGGGGGCTGTGGCATCCCAGCTGCCCCTGAGGACATGAGGGGGCTGCAAGCCAAGCCCTCTCCCGGATAGTGTGGTATCTGGCTGCACAAAGGGGCAGTTAAGCAGTGAATTAAGTACAGGACTGAGACCAGGGGTCTCCTGCATTCTAAGCCTGACTCCGACACCAACTCCCTCTTATCATGATCATTTAACCTCTCTGCCTTAGCTCCCACATTAGTTACCTGTTGTTACCCCAATTTAACAATCTTGCAGGATGTGTCATGATGATTAAGTACCTAGGGCAACATTTTGGGACTCTGATCCTACATCACTTAGACATTTTTGAACATTTTACCCTTAACATTTGTATATTGCTATATATCCAGGGTGAAATACTGCCCCTACTGAAGTCACTGAGAGTTTTGCAATGGACCAGGATTTCACCGTAGGTATATGGCAAAATTCCAGAAAGCCCTCAAGTAGCTAGAAACCAGCAGGCTCCCAGAGTCCTTCCTTCTTAGGATAATTGTCTCTTACAAAACTTTCTGCAATGTTGGTGACTATGTACAGTGGCCAGGACAAACAGCTGGGTTCCACATCTGCAGCAGGAGGCTGGGGTAACTTTATGATTGCCACCATGACCACCCACAACACAAACACTCCACACGTCAGAAGCCAGTTCAGTTGGAAGTGCACCCCAAAGAATCCTCTCTCTAACTCTTCTGCAAATCCTCCATCCTGCTCTGTGCACTGACTGGAAATCATGGTTACACTGGGGGGAGGGGCAGCACAAACATTTTTCACCAACCCACTCCCAAACTGCTCTGGCTAGTTTTGTCAAATCCACACTCGTGGAAGGAATTTATTTATCCACAAAACAGTTAGGGCATAGGTTGCAGCAGTGCAAGTTTCTCTTACACCACGCCACCCATGTGCCTCCATTAACCTGGAGAAACCACATTTAAAGCAGTACATTCTTTATGGCCCATTCCATCCTCAGCTTCTCAACTGAGTGCTGACTAAGGTTTTGTAATACGGGCATCTTTCTCTGAGAAACTGGAGCCATCAACTCAATTCACACAGGCCAGTAGAGCCATCAGATGGGAACCAGTTTTCAGTTGTTCCAAAAATACAAGCTTTGCCTGGATTTGAACCATTGACCTAGAGTTAAAGGCTGCCCTACTGCCAATCCCCTGAGTCATCCTGTCCTTTTGGCACACTGGAGTTGGATAGGATGTGAATTCCCTTTCTTCTTATGCTCCCAGTCCTGTTCCAGTAGTAAAGAAAACAAGAATCAATAGCAACCTCTGTCCAAGAGTTAAAAGAGAATGGAGGAAAAATAAATACCAGCTACTAATACCTCAGGCAAACTCCCATTTGATCCTACTGTATTGGAGCTATAGAATTCCCTTCTGTCCCATCACCATTCAGTCACAATTTATCATTCTAGTGTAATTTCTTGGTCTCTATATGTATTTCTATCTGTCCAAAAGCAAGACACTTGAGGCAAACTTGTTTCCTCTTTGATTGCTTTATAAGGGCAGTGTCTTTGGTTTTAAACTTCCTGATCTTGTCCGATGTTATAATGACCCACAGGAAACAGCCCTATGTCTTGCTGTTACGTTCCAGAGCCTATCATTGAATCCCCACGAGTTCAGTTATTGGGGGTGCATTGACCATCAGTTCCTCGTAACGGTGTAGGAAGAGCCGAAGTCGGGACATATAGGAGTCCTCGTTGTATGGCAGCTTCTTCTTTTTCAGGTACTGGGAGACTATGGGCTTGATCTAAAAGGGAAAGGTAGTATTAAAATGGCATAGTAAAGTCTAATGATGAGGATTTACATTTGTACAGGGCCTTTCCTCCAGAGTGATCAAGTCCTTTGAAAACTATGCCTGTAGGAATCATGTCACCTACTGCCAAAATATAGCCAACTCTGGGGTGGAATGCGAAAACTGCTTAACAGTAGCTAAAGCTACACAATGGCTTAATTCAGGGAATGAAGATGAATACAGTATCCAACTCGAGCAGCAAAGGTAATTTAGATGAGTTGGAATAAGGGCAGGATATTGAAGCTGACACCCTTCTCTTGTCGTAAGGGCCAGATGACCACAAGTGCTCACTACTTTGATTTTACACCTCATCTGAAAGCTAGGACATCCGCCATCCTTCCCTTATACCACGCTGGGGCACTGGTTCAATATTGGCACAGAAGAAAGAGTGCCACCTACTGAATTACCAACATCACCTTTTGCAGCATCTGAAGGTTGGTTTGTTTGTTTTTTAAAGAACTCCCAAGCCTGACCTTGCTTATCTTGTGAGATCTGACAAGGACACTGCCTTCTGTTGGTATCACAGTAGCACCATGTCTTTATTGTTACTAACACCAGAAGTATACATGGGACTGTAAAATTAGTAAATGGTGTCAAACAAACACAGTGTAGAAATGGGCCTGGACTGGAAAGTATAGATCCAGATCTCAGCTTTCCCGAAATTTAAGAGTGTTTGGATCTAGGGTTTTGGTTGGAGCCTACATCTAATAAACTGCAAGTGGACAAATGAACACAATACAGGTCAACCATAGCAGGTGTATGATACTGGTAGCTGGAATTATTCACAGATTAGGTGGGGCCTGAAAAGCTTTCCCAGAAGGAGAGGGGGGACTTTGCTAAACACTCATTGGAAGGCTGTTACAATAATAAAGAATAAAGTCAAGAATGGAGGAAGGAGACAACGGAAGAAGGTTGGAGAGAAAATTGAATAGAGTGTGGGGAGGAAGAAGTGGAGTGGGAGGAAATGAGGAAAGAGATCTAGTTAGAGTTGGAGTTATGGAGTGTTCTGAAAATGGGAAGGAGTCTAAAATTAATGAGGAAGAAGAGAGTAAGTCAGTGCAAAGAGAGGAGCATGGAAGCATGGTCAGATCTGCAGGACAGGGAAAGAGGCTTAGCACCTTCATTTTAGTTAACTGGAAGGGGGAAAACACACAAACTTATCTCCTCATTACCTCTTCCTGTGCTCATCAATCTTCTCTATGCTAAATGGCACTCCCCCTCCTGTCCCGCTCCCTCCACACACCTTCTGGACCTGCCCTTCTTTTATCTCTTACCTTCAGGCACATGTTGTCAGAGAGGTTTGGGAAGAGGTGATGCTCCACATGGCAGTTGATGATTGAGTGCCCAAAGGACCAGTCCAGAAGGGCATTCCGGGGCAGATTCAGAACTCCAAGGCTCATCAGGTGAATCCGCTTGGGCTTCTTATCAGCGGAGAACATCGGGAGGCCAATGTGCTACAAAACAAAACATGAACACTATGGCATCTCTCCCTACAGCAGGCAGATAGGGAGCAGGGCTTCCTGAGGACAAGAGTGGAATCCAGCTGTCAGGCCAGGGCAGAATAGTGGCAATTTCTCAAACTCCTCATCCTTTTCTGAACATGATCTTGTGAGTCTCCTTCTTTATGGGGATGAGGAGTCCTCATAAAAGGTAACAGGCTAGTGCCATCAACTGGAACGCTCTAGTTTCCCACTCACTACTTACGGATCAAGCATGGTGTGGAAGCATTCATACACTGCTCCCCACACATTATCCCAGGGCCACTCATTCATGGTAAATAGAAAAGAAGCTTCTGTGCCAGAGTCCAATTACACCACAGTAGCTTGGAAACCCCAGCGGCTTCAGAGGGGTTATCCTGCATAAATGTGATCAGAATATGGCCATTTATATGCATTTCATCCTAGGCTTGTCAAGACTGATCTATCAATGAATCTCCAACGTGCAAGGCCCATCCACTTTTGTGGTTCTATGCTCATTCCATCTTTCCCAGATGCACCTGGATTTTAAAGTAACATCTTCTCTTAGTGTGAGAATGGGCCAATTCTGATCTCATTTACACCTGTCTAAAACTGGATACAGTCCACTGAAATCAGTAGACTTGTTCCATTTTTACACCACTGTAATTAAGATCAGAATCCAGCCTTCTGTGTTCATTCTGTCTCAACTTTCTGCATACTGCTATGCCCACTGACATCAGACTCCCCAACGTTTTGGGCCTGAGTCTAATCTGATGTGAAATCAGTGCAACCGGGTCAGAATCAGGTTGTTTGTCTTAAATTTATAGATGCTTCAATTGCCAAAGTCAAAGTAAGAGCGATTTAATTAATACAGGGAGCTTTGCTTTGTTTTGCTTCCAAGGACTTTGGTACAATCTGAAGTTTGCGGCCACTACCTGGAAGATGTTAACATGGATGTAGGGGTGGGCAAGGAGAGATCGTGTGATCAACATGCAGATGAGGGCAGACCACACTGATTGGAACCCTGAGACATTAACCAGGAGCCAGTAATGAGAGTAGAGACCAAGAAACATGCAGCAGAGGGTCCGGAGAGCTGTTTTCAACTCAACATCTTTCAGCAAACCTATGAAAGAAAGAACAGACAACATGTAGGGCAGCAGTCAACCCCTCCCCACATCTTCCAGGTTACCCAGCTGGGGAATAATGCTGTAGTGCTTATATTCCAAATCCCAAGATAGGCACTGGTCAGTCACTATGTACAAATTCCAGGAGCATCTGATCCCAGACCCACTTCAACACCTAAGGTTCCGCTGACTTTCAGAACATTTTTGAACAGTGTCACCAAGGGAGCTGTAGGTCATGGATCTGTTTCTGGTTTAACATGATTATTGTTCTAGTCCTGAGACAATTTATGGGTCAGATACTGAAGACCTTACTAAGTTTCAGCAGTCCTTACTCGGGTGAAATTCCCCACTGGAGTCAACAGGCGCTTGCTTGGGCAAGGACCAAGTGAAAATTAAAGGCTAATTCTGCAACTCTTACTCATGCTGAGTAGCACTCTCCCAAGTGAGTAGTCTCATTGACTGAATGCTACAGCTACTGTGCAACATGAGTTAGGGTTGCAGAATCAAGGCTCAAATAATGACCTCAGAATTTGGTCCTATATGATTTTTCTGCAAGCAATTAGCAGTTGTTCACTGCCCATGGTTGTGTGTTGGCCTCCTGAAGACTGAAGAGCTTCCCCACTATGCATGTTGTATTTCCCCAGTTCTCATCCAGTCTCTTCTTCCACTGTCTGCACCTCCTGATCCCATTCTTCCCACTGAGACCATCTTCTTATACTCCCTAGCACTGACACCAATACGCTTCAAATATTTTCCATCCCTTTCTTTCATTATATTCCAGCCTAGCATGCCCCTCACCAACCCTACATACATCTGAGTAAGGACAACAAGATCTGGCCTGGGTAAGGGCTTCAGTGTTTGTATAGTGCTTTGAAGATCTGAAGAAGTATATAAAAATCTGGATCCTGTTGTCCTTAACTAGGCAAAATACCTGCTGAAGTCAACGGGTCTGAGAATGGACTGAATTAAAAATAAATAAGGATTTCAGGCAGAGATTTGCCTAAGGTCTTCAGTATTTGACCCAATATATTTAAATATTGACTTTTCGTGAGTGTATACCATTCTGAATGTAAAATCTGCTTCTCAAAAGGGTCCCCTTTGTGCCAGTTTAAGAATCAAGAAGCCCCGCAGATGGTTGCGGTGAATGCCTTAATTTTGAGCAGATGGCCCAAAGGACTTCTCCTGCTCCTTCCTACTGTCTATTATATGCACTTGTCCTGTCTTATCCTAACTTAGATTGTAAGCTGTTCAGGCAAGGGACTGCATTTGTACAGCTCCTAGTACCATCAGGCCTTTAACCTGACTGGGGCTTCCATAATGCTGATAATTATATTTATCTTTTGGGGCCCTTCCAAACGAGTTTAATTTTTAGTTTAAAAAAACCTTTCGGTTTTAAACAATACTTATAGAAGAAAAATATCTCAGAGGAAAGCAACATACCAAGTGCCACTAGAGGGGTTAAAATAGGTATGGCAATGGGTGCAATGAACATGTAGACATATCGGTTCAAGAAAGGAAGCTTCCAAGTACTGGAATCGCCTAGTTTGATAACATTAGTGTATCCGTGGTGGAGTTTCACGTGGTTGTAGTATGCCTGCTCTGCTGTGAAAGCCGAGCAAATCTGGAAGAGAAAGAAAAGAGAAGTAAATGCAGAGCAGCGTGTATGCAAGGATCAGAACATGGCAGGTACATAGCATTGTCTCACTGGGATGACCCCACCACAAAGGCTCACACTCAAAGCCTTGTTATTGTCGTGCACTAGGATAAGAGGACTAATATGATATGACTACACCCGAGAAATACATCTGTTGTCTGCACCACATATGCCTTAAAATGCTGCTGAAGCTGCATGATACAAGCATGGTAGATAATTTCTGGAGTTACACAAAGATATGTACTTTACAGCTGAGGACAGTACTAATCTATAAGGTCATTTACCATGATAAGAACATTCCAGTTACACAAAGAGTTATTCAGGTTCACTGATTATCAGAGACAGGCTTTAGCCAAAACCCTGAATCAAACAACCCCCAGCTTGAGGGGAAGTTGAGAGTGAGAGGCACAACTGAGCCTCAGGCCCAGCTCCATTAAGTGATGCATCTAGTGATCATGTATACCTCTGGCTGTTCTGAATCTATGAACTCTTACACAGTTAGGAGCTCATGTCTGTGCCCTAACTGATTGGAAAGCTAATTTCTCTTCATTCTGGAAATTCCAGTTTTCCAGTATGGTCTCAGAGTTGATGTATGGCCTTAATATGACAATAAGATATTATAACAAATCTGTGTTCACTTTATACTTTGCAGGGGTCACTACATTGCACACCAGGGCCATTTGCAATTTTGCAGCACCAGCAAAGATAGAACTCCCTTCTTCCTGCTTCAAAAAGCACAAACTCCTGCCAACTGAGCCAAAGGAGAATCTCTGGAAATCATCAACGATATAGAGACTACAACACATTCCTGAACAGTTCTGATTCCAGCCAGTAGAGGGCAGTGGTGTACATACTTAATAGCCAGCAGATTGCAGTGCTCATTCTATCTATACGATCTACAATCAAAAACATGTTTTTCTAGTTCTCCTACAGTGTTAATTTAAAAGAATAAAGTTAGTTAGCAGAACTAATTTGTTTTTAAATGTATTTTTTTCTCTGAATATATCTGTCCCTTGATCAGAAAATGCTACTAGTTCAGCACCATTAGGGCCTGGCTTTCGAAATGAAGATTTGATCCCAAGAGCTGATGTATTCACAAGTTATGGATCAGTGGGGCTGGTGGTTATCAGGAGAAAACTGAAGATGATTTCTTTCATTTCCTTTGGCATTTTCAAAATCTCTCCCCTCTTTGGAGAGGAACTTGGCGGTTAATACACTGCAACTTCCTGAGCCGCTGATTAGAGCTAATGTGCCAAATTCTGATCTCAGTTACACCCATGTGAACCGAGAGTAACTGAGTTAAGAATCTGGTGATGAGTTGCCATCCAGATATCTGACAGAACTGCCTCTGCTCAATGGAAATGTGCGTCTGTGCATATATGTGCGTATGTACCCACATTCAGATACACATGCCATGCAGGGATGCAGCAAACCACCCCACATCCATGCAACACTACAAGGTGGAGCTGTAAGCTTTACACTGATCTGCCTAGCTATCTAGGTTTTTATAGTCACCCAGCACCATGAAATCTGAGCACCTCCTATATAAACGTACACACGGAGCATTCTCGCACATTGGTTACATACCTCGAGGAAGAATATGGCCCAAACTTTCCCCCAAGACTTGGACTCCGTCAAGGCGTTGTGGCTGGCCAAGTGGCTTCCTTTCACTGTTACAGAGTGGTGCACTACGCCCAAGATGAAGATGCCCAACAGGAAGGGAAGGGCATTGTCTGAACGCAGGCACAGGAACCCTAGAGTTAGAAAGAAAAACCTTGGAGCTATTAAGCCTTCTAGATAGTCAAGATCAGACCAGTATAATGGCCAAGGCAAGATCCACAGGGGACTGCTTTCCCCATAAGAACTACAGCTCTCCTGAGCAAATGAGATCTCATTCTAAAGGAGTCTCCATTTTCCTTCTTCTCACCAAGGTAAAGTGGAAATCCAGATACAACAGGGATGTGGGCCATAAAAGCACCTAGCTAGATTGACAGATGAAAGTCTATGGGACACGGAAGTGTTCATGTTGTCTCCTGGACTCTCCGTGACAGATGAAAAGGGTTATGATGAAGGCTGTCTTTATGCTGACTATCCAACTCGCTTTCCCCCATCCCGCCCCAAATTTAAGGGCAAATGCTTATGTAGTCAGAGTGCCCTGCACACACCAGGGGATTCTTGCACTCCTCCAGTCTCCCCCACAAGCTCCCTGGGTGTTACTCTCCCATCCCTCTCTATTTCAGGGACTCCCAGTTAACTCCCCGCCCCCCTCATACCATGGGCTCTGTGTCCCCCACAGCCTCCTTCCTCCCTACCAGGGTCCCCCATTCTTCCCCTGCCTCCACCCCACAGAGACTGTGTGTGCACCTTGTAGGTGTCTAGTCATCAGCTCAAGATAAACATGGCTAAAACACAATTCCTAACTCCCTCCTCCCCACTGCTAAGCCCTCCCCCCTCTCTCTTTTATCAACCACCGTGGACAACACCATCATCCAGGCCCATAACTGTGCCTCCCCAAAGAGCCTGGCGTGGCCACGCCCATGCTTCTCCCCAAAGCCCTGTTTGTCCTTAGCCCTTGGCCCCAGTCCAGACAGGCTGGTCCTTTTCAGGGAAGCAGCGTGCTGGGACTTGGAGTGGCTGGGGCCGCCCACCCGCCCTGTGCTCAGGGGCTGAGGGGGGGGACACATGACACCCACCCGCCCTGTGCTCGGGGGCTAGAGGGGCGCCCACCGCCCACCCTGTGTCTGGGCGGGCCGCTGCTCAACCGGCACTGGGGGGCTCCAGCGGGGGAGGGGGGCAGGTCCTGAGGGGACGGGGCTGGCTGGGGGCTAGCCTCCCACTGCCAGCAGTGCATAACCTGGGCATGACCTTCAACCTGAACCTCTCTCTGATTCTCACATCCAGGCTATACCTAAATCTTCTCTGGCCAACATAGCTACCGCCTCTCGCAGAGGCGGAGTTATTAAGCCAACGGGAGAGCGCTCTCCCATCAGCTTTGAGCGTCTTCACCAGACACACTACAGTGGCGCAGCTGCATCGGTGCCACTGGGCTGATGCAAGTTTGTAGTGTAGGCCTGCAAAAGGAATCAGCAAGATTTAGATACAGCCTAGATGTGAGGATCAGAGAGAACACATATTTCAAGGGACCACTGAAGGTGAAGTGGCCAGTTAATACCTCTCCTGTCATGAAAGGGGGAGAAAATGGAGGAGTAATGGGTTATAATTGTTTATAATTCTTTATTCACTCCATGATTTTTAGTGTCTAGCAAAGTTATGGATTTAAGCTCCAGGGCTCTTCTTGTGAAGGCGATGTGCAGGTTTCCAACATAAGGTGTTACGTCTGCCCAACCAGAAAGCTCCATTGACATTAGACTAACTATTGTGGGATGATAAAGAGGACAAAAGACATTTGTTGTTTTGTCCCTCTCTCCATGAAAAGGAGTCATGCAAGTGGATTTTTCCTGTCAGCTGAGCTTGCAGCTCAGAGCAGAAGGGAAGAGCAGTAACGTAGCCAGGGCGGGAGCAGGGGGAGCGGCCGCTCCCCCTGTGAGGAGAAGCGGCGCCTTAAAAAGGCCCGCAGGTGGCTCCCCGCGGCTGCAAGAGCCGCGGACCTTTTAAAGCACCGCCCGAGCCCGGCTCCGGCAGTGGGGCTCGGGCGGCACTTTAAACGGCCCGCGGCTCCCCTGAGCCCCGCTGCCGGAGCCGAGCTTGGGTGGGGATTTAAAAGGCCCGCGGCTCCCCGCGGCTGCAAGAGCTGCAGGCCTTTTAAATCCCCGCCCAAGCCCCGCTGCCAGAGCCGGGCTCGGGGGGTGGGGGGGCGCTTTAAAAGGCCTGCGGCTCCTGCAGCAGCGGGGAGCCGCGGGCCTTTTAAAGCGCTGCCGGAGCCGGGCTCCGGCGATGCCTTAAAAGGGTCCGGGGCTCCTGCCGCTGCGGGGAGCCGCGGGTCTTTTAAAGCGCCACTGGAGCCCCGCTGCCGTAGCTCCGGTGGCGCTTTAAAGGACCTGGAGCTCTGCAGCGGCTGGAGCCCTGGGCCCTTTAAAGCGCTGCCAGGTGAGTACAGGGGGAGCGGAGAGGCGCCTTTTTATAGTGCCCCTCCTCCTGTGCTCCAGACCTGCCTACGCTACTGGGGAAGAGGGAGATAAAAACCCCTAACAAGAATGAACGCTGATTGGACTCTGGGGGGCAAGGTTTATTAGGCACAAGCAAGGCATCCCATGATGCCTACAAATAACTCCAGAATGGTTAGGCTGTTGGTGCTGAAACACTGCCCATCATGCTGACCAATACTGTCTCGTTGTTCACTTGTACCCCTCCCCCTCACGTCTATATCCATCTGCTGTCTCTTGTCTCTTATCTTATATTTTGATTGTGAACTCCTTGGAGCAAGGACCATCTTTTTGCTCTGTATTTGCACAATGCCTAGCACAATGGGGCTCTGGTTCATGACTGGAGCTCCTAGGTGCTATAGTAACACAAATAATAATTCCTCCTTTTCCCTCCATTCCCCCTTTTCCTCATTCCACCCTATACCTCCCTATTCCCCCTATGCCAGACAGGGCCGGCTTCAGGCACCAGCTTTTCCAAGCTGGTGCTTGGGGCGGCATCGAGAATGGGGCAGCAGTCAGAGTCCCATGGCGGCAATTCGGTGGCAGGTCCGCCACCGTTCCCGCCGCGGTGGCAGGTCCGCCGCTCTTCCCGCCGCCGAATTGCTGCCGCAGGATATAGGCACTGACTCCGTGGGTGCTCTGGGGCTGGAGCACCCATGGGGAAAAATTGGTGGGTGCTGAGCACCCACCGGCAGCTCCCCGCCAGCCCCCCCAACTTCCCGCCGAAAAGCCGTGGCTTTTTTAGCCCAGCCGAAAAGCTGCGGCTTTTTTTAGCACAGCCGCCGCCTCTCAGCTGTTCGGCGTGGCGGCAGAGGGGCTGTGGGGGAAAGCGCAGCGGGGCGGCGCCTCAGGGGAGGGGTATGGGGAGGTGCCTCCCCATACCCCTCCCCCGAGGCGCCGCCCCGCTGCGCTTTCCCCCGCGGCCGCCCCGCCAAACAGCTGAGAGGCGGCAGCTGGGCTAAAAAAAGCTGCGGCATCCCCTGCTCTGTGGGGAGTCCCGGGGTCTCTTATGGGAGAGGCCACCCCCTGACCCCCAGAGATAGGTGAATCGCCCCTGCCAGGCCCTCCCCAGCGTGGGTCCAATGTGGTGACTGGTGCACAGGGAAAGGTGCCGGTGACACAGGGCTCCACCCACCCCCCGGGAGGAGGCAGGCGGCCCCGGAGGGCCGTGATGGGAGTGGTCAGCCCACCCCGGGAGCATGGTGTGGGCAGGAGGTTCTGCACTGGCCTAGGGAACAAGCGGACCCAGGGCCAAGCAGCATTTGGCAGACGGGCAGCAGGGCAGGGGCAGGCTGTAGCTCGCCATGCGACGGGCCCGGCTGCGTGGCTCCAGGCGGTGCCACTGTAGCGCAGCCAAGAGGGGCCCAGCGGATGGCAGCCCCACAGGAGAACTGGGTGGCTCCTGTCTGGAGGAGGGAGATAAGAGCTGCCCAAGCGGGGCGCCTAGGGACAGTTGGAAACGCAGCCCAGCTGGGAGCAGCTACCGACATGGGGAGGAGCCTCAGCCCCAATGTGGGCCGGGGGGAGGGCAGGGCCTGAGGGGGGCAACAGTGGCAGCAGCTGGGGGAAGCAGTGGAGGATTTGAAGGAGGCCTCTAGGCTTTGGATGTTGCTGGTGCCCCCTGGAAGGGGCCCGGCCGGGCGGTGCCTGGCCAGCGGGCAGGGCCAGCGCGCCCACTAGGTGACCCTAGGTGGTCGCCTAGGGCGCAAAGATTTGGGGGGCGGCGGCTGAGCTGCTGAGCGGGGAGACAAGGGGCGGCTCACCGCGGCTGTCCCTCGTCTCCCCACTCAGCGGCTGAGCTGCTGAGCGGAGACAAGGGGCGGCTTGCCGCGGCTGCCCCTTGTCTCCCCGCTCAGCGGCTGAAATCCCCAGGGATTTGGGGAAGGGGCAGTGCCAGGGGTGCAGTTAGGGCGGGGCCGGAGGTGCGAGCATCCACCGGCACCGATGAAAGTCGGCGCCTATGCCATGGGATTCGGACTGCCACCCCATTCTCGCCCGCCGCAACGGCAATTCGGCGGCGACTGCTTGGGGCGGCAAAATTGTTAGAACCGCTCCTGATGCCAGAGGATCTGTTTGCTCCCCATTTCCCCCATGCCAGGGTCCCCCATTCTCCCTGCACTCCATCAGGGGTTCTGTGTGTGCCTCCCTTCCTCCCAGGCCTCTCCATTCTCCCCTTCCCTCCCACCATTTTTATTTTCCTTTCTTTCTCTCTCTTTCTTTCAGGGTGTTAACACTTTTAAACTGTATTGGGAGGAGTGGGAGAGCTAAACTGAGGAGTATTGTTAATGGCTGTCATCAATTGGCTCTTTGATCTATAGACTATTATAGGTGATTGAAGCAGCTGGCTCTGCTAACCAGATGCCAGGGACTCCATGTGTCCCCCATTTCCTCCTTCCAATTTTTGCATTTCCACCAAAATCAATAGAACTTTCCCTAACATTTTGGAATTGATTGGATGCAGCATTCATAAGTCATTGCATTGCCTCCAAATGTCCAAACAGAGAAATGCCATTACGGTGTGTGGAAGTCCTCGCAAGGTTGGTCAAATAAACAGTGATGGCAAAATGATCCAGAGTTCAGGTTCAGCTCAGCTAAGCAGCCATAAACTCAGGTATCTAAGTCCCCCCTCCCTCCTTTTCTCCTTGTGGGTGACCCCTCTCCTTCCACATTAAAGCCAATGCTTTGCTCATCACTTTTAAGGCACTCCATAAATCTGTCCCTAGATTTTAATCTGCATCTCCAGCTCCACCCAACCACACCCAAGGAAGAGAGAGCTCCCTTCATCTCTCTTTCCCCACTCCCAACTCAATGCCCTCTGTCACGCTGCTTAGTATGCTTTGGCCAACACCAAACTCCCATTCATTCCTTATTCAAAACACTTCTGAGAAGCTACCTAACTCTTGCACTTTCTAGCTACAATCACACCATATGTCTCCTTGTTTGTACCTGATTATATACCGAGACTAAGCTCTTTGGGGCTTGGGACAGCAGCTCCCCTATTGTACAGTGAGGTACTCTACAAGGAGCTGTAAGTCCCGAGCGTCTTAATTAGTTCATACTCAGGCAAATTCCCATAGAAATCAATGAGAGTTTACCTAAATAAGGGCTGCAAGCCCTCTATACAGGGCCAAATACTTACCCTGTTTTTACCCGTTCCTTAGGCAAAATACCCACTGAGCTAAATCCTGAAGGGTGCTGAGTACTTAATTAAAACTCCCAATGCCATCGAGGGGTGTTACAGGTGCTCAGCCCCTCCCAGAATTTGGCCGAAGGGGAATTTTGCCTGAGTAAGGACTTCCACATGTAGTACAATACAACGAGACAGATACAATGAGAGCAGCAGCTTCAGCACCCTACCGGTCCAACATGAGCTGAGCTGAAGGGAGTGGGTTAGAGGTGTAACGTTATTGACTTCAAGGGGATACATTTGGCTCATGCTGTTTAGATGCAGAATTAAGCTCAGGCTGATGCCTTCATAATTCCATCCTGATGCAACACTTCCAGGAGAGGACACCTCACTAGCTTCCAAACTGGTTTAGGGGCCCGTGAAAGGGGTGCGAGCCCTGTCTGTAGGGTGTAGAAGCTCTCCAATATAACTGGGACAAACCTGGAAATACCTGTCCCAGGATGAACGGAGAACCACCAGCCACAGGACAGTGCGACACCTATGCTTGCAACTGGTTGCTTCTCGTACCCCTTATTCATAGCAGAAATTAATGCTCACTGGCTGCCAGATAGCAAACGACGGCCTGTATTGGCAAGTCTTGCACATCCTGAGAGAAGCTGCAAGACCAGCTCAGCCTGTAGTTAAAAGTACATCTCTCCTACCTCACACCCATCATCAGAACCATAAGAAGTCACTCATATAAATACAGTAACAAAGCTTCCACGGCAGAGCTGAGCTCCCCCTTTGAAGATTTCGCTGGGACAGACAGAGCTAGTATTGAATGGCCCAGCAGTGCTGAACAAGGAAGGTTTCCCCAAATGCACATGTTTGCATCACAGGGTTAAACCAGAGACTACAGAGGCACAGAAAAGGCTGCTGCCTCGGCATTCCACTTACCTGAAGCTCGCCTGTACACTTAATCCGGATCCACAGGAACAATTACAAGCTGCACCAACTCCTTAAGCCTGAGCACAGGTACTGAAACGATGCTGAACACAGTTCAGCTCTACTATATTCAGGTTCTTATGCTGCACCCATCACCACAGTATCTGAGGCCCCTTTTGCCTGGCGCTACACTTGCAGTTAAACTGCATTCAGCACTGGTTCAGCTGTGCCCACTGCTGACCCCAATTGTCAGCCAATTGTGTTCATATAATGCAGATCTCGGACACCATCCCTCGCAGCAGCTCCCATGGGGCAGTATGGGAAGTAGGGCTTTGGAACACGGGGGCAGTACTTGAAGGTGCCTTTCACCCCGTTAGCGGCAACATCTAAATGGTTAATAACCAGCTGAGCTATCATGCCTACTAACAAAGAGGGAATACAGTTCCCTGTTAATGTGTAATGAGAAAACAATAAGGAGACACAGGGGCCCTTCCCTTTCTTCCCTTAGTTGACACAAACCTTCCCACTTTTACCTGCAGGAAGGATGAGGAAGTTCAGGGCAATGATACAGTCATCTATGCCATGTCTCTCCCACCAGCTGCTTCTCTTCACCACCTGCTGCACCAGCTCAGAGAGCTCCCCCATCAGGGCTTCCTCACGTCTCCCCTCCTCAGGTGGCTCCACTTCCTCCTTGGCACCTCTCTGAAAGACCCTCGGCATCTCTTCTCCTCCAGAGGTGTTTCCATCTCCATCCAGGACTGGATGATTTAAGGTGGGCCCTGGATCCTGTCCTTTCGGAGTCACCTCCTGCTCTGGGGGACCCGCTCTGCTGATGCCAGTCTGCAGCTGTTGTGTTGGATCTGCAGTCTCTTGACTTGGTGTGTCCCCTTGCCCCAGTTTCTCACCTTTCTCCTGGGCATTTCTTCCTTCTTCTGGGGGTTCTGGCTGTTCCACTCCGTGGTTTAGGGGAGAATCTTTTTGCAGTGGTTCTGTCCTGGCTGCTCCTGCCTCACTTGGCGGCTTTCCCTTCTGTCTCTCTTGATACAGGTCCTGATTCTCCATCAGCATCTCCTGCCATGGCTCCATCTCCCTGCAGAGCACAGGACACTGCAGAATAATCCAAAGTCCCAGTACCTCTGCAGGATCAGATAACAAATGAGCCTGTCCCGGGAAGGGCAGAGGCAGCAGAGAAATGCAGCTGGCCTTGGCAGAAGTACCACAGTGTGCAATCTGAAATGCTTGCAGACTGCAAGCTCAAATTGCTTAGAGCTAGTAATGTGAAGCTGGCTTTAGTCCCATCCCTAGACTCTGCCCCTTTCTCACCCTCCTCTGCTTCTTCCACGCCCTTTCTAACTCTCTCTCCCTCATGGTGCTGCTGTGTCTGTTGCCCTTGGCTCTCTCTGTCATGAAGAATAGCTTGTGCAGGCAGACAGGAGCTCTGCTGCTCTCACCAGAGCCAAAGGACGTGGGAAGGGCAGCGATATAAAAAAAAACCGTTACTGCTCCTATAGAGGAGCACAGAGTTGTGCTGGAGGCAAGAAGAGGGAGAACAAAGAGAGCAGAGAGAGACACAGAACAGCTGGGAGAAACCTTGTATGCATGCCAAGCATCCTAGTTAGGAGGGACAGTTCCTATCCTAGAGCAAGATACTCATCATATTCCCACTGTCTCTCCTTAAAGCTCCTTTAGCCCCAGGGATTTTAAAGGAGTTAAAAGGTGTGCTCCTATTTTTCTCTCCGAACGTTCCTACATGTAGGTACCAAATACAAGTGGGTTTAGGAGGGAAAATAAGGGGCAGGGAGGGGAAAGAGTTAGCAGCAGCAGTATCCCATTTCTATAAGGAGCCATCAGCATAGTATCTGGGAGTTTGTAGCACATGGAATGCCCATGGGAAGGAGGGAGAGGGGGAGGCAGGGAGGCAAAGGGTAGGAAAAAGAGAATGTAATAAGAGATGGATAGAAAAACAGGCAGTGGAAGTGGTAAAGGTGGAGAAATCCACTGGTGGAAACTACTGAGAGAAACACCAGCAGTGTATCTAGGCCAGAGGATAGTGTTTCATTTACTCCCAAAAGCAAGCACAGAGGGTATTGGGTGGATCTGTTGTCTCAGGCTCAACAGCCTTTAATGAGCAGATTAAGAGAAGTCAGGGGTGAGGGCTAGAATTAGGGTTACAAAGAGACACAGCCAGATGGGTGCAGAGGGGTTACAGTACCAGAGATCAGGCGCCAGGGGAAACGTGCATGTTCTCTTGCTCTCTGCTTCTAGTTTGCTCTCTCCTCACCTGCAAGTTGAGAGAATGAGGCTGTGAGGTTTTGCATGGCTACAAACTATAGCAGGGGTCTCCTGTAAAAGACTTGTTCTTTGCGGATACTATTCTCCCTTCTTGCTGGGGACTTCACCAGTCCATTTGGTGGACAGCAGCACCTGCACATAAAACTCATAGACTTTAAGGTCAGAAGGGACCGTTATGATCATCTAGTCTGACCTCCTGCACAACGCAGGCCACAGAATCTCACCCACCCATTCCTGTAATAATCCTCTCACCTATGTCTGAGCTACTGAAGTCCTCAAATCAAGGTTTAAAGACTTCAAGGTGCAGAGAATCCTCCAGCAAGTGACCCGTGCCCCATGCTGCAGAGGAAGGCGAAAACCCCCCAGGGCCTCTGCCAATCTGCCGTGGAGGAAAATTCCTTCCCGACCCCAAATATGGCAATCAGCTAAACCCTGAGCATGTGGGCAAGACTCACCAGCCAGACACCCAGGAAAGAATTCTCTGTAACTCAGATCCCACCCCATCTAACATCCCATCACAGGCCATTGGGCATATTTACCGTTAATAGTCTAAGATCAATTAATTGCCCATCATACCATCTCCTCCATTAATTAAGCTAGACCCCCAGACCAAGAGAAGAGAGATCACAGGAACCCCCTAGGAGGGTGAAGAGACCTTGGATTTCATAATGGGTTGAAACAACCAGTTGGCTGCGCACAGAATGTCCCTAATATACACATGCCAAAGGTTCTATCTTACAGCTCTTCTCCAAAGTCAATACACTGGCACAACATCGTGACTGTGGACTAGGTGCCACCCACTAAAGGACTAATCAGCTCTCAGAAGTTGCTACATAAGAGTCTCCTGCCCCCAAGGCTGCTGCTCAGCCAACAAGCATTGTTTGGATTTAGTCATACCTATATAATTAACACCCTTGTGGGGTTTCTGGGAGAACCAGTCTCCGCTTTGAGAATGCTCTAGGTTCCTCGCCTGCTCCTGCCATTGAACTGAGTTTCCAAATAAAACATCTATTTATCTCTCTAACGTCTTGTCCACGTTGGGGATTTGGCCCACTGACAGTCATCAGTGGCTGGCTACTGATGTAGCTCCTCCAGCACACATCTTTGGTGTAGAAAAGGGAGGTTGCTATGAGCCATGACTTGCACCTGTGCAGTTTACCCCGTTTCAAGCAGGGATAAACTTCACTCATGCAAACTGTGACTTACATTGGCTTTGCCTGCTTACACTAGCGTTTGCACTAGAGCAGCTACACTGATGGCTAAAACCCCTAGTGCAGACAAAGCCCGATTCACCTCCAGACTTCTATTATTGCTTCAGCCACAACAGTCTGGCACAGCAGTATCCTTAGCTATGGCTTTGCTTTCTGCATACTACATTTTTAATATCATTATTTGTATAACCATAGTGCCTACGGGCCTCAGTCATGGACCAGGACCCCATGTGCTGGGCACTGTACAAACACATAAAAGAACCCTGCTTGACTGCCTGCTAGCTAAGGGGCAGACTGTAGAAGGAGACAGATCACGAAACACATTCCACTTTTTGTTTCATGGAGACTTTATATTCGTTCCCTCTTAGTGTGTTGTTTCCTTCAATCTAAAATAAAAATCACTTAGACTGAAAGGTACAGCTGGTTGACCAGTAAAAGGAAACCTGGTTCATATGTATTTGTATGTGTAAAAATATAGAGTTTAGTTCACTCCGATTCACAGGGTCACAGTAGTAGTTATTCACTGTGAATGGAAAGAGCAGCAGCAAAAAGGTCAGGGTTGATAGTATTTTAAAGAAGAGAGGAAGAAAAAGTAAAGAAACAGGCCTGTTTCAACTCTGACTTGTGCTCTGACAAAGTTATATCAGCTGTAGCCCCCATAAGGAGCATCTAGCTTTGCTAAGCAAATGATTTAGAGCCAAGAGGAAAAAAGTACTATGTTTATGTCAGAAGTTGGCTCAAAGTCATTTCCTCTCCCAAAGGACCTCATGGCAACAAAATATTAGCTGACACTGAATGTAATGAGCTAATTAAATGATTAGATTTTTATTCCCATAGCAAACATGTCTTGGCTGAAAGATCATTTCCTAAGCCACAGATGACACTGAAACAGCATCTGAACTTGCAGCAAATTTAAAATACTCTAACTCTACAGTGTGTGACTCTGGCGATACATTTGAACAGCTGAGAGATCATTTTGAACATGGACTCATTAGCAACATCCTGTGAAGCAAATTACTAAATGCAGCATGTGGAGGTGACATATCTTATGCAAGGACATTGGGTGAAATTCACCCGAGTACAGAAAAGCTGCACACGGCCTTTTAAACTCCTTATGTCCCTATTAAGAGCTTAAATAGTGTGTTGGTCTTGTCTAGATTCTCTACATTTGGTCAAATTCCACCCATTATGATTCTTTTGGAAAGTACTGCACTCAGCATGGGAAGGAACAAATGTCCACAGCCATCCAGGCTGTCTCCATTGGCTTACATTTGCAGATTCCATCTACAAAGTCATCCCACAAAGCCCCAGAGAAATCACCCATTGAAAACAGTATATAAAGCAGATCACATTTTTTCCCCACCATCATCAAAGAGACAGAGATTTATGAAAATTCCAATGCTGGTCCACTTTCACCGCTAGGACATATTGAGAGAGCACGTGAGACAATGACAGTAGGGAAGCTAGCAATGTCTTCATCAACACTAGGTTCTCAAATGCAGCGCCAGACAAAGGAATAGAATAACCAATAGGCGCTTGAGGCATCAGTTTGAGGTGCAGTGATTTTGGGGGTATTTTTTGGAGAAGGCCAGTGGGAGAACAGCAGTGGTGAGGGGAGTAACTGTGACAGTAAATTTAACTGTTGGTCTCAGGTGGAAAGTCCTGTTCATTCGAACAGCCATAGGACTGCGGTGCTAAATTCTGACTGCTCACGAGTTAACTGGGTCAGGTGATCCAGAGTAGGAATTATCTATTAAACATAGCTCCGAGTTCAAATCGAGATGGGCATGTTACAAAAGGGACTGAGACTAAACTGTACATTTAGACTGAGGAAACCATTCTAAAACTTTGGAAAGTTAGACCAGTGCCTGACACACTGTGGAATGCTGTGAATCAACAACTCAAAGAGCTCAAACATTAACTGTTAATCCCTGTTCATCCTAATGAGTGGATCACACCTATTTCATGTGTTTCCAAAGCAGAGGGCTGAGTGTAAACATGCAGCTGTTATCAAATGGCAGTGGATCACTACCGATACATAGATCTTCACCCTATTCCTGTAGCTCAGGACTTGTTTTTAGATGTTAGCAGGAGATAAGGTGGGTGAGGTAATATCTTTTATTGGACCAACTTCTGTTGGTAAGAGAGACATGCTTTTGAGCTTGAGAAAGAGCTGAGTGTAAGTGCAAAAGCATGTCCCCCTCACCAACAGAAGTTGGTCCAATAAAAGATATTACCTCACCCGCCTTGTCTCTCAAATATCCTGGGACCAACACAGCTACAACAACACTGCATATAGCATATGAAAGAAATTCGCCAAGATTAAGATTAGACTCATGTTTACCAGCAGGTGGCACTGGATAGTGAAACTAAACTGGTACTTTGTCATTAACACAGTAAAAGGGTTATTCCAATATAACAGGCTACCCTATTGTATATCTAGGTGCGCCAGTGTTTTTTTCAGCACTTCATAGACCAGATATTGCAAGGGCTAACAAGCGCCATGTATAATCTGGACAATGTCCTAGTTACTTGCTAACTGACCATTTATTATGTACGTTACAGGAGTGCCGAGAGGCCCTAATCAATATATGGGTCCCATTGGGCTAGACGCTAGGGAAGTCAGGTGCGCAAATATCTTTGAGGATCTAGGCCTAAGTGGCTGCTCAGAGTCATACAGGAAATCTGTGGTAGAAACAGAGGAAGTAACCAAATTTCCAGGGTCAGTCCAGTGCCATTAACCATAAAACAATCCTTTCCCTTTAATATAAACTCTTTCCTTGGACCATGATTGGGGCTTCTGGCCACTCCTCCAATAGAAATACATAAATTCATAAATAAATTCATAGATTGAAAGATCAGAAGGGACCATTGTGATCATCTAGTCTGCCCTCCTGTATAACACAGGCCACAGAACTTCCCCAGAATAAGTCGTAAAGCGGAGCGTTTAGAAAAACATCCAATCTTCATTTTAAAATTGCCAATGATGGAGAATCCATCATGACCTTTGGTAATTTATCGCAATGCTTAATTATACTCGATGTTAAAAATGTACACTTTATTTCCAGTTTATCTTCAACTTTCAGCCATTGGACCTCTCTCTGCTAGACTGAAGAGCCCATTATAAATATTTGTTCCACACGTAGGTTCTTAGAGACTAATCAAGTCACCTCTTAACCATCTATTTGTTAAACTAAATAGATTGAGCTCCTTGAGTGTATCACAAAAGGATTAGAAAAGATAAGGCATTTTTTCTAATCCTTTAATCATTCTTGTGGTTTTTCTGAAACCTCTCCAATTTGTCAACATCCTTACAGAATTGTGGACACTACAACAGGACGCAGTATTTCAGCAGCGGTTGCACCAGTGCCAAATACAGAGGTAAAATAACCACTCTACCCTTACATAAGATGCCGTTGTTTATACCTTCAAGGATTGCATTAGCCCTTTAACAGTGTTGCCCTGGGAGCTTATGTTCACCTGATTATCCACCACGATCTCCACATCTTTTCAGAGTCACTATTTCCCAGGATAGAGTCCTCCATTGTTTAAGTATGGCCTATATTCTTTATTCTTAGATGTATATATTTGCAATATTAAAATGCATATTGTTTACTTGTGCCCAGCGTACCAACCAATCCAGATCACTCTGAATCAGTGAACTGTCCTCTTCATTATTTACCACCACCGCAATTTTCTGCAAACTTTTATCAGTGATGAGTTTACATTTCCTTCCAGGTCATTAAAAAAAATCAAACAGCATGGAGCCAAGAACCAATCCCTGCAGACCCCACTAGAAACACATCCTTTGGATAATGATTCTCCATCTATAATTATATATTGAGCTCTACCAGCTAGCCAGCTTTTAATCCATTTAATGTGCGCCATGTTAATTTTATATCTTTTTATTTTTTTAATCAAAATGCCATGCAGTATCAAGTCAAATGCCTTACAAAAGTCTATTACATCAATACTATTATCTTTATCAACCAAATTTGTAATCTCATCAGAAAAAAGATATCAAGTTAGTTTGACAGGAGCTATTTTACATAAACCCATATTGATTGGCATTAATTATATTATCCTCCTTTAATTCTTTATTATTTGACTCCCATTATCAGCGATTATCTTGCCCAGGATGGATATCAGACTGACAGGCCTATAATTACCCAGATCATTGCATTTACCCTTTTTAAATATTGGCACAACATTAGCTTCCTTCTAGTCTTCTGGAACTTCCCCAGTGTTCCAAGCCTTATTGAAAATGGTCCAGCATGCTCCTCAGCCAGATGTTTTAAAACTCTTGGATGCAAGTTCTCCAGACCTAATGATTTTTAAAATGCAGTAGCTGCTGTTTAACAGCCTCCTGACATACTAGTGGAATAGAAAAAGTGTTATGATAGGATTACATCATCCGTTTTTCCCCAAATACGGACCAAAAATATGTATTGAACTCTCCTGCCATATTATTGATAATTCTATTATTTCCACCTAGTAATGGATCAATAAAATTATTGGGATTCTTTTTGTTCCTAATATACTTTAAAACCTCCACCTTATTGTCCTTAATGCTGCTGGCCATAGAGTTCTCCTTCTGTCCCTTTGCTTCCCTTATCAATTTTCTACTATTCCTAGCTTCTGATTTATATTAATTATCATCAACTTTCCCTTTCTTCCATTTGTTATATATATATTTAGTTTTTATAGCTGCCTTCACTTCCCCTCTAAACCAGGACTTTTTTCACACCAATGCAGCCATCTTCCTCAGTTGTGGCTTTTGGGGCATCTAATAAAAAGTGTTTTTAAATCACTTCCAATTATCATTCACATTTGTATAATTAAATTCTTCCTCTCATCTGATTTGGCTCATAATTGTTTTCAGCTTTGAGAAACTGGCCCTTTTAAATCATCAAGTATATAAATCACTGGTCTGGACTCTATTTTATTTTCACATCATAAATGTGATCAAGCCCTGATTACTTGTACCTAAGTTACCATTAATTTTTAGGTCTGTGATCAGTTCCTCTTTATCTGTTGAGTCTAATAGAGAAGGTCTAATACAGAATTCCCCTGGGCTCGATGCCACACTAAGAGTTAGGTAGTTGTCATTTATAATATTTAGAAATTCCAAGGATGTCTCAGTAATGGCAGCATGAGAACTCCAGCATATGTCATTCAAATTGAAGTCTCTCATGATCACACAGCTTTTTTCCCCCTGCACATTTCTTCTCTTTATGTCCGTTGGTTCCTTGGTTAATTTTGTTCTCAACATCTCCATTTTGTGTTGCGTGCTCAGATCTTCCCTCTCTTTGACCTCCCCTTTTCTTATTAGTTTAACAACCTCCCGATTATTCTAGCCAGCCTGTCCCCATGAAGACTGTCCTCTCTTCTACTGAGATGGAAGCCATTCAAACTATACAGCCCCCTCCACCCATAGAAGGTGGACCAATGTTCCACAAAACCAAGACCCTTCACCCCATACCACTTACCTAGCTAGCAGTTCACTTCCAGAATCTTCTGCCATCTGTTTTCCATAAAATAAATAGGTAAATAATGATAACAGCATCACCAATGAAAGTCCATTGACTTCAATGAAGTTGCACCAATGTAACTGGGAACAGAATCTGGCTCCAAATCTTCAGAAACAAAAATATTGCGTTACCTTGATTCTAATCAGCCAAGAAGAGCTGATCTGATGTTTTAATGCTTGTAACTCACCCTCCTTGCTGGTGCCTGTGTGGGTAAAGTGCAATGGGACCCAGACAGGCAAGCTTTGAGAATGTTCCAGTTCTCCTGTCTGCTTGTATCAATGAATTCTATTTTATCATAACTCAGCATTTGTCTTTCTAATTCACTCCCCCAGACTCTGACTGTTATTCTAAGACCAACAGTCATATTTGGGATGGGATGCTGTGTTGCCACATTGATTTACTCTTGAAGATATTTTATGGCTTTTAATGGCCCCGTTCTGCTCCCATTGAAGTCAGTGTGATTTTTGCCACTGCCCAAAGTACATTTTAAACAAATGTATAGTGTATGCAAGCCTTGAATGCTGACTATTTCAATGTGAATGATTAAGATGTACAAAAAAAACAAAGAGCAAAGATAGTCTTGTGGTTAAAGCACTTGATTGGGACTCAGGCACTCTGTCATAAACTTCCTGTGTGACCTGTGCAAGTCATGTGATTTCCCTGTGCCTCAGTTCCCCATCTGTGACAGCAAGATAATGATACTTCCTTTGTTTGTCTTCTGCAGTGTTGTAGTGGTGCTGGTCCCAGGATATGAGAAAGACAAGGGAGGTGAGTAATATCTTTTACTGGACCAACTTCTGTTGGTGTAAAGTACAAGCTTTCAGACTACACAGAGCTCTTCCTTGCGTCTGGGGTAGGGGCGGCTCTACCAATTTTGCCGCCCCAAGCAGCTGCCGCCGAATTGCCACCATGGCTGGAACAGCGGCAGAGCTGCTGCTGAATTGCCGCCGCGGGACATGGACTGCCGCCCCATTCCAGATGCCGCCCCAGGTCTGGGGAAGGAAATCACAGTGTCTGAGCCAACTAGTATTTAGCTCTGATTTCCTCCCCCAGGCCCAAAGAAGAGCTCTGTGTAGTTTGAAAGCTTGTACTTTACACCAACAAAAGTAGGTCCAACAAAAGATATTACCTCACCTACCTTATCTGTCTGTCTTGTCTTTTTAAATTATAAGCTCTCCAGGGCAGTGACAGTCTTATTATTGCGTCTATACAACATCTGGCACGAAGGGGCCCCAGTCTCAATTGAAAACTCTGGACACTACTGTAACATAAATGACAACTTGAGCCTATCCTACTCAAAGACTCTCTATCAGTTTGAAAATCATATTTCCATACATTTCCTTACAATGTTACTTATTACACCTTATATCATTAAAACTAAAAGAAGTATTCTTAAATCTAACTTACTTTTCACTATGTATGCTATTTGTTTACTTTGGCAAAAACTCACTACTCTGCTGAGAGTCAGCACAAGGCCTATGCACCACATGAGTCCTACTTAAGATTAGGGTTTACCCACCTTTTACAAAAGGATAAACTTCACCCCTCCTGCATTACATTCAGCTTGGACAGTAAAACAAGCCCAGTCCGTTTCATTTTTGTTTATAATCAATTTCACTGTAAAGCACAATGTGGCAAGATTTTTATTTCTAGAATAAAAATGTTTAAACCCAACAGTTCCAATCTGAATCACCTGTGTCACCTATTGCCTTGGACAGTCAGCACATAACAAGCCGCTGCACAGCATGGGCCAACTTCTGATCCCCTTTATGTCCGTGCAACCACACTGACTTCAATAAAGTTGTGCGGGCAGAACTACAAGTAGGATTTGTACCCATATGTAAAACAACAAGCTACAATTTTTTGAAAGGAAAACAGCCAAGGCTCACAAATCCTTAAAATACATGGCAGCTTGCAGGGGTCAGATATAATCCCCAGATGCACAGCACAGTCCTTCCAATAGCAGGCTCCTCCTTCCACAAATCCTGCTGCCTGGCTTCTCCATCCATCCTTGGTAAACAGCTTCCTCTGCTGCTGTTCAGAGAAAGTGGTCCTAAATACAGCCCCACCTCACTCCCTGCTGATCAAACCATCCATCCACATTTCCAATTAACTTGATCAAGGGTAGGGGGAATGGCGAGTGAATTACACAGTCAATAGTCACTACAGGCCAAATCCTGCCCTCCTTGAGGGGGGCTGGAGCGGGGGGGGGGGGCAGCAGGAGCCTGGCACGGACCGAGTGGGTTCTGAGGCAGGGAGAGCTGGGCAGGGAGCCTGAGGGGGTTCCCAGGGGGGCTGGAGGGGGGGAGGCTGCTGGAGGGATGGGGAGCGGGGGACTGCTGGGGGCTGCTAGGGGACTGGGGGGGGGGGCAGGGGAAGCTGGAGGGCCTGGGGCAGCCTCCCCCCAATGCTTCCCCTCTCTCCATAAGTCTCCCCTATACTGTCCCTTCCCAGCCCCCATACTAGCCTCTCCCAACCCCCTCCGACCCAACCCTACCAGCACTGCCTCCTCCTGTGTGCTGGGGCCTCCAGGTTGCCATGGCACCAGCAGAGGGCGCACAGAGGAGAGAGGCCAATACTAAGAGGTCATTTGGCCTGAGGCCAGCCATCACAGTGACCCCCGGTGGCCAGATGGAGGAACTGCATCTCCTGTGCACACCCGGCTGGGTGCCTGATGGGCCTGCTGGACTAAAGATATAGGTGGGGGGTCCCATAGGAGCTCATCCTGTGCTTGATTCAAACCCAGGCTGGCGATAGCAACCCTGCCAAGTCTTTATCCTTAGGGCTTGTCTATTTACAAAGGTTGCACTGCTTTCTGTATACCAGAATAGTTATACCCATGCAACCACTCGAATGTGGACACAGTTATACCAGCAGAGCGAAGGGTACGTCTACACTACAAGCACAACAGCGGCACAGCTACAACGCTACCGCTATGCCACTGTAGCGTAGACATTTACAGCAATGATGAAAGGGGGCGTTCTGTCACTGTAGTAAATCCATCTCCTCAAGAGGTGGAACTAGGTCAATGGAAAAAAAATTTTCTCAGCCCTGAGCAGAGTAGCTAGCTTGACCTATGTTTTAGGTGTAGGCCAGGTCTTAGTCCCATAAGGGAAGAGGAATAAGCTAAATCCACATATGACACATTTTTACCACTACAACCCCAATATAACTGTGTCCACACAAGGGGTCATACCTGAATAACTAATTTGGTTAAAAAAAATCACTCTCCTAATCAAAATAGTTAAACCGGTACTTTGTCCTGACCATGCCTTGGAAACTTACACTGCTGTGGCTATAAAATGGATACTTATAGCTGCCTAAGACAGGCGGCTAGATCTGATTTGAGTTATACGCAGGGTAATTCCAATGAAGTTATTCCAGATTGGCACTGGTGTAACTGAGATAAGAACCTGGTCAAAAGGCATCACTTTTGTAAAAGCAGACTGCTCAAGGCCAAAGTGGGCTGAGTCCTCAAGAGACTGCGAAATTGAGTACTCTGGAGGTAGGTGACTGACTAGACCAAGGGCTGGGATGCAACTGAATCTGGTGCGGAGCTGCCCAGCTAACTGTGGGAGAAGTGCAACAGCTACCCATTACCTCGAGACATTTTCCTATCTGCTGGTTGGACACAATGCTACCCAGAATGGTGGCAGAATGCTCTTGTGCAAGGCAGGGGAACGTACCATGGGAACAGGGTGTAGGGACAGATCAAGCTAGAAATAAAGCTCCTGGGTAGACTACGTTGGTTGATCCTCTGACTTTTCTTAAGCTTCGTGTTGGGCAATCCTGCCATTTACCAATTGGGAAGTGCCCATGCAAACTCTGTTGCATCACCCTGCTGGCTCCAGTCCCACACTCAGTTTCCCAGCTGCTAGTGCAGTGGTTCAGCCCTCACCCGTCAGAGAGAGGATCACCCTGGATCACAGCTTTGCCCAGCATTACTGGTGCTGTTAAAATGAACTTTATAAACAACCGGGCATGGTTTTTTTTTTATTTTTGGCCCTACATGTGTTTAGGTAATTAATTTAATGCCGGGTTAATTACCACCACCCCCGGGAGGGAGGGATTAAACCCTGTTGTTTGCCCATTTACGGGACAAGGTAATAACTGCCTGCTGTCCATAATGATCTGATGAGAGAGGACCGCATAGCAGTAGTGCTGATGAGCAGCTGTAGGAGCACGAGCATGAGCCTGCACTATCCACGTGCCAGTCTGGAAGCTGGATGAGGATCTGACTGCTCGTCTGTGGCCCGTCATTTGGTATCTGCAGTGAAGAGAATGGGAACTCTCCAGCTGCTACGCGCTACCTTGCTCTCTGGATCATACTGCAAGTAGAATATAGCCTTGTGCATTTCCCTGCAGCGGTCAGCCACTCTGCTCACGAGGATAATGACACAATCCAAATGGACCAGTGCCACTAAGCATGGTGGGAATCCACCTAGAGGCAGGGGTTGTTTATGCAAAGATTTGTGTATCATTTACCCTCTGTGCTTCCTGATCCTTGCCCTTAGATCTGCTTTAGTATAAAACAATAATGCTCTGTACTTCTGAAGCAACTTTCACCCAAGGATCTCAAAGTGCTTTACAACTCCTGTAGGGAAGGAGAGATAGGGGTTACTTTGGCCATTGCTGAATGGCAGCCTCATCTGGGGAGGTGCATGGCAGCTGTTTAACAGCTTAACAGCGATGCCATACTAGAGTTTAGGACAGGAAGTGGAGAAAAATATTCCTCTCATATCCAATTAAGCTGCAAGGGGAAGTTTGGCTCAGACACTGGGCTTAACAGCCCAGCTCTCCTCAAAAGTGCTGTGGGATTGCTAATGAGCACAAGCGGTCAAGAGGAATGGTGTTATTGCTTCATCCGACAGACAGCACAGGCTTGCCTATAATTAGGGCCATGTAAGAATGCAAAGAGAAGAGTGCCACCTACTGGTAATCATCAGCACTGCTTTCTGACACACCTTCAAGGTGCTCCTTCCAAGTAGTGCCTGGACCGAGCCCTGCTTCCTGATGTCTGATTGGAATCACAGCACAAGGAGCGATAGCTGTACAGTTAACACGGTACTGAACGCATTTGGCAATTCTTTGTTGCAAGATCTTCTCTAGGTAGATCAACCGGTTCAGCAAGCTCTTTGGAAAAGTGTTTATAATCCCTGCTGAATGAAAGGGCTGAATTCCCCTAACTTGTGAAGCCATAATCATATCAGGTCTGGTATCTCTATTACCCAGAGCATTTTTAACTGGATTTTTATAAAATGTCAGGACAGCAGGTTGCCTTTGCTCTTCTGTGCTGAACTTCCTTCCTCCTCTCACCTCATCCCTTCACTCTCATAAACCTTCATATTGTCTCCACCTCATTCCTTGCCACCTTCTCAGTCTTGGGGAGACCTCTCTTAACCCAGCTCCACCCTTCATTCCCACCGTTTTCTCCTCCTATGCCACCTTCCCCCTGCCCATCACAATCTGACCCTGCCGACTTTGTATTACCCTGTCACACCCGTTCTCCCGCCAGATTCCCTGCTCCATCCCTGAAAGCTTTCCACGGCTCCATGACCTCTTTATCTCCTGCTATTCTCCTTTCCCTCACATGACCCTGGTACTCTCCATCTGACTCAGCATCCGTCACTGCCCTTTCCTTTGCTGGCTTTTCATCATAAACTGCTCTGGACAATGCCACTGGGTCCCTGCTCTGCACAATGCCACTGGGTCCCTCCTCTCACCCCCCTGCCACTCCCAACTCTTCTCTACTTCCTCCTCCCTCTTCATTGGACATCCCACCATGCGGCTCTTCCCCCTCCTCTCTCTCAAGCATGCATTATCTTCCTCTCCACCTAACTCTTCTTCCTCTGTTTTTGTGCCATCTTTACTGCCCGATTATCTCACTTTCTTCCTCTCCCCTCAGTCCCCCATCCTCATCTGTGAAACCTCATTTTCCACATTGACGACCTTCCTGATCCCACTGCTTCTCCATTTCTTGTGCTAATGTCCTCATCTCTCTCTACAGCCTTGATCGGACTCCTCCACTCAGTCTCAAGCACTCCCATGACTCTGTCCAGCCTCTCCCTGAACTCCCTGTTCAGATCCAGAGTTTGAATTCACCTCATCTTTGCCAACTACAACCTTGGGGTCCAGAACTGAGCCGCCTCAGGGTTTGAGGGTTATTCATATCCTAGGGTTTATGATTCAGGCCTATCTAGAATTGAAATGTCTCTCTCTCTTCTGATAATAAAACGGCATAACAACAACTGGAGTCCTTTGCTTGTGCTAGTTCATTTATATCATGCAGTCAAAAGAAGTAGAAGGATAAGTTAATAGGAGCATCAGTTACCTTATTCAGAGCGCTCCCCACTGACCTCCAAAAATTCTTGCGAAGGAAGCGAGGCAACTCATCATACATATCATCTGATACACACTGTCTGGGTGATTCTTCAGTATGAGAGGTGGTTATTTGCATGGGAGTAGGATAGCTACGATGTAACAATTCATGATGGATAGCATGATGGTGCACACGTAAATAAATAATTTCAAGATGGTGAAATAAATCTTATCCTTAATTATCAGTAGAATTTGGGTCTACAAGATCGACAGCCCACGCTCTACCACCTTGGCCATCCTTCTTGCTTGGTGTATTAGCAATGAGCTGAATATCACTAAGAGCATTTTTTCCCACTCGGGTACCGAGAGGATTTTTCCATTGGGATACTAAAAGGCAACGAGTCTCCAGAGTCGGCATCTAGTGTTTTATCTGCTGGGCCCTCCAAAATATTGATCACTATGTATATTGAAATTTGACATCTCAAAAGAGTTGGGTCTATTTCGTTTGGCATTGCACAGTGATTCTCAAAACTCATTCATCATGTGGCACACATCTTACCAGACAGATCTTTCCACAGGCTGCTTCCCATCTCATTTACAATCACATGGACCACCTTCCCTCCCATCTGAGATCCCCTAACATCCATGTGGCAATGATAGTTTTTAATGGAAAAGTACCACTAGAAAAGCACTTAATGAGCTTCTTCTAATGCAATGAAGCAGCTGGAATCAAGGCGAGGTCAGTACCATGTGCCCAGCCAGCTGTCCAGAGCAGAGTTTGGAAACCACTGCCCTAGGTTGTACACCGATGCACAGCTGGCATTTAAGACAGTATGGACACACCCACACCCATCATCATCAGGAATCAAATCTGGGACCTTGATCACCAAAGTCACATGCCTGGAACTAAAAAACTCCCTTGTCTGTGAGAAAGCAGTAGACTATTATGGCCCATAAAACCAGCCACTAGAGGGAGACACAGTCACAGGCACTTAGCTGGTTTATTACACTATTCTACCATTATTTCTAAAAGCTTTGGGAGATTTGAAGGATCTGGGAGGTTTAAAGCAAAACTCTCGGGGTTCTGGTTTTAGGGGCAAACAGGAAAAGGATACGGGGCATTCTTGACACATGCCATGTGTTAAAGGGAAAGGATTAACAGTATCTGGTTTTCACTGAGATCATTCTGTTAGGTAAGGGCAGCAGAAGATAAATCTGTCCCCAAAGCCAAGCTCTCAGGGTGGGGATGCTTGTTTTACAGAGCCAAACATGCTCTCTCAGGCTAAAGTGAGACAGTTCCATAGAACTGGGGAGATTTGCCATAATCGAATGCTAGTGATTTCTGTGATCTTGAGATAGTAACGTGCTGGGAATATTTCCTCTGACTCCCCAGAAGCTGCAGCATGAGAGCATCACTGGGGAGCACTCACAGCACCAACAAAGAGCTCCCCAAAAGCAGCAGCCCAAAAATAAATAAGACAAGAGATTGGTGGCAGATGGGAGAGCGTGCAGTAAACTAGACATGACAGATTGGATGACTGCCCCCTGCTGTGCATGGATACACCTGGAGACCACTCCCCATCACGCAACGTCTTATATAGGAAGCATGTTACACCTGGACTCCAGACACTGCACTGGCTTCCAGTTCGCATCAAGGTGCTGGTTCTGATGTATAAAGTCCAGTCTGGTTTGTTCGTACAGACAGACTTTCTACTCCTCTTTAACCCCTGCAGTTGCAATCAGACAGGAGCCAGGAATCTGAGGGAAGAATTTGCCCTTTTAAAAAGCGGTTTCACATTCTTCCACACCAAGGCAAGGAGCAAAAAGCCCCCCTAGAAACCCTAGACACATTGACTGGAGGCAGAGCAGTGGCAGTGGAGAGTGCTTGACTCTGGAACTTACTCCCCTGGGATACGATGGAACCCAACCCAGGCTGCTGACAGAGTATGTGCAAGTCCTGTCTATTTCCTGGGGGTGGAAAGCTGGGTCTTCCAAAGGGATGGGTTGCATGGGGACGAGTAGGTTGAAGGGGGAAGGTTGGTGGATTTGGAAGAATGATGAATGTGCCCATTGGGTCAAGTGACACCTGGTATGTGTAGTTTTATGCCACACTGCACATGTGCATGAATAGAGACAGTTTATAAGGGTCTATAGGAATTCTCCTTGTTTGCATTCACGAGGCCAGCATAGGCTATTAAGGGGCCATTGAAGGTGGTGGCAAACCTCCCATCGGTGCTGGGTGTCACAGCACAACACCAGGTTGTGTCTGGCTGACAATCCTTAAAATCTGTTTTTCTAAGGAGGTGTGGCAGAGACTCGTGGGTGTTGAAAGTCAAAATGACTTTGCCCCATATCTTGTGCCGTGGCTTGGATATTACACACCCCACACTCTTCCAACTCCCGCTGACCCTGGCGAGTTAATGTAAGGAACCAGCTGAGTCAGTAGGATTTGCTTCCATGTACCATGGCGGGAGGGATAGCTCAGTGGTTTGAGCATTGGCCTGCTAAACCCAGGGTTGTGAGTTCAATCCTTGAGGGGGCCATTTAGGGATCTGGGGCAAAAAATTGGGGATTAGTCCTGCTTTGAGCCGGGGGTTGGACTAGATGACCTTCTAAGGTCCCTTCCAACCCTGAGATTCTATGATTCTATGATACCTGACCTAGTGGAACGAAAATGGGTTGTCACCTGACTTAAGCCCATCACGTACACAATGTCCTCTAACTCCTACCTTCATGTCTTGGAAGGGAAGAGTGTTCAGTGGTCCAAAATCTCCCTCACTTATATCAGTCAAACTCTGTTGAAATCAATGGGGTTGCAACAGTGGAGGATTTGTCCCAATGGATGGAATTCGTATTTAGTCCCACTGGCAACTCCCACCGTCAATGGCAGAGCACAGTGCTGGCAGCGTCCTGCTGAGATTGTAAACTCTCCGGGGGAGGGACCGCCTACCGCAATGGGGCTCAGGCCTCTGGCCTCTACTGTGACACAAATAATACGTTCTCAGTTTGCGTGCCAGTTGCCTTACCGCTGTGCCATGTTTGCTGTCTATTCCAGCGCTGGCCCCATCAGCCGCAGGGCTGGACCTGACCACCCGCGTTCAGTTTATTACATCAGGCAGAGAAAGAAGGGGATGATGGAGGCGATTGGGATGATGGAGGAGATTGGTATCAGGGCTGAGCAGAGGAATAGTTTAAACAAGTTTAGGCAGATCAGAAAGCAAAGCAAAGGCCAGGACAAGCAGCTCTACAATACACTGACTAGTCCCGTCACTGAATAGAAGGGTCTCCTGATGGGTTTGTGCCGTGCCGTGCCTTTTAAGCTCTTCGGGGCAGTGGTTTTGTTCTTCCCTTGCCACCGCTTTTTCTGTTGTAAAGCGCCAGGCATGCGTATAGCACTGCACAGATACTGGGCCAAATCCTGAGGCCTGACTATTTTTACTTGGGCAAACTCCCACAGCGTTGAAATCAATGGGAGTTGCAGCTGCTTGCGGCAGGGCTGGCTGTGGCCTCAGGAATGCTGGGGATGCTGTGATGTAAGTTTTAGTTCACATCCTTCTCTTAGTGGCTTTTCCTGCTAGGCTCCACCCCCTCACCATGGAAGCAACACTCGCGGAATGACAATGTGCTGAAAATTACACTACTCTGCAGCTTACACCCAACATGGAATTTATATCACCGTTTACATCACATCAGTATTTGTCCCTGGGACACTGGGGCAGATTCTAATCTAGTTTCATTGGTGCAAATCTGGAGCAACTCCATTGACTTCCATTAAATGGACACTAAGGCTGGCTGAACTGTTCACAGCAAACAGCTTATTGTTCGGGGTGTGGATGTCACCTTGGGACCCTCAAACTGTTTGATCAAGGTGATTAGGCTTTTCCCATGCCCTCTGCTCTGGGACTGGCTGCCTCTTAGAACAGTGGTTCTCAGCCAGGGGTCTGGGGCCCCCCAGAGGGGACACGAGCAGGTTTCAGGGGGGTCGCCAAGCATGGCCAGCATTAGACTCACTGGGGCCCAGGGTAGAAAGCTGAAGCCCCACCGCATGGGGCTGGAGCCCAGGGCCCTGAATCCTGCCACCCGGGGCTGAAGCTGAAGCCTGAGCAGTGGCATGGGGCCCCAGGCAATCGCCCTGCTTGCTACCCCCTAACGCCGACTCTGGCTTTTATATGCAGAAAACCAGTTATTGTAGCACAGGTGGGCCGTGGAGTTTTTACAGCCTGTTGTGAGGGCCTCAGAGAGAAAAAGGTTGAGAACCTCTGCCTTATAGGACAGATTTCCTCCCACATGCCTTTGACCGAGAACCCTGAGCGGGGTTAGACTCCAGCTTCCCTGTTATTACCAGCCATTGATTTACCTCTTCCAAGACACCTCTACAAGAATATTCCCTAACACCACAAGGATCTTAAATAAACAGGGCCAAATGCTCTGTGGAAATCCATGTAAATCATCATTGCTCCATTCCATTGACACCAGTGGAACTAACACCAGCTTCCATGAGCCGAGGGTCTGGCCCATGGGGTTTATTAGGAAAAAGCACCAAGTTTCACCTTAAAAGAAAAGTAACGCAATAGACCAAACCTACCGAGGTCTGAGACTCCCTAGCCTTGCCCAGGAAAAGTCGCCCCCAAACCCTTCAATTTACAGAAAAGAGTCACGTGTCTATCGCTCACATTGCTAGAGCTCTGAGACTGTCCCATCGGGCCGTGCAAGTCTTCAGAGTCCCAGCCCTCAGTGCCAAAATAGCCTCCTCACTCAGGGTATGTGTACACTTCAAGCTGGGGGTGTGGTTCCTAGCTCAGGAGACGCGCTGGTGGTAGTTCACATCAAGACCCTAGGCACATACACGAGGTGGCTAGCCCGTCCCATTGCTCGCACTGCTGTGGCTACACGCTATTTGTAGTGCACTGATTTGAGGAGAGCTAGCATGAGTAGGTCTCTAGCTGGGGATCACAAACCTCCCACTCAAAGCATAGACATATCCTTAGTCCTGCTCATCACCCATGGTCATTGAGCCCTTCCAAGTCAGTAGGTGTGAGAGTGCATTAGCATATTCCCCACTGAGACCTGCTTGCCTCAGCCTAGGGAACATCCTGAAACAATAGCTATTGCATGTTCTTCTATTGACTTGTTTCCATGAATAAACCCGATGTCATCCACTCCTTGTCCCATCCCAGGTGAATTTCAAAAGTCTCTCTTGAGGTGTTGACTAATAATGGACTTCCTCTCTCTGCTTAGAAGCTCCGAGTAAAGGTAATTACTAATTTGTGTGCACCTGTTCTTGGCCCAGCCAAAACTAATGGCCTCTCCCTCCCCACCCACCCCCCACCCTTTTCCCAGGAGTCCCTGCCTGTCTTAGCCGAAATCCTTTTGGATGTTAATTAGGCTTCCACTGCCTTGGTGGAGATGTTACCTGGTGTTCAGTGTTCAAGGAGAAGGGAGAAAGCCGAGACAATGCAACATTCAGATTTTATTCCTTCCTCCATATACACTGTCAGTAGCGTAGCCAGGTCTTGAGCACAGGGGGAGCGGCGCTATAAAAAGGCGCCTCCCCGCTCCCCCTGTGGCGCTTTAAAGGGCCCGGGGCTCCAGCCGCTGCGGAGCCCCGGGCCCTTTAAAGCGCCGCCGCCGGAGCTCCGGCAGCGGGACTCCGGCGTCGCTTTAAAAGGCCTGCGGCTCCCCGCAGTGGCAGCAGCTGCGGGCCTTTTAAAGTGCCCTCCACACCCCCACACCCCCAGCCCAGCTCCAGCAGCGGGGCTGGGTGGGGGGGAGCACTTTAAAAGGCCCGTGGCTCCCCACAGCGGCAGGAGCCGCGGGCCTTTTAAAGCGCCCCCACCCCATCCCGGCTCCGGCAGCGGGGCTGGAGGGGGAGCGCTTTAAAAGGCCCATGGCTCCCCGTAGTGGCAGGAGCCGCAGGCCTTTTAAAGCGCCACCCCAGCCAGGCTCGGGCGGCACCTTAGCATCGCTTTTCCTCACAGGGGGAGCGGCCGCTCCCCCTGCTCCCCCCCTGGCTACGCTACTGTACACTGTACACTCCTAGCAAGCACTTCTGGAAGTAGAGGTCTCTATGTTCCTAGATATCTCCCTATACATAAGCATGCTACCATGCTAGAAAGCTTCCCAATGGAGGCTATCCCTTTTATCACATCTGAGATAGAAAATTAAACATGACTATCATAGCCTGCTGCTGTATTTACCACGCTATTACATTCCCTTAAAATCTCTCTATCACATGTAGTGCCCCCTACTGGGAAACTATCTATTGAAGCACAGCTTAGCTCTCTGTGGGTTAAAGAAACCATCCTTGAATCTCTTTTGCCGACTCACAAATAATCAGCTAGTCATTTCAGGTGATAGGGTAGAGGCACCTGGGTAGACAATATCTAGGCCACCACAGAAGATAATCCTCAATCATACTTCAGCTTTTAGGAATGTCTTTGTTTATTCAAAATGATTTGCCAAATGCTTTGTGCAAACAGATTTCAGCCCGCGGCCCCAGTCTCCAAGGGGGCTGCCCTGGTTATATGGCACTACGCCGAGGACTTGGGAGACCTGAGCTACATTTTTCCAGCACAGGCTTCCTGGGTGAACTTGACCAAGTCACGCTTTCTGTTTCTCAGCTCCCTCATCTGTAAAATGGAGTTAATAGCCCAGCCCAGCCTGACATCACAGGGTGCTGTGAGGACAAATACTGTTCTGCTGGGAGGTGCTAGTAACTGCTTGGGTCACAAACCTCTTTGAGAGTGGGTGTGAATGCACCCTGCAATTCACATAACTGTCAGGACGAGTTAATCAGAAGTTCCCCCACCACCAGCTAAGACAAATGGGGGTTGTGTGAACCCACTCAGGAGCCTGGACTGCATTGGGTAGACTCACGGTTTTGCAGGGAATTTTGTGAGAGAGAGAGAGAGAGCGCGCGCATAGAGAAACTGAGGACAGACAGCACAGAGAGTGAGAGGCAGAGGCAAAAAGCAAGAAAGCCAAGCAGTAGCCTGTGAGCACAGTGCAACCCTGGAAAAAGCAACAGAGAGACCTCTTGGGGCTAAACCTTTCTTCTTTATTCCTCCTGCATTCGGGGCAGCGGGACTTGTACATTCCTTGTAAATAAACAAGACCGCGCCAAAGAAAATACCAGACTCCATCCATTTCAGCTCCCAACTAGAACATCTCCAGGGCCCTGAACTTTGACTAGCCGCTCGGGTCAAAAACGGGCAACAGTGTGTTAAAGATTGTGAGCTGCTCAGGAGTGGAGACTGTAGAAGTGCCCTGGATCGAATCTGGACTAATAGCTCAGGCAAAACTCTCTTTCTGCAAACACAGACTTGCGTGTCTGAAAATTCGCAGACAGCAAATAAGAGGGGCGGTGAGGACCAAAGCAAATTGGTGGTTTTCCTTTTGCCAGTAAATGTTTGTGCATACCTTTCACCACTGTTTGCCCAGTTCTAAAAGTCACAGATAAGCCTGGCCCACTGGGTAGCTGCTGTTTTTATGCGTTGCTTCTCTTTATAGCTGCGTCATATGTGTAAGGTTACACTGAAAGAACAAATAAATGCCCACAAACAAAAGCGAGAGAAGGTGGGTGAGGTCATATCTTTTATTGGACCAACTTCTGTTGGCGGGACAGAGAAGTTTTCGAGCTTACGCAGAGCTCTTCTGCAGGTCTCTCTCACCGACACAAGTTGGTCCAGTAAAAGATGTTACCTCACCCACCTTGCCTCTAATATCCTGGGACCAACAGGGCTACACCATCACCGCGTACAGCCTGCAAAATGGATCCCTTATACTCATCATCCTGCCTCCTTTTGTCAACCACAGAGGGGCCATTGTTCAGATGAAGTGCCCACGGGGTTCCCATAGAGAAGTAGGCGGAAGCAGCCAGCTCTCCCCTTTGTCTCCGTACCGTGCTCTCATTTTCCCAACACTGGCCCCATTCTTCCATGGGTAGCTCAGCGTTCCAGCTCCCTGGACAACAGGCAGCCTGGCCCGAGCTCACAGCAGAGCAAGCAGCTCCTCACTGCCATGCCAGCTGCACCCCCAGTGATCTGAACCGTGTGCGTATCCCCAACCCCAGGGCCGTGGCTCTGGAGGGGTTCAGCTAAGCGAGGCTTGGACACGCAGAGCCTGCTGGCTCCGCTGGACTTCAGTTCTTTAGCTCCGGGCCTATGCTATGCACCGAGGCCAGAAATGGGAGTGTGGTGGCAGCACCCTAGCCAGGAGCGAACAGGAGAGCGGGGGGGGTGGAAAACCAATGCACTGAGCCATTCCTCTGGTTGTATGCCAAAGAGCCCCTCTCTGCACCTGGAATCCAGGCCTCGGTCCCCATATTTGTACATATCATGTGGCCAGTACCTACCTTTCTGTTGCAGTGCCCGGGCACCCTGCCATTCCCTACAGATCAGAAAATGGCCACCTCTCTTCTCGCATCTTCCAGGCTCCCTCCTCCCAAGCCTGCCAGCTTCTCTGCCTCCCTTCGCCAACATCTTCCTTCCCTGGGCTTCCCAAGAACCCCGGGTGCTCACGGTGTCTCTCTTCAGCAACACCAGAGCCCGGCCACCTCAGCTGGGATCCACTGGTGCTCCTGTGCCAAAGGCGCCGTTCAGCCAGACACACTGCACAGCAGCATGTTTTGGAAGTTCCCCTTCTTGTCAAAGGATAAGGGACAATAACCTGCCATTTTTGCGTCCACCTCTTGTCTCTCATCACCCACGTGGACTATAAGCTCCGTGGGGCAGGGGCCGTCTTTTTGTGATGTGTGTCCAGCACTTAGCCTGATGGGGCCCTGAGCTGGGACTGAGGTTACTCCAGATGCTACCACAATCCGAAAAACCAAAACAAAACGCACTTTTTTTTACACAAAAGCTTAGATGAGCACTGGTAATTAAAGGGTTAACGAACAAGCCGCCAACCAGCCGTTTCGCCAGTGCAGCCAGGCTCAGGGAACCAGTTAGTCTGTAAGACCAGAAACCCCTCAGCCAATCTGGTCAGGCCAGTTCTGTTCAGAATTCCCCTCTGCCCAGGGAAGACTAAGAGCAGGAGGGCTTGGAAAGGCCAAACACCAGGCAGCAGTGCTTAATTTGGGCTAGGGTTTGCCAGGGCTGAGTTCTAGTCTGGGCAGTTCCTAGTAGGGTGACCAGATGTCCCGATTTTAGAGGGACAGTCCTGATTTTGGGGTCTTTTTCTTATATAGGTTCCTATTACCCCCACCCCCCTGTCCCGATTTTTCACACTTGCTGTCTGGTCACCCTAGTTCCCAGCCCCGGCACCTCTTTCACTACAAATTAAGCACTGCCAAGCAGGGTGCCGCCACTGCTGCCCTCCAGCATTCGCATCTTAAGAGAACCTCATGGACCCACTGCTCCACCTGGCCACCCTTGCCCCGCGGCCAACATACATTCTGAAGACCAGAGGAAGGCCCCCAGAGGTCCCCACTGGGCCACGGACCACACTGGGACTGCAAATATGTTAACCTTTGACAAAGCGAACACACAAAAGCATCTTTGTTTGCCTCAAATGCTCTCCTCCCCACCTCCAAGCATATCCTCCAGCCGGAGTCTACGGCTTCATCGATACTGGGAATTAGCCCCAATCTCAGGAACTCATAGACTCTAAGGTCGGAAGGGACCATTATGATCATCTAGTCTGACCTCCTGCACAACGCAGGCCACAGAATCTCACCCACCCACTTCTGGAATAATCCTCCCACCTATGTCTCAGCTATTGAAATCCTCAAGTCATGGTTTAAAGACTTCAAGATGCAGAGAATCCTCCAGCAAGTGACCCGTGCCCCATGCTGCAGAGGAAGGCGAAAAACCCCAGGGCCTCTGCCAATCTGCCCTGGAGGAAAATTCCTTCCCGACCCCAAATATGGCGATCAGCTGAACCCCGAGCATGTGGGCAAGACTCACCAGCCAGACACCCAGGAAAAAGTTCTCTGTAGTAACTTCCAACATCCCATCACTGACCATTGGGCCTCAGCCAATGCCCATTGAAAAATCAGTGGGAGACTTTCCACTGCTTTGGAATAATGGTTCAGGACCCCGGGGCTGAGAGCAGGGTGATCATCATGTGAAGATCGGCTTACTTGAGTTTACATGGGGGGAGAGCAAAGTTGGACAAAGCTAAATAGGGAAGGATGTGCAATGAAAAAAAAAAAAGAAATAGGAATTAATAATGGAAATCAGGGTGTAACCTAAACTGTGGGAGGAGCATGGTCTAGAAAGTTTACAGCAGGTGAACGAGGCGCCAGAAGAACCGCTGTGATTGGGGCATTAGACAGCACATGATAAGGCAGATGCATGACCTTAGAGAAGTCACTTAACCTCGCTAAGCCTCAGTTTCCCAGGCATAAAACAGGGATTCTAATACTCACCTTCTTCCTGTGGAGAAGCTTAATTAATGTTTACACGGCCCAGTGAGATGGTTACAGGAGAACTGCCATGGCCCTGCCGAGGGCTATTATTAAAATAATAGAAAACACGGGGCCCGTCTCTGATCTCCTTGGAGGATGGGCAAGAGTCACCTGTGGGAGGCGCCAATCTGCCAGCCAAGCAGCCAGGACATAACATTTATCACACGAGCAATGGGGAGCCTTGTGCTAGCTCACATGTCGCACGGGCCTAGCACTGACTGTGATGTAACACGGCCATATGCCCAGCTGGCTTTATAGGCCCAGAGAAATGCGGCCACCCAGCTCAGCAGACTCCTGAGGGATTTTCTCCAGAGCCTGCCCTTGAGCACTCATTGATTTTACCATTGGCCAGTTTCTCTCTCTCTCTCTCAATATGAAGAATTAACACAATTACTAGTGAGCCAAGCAGTGCTGCCGCCTGCGATAAGGGTATATGTAGCCCTGGGCTGCAGAGATGGGGCATCCATCCAGTCCCATTTTCATGGCCAGACAAGTTTCCTTCGAGTTACACTTGGATGGGTCTCATATCATCTCGGGGACTGAATCTCCATACCTGGCGGTAGCCTCAGAATCTTTCGAGGAGAAGGGAATGAAGCAGCCTAAGGACTGCAGGGGATTGCTCACTCTAGTCTCTGTGCACGTTGCTGCATTTCATTGCACGTCTGTGTATCACTGCGCCTTCCCCTTAGTGCCTGGCACGGCCTCTGATTGGAGGGTGGAATGTTACCCCAGAAGGCCCATTACAGATGATCTCTGAACTCTGTGCCAAGTGTTGATTGAGATAATTGGGACCCAATTAAAATACCCTGCCGCTCTGTACAAGGCTGCACCATGAAGATCAGACAGAGATGGGGCATCTCTTTTTTACAGTGACATTGATCAATTGCGAGTGCCCTTTGGAATCATATTGGAACAGGGAATGAAATCCTGGCCCCGCTGATGTCCATAACAAGATTGACCTTGACTTCAGTGAGCTCCAAATCTCATCAAGGGTCTTCAGAGCTACAAGAAGATTGTGACCTGCCCAGATCCCTTCAAATAATTCTATGGAAACTAAATGGCTCCTCCTTGGCCCAGAGATTCATGTGGCCCCCTAAAGTCTGGGCAGGAGATGCTGGGAACAATGAAGGGGAGAAAACCCAATGCATAAAATAAGGATGTTTACTTCCTGCCTTGCCCCAGTAGCATAAAGACCAAATCCCATTCGAATCGCAACCAATTCTTCTTTCCCTTGCTGCCCAGGACGTAAAGGCCTGATAGGGGTCTCTTAGCACCAGAGGCCCCTTAACTCCAGTGCAAGTCAGCGGGATTAGCAGGTGCTCGGCTGTGCAGAAAATCCAGCCCAGCATGCTCTTATTGCACATTTTAAATGGCCATGAACCCTCTGGGCAGCTGTGGGGGCTCCCAAATCCACTTTCTTCTTGCTAGGGTGACATTAGAGGCAAAATTCCAACTGGAGGGAGAGGGCGCTGGTCGGCCTCCGTGAAGAGTGCACGCTCGTGTCACAGGGATCCGTGGCCAGGGGCCTGGCATGACTGGGGACTCAACCGGCAGGAGAGCAGAGTTCGAGGGCAAGGCTGAGAGGACGTCTTGGGGAGAGCTCTGGCTGCAAGATGGAGTTTCGCATCTTTTCAGACACTGCCTTTGCCACTGGGTGCCTTTCTCTGGGTTAGTCCCCAGACTAGCACTGGTCCATCTCACATACAGACCTGCCTAATACAAAAGTAAATTCAGCACAGACAGGTCAAGGCCTTCAGGTGGGAGGCTGTCCTGTATTCCCTCTGCCGTCCGCCAACCCTTCTCTTAGTGGCAGGAGAATTGGCAATCCAGGGAGCCCAGAGGGGTAGGAACTAGATGGGGGACAGGCTCCTCTTTTGGGAACACAACTGGAACTATGTCCTTATGGTTAACCTTGGTGGAGGGCCGAATGGTTGGAACAGATGGATGTGTGGAGGCTATGGAACCTGAACTACAAGCACCGGGAAGCTGGCTGCTGCACAACAGAATGTGTTTTCTAAAGAGATGATGGATAAGCAGGGGCCTGGCAGCAGATGGACCATCCAGAAAATCCATCTGAGTCCTAGGCATGCTGGGAGATAAAATCCTAGGAAAAAGGGACCAAGAATCTCGGTCGTCCCAGGAGATAAAAGAGATCTGGAATCACAGGGAGAGTTGGATTTATCCTCTTTAAGGGCCTGAGCCAAGGCCCACTGAAGTCAAAGAAGTAGATTTCTGTAATGAGGATGATCTTACATTTCTATAGCAGCTTATCTCCTGAGGGACCTCGAAGCACTTTGCAAACTTAAATCACTGTACCAACCATACACAGGAATCACTGTACCCACCACTGAAATGCAGCCACTACTGGGGTGAAACATGACTACTGATTAACAGCGCACAGGAACACCGAACAATCCTTTTAGGATAAGAGCAGTGGAAACTGCAGGAGTTGTATGTTAAGGGTGACTTGATTACAATCTAATAGTACCTACATAGGGAACAATTACTTGATAGGGGGCTCTTAGCACAAAATACAGGCTCTTTCCCTCTGTGTAGAAATTGATCATCAAAGAAGGCCATGTAGATTAGACAGGTAATCAATGGCTCTTCAACACATAAACATAGAAAGGATGCAAATTAACATTAAAGGAAGGCGGTGGTGGGTAGGGGGTTTACACACACACAATTAATAATAATACCTGGCTCTAATACAGTACTTTTCATCCATAGATCTCAAAGCACTTTACAAAAGAGGTTGAGCATTATTATCCCCATTTTACAGATGGTGAAACTGAGGCACACAGCAGGGCAGTGACTTGCCCAGGGTCGCCCACCAGGCCAGTGGCAGAGCCAGGGCTAGAACCCAGGTCTGCTTAGTCGCAGTCTATGCCCTGGATGCTAGGCCTGATGTTATTTTCTGCCTTTTTGAATGGTTTTGCTGGGTAGAGCGACTGACCCACTCCCACAAAGGCCAATGGATGTCTTTCCCCGGATTTTAATGGGGGTTGGACTTGGCCTCCATAGCATGAGTCAGAGCCCACTGAAGTCAAGGGGAGTCCTTCCAGTGGCTTCACTGGGCTGTGGATCCGCCCCATGGAGAAAGACTAAAATAGACAAGGTACTCCTGCCGCGCAGAGTTCTTGTCACCCGCAGGCCCAGGGTACGTAATATGTTTGGCTGGCTGAGTCAAATTCCCATTGTTTATTCATTCCCTCACCTTGGCAAAGGCAGGTGAGTCAATTTTGCTCCTCGGCTGGTTTAATTCTGCACGACTGCTTTAAGCTACCAGCACCCCGGCTCACGCCGCTATGTCATTGGCACAGAGCTTGGGTTGAACCGCTTGCCTTGCGGCACGCCTGAGGAGCACACCAACGTGTGAGGGGCCCACGCCCTCTGTTGGGGTTTATCGCTCACACAGGCAGTGCCCAGCACAGGAGGACATCGCTCAGCTCGTTACCCAAGGAGTCATCCTGCAGTGGTATCAGAGCACTGGCCACAAACACTAGGGCCACGCTGCTGCTAATCACCCAGGATGGCTCGACATTGCTCAAGCCAGGTTATGTAACCCCCTTACATAAGCCAGGTGTTGTGCTGTTGCAGTGGGAGGAGAAACCACGACTCTCCTGCTCAGGTTTGGTTTCATCCCCTGGGCATTCAGTGGAAATACACCGCACTGGTCTGTCCAGTCTACGTGGCACGGGCAGCTCGTCCCGCTAACATCGGGAGCAGCAGGAATTCAAGAACAGAAAGTCCCTCACCTCCCCTGGGGCTTGGATAAGCAGCCCTCTGCTCAGACACAAGCTCTTCGGGACACTGGTTGATACCTTTGGCAAACCTCGGTCCCAGGGCCGGCGCTTCCACTAGGCGACCCTAGGCGGTTGCCTAGGGCGGCAGGATTTGGGGGGCGGCATTTCACCGCCCTCGGCGGCATTTCAGCAGCAACTCATTTCCCAGCGGCAATTCGGCAGCAAGAAAAGCGGCCGCTGGAATGCCGCCGAGAATGCAGCTTCAAAGGAGCTGCCACCGAAGCGCCGCCGATTACGGCAGAGGAGCGCTGCTGCCTAGGGCGGCAAAAACCCTGGCGCCGCTACTGCCCGGTCCCTTTGCCTTTTTGGGCGTGGAGGGAGAGCACAGGGGGAGGGTGCAGGCAGAACAATCTTCCCCACAGGTAGCACCTTGTCTAGCTAAAGGAGCATAAAGGAGTGAGAGCTGGCAGGCTTCATTCCCAGGCTTGAGGGGATATTTGCAGGATGCTGGAGCAGGATCCTACAGGACTGGATGGAGTTTTAGATTTTGACCCTCACACCCTAGTCCCCTCCATCTCTCCCTTTCTTCACCTCCTGATGCATGACCAACCTGCGCATTCCCCACGCAAGCTGCCATCCTAATCACTGTGACCATGCTGGCCAGGGCAGGGTTCCCATCCGGGTACGTCACATCTCTCCAGCTGCAGCTGTCCGCAGGCTGGTAGTTCAGTCTATTGCCCCTCAGCGGAATGTGTCTTTATTTGTAACCACTTCCCCTTGAGCACTGATGGGGAGGTTGCCCCTACAGTTGTGGACCCTTAGGGGACACTTGGCTGGGACGCAGCCTCTCGTCACCTCCGACCAGCCGTTTGTCCTGCTATCACCAACAAGAATTAAATAAAAAGCTTCTCTTTTAAACTGAGAAGTAAGGACAAGCTGGCACCAGAAACCCACGTCGAAATCTCCCGCGGTTCTGAGCTTCGCTGCTTAGTCAAAGCTGTATTGGGGAAAAGCCCCCGAGACGGTTCGCCCCTCTGTTTGTTTTCACTGATCCACAAAGAGGCAAAAAGGCTTCTAAAACAGGGGCCAGTGTACTCCACACCCCTACACCTTCCCAGGGGCCAAAACCTCCAGCATCCCTCCCTGGACCACTTCTGTGACTCAGTTATGTGCTGCCACTACGGAACTAGGAAGCACGTTGAAAACGGAAAGGTTGCAAACAGCGTGAATGAACTCATCTCTCAAACTCAACAGCACAAGGGGCACCATGCTGTGGGTATCAGTCACTCCCATATTTAATTCAGCAATCGGTGCAGTAAGTAGCCTAAGTCAGCCGTTTAATACATAAAAATTCAGCTGCCATAGAATTTGCCCAACTCAGATGAGAGAGGTTTTAGCCAGAGGGCCTGGCTGCAGCATTGAGGCCCATCGTAAATTCCAGTTGGGTGCCACTCTACCAGGGACAGTGGCATCCTGGGAGAGGCAGGGGCTCCCCAGCTGAAGGGCAGCAGCAGCATGGGGAGCCCCAGGACCACTCAAGCAGAACACAGAAGCCACTTCCTGGGTGGAGAAAGCTGGAGCCTGGGCTGAGACTATCCTTGGGGTCCATATCTCCGCATTTCCCATTAGAAGCCTGCCCTGCTTTCCTCTGTTGATGCTTTCCTTGCCATTTGGTTGGCTCCCTGCCAGATTAAGGGCGGATCAAAGGATCTTGCTGAGATAAACCCTTTCCCCTCCCCCCACATGCACCACTTCCTTTGTGCATTGCAAATCAAACACCATGGTATCAAGCCAGACACCTTCTGAGTCTTATCACCGCCCCCTCTAGATGCAACCATGGGAATCTCCGTCCTATTATGTTGCTAATTGTGGCCACATGATGTAAGGAATGAGCAGTATCAGGAAGAGGTATGTGCAGCAAGACAAAATTACATCAGAGGCCGGATTCCGTCTGGGCCAGTCATCGTCTGTCTCTCTGTGCTTCTTCCCATGCTTATCTCCAGTTCTCCACTGGTACTGATTGGGGGGAAAGTCCCTAGAGGAATAATATCCCTTGGGCTTGCCTAATTTTCTCTTCCTTCTTCCTCCATTCCCTTGCTATCCCTCACTGGCCCCCTTCCGCCATCCTGCACTTCTAGCAAATCCTCCCCCGTCCCCAGCTTTGCTCTCCCACCCATTCCTCCCCTCTCCTCCCCCCCCACCCCATCATTGCCCCATCTGGCAGTCCCCCCAGCTCTCACTCACCCCAAGCCCCTGGGTTGGGGTAACACATGGAGGTGGAAGGAAACAACACATGCTCCCCATCCCCCTGGGAGGCCAGGAGTTCTTTCTTCCTTCCCCTGGCTTTGCTGCTCCATTCAGCTGCCTGCAACAAAGCAGGAGGTGATGGAAGTTGGTGGAAGAAGAAAAAAAACTCAGATGAGTGAGGTTTTAGGCTGCTCCCAGGTGGCCGGAGCTGGAGAGGCAGCACTGGGACCAGCCAAGACAAACCTCCATGTGCTTCTAAAAACCCTTCCAGATCTCAGTGCACAAAGCACACCACTGAGGCACAGGGCAGGGAGGTCTTTGGGCTCTAGCTTCCTGACAGGCAGAGGCAGCATGATGTCAGGAATTCACTGCAACACATGGGGAAAGAGGAAGGCCAATGCCAAGAGCAGCATGACTGGAGAGCACTTTCCCCCTTTATGATTATGGCACATACATGCAAAACATGTTAGCAGAGGGGACGCCTTTTTGCTCATCCAGCCTGCAGGCAAAACAAGTTGGTTTTGCCAATGTGTTGCTAGTCAGTGGCTCACTGCCAGCTGATGCAAACCATACAGAAATTTCTGATTTCGTGAACAAGAGCCTGAGACTGACATAGGATCCCTGAATCCCTGCAGTCCATGCCCCCAAATCTGTTACGCTGAGCACGTGAGCTCCTTAGCAGGTGTACGCATGGTGAAAAAAACATGAATGAACACTGGGCAAAATTCTACTCTCAGCAACCTCAGAGCTGTCGTGTTTTTATAGCACTTTCAAAGCGTCAGGAGCCAAATTCTTCCCTCAGTTACACCGTGCGAGTCCACTGGGGCTGCCTGAGCATACACGAGAGCAGATGCCAGTTCCCAGCACTTTGCAGAATGCTGTGAAACACATTAGCGAATTACACAGTATCCCGTAAGGTAATAATTGTTCTCCATTTTGCAGATGGGGAAATCAAGGTGCAGGGAGGTCAGGGGACTTGCCCAAGGTCACAGAGTGAGTCAGTGGCAGAGCCAGGGATGAGAGCTCCAGCAACAGGCATTATTCACACACTAGGGGGTGGAGCAATGCTTCAGAGGGAGGCAGGGACCTTAGTAAAGAGCAAGGGTGATATACCAGCATCTGTCAAAGCTAATTCTCTTCTGGGTCCCTTTGCTCTACCTGCCTGGTGCCTCGCTGCTACTCCTCAAGCAGGTTTCTGGATCTTCTGGTTGGCTGGGAAAGAAGACCTGACACCTGTTCCTCCTCCTTACTCCCAGGCTGTGTCTGAAGCAGTGGCCACAGCAGATTCCTCACAATCATAGCAACTGAGCCACAACACACTTGGGAAGTCAGTGATGGAGCAAGGTCAGTGAAACAGGAGGTTTCTCCTCCTTTTTATCTTTCTTGTTGCTGTTGGAGTTGTCCTTCCTTAACTCAGGTGGGGAGGTTGCAGACTCATTGACAGGTGCATTCGCTAGCTCGGTTATGGAACAAGACATGCTAATGATCTGTTACGCCTCTCATTGACACCAGTGCTGGGGTAACTGCATGGACTGCAATGGCGTTCCTCCTGACTTACACCAGAATGAGGTGAGAATCAGGATCTCAGGGCCTGATTCTCCATTGCCCTGCACCACATGTAGCTATTTCCATGTGCAAAGTGAGTTTAAAACCCTGCCAGGGATGGGAGCGAGAGGGCTCTGATTTGCTAGTGTTTCCCAGCCATTTTGCTCAGGTGTAAATGACTCCAAGGAGTCGCTGATTCTGGGATAGATCTTTCCATGTGTTTGCCAGGATAGTCAGTTTCATTCAGAGACTCCCCACACGGGGGGTGCTCTGCTCAAGAACAGTCATCGCCACCTGGCCTGCTATTATCTATTTGACGCGGGGGCAATAGCCAGGAGAGGTAAAAAGTTAACCAGCCACATTTCATTGGGATAAATGAAAGCTCACGGGGCCAGCGTCTGATCTCAGTCATGCAAGTGGAAATCCAGAGTAACTCACTCAAGGCAAAGGGGGGATTGATCCCCTTTCCACAGGCTGCCAATCCTGCTCCTCCAGTGAAGGCAGAGTCACTCTGGATTTACCCTAGTGACTGAAATCACCATCAGGCTCAGTGCCAGGCTTTTGGTTCATTTGTGTCGGCGTAGAGGGACCTCCAGACTGTCAGGCTGAGGTTCTTACCAAGGAGGTTTTTCCCCAGTACCTGGTTTGCTATCCCCTCTTGCTATCCCCTCTTGGTTCTTCCACCACTTTTTTAAGCACCTGTATTTTGGTCTCTTACTTCACTCCCATCTCTCTTGCAAAAGCAGTGACTAAGGGGAGACACAGCCACCTGCCAGTACTTAAAGGGTGTAAACACCAGAGACAGAAAGGAATTACTGAGGGTGATACCAAGGTGCATAACTAAGAGTGGGAGGAAATTAATAAAGGGGGAATTTAGGCTGAATATCAGGAAGTGAGATGGATCAGGCTGGGCAATATTCTCCCAGGAGAAGAGGGGGAAGCTCCGTGGCTCCAGGCATTAAAACTTAGACCAGACCCAGCACTAGAAAAGTCCTGTACTTAAAAGCAACAAGGAATCACGTCTGCAGAGTTTTCGTCACACACAGATCACAGCTTTGCTAAATGCCACTCGATAAAGTCAGGCTCCGCTACTTAAAAACAATAAGGTCAGTGGAATGGAACCAAAGCAATGTTGTACATGCCCGGATTAGCAGTGGGCGGCTCTCTCTCAAGGCTTGGAGGCTGCGCACTCCGGTTGGACGAGCACTCTTGTTATTCGAGTGCCAGACATGTGCTCTGGGGACAGAGCTTCATCTGGTGTAACACTGGCATTGACCTATTGCAGCCAGTGGAGCTGTGACAGTTTACACCGGCTGAGGATCTGCCCAAAGGAGCCTACAGTCTAAGGCCTCCATCCTGCAACATGCTTCTTGCACCCACGCGGAGCCCCTCGTACTTTAATGGGGGTCTGCCCAGATTTGGGGCTTGGCTACCTGGAACTCAGGATCAGGGCTTAAGGAACAAACCCAGAGAAGACAGGATACACTGGGAAGCCCAGTGTATCCTGTCCCCGTTATCAGGTGCTATTGAGCACCCTGCAAAACCCTCCTTTCTGCGTCTTCAGCCCTTCAACCCCCGGCTCCATCACACTCTGGCCCCCCTACCTGGGGGAAGGTGTGCTTGGTATTAGGCTGCTAGACATTCTCCTCCACACAAGGGTCAAGGGTCTTCTTTAGCGGGCAAATCCCCAGATCCCTCCAGGAACTCCTGGCGGGCAGGGCTGTTCGTCCCTTATCCCCCTGCCAAAGGTGAACTGCTTCCACTCACAGCCAGAAACGCAGGGAGAGGCTGGCCTGGCTCGCAGTATTTCTGGTTCCAGGCCTGGAATGGAAAACAACATTATTGGGACACGTAGGAACCTCAGGGATGGTTCCGTCAGGCATATGGGCAAAGATCTGGATGCTGGTCCAAGGACAGCCCCCAGCCTCAGTTGACCTAAAGGTTACGAATGAGCTGGGGGTGGGGGGTGGTTTGTTCTTTCCTAACTCCAGTCAATCTGTTTTGTCAAAGCGGCTCCCACATTGCAGCCAACGTGAAGCAAATCCTTCTGGATGCCATGGTGTGCAATTAACCTGCGGCACTCACTGCTGCAGGGCAAGTAGCCAGGGTTTCATAGGAAGGCGGAAGCAGGGAAATGATGAAGAGTAGCATGTGCAATGGCATTCAATGACAAAGGCGATTAATCGCTCGTGCTGCAGGGCAGGAGCCACTGGTTCCCAGGCACTTTTTCATGATGCCCCCATGCGATAATTTGATATCTGTCCCCGGGGCAATTTTGCATGCTTAGCTGTTTTCCTTTCCCGCCTTCCTTCTCTGTGCTGTATCCTGCACACCAAGGGTCATTGTCTTCACATAAATCACCATTCCAAACACAAATAATAACAGCTTGAAGACAATGCAGGGCAGGGTGATTAGGTCAGGAATCAGGGCTCACCCTGGGAAGGGTAATAGTAGAGGCCCGTTCTCATCACACCCTGCCTCTGTTTGTGAAAAGGCTGGAGTGAGACTCAAGTCCTCCCTGAGCAGGGGCAGGCTGGCTCTCACAGGGCCTAGGACTTGGCCTCTCTGCCGGACGCTTGTGTGGGCAGCGCCCCATGGGATGAGGCCATTCATCCACAATGAATTTATTCCATGCAGGCTCCCAGAACTATCCAGGTACTTGCATGAGCCCACCACTGTAGTATCCAAACACATCACGTGCAGCAGGGAATTTCTCCCCACAGCACCCCTGGCATGCAGGGAAGTATTCTGAGATGGGAAACTGAGGCACTGAGCCATTAAATGACTTGTGCAAGGTCACACTGGGGAGTCTGTGGCAGAGTTAAGAACTGTTCCCAGCTCTCCTGCGTCCCACTCCGGTGCCTTCACTACATGACTATCTAACCGCTGTTAGACTGTACCAACTGCAATTCCACAGGGGGACAGAGAAGCAGACAGTATTTGTGCACGTGGATTCCGATGCCTCAGCATTATCAGCCACCAAGGCCCAGTTATTGCTGCTACAAGGGGTGTTTGCTAATTAGCCTGATGTAGATCACGTCAGTGAAAGATAGGATGTGTTTCTTACAGACCCCAAGATGCGCTGCTCCCAGCACCATAAATTACCCTCAGTTCTTTGTGCCTCTCAATGGATCTATTAGCCACTGTAAAACACATCCAGCATTAATTTACCCCACACCATCTAACCCAACCGCTCCTCCCCTCTCCCTCCACCACACCGTCCCGCTCCCGGCTTTGCCCACCCTGTTTTGGGGTCCTTGCCCAAAGCCAACCACGCCGGGCCAGTCACTGTAAGCTAACTAGATCGATGACTCAAGCTAATGCCCAGGATGTTGCAGTGCTAGCTAGGAAGTTCTGCACGTACCTGCGAGAGCTGCGCCACACCGGAAGATGCACACGCTGGAGTCTCTTCTTTTTTTAATTCCATTTTTAGTTGATAGCGGCAAGAATGATCTTGGGGACGAATGTTGCCTGGGGATTAGCAGCCACAGCGCCTTGGGCTATCAGCGCCACCCAGCGGGTCTTGAACCCTCGGAATTAGTGCTTAGCTAGTGCATTAGAGGCACAGGCTGCACCTGACTGCCTAGGTGCATAAGCCCCACAAAGCAGCATTGTTCTGGTTCTGCTATAACGATGGGGGGTGGAGGGACAGGTCAGAGAGAGGGAGTGCAAGGGACTCCCAGCCCCTGAGCAGCATGGCAGCTCGCTCCTCAGCAGTGTGTGGGGGACAGGTTCAGGGATGCAGAAGAGGCATGGCCAGTAGGTCAGCATCTATGCGGATCCAGGGACCAAATTCTCATGGGGGGGGGAGGGCTCAGCAGGCATGGGGTGGCACCACTGATGCTCCACCCTCTGCCATGGTGGTGGGGATCAGGGCCCTGCTCCAGCAAAGCACTGAAGCATGTACTTAACTTGAAGTCCACATGCCTCGTTGAAGTCAATGAGACTATTCACATGCCTACGTGCTTTGCAGGACCAGAACACAGGTGCAGGGGACCAGGATTTGGCTCAAACATCATTAAGTCAAAAATCTGATCCAGTGTCAACAGTTTGAAAACTTCCTCCTCCGCCCACCCACCCCCGATTTATTAGAACAATCAATGGGAACCTGCATTGGCTGGCTGCTGAGCATTTTGAAAGCAGAGTCCTGGTTTCAAAGAACTAGCTGAGCAAATCGCACATATAATCAAACCGAACCTCCCTGCCTACTCACTGGCCAGCTCCAGGCTGCAGCAGGGCTCCATAGCCTGGTGTATTGAAAGGTTGTAATTTTAACACAGTTATCACTTTAATGTGTAAGGTGTTTCCTGTTCCTGCTTACCAACTAGGGTGCATTGGAGTCAGTCTGCAGAGAGCCAGCCTAGAGTAAGGTGGGGGAGTTATACTTCTCTGTTATAGGGAGCAGCCTGCTTTGTCTCTCTCTGTTTTTTGGATTCTTGGGTGTTATTGTTCCGAGTTCTAAGAAATAGAGCTCTGTTATGTTCCACCTTCCAGTAAGAGTATTTTATGCTTTTATCTGACTTCTCTGGGAGTATGCCAGGAGAACAACACATGGGACTGTGATGCCACAGCATGCTGCATGCTGGGATGTTACAGTCCCAGAAGAGCCTGTAATATGGACTGTTGGGAGGCAACCTGAACTATTAAAAGAAAAAAGTGTAAAAGTCACTGTACCATGGTGGGGTGACGTCTCCTACCCCTGGCCCTGATGGAGAGGGGAGTAAAATCCCTGGTGTATGGGACCAGGCAGAGTCCCTGTCAAAACACAACCCCCCGCCAGTATGGCATAAAGCCTACATGGCAGGAGCTCCATTCTTCCAAAGGGGAAAGAAAACTGACAGCCCGCGTGCTGCGCTTGCCCATGGGCACCCAAAAGCCGTTATGCTGTAGATATAGAGATGTAGCAGATGTTCTTGCGGAGAAGCTTTTTCAAGAGAAAACAGCTTTCTGAGGCTGAACAGAATTGTTGGCATTAAGGTCAGCCATGTCCATGTTTGGATGTCCCAGCTCCTCTCAAAAGCTGCCATTGACAGGGGAGGTTCGCTGGAGGCGTCACTCCAGCGAGGCATAGGGTTGCTGCATGCCATCCTTTGGCTTTACCCAGCAGCATCTGCACATGGTAGTTTACTAGGGGGCCTTGTTTTTCATGGTGCCCATCAGGCGAGCAGCATGGCGCAAAAGCCAGGCACGTATAGCTGGGAATAACCAGCTAGCTCTGAGGAGGAGCTCACTTGTTTCTCAGAGAGTTGGAGGCCAGAAGGGACCAGGTTTTCTCCTGTAGATCACAGGCCGCTAACCACCACCCAGCTACCAATAACCAGAGTTAGATCAAAATATTCCAGCCTTCAAGCTCCGGGCAGAGCACAGCAGAGACTGAGGCTCCTGCAGCAGGAGGGGATTCATTTCAGAAGAGGAGCTGGACATTTCAGCGAGGCCTCCATCAGTTTTGTCTCTGCACAGCCAGCCCCATTGCTGGCCATTCGACCATCCTCCCGAAGGGAGTAACAACAGCTGAGGCTCACACCACATGGCCACAGCAGGAAGCGATCACCAGACAAACTGGGGTCACATGGTAGAAGCCACAGAGTCCCGGTGGTGTGGTCTGAGCACCCTGACCGTTAGAGCCACCCACGCACTTGGCTGGAGCATGGCTAATGCATCCAAAAGCCTGGGAAGGAGGGGATGGAAATGGTACAGCCCAGAAGGCGTGGTGAATGCTGGGATTGCTGTAGGGAAGGGGGCTCGGGTGAGAATAGCCCTTTGCACATGGCCATGAATGTGGTTTTTCCAGGTCTGTCTAGCATCTTATTAACCTGAGGTATCGGGGAGTTGCCCCAGCTTGAGGCCACGTGACCTTTATTGCAGCCGGTGCAAAAGGGAGCGCTTTTGTTCTGGCTTTGGTACTCGAACAATTGGCTGCATCATTCATCTGCAGCTCCTCTCTTGCTCCTGGCTCCAGCGTCCTCCCCAGCTCTTACCTGCCTGTTCCTGACAGCCTGCTGGGGCCCAAAGCCGGCCTTTCTGTGCGCTGCCCTGAGCCGCTCGGAAAGAGGCAAGAACACCCTCCCAGCCCCTGAGCCTGTTCCTGGCTTGCTCCGGCCGTGCTTTGGGAGGTTTTCGCGCACTTCTGCAGGGGCACAGGTCTGCGCTCGGGATAGCTGAAGACGGACCCTACCCCTGCTCAGCCAGCTCTAGTAAGGTTACGGGATTCAGCTGGGCACCTTTCCTCTTCCTTTCATAACCCACCTCCCCCACTCAACTTCAAAGCCCTCTGCCACCTGGCAAATCCTCTCCGGGAACAGCAGCAGGGCCCAGTCTCCCAGACAATACGCCCCGAGCCTCGTGTCTCATTCCAGCACCGCTCTTGAGAACGCTGTGATGCCTGCAAGCTTTCATGGGCCAAAGCCCCGACCGAATCCCCCGGCGGCATGCCATTCACTGCCATGGTGCCTTACTCTCAGCCGGCCTCCTTTAGTAGGCACCGATGCCAAGGGGCTGTCTCCCACACAACGCTACAAACCAGGAGACGCCTGTGAAAGACCGTGGGACTTCTCAGCTGGCTAATGACAGATCTGGGAGCTATTTATCCCTAACGCAGGCTTCAGCAGGCTGGAACGTGCTTGTGCCCACCATTAAAACGCTTGACTAGACTCGCTGTTTGGGAATGCCAGCGGCCTTGTTACAGGCTCGTCTTTGTAGGAGAGACCATACCCCGTCCAGCAGTCAAGACACAGAGCAGGTCCCTTTGTCTGCTGATGTCACTGTAGGAGTTCTAAGTAACTCATTGACCGCGGGCGGTGGTGACGTAGAGCCCAAGGGCAAAAGAACAAGCCCCTAGCACTTCACTAAAGGAGAATCTCTGTTATTAGCAGTCTATGCCCTATGACACAGCACTGGGTGGATTCTCTCCAGCAGAGGGCAGTGACAGGAATCCACCTTAGCTCATTTGTTACAAGCGATTTTCAGGCAGGATCTAAAATGTATTTACTAACCCTGGAGTCCTCAACCAGGTCAGGTCCCCCTTGTACCGGGCACTGTCCAGACACAGAGCAAAGGACAGCCCCTTCCCTAAACAGCTTATCATCTCAAAGAGGCAATGATGCACATTCCCACAGTAACTGTTTTAAAGCACGCAGTGATTCAGTGCAGAGACTATTATACACAAGCCTCTGGAGCACCTGGTTCTCCCGGTGGTAGACAAAGCTGCTTTGTTAATTGCAGGCAGGCAACAACTTAAACGGAGAAAATAAAACACATCCTGCCCTCCACTGGACTAACCTAGCACACAACTGATCACCAGGAGACTTCTTGTCACTTACAAATCAACGGCTTTCTGGCTACAGACAGCAGGGCAAGTGTTTCCATTCTGGCTCCTCTCCACTCTGGGGGTGGTTGCTAAGCCCTTCTGTTTATGGCCAATTGGCCACAGCTGCTGCTGTGCAGCTTTCTGGCTGTGAGTGGGTGTTGGGAACACCTGGAAGCCAGCAGGCACAACACACTTACAGAGGCACATGTGGAACTTCTTGGGTCTAATTGTGATCTCGACTCATAGCAGGGTAACATCATTGATGTCACAGGCATGGGTCCAGATCTACATCAATGCGAGATCAGACTCAAGCCTTGAGCATGCAAAGCTCATTGTTAACTGGGTCAAACTCAGCCTGGAGTGAGTGGGTGAAACTCCTGCCATCTCAGGTTTAAGCCAGAGCTGGATTTGGCCCATAGAGTTCAGTCACCCACGCGCCCCTGTGGAATTTCTTTCGCGGCAACACAGAAGATAAAGCTGGCTGGTGAAATGTGCTTTTTTCTCCCCCCTCTGTGCCTGCTCTCCTAGAGCGGGGACTTGAAACAGTCCCATCATTGTCCCCCATGTACTCGTGCTCTTCCAGAAAGACGTCTGCACTCTGAGCAAAGACAGGGACCGACAAACGCAGGAGGTCTTTAAAAATCCTCAGAATGCTATGCGTTCATAGCGCGCACTTCCTCCCAAAGCATTTAATCAACTACAGATACTTCCTCCACTGCTGAAATGCAGCCACCTCTGGGGGGTGGAATGCATCAGCCCTTGGCAATACACCAGCACACCACAACACAACGGTTGGGACAGGAAGTGAAGCCCCACCTGGACCCGCAGGGGATAGTTAAGTAGGCAGCCGGGACTTACCTAAACTGGGCTTTGGCCAGGACACAAAAAGTGCCATGACATCTGCAATGAACACAAGTTGTCAGGACTCCAGTTTGACATCTAATTTCAAAGATGGCACTTCCAGCAGCAGAGCAGCTACTGTCTCAGAGCTGCAGAGTTCTCCTGAGGTACATGCCTAGAGAGATCAACCGCAGGAGATCCTGAGATTCTCTATAGTTTTCCAAGGTGGGCAAATCACCTCACCACTGAGACAGAAGCACACCACCCTCCACGAGCCCAACAGGCTTTCTGCAGTCAGTGTCCCCTTTCAGCAACAGGGGATACTCTGATCTGGCCCCTGTTTTCCCTTGGGAAGTCTCCCTGGTCCCTTCCAAGTACTGCCCAGCCCTCATCCTGTTCAGCTTGTGCAGCTGATGAGCTGACAGCTCAAGGTTGCACAAATGCAAAGTTTCCAAACTGGCACGGTGGCAGGTATCCCAGCAGAGCCTGCGCTGGGGTTTTCCAGCATGACATTGGAACTGGGTGGCTTGGCAAACATGAATATAAACATCAGGGAGAACCAAGGCGCCAACTTTCCCATAGGCCGCCAGATGCCCTGTCGGGCCCAACTCAGCGTCTCTCGTGATGCTCTCCAGTGCATTGCATGCTGGGATGGCTCTGCACAAGTGGGAAGTCAGTAACCGAGCTGTAGAAAGTAAAGGAAACTGCAGATAAAACCCTGATAATTTGTTGTAAGAATGGGTCGAAATAACGGCTAGAGACTGGCGGGGCGAAGGAGGGGGTGTTTGGAGTGGGGAGAAGCAGATCAGGGAGTGCAGCTCTGTGGGCAAAGCTTGGTTCATTTTTTAACCCTGAAGTTGCTATTTCATCTTTCACATTTCCCATGAAGTAACAGCCCTGAGTGTCGGCCCCTGCATTACAGGCCCCGGGGGGGACTTCTTACAAGGGAATTTGCCTTGCAGCATTTTACTTCCGTCTTCTTGGAGCCATGCCAGTGAGGGACCCACAGAGGCTAAGGCAGAGCCCGGGCATTGGTGAGAAAGTTAAACACGGTTTATAAAGCCAGCTGTATGGAGCGCAGTTCTCCTTCGTTTACACTGGATTGTGCCCATTGACGTTAGTGGAATTTCACATGATTTGCAAACGGGAGCTCAGTATAACAACTCAGGTTCCCAATCCCAGGCACAGGGAAAGCATTTGAGCCCCGCACTGACCTTTGAGTCCCACAGCAGGGCACGACTGGAAGAAGGTGCAGGTGTTTTTTATTATTGGGATCAAGGACACAGCCTGAATCGGTTTCTGTCTGGAAGGACAGTGTATTTACAGATGTTCTGAGGGGTGTGCCCCAGACTGGCCTACACACTGCTTTCACAAGCAGCCTCTCCAAAAGGAGTTTGTTGTTCCCGGTAGCATCTGACATGCAATTAGCACATGGGAACTCTCCAGCTGACTCAGGAGACATGCATGCAAATCAGAGAAGGGAGTGTTGCCTAATGGGTAGAGTACTGTGCAGGGACCTGGGTTCTGTCCCCAGCTCTGCTACTGGATTGTTATTTGACTTTCGGCAAGGCATGTCACTGCCCTCTGCCTCAGTTTCCCCACCTGTAAAATGGGGATAAAGTTGCTTTCCAAATGAAAAGTGCTAGGTAAGAGCTAGGAATTATTAGGAGTCACTGGTGCTTCCTTGCAGTCGTGGAGTCTGTCTAACATGTGTGTAACCAGTTAGAAACGCTGAGCTCCTCCTGTGAGCTAAGTCAGGGAACTGCTTTAAATTGCATTGGCAGCAGCATCTTTTTTACTTGGGGGAAGATGAGCAATGCACCAAAAGCAAACCATTCCAAGAATGGAAGGGGACAGGCAGCTGTTCAGTTTATGGCGACTTCAGGGCCAAAATCCCGCTGGTCTTACTGAATATGTCTATACCACACACTAACTCCAGGCTCTGACTCAGGTTTGAACCCAGGCCCGCCTTCTGTCTGGGAAAGTAATTGCTGAACCAGCTGTTCTGGTGAAAGAGAGGAAAGCGAGTGTCTGTCTAACACTCGAAAGCGGCGGCTTTGCAACCTGGGGTCTGCAGACCCTTGCAGGTTCGCAGACTATGGCTAAGATTTGCAAAGGGGTCCGCACCTTCATTCGAAAATGGTTAGGGGTCTGCGATTGAAATGCATTGCTGTAAAGGATCAGACAGCACTTTTTTATGTATTGGGGACTAGGAGCTGGGAAGCTCTTGAACAGGATCAGACTGTCACTGGAATCGCAAAGCTCAGTGATCCCAGAGGCCCCGAATAAGAGTCTGATCACTGATATTGACTAGCTTTTCTGGAGAGCAGAACAGCTTAGAAATCTCCATCTTGGTGTGGGAAGGGAGTTTCTTGGCCTGAGCGAAGCGTATTTGGTCTGGTGGAGGCTGCCCCTCTTGTTTCCTTTTCTCCTTTCCCAGCAATCTGGTGCCTTGTTTCTTGAAAGATCCCAGTGTTCATGGGCACCGTTGTGTTCCCGGCAGGCCACTGGCCTTTCTGGCAGCTCCTAGCCAGTGCTTCCTACCTCCCCGTCTCAGGCCATCCTTCCCAGGACCCTGCCTCTGCCCTGCCCTCTGGTGCTGAGAGATCCCATTAGCTCTGTAATGTCTCCGAACTGACACCCTCTGGCCCTTTGCCCTCTAAGCTGTTCTAGCTAAAATGGAACAGTGGATGATTTTGCAACCACAACAACATGCTTTCCTCTCCTGCCCTCCATGAAATCCACAGGGACCTTAACAACAAAGCTCAGTTTATGTGATCAGCAGCTAAGAACAATTTAAAGCAACAGCCCTTGGGTATTTCCTTTGTTTACTTATAAACCCCAGAGTGGACGAAAGGTCTGGTGCAAAGCTCATCTTTTTACCCAGATGTTTGAAAATGGGGGGAGTGGTGGGCTGGTGGAATTGTCATTATTTATAGTATCACAGCTCACAGGAGCTCTATGTGATAGTCCCTACTGCAAGAGGGTGGGGGAAGGGTGGTATTTGTGTTTTTAAGTTGCCTGGGTCATTGGGGATGGGCTATCTTGACTATTGCTAAGTACTACTGTCCTTAGGATATTATTTGTGGTGTATTTTTTCCGTTAGTAAGGGCACCGAGCGTGTAGGGAGAGTGGCTGTATTTAATACTTGTGCAAATCTAAATAAACAAGACACAGGCCCAAAGCAAACTCCAGGTCTGAACAGCCCTGAATTTAGGAGCGTTCCAAACCCCTCCCTTCAGTTCCAGACAGGTCCTGTCCGATAAGGAGCTGAACCCAATCCTGACCGTGGGAGCCGGACTATGCTGTACTCATGCCCCTCCACACGGTGGAGTTCACCTCCCCATGTCCCTGTGGCTTCTTCCACATTGCCCTTGTGCAGGGAATGCTCTGGAGCATTCCAAATCCAGATCTGGACTGGAATTTGAAGTCCTGAGCAAAGCTCCATTCCAGCTCTCTAGTGTGACTCAATGGGAGTGCTCACAAACAGTGTGCTAAGCGCTCCTGGCCCACGGAGCTCACAGACCAAGAGACAAACAGGCGGAGGTTAAAGGGGGGAGGGTTAGAATCCATCAGCAGAGTTGTCAAGGGGCATCTCGGCCACATCCTGGCAAAATAAAGTTAAATTCAGCTACATTAGGGAGCTCTTAGCTTTGGCTAGGTTGTGGGCCAGTCTTCCAGAGGAACCCTGCTGCAGAACAGATAAGGTCCTTGCAGATGCGCCTGGCAAGAGCATTCCCTGCATAAGGCAATGTGGAAGAAGCCACAGGGACATGGGGAGGTGAACTCCACCGTGTGGAGGGGCATGAGTACAGCATAGTCCGGCTCCCACGGTCAGGATTACAGCTGGGATTTACCAGTTCATCAGCCATTTTCCGTCTCCACGGGCTGGAAAGGACATGGTGACAAAAGGAACAAATACATTGTTTGAAAAGATTACTCCTATCCTTTGCCATTGGACAAGCAGGCTGGGTTATCCCACCAGGGGGAGGAACCTTGGTCATTCATTGGTCTGTGTTCACGTCTTGCATTCACACAAACACTAGGCCTCATGGCTTTAATTCTGCAGAGGTTAATCTGGTTTTAAATTCCACCCTGGCTGCCAATTTATTCCAGCAGAGGGGGCTGTTGCATTACTTGTAAATCTAGCATGCTCTTTGTGGTAGAAAGAAGCTGACACAATCTTGTAGTTGCATGAAAAGACTAATTTGTGGGACTCAGTATTCATTGTCTGTCTGCTGGGAACTTGAAAACTCAGTGCATCTAATTTCAGTGCCTTTGTCCTGGACTTTAGCACAGGAGGCATTTATAACAGGCCCACCTCTCCATGGTTTGAGTGAATTCTGGGCCGGAGTTTCAAACACTGCCCCGAGCTTGTGGGCGGTTTGCATCTGGGGCTCGGATTGGGGCTCAGGCTATTTTAGTTCATATACGTTCATGTTTTGCCCAGGATGGACCTGAATCCTCTACCCAGCCGCCTTCAAATAGGGGTCAGGGCCTGGGCTGAGGTTATTCTTCCGACTCAGCCTTGTTTGTCTTCTCTGGACCCTCTCACCTCGGGCCATATTCAAGGTGGATTGCTAGGTCTGGCTGCTACCAAGGGCCTGTCGCCCTCTCCCTCTTGCCATGCTCCAAAGCCCATGCAAGTCAATGCAAGTCTTTCCACTGATTTCAACAGGTTTTAGCTCAGGGCCCGCGTGAGCCGGGCTTCTCAGGGCAAGTAGCACATGTACTGCTGCTTCCTCACTACAGCCCCAGCTCAGCAGGGGCCATGCCCATTCAGCAAAGCTCTTACACACGGGCTTAACGTTAAGCACGCGTTTAAATCCTTTTGTAGTCATCCAGACTTCAATACGGCCCTGACGTTAAGCACATGCATAAGTGCTTTGCTGAACATGGCTGAATGGCGGCCTACCAGGTACATTCTGCTACAGGTTGTTCTCCACCAGCTCCCCCTGGTTTCAGTGGAAAGTGTGGGTGCAGGGCCCAACCCCATTGTCACATCTTTCCCCACATATATGGAGGACTTGCCCCCCTAAAAAAACACCCTCCAATACAACACTCTGATTGGCATGCCATGTCCCAGGAGACAAAACATTAAGCACTCCCTGGACGCTACACTTTGCAAAGTGCATGGCTGGGTTTCTACCCTCATCCTTGTCCCAGAGTGACACACACCACTCCCTGGATGCTACACTTTGCAAACAGCATGGCTGGGTTTCTTCTACCCTCATCCTTGTCCCAGAGTGACACACGCCGCGCCAGGAGGGGGCAGTGACAGCAGGTGCAGCTGGAAAGTTAGGAACAGCTGTGGGAGAGCTGGAGTGACCCAATCCCAGCTGCTCCAAACAGCTCCCTCCAGGCAGTCACCTAATGTCACCTGTCAAACAGGTAATCCAGGTTGCCTCAGGAAAACCATGAATCAGAAGCAATAACAAACGGCAGGCAGGGAGTGCATTTCTTATGTGAACTATACAGAGGTTACACGTGCTTTCCAGCAGGAGCCAGAGGGCCACGGGCTTTCAAGCAACTAAAAAGGACCTGGCTGATAGAGTGGGGGCATGGAGCGAGTTTACTGCCCCAGGAATGTTTTTGAGATATTGAAAATTTTTCCTGTCCCTAATAGGGATGAAAAGGCAAAATCTGGAAAATTTTCATAAACCAAAGAAAAGTCGGTTCAGGTCAATCCAGGTGTTTCATTTCAATTTTGACTGTTTAAAAAAATGTTTTTTATTCTGATTAGTTTGTTCCTAAACAAGACAGTTTTTCAATTAAAAAAAACCCAGAATTGTTCATCTTGAAAAGGTCAAAATGTTTGGAAACTACTTTTTTCTGAAATTTTTCTCAGGCTGAAAAATAAAAATTGAAATGGGCCCTTTCCCTCCAGCGGTTTCGGGATTGAATGAATCAGCATTTTCAGCTAAAACCGTTTCATTGGAAAATGCCCGACTAGCTCCACTTGCTAACACTAGAGTGAGGGATATTATTGCAACACAGGTTTTATGGATCAGAACCAAAACCCCACAGCAGAGCACCCCTGAACTTGCGGGAAATGTGGATCTGAACTTGGAGGCTTAGGGCCATAACAAAACTGATATTAAAGTGTTTTGGTTACAAAGTCCAACCCATGAGGGAGTCATCTCATAGCTACTGCCTCAAACTCTTCTTCAGTTGATCACGGTGTTCCCACACACCCAGCCATTCTTGGGTCATTTCCCATCATCCTCTTCTATGAGAATGGGCTCCACAAACCCAACCCAAACCTGGGTTATGGGAAGCTAGAAAGCAAACCCTCTCTGAATAGTCTTGATCCGTGCAAGTTTATGTTCTTTCGCCTCACTCGAGCATCCAGCATTGCTTTGCAAATGCTCCAGGAAGAGCCAAATGGAGCTCCATCCCTCTCTCCTACTGCCAGAATTGTTCTTGGCTGTTATGCCTTAGGGAGTCACAATATCCAAAAGACTCAAGGTGCCAGAGCTCACTGCTGGGACTCAGGGGAGTTAGGGCAGAATCCGAGTTCTGTTTGCAGGTGATGGGCTCACTGCAGCTAGTCACTAAAGCCCTGTATAATTCATAGAAGATGAGGGAGGTCTTGGTACAAATGTGACTAATAAATCGCCACTGGAAGATCCCTTTTTACTGGTGGTCCCACCCTTGCATACACCTCCTTTTCTGGAAGTTCCCAAGGATGGAGCTCCCTGAATCCATTAATACCAGAGCCACAAACCCAAAGGAACAGGCAGATCACACAGGGTTTGCAGCACAAGCCTGACAAAAGAATTGGGAGGGGTTTTCCCTTTGGAATCTGCAGGGCATTTTGGCCACTCATTTCAATCCTGCTGTAATCAATTCCTGGAAATATCACATGCACGGAAGTGGCACTTTCAGGCACATCCACAAACAGCAGAGCACCGGGCAAGTCAGAATAGGGTAGTACCCCTTTAAATAGCTTGTGAGACTTCACCCCATTTTGTGTTTTGGAAGCCACCAGAAACTAACCAGAGCTGCGGTGTCTCTAGGCCGCATTTCTGTAGGCCAGTGGGAAATCCACCATAGTGCAAGGCACTTGCTTGAATGTCTGGATAAATCTTTCCACTGATCTGTTAGTGGCAGGATGGTAAGGAGCTGCGGTGACATGTTTGATACCATTTCTTTGGTATCAATTGACATGCTATGGTGCTCACAAATTACGTAAAGGCATTCTACCCTATTCCTACACACTCCAAGCCAGGTATCATCACCTTCTGGGTTCTTAAGGGTAAAAAATCCTCATGTCTCCCTCAGGAGCACAGTGTTTGGAAGCAAGTTCATTTGTCTAAAAGAAACTGGGCTCAGGCTGCACCACCTGTAGCCAGAGTGCAGGGGTGTTCAGGTGAGGGGGTTTGGTTAGGCCCAATACAAAGGCAGTTATGGGAATTCAGAGCGGGGCTGGGATTTTGAGCACCCAAATTTCAGGGGTGCCCAGAATCGGGATTTTGGTTTGGATCCATCTCTATTAAAAATAATAATGGTACTTTGCACTTCTGGAGTGTTTTCCATACAAGGATCTCAGTGCACTTTACAGACATTAATTACTTAAGCATCATAGCACCCCTGCAAGTTAGGGCAGGATTCTTGTCTCCAGGGAGCATTCTCTCCATTTTACAGAATGGGAAACTGAGGCATAGAGCGGTAAAGACCAATGTGTTCAAAAGTGGCCATTGATTTGGGGTGCCTTCATTTCTGGATGTCCCATCTGGGACATCTAGGGCCTGATTTTCAGAGAAACCGAACCCTCCCCCCCAAAAAAAATCTACGTGAAATCGGAGCTGTGGGGCTGTGAGACTCAGACCCATGGGGTCTCAAGCTGGGAACCCAAAACCTGAGGCACCAAAAACCAGCAATCGCTTTTGAAAAGGTGGCTGCAAATGATTTCTCCAAAGCCGCACCCCGAGTGAACAGCAGAGCCAGGAACAGAGGCAAAGTGTCCTGATTCCCATTCCACCGAACCACACGGCCTCTAGAGAAAGGTTGTGGATAATTATTTATTTGTTGGTCCATTCCAAGGTATCACATGGTTCTCTTTGTCCATGGCTTCTTGTGCTTTGTCAAACTGTGATCACATGGAGTTTCACCTATCAGCGTCATAGCATAGGACGATCTTGTCACCCCTTTAGCAAGCAGGCTAAAGGAGCTCCATTCGGCAAAGATGGAACGTCAGGCAGGTCATATCTCAACGATTCCTCTCAGCAGCAGGTTCCTGTGGGGCAGAGTGCCCCCTGGCTGGAAGCAGAATGGGGAAGGAGGCAGTCAGTCAGGAGGGACTGGACTACACTGTGGCTTTCAGTTGTCCTAGTGGAGAAGTCACTGGTTTGGGTTTTCTGGCAACTTAGAACTGGTTTTGTTTCTGGTTCATAAAAACTGCTATCTGTAGAGGAAAAGAGAAAACCTGTTAGCAAGCTCACACTGGGGCCAAACACTGAGCAGATGGCCCAAACCAACACTGAATAATGGTGAAAAGAAGAGGGAATGAGTCAGAGAAGCTGGAGTCCAAGCATGTGGTTCCACAATGAAGGACGAGGTATCAGATTTTCAACGGATACGCCGCTTGGTGATGGAGATTTTCAAAGCACTCAAGGGGATTTAGACTCATGCCCTCCGTTAATCTTAATGGAAGATGTGTTTAAATCCCCCAGACACCTCTGAAAATCTCAACCAGCATTAGCCAAACAGCTAAAGGTGGCAGTCTTAACTGGATCATGGACACACAGTTTAGCAGACATGTAACAGATGCAAAAGATTAAAAAGTGGCCCCAATTCTGAATTTGTAATTATTGAGGTCACAGATGCTGCCATGTAGACACCTGTTGATTGCACCCCCATGTTGGGTCATTAGGTGTGAGCCTCTCTGCTGGGAATTAACTGCAGGCCCAAAACTGCACCCACAGTTATGAAGACCAAACTGATACCTTTTTAGAAATCAGGGTCTAGGTCCCAACCTGTGAACTTAGCTTCCATTTAGGCACCTTCCAGTATGGATCTGCAAATAGGCTTGACCCAAACCTTCAACCAGAACTGGAACCAAATCTTTCTTAATGTATAGAGGCAAACCCGGAGACCCTCCCCTCTCACTTGCACACAATTTCCTTTGTCCTTCCCAATCCCAGCCAGTGCTAGAGGTGGAAATTCCAAAATGCCACCCAAAAGGGCTGGTTTTGTAAGACTCTCAACCCAAGTTTGCAAACCCAAGAGCTCTGGATAAAAGCCCAGACATCTGAGGTGGGACTTGCAGACGCGCTCAGTACTGGCCTAACACTATGCTCATTGAGATCAATGGTAAATCTCCTGTTGATTTCAATAGGAGCAGAACTAGGTCAAGGTTGGGGGCTTCTGAAGCTCCCACCCAGGGGTACTCACTAGGAATCTGACCTCGGAACGGTCTGAGTTTGTTCAGGTTACGGAGCAGCAAGAACTTCAACTCCCACCCGCCCAGCATGGGAAATGCTGAGAAATGAACTAACCCAGGCAACTCTGTAACCACCCAAGATCTCCGTGGGCTGGCAAGTTCCTGTCTTGCGTATAAATGAAGAAATACTGATCTTAGCTGGGCTCCTGTTCTTCAGATGGACAATATGTTAAGCACACATTCAAGCCCTTCAGTTCCCCCCATCTCCCCATGCTGCGGGATATATGGCTCAAGGGCTAGACAGCGAGGGACATCTACTTACAGCTCAGTGTCTGCAATAACATCAGGCCTCTCCAAGGTCTGCTTCCTCCTCTGGATGGCATCCAATATCTTTTTCCTAGGCCCCAGTGGGATGTTGATGCTCTTCAGGTCATTGTCTGAACACAGCATGAGGGCCTCCAGGTCGATCTTCTCTTTCTTCAGGATGGAGATGAACTCAAACATGTGCAGGGAAGCCAAGAAGGCCTCCAGGGGACTGGTATCGGGTTCGTTGTCATCATCCAGGCCCAGCTCCACCTCCTCCCAGGGCAGCTCCTCCGCGTTCCTCTCCTGCAGGCTGTTGGCACTGCCGATGCTGTCATTGAGACTTGGCGAGCGCTGCAGGCGGCTCCGCAGTTTGACACCTACCCCATCCAGGTTGCCCTCGCCCAGCACGCTGGCGTCCTCCTGGCCGATCCCAAAGAGCCCACTGCTGACGTAGTTCCTCCGGAACACCATGGTGCCGAGCCCAGGCCGGTTAAACAACGAGTCGTGGCCAGAATCTGTGCTGACCTCCGAGTGGGCCGAGTCAATGTGCAAACCTGGGTCGCTTATGGCACGGGAGACGGTATCTTCGTCGGTTAGAAACATGTCCCTGATGTTGCGCCGGGTCCACTCCTTCGGGCTGGCGTAGGTGCCCTGCTTAACAAACATGACATCGTTCCCCAGCTGCAGGCCCGACAAGGACCTCACGCTTTTCCTCCCATCCTCGTAGATCTTAAACGTTCCATCCACCTGCTTCTTCTTCTCCAGCTTCTTCTGCATTTTGGTCTTGCCCTTGGCTGTGCCGTGGAGGGTGGCTTGGGAATATGGCAGGGACGTCACCATGGACATGTGCTGGAACTTCCTGCTCAGAGTGCTGCTGGAGTAGCTGGAGAAGCTCATGGTGTCAGAGTTGTCAGACATCTCCTTCTTGTACCTCTTCTCCATCCGCTCGTGGTGCTTTTTCTGCATCTTCACGCAGTCCTTGATCCTCCTCTCTGCGTCTCTGAAAGCCTTGTCCTTCAGCTTGCTCACCAGCTTGGGGTTGAGGCTGCTCTGCTTGGCGGCAATGGAGTCTAGGTACCGCACGCACTCCATGTGTCCCTTCATGGCAGCCATGTCCAGTGGCGTATGGTAGTCATTGTCCAGACACCAGATGTTGGCCCCAAATGACACCAGGAAGGAGAGGCAGTTCAGGTGGCCATTGGCGGCCGCTAGGTGAAGAGGTGTGTTGCCCCAGATGTCACATTTGTCTGGATCGCCCCTAAAACAACGTTTGGAACAATTAGTTAATGCGCAGTTCCGTTGGGCTGACCTTACCGTGCAGATATGAAGCGGGGTTTAAAGAGATATGTACTAGACAATACGCTCATGCATTGGATGCCACAACCCCACTACCATACAAGCTCTTTCTTCCCCTAGCTCCCTCCAATATAAGCAACATGTCCCTCAGCACAACCACTACACCCCAGCCCATGAGTCCTCTGAAGAAGTGTTGTGAGTGTCAGGCAGTCATACGCTTTACAGACAGCCTGTGGCAATTTCTGTTACCCACATTCAGCCCCAAAGGTTACATTCATGCCCCTGTGTTCAATTCACCGTCTTCTCTCCATGCTGGAGAGGGACCTGAGCTGCAAAACTGGGATCCAGCTTCTGAACATCCTAGAGTTGGTGGGACTGGTTCTGGGATACTTGGTTGGCCCGTTATAAAGGTAGAGGCCATTTGCAAAATTTAGATGCAGGTTCACACCTCTACCCTCTCCAAAATCTGATGGTGTTCCCAAAATAAGCCCTGTACTCTATGTGCACTTCTACAGATCCTCCCTGGGGTGCCCCCTGCTGGAGATGCCAGGATAAACGGCCATCCAAAGCACTGGACCTAAACCACATCAGCTGTTTCACCTTTTCACCTTCATGTGCACATGACATGAACTCCAGCCCTGTCTCACAGCTGTGCCTGGGGCACCATTCAATTGATAAGACCGGGTGGGTTTTTTTGCCTTACCAAGTTTGGTTTTCGATTGCACAGCTGAGAGCAACTTGGTATTAGCACATCCTGAGAATCCTGTTTCAAAGGAAGTGGAGATTGGGTTTCCATCCTTCTCAAGAGCCACAGACTCAACTAATGTGATTAGCAGACTCTGTCGTGCTGTCAGCACCTATCCCAGCAGGCCACTGCTGGTCACCAGGGAGTTGCCCAGTTTTGCAGCCTCCCCAACGAGAAAGATCCAAGAGGGTATGTGAAACAGGACTTGGCCATGGAGAAAGTGCACTTGAGAATACTTGGGTGGATCTCTGAGCTCCTAACAGTCCCCTCTATTTGCGATCTGCTGAAATGAGACACAGCTACTCCCCTTCCAGCATCAACCAGACACTTGCGTGTATGCGTCAATGAAATGCCCCCAGCATCAGTATCTGACATCTGCCAACAAGCCTGCCTCACTCACACACAATCAAAATCACAGAACTACCAAAGTACACTGCGACACCGTTCCCTAGAGCGACTCCCCTGGGGAGAGGACAGGACGGCACAGCTCTGAGTTCCACGGTCACCAGCATTCCTACACCTTCCCTTACAATCCTGCCTGATGAACTACAGCCGCCGTTAGAGGAACTGGGTGCTCCCCCACGGCCACTGAGGCACCATTTCCAAAACTGGGCCTTGCTGGAAGTGACTGAAATGGGAGCTGAGCCGCCACACAGCGAGTGCTCTGCCAGCTCCTGTGGAGGGATATAATGTCCTCCAGGCCTATAAAGAAAGAGAACAGGTTGGTGGAAAGAGAAGGGAGAAACTGGCACTGGAGAGGCTGAGAGCTTTCTCCCTGCACCGGTGACCTCCTTTCTACAGTCACAGGGCCTCTCACTGAGAGGAGCTGGGATGGAAGCACCAGATGCTCCCTCACCAGCCATGGGGTAAAGGCTTGGCTCCAGTCAGTTGTGCTGAAAGAGGCCAAGATGACACCCACGAGAAGGGGCTCACTTGGCAATAGGTGTGAGCTTCCCGTTTTACCACAGGAGCTGGGACTAGGGGGCGGGGAGCTCTCCCGCAGCCAGCCCGGCCTGCACCATTCCCAACAGTGTCTCCTTTAGCAGATTTCCCTCTCCAGCTCCCACCCTCCCCTCCAAATGTTGGGAGCTTGGACCAACAGAGCCTAGACCAGAGCCACTCCTGCTTTCAGTTTTGCAAAACTAAATCCCAAGCAATGTGGCACCTGGACCCATGTAACCCCTAATGGAAAAAAGACACAGGGCCCGGTCCTGCATCCAGACCTGTCATTGGCTTCAGAGGGAGTGCTGTGCTCGAAAGGCTTCAAGGATCAGGCCCAGAAAGATCGTAGAGAGAAAAGAAAAGCAAAGGCTCAATGAACGTTAGGGATCCATTCACCCAGCAGCAGGGCAGGGGAGGTTTATCTTGACTGCAGGAATCCTACCTACTCTAGCAGTGCTGAGCTCCGGTGACAGGTGTACTTACTTCCTAGTTCCTCTGCTAGCTCCGCCTGGCGCCCTCCACCCTAGTAATGACATGTCAAGGCTGGGAAATTCATGGGGAGGATAAATATTTGATGAATTGCAAGAGAGGAGTAAATTATTTATCCAGCTGGATTAAAGAGCCAGCGAAACGGTAACAGCCGGTGCCGGCAGTGGGCTTATAGGGGTGTGAACTGTTGTTTGTTTATATTTGTTCTGAGTGGCCACACGTGTGTCAGAGTTGGGCATGTTCCTCTGTGCATGGGTAGGAGTGTATGGGAGAGAGAGGGGCGTGATGGATCAGCATGTTCACATGTTATGTGTGGACCTGGAGCAAAACTCTGGTTCCAAAGCTAACCACTGGACTTTGATCCAAGTATCACAACTCAGGCCCGTTTCTCATGTTCATGTGCTTTGGACTGCAGGGGGGCATTTCTTGTGCATGATACTGGCCTCTTTTGTAAAGTGCTCTTTGATCTACTGACGAAAAGTGCTATAAAAAGAGCTAGGGATTATTATAATTATTATGCTTTCCATGTGCTTTTTGTTGCCGCAGGGAGCCATTGGCTGGGGAGAAATAACACGCGGTCCAGCCGGGTCAGCCTATGTCCCGCATCCAGGAACCAAAACATTATAACAAGACTAGATCTCTGCTTACTGTGGCCCCATACCTGGCTCCTTGAGGCGCTAGAAATGTCCATGATAAACAACTCCTTGTACAGTGGGCACGTCCGATCTGGAGTCAGGGATGGGCGATAAACATGAGTTTGCCCTCACTTGCTGTTTTTAGAATCACTTCTCAAAGCAGAACCACGCTTCCAGGGTATTGCACGTCGTTAATTGCAAGGTCCAGGAAGTGGGAACATATTTTAATAACAGGTAATACATCGTATTTATACAGCATGACACTTTTCAACGTCAAAGCATTTTCAAGTGCTGAGTCGACAATCCCAGCAATTATTAATATTACTTTTTTAAAGCACTTTTAACTGGCCCCCTAGGTGTACATAAGCCTGCATTGAGTCACTGTGTTATCTTATCACTGTACCGCTCACCCTTCCTCATTCCATCCCATTCCTTGTGTTTGTGTTGCTCCAGTTGTGCCATCGCAGCTAAAATTAGGCCCCGATCCTGCAAACATTTACGCATGTCCTGAGCTTAAAGCAGGTGCGTGCTCCCTTTGAAATCAATGGGACAGCTTGCACCCATAAAGTCAATTGCATGTAGACATGTTTGTAGGATTTGGAGAGGCCTGGGACTGTAAACGCTTTGGGGCAGAGAGAGTATCTTTCTATCTGTCCTGTCAGCATAATAATTCTTATTCTTAGCCTGAAAAAGCAAAACTATCGCCACGCTACGCTTGTTGACAGATGTCAGATACTGATGCTGGGGGCATTATCCAGCCATTGCCAATAAGCAGATGGCAAGTTATGGCTGCAGCCAGAGAAGGAAGCAAGGGGCATCTGTCTCCTGGATTGTCCATCCAGCACCTTTCATGAGAACCAAATTCATACGTTCCCCATCTGTACATCTGAGGCGAATCCCAGCCAACACAGGGCCCCCTCAGCAAAGGGCCAATGGCCGTCAACGCGGGTTTCCCGTTTATAACAATATTTTGTCCTTACTTTGTACCTGATTCTGTAACCTCCCTCGGGCTGGGCGGCTCTTACTCACACGAGCGGTCCCACCGAAGTCAGCGGCACCTGTCCCCAGCCAGCCCCAGCGTCCTCTGGGGTCAAATTCAGCTTTGGGATAAGAGGGTGCGACTCGCTTGATCTGCCTGCACCAGAGCTGAATGTGTCACTTTGCCCGGACATCTCACAACGCTTTACACAAGTGCACGATCATCCCCATTTTACAGCTAGGGAAACTAAGGCACAGGCCACTGATGTGACGGCCAAACACAGCAACAGAGCTGGGAATAGAACCCAGGTCTCCAGGTGCCCTGTGCTCAGTCCACTAGACCATAGCTGACTGGCGCCCCTGAAGCATAATATAGATTCCCCTCAGCTTACAACAGGATGAGGGACAAGTGGGAAGGACCGAAAACAGAACAGAATGTCCTGCTGTCCAGACCATTCTCCCCTGCTCCATAGGACAGAAGGACAAATCCTCCCCAGCCCACCCCATGGCCAGAGAATCCCCACACCCCTCATTGTCGAGCACATCTCCTCCCGGCAGATCAGAAGCTGGCCTGACTCCCTTTCAGGAAGACGTCATACCCACACTGAAGGGTTATTGTCTCCTCGAAGCTGTGACACTAAATGATACTTGCCTCCCTTTTCCCAGCCACCCGGTTAATTGGGTTCCTTTCCCTCGCCGGAGCCCAGCCAGGGACATGAAAGAGGCTTTTTGTGTAACTAACGAGTCGGACGAGCCAGCACCGAACCCTTCTCTGCCCCCCTCACCTCATCCTGCCGCTGTGCTGAGGGGCAAGAGATGCAGCAGTGTTTGTTATGAAATCTCCCCCTCCACCCGGCACCCCTCTCGCCATCACCTCCTTTGTTAGCCCCTCTCGATGGGCTGAGACCATGAACTTTACTCAGGGCAGCCAGCAGAGTGATTACTAGCATGGCCATGTTCAGCAATAGGCTATTCTTGGCTTCAGACTCATGTCCCCCTGGCCTATCACCTAGTCCATACGTTGGTGTGTTCCTCCCCCCGTTCTCATCCCTGTGGTGTCCAAACCCCACACGGACGTTAATGAATGTAGCATAACAGCCCTGCGAGGTGGGTAAGGATTATTATTCCCATGTTTCAGAAGAGGAAATTGAGGCACAGAGGTTAAATTAATCAGCTGAGGTCTCACAGCCAGATCTGTAGCAGAGCCAGGAATGTAACCCAGATCTCCTGAGTCGCTATGCAATGCGTGAACACCCTGCAGAGCCTCTGTAGGATTTCACAGTCCCTGTGGGGGACACTGGGCCCCTATGAGCTGCAGAGATCCAGCAACTGGAGGTGGATAAGGACATGAACATGGCCAGGGCTGTCTACACCATCAAAGCTACTGTGTTCTGGCAGCAGGTTACAACAAAGCAGGTCCCCAAGTTAGGTCTTGCCTGCAGAGACAGGACTGCTTTATAACCCTGTAAGAAAACCAGGCCACAACCCTGAGAAGATCCAGCCTCTAGGACAGTTCCCAGAAGGTCCTTATAACATGGCCTGTTCCCACCCACCCAGGCAAAAAGCAAACCATGGCGACACTATCAGGATACACACGAACATAACTGGGTGTCCCGGCACAGGAGCCACTGTAGTGTAGACAGGGGCTGGAGGATTCATTCCGGGGCATTGGCACAGCTTAGCTAGCACTGAGAGATCTATCAGCCAGGTTGGGGACTTGTTTTAAAAGCCACAGCACTGCATTCTCAATAACCTATCTCCCTCCACCGCCTTGCTCTATTTTCCCTCTCCCACACACGCTTTCCGTTCCCTCAGGGTAACTGTCGGCCTCCCTCCTTATCTATGCTCACCGGCTAGAACATTGCATAACAGTCTGTCCGCAGCATCCACTTCACTGGGCACAGACAGAGGGCAGTTTACTGGGCTTGTCTGTCTGCCAGTACCATAGCTCTGGGTTGCTTATCCGGCACTGACAAAGAGTAGCTAGTGATCTCAGCTGCCCCCTAAGACCACAGTCTCTGGCTAGTCCCCTGCACCACCCCATCTCTCATCACCCCACAAAGTACTGCAGGCAAGCGCCCTACTGGCTGGAAGTTCTGATTTCTACTTGTTCAAGCAGAGTCTGCTAGGCACCAGAAAGAGACTGGTTTAAAAGTGAAGACCTTGAAACAGTTGGACATTGCTCAGTTTTTATCATTCTTTCTAATAATTGTGACTAAGGTAAAAAATTTTAAAGCACCTAAGTGACTTAGGAGCCGAGTGACTTAAGCGGGTTTGGAAATTTCACCCTACAGCAGGGTCGAAAAATGAAATAAAAAAATTCTCACTCAAAAACGTTGACACTTCAAAGTTGTTTCCGTTTCATGGGTTCCAAATGGACCCATTTTTCATTTTTTGTTGGCAAACATTTTTATCGACGTGTTTCCCTAAAGCCATTATTGAAACCTTTCATTCTCTGAAAACTGGGTTGCAATAACATTTTTGATTTAAAAAAATCTATACAAAACACCGCCAAAACAGCTGCAAAAAATAATTTTTTAAAAGTCAATAATTTTTCATCTTCTATAAAACACTATGTTTTAATAGAAAAAACTTTGAGTTCAAAAAATTCCGACCAGCTCTAGCTGTGAGATTTCAACACACCCTTGAGATGCGCTTCAGTGACTAAGAACTGAAGCTCCCATCCATGCGGGCATCAGAACAACTCTAGCTACAGCTTGCAGCGTTCCAGGATGGCTTCCCTGACCAGTGCGGACAGGGAAATATTTTGTCCTGAGAACTGTGCCAGCCAAGCTGTGCTATGAAAACAACCCAGTCTAGCAATAATTGGCATTGTGGTTCAGCAGAGTAGGAATGGAAGAGGCTGAAACTTGTTACGACAGAACTGAATAGACACACACCCTCGTTTACAGCCCCCATCTACGCTACCATTAAAACTGAGTCAGGGAACCTGATTCCAATACAGCTCCCGTTTGAAGACAGGCTCAGAATTGTATTCAAGGTGTTAGCATGGTTCAGGGACATGCCAAAAGACTGGAGATGGGATGGGAAGTGACCACATATGGAGCCCCTGCACCACACACACTGCAGCCCCTCCTAGAGACCTAGGCTATATGTGATACGTTGCCAACAACATCAGAAATAAGACTGTGTCCTGGACTAAAGAGTAAATTCATGGGTGAAATCCACTCGGACTGACTTCATTCTGTGAGCCCTTAGTCTGAATCTCAAGGTCCATTCTCTTTGCTGCGACAGGGGGCGAGGGAGAGAATTAATGGGAGTTACTCAGAGGGCTGTTTTAAATAGACCACGCCCAACTACAGGTGAAGGACTACAAAGACCTACCACCAGAGATTGATGCGGATTGAGGAGATATTACAATAGAAGAAGTTAGAAAAGCCATTGGGAAACTTAAAAATAGGAAAGCGGATGGAGAGGGTAACATTATTGGAGAGATGCTAAAAGCAAGTGATGAAACAGCCCTCAGACTTCCCTCGAGTTTTGGATAGAATATGGAGTGAAGGAAAGAACCCAACCCAGTAGACAAGAGGCCTTATATTAAAATTGCCAGAGAAAGGCGACCAACTGCAATAACTAGAGAGGAATCACATTATCTCAGTGCCTAGGGAAATAATGTGCAACATCATCCTGGAACATATCAAGAAACAATTAGATCTCCAACTTAGAGAGGAACAAGCAGGTTTTAGACCATTAAGTTCAAGTGCAGACCATATTGTTATTCTCAAACATATTATGGAACAAAGTGTGGCGTGGCAAGCACCTCCTGTGATACATTTTATAGATTTTTCCAGAAGGCTTTTGACAGCATACATAGAAAAGTCTTTGGAAAATTATGGTATACCATAGAATACCAGCAAAAAATATTAGAATCAATAAGGATCTATATCAGAATTTCACATGTGCAGTTAAAGATGGTGACAGCATTAGCCAATGGTTTGCAGTGACAACTGGAGTAAGGCAAGGCTGTATTATGTCCCCACTTTGCACTGGTCACTAACTATGTCAGGAGGGAAGTAACCACAGATGGCAACCAAGGAGTTTTATGGACAAATGATAAAGCACAATGGGATGATCTTGGTTTTGCTGATGACATTGTCTTGCTTAGTTCAAAACATTGCTTAACGAAAGAAAAGATCCAGCTTTTGGCAGATACAGCAGAACAAGCTGGTTTGTTCGTCAACCAGAGGAAAACAAAATACATGGCTATCAATATCCCAGAAGCAACCATCAGAATAGACAGAGAAACACTAACAGAAGTAAGTCATTTTACCTATCTAGCGAGTGAGATGTGCAGTGATGATGGCACCGTGCTAGATGTCATGCAACAATTATCGAAAGCAGCAAACAACTTTCACAAGCTCGAAAAAAGTTGCAGGATTGGCGCGGACACAAAACCACAATTTTTTAAATCCTGGCATCATGTCGTCCCCTTTCACGGAGCAGAGACATGGAAATCTACAACAGAAATTGACAAGAGGATCAACTCATTCCAAAGTAAATGCCTGTGAAAGATCTTCTGAGTTCATTGCAAAGGGTTTCTTGCAACATCAAAAAGTCTAAGTAGAGCACACCAATCTAAGGCATCAAACATGGGAAGACGACAACGATGGACATATGTAGGACATGCTTTAAAGATGCCACCAATATGTTTTCCACATCAGGTGATAATATGGACACCACCGGGGAAGAGAAAAAAGGGAGCAGCCTAGAGACAATAGTGAAAGCAGCCAAATCCATCAACCCAACACCCAAACGCCTGAGCAGACCAGCAAGACCGAAATAAATGGTGGACATCCTCTGCACCTGAGGGCGAGGGAGGGTACAGAAGGAAAGACGACTCAATAGAATATTCCCCAATCCTTTTATAAAAAGGGCGTGGCCCAGGTCCTGCTGCCAGCTCCACATGAGGAATACCATTGGAGACTGGCCTTCCACTAACGTAACTGACAGCCGCATTTGGCCCCCATGTTTGGAACTCTCCTCTCTTTCCAACAGCCCAGTTGCTAAGGAGTGAATCCCTCTCTCTGGCACATACTGTCTCTCTGGGTATGTCTACACTGTCATTAAAAACCCACAGCTGGCCCTCGCCCCTTGCTCCAGCCTGAGCCCGAACATCTACACTGCAGTTTTATAGCCCCACAGCCCGAACCCCGCATGTCCAAGGCAGCGGACCCTGGCCAGTCGCGGCCACGCTGTGGGCCTTTTATTGCAGTGTAGACGTACCCTCTGTCCAGGGGCGGCAGATATAATAGGTCAGGGGAGGCTAAGCCAAGCCCTGACCCCGCCCACACTCCGCCAAGCTGCTGGGAGGCAGGAGCTCAGCTCCGGCCAGAGGCCAGCGGGCGGCATGGGCCGGCAGGCAACCCAGCACTGAGGCCGGCACTGAGGTGGCCTGGCACTGGGGTTGGCTGATGGCCCAGTGCTGGGGCTCCTCTGGCGGCGGGGGAAGGAAGAGGGGGCTCAGGACTCTAGTGGACGAGGGGCAGGGCCGCATGGCTAGCCTCCCCGAAGGGGGGGCTCACGCACCACCCAACCCTCTGTCTCTCCCTAGGTCTGCGCCTGATTGGTTGCTCTGTGTGTCCTCCACTCTCCCACATCTGAGCAGCAGCAGGCCACAGACCTCAGGAGAGGGAGCAGCATTCGGGAGCAGGGGGAGAAAAAAGGGCTTTGGTCATCTCGCCCCTCGGCTTGCCTCCAGGGTGTAACGAGGCCACTTCTGTAGCGTCTGTGAACTCTGCACTGGTGTAGTTAAGCCTCTGGGTATATTTCATCCCTCGCTGACCCGTGCACTGATGAAAACACTTTCTAAGCACCGCTGACAACGGCGCTGCTTATACCGTTAATCACCAAAAGGGCATTGGCCCTTCCCCGGGCTAGTTTCCCTGTCAACAGCCAATGTATTTTATGCTGTTAATTAAACACCAGCCAAGCTACACAAGAGGGTTTCGGCTGGGACCTTCAATTCCAATTAGAATGTATAAAAGGGCCCTTCTCCGGAAACCTGCCGTCAGTCTCCTGGGCAAGGCAGGCTGCAGTTCAAGCTGGGGTGCCTTGGCAGAACCTCGGGGGGATCTGGAGCTGACGTGGCAGAGGGAGTTGAAAATGAGCTTTCGGGTGAGCGGTGAGCTGCACTGTCAGACCGGGGGTGGAGGGGCGCCAGAACAGAAACAGCAGGGGATGGTGCAGATCAGGACTGAAGGTTATTGGCAGGAGGAGGCTGTGAGGTTCTAAGACAGGAGCAGCAGGGGATGAATGAGATGCATTGGCAGAGCTGGGAACAAGCCCAATAATGGAGCAATAGTGGATGCAGCTTGGAAATGAAATAATTTTCATTTTAATGACAATCTCAGCCCTTCGCTAAAGGCCCTCTTTAGCCACTTAGTGTTAAACAAGCTAACGCCAAAGCTCAGAGCCCCTCCCGTGGCCCATTCCTGACATTTCTGCCCCCGCCCATAGCCAGATGCCTCTCTGACTTGTGACACACACAGAAGCTTTGATGAGATTTTTAAGCCTGGATAAGACTATGGCACACACACTGGTCACACAACCGTACTGGAGCCTAAATCTTCTCTGCTGAGTCTGGTACCATCTTTACCAGCCAGCCCTTCAGCTTCTGCAAGCCAGTTCACCAGGGTCCCAATCAGATGCCTGTTGAAGACAATATGCAGTGGAGTTGTAGCCGTGTTGGTCCCAGGATATTAGCGAGTTGAGATGGGCGAGGTCATATCCTCTGTTGGATTAATTTCTGTGGGCGAGAGACAAGCTTTGGAGCCACAGAGAGCTCTGCCTTCCCCAGACCTGAAGAAGAGCTCTGTGTAGCTTGAAAGCTTGTCTCTCTCACCAACAGAAGTCGGTCCCATAACAGCTATTATCTCACCCACCCTGTCTCTCTGTTGAAGACAATGACATTTATCCAATTGACTTTAATAGAGCACAATGCTGAACAGGGTAAGTGATCAGTGATTTTAAGTGTCTCAATTTTGGGTGCCCAAGAGGCATCTTAAAGGTGCTGTGCTCTCTGAAAATCAGGCTCTATAAGGTGTCTCCTGTTAAACACCCAAGGTACCCAAAATCACTAGTCACTTTTGAAAATCCAGGCCGGGATCACTACTAACCGTTGCCCGGATCACAGAGTGGCTGGAATCCACCGAAAGGTTACAATGGCTAAGAACTCATGCTCCTCAGAGGTGGAAACACCACCCCGCACTGACCCTGAAAACCCCAGGAAAAGCCCTAAGGAACAGGCAAACCATTATAACAACACCCTCAGGCTGCACCATCACAGGTTCAACATCAAACCAGTATTATGAAGGCAGCGGTAAAACATGGCTCAGCCTTTGACCTCTGGACAGCTGAGACCCAGCCCGGATCATATCGCAGGAGAAATGCAGCTATAATTACTTTGCACTAATACACGGCACCTTTCTTCCGAGGATCTCAGTGCACTTCACAGAGGTGGGTTGGCAACACTCCCCAGGTTGGACATAGTACTAGACTAGCAAGGGTGTTTGCAAAGCAGGTTCAAGGTGCATTGGGAGAGATGGGAGAGTAGCAAAACAGCAGTGGGGTTGTAGGTTTGGAAGCATGTTAGCAGAGCTGCATGGGGACTGGGCTAACAGGGATCTTTCAAGCCAGGAATGACAGGCACCAACACAGCTGAATGAGTGACGTTTGCTCAACCCCTGCTCACACTACTCTTGAGATTAGCCAGGGTTATCAATCTCTCACTTCCCAGTTGCCTGGATACTACGGTGATAGGCGTATTAGACGCACCATGGATTGGCTCAGACAGACTCACTGCACATTCTAGCAGGAAAGAAAATAGCTCAGGGGAGCAGCAGGAAAGAAGTGGCAGCCTCTGTGCAGGGCAAAGGATGGAGGCCGTGGGCTTCCAGTTCCCAGCACTGACAGCTCTCCTGATCTGTGAGGGGGGAGGAAGATGGGTTTTCACTGGGTTTTCCATCAAGGCTAGAAAGGGAGCATGGCAGACAGCAGCACTTACCCTCTGCTAACTATCAGCCTCAGCGCTTCCAAGTTGCCGTGATAAGCAGCCCAGAGGGTCGGGGTCATGCCATCCTCGTCGGGCGAGTTTAAGTCCTTCCTGGTGGCTTCCTTTAGCAGGTCCAGGTAGCCGTCCCGGGCTGCTCGGTGGTACTGGTCGTTCATGATGCTAAGCAGTCCCCTGGCCAGCTCATCGGGGGAGGGAGGCAGGCAGGGGTATCTCAAAGGATGGGCATTGGTGCGGGTAAGGGGTTCCAGGCAAGCAGCTGCCTGAGAGCCGAGGAGGGAGCCGAGAGCGGTGGTTACCAGGACACCTGAGAAGTCCTGACCAGTGAAGGGAGGAACTCCTTGAAATGAATGCAGGAGATGCCTTTTCCAAAGCTCCCCCTGGGTCCTAAGAATCCTCCTCTCCCAGCAGTGCAGGCCTCATGGCAAGGAGGCGAAGGCACGGTTCAGCCCTGTCCCCAGCTCCAAGCACCTTTTAACTTTACCGTCTCTATCCTGGGGCCAGCCGTGTCTCCCCGGTGCCCTCCTAAGGGGAATTCATGCTGTAGGCACAGAACAGGTCAGGGGCAGTTCAGCACAGCAGCTCCCTTCAGGCTTTCAGCCCCAGGGATCTTTCTAAAAGAGGAGGAAGCCAAATAAAACACCAGGCAGCAGCATCGGCCGTATCCTGCCAGGCCCAGCCAGTCCCGCAATGCACCTGCACTGCTCCCAACGGCAGCTTGGGTCCATGCAGGGGCCTGGGATGATACCTGAGTGAACATGTCAGCACTTAGACCTGCCCCAGAGATAGGGTGACCAGATGTCCCCATTTCATAGGGACAGTCCCAATATTCGGGGCTGTGTCTTACATAGGCAGGCGCCTGTTGCCCCCCACCCCGTCCCGATTGTCCACACTTGCTATCTGGTCACCCACCCAAGAGAGCACAGTTCGGCTAGTCTAAAAGCACAGGACCCGTCACGAACAATGAGACACTCCCAACTTGCCCGGATGTAACCGAGAGTAACATTCAAGGGAGGACCCAGACTTGTGGGGGTGAAGGGCGGCGTTTTTACTGATTTCTAGGGTTTATTTTTCAGAAACATATGGCTCAGTTTTCCATGGTAAAAGACGTAATACAGCTTGGGCATGGGAAGCATACAGGGCACCTACAGAACTGGAACCAACAGCAAGCTCGGGGTGTGGGCTCCCTGAAAGGGCTCCAAAATCCACCCTCTTCACCAGCAGAGAACCCCACTGGTTTATCTGAGGCCTTCCCTCAGGAGGGGGCAGGATTTGGCCTGTAGGTAAAATGGCAGCACCTCCCCTAGTTCTATGGACCAATCCAGAATTCCCTGGCTGGAACCTGCTGGTGCTGACCCCACTCCATCCCCTGCAGGATGCTGGGAGACTTTAGTCCGGACATGCTGCTCCACCCTCCTTCTGCCAGACCTGGCAGGATGCATGGTCCTGTGGCGCCCTCTGCTGCTCAGCGAGGCCAAACCACAGCCAGCCCATCTGCCAAACCAGCCACATGGTGATCCCAGCACATGGCCCTGACCTTTGATTTTCCTTCCTTGAGTTCACTGGGGCGCCTTGCAGTGTAATGTGCGGGGAATTTCCTGTTGCTCCCTTGATATTAATGGGAGCCATGCCACTAACATCCCTGGGCACCCCCTGGCCTACAGCTCATCCCTGTGGCATGGGAAAGGGTGAGCCTACGGGCAGTAGTGACCAGCGCTAGGGGAGGCGGTAGGGCTGCCCATCACTGCAGTCTGAGCCTAGGATAGGGGAATGAAGACAGAGAGGACTTGGAGGGGAGAAGGGTGAAGGAGGGAAATAGAAAGAGAACAGAAAAGGGGCTGAGAGCGAGAGAGAGAAAGCATCAGATGGGAAGGAACAGGAGGGATAGCAAAAGGAAGAAAGGGGCAAAAAGGAGACGGGCAACAGAAAGGGGGAAGAGAAAGCCAGTGACTTGAGGAGCTTCGGGCTGCATTTGTGAGTGGGCTAACGAGATAATCAAATGGCACTTAGCTAAGCTCATCTCCCAAGCATTTTGCAAAAACTAACTGATCAACCCTCTCAACCCCCTAGGGATACAGGTAAATATCCTACAGCCAGGGCCAAATTCAGGTGTGGGGTCCATTGACGACAGTGGATTTGCATGCCTTCATATTACATCATGTCTGAACTCAGCCCGGAGGGGTTAAGTAGTAGCTAAAGAGATCGTTGCCAGTTTTAAGGCCCTTTGTATCCTTCCAGAGGAAAGACAATATAGTAATGCAAACTATTTGTTACTTAGATATTAGTTATTCTCATATTATTAATGGGCCTGTTCCTATAACCCCTGGAGTTCTCAGAGGACTGCTCCGTGAAGGAAATACTCTCTCCTCAGCTCTGTCTAGTAAAAGAGCAACATGTGGGGCGAGGCGAACAAATGAGATAGAACAAGTAACAAGAGAGCGACTGGAGCGGAAAAGGGTGTTGCAAAACCCATGCCAGCCAGCAGAGGGCAGGGTAGGGAAAAGATATGAAGATGGTCAGGGACAATGTTGCAGAAAGAAGAGACATTATCGCCCAATCTATCCCAACCCCAGGAGAGGGAATTACTGGAAAGAAAACAGAAAATAGACCCATTTCTGCCATAGACAGACCAGTCTGACAGAGGGGAAACACATGGAAGAGGTGAAGCTAAGTGAAGCCCCGTAAAATGGCCCGTTCTTATTAGGCAGCTTCCTGTCTTAAGCAACCATTGCCAAACCACTGAGTACAACTCGACCCTACCCTACTGAGACCACCTCCGTTAAGCAACCGGCTTTGGCCCACTGCTGAGCAGCCATGGAGAACAGATCATATCCTACTTGTATACGCTCCGTCAGTGACAAATCAGCTTGTCATTTGAAGGAAGAGAACTCGGGTAAATTAACCAGTGACACAGGGGAAAGGCAGCTCCAGCAGAGCAAATCTGGGGCTGTGTTTGGATGGAGCAGTGCATGGAATCCAACGACTGAGGACAACAAGCCCTACTCAGTCCCAATAACATACCTCCCCATCCCCAATCACTGACCAAGCAGAGAAAGGCTGAGGGGCACCCAGGACTGAATGGATATGGGAGTGGATTCCTTTCTCTCCCTCAAGCATGTGTCCAGATAAGGCAGACTTGAAGTATGTTGGTAGAGCAATTTGGAGTGGTTTAGGGCCCACACCTGGAGTACTTTATAGGGGAACCGAGTAGCCCATAAATATTAGCTAAATGGAGTGTCAGTGTAGCATGGAATACATCATCTGTCAGGGCAATCTAGCTTGCCCTTGCAAGGGCCTGGACTTGATCTAATGGATCTTTGATCACAGATCTTTATCTATGATCCTGTGACCTAGAGGGGAGGTCATGCCATGCTCAGTAATGTTCATACCTCGTGCCCTTCAAAGGCAAATAACTCTTATCTCCCCGTCTCTCTCTTCCCTAAAACCAGCCCATTGCACACAATGGATCATGGGAGTTTCACTGAGAAGTTTATGAAACGGCACTGTCAGCTCCAGAGATGGTGTAAATCAAAACGATGTCCAAATAGGTATAAATTCTGCGGCTGTCCAGATTTGAGAGAAGAGGAACCTTGTGTAGCAGCCCAGGTAAGATCCTCCGGAGAATCAGGTGGCGGGCGTAAAAGCAGGTTGGTGGAATGGCTTTCGGCTTTAATAATAGCTTTGCTCTCAGAGATACTTCACCCCAGGTTTCCCTAGTGATAAATTCAAAGTTTTATAAAATATTAATAAAGCACTGAGCTTAACCTATTTGCAACAGGCTTTGGAGGAGTTGGAAAGCTAGACAAGCTCACTAAGGAACCTGTTTTAATGCCTATGATTGCTGCAAACGACACTCTGTTCTTCTAATGGATTCCTATTCTAGTAGGTTTATCATTGTAATAGGTCTGTTTCTTTGCAGGAAACGTGACATTTTGTCTGCATGTTTTGTGGCTGGCATTTAAATCCAACCATGTTGGCCATTTGCCCTGAGACCTTTGATCTTGCCGGCATTCTTATGCCTTCCAATAGTTTATGTCAATAAACATTTAAATGTTACATTATATATTAGGTGCGTGTTACCCCGAGGAGTTAATATTTGTGTTAAACTGACATTGAATTCACTTTCACAAGCATTGATTTGAGATTTTGAAAGTGACAAAACAGTGAGCGCACCCCATAGGGTCTCAGTGACCAAATGCCACTGAGGAAATGTCTTGCTACCCTTTTAAACAGGCTTCTTCAGATCTAATGATTCCCCTTAGCAGAGACAGATACTGACTCTCATTCCACTAACAGCAGAAGCAGGGCATGCATACTGCACAAAAGGTGCAACCCCATGAGAAAATAAGTTGTGGCTGTGTACACATCTTGAATTGAGGGGAACATCACCAGAATGGTACAAAGCCAGGCGGGGGAACGTCCCCTCTTGTGTCTCCTCCCAGGAGTTGCACTCACCTGTGCTACTGAACATTCTCTAGGCATCCGTATCGGCTCCTCACCAGATCTTATCCCAAGAGTGGCAAAGTTCCTTCCGAGATGCAGTTGCAGCAGGTGTTTCTCTGAATGCGTGAGGCAGGGGTGGGAGTTTGGAGAGAGAAATGTCAGAAGTCAGCTCATCCCTAGTTTTAGTGCATGCTGGCTTCTGCCTCCTCCCCCACCGTCCATCTCCCTTGAACCCTCTGCCCCCCACCCTCCCCTTTGGTTCAACCCTGAATCTCATTCCAATAACAGCCGAAGCAGGGCATGCACATACTACACAAAAGGTGCCACGCTCTGAGAAAATAGTAGCAATCAGACGTCTAACATAGTGAATCCCAGTGAAAATGAGGTAGGATCAGAGGCTAAAATAGGGAAAGAACAAGTTAGGAATTACTTAGACAAGTTAGATGTCTTCAAGTCACCAGGGCCTGATGAAATAGATCCTAGAATACTCAAGGATCTGACTGAGGAGATATCTGAGCCATTAACGATTATATTCAAAAAGTCATGGAAGACAGGAGAGATTCCAGAGGCCTGGAAAAGGGCAAATACAGTGCCCATCTATAAAAAGGGAAATAAGGACAACCCAGGGAATTACAGACCAGTCAGCTTAACTTCTGTACCCAGAAAGATAATGGAGCAAATAATCAAGCAATCGATTTGCAAACATCTAGAAGATAATAAGATGATAAGTAACAGTCAGCATGGATTTGTCAAGAACAAATTATGTCAACCCAAACTAATAGCTTTCTTTGACAGGGTAGCAAGCCTTGTGGATGGAGGGGCAGGGAGCAATAGAAGTGGTACATCTTGACTTTAGTAGGCTTTTGATACCACCTCGCATGATCTTCTCATAAACAACACTAGGGAAATACAACCTAGATGGAGCTGTAAGGTGGGTGCATAACTGGTTGGAAAACCATTCCCAGAGCACATTTGTCAGTGGTTCACAGTCAAGCTGGAAGGGCATAACGAGTGGGGTCCCGCAAGGATCAGTTCTGGGTCCTGACCCATTCACTATCTTCATCAATGATTTAGATAATGGCATAGAGAGTACACTTATAACGTTTGCGGATGTTACCAAGCTGGGAGGGATTGCAAGTGCTTTGGAGGATAGGATTAAAATTCAAAATGATGTGGACAAACTAGAGAATTCAATAAGGACAAATGCAAAGTACTCCACATAGGAAAAATCAGTTGCACACATACAAAAAGGGAAAAGACTGCTTAGGAAGCAGTACTGCAGAAAGGGATCTGCGGGTCATAATGGACCACACGCAAAATAAGAGTCAACAGTGTAATGCTGTTGCAAAAAAAGCAAACATCATTCTGGGATGTATTAGCAGGACTCTTGTAAGCAAGACAGAAGAAGTAATTCTTCCACTATACTCCATGCTGATTAGGCCTCAACTGGAGTATTGTGTCCAGTTCTGGGCGCCACATTTCAGGAAAGATGTGGACAAATTGAAGAAAGTCCAGAGAAGAGCAACAAAAATGATTGAAAGTCTAGATAACATGACCTATGAGGGAAGACTGAAAAAACTGGGTTTGTTTAGTCTGGAGAAGAGAAGACTGAAAGGGGACATGATAACAGTTTTCAAGTACATAAAAGGTTGTTACAAGGAGGACGGAGGTAAATTGTTCTCCTTAACCGCTGAGGATAGGACAAGAAGCAATGGGCTTAAATTGCAGCAAGAGAGGTTTAGGTTGAGCATTAGGAAAAAATTCCTAACTGTCGGGGTGATTAAGCACTGGAATAAATTGTCTAGGTAGGTGGTGGAGTCTCCGTCATTGGAGATTTTTAAGAGCAGGCTAGACAAACCCCTGTCGGGGATGGTCTAGATAATACTTAGTCCTGCCATGAGTGCAGGGGACTGGACTAGATAACCTCTCGAGGTCCCGTCCAGTCCTATGATTCTATGATTCAGATGGAGTAATCCATTTATTTCTGCGGTTCTGTTCCTGACAGCAGTAACACTTGGCTCTGGCATTCGTTGAACCATGACAGAGGAGCCCGTGCAGACAGACAGCGAGATCAGTCGCGAAGATTCCATCATGGGCTCCGGTCAGAGAGAAGACAAGGACATCACGGCCGCCAGCCCAACAGGCTCCTTGGGCCACCGTCCGCACTCGCCCCCCTTGACGCACAACCCCAAGGAGATCTGGAAGAAAGGAGGCCGCATGTTCTCGGTCCTGCTGGCCATCAATTTGGTGCTACTGGCCTGCACCCTGGTGAGCAGTGCGGCCTTCAACCAGGTAGCTGTGCACGACTACGACGTGTTTTTCATGCTGACCATTGTAATGCTGATCTGCATTGCCTGGATCCTCTTCTACCTCATCGTCACCGCCAAACGCCAGAACGCCATCCTCTACAAGGACTCCCACGCGGGACCTGTCTGGCTGAGAGGTAGGAAGACACCATGGGTGATGCCTTGGGGTGGCAGGGGGGGGTGGGTGGAGATGGGATCCCATACAATGTAAGCACTCTGTGGGCAAAGCATTGCCCAGATGGCCTCCTAGGGGCCCCATAGCCTCTTTCCTTCTCAAAACATCACTCACAGAGAACTTCAGAAGGTTCCTCTCCTTGGTGCTCTGGGTCTGAGGGTTGGACTCTCCAATGATCAGTCTCATTAACCTGCGTCGTGCTGGATCCGGTCCTTACGCAGGAGGGTTCTCCGAAGTACTCGGTTATTTTTCAGTCTCGTCATTCGCCATTCCAAGGGTTGTTGGTGCAAAGGATTTGTAGGCTTTAGGATAAAAAAACAACAACTGGGACCACTATAAGGGGGAAGCCCAAAACACCATCTGCCTCTACATAGCGATGCCATTTCTCTCCCTCCGCTGTCTGTCTAGATGAGCATGGGCTCACCTACATCTACCTGTCCACCCCCAACATGTGCATGTCGTCTCTAATTGCCTTTGCTTCCTCAACAGGAGGCCTGGTTTTGTTTGCCATTTTCACCCTCGTGATGGACGTGTTTAAAACTGGGTATTACTCCAGCTTCTACAACTGCCTGTCTGCCATCAAAATCATCTACCCTATCGTGCAGGCTGTGTTTGTGATCGTCCAGGTGAGTGTGGGCTCTTTCAGTGCCCGGGGGACAGGTGGGTGAGCTCAGGGACAATGCTTGACCTTCCCGGGATGCTGATCGCTCTTGGACCACTCTCTGCCCTGCGAGCTTAGCTCACTCCTTGATCCAGTCTAACCTAGCAGAGCAAACTCAGCTGACTAAACTCCTCTCCCCCAGGGAGCACGCTTCCCCATCTGCCATACTATATTTGATCTGTGGTGACTTGCTCTAGATCAAGGTTTATAACTCTTTTCCATACTATGACCTGCTATTATTTGTATAGCAGAAATGCTCACCTGAACCCCTAGCCAGGTTCTAGCCAGGACTTCTCTCCCATTTAGCAACATGGAAAGGCAGGATGGCCGTAGCCCCTGATATCTGTTCACGATTGCCTGTGGGGTCTCAACTACCAGGTTGGGAACCCCTGATGGATGTCAATACTGTGAAGCGGAGAGGGCTGGATGGGAGCAAGGGATAAGCAGGAGCAGCATGATGTGCAGCAATGGTGGGCAGAAGAAGGAGCTGCGGAGGCAGAGTGGAGAGCACGGGAGGGCTACAGCACAAGGCAAAGGAAATGGGGCAGGAATAGCTGGCGGAAGAGCAGCACGGGTGGGATAACGGGCCTGGTGCAGCAGAGAATTGGGCAGGGCCTGACTTTCATTCTGCAGAGCGGGGAAGCGCCGGGTCTGTTTCTAGTCTGACACTGCCGCTTTGAGGGTCAGTCTTAATCAACACTTATATTTCTTCCAGACGTACTTTCTGTGGATTTCTGCCAAAGACTGCATTCACGTGCACCTGAACGTTACCAGGCGAGTATTTCTCCCAGCTGGGCGTGTTCCCTTCTGCACCGGTCCCCATTCCTCTGCCGAGCCTCCCCTGCAATTAGCTGCAGCTACGGGGGGGTGGGAACATTCCTACATTCTTTCATTTCAATGGGTCTGTTACAGGATTATCCTACCAGGCACACAGAAGAGATGGCCCCGTGGTGAAAAGCGGAGAGCTGCCACTTGGTTCCCAGCTACCCTGAAGTGCTAAAAGGGGAGGGTCCATTCACAGATTAGGTTCAGTAAATTGTAGAAATGGGGGCTAGCTGCAAAATTGAGAGGCAGAGCCAGGGTTCTGATTTGAGCGCCTCTCCAGTGTAATCCCGGCCCATGCAGCGTGGCACCCTGTCCCCCTCTAGTGGTGGCTGAGCCACAGATAGATGTTAATGAGCTCGCTACAAAGGGAGCTCTGGTACTAGCAGCTGACACTTTAAGATCCAGAAGCAGGAGACTGATCCCCACGCAGGGGCACAGCCTTACACTAGCAAATAATACTTAAATTTTAAAAAAAAATCCTGGTCACATCCCTGGTACTGGGAAGGAAGACAAAGGAGCGTCAGGAATATCAAAAGGCTGATGGAATGAGAAACCAGACCTCAGAAGATCATATTCACTTTCGCAAGACTGGATCCACCTTTCTGGACAGGCCAACCCTGACCAATTACTCTGCATACTTCCATCCACGCCCTGTGACAGCCTGAGCCAGAAACAGGGAAAGATGAGACTTAGTTGGTGATTACCGGGCAGGGTAGATGGTATGAAGAGTGAAGGGAATGAGAGAGAGCAGTTAGGGCAGCAGACAGGGAATCAGGGCACCTGGGTTCTCTTCCTGACCCTGCCACAGGCTCCCTGTGTGACCGGGGGAAGGTCACTTCCCATCCCCGTGCCTCAGTTTCTCCATATATAAAACAGGGATACTGATACTTGCCTGCCTCACAGAGGCGAGGCTTAATTCACTAATGTTTGAAGAGTGCATTGAGGCCTAGAGAGGAAACGTGCCCGAGAAGCAGACTTTGCCTTGATTCTATCTGTCTCTTCTCTCATACAGGTGTGGCTTGATGCTGACATTGACCACTAACCTAGCCGTGTGGATGTCGGCCGTAACGGACGAGTCCGTGCATAAATCACACACAAAATTCCAGAACACAACAGAAGGAACGCACAGATGGATCATGAAAGGTAATTTGCCCATTAGTAAAGCCAACTAATTCTGGAGCTGAGGCTACGGAGTGAGAAGCCTTTCTCCGGATCGGATTCTGAGACCCTTACTCCGGCTGAGCAGCAATTTCATTGATGAGTGAATGCAAGGGGACTCCTCAGAGTAAGATGCTATCCTGTGTGAGTAGTGTATTCCATTCTGGACCTTAGCATTCATGTCTTGCTTTGGGTCCAGCAGGAGTCATGGGGATGGAGGGAGAACCTAGAATGAACAGAGGAGGAGAAGGGGAGAGGAGGAAAAGAAAAGGAAAGAGAGAGAATGAAAGAAAGAACCAGGGTGGGAGAGGAGAGGGAGGAAGAAGGGATTCTAGACAGGCCCAGATGAGAGAAGAATGTTCACTAAACCAATTGTTCGACAAAGGGGAAAGCAATTCCGAAAGGCAAGAAACCAAAGGGAGGCTGAGGTTTCAATGGGCGGACTGTCAGTGTCCAGGCAACCCTGGGTCTCGGGGTCATGAGATCTACTTGTATCTTTGGTCCTGCAGTTTAGTGACCATGATTCTCCAGAGTGAGGCTCTTCAGGACTGTTAACAGGTGCTCGTTCCCTGCAGTAACAATGTAACACGTATGTGTTTTTCCTGCTCCAGCTGGAACGGCAAGTGGCTCAATAGACGGCTGCAGCTGTAACAGCCAAATTTGCCAGATCTTCCAGAGTGGCTATTTTTGGTTGTATCCCTTCAACATTGAGTACAGTCTCTTTGCCTCTGCCATGCTGTATGTGATGTGGAAGAACGTTGGTCGCCTCATAGACCACCACACCCACCACATCCACCAACTGAAGTTCAGGCTCTTCAGAAAAACCTTCTTTGTGGGCATCGTTTTGGGGCTGTTCATACTGGTGAGCGGCCTGGCGGTCCTTATTGTTTATGAGGTGCAGGTGAATACCAGCGGTCAGCCAGACAAGAAGAACGAAGCACTCATCATGTATTATACCTTCAACATAGTTTGCCTGAGCCTGATGTCTCTTGTCTGCATCGGAGGTTCCATTGTCTACAGGTTTGATAAGAGAGACATGGACCACCACAAGAATCCAACCAGGACTTTGGACATGGCCTTATTGCTGGGGGCTGCCTTGGGGCAATATGCTATCTCCTACTACTCCATTGTGGCTGTGGTGGCCAGCACTCCAAGGGATGCCGTAAGTGCCCTCAACTTGACCTATTCACTGCTGATGATCGCCCAGCACACCTTCCAGAACATCTTCATCATCGAAGGCCTTCATCGGCAGCCCCCAGAAGATGACCACAAAATTCATCCTCACCGGAAGGACCTATATGGACTCACTTTTGTCAACATCAATGCCGTATCCCTCCGCGTCCCCGAAAGCGGCAGTGCCCTGCCATCCCCCTTGCCCCATGGTCAAGGTGCAGTAGCAATCCAGCCTTCAGACGTGGTGCAGTCCATAATGGTCCCCAAGAAGGTGAAATGGAGGAGGAAGTTCCTAAAGGAGATCTCCTTGTTCCTGCTTCTGTGCAACATAATTGTAAGTGACAATCAGAAAGGGATTTTTTGTGGGGTTGGTGGGTGGCGGGGTGGAGGGCAGGGGGTCATGTCCAAGAAGATGTGGTCTAACGAAAATGTTCCTTTTTCTTACCTTAAATCTCTCACTTAAATCAGAAGTAGCTGCATTGAAGTCAGTGGAGTTATTGGAAAACATTCTCTGCTGGTGTAACTAGGCACAGCTCCCTTGATTTCAGTGGCCCTTTTGTCCATTTATGCCAGCAGAGACCTGAGCCCATAACGTTGTACAATTGGTGCGAAGGAGAGGAGAATGGGGCCCAATATTTTTCATTAAGCTTAATTCTTTGATGCTACATTTTTAATGTAGGGAAAAGGCATCTAGAGCCTGATCTAAGCTATTTTCTTATACATTAGACAGCAAAAGACATGATGTCAGGTGATCAATAGTTAAGTAGCATGGGTGACATCCTGGCTCCATTAAAGTCAATGGCAGAACTTCCATTGACCTCAGTGGGGCCAGGATTTCACCCCATGGGTCAAATTGTACTCTCAGGCTCTCTATTGACAGGTGTATCTCAGAGCAGAATCTGGCCTTGGATAGCTTCACTTAGAAGCCTGCCTTTGATTAGCAATTACACTTGATTAGCAGCTACGCTTTTCATTGCAAGCCCTAAGGGAACCCAATGAAATGTAGCATGACTCCCCCGCGTTTTAAAAGCACTTTTGATTGACAGGAAAGCTGTAGAGGAAATACAGACATTTCATAGGCGCTACGGCTTCCGAACAAACCAGGCACAGACGATTTAGATAAAGAGCCTCCTACCCTACAGGTCTTTTTCTGTCTCTACTATGGTCCTGAATTTATCCTTTCCCTTCTCTCTGGCTCTTCTGCCCTTTGAAGCCCTTAGCAGCAGCTGCAGTTACTCACCACATCCCATCCCTCTCACTGAGACTGTCACGTTTGTTTCCCACCTCCAAACAGCTCTGGATCATGCCAGCATTTGGCGCCCGGCCGCAGTTCGACAACGTCAAGGAACTCAACTTCTACGGCTACTCGATGTGGGCTGCCATTGTGGACATTTGCTTGCCCTTTGGGATCTTCTACCGCATGCACGCGGTGGCCAGTCTGCTGGAGGTCTACATAATGTCCTAAAAGGAAGAACCACCTGCTCTATCAACCCCCGTTTCCCCGCCCCAGGACTGAAAGTCTGAGCGGCTGTACTGAAGGGTTTGGGGGTTGCATGCATCTCACGCCCTAGCGATGACAGGGCATTACTGCACCGCCGTGGAAATAATCCACTCATAGTCTCAGATGTTTTTTTCTACTCACGTGTTTGATTTCCATTATTGCTTTAAATTCAAGGCTTTTAGAAAAGTGGAACATTTACAAAGTAGGGCAATGAAAACCACGTGCGGTTCATTCAAATTGACACCCCTTCCTACTAAGGGTCTGATCCTGCCGCCTGCTCCCTGCGCCATTGACTTCATTCTCCCAGGGGGCGCTCGGTACCTTGTAGGGTCAGAGCCCATCTATGTGCAGGAATCCCGTTTGCTTTCAGAGATCCATTGGCTTCAATGACATAACTCAGGTGCGTAAGGCAAACGGGACACATCCCACCGCTGGGAGCTCAGTTGCAAAGGAGAAGAATCAAGCGCACAGACATGAAAACTGAACTGGGGGATGTTGAAGGCTTTTGGAATCACTTTAGAATTCTCTTCTCCCCGCTGCCCAACCACGGTCCTGACGGCTTCGCAATACCGCTCTTGGTCACATCCCCTTTCTCCTCATTGAGACTGTATATCTGCTGATCAGCCAAGGCCCAGAATGACTGAAAGCATGCTTATTCCGGACAGCACCTACGCATGTGCTGAATTCCCATTGAAGTCAATGGGCCCTTAGCACATGGTTAAGTGCAGTCCTGAATAGGAATACACTTAAGCACGTGCTTAAGTTCTTTCCTGAATCAGGGCCGACAGTTAATTCTATTACGAGAATTAAAAGGATTTTTTAAATAGTTTAATGATTTTTTAAAAAATATATGAATTTATTTTATATAAAAAAATTATTTATTGATTTTCAGTGTAACAATGAATAGCTAACGGTTCACAGTGCCACACAATGCACACATTGGAGATCCAATTCATTCTACAAGCCAGATTTCCTGACCTTAGATGAACACACGGGGCTGCCAGTGATTTCATTTGGAGACTTGTGCATCAGAGAGTGGAACTGATCCCATGGTATCTGCCTAACTTGAAGCAAGCCTCATGAACTCTAGACAGGCCATGCTTCATTTGGCTGGTGCAAATAAGTATCAGCAAATGAGTCAACATGGCACAGCTCAATGTCTCTCTCTTACAAAGTTATGTTTGCAGAGGAAACAAATTTCATTGTACTGAAGAGGAAAATTGCAGAGCTGATTAAAATTAACAATCATTTCCCAAGGCGATTTGTATATTTCTCAAATAAAAGAATAAATGAAAATCTTGCAACTTTACTGAGCAGAGTTTATTTTTTACCAGCCAGCTGGAGTCACAGGTAGGTTCGGTCCATGTAACACCAGAGAGAGGGAAGAACAAAGATTTTAAGGGGGTTGAAATATTTTGCCCCCAAAAAAGAGATCACATTTAAAAAATTAATAGATTTTAAGGCTAAAAGAGACTATTAGAGCACCTAGTCTGACCTCCTGTATATTGCAGGCCATAGAATTTCACCATTTACCTCTCTATTGAGTCCATCAACTTGTGTTTGACAAAAGCTTCTCTTCCAGAAAGGTGTGCAGTCTTGATCTGAAGGCATCAAGAGACAGATAATTCACCACTCCCCTTGGTAGTTTGTGCCAATGGTTAATCACCCTCACTGGTTAAAATGTGTGCCTTATTTCTAATTTGAATTTGTTTGGCTTTAACTTCCAGCCATTAGATGCTTTTCTTTTAGTTTTTTTTATTAAGGCAAAGTTACACTAAAATGTTAGCCTACTACATCGTATATTACCTATTCAGGATCAGGTTAATATTCAAAGAACCTGGCTAAAGATTCTGACTTGCTGGCTAGGGATCCTCTTCTAAATACCCTGCCTCTTTTTAGTTCTCCTCTTGTGTATGTACTTGGTGTGAAAGCTTTTCCATTACAAGAACAGTCTGTATTTTACTATGCCACAATTCCATAGGGTGGAGGTGTCACATTTTTCCAATAATTTGCCATACAGAGTCTAGCTGCTAACAGTGAAAATGAAATTCATTTGTCGTTCGGTTTAAAATGCAGATCCTTTCCTAGATCATTAAGCAAGCGAGTCAGGGAGGGATCTCCCAGTCATTGGTTCTTGTAATGCCTTTCTCCACTAGATTCAAAGCCCATTAGAATTTTTTTTAAGACCAGCTCTTCAGAGGTTACAAATTAACATGTAGAAACAAATGACTGAACTGGGAACTGGCTGGACAAAAAAAAAACCTAGCCAGAATCTTAAGTTCTCCCTCTGAAGAATTTATTCCTGCTGGTGAATTGTACTTTCCTTATTATTTGCCATCAGAACGTGTTACTCTCTGTCAAGGTTACAGGGCTAGCTATAACTCAGATCCCTTCCTGGTCTCTCTCCACCCTCACAGGTATCAGGACCCACGCTTTCCGCTCTCTTTGGGCTACAGAACCCTGTGCATCAACCTGGGGGAGGGATAGCTCAGTGGTTTGAGCATTGGCCTGCTAAACCTAGGGTTGTGAGCTCAATCCTTGAGGGGGCCACTTAGGGATCTGGGGCAAAAATCTGTCAGGGTATAGTACTCGGTCCTGCTAGTGAAGGCAGGGGACTGGACTCGATGACCTTTCAAGGTCCTTCCAGTTCTAGGAGATTGGCATATCTCCATTATTAAAACGGTACTTACCCAGCAGATCCGACTGAGTTCAGGTACTTGCATTCCTTCCCTTCAGGAGTTGTCACCAATGGTGTATAGGCTTAAAACAAATGTATTGTTGATTTTAACCACAGGAACACAAAGCATAACATAAGAGAAATAAGGATTTAAAAACAACAAAAGATCTACATGCATCTATCTTAACAACAGTTCTAGGCACTGGCAGACCCTAACCTCTGAGGGCCTGTGTCTCAGCATCCTTAGCTCTCCTACCTCGAGCGCGTGTCTGTCTTTTTAACCCACTCCTGGCTCCTTTGTTGCCATTTCCCAAGCTTGGACTGCTGGCCAAAACCTGTCAGCTTAGTCTGCTGCAGGGGGTCAAGCCAGAGCATCAAAACTCAAAGTAGTGGCTCTTGAATGGGCTCTCAAGTAGAGCTGGGCAAAGTTTTTCCAACAAATCTTTTTTTTCAGCCAGATATGCAGGTTTGGGTCGACCAAAACGTTTCACAAATGTGTGTCAAACTGGTCAGATTGTTTCAGTCGGAAAAAAAACCTGGAAAAGTCAAAACATTCCATTCTGACATTTTTGAAATGAAACGTTTTGACCTTCTGATTCAGAACAACTTTGTTTCAAATCAGACTTCATTTTTATTTAAAAAAATAATAAAAAGGTTAAAAAAAACCCTCCAAACCAAACCCCAAAGCAAATAAACATTCAACTTTTTTGGTTCACCAAAAAATTTGGAAAAAAAAAATTCATTCTGGTTGACCCAAAATGAATTTTTTTTCTCTCATAGTTTCAGTTCTGCCACCAAACCAAAAAAATCGTTATTTGTCCAGCGCTACTCCAGTGTTTGCTTGAGAAGGATATCTCAGAATCCACCTTCCTCCTGAGTGTGGGCAAAGGCTGTTTGAGATAAGTCTGTTTTATTGCCAACGGTAGGCCACTATTGTCTGCTATTCAATTGTGTTAATATGTCTAGCTATAAATGACTATAGGTGTGTAATTAAGGCAAGATTATTAAAGCCCAGCTTCCCTTTTTGAGCCCAGTCAGGTAGCATCCGAATATGACATTTGCACCTATGTATAATTGTGCATGTAAAAAAATAAAATAAAGTCCAGGTAGAGGGCAGGTAGAAAATCTCTAAATATATAATTCTGGGCTCTCACATATTAGAGAACCAAAAAAAAAAAAAAAAAAAAAAAATCTCTGTCCCATATTGAATTGGTTACTGTTTATTTAGTGCTCAAAGGGATTGTTACAAGCATTGACGGGCCATCAAGCTGCACTGTCTAGCCAGTTTAGAAGGTGTCTGCCCAGAATCTTTGCCCAATTAGTTAAACACAGGTTCAGTCTAGCACATCAGTTGCAACTCACAATCGTGTGTAAACCTTTCATTGGTCACAAGCCCTTCTAGCCAATATGAATCCGGAAACTCACTCCAGAACTCTAAGGTAGCTCAACTGAATACAACTGTGAGACAATTAACCCTTCAGTCAATATTTTGTTGCAGCCAGAATAGTGAAAAGGATCAGTAACGGATTCTACCCCCGATGATGATATTTTCATGGCAAATCAAAATGTTTGATACACGAAGATATTTATACATTCCCCATTAGTAACAGAGCACCTCACAATTTTTAATGCATTTATCCTCACACAATCCCTGTGAGGTGGAGCAGAGCTATTAACACTATTTTACAGAGGGGAAACTGAGGCACCGGCTGGCTAAGTGACTTATTAAGATCACGCAGGAAGTTTGTGGCAGGGCAGAGACTTATACCCAGGTCTCCTGACCAGCATCTTAACCTCTGGACCAGCCTTTCTTTCATGGTATCTCAAAGTACAGCCATTTTGGAAGGAACAGAAATCAGAGCTCCATTAGGGGCTGCAGCTCCTGGCCGCATATATGGGAGATAACCAAACGCCTGCATGGGACACAAACCAAACAACTATCACATCAAACGAAGCAATTCGAGAGCTGCAGGGAACAGGCTGGAGCCTCACCCTTACAATTCGGTTGCTATATGCAGAGTTAAGAACCCAAATAAAAGGAGCCTGGTTTTCAGTGGTGCTGAGCACCAGCGTACTCCCATTGGTGTCAGTGGGGTTTGCAGGAGCTCAGCACCTCTGAGAAGAAGGCCACTATTTAGCCTGAATTTGGGTTGAGGAGCCCAGGTTCACTTGAGTTTCAGTTTGGATCTAGATTTCACAGCTGGGCCCTTCCCTGTTCACAGGCCAAACCAGCTCCAGTTCCAGACACCCCTGAACTCTGAGGAAGGCCCCATCCAGACGTAGAGCTGGGTTTTATGGCTTCAGCCCAGCACTACCCAAATCTGAAAGTCCCACCCAGGTCTAATTCAAATCCAGGTGTCAGGAGAGGACACAAGTCTCTTGGGCCTGAACCATCATATGCACAAAAGCCAGGACCTTTCACCGTGGAAGTACACTGCGAGGGAACCAATTTAACAAGCAGACAGAGATAAGAAATCGCTTTATGGCAGGTGAACAATAGGGAGAGGAAAAGGCCGTGATTAGGGCCCGACCTGAGTCATGGTGTCGCGTGGATACAGAGAATCTGTCCCTCTTCCCTGATTTCTGAACCATTCCTCGTTTCCGAGGTCAGTTTTTGATTTAGTCAAAGGTGAGGCAGCAGGAGGGGGAGATAATCACCTGTTGACACAGGTGTCCAGTCCACTGACCGTGGAAGAGGTCGCTGCTCAGTGTGTGCAGGGAGGGGGAGTTGTCAGGTTTGAAGGTTGGGAGAGTGGGGTCGGGGCAGGGTGCTTGTTGAGGCTGAGGGTTGGATGTTTGCTGGGGAGGGGGTGGCAGCTGGGAGGTAGGTAGGCAAAGGGCTGTAAGTGGGTGGATTCAGCTGTTTGTGGTGGGGGAGAGACCAGGTTGGGTCTTCGCTGAGGGGTGGGGAAATCAGGCTGGCTGCTTGCTTGTGGACAGGTGGGAGCCAGAGGTGAGGCCTGGTTCTTGTTGAGGGAGAGAAGAGGGGCAACTCCAACACTGGGCCATTGCCCCGTCCTTTTTGCCCACTAAGGTGATTGGCTCCCTCACCTTCTGCTGCAGCAGAGGGAAGGGCGCATGGAGAGTTCTCTGGGGGAAATGGCACAGACTGGGCGAAGCGGCCATCATCAGAGCGCCTCAATCACCTTATCACACCAGAATCTCAACTGCCAATTAGTTCCCAGCGGAGACGTCATCCTGGGGCATTTATCTGTGGAGAGGAAGGGTGTGGGGCTGTACTGTGGAGTGTCTTAAGCAATAAGCATTCCACAGAACCCTGTTGGACAAACACCAGAGCTTGGCCTCCTACGGCCGTGGCTTGGATTTACAGTTTGACTAGGCAGATACTCTCAAAGACAACCTGTAACTTTATTAATGCTGAGTGCACAAAGAAAGCTGTTAAACAGAATGCTGCAGATAATGGAGGGGGAGAGGTTATTTCTGGTATTCATTACTTTGATTCAGCCCGGGAGCAAAGAAAGCCATCTCTATTGTAGAAAACCGCACCTGTTTAATGAAATGGACTTAAAAACTGAACTCGTTAATCCGGTGCAACCGCCAACATAGACACACTTAAATTGGTTTAACCCTGGCTTGTATCAATTCAACTTGCATCAATACATTTGAAAGCTGGAAGAGATATAGTTAGAGAGATGCACTTTTCAACATATACAAGGCCAGAATCTCAGGATTAAGCAATGGTGAACTAGTTGGGTTTTGGGGTTTGTAAACTCCCAGCACTTTTCAAGTGTTGAGTTTCATGACACACTTGAATACTGTGAAACTTTTTTTTAAACCTTAAATTATTATTCCTCAAGGGAACTTTATTTACTTCTTTTCCTTCCCTGGGGAGTGTTCAGATTTGGGGGGTTGATCTGGTCTATTTGAGAGGTTGATGACCCAGTTCCAATCCCCATCCAGGCTTCCCCAAAGCTGCGGGGAGGGCGGGATTTGGAGCTCTGGTTCTAAAGGTAGAATCTAGGATTTCAGCAAAGCCAGTTCCCCAGGAGATACCCACGCCCAGCTGCAGAAAACCTAGGCCTGCGGTTTTAAAATCCACAGGAGTGCTCCCAATATTGCACCAAGTGCTCTGGGAAGAAGATTCCAGGTTTGTTATTATCCTACCTGGAAATCTGTTTTTTCTGTTAAATATATAGGCTACCCACTGGCATCTTTGGGTAGCCCAGTGGCCTGCTAAGCTCTAAAATGGGCATTGGGAAAGGTGCTTGATTAAAATGTTGCTTGCCCATACATAAGACATGCCATACCAGAACAGACAGTGGTCCATCTAGATCCTGCTCTGGCAGTGGCCAGTACCAGATGCTTCAGAGGCAGGTGCAGGAACAGTGTAGTGGATAGTTATGAAATAACCTGTTGATAGGGGAAATTTCTTCCTATTCCCACCTAGGGTGACCAGATAGCAAGTGTGAAAAATCGGGACAGAGGGTGGGGGGTAATAGAACCCTACATTAGAAAAAGACCCAAAAATCGGGACTGTCCCTATAAAATCGGAACATCTGGTCACCCTATTCCCACCTCTCCATCGGTTACTGGCTGGCTTATGCCATGAAGCATGATGGTTTATAACACGCAATAATATCTTAAAATGCCATTCCTAGCACAGAACTTTGGGGCACTTCCACTCTTGACTTTTTGACAAATAAATAATTCCTGTCCTTGTTTTCTGTGCCTTAGCCAGTTTCTGATCCAGGGCAGTACTTTGCATCTCATCCCATGGTTCCTTCCTTTCCTTATCAGTCTCTTGCGGGGGACTTTGTGACTCAAACTCAAGCATGTTGTAAAAGTGACAATCCCAGAGCTGCAATGCTAGCCGTTTCTGTTCTTAATGACCTCTCTCCCGGTGTCGTTTCACCTGTATCTGCACCCCATGCATTGCACTTGGAGATTCAGGGAACACAAACCCAGCTAAGAACAGCACAGTATTGTGCCTGGCTTCCAACCAAAAACAGAAGTCAGCTCACATTTGCCAAAAATATTCCAGTGGCCTAAAGAAACTCACCTTCAGTAGGGCTGGGAGCATACAGCAGGCTGAGAACAAGCATTGTACAGCTCAGATCAAGATGAGCCCAAAGCACACTTGAGGATCTGAACACCCCAAAATGTGCTATTGGAAATTCAGATCTGGTTCTGAGTTCTTCCTTTGAAGCCCATCTCTCATGTCAGGGAGTGATACAGGTAACTAAACTTCAGGGACTCCTGTGGTTCGGTTTGGAGATGTGCCTAAGAGTTTGCATGTTTATCTGATCATATGTCTAGCCATCCTGTGCTACACACCTCTCCTGACTACCGTCTCCCAAGATTCACCACCGCTCCTGCTTCTGGCATGGTTGGAAATACCTTGAGACCAGTTTTTTCCATTCTGAGCCAGAACCTCAGCTGATGTAGCTCCATTGATTGAAGCCGAGGATCTGGCTGCATATCCCAACCTTTCCGCTTCCGGAACCCAAGAGAACAGCTCAGAGATGTGCAAAGAACACAACCTTGTCTCTAAAAACACTCAGACTTTGCAGACTCAGGTAAAACAAGCCCTGGATCCAAACTCACCTGGTTTTGGTATCACCTAAGGAAAAGCCACCTCCCTTTTGGCCCGTTTCTACAGAGAGGGTCAGAGACAATGAAAAGTGGTGGTGGGGGTGCAAAGAGATCCAAAATTTTTGTTTTTTGAACTTCAAAACCAGTTCAGCTGAGGTTCATTCTGAGACCGGGGAGAAAGTTCCGGGTGTTTTAGCCAGCCCAGTTTGCCCATCATCCCCCACCTGGAGCTCCCTCGAGTGCGCCAGTGAGGGAGAAGTGGCTTTCAGACACCGTGGAGCTTCAAAAGCCATTAGTCACTACGGCTTGCGGTTTTCACCAGTCAGCACAGCCTGTGCAGAGAACTAACAGGCAGTTGACATGGGCTGGCCAGGTTGATTCCTATTGGCTGCCCTCTGCCGAGCTAATGAGCCTCTCAGCGAGGTCATTAATATAATGATAATAATATTCCAAAAGTAAACAGGCAAAAATCAATGCGCTGTGAGAGCCCAGGTTACGCTTTCCAGTTGGCAGCCTTTGCCTGTCTGCCGCAGCTCTTCAGAGAAGCCTGGAGAGGGCCGGGGCCGAACGGCTGTCATCGAGGGGGGTGATTTTAGCTTTGCGTGCCTGGAGAATGTAAAACGGGCCCCACCAGTTGCTGCTTCCACCCTGCGGATCTCACCAGCCTGTGTGGAGGTAAGAACGTATCAGAGAGCTCTGGCCATTATGGAAGCCTCTTCTTGGCTTCTCCTTTCTCTGGGTCATTCCCGGGGATTGGGGGAAAGGTTGGACGTAGTCCTGTGATTCCTGCCGGGTCCCTTTTCTGCTGGCTTGAGGAATCCTCTCCAACAGGACGGATGTATTTTTATACTGTTATTCTGGAGGTAGTTCCAGTTAGGAAGTGTCTCCGCCCTAACCCCCACTCAGCCCAGGCCCCTTGCTCTACAGATCATCCCCTGAGAGAGTGAGGATGGGATTAGCACCAGCTGCTGAAATTGGGCTCTGAGACTATCTCCTTTCTAAGGACGCCTGGGTCTGGGACCACGTCCCACCCCCAAAGTCAGGGGGGATTTACCACCATCCTGATAAAGTGGGGAGAGGGAAGGTCTGGGATTTCCACCCCCCTGACAAAGTGAGGAGTTGGGTTTTTCTTCTAACGCTGTGGCTCCCTTTCGATCAGAATGTGATTTGCCCAGTGAGCAAGCCCCTGCCTGCCAAGGGATCTGCTTTCCCCTGCTGTATTTAAGCTGCCTGGAGCAGCTGAATCGGCCTGGGTCCATGGCTTGGAAGAAACTTCGCATGTGTATAAATTACCCCACTAACAGAGCAAATCATGCTGGATCTTTTAGGATCTAGCAGTCTTTTCACCCGCTTTGAACAGAACATTTTCTTAACCCTCAAGGGCTGCATCGTAAGATCTCATTTAAGCACCATTTTAAACATAATTCCCATTTATTGACTGCCTTCATGGCTGTTCTTCTCCCACGATTCTTGCTGTAAACTACAGTTAGGTCCAAACCGAAAAGTGCCCCAAAGTTTGGGTACACTCAGACCTGTGGGAGTTGATTTGGGCCTCTCTCTGTTCAAAATCTACCATCTCCTAGGGACAAGCTCCAGGTATTTATTCTACCATCTCCCTCTGCATTTCGAGGGGAGAGTGAGAAGCGTGTTCCAGCTCTGCCCCCTTGCTGAGATATGACTTGGGGGGTGGGATGTGGGGAGAGGGCAATCAGGATCTTCTGCTGACCCTGCCGGGTGCAGGCCTGGGCAAGTCTCACACATCTTTGAAAGTCCCAGTTCTGCTTTATGCTCCTCGGACACATGCAGGCTGGCTGTCTCATGCATTCAATAAGAATAGCCTGGTGTAATTGTTGGCAGAGATGGGCCTCAGTCAAAATCTCACAACGAGATAACCCTGAACTTTGGAGAAGTTCTGATCCGGATCAAAAAACTTTGCGGCTGATTTAGATACTTATCATGAAACAAGCTGAAAACCTGGATGCAGAGCTGGACTTGGAAGACGTCCAGGGAGCAGGGTGTGAATAGCGCTGCCTCTCTTTGGTAACTCGCCCCAATGCCTCAAGGTACCTTAATCAACAACAAAAACTTCCGCTGGCCTCACAGTTCTTCCAAGCACATGTGATGGTCACATGGGAATACCCAGACTTGACAAAGGGCTAGGATCACACATGCAGAATGTAAAGGATAATGCGTGGAACATGCCAAATTGCCTTTACCCAAATGTCTATGTTTTCATCTTTCCTTAATTCGGGGGGGGATGTTTGCTGGTAAGGGTTTTAACATCTTTTAACATCTGACCCTACAGCTGAGAGGGTTGGCAGCGAGCCGTTTCCTCCTCCTCTGATCCCGCTGCCAGAGAGGAAAGATGAAATCCTCCCGTGAGCTGCAAAGCATGCACAAGGGGCGGAGGCCCCAGACGAGGAGGGTCCCCAGGGGCACTGGCTTTTCTTGCACTCAAGGCTTCTCCTGGGAGGACTTATGTAGATAAATTGTACCAGGGACTAAGCTGAGACCACCAAACTCATCTCACGTGTGACTTTATCTCCATGTGAAGCCAAGTGGCTCGGTATATAAACAGCAGCAGCCCCTAACATCCTTTCCATCGGTGCTCTCATTGATCCCCATTTGTTTAACTGCGTAGGGGATCCCACCGTGAACTCTTCTTCCAGCCAGACAGCAGAAAATCGTGGCTGCTGAGATGGCTGGCCAGGAAGCTGCACGGCAGAGGCACCTTAACCAGGATACTGATGGCGAAGAGTCAGCGTCAGCACAGCCCGAAGCCTGGAAGATCCACTACGAGAAATCCTGGCTGCACCGGCGCTGGTCCTCGCTGCTCCACAAGGACAAGCAGGCTCGGAAGGCCGGGCAGCTGTTCTCAGGGCTGCTGGCCATGAACGTGGTGTTTCTGGGCTGCGCCTTCATAAGCAGCATGATTTTCAACAGGGTGGCAATTACCTTGCGCGACGTCAAGATCTTCTTCTCCATCCTCAAGATCCTGTCGCTCTGCTGGATCATTTACTACTTGCTGTGTACCAGCAGGAAGCCCCATGCTGTGCTGTACAGGGACTCCCATGCCGGGCCAGTCTGGGTGCAGGGTAAGTGCTGCACACAACCCTCTTACCTTGGTTCAGTGCCTCGCGCTCAGACCACTTTACACACCAGGGACCACTTCACCCACCATCAAAATGCTGCCACCTCTGGCACGCCAACCCAGCATTTCCTACCGCTTAGGGCACGGGGAAACGAGGTGATCTGGGCTGTCTGCCACTGTTTCAAGCTGTGACCTTGGGCAAGTCACTTTATCTCCCTCCCTTTCACCTCCATGCCTCAGTTTCTCCATCTGAATGACTGGGGTCATACGGACTTCCCTGCCTCACACGGGTTATGGGAGGCTTCAGGTCCTGGATGTTTGTCAACTGCTTTGAGACCCTCTGATGAAAGACACTAAGGAATGCAGCTGGAGCTCCGGGGGGAATTCAGGACAGCGGAGTGTAACTGTCCACCTTGGAATTTATCCAGAAAACCAACCACATCATCCTTCCTCTTGCAAAGTGAGAGCCTGGGGACCACTGCAATTGAACACCTGCGACTGGCCCACATCAGCTGACTGGGCTAGCAGCGCTCAGGTTACAGGGCTGTAAGATTGCGGTGTAGATGTTCAGGCTCCGGCTGGAACCCAGGGTCTGGGACTCTCCCCATCCACAGGGTCTATGCTGCAGTTTTGTAGCCCCGCCACCTGAACCCGAATCAGCTGCAGGTGTTTAATTGCAGTGTAGACCTACCTTTAGTGATTCCAAAAGGGGACGGACACCATTATCGCTAACAGCATTGTTTGCAGCGGAGTGTCGTCCTCCCCTTAGCACCATGTTGGCCCACTGGCTCGTACAGATTCAAAAGGATGATTTCTGCTTAGCGAATCCCCTTCTTGCAGCACCGGGGTTTTCCTTGTGGAGCTCTCAGCCAAGTCCTGACCTGCTTTAGTTGATGAGATGACACCTCTGAATTGCTCTGTCCTTGGTTGATTAGAGCGTTTTAATTAGCGCACAGGCTCAGGAGTAAAATGAAGCACTAAGGGCCAGATTTTCAAAGGGTATTTAGGCACTTAAAGATGCAGTTAGGTGCCATGGGGGATCCTTAGAAGCCCCTAACTGAGTTAGGCACATACCTCCCCTTGATTTCAATGGGAGTTAAGCAAGTTAGGTTGAAATCAGTGGGAGCGAGGGGCCAAGCTAGAGCTGGGAGACCGTTTTTGGCCAAATAATTTAGTTTATTGGCCGAAAAATGTGGTTTGGGGGTTGGCTGAAGCTATTTGCGAAGTTGAGTCGAATTTGGCACGTCGTTCTGGAAGGAAAACAATCCAGATGTTTTGTTGCAACGTTTTCAGAACTAACCACTTTGATTATTTTGTCTCCAAATGACGTTTCATTCTGAAGCTGACCTAGGTTTTTTAAACACACAAAAGAAAGGGTTCAAACACTCGAAAGCCAAATGAACACACGAAAGATGGTTTGTTCCAAGTGAACTTGAAACAAAAACATTTTTTTTTTTAAATTTTTGGTTCAACCACCAAACTGAAAACTCAGCTTTTCACTCAGCTCTCCACCTAAGCTGCTGAGGTGCGGCTGAGAAGCCCGATAGGTGCCTCTCTGCATCCTTAAACACCTAAACAGCTTTGAAAATTTGACCCTCAAAGCTTTACTGAGCGATATCCAGCGCAGCTAGATTTCTACCCAGAAATCCTCACTCCCAGTGACCTGGGATGAATTCCACCTCCCACACACACGTAATCCAGGCAAATGGCATGTGTTGTTCAAGTAGCTTAAATTAGAGACTGAGCCAGTATTGCCAACCCCGAACGTTCAAAAATCAGGATTCCCCCACCCCACCCCACAAACAATCATGGGATTTTCAAATTTTCCCAAATTTCAGGGCACCTGGATCCAGGATTTGAATTCAGGCCCACTCCTGCAGTTCCAAAATGAGAACTCTCCCAGCCGCACTGAGTGCAGGAAGCATGAAAGCAGGAGATGTGGTGATGGTTACTAAACCTGCAACAGTTTCAGCTTACTCCATGTATGGACCCTTGCTCATTTGGTTCGCTGATGGTTTTGCTGTTTGGACAGGGTCTCTAGTGCTGTTTGGAGCCTGCACCATCCTCCTGCATGTGTTCGGGATCGGATACAACATCAGCCACATACATTGCAAATCCCAACTGGAAATCCTGTTCCCATGCATAGAAATCATCTTCATTTGCATTCAGGTATGGAACGTCCTCTTCTCTGGAATCCAGTCACTCGGCCATATAGATGGGAGGCAGGGAAGGGAGGGAGAGAGAGATCAGAGGTAGGGGTTTCTTGTTAAAGGTATTTTTAGTATCAGTTATTGTTTTAAATACCAAACCACATACAGTGCCAATACATGTGGCACAAATAGTACTCAAAGACATAAAAGTAAAATGAAATCAGTACTGTGATAAAAGACAATAAATCTATCATGGAATTTAGTGGAAGTTCCCCTGCTTCCTTCTCCACTAAAGAGACAGAGATAAGTGAAAATCTGGTATATTACCCCTCAACAGCCCAGACAGCTGTCTCTGTACTGATGTCCCCCAGGAAGCTTTTCCATTTGAAATCAGGATTTCTCTCTGTCTGCAATTGTCAAACCCCAATGGCAAAACCAATTGCCCGTTTAAATTATTTAGAGGTGTTTTGCAACCAGAAGTTCTGTAAACGATGACATCTCTCTGACCTAAAACCATATATGCAAATTCCCCCGATTCTGTCAGAAGCAAACTCCTGTGCCTAGCAGAGCAAAAGGAAATGTATTTTCAAGTCTCTCTTTTAGGATTAGATTCATACATACATACATACATGCTCCCTCACATTCACACACATATACAGTTACGTTAGCCAGGCCTATGGTACATCAGTGGTTTGAGCATTGGCCTGCTAAACCCAGGGTTGAGAGTTCAATCCTTGAGGGGGCCATTTGGGGATATGGGGCAAAAATCAGGGATTGGTCCTGCTTTGAGCAGGGGGTTGGACTAGATGACCTCCTAAGGTCCCTTCCAACCCTGAGATTCTATGCTGCATGCTTCCTTTGGTGGCATGTTACATACCTGCGTAGCCCCCCTAGCATGGGTATAAGCAGCAGTGTACACTGTGAGGCAGCTGAAGGGTGCGGGGACATAGGAGAGTACAAACCCTACACATCCTCTACTCTGCCTCCCTGTTTACACTGCTATTTTTAGCAGTGGAGTGTCTGCCTCCTCCCTACTGCTGGAGCCTTTCCCCACTGCCGGGGGGGGGGGGGGGGTGTTTCTGGTTGCTTCCCCTCGCCCCCCGCACCAGAGCCTTTCCTCCCCACAGTGAAAGGCTCTGGCAGCAGGGAGCTGCTGACGCCTTCTTCCACTGCCTCCCCACTGCCAGAGGCTTCCACTGACGCATGTTGTTACACACTTCTACAGTGTGGACACATCCCTGCTTTTCACTGTGCGTGTAGCTACACGTACACCACATGCCGCCAGCACTGGTGTGTAGTGTAGATGTAGCCAGATACGTTCCCCCTCCCCGCCACATTAATAGGTATTATGCACCTGGTATTAATACTGTGTATGTTAGATTAAATATTAATGTTGGGCAGTTCTGCTGACTCGTATTCGGCTCACTTCTGTCATGCTCTCTATCCATCTATCCCCCATTGCTCTGCAAATCTAAACGTCGCTTTTGGCACTAGCAAATAGGAAACCTGTCAAGGACAAGATACACGAACGGTGTGTCCTAGTACAGGCTGTAGTGTGACTTCACGGCCTCGCCTAGCATCTGGAATGCGGGATCCAAAACAAAAGATAAGGCGGGAAGAAGTTAGTGCAGAACAAGGTAAAAAGCTGATTGGTGGATTTTAGGCTTGGGTGATGTATAAAGGGCTTTTAGCTTGTAAACCACCAGACTATAAATATGGCCAATTGAAATGCCTACTTTGGAGCACCCCTTCTGTGTAAGATGATCTGCAGGCTGCCAGAGAGCCGCTTCCTGGAGAGAGCAGAGCAGGAGGTATTAAACGGCTACGCTTGGTTATTTGGTCTCTTGAATATTATTTTCAATATCAACCCACAAGTGTAGTCAAGCAGCCAGCTGCACTTTAGACAATACGTGTTTGCCCACCTGCAGATGCTGCAAAATGGACGCGTATGCACACACAAGCTCAAGCACTCCTGCGCTCTCACACACCACACACACACACACACACACACACACACAGAGTCACAAGCATTCCCACTCAGACGCTTGCCTTTGCACAGGCTCCCGCTCCCGCACTCCTGCACACACACCTGTTGCCAGGCTTACAATAGGTTCATTTGATTGTTTCTGTTGCTTTCAGACGTACCTTTTATGGCGCCACTGTAAGGACTGTACCCAAGTCCAGCACAACCTCACCAGGTAGGATGAGAGAAGGAGGGGCCTTGTTTTATAGCCCTTCATGTTACTTTGAACTCTCCCATACCAGGCCTTTCTGACTAGGGTGACCAGATAGCAAGTGTGAAAAATCGGGACGGGGGTGGAGGGTAATAGAAGCCTATATAAGAAAAAGACCCAAAAATCGGGACTGTCCCTATAAACTTGGGACATCTGGTCACCCTATTTCTGACTCCACTTTCCCTTCCTCAGCAGCCCTCCCATGGGCGCCTTATAATCTGCATTTCAGTTTGAAAGCTCTTTGTTTCTTAAAACTGAAGGATTTTATATTTAAATGCAAGGCTGATCAATTCGTCACTCTTTCAAACGGGCCTCGGATGGGCTTTGCCTTCTGAGCCATCTTCTTCTTTGGTCGGTGTGGCATCAACCAATTTGATTTCCTAATCCCACCTCCAGTCCACTTGAATGTCCTCAGTGGAGGATAATGACCTAGTCAGCATGAAGAGGAGGGTGTGGATTACAGTGGAGAGACGCAATCCTTGCAAATAGACGTATAAAACTGCAGTACACACATTAGAGCCAGTGCGGGGGGCCAGCGGGATTACTGCCAATTCCACCAAGCAGGGAAATTCATCTTTAAAGGATGAGCGATTTCACAAACCAACCCCCAACCTCAAGAATCTTTCTACGGCACGTGCTTGCTGAGGCCCTAGGTTTTGACTTGACCTCACCCATTTTCATTATGTCTACAGGGGTTAGCCAGCTTTCTTCTGGCCATCACGGGTTCCTGTGACAGCTGCAAGCCCCAATGGGCCTGTTGCACAGTTCACCACTGGTTTAAGAGTTCAGTTGTAAGTCTAGTGCACATGAGAACCTGTGCAAATTACTGCAAGTGGGAATGGCTAGGACTGTGCAGGAATGGGTGTGCTTGTGTGTGCAAATACATGAGAGCACACGCACGAGTGTAGGCATAAGCATAGGTTGTGGGTGGGTGTGCCCATGTGAGTGCAAGTGGTACCGTTCAGGTTGGAGAATGTGTCTGTGCCATAAAGCAAGGAGAAGCTAAGGGCAAAAGACCCATAGAGACGCTCCCAGGTGACACATTGTAAAAGTGCTCTTCCCCTTTTACAGATGTGGGCTGATGCTGACCATGGCCACAGATCTCCTCCTCTGGCTGTTAGCGGTGACCAACGACTCTGTTCACAAGGAAATTGAATCTGCACTCAAAGGTCTTGTGCAGAATTTTCCATTCTTCACTGCTTCTTAATAGCAACAGGTAGACAGGTAGGATGGAGAATCTGCGAGGTCAGCACTAGCCCTTGGCCCCATCCATTCAGTTTTCTGGATCATCTCCACTGGGATGCGTGGCTTCACTAAAGCACAAGGAGTTGGTGTCTATTTTTCTGGGGAAAGAGGAAGCTTTGCTTAACTGCAGGTTGAGGTCGCTCGTAGAGCTCTAGATTTTTAGGATGATCCGTACTACAGTTTGTGGGTCGTTTGAAACATGCTGATTTGCCTGGAAAGCTATTTAGCCACTAAACTTTGGAGATAAAGAGCTCTCCTGGGAGATCGTCTAGGTAGGGGGGAGGGATAGCTCAGTGGTTTGAGCACTGGCCTGCTAAACCCAGGGTTGTGAGTTCAATCCTTGAGGGGGCCATTTAGGGATCTGGGGCAAAAATTGGGGATAGCTCCTGCTTTGAGCAGGAGGTTGGACTAGATGACCTCCTAAGGTCCCTTCCAACCCTGATATTCTATGATTCTATGAAAGAGAATACATATTACACACAGGGTAAGGTCAACACGTAGTCATGGTCGGGACTGGGTCAGGTCTCTCCTTCCAGAGAGAGAGAGAGAGATGCCCATCAGTTCCCTACATGACGAATTCATCATGACACGGCAGAAACCTCAGCCCTCAGGCCGATGTTGTAGACCTTTACCGGGGGTCTTAACCTCCCAGATGCATATGAAGAGAGTTTAGTGGATTGAGCAGGGAGAGAAGAACCAGAGAAGACTTAGCACTGATCCTGGCTTTGCCATTGACATGCTGTGGGGCCTTGGACAGGTGACTTCACCTGTCTGTGTCTTGTACAAATGGAGAAACTAATATTCCCCCCTTCCAGGGTGGACTGGGAGGGCTGATGAGTTTGTGTTTGAGTTTGTGCTTAGAGCATGGGAAGGGCAAAGTATTATTATTCTGAAACACGCCCCACACACACACCCCATCTTAAAGGCTCACTTGGCTTCATGCAGATCATTAGGCTTTCTGGGGCAGGCAGGTATGTAGGACCTCACTGCAGGTAGCCAGGAAATAGACAAAAAAAACTTCCCAGGTGACTCGTGCCTCCCAAATGACCCCCTTCCTCTTCCCTCGCTACAGGCAACGGTACCAGTTCATGCACATGTCCAAACACCACAGCCTGCCGTGTCTTCCAGAAGGGCTACGTCTTGCTGTACCCCTTCAACATGGAATACTGCCTCATTGGCAGCTCCATGCTGTACGTCATGTGGAAGAACGTGGGCAGGCGCATCCCTCCGCACCACGCCATTCATGCCAAGCCCAAGTTCAAGCTCCGGGGTGTCATTTACGGGCTGCTGCTGGGCATATCTGCATTGTTCCTTGGGATCTGCATCTTCTTGACTTACCAGATCCAGGCTACCAGCTCAGCGCCTAACCAGGAGGCCCTTGTGCTGTATTATTCCTACTACGTCGTGCTTCTCCCGATGATGGCTGTGGGTGCCGTGGCTGGGACGGTCATCCATGGCTTGGAAGAGCGGGAGCTAGATACTCTGAAAAACCCAACCCGAAGCCTGGACGTGATCCTGCTCATGGGAGCAGCCCTAGGCCAGATTGGCATTTCTTACTTCTCCATTGTCGCCATTGTGGCCACCAATCCCGGAGACCTGCTGGACAGACTCATCCTGACCTACGCGGTCAGCCTCATCATTCAGCACATCACGCAGAACATCTTCATTATTGAGGGGCTTCACCGGCAGCCTTTGGTGGAGGATCCTGATGCTAGGCCGGCTGGGCCCCACACACAGCACTCGGGTCCATCCGGTGAAGAGATGGTCGGGTCACACACTAGCCAGCAGCCCACGCCGCCCCCTGGCAACAAAGAGACGGGGGCAAAAGAAGGCGAGAAGTGTGAAGACTGTGAGCCGAGGAGAGTTTACCCGCTAGAGATAAGACAGGAGATCAGGAGAGTTTCGCATGCCTACAGCCATACCTTCGGCCGCCTGAACTGGAAGAGGAAAGCCCTAAAGGAGATCTCAATCTTCTTGGTCTTGTGCAACATCATAGTGAGTATCTCTCTGGTATTCTCGTTCCAGAGAACACCCTGGTTCTACATACATACATACATACATACATACATACATACACACACACACACACACAGGCTCGTGCTACCATGCAGAGAAGGTTTCCTGTTAACCTCTCACTTCCTTGACCCTAAAATATCCTTTTAAAGCGAATGACTCCAGCGTGGCTGGATTTTCTGTACATGGGTCAGGGGGGAGATTTTCACGGAACGTAGGCAGCTAAAAACCCCTCCGATGCCCTGGTTTTAGGTATATTAGAAGGTATTAGACACATTTAGTGTTGAATAAAAAGTTCCTAACTAGGAAAGTGGGAAGCACAGTGGATAGTAGTGGGTCCTTGTCATCAAGAGTTTCCAATATAAGGACCTGTCTGCAATGACATCTGTGCCCACACAGCTAGGTACAACACGTTTCCATTGAACCGAGTAGGCAGGACCTTAACCACATCCTTGAACCGTGATTAAAAAAACTTTGGACAGAGCTATAACATTGGCTTGGGGATGTGATTAAAACTTAGGTAGCTCCCATCTGTCACGGTTACCAGGCTAGCTGTACTGCTGTCCCTTCTCAGAGTGTCTGAGTGCACACCCAGGGGTGTCAGGCCTTTACCACTCCCCAAGCGGAATTCTGCAGTCTGCTCACTCTTAGACCAGGGCCTGGGATACATCCCCTGGTACCAGCTGTGACTGATTCGGCAGTGGGCTGGCCCGTGCCAGGGTGTCTCGTTGGGAGCCTGTGGCAGTGGGCATTTGCAGGGAGACAGAAGCAGCTTCTTCAAAACAAAGCGTGATTTATTCTGCCCCCAAAAGGTACACAGTGCTAACAGAAGTCGATTTAAAGACCTACTTGCGTAGTCCTTTACCCAAGTTCCACCTCTCCAGCCAAAGCTCCGGCAGGTCCGGCTGATGCCCCATCTCGGAGTTGGGAGAAGAGTGAGTCCTCTCAGCTGTTTCAGTGACACATCCTGGCCGGCCTTTCTCAGCTTATCCCCTTGCAAAAACCCCTCCTTTTCTGTAATGGGCCCCTTTTGAACAGGCCTTTGGATCCCAGGCTTAGCCTTGGGAAGAGTAAAACATCCGAGCCTGGATGAAGTCAGCGAGGTAACTTCTGCTCCCAGCTGTTGGCCCAGCCTGTGTTATCTTAACGCAATTGAAGCTGAGGACCTGAGGGGCTGTCAGTATTTTATCTGGCCTGCTCAGTTCTATAACTCCCCCTCCACAGCCGCCTGTGAGTTAGCTCTATGCATGCAGTCAGGCCACAATGCAACAGGGAAACCGAGTCACGCAAAATAGTCATAAAAATGCTACATTTTCCAAGTTCCTCGTGCCAGACGCACGAGAAAAGCTGAACCAGGCTGTGGGGGCAACTGTGTTGTTACTGGGTCTCCAGACGGGGTTATATTAGAGAGACAGTTTTACTTGGCAGAGACTGCAGTAGTGTAAGGGGAGGAAACATCCCTCTGAGATGTCTTCTGTTAGGGAGAGGGCTTGCTCCATTAATCAGAGATACCCAGTGTCTGCCCCAGCCAGCCCTGTGTCCACTCAGCACCATAGGTTTTTGAGCATATCCAGTGCCATGGACTAGGCTGAATATATATAGGACAGTGGTTCTCCACCAGGGGTACGTGTACCCCTGGAGGTCTTTCAGGGGGTACATCAGCTCAGCTAGATATTTGCCTAGTTCTACAACAAGCGACATATAAAGCACTAGCGAAGTCAGTACAAACTAAAATTTCATACAGACAATGACTGGTTTATACTGCTCTGTATACTATACACTGAAATGTGAGTACAATATTTATATTCCAATTGATTTGTTTTATAAAATTGTATGGTAGCCATGAGAAAGTCAGCAATTTGTCAGTCAAAGTGTGCTGTGACACTTTTGTATTTTTATGTCTGGTTTTGTAAGCAAACGGTCTTTAAGTGAGGTGAGACCTGGGGGTACACAAGACAAATCAGATTGCTGAAAGGGGAACAGTAGTCTGGAAAGGTTGAGAGCCACTGATATAGGACACCCTAACCTCCTCTGACCTCTGCTCTTTATAACCACCCTTCTAGCTGTGGATCATGCCCACATTCGGGATGCACCCGGCCTTCGAGAACGGACTGGAGAAGTCGTTTTACGGTTACTCCACCTGGTTTGCCATCGTGAACTTCGGCCTGCCCCTGGGCGTGTTCTACAGAATGCACTCCGTCGGGGGACTCCTGGAGGTTTATGTCTCATCCTGAACTGGGTCCAACCCTCCCTCACCCAGTGGGCGGGGGAGGGGGGGAGAAATGGAGCTGAAGTAACACAGCAGAAGCCGGATTGGGGAGACCTGGGAACAAAGACACAGATACTGCCAGCTCATTTTCATTTCGACTCCTCTGAGCCCTATTTCTGGCGGAGTTTCAGATGAAAGGGAAGTTGTTTTGTGTTTTGAACATGCTGGTGTCAACTTTCTCCACAGAAAAACAAAACAATCTAAACCGGTTTGTAAAATACCTTACTGCTCAATGGAAACGAACTAGTGCCAGAATAATAGGTATAATATTGTTACTGCACTCAAGACACGGTATGGTAATTAATGGGACTTTAACCAGCTCCGCCTTCAACCCTCCAAACATAAGAGCAGCATCACGACGCACAGACTGAAATGCACTCCACAGGACCTCTGAAATCCAGGGCAGGAACCCTGTCAGCAATCTGAGGAAGAGGCCACAGAAATACCTGAAGTACATGCCCCAGGGTCAAGCAAAAATGAACAAAAATGCCCACTTTTCACATGGATGTATGGAAGTATAAGGTTCATCTGAGCACCTACGGAGTGTGGTGTAGTGGTTAGAGCAGATCTGGGTTCTACTCCTGATTCTGACACTCACTCTACATGTATTCTTGGGCCAGATGCTCAAAGATATTTAGTTCTTTAAGGACTTGTCTACACTTGAAATGCTACAGCGGCGCAGCTGCATGTGTGCTGCCGTAGAGCTTCAGTGTAGATGCTACCTATGCTGGCAGGAAGAGTTTCCCCATCGGCATAGGTAATCCACTTCCCTGAGAGGCAGTAGCGAAGTTGACAGAATTCTTCTGCCAGCCTACCGCTGCCTACCCCAGAGGTTAGGTCAATTTAACTTTGCCACTCAGGGGGGTGGATTTCTCACACCCTTGAGTGATGTAGCTGGATCAACCTAACTTTTTAGTGTAGACCTGGCCTTACTCTCATTGAATTCAATGAGATTTAGGGCTGGTTTACACAGAAAACGTACAGCGGCATAGCTACAGCTCTCGGGGGTGGGGATTTTTCACACTCCAGAGAGACATAGTTAAGCCGAGCTAACCCCGGTGTAGACTGCGTTAGGCAGATGGAAGAATTCTTCCGTTCACCTAGCTACCACCTCTCAGGGAGACAGATTAATTACAGCGACTGGAGAACCCCTCCCGTCGCTGTATGAGTGTCTACGCAGAAGTGCTACAGCAGCAAAGCTGAAGCACAAAAGCTGTGCTGCTGTAGTGTTTTAAGTGTAGACACAGCCTAAGGCGCCTGAATACCCTGGAGGATCTGGGCCTCTGGGATCAATTTTCAGAAGTGCTGAGCAGCCACAACTCTAATTGAAGTCAAAGGGAGCTATGGGCACTCTGCATCTCTGGAAATCAGGCCATAAACAGCTCTGTGCCTCTATGTCCCCATCTGTAGAATGGGAATTAAACCACTTACCCCGTTTAACTGGGCTCAATGAACGTTCCGACAGGCATTTAGAGCGCCGCCGGTGAAAAGCGCTAAAGAAGCGTTATAATTACCACTTAGCTTAAACTTGACATTCCTCGTTCCTGCTTTTTATTGAGCATGTTTCTTGTTCTCTCATGAAATGGAATTTGCTCATCCTTTTGCGCTAGTGAAGGTCACCCCATTGCATGCAGTTTCAAAGCCTAGCTAGGGGCAGTTCCCTGGCCTGTGTTATACAGGAGGTCAGACTAGATGATCACAACGGCCCCTTCTGGCCTTGGAATCTATGAAAGCCCTAAATAAGCTACTCATAATTCTACTGTGACACACACACACACACACACCCTTTTGTGCTTTTCACAGTCTGTACAGGACGTAGCAATGTGCGTTAACCTGCGTGCAAATCAGGGAGCAAAAATGCACAGCACCATGTTTGATGAGAAACACATCAGGTGTTTGATTAACCAAAGGCGCTTAGGTGGGGAACTGGGATGCACAGAGGCTAGTGGTTGGCCTCGTGACCGAGGGCCTCAAGCACTGAGCTCAGTGAATAGAAATAAAGACAATTTGAACAGTCACGTTTTGCTGGGGCAGTCTTTGTTTCACCCTTTGCTCACAGAGCCTGATCTAAAGCTCACTGCAGTCAATAGAAAGACCCCCATTCGTTGCAACAGGCTTTGGATCCAGGCCTTCCCAAGTACAAAGATTATATAAAGATTTAAGGGCAGGTCCTGATTTTACAATCAATCCATCTTGTCTTGCTATCAAAATCCTTCATGTCACTTAACCAAGGCTGATGGATTAGAGTGCAAATACCACTAGCTTTACTGCTCCCATCCAACATAAATCAGTCTAAAGAAGGGTTTGGCTAGGTTCAGAGCTTGGATTCTCAGAGCTGCAGCCTTGTATAAAAACAAACTCCCTACAAGCCACAATCAGGACCAGAGAGAGCTAATGGCACTCGGAAATGCCTCTCCAAAGAACCCCTAACACTTGCATCCCAGTGGGTACAGATCACAATTACTGCAACTAGTCTGGAAGTTAAAAGTGATGGACTTTGCCTCTCAAATACTTTTACTAAGGCTTATGTCAACAAGACACGGCAGGAGAAATTACAGCTGAATAAATTAGGCACCAATAAAGTTAATTATTACTTCCATTTCAGTTTGCACCAGGAATCTCACCCAAAAGGACACACCAGAGGTCTTTTCCTTTCAAATGAAAACAAGCTCTCAAACCTTCTCCCTTGTTTGCAAAAGATACTGGAGCAATGAATGATGTATGTGCGTGGGGAAGAGGAAAATTGCTTGAGAAGGTCACGCTTGAGTTGATAGGGCCTAGCTGATCAGGGAGTTCTGGAGGCCTAACACTGAGATACAAATACTAGCACTTTGTGGGCATGTCTACACAGCAAAAACACACCCGTGGCAGTGAGTCTGAGCCAGGTCTACAGACTCAGGCTCACGGGGCTCACACTATGTTGTGTAGATGTTCCTGCTCAGGTTGGAGCTTGGGCTCTGGGCCCCCCCTCAGAGCCCAAGTGGGAACTTCTAAGTGGCTATTTTTGGCGTCGTAACACAAGCTCCGCAAGCCGAGTCTGTAGACCCCGTTCTGAGGGTTGCTGCTGCGGGGGAGTTAGCAGCATAGATGTACCCTGTATGTACAATGAACGTCTACACACAGCATGAGAGGGAAACCGGGATGTGGTCTCTTGTGGCAACATCATGAACTTACCTATGAAGTCTCACTGACCAGTGATAAAGAAGCCAATAACCAATCAGCTCTGGAACATAGGAACTGCCATACCAGATTGGACTAATGGTCCAGCTACACCAGTATCCTGCATCTGACGGAGGCCAGCATCAACTGCTTCAGAAGGTACAAGAAACCCCCTAATGGACAATGCTGGAATACCCTGCCCAGAGGGGAGGTTCTCTCTAACCATTGGTAGTTTGTTAAGCTCTGAGCACAGAATTTATATCCCCCAAATTAGATAGGACAACAAAAATCAAAACTCTAGCTGGAAAGGATCCAAGGCTTTACAGTGGATCACAAATTGAATCTGAGTCAACACTGTGGTGCAATTGTGAAAAAGGCTAATATCGTTCTGGGGTGTATTAAAAGGAGTGTCATATGTAAGACACAGGAGGTAACTGTCCCGGTCTACTCAGCACTGATGAGGCCTCTGCTGGTGTGCTGTGTCCAGTTCTGGGTGCCACATTTTAAGAAATATGTGGACAAATTGGAGAGAATCCAGTGGAGAGCTACAAAAATAATAGAAGGTTTAGAAAACCTGACCTATGTAGAACGGTTAAAAAATCTGGGCATTTTCAGTCCTGAGAAAAGAAAACTGAGAGGGGACCTGATAAGTCTTCAAATATGTAAAGGTCTGTTACAGAGAGACCAGTGATCAGTTGTTTTCCATGTCTACTGAAAGTAGATCAAGAAGAATTAATCTGCAACAAAGGAGATTTAGGTTAAACATTAGGGGCGAAATTCTAAATATAAGGGTAGTTAAGCTCTGGAACAGGCTTCCAAGGGAGGTTGTGGAATCTCCATTACTGGAGGTTTAAGAACAGGTTGAACAAACACCGGTCAGGATTGGTCTAGGTTTACTGTGTCCTGGGTCAGTACAGGGGTCTGGATTTGATGACATCTCAAGGTCCCTTCTAGCCCTATATTTCTATAATTCTATGTACTCATTATTCATATAAGTATCTAATCCTTTGTTGGAATCCTGTGAAGACCTTGGCCTCAGTCATTTTAACAGACCCTATTCACAGCATATCAAAGGCCGGGAATGCACAGGTCAGGTAAGCTTACTAGAGATAACCAGGTGGGAAGCCAACCATTGCAAAGGAAACCAGGACACCATATCCTCCAGTCACATAAATCATGCTGTAGGCCCCCAGAAGTAACACAAACAAGATCATAAACCCCCTCTGGGACAGACAGAGTCAAAGCAGGTGCCATGTTTAAGATAATTTTTATATCTCTATAGGTGAGCAAATAGTTTACAGTGCAATTTGATTTTCATGGAACAAAGACTGAACTTGAAACATCAAGGAACATAAAACTGCAGAGGAACTCACAAAGAAACAGAAGATACACAAAGCAAACTGAAAGGACGGAAGATACTACAAAACCAGTGTGCGTGACAGGGGCAGGGGAAAAGCAAGCGTCCGGGACACAAGAAGTCCCTTGTCCAGCTGTGAGGTGCAGGTGTGGTACAATCAGAGGTCGGCCCATCACCAGGGCTCCATCAATCTCATTCTTCAAATGAGAGATATTCCAAGCAAAATATAGACTTCAATCTGTAAATGTCTTTATACAGATGGTGGGGGGGGGGGGGGGGGGAAGAGAGAGGTGGTGGAAATGATGACAAAATGCATTGGGGGTGGAGAGAAAAAAGGTTCCCTTCATCTATCCCTTTTCCTTCAAGGATATTCCAGGCTATACTCCAGTACCAAACTGGGCTGGGGGTTTTAGTCCAGTTCCAGCACCACAGGAGGGGGACTGCTTTGATACTAGATCAGTGAGCTACCCATACTAAACCAGAAAGAGGGCTACTGCATGGTGGCTGCCCATACCACAGCATGGACCTCCTCATAAGGGGAAGAGCTACAGGGTGGCTGCCCCATAACATACCTGCCCCCTGCAGGGTAGGGAGAATGGTTTACTGGAGTCATCCTACAGCAGTGGTTCTAAAGCTAGGGATCAAGAATGGCTGTTCTTGGCGGTCTGCAGAATAAAACACTAAGGACTAAGCAGTAGGGGAGTTAGAACTTGGCCCATGAGAGGATCTCTCTCATCTTGTGGCCCATGTGGACCACATGAGGACCTTCCAGTGGAACAGAAACAGCTCTGACTCACACCCTAATCTACAGAACTGCAACCCTGCACTGCTGCATCAAGCATGGCACCACAATATCTTGTGATTGAGGCAGATGATCTCCCAATATCCCTGCAACTATAGGTTCCCACACTTCCCATGCCTGGGATCCAATACAGTCTAGATGTTTTAATCCAGAAGCCATCAAGGCCTCCTGAAGGATCCAACTTCACTCCAGGGGTCACTCCCACCAGTGTCTAACTGCTTTTCTCCTGCTGCCTTCAACATGCTGCTCAAGACTTCCCTGAGACCTTCCTTCAACCCCTTGCCTTGAAAAAGCAGTGCACAATTGATCCCTTCTACCATTCCCCACATGCCGTGACAATGTGCCCAGCAAGGAAGGTGGGATATAGCTTCTTCCAAGGTGAGACAATGCTGCCCCTTCAATCAACTGGAAAAAGCTGATGGAGGGCGACACAAACTGTTCCTTTCTCCTTGCAAGGAAAAGCCTGCTGATGCCACCAGGTCCAGCCCTTTCCTCCCAGCCTTTGCACTGATCCCCTTAGACTAAGTAAGGTATTCAAACTGGCTTTAGACACATACACCCTGGTCATTTAAAGAGCCCACCTCTAAGGGCACAGCATCATTCCTGGTCTGCAAACCTCCAGGGCAGTGAGTGACAAAGTGGGGAAGAAGCAGAAAGGGCAGAGCTTTGGACTTCACATTGAAGCATTGTCTTACTGCAACCAAAGAAGGGGAAGGAAAGAGGGACTCAAAACACAGACATGAAGTGGATGAACAAATAGATTCCCTTTAGCATTCCCTTTTCATTCAGCTGGTAACTAAAGATCCTCCAGCCCTGCCATGGACAGTGAGGAGAGGCCGCAGCAAGACGACCTGCAACCTGATGGAGTCTTGGAATAAATTCTTTGGAAAAGAACCACAAAAACTATGTATTTCTACAATAAAAAACCCACACCTCCCTCAGCAGCAGCAGCTTCCCTCGCTGACCCAGTTTAACTCTTTACATTCAGAGTCTTTTAATCAAATGCTGAATCTGACCAGGGGGTGAGGGAGCAGAGGTCATGGCCTCCAGCCGGTCAGGTTCAGGTTTGTCTCCATACCAAAGCCAGGAGTGAGAGAATGACAGAAGAGCTAAGAACGGTCTGGTCTCTAGTGCAACAACCACAATGGACACTCCTTAGGCATCTTTCACTCAGGGTTCTGGGGAGGGGTAGGAAGGGAGGTGGGCTAAGGGGCAGGTATCTCTGAGCAGATCCTGATTAAAGCTTAAAATGACAGGTAGGTAAATGGAAGTGATTGTCCTTTTGGTCTCTCAGCTGGCTGTGAAATGCAGGAATAGCTGTGATGGAGCAACGCACAGCGAGGTCCTTGTTTCCAGTGTTTCTCTCTTAGCAGAGGTAAGTGCCTTCTCTCATCTTAGACTCGCTGAATTTCAAATAGCTTCACGTCCGTGTCATACCAGATGGGGGGATCCACGTTCCTGGAAGTGAAAAAGACGGTCGCGTCACCTCCCATGAAACAAACCAATGTCCACGGCACTCAAATCTTGCCAGCTGGGATAACAAGAACTGAGACATTTATCACTTGGCAAAGAGGAGAATGCAACATCTGTGAGCTCCCGCAAAGCCGGCGCTCCTGGCCCAGTGCCCTGTAGTGCCTCCTGTGAGCAGAGGCAGGGACAGGAGGAGCTGCAAGACCCCAGGCAGGCAGCACTCCTCCATCATTTCCCTGCAACACCTCCTGCTTGGAGATGCAGGCATTGGAGCGGTTGTGCTCTCCCACTGCCAGCGTGTCTACACTATTCCCTATAGCAACCGCTGCTGGAAAAAGAAAGTCCTGGAATAGTTGCACGTTCTCCCAGCACTCTACACCACGGGAGGGAGGGTCTTGAGCTGGCTGCTCTGCAGACTAGGGATTTGCACTGAAACCTTGCTATTGCTAGGAAAAGATGGGCTTCGGGTGCATCTAGCTGGTTTACCTTAAATAAATAACTCCCCACATGTAGGTTCGGAACCACATGGCAGTGCCCGAGTTAGCCTGGTACTTGCGGATCAGGATGGGGTGAGGGACAGGTAATAGTCCCACTAGAGTGCCATGCTGCAAGAACTTGAGGATTTCAGATTCATCTGTGAGGCCCCTGCAGAGACAGAGAGAGAGAGAGAACGTGAGCATCCAGGACATCGTCTATTGCCATTTGTGGAATCTGCTGCAGCAGAAAGTACTGACCCAGGCAAACACACACACGCCATGCATGGATAGATACACACACAAAGAGCCCATGGACTTGACTCCTGTGCTGCTCCCACTGAAAAGATGAGATTGTGTAAGTGACAAGATAAACAGTAAGCTTGGGGAGAGCTCTAGCACCTGGTATCTGCTGGAGTTGTAAATGTAGCTGAACGCACTGCAAGAGTCAAGAAATAGATGAACTTGAATTAGTGGCCTGATTTCCTGGGCTTTACGCATGCACTCAAATCCTAGATTGTCTCCCAGATGACATCATATCCTTTAGCCTATCACAACCAGCCTCCAATCAAACCCCTGCAGCCTCCCACCTATGACAGAACACAACACACTTACTTATCAATGCAGATTTTTTCCACCTGGGGAACCAGCACTTGCAAGAGCCGCATGATTGTCTGCAGAGGCAGCTTTGATTTCCAAGACAGCACCTGTGGGTGAAAGCACCCCCAAGGAGATCAGTGCCCCATGGAAAAGGGTCTGAACAGCTCACAGTGCTTAGCAATTCAAGTATCTCTGCTTACAGCATGTTGCGTATTCAGATTTGGAAGTCCCTGAAGAGGGATGTGTATCTAGTGGGATAAACAGCGAGTCAGTGGGAATCCCTGGAGAGGGATCTGTCCACACGTAGGGTCTCTCTCTAAGGCCTATCACATTAGCACAGAAGCCTGGATATGCAGCAATGGCCTGACCTAAAGCTCACTCTATGGGAGTCATTCCCCTGGCTTTGGATCAGGCCCCAAATGTGGAAATCTCTGCGGAGAGATTCATCTGCAGCAGTATCCTCAGCGCAGCTGGGACATCCCAGCTTTAGAAACAGGAGTTCTATCCCAATCCCCTTCCTCGGGCATTTCCCCTGGCCCGGCTCCTCTCACCCAGTCAGAAGTCGGCGTCCACTGCCCGCTCAAGGATGCACTGGACAGACGCCTTCGATCCCGTTTGGGCTGCGATGCCTCCTATTAATATACAGAATCAGTATGAGCATGGAATAGTTAACAATATCTGTTTTCTGCTGAACGCAGTCATCTCTTCCTCCTGGCCACCCTGGAGAATCACTGTGCAAAGCAGCCTGGCCAGGTCCCCAGGGAAAAGGTAACACCACCAGCATTTCATTACTCACTGTTTGGTCTAATGCACTAGCCTTTAACTGTGACATGGGCTGGGTTCAAAGAGAGATTAGCCAGGGGTCAAATTGCATGAGGAAGGGACAAGGTTACAACTCTGGACACAAACCTTGATGTTGCTACTAAGCCCATGAGCAGTGGAACAGTTAAGGCGACCTAAAGGAGGGGGAAAGTGAGTTTGGGCCTGTGTTTTACGTCTTTCTGATATGGAAAGAAGGTGTGAGTCATACAGGGATTAAACAAACAAAAGAGAAGCCAAAGCTTTCCAAAGCAACTAGCGATTTGGGGGTTTTGCCATTTTTTAGTGCCCAACTTGAGACACCTTAACAGGACCAATTTTCTGAGACTGGGTTAGCGGCACTCTGTGAAAAACAAGCCAGGTCTCTTTAGAGTGTCTTAAGAGAGAAACCAAAACATAGGCCCTAAAAATCACGAGTCACTTTTGAGAGCCTTGGCCAAAGAGGTTTAAATAGTCTGATTACAAACCTCTTCCCCTCTCAACTACTCTGGTTTTACACCCTCGAGACTAGTGCGGTCATAATCCTCCTAGTTCTGTGGTCACTCAGAGTCTGCCATGTTTTCCTAGAAGACTGGACCTGAATATCTCTCATTCAAAAAGCTGGAAAAATACCCTCTTTATAAAATCATTTCAGGCCTTCTTTGTACAGCGTAAAAAGGAGCCCAAATTTCCTTTGTAAGTCACCTTTATATTGTCATTATTAGGGTTTAGCGTCAACACTCCCCACTGAGTTTAATGAAACCAGTTCTCACTTCCTAAGGTCACTGTCTCATCTATACTCACAGAGGCAGGTTCCTGCAGGTCATCTTCACAACCAGAATCACAGCAGTGCTGGGACACAGGAATGGCTGGGCAGAGGGAATGTCACTGATCCTCCATAGAGGTGTGACCATGCACAGAGCTTATTCCACAGACCCCTGGCAGATGAAGGCCTTGATTCGTCCTGCTGACTCCGATGGAACTACTCATGTGCTTAAAGACAGGTACGTACTTAAGTAACCTGGTGACTCGGGGCCAAAACCAGCACCACACCTTACAGGATGAGGGCATCAGGAGGGTCAGGAAAACAAGTCGGGGGAATCTCAATTCTCTGGAATTCTATTTATTCTGGTCTATTCAACATCTGAATGATAAGGCGGTTTTGCAGTTATAACATCCTTATGGTTCAGCTTCAGTATCCTGTTTCAATCAAGCTTCTAAAAATAAATTCATTAAAATACCTGTTTTAGCAGACCTGCCCTGGCCCCCTTCCTCTTTCTCTCTCTCTCCCATAGTCCTTCCCCACTTCCCGCCGTCACCTAGCAGCTTGGCTTGCTGCTGACATGTTTAGGGGACGTTGGATGGAATTATGCTGCAATATGTTAAATAAAGATGCTTTTGAGATGGTTCCCACTGATAAGAGGAGATCATTGCAATAAGCTCAATGGAGTGTTTTAACTCAGTCAGCGTGGGCAGGAGATTGAACTTCACACTACTGGGCTAAGGGTCTTGGGGGTTGGGGGAAGAGTGTGGAAATAGCCGGTTTTGAAAAGGGACATGATTTACCCAAGTGTTCCCTGCTCACTTTGTTGAGATGGTCTGAACCAACTAGATCAATGTGGATCCACGGAGACAGGCATGTGCCTAAACTGAAGTACCATTATAACCCCGACCCTTCCTCACCCCACCACTCCCTAGGTTTTGCTGCTCATCTCATCATGTCTACTGTTTGGCCCCAGTCCAGCCAACACTTAGGTATGCAAGGAGTGCCATTGGACTCATGCACATAGTTACTCGCATGTGTAGGTGTCTGCAAGATTGGGCTCCATGGCCCCCATCCTGCCTTCTAAGCCACGTGATCAGACCCCCTAAGCCTGTGTATAACTAAAGCCTCAGAGAGAGTCATTAGAGGAGACGGGGTCCCTTGCTCAGTGCATTAGACCGCAACGGTGCCTTTGACTGCAACGGTGCCTTTGAGCTGCTAAATCTCGTGATGTAGGAGTTGTTCAGCTGTAGGCAGTCAGCTGGTAAGGGAAAGGGAATTTGCGCAGCCCGAGTGCAAATAAGCAGCAGCCTAGCCAGAGCTCCCCATGATGGTCATTGGACTGGGTCCTATGCAGCCATCAAGGTGCCCATGTTGGAAGGTTTCACATGTCTCAAAGTCCCGTCCCAGGCAGCCATGGGGAGGAGGGGACAAGGGCCATGAAGAACCTGTGATCTTTAAGGGAAATCTGTGACAAACTTTCAGACCGAGAAAGCAGTTTACATTTCTCAAGGGAAAAGGGAAGAAACTGGATTTGTTTTAAATGAGAGCTGAAATCAGCCTTGACAGAGGTTGCCTGTGTTTGAAAGAGCAGCCAGCACATTACAATGCTGAGACAATCCAGGGCTACTGGTCCGTGACTAGGGCTCTTTAGGTACTAATGCAAATACTAATGTCACTGCAGATGGAGTTTTACTTTAAGCAGGTTCACTCTAGGCAGGTTCCAACACATACATACCAAACCAAACCACTGCCCCCTGCCCACTTCTGTTCTACACTGGGTACATTTATATAGGTGCGATTGACCAGCCATTTCAACCAAGGCTCAGGGAACCCAGAAGAGAAGCTGGGGAATGGTCACATTGTACAAGGGATAGTCTTGCCCTCCAGTTGCCGGAGGTGCAATGTCCATAGGGAAGCAAAACACCGTGGTGGATAATGAATAGGAGCACCATGTTTTTCTCAAATGCAAAAACAACATAAAATAAAATGAAAAACTATTCAAATGACATAAAACAAAAACTCCCTGCTCCGGGCACTGCAACGTGGCACTGCCAGGTCCCACCACCGAGAGTGGGGAGCCAGCCCCAGCCCCGCAGGACAGGAACTGCCACTACAGCATGAGTGTGGGGTGGTTTGCTCCGCACCTCGCCCCCCACAGCACCTCACACCCCCAGGGGGCAGGACACCAGGATAAAATGAAATAGCAAGAAATTCCTGAAAAATAAAATGAAAGATCGTAACAAAAATTAGAAGAATTTCCCGCTCTAGGAATGAGCGCAGAGCCATGCCTATAAACATGCCTTCCCTATCAGGGAGAGGGCCCATATGACAGCACACGAGGTGTGCCCTGGGAAAGAGCCTCAAGGTTTGCAGTATTGCACGGAAAGGGCTGGCTGAAGAATTAATGGCATGCAATAAAAGAGCAGACTGGCTCTGCTGGAACTGGAATAGTGCAGCTTGGTGGTTCTTGACGGGAAAGTTGCAGGCTGACACTGTGACAAAGGCCTGGGAGTCGAGCACTACGGTGATTCACAGAGCGTGAAGCGTCTCCTTAGCACAAACAGTGGATGAAAGTCTCACTCAAGCCCTTGTTGGGAGAGAAGGCAAGGCTGGCACCTTCTATGCCACAGTGTCCTTGGGCTACGGGTGTTTTTAAATTCTGCTGCTTTGCAATCTGCTTTAGGACCATACACTGTACCCCTTGGATGAAGGCCATCGTTGTATGGACTTTGTCAGGGCCTCTCCTTCGGGGTTCATAGACTTTCACCCATTCGGTGCTGTTTTACAGACCTTTCCATGCAGGAGAGGAGCACAGGGCCTTACCCCGCTCCAGGACTCTGTGTCACTAACGACCGCAGCCGGGCTACCCTCCGAAGGAGACTGTGAAGACTCTGGCTCTAGGGAGCGCATGGTCCCGTCTTCCGATACCTGCGCTTTCTCTGTGAGCTTGTCAATGCCTGAATTCAGAGGGAGAGTTAGAAATTCTAAGCAAGAGCTCTGAGGTGGCCTATCCTTTAGGTCCTACAAAAACAAATTCCCTGCACTTCTGTTTCCATCTGAAATGCTCTCCCTTTGCCATAGCCCCCACCCCATATAGGTAAAGGAGTGACTTTGTCTACAGGAGCGAGAGTCACTAGTATAACATCAGGAATGAATCCAAACCGATAAACTGGGGCCCAAGGCTATGTGGAGCCTCTTTGTTCAGCCTAAGGAGTGGCTTATTTCAGTTTAGTTAAACCTGTTCCTAAGTGACTTCAGCTAAACTGCACCAAGCCACTCTTACCCTGAGAAAAGAGCGCCCGCAGCTTTCTGCCCCATTAGAACATACGAACGGCCCTACTGGGTCAGACCAAAGGTCCATCTAGCCCAGTATCCTGTCTGCCGACAGTGGCCAATGCCAGGTGCTTCAGAGGGAATTAACAGAACAGGCAATCATCAAGTGATCCATTCCCTGTCACCCATTCCCAGCTTCTGGCAAACAGAGGCTAGGGACACCATCTCTGCCCATCCTGGCTAATAGCCATTGATGGATCTATCCTCCAAGAATTTATCTAGTGCTTTATTGAACCCTGTTATAGTCTTGGCCTTCACAACATCCTCCAGCAAGGAGTTCCACAGGTTGACTGTGCATTGTGTGAAGAAAAACTTCTTTTTGTCTGTTTTAAATCTGCTGCCTATAAATTTCAATAACACTTCCTTATTTACTTTCTCCACACCAGTCATGATTTTATAGACCTCTATCATATCCCCCGTAAGTCCTCTCTTTTCCTAGCTGAAAAGTCCCAGTCTTATTACTCTCTCCTCATATGGAAGCTGTTCCACACCCCTAATCATTTTTGTTGCCCTTTTCTGAACCTTTTCCGATTCCAAAATATCTTTTCTGAGATGGGGAGACCACATCTGATTGCAGTATTCAAGATGGGGGCGTATCATGGATTTATATACAGGCAATACAATATTTTCTGTCTTATTATCTATCCCTTTCTTGATGATTCCCAACATTCTCTTAGCTTTTTTGAGGGCCGCTGCACATTGAGCAGATGTTAATCATTTTTAAACTGATACAGTTACACTGGTGCAACTTGCTCCTGTAGACAAGCCCTTAGACTTTTCCAAAACCCAGGCGAAGGCTGAGTCCTGGCCACATCTCGTAGAGAAGGCCTCCAGGCCCTTCTCACCAACCCCCCTCTGTAAAGGTTAGCAAAGGCTGACCTGGAGTTGCCACCAAACTAGTCTTCAGTGTCCCTGGCTCAGCAGGAGCAGCGGGGCGGGACCCTTCCATGGAGAGCCCGTCCTGGGAGTTGGTGCGAGAAATGGGCTCTGGAGTCTTCTTCTTGCGCTGCAGAGCTTTCTGGATGGACTGAGCATCCGTGGGCAAGTTGGCCAGCTGGTGAAACACGTTCCGCTTGCGGATGATGGCGTAGACCAAGTTGGAGTTCCCTGGGAATCACAGCAACAAAATGAGCAGAGAGAAAAGGTTCCAAGATCTCTAACATGATCTACCACCAGGAACCTGGGCATCCCAAAGGGAACACAGTAACTCAACGTGCATTAGCAGGGTTCAGAAAGCCTCACCTCCACCAATAAAGGCAACCTGCACAAGAGGAAAACTGGACCTGCGCCCTTTGTGACATATAAAGATCTGAGAAATTCACATCCTGTCTAGGCTGGACGACACTGTGATTAATTATAAAGTTATGTCATGGAGATTATGAATTCCGTGACTTCCGGAGACCTCCATCACATTTTCAGCTTCAGCCCCAGGGTGGTGGGGGCAGAGCTGTCAGCTGGTGAGGGGCACCTGGAACTCCCAGATGCTGTGGGCAGGGGCATCCAGAGCTCTGAGCCACCGTGGGTGGTGGGGACTCTGGAACCAGCAACCACTGGGGCTGCAGTGGGGACCCCGGAGCGGTCAGCTGCTGGGGCTGCAGCTGGGACCTCAGAGCCATCAGCCGCTGTGGCAGTGGGTGCTGGACCCACACCACCGCAACAGGGCTCGGGCTCTCTTCCCTCCATAGGGCTCGGGCTTCAGTCATCCCCCCTCAGACTCCCCTCAATTATTTTTAGTAAAAGTCACAGACAGGTCATGGGTTTCCATGAATTTTTGTTTACTGCCCATGAGCTGTCCATGACTTTTACTAAAAATAACCCTGACACAGTCTTTACCTTCACTGTGGTGATTGGAGAACTAGTGAAATGACGACATCACAAGAGTCAAAAAAGTGACATTTCAAGTAACTGAGAGCAGAAGGGATTTTTAGTCAGACTGTTTAAAACTGTTTTCTGTAAACACATATTTAATTCAAGTGCCTAGTTAACATATTGGAGAAAGGATGTCTTTGTTAATGACTCCACATCCCTCCCTCTTCAATTAAGAGCTCACAACATGTAACCTCCAAAAAAACCACCACTACCACCACAATCCACATGGAAGACCAAAGTCAAGATGCCTGATATTCCTAAGGGGAAAATAAAACAACTTAGAAAAACCCCCCCACACATACACCCACTTCCCCATCATGGACTGTTTTTACCCATCACAAAGCACTGTAAAAGGGCACAACTCCATCGGTTAAAACAGTCACTTGTAGAAAAATGGAGCTCCCTTTTCCAGTTCTTTTTTATTTTTGAAATCACTACACTAACTCTGAACAGAAGAGTCCAGGAGCCCCTAGGAGGCTGTCAGATCCCATTCCATTTCTGCGCAAGTCAGAATGGTGGATGGGGCTGGAACTCGCTAAGTAAATAGTCAACCTCCTCCAAGCAATGAGGAGTGTTTCCTCTCACTGAGGAACATTTCAAACACCCGGAGCTGCAGAGCTAGGAGGCACATTTAAAAATTCAGCAAAAAAGTGGGAGGCTGTTTTCCTCCCTTCTCTACAAAGCTGAACAATTTAAGCAGTTTGATTCCATCACTAAGCCATGTTTTTGAGTATTCCCACCCCCCTCACACACACTCACTGTACCCATCATTTGTGTCTTACACTTCAAGGGAGGGATCCTGCCTCACTCTGTCATCCATCTCAGGCCCTGTCTGTACAGGGGTTTTCTTTGCACTGGTAACTAGCAAAGCCCCATTTTGCACCAGTGTAGTGTGTCTACATTAGGGCTTGGCACCAGAGTAGCTACATCGGTGCAAACTTCTCTAATCTAGACAAGCCCACTGCTAGCTGGTTTCTGCAACATCTTTCTTGGGCAAAGGAGAGTCAACAATTTGTATCTCAGAGCAACATTTTCTCTGAAATTCCTCCCCAGGCTCCTTGGGCTGAGACAGCAGAATGAAGTCAGGGCTGGCTCATCTTTAGCCACTTACCGTCAAACTGGTACTGGATGATGTTATTGAAAACCTCCAGCAGGAAGAAGACAAGATGGTGGTTCTGGACCGTGGAGAAGAGGAACCAGGTGGTGGAAAAGGCCTCCAGGAGGTGCAGCAGCTTGTTGGCAGCAACCATGGAAAGAGATTTCAGGTAGGGAGACACTACGGGAAGGGAAGAGGGAGGAATGGGCATAGCGGAGAGAGAAGGATGATCAGCAGGAGCAGGTTAATTGGTAAGAAAGTCCCACTGTAAGCCCTCACTGATCCACCCACATACTCCTTATTGACAAGTCTCATGGGATATAAGAGAGATGAACCCAACAGGGTCCTATAAAAATCACTCTAAAAACCTACAGAATTGAGGACAGAGAGATTCTCTCTCTAGGTTTTTTTTTTTTTTTTTTTAAATCATCCTATAGAAGAGACATCATTGGCTACAATTCAGACCCAGCTACCTTCATCGGAAAACCACTGGCACCCTCTGCTGAAGAAGAGTTAGTATTACACCTCTGAAGTCCGGTCCCAAACACTTCATTTAGCTCTTTTTGCCCTTGTTCAGGTTACCCCTCTGGAACCTTGTTCCCACGCTACAGGGAAAGCTCCCAGGGGGAGGGGTCTAATTCAATGGCCATCCAACTCCTTCCACCCAGCCCAGTGAAGCGGGGATCTTCCAGATCGGCTTTACCCCAAAAGCTGCGCAAGCTAATCCCCTTAGAGCACCTTCCTGCCCTGACCACTGCTGCCACCTTCTATGCTGGCTACAAGTTAAACTGGACCAGCCAATGCTACCAAACCTAGGCAAGTTAGGTTCCTACACTCAAATTACCAGGAAAACTCAGATCACTCCCTCTGGAGGCTGCTTTACTCCGAGTCAGGACTGCTTACCATTCACAATGATGGTCAGCAGGCAGTCGAAGAGGGGCTGTAGCCGCTGGTGCCCACTGGTTATGATCTTGTGAAAGACCTACAGCAAGGAAGGACTTGAGCAATGGGAGAGCCAGCACAGCTGAAACAACTATCCCCAGAAATACCAGTCCCAGCCCCTTGCTAATAGCTTCCTGACAACATTCATTCCTAGGCTGGGCCCATGTACTCTGCAATTACACAGGCATGGAATGCAGCCCTTGTCGTAGACCTGTGCTCCGGGAGTCTAAGGTTTCATTTATACAGACTCCTTTCCAGCCCTTATGGTTAAGGGCATATTAAAAACAGAAACTGAGCGCAAGCTGACGCAGTGCCATCTTCCTGAAGTCTGCAGACAACCTGAAATAAGAGAGGTGTGACCTGCCCTATTCAGCTCAACAGGGTGTTAACCCTGAAACCTAGTGATGGCATTTAAATGCCAATATGAGCTAACAATTTCACTGCCAATTTTAGCAGAAACATCCATAATCTTATCCCACAGTCTCAAACTCACTCCCATGCTTCCCCAGGCGCCAAAGGCCCCAACTACCCCCTGAGCAGCTGACAGAAATTTCATCTTGCCCCCCACCTCACTCCATTACAGTAATACATTGTCAACACAAGAGTCTGCAGCCCACTGATAATTTAGATGCAGTATAAAATACACTGAATGTAATATAAAATAAATAGCACAGGGGACACTTTACTGATTGGGTTATTCATTTTCGTATTTCATTCAGTACAGGCCTCCATTTTTTAAGTCTACCTGAAGCTGCTGCAGAAACTCCACTCTGCTGTACTAGAGCACAGCAGAAACCATGGGGCTTTGCAGCAGATTTCAGCCCCAGCTGCTAAAGTACATGGGCTTTGTGTACAGGCATTTCTATGGTGCTCACACTGTAGTACTTCAGCACCTCATACACATCAATGAGTGAATTTAACCTCGCAATAGCCCTATGAGGTGGGGGTAAGTATTATTGTCCCAATTTTTACAGCTGGGGAAACCGAGGCACGGAGCCGTGACATGACTTGTATTTTAAAACAAATGACCTGGAACAAGACCATCCTTCCCTTTCCTAAGGACCAGTTCTGCCCCAGTGGTGCTAACCCCACCCCACCCCTTCTCTGGGATGCCTGTCCACCTCCACACCAGTACCCTGCCCTTTGGAATAACCATCCTCTAGCAAAACCTCTCCTCTCATGCTCCTTGCAAGACTTATCCTCTCACTTAGTAGGATGCAAGGATCCCACTAATGCTCAGACACTTCAGGGACAGGCACCCAGGTCTTTCTGGCTCCTCACTGACTGGCAGCCTAGGATGTACCAGGGTTTGGAGGGTAAAAGCAGGAAGGGGATTGGTGAAGTGTGGCGGAATGAAGCGGGAGCTAGCAGTGCCAGCCAGAGCCATACTCACTATGATGAGAAGATCGGCGTGCGTCCCTGTGAAGACAGGGATGTCCATGGGCACTCGCACAGAGTACGGCTTGTTCAGGCGGACGCCAAAGTTACGCTCCCCGCTGAGCAGCAATAGGATGAAGACGCCAATGTGCATCAGTCCCACTCGAGCTGCAGAAAGAAGCACAATGCTGAAGCCAGCTGGCCACTGGAGAAGGAAGGGCAGGGGGAAGAGAAAAGAAAGAGCGAGACCAAAAGAGAAACCACAATCATAGAATATCAGGGTTGGAAGGGACCTTAGGAGGTCATCTAGTCCAACCCCCTGCTCAAAGCAGGACCAATCCCCAATTTTTGCCCCAGATCCCTAAATGGCCCCCTCAAGGACTGAACTCACAACCCTTTGGGTTTAGCAGGCCAATGCTCAAACCACTGAGCTATCCCTCCCCCCTAAATAAATGGAGATATGCTGATCTCCTAGAACTGGAAGGACCTTTCAAGGTCATCGAGTCCAGTCCCCTGCCTTCACTAGCAGGACCAAGTACTGTCCCCTGACAGATTGTTTGCCCCAGATCCCTAAATGGCCCCCCTCAAGGATTGAACTCAGAACCCTGGGTTTAGTAGGCCAATGCTCAAACCACTGAGCTATCCCTCTCTCTTTGTAACAGAATGTAACAGACCTGCCCACACAGGGGCTCTGCATGGGAGGACCGAATCTCCATCTCCCACAGCAGCACAGGAGGGCAAGGAAACAACCTACTGTCAGAAACTCCTGTGGCCTCCAGGAATGGAGCTGGAAGAGGAAGGTAACGAATCTCTCCTGCTTCCAGCAGCCTGGTGTCCAGAACAGTTCTGAGGTCGACCCCAGGACAGTGAAGGATCCGCATGGACTCATTTTTTCCTCCATGAAATTCCTGTGTGAGGCCTAAAGTCTCTGAATTGCAGACACCTGCCCTCATTCTCCTCTCACTTACGCCAGGTTAACCATAGTAATTTCAGTGGAAAAACTCCTGATTTACTGGAGGGGTGGAGCAGAAGTGAGACCCACTGTCTGTCTCTTTCTCTCCAGCGGATCAGGGACACCCTTCCAGAGTTGAATCTGCAGCCAAGGCTTTGGAACAGTGGATATAGAACTTACATTGATCTGCTCTGGCATCATTGAGAAAGTAGAGGATTGGAACCAGGATGTCAAGCACATCGCTGCTCTTCAGCACGAAGAAGAGGAATTTCTGAAAGAGAGGGAAGGAGGTAAGATGATCTCAGACAGGTTTTGTTTTCTCCAGAAACCGTGCTGTAGGAGGTCCTAGCATTAGCCCTGACAAGTCAGTCAAAGGTGCTTTCACATCCTAGCTAGAAAAAGGAGACCGACACCCAGACCTGCATTTCCAGAAGTGGCTGTTAGTTTGAGTTATCTAGGGCCCAATTTTCAGAGGGACTGAGGATCTGTAGGTCCCTTTGGGAGGCTCTATGTGTCTCAAGTGGAGCATCCAAAATCTGAGGCATCAAAATCAGTGGCTGCTTTTTAAAATGTGACTCTGACTCAGTAGCATAGCCGGGGGGGGAGCAGTGGGCCTTTTAAAGCACTGCCGGAGCCGGGCTCGGGCGGTGCTTAAAAAGCCCCAGGGCTCCTGCCACTGCGGGGAGCCACGGGCCTTTTAAAGTGCCGCCCGAACCCCACTGCCGGAGCTCCGACGGCGCTTTAAAGGGCCCGGGGCTCCCCGCAGCGGCTGGAGCCCCAGGCCCTTTAAATCACTGCCTGGGGAGGCGCCTTTTTATAGCACCGCTCCCCCTGTGCTCTGGACCTGCCTACGCTAATGCTCTGACTATTTAGTTGCTGATCCCAGCCAGCGGGTAATGAGAAAGGAAAGGAACAGGGCAGCCTCTCCGCTGGGCCTAGCCATCCAGGCCTGCATGTGTCCTGCTTCTGGGGGAGCAATTCAGCCATTCCGTCTCCTGGGGATTTAATTCTTTTACTTTTAAAATCTTGTTAGAATTTTTTTATGCACTGCTCTGGGTTTCACCCTAGTCCTTGGTCAGAGCCCATCTGTCATAAGATCACTCTTAACCCGTCAGAGGGACCGGCACAACAAGTCACATGTTCACGTCTTCCTCCTCATCAGGGACCACTGCAGCCAGAGCTCCATGGTTTATGTAGTCACCACTAACTGCTGGGCAGGGGCCAATCCAACCAGAGATCATGCTTCATGTAATCACCCTAGCCACAGCCAAAGCTCCTTGTGTCACATGATCACCCCAACCTCTCAGCAGGGGCCAACTCAACCAACCACGTACATCACATGCTCACCCCAAACGCTTGAAATTTCATTAGTCTAAAAAGACCCATCTTTGGGCACAAGCTCGGTGCTCCTCAGAAACCCTTTGTATTCAGAGGTCACTAAGCCCCTCTTCCATTCCTATCCCCACCTCCTGGTTCCAACACTGATTCGTGATGTCTGTCTCCCTCCCCACACAGTGCTAATTTATCTGCACCTTATTAAAGTCGCAGAGTTTCCAGAAGAGAACAAGGAGCTCTTGATGGAATTGGATCTTCTTGGCTGAGTTTGGCAGGTAGGTCTGGACCAATGGGTTCGAAAGCAGACGTGCCACTCCTTTGAGGATGAACTGGAAGTCCTGGGACATACAACCGAGAGGGTAAAGAAACACCAACATGCGGTGGCCCAGGTTAGCCTAATATACAGGAAATCAATCAGGAAGGGTCTTAATGACGGAGCTCCTTACCTCCTCTCTGTGTATCCTAGACAAATAATTCACAAACAGGTTGTCTGGGCCTGGAGGCTGCATTAAAAGAAAATGTAAGAACCCCTTATTAGTAACAGAATTTCCTTGGGAAGCCAAGTGTAAGCACACAGCAAGGGGATGCTCACCACCACCACCACCCCCCAAACCACCACCACCAACTGGGGCCGTGGGCTAGTGACACTTGCATCAGCTCTCCGACTGTCAGCTTCTCAGTGAGTGACCCAAATACTTCCATTTCTAAATGCCAGGGGACCGGATGGCTCGAGGGATTGGGAATGGGGTAAGGGCCTTTCACCTACAAGCCACTGTGACCAAAGTCATTACCACCTGGTGGCTGTTCAGTGGCCTATGGGAAATATGGCCTATGGACTGTGTCAGACTGGGCCCTGGTAGACAAGTGTCCACAGCATAAAACCCACTTCAATTGGCCCCAAAGAGGACCAGAAAGGCCAAATGGGGTTGTGGGGAGGGACTGGACTTCTCTGTAGCCTTAAAGACGGCCTCTTCAGGTCAGCATGGGGAGGCCTGTACCACTACTGCCTATGCTGTATATAAAGAGAGGACTGCAGCCTTCAGGAACTTGAGGCTGCTGGCGTCACTCACCAGCATTACCCATCCACACACCTGCACTGGAGGGTATGAGAAAGAGTGTCCTAGCTGGGACAAGACACAAGCGTGGGTCTAGAGAAGCCCTTGGTAGAGAGGAGGCAGCATCAGAAAGACCTAGAAAAAAGATCTGCTGCAAAGACACTTGAGACGGGGGGGAGGCAAGGGCAAGAGAGGAACCTGGCGTAACTCACATCCACGTCATCCATGGCGGTGCCGGTAGTGGTGCCATCCACTGTGGGGCTTGAGCTGGTGGAGGTGTCGTAGTCCAAAGTGACTATCAGCACCTGGGCCGCCTCCTCCACAAGGGGCTCCCGGTAGTCGGAGAAGAGCAGGTGGTTGTAGGGGATCCCGTAACCCACTGGGTCGTAGGCACAGACGATATTCAAGAGCGAGGTGAAGAGCGGCAGTGCGTGCCTGCAAGAGCACTCCAGAGACTTAGGCTACATCTACACTACAAATTACTTCAGTATAACTTACGATCCACACCCCTAAGCAACGCAAGTTACATCGACCTCAGCGCAGGTGCGGACAGCGCTATGTTGGTGGGAGAGCGTCTCCCACCGACAGAGCTACTGCCTCTCACAGAGGCCGGAGTTATTAAGCCAATGGGAGAGTGTCTTCACCAGAAGTGCTACAGCAGCGCCGCTGTAGTGTAGACATAGCCTCAGAGAGAGGCCGCAGGAGGTACTTACCCTGCACACTCAATACCCTGATCAATGCCCTTCCAAAAGGAAGCAGGCTTCCTATGTGGTGCACAACCAGCAGCTTAGCTTGAGAATTACACAGCAATATTCAGGTGTGTGGGGCAGGGAAGGAGTCACTTATAACAGTGTATACACAGCAGTCAGAATATGGGCCTCACAGACAGAGTGTGGGTAAGAAAGACAGGGCAGGCTCTCAATTTACGTCCTTACCATGCAGGACACAGGGGCCATCTGGCTCAGAGATCTGGCAATGAGCTATTGAGCCTTTCGCCTCTACAGCAGGTTACTGGTTCAAATCCAGCTGAAGTCCACAGCAAATAAAAAGGTATTACTGATGGCTTTTTGGAGGTCTATGTGGAATGAGTTTGGGGTTCTCAGTCTAGTTCCCAGAGACAAGTGTGTACATCACAAAAATCACCCTCTACCCCCCAGTTTGACAACTGGGTTGTCAGTTTCAGCAGAGGCTGAGGACTGAATGGGCCATGGAAACTGATCTCCAGTCTGATTCCTAAATGGCCTCCCAGGTCAGGACTGTGGTGTTGGATGGTGAACATTTGTGGTGATCCCGTCTGGGATGGGGGTTGCCTGTTCTGTGACCCAGTAAAGGACTTCAGCCTCCAGGGCTGTCAATGCAGCACCCTTCTCCAATTAAAGCAACACACACACAAAACATCAGAAAATCTTAAAGCACTCCAGACAGAGGGATGAAGCTGGACTCCTCTGGCCTCTAAAATGTAGCATCAAAGAAACAGCCAACTGTCATTTTGCAGATAGTCACAGAGGAGATTCATTGCTCAGCCAGTAGGGGGCAGCATTCCCCTACAACCAAATGCAGCAAACCAAGCACTGTACTCATTACAACTAACAAGGTGACCATTTTAACACAGAGGGGAAGTGGAGAACTAAGGCATGGAAAAGGACAGCCTAGTCACTGGAGACAGGCTTGAGAACCAAGGATGCTTGAGTCCCAACCACTCAGTTCTGCAACAGGCTCCCTCCAAAGTCTGGGGCAAGGCACATCACCTCTCTGTGCCTCAGTTTCTCCACTTGTAACACAGGGATAATACTGACCTAACTCAAACTGGTGATTGTGTGTAAGGTAGACGAAGTGGGCCAAGTATAGAGAAGGAGGTAGGGGACAGAGTCACATGATGCGGATGTGCCATGAAAACAGCCACCATCTGCCCAGCCTAGGGGAGCAAACTCTAAGCCTGCTACGCTGCATAAACTATCCTGTGTATTGGGGAGATGAGCCAGGAGCAGAACTCATCCCCTTCCCCCACCCCAAAGCATCTGCTACCTGCCCTCTCTCCCTCTCACCTGTTCTCTGTGGAGCAAAAGAACTGCACCCAGGGATTGGCATTGCTGCTGTCCGAGGAGGGGGGGAGGTACATGGCCTCCGAGAAACACGTCAGCAGGAGTTTCAGCAGCTCTGTCCTGAAAGAGGAAAAGCAGGAGGACAAGTCCTGGAGTCCTTTGGGTAGAGCGTCCTCAGTTGCATCCTTGGACAGCTATTTCCAAGCCAGCTGGAAACACCCTTCTAAGACCCCAAACATACAATCACCATTCTTACCAGCAACAGACACTTAAGGGGATCTCATCCTCAGCAACACAGAACGCTTCTCGGTGGGTCTGCGGTGAATTGGACCATCCCAACGAACACACTGGAATCCAGGTAACCGCCCCCACCGCACAGAACAGAACCTGCCCCTGCCCTCCATGCATCCCCACCAACTCCCCTCAGCAGCTTTACACCACTCAGCAGCCCCTCCCTGCAAAGGCCTCATGTACCAGTCAGCAGAGGCTGAACGTGGCTCCCTTCAGGGCCTATCGAAGCCATGCCGTGCTACCCAGGCTGTGGTAGGTAGGGGTTGAATGGGAAACCAGAGCGATGCAAGATGCTCCTCCTCCTCCTCCTCCCCCAGCATGAGGAAGCAGGTGCGTTACCTCCGCCGCACTCCCATCGCCTACTGCAACAGGGAGCCCAGGATCTGAGCTTGCACGTGGCAGCGTATTTTGCAGCCACTAGGTACGTCCCTGCTCTGTATTGCAAGTTCTGTTGGTATAATAGGTAGCAGTAAAGAGATGCATCCCCAAAACAAGGAGCAAACCCATGCAGGAGTCACAGATACAGGCAGGGGCATCATTTCAAACAAATGGGAGGAGGGGGCGCAAAGGTTTGTCACCATACTAGTCCTGTGGCACCTTATAGACTAAGACGTATTGGAGCATAAGCTTTCGTGGGTGAATACCCACTTCGTCAGATGCATGCATTGGAAATATATACCTGCCTCTGGATATTTCCACTGCATGCACCCGACGAAGTGGGTATTCACCCACGAAAGCTTATGCTCCAATGTGTCTGTTAGTCTATAAGGTGCCACAGGACTCGTCGCTTCTACAGATCCAGACTAACACGGCTACCCCTCTGATACCATACAGAACACTGTATGTGATTATAGCTTAACCTGTCTTACCGGTTTAAATCATGGTTGTAGTTGGGCTGGGGGGAGTGAGCAAAGCCCACCCCAGCCTCCCAGATGTACTCACAGCTGTCAATAGAGTGGATATCCTCCGCTGTGTCCTGTGGAGAGGAGAGAGGTCAGAGCTACGGCATGCAGAGGCTGGAGTCAACAGCCCCCAGGGGAATGCTGTAAGATGCCTGCACTGGGGGAGCCATGATGCTAACGAGTCAAAACATACTTTACTCTTAATTGTTTGAAGTATTATCCCCTCCCCAACAGATTCTCCCTCCCTCTTGCCCCCACTCCTCCCCTCCCCCAAAAAACAGTGCACAGTCCAGCTTCCAGCACTGTTAGCTCCTTGGGGCAGGGACTGTCTTTTCATTATGTGCATGTACAGCACCTAGCACCTGCTTGGGCTCCATAGGCCCCACCACAATACAAATAACACCACTATTATCCAAGCAACTTCTCCCCCTCACCCCTCTGGCAACTCCTGGCATTGTTCACAGATGGATCTACAACCCCTGCCCTCCCCACACACGCATTCTTGTAACACTAGGGGATGCACTCCAAGCTCCCTGGTAGCAGCCCCGTCCCATCTTTCTTTGCTGTAGTCAGTTGTCTGTCCAGAACTGGATCCCCTGCACAGGCACTTTGTGGAGACAAACAGCCATTGAAAGCAGCATGTTTACCCTTCAGGAGCTGCCGGGGTAAAAGAGCCCAAATGAATGCATTTACATCGAGGGCTTTTGGCACATTTAACTGTCCCTTTCAGTGATTTAATTAAGCAAATTCTCTGTGCTGCCTTTTTCCTGGTGCACTCAGGAGCAGGAGTTCAGTTCACAGGACAACTCTTGCCTAATTACTCTGGATTCACATAAGAAGGGCCATATTGGCTCAGACCAAAGGTCCATCTATCCCAGCATCCTGTCTTCTGACAGTGGCCAATGCCAGGTGCTTCAGAGGAAATGAACAGAACAGGTCATCATCAAGGGATCCATTATGCAACATTCTCTCCCACAACCCCAGGATTGCTCTCAGTACGGAGAGGTTCAAGTGCAACCACACCACCATCCCTTCATTCCCAACCACAAGCTCCCACAACGCTAGCGCACAGACACCTGCTCCCACTGAGACTGGAGCAACTGCAAGCTCCCCATGCCGCCACGGCGCCTGTACCATCCCTTCAGCGCCTCCTGCTGACAGAGCCTGGAACTCACTTGCTGCCGGAATTCCTGCTTGACCCCTCACAACAACTCCTGCTGGGATTGGAACAGTCATGAGCTCCGCTGAGATCCCCTGCACATACAATCTCGTGTGCATGTGAATGAGAGAGAAAAGAGAATTCCATCCCTGCCCTCTGATGATTCAACTGCAGTCAGTTGGGGAGTTGAGCACAGGAGCCATATGCAGTGAGAGAGGCCACACAGACAACCAGCCAGCCATAAAGAACTCTCCCCTCACTTAGGCCCAGTGGAGATCTAAACCCTGGGGGTTATTTCAGGCTTCTGCCTATTCATCTGAGTCCATGCTACCCTGTTTGCTGTTTAACATTTTGGGGTGTTTTAAGTGATATTATTGCCCCATTCTGTTATTGTAACGAGAGAGAACACGAAGTGCAAGTCATGGGTTCTTTGGAAACCCCCATCTCTCAGTGAATTTTGCAGTCATCAAATACGCCCTAGTTTGATGTGATGTTGATGCTCCTTCAAATGTATATTTTTAAAGGAGGGTTCCACGTTGCTGTCTTTCCAAGCAGGGCCTGGAATAAACACTGCAGTTTTCAGAAAAAATATTCAACATGGGAGAGGCTAAAACAAAACATAGTAGCCCAAGGTCTGACTTCCACAGATGAAGAGCCACCTCTACACTCCTTTGAATTTCATGGAAGCTGTAGGTGCTCTGAAGGTCAGGCCATCAGGCTTGCAGCACATTTGCTGCGACAATACAGCTTGATGAAGAGGGAGCTGAGACTTGACAGGCTCCTTCTACTCACTTGAGTTACAATCCCTTCCCAATGAAAGAGACCTGCAGTTGTGCTAACACTGGGTTAATGCTGTCCCTGGTTTGTAACACATGGTGGCGAAAGGAACAAGTTCTCCACTCTTGAGGGAACAATAGAAGAGTGTTTGTTTGCCAGAATGACTGCATTTTCTGGAGGGGTTGATCTGTAACGATGGGGTAGTGCCAGCCATTCTAGCTGGTATTCACCCGGCCACCGGCTATTGCTGCTCTTCACCCAGCCTGTACCAGGCAACTCGGCTCTGATCTCAGTGATGAGGCCAATCAATCATACATACTTGGCCTGTAGCTTGAAGTCTATCTCCTTCTTCATGCCACAGACTTTCTTTGTTACCCAGCAAGAAGAGGGGAGGATTAGTAATTTTAGAGTTTTCTTACTCTGAAAACTTCCAAGATGGACCTGCAGAAAATGTAGGGGTTAACTCCTGAACATGCTGCCAGCCAGGGTGCACCAGATCAGTGCTGTTATCCCTCTGCATCCACAGCATCAAGCAGAAGAAGACATAATATTTCACAGTATTTCTACAGCACCTTCCACGTGAGGACCTCAGCACGCTTTACAGACATCCAGTAATTCATAGCTCCTCTGTGGCATAGGCATTATCTCTACTTTACAGACAAGGCCTGGATCTTCAGCAGCTGTAAATGAGTGCAGGTCCACTGATTTCAATGGAGTTTTGCTGATGTGCACCAGCTGTGGATCTGGGCGAGTGACTTGTCCAAGGGTCTGTGGCAGAGCCAGGACTAGAACCAAGGTCCCTGTCTCCCAGACCTATATCATCTTAGGTACAAGATCATCATTCCTCCATTCAGGCAGTACTGAATCCAGAGACCAAAAGCATGAGAATTTCTTCTATACCTTACTGGACTGCACTGATATTTCCTCAAAAAGCCAACATTAGATACTTCCAGCTGCATGTCAGAGGCAACAAGCTGCTCGTGCTCCTTCGAGGCAAAATGAAGAGATATGCAAGTCAATTCCTCCCTTTTCAGAGTAGGGCTTTAGAAAATCAAGGCTCTTGGATCTCATCACTCCACTGACACTGACCCAGAAAATGAACTGTCATATCTAGTCTGATGGGGGAAGGAATAGCAAGATCTAGTTTGTGAGCACAAACTAAGGAAAGCAGATATGATGCAACAACACCTTTTGTGAACTAGGAAGCGTGGAAAAGATTTTAATTAAATTAAGGGATTAATTAAATTAAGACCAACTAATTACAACAGTGTCTAACATTGGCCCCCAAGCCAAGGGCCTAATTCTAAGAGATGTTGAGTACATCCAACTCCAGTGAAAGTCAGTGGTACCTCCTGGTATCTAGCACCTTTGAAAATCAAGCTCCAAATGTGGACGTGCATAGCACCAAGGTTCCAGCTGCTTTTACTACTCCAGTACCTCACCGTCCACTCAGGAGTCCCTTATTTCAGCCTCATATTTACCTCCAATTCCAGAGGGGCGTGGCAGGATCACTTGGAATTTCATAGATTAGTCTGATTTTAAAAGTTGAACCATGAGAACGAGATTACAAAAAGCGTTACTGATGCCAAAGAACTGAAGCCCCCAGCACTGTAAGCTGTCCACATGGTAAGGTATATAGTTCTGTTAATTCTGGATCCCATCTCTGGAAAGCTGAGCAGTGACTTCTAGCCGACTCCTAGTCTGGGACAACACCAGGTTGATCTTTTAAAATATAGTGATGGGCTGTTTTAATCAATGCCCCCTGTACAACAAATGGACATCAGGAAGCAAGTGCTGAGCACTGCAGAAGGAGAGAGAAGGCAGCTCTATCATTAGTCACGGCAAATTCATATCACATTGGTGCACCATTCTGCTGCCTACAGCTGTGCAGAACAGCTCTGAGACCCTTCAGGATGATTTAACAAGTGACACACGAGCTCTTTCATCCCAGCCCATCTCATACAGATTTGGTCTCAGTTTTCCTTGATATCCTACTTCAGAGGTAGCTCTGAATTCCCAGCCACAACTGCATCCCTCTTTAACATGGCAGTAAGGTCCATGGATACTACAGGTCCAGGTTGTAAGACTCCATCTTAATGGTAGAGATATTTGAATTAGGATGGAGCATTACAGATGATTTATGAAGGTTGCTTGGATCATGCCTGCACACTGCAAGGCCGGATTTGTAATGCTTGGTGCTTATGTAGCGGTTTATGTTTTCAAACCGCTGTACAAACATTAGCAAATGAAATAGTAATCTCCACAGGCTCTCTCATCGGTATCAAAGATAACAGCATCTGCAATTTGCTCCATTCATTTGGCTCCTGACAAGATGACGATGCAGACATCAATGGGGCAAAGTTTGAATGTCACAGTCCTAATGGCCTCAGCTGGGTAACGTAAGAATAATAATCCATAGCTCTTATATAAAGCTTTTCATCTTTAGATGTCAACATGCTTTACGATGAAGGTCTGTAGCATTATTGCCACACAGAACACATTGCGGAGGTGGAATGAAGGCTGCAGGCACAGATCAGCGGCCTTTCAAGAATGTTACAGTTCAAACAACACTTCGAATGTTAGAAACCCAGGAAATACTAAGTTAAGGAGGGAGTTCCTTTTGAAATCAGATTTCAACTTCAGAAAATGTGGGGCTGCTCACTAGATCTCAGCTAGGGAAGCCCAGGAAATGCCCTTTTACTTTGCAGAGGGAGTTTTGTTACAAAAGTGGCAAAGATACGAGAAGACATTTGGCCCCCTGGGTGAACACCTCTATTTTTAGGTTGGCAGAATCAGGAACTCCTTATCCAATTCTAGTCAAATTTTGTAGCATAATCCCATCTCGGCTCCAGATGTTGCTCACCAATTTGGAGACCACTACGACTTTTTGGATTTCAGTGGAAGAGGCCTCAACCGCAGGCCTAGTTCAGCTGTATCATTGCTGTTGCTCCATGATCTAAGTTCTTATATGGCTCCCCCCAATGTCATGTGTGAGCGCCTCTTGTTTAACAGTACAATGCTGCCCAGAGTAGACTTATTTCAAACCAACAGGTCACTAGCCACAGTGCAATAAACCAGTTCGGTTTTCCTCAGAGCTCTTTATGGAGCAGCATGTTTCACAAGTCATCCCTGTTATGTACCAGCACATTGGCATTCTGTCCTGCCTCCCTCACAGAGTAACAAGGTCGGTATGCCTAGTTAAGAACCATCTCCTCATTTCTCAGGATCCCTTCTGTCTCAATTTTAACTGGATGATCTTCAGCTTGGCACCTTTCCTCTGCATCCCATCAGCCCATACCCACCGTGTGCAAGGGCAGGGCGGTCCAGCTTCACCCAGGTGGACAGGAGGGAAATGTAACCTGGACTGGTATAGAGAAAAGATGGCTGCCTTATTAGAAACTGAACCAAAGCCAGGCCCCCTGCTCAGCTTCCTGGAGCTAAATAGCTGATCCTCCAGCTTACCACAGTGCTCTTCCGGTGGCTCTGGACAGTGAAATCTGGACAGAAGAGCAGATCTGCAATTGCCAGGAGCAATGACTCAGCCAGGGGCCGGGCATTTTCATCCTCTTCATCACCCTGAAAATGATAAATACGGTAAAATAGTCTCAGCCCAAGCTTGAGAGTCAGTGCACAGTAATATTAATATAACATGGCAGCAGGGGAAGGAGCACTTTCCCCAAGAGCAGGCAGGAAAGAGAGAGGGGGGGAGGAGGGAAGGAAACAGGGAGAGGTAGGCAACCCACCCGTTGGGAGGGTATGGTAGGGAGGAGTGAGAAGCCATCCCTGAGAGCAGGCAGGTGGCAGATGTAGTCAGAGAGGGAGCAGTTTCAGTGAGAATGGGCCAATCAAACAGCTGTGGGAAGGAGAAGGACTCAAGGCCTACAGATGTAGGGGAGACATGGAGTTGCCTCTTTGGGCTTTGTTGGGGGTTACAAGGAGTCATCAGAGAGCTATTCATCTGCTTGGGATGCTCCAGTTAATACAGAAGAAAGGGAACCATTTACCTAGAAGAGGGACCACAGCTGTTAGGGAAGCAAGGAGTCACCCCACCATGACCAGGTGGGTGATTCAGATCATGTGCAATGGGGTACGGGGATTGGAGTCACCTAGCAGGCAACATGGATGACAATTTCAGAGCTGAGTGTCCTGTCCAGAACTGAGGGGCTGCTATGGAGACAGGGGCCCTAACACTCAACTAGTGGGGCATCTCAGTCAGCCATGGCAGAGCGAGCAGCTGCCTGCAGAGTGGATTTTGCTCTCTCTGGCATTCAAAGCAAACCCCAGCCTATCCAGAGACAGCTGCTAGCATCACACGTGGTTACTCCTCTGCAGCCGTTGCCAGGGGAACGTCTCCAGTAAGCTGCCAGCCCTGCCATTCAAAGAGCATCTTGGATGTCATGTCTTCCCCGGTACGGCTAAATCCAGGCTTCTGCCAGGAGGGGGCGAGGCGCAACGGCAGCTTATCGGTGACAGCCAGGCCGTCGTCAGTGCGCAGCTACACAAAGCCCTTAAATAACAGCAGGCAAGCCGAAGGGAGATAATAGCCTGCACTGCATTGACGTCTTTTAATGCGACATTGGGGAGGCCAATAACAGGATCCCAGACGCAGGAACAAGGCCGGGGGTGGGGAGCCAGCAATCAGCAGAGACGCTTCTATTCCGGCTTTGAAATCAGAGGTGAAACAGAGGAGCCTTGAGGTCAAAAGGGATATAAAAAGGATGATCTGCGCCACCTCAGCCTGGGCTTCCAGACAAATCACCTCCCCACTGGGGGTATCTGCCACCCCTTCTGCCTCAGCCACACACAGACCACAGCCCCTTCCAGGTGGCAAGCCTGGCCAGGAAGACTGTACCCGGGGCCCAGGTAAAGGAGTTTTCTCCATCACACGTTGATGACCTTCACCTCAATGAAAAGGTGGGGGACATGTTCATTTCTGCCCTCTCTGGTAATAAGCCAAGCATCCCAGCAACTCCTCCACCGTCACCCCCCAGTTGAGAGGGTGGAGCCGCCCTTCGAAGTGCATTGGGGCTTTTCCCAAATTGGTGGGTGGGGTGGGGATGAGGTAGGACTACGGGATCGAATTGCTGGCTTCCCCACAGCGTCCCGGCCTTGAATACGGATCTCCTGCCTCATGCTCTGGCCAGCCTTATTCAACTGCTGGGGGATAAGATTAGATCGGTTTGAACGGCTAAAACTAGTGTTAGTTCATTTACCATTGAGGGGCCTTGACTCATTGGAGGGGCCCAAACACAGTATGCATGAGGCACGAGCCCAGGACAAATGGGCCAGGAAAAGGTCAACTGCACAGTCAGTCCTTGCCATAACCCCCCACCCTCCCAAGAAGCCAGAATGCCTAGGGTCAATCACTGCTGGCCCAGGCAGCTGCTGAGTAAGGTGCCAATTCAGTTCCTACCAATGGCCTGGCTGTATCCCCACACGCAGCCCATTGTGTTGTCCTTCCCAAAGCAAGTCTAATCACCCAGCACATGCAGACTCAGGCCCCCATAGGGGAGACTGGATCCCCAGACACCTGCCCAAACCCACAGCAGAGAAAAAGGGCATCGAGCCTGCCTCCTCCTGCTGCTGCCCAGAATTTCCCACTGAAGAGGTCACAGGCAAAAAAGATTGGAAGGGCCAGGCTGAGACAGCGCAAGGTTCCGGCTGCACCAATGCCGCCCCGGTCTGCAGATGCAGAGTCCACAAGGACAGTGCTGCCGGTACGTTAAGAACTGGCTGCTGTACCAGCAAGTGGGCAAGGCACGGTAACTGCTCCCCTCCTGACATGTCAATATTCACAGCAATGGTGATACTTTGCACTTCAGCCAAGGATCCCAAAGTGCTTCATAAACATTCCACCTTGACTCCCCCTGTGATGAAGGGAAACGTTATTATCCCTATTTTACAGATAGGGACAAACAGAGGCACACCAGGAGGTTAAGTGACTTGCCTAAGGTTCCACAACAAGTCAGCGGCAGAGTCAGAAATAGAAGCTAGGATCCAATTCTCAGTCCTTGGTTCCAACCACTAGACCATATTCCCAGCTTAAAACTGTAAAGCTCAGTTCATGAGTGGACCACTGACCATGACTCTTATGACTTCTCTACACAATTAAGTTGTGCTGGTAGAACTGGAATCTGCTTTTAAAGCAATATACTTAAGCCGCTGCAAAAGGCTGCCTGGGACACTCTTGTTTTAAGAGTGGCGTATGTCCATATTAATTGAACCTGTTTCCAATCAGCTTTGGTTTAGCTTAAGAAGCCTCTCTTCAGGTGAAATAAGAAGGTCCACACAGTCTTTTGCACCTGTGTAGCTTTATCAGTTTAAATTGACAACTTAGGTTTCATCAGAGCAACTTTCTTGTATGAACAAGCCCTTACCCACAGCTACACCCGAGAGACTGAAATGCTCCAATAAACCCATCAGCCTGCGCTACACAAACAGAGCTGAGAAGGCAAGGAAGGCAAGAACGCTGGTGCTACAGAGGGGCTGTGTTGTTAATTTCACCCCAGCATGCTCTGTATGGAGGCAGCTAGCGCAAAGCTGCCACTTGCTGAGGAGTGGGGGAGAAGAGGAGGCTTTGCCATCAGCACATTTATATTTCAAGGCTACATCCTATCCCTTACTCCATTACAAGCCTTCCCACAAAGTTTGAACCCACTGAAACAAGGTTGTTCCCAACTGATTAACGTTGGGCCTACATGGTCTCTGCCTCCTGCAGCTTCTCTCTCCCTCCCTCCCAAAGAGGAACAGCCTAACCCAGTAGATACAGACCCCTCCACGGCCGGCCCCAGGGACAGTAGACCAGAAGAAGCCTCTCCAGTCAGGATCCTCGAAGATATAGGGCAGGATGCGGGTGAGGAGCCGGCTGCAGTTCAGGATGATTTGCTTCTCCTTCTCTGAGTGGCAGCCGCTCTCCGCTCCCTGAACCAGCTTCTCTACGGCCTGATGGCAATGAAACAAAGGCATTAATCTGGAGTCGTATGGTTTGCGGACACACAGGCCCCACTGGCACAGAATTACAAACAGCATTTGGTTCCACTTCCCAAGGGCTCCCTATGGTTCCTCTGGGGAAAATCTCTCTCTATGTTGCAGTTAGAAACAAGCAGCAGAAATGTACGATTATTCTAAACACTCCTGTGATCGCAGCAGGCATCTCTCCTTGCGCAGGATGTGGAAGCCAAGAGAATGCCTGTTGTTATTAATTATGTGTATTGACATAGCACCTGGGAGCCCCAGCCATACCCCAGAGCAACGCTGTGCTAGCCCCAAAATGCTTGTATGCTAAGAAGTCACTTTCTTAGAATATGCCAATTGGAAAGTGTAGATCTCCAAAACGGAGCCTCCCGTCCCCTCTGCCCTCTCCCAGAAGAAGTGAATTTAGCGCTGGTAGATGGTGCTGGATTGAAAGCCCTGGAGACTGAAAGTCCTCTGGTATCTACAGGACAAGGGAAACAGCCAAGCAGCCCAAGCTCCCCGCACCCTCTCCATGTGCTTTAGCACTGACCCAAGGAGCCCACCTCTAAGCTAAGAGGGAGGTTCAATCCCTGGGGCCATCCAGTGCTTGGCTTCTCTGCTGAGGCCACAGACGACGGGGGCATTGGGGTCAGTCACACTGCACTGCTGGTTTTTTGGGATGGGGACGCTTGTCTTGCCAAACAGCCACTGCAGCTTATCGGGCCGAAGGCAAACCACTTTATTTGCATGACAGAAGGTGAAGCCCTTTTTTCCTCCTGCCTGGGTCTCCTGTCCTGGTCCTCCCGCTCCTTTCTCAGCATGAAAGCCAGGGATATTTACTCAGGATTTGCCTTGTAGGTTTTAATTCTCAGGCTGTGCCTCTCTGTTAAGGTTCCCAACGGCGTCTCTGGTTCACTGACTTTGTCAGTTTGCAGCATTGCTTTAATGGACATATTTGTGCTACCTGGGGCTGGCTGTGCTCGGCCTTGGAACTGTGTTTGAATCTATAGCCAGGTACAGTTACAGCTCAGTATGTTATAATACAAACCTAGTCTGCACCAAACACAGCTGCAAAGGACATTACAATTGTGCCATAGCCCCATCTAATCCAAAGAAACAACAGTGTTGCAAAATCCAGTAACACCACGCATAAGACAGGCTCTACCTCGCAGGACTAAACCATAGACCCAAATTGTGCTACAGCCCTACCCACATCCATGCTGTTGCGTAGATCAGCAACATGGTTAAAATGCACTTAGCTCCCATTTGCATCACGAGAGCTAACCATCCTTTAACCATCTGGAGAGACAACCATGCTGGAACCAGGTCTCCCAACACATTAGTCTCTATTGGGTAGAAGAGACCATAGAGTTGCTTTGTGGGGAACGAAGTGTGGCGTCAAAAGCACGGCATGGGTGGAGGCAGTTCTCTCAGAAATCTATAGTCTGTCTACACTGGAAAAGGAAACCATGCTAGCAACAGCCGTGGTGGGAAATGGCTGCCGAGCGCTGCTCTGATAGATCTGAATTCAATTATTTCTGAACATGGTGGTTGTTTGCATGGTGCAAAGCATGGTGCAAACCATAGTGCAGCAAGAGCTTGAAGCATTATTAGTGCCAAGGCCTGGTTAGGCAGGCTAAGTCTTGATGACCAGACTGTTCCCCAAGCAGCAGCAGCCAGCCATATCCTACTGGCTTGACAACTGACAAGCTCTGGCACTGAAGGAAATATGAATGTGTTGCACACGCAAAGCGGGCAAGGTCAACAGAAAAGCATCAAGGGAAGTGCTAATCGGAGCTGCGTGGGAAACGGTTTTCCTGTCCAGCAAGAATTTGGTATTTCAAAATTTGTTGTCCCATTTTGGGATAGGAAAAGTCAAAATCTTGTGGGGGGAAACGAAGAAAAAAAATTCACTCTGGGTCATTCAAAATGTTTCATATCAATTCTGACCTTATCATTATTTTTGAACTTTTAGCGTACATTAACTGAAATTTCAAAACAAAAAGTCATTTGGAATCAAAGCAGACAATTTTCAAATCCAGCTTGGATGTTTTGTAAAAGATCTGCTCTAATTCAAACAGGAATTGATTCAGGGAGGCCTCTATGGTCTGTGTTATGCAGAAGGTCAAACTACAGGATCCCAGTGGTCCCTTCTGGCCTTAGAATCCATGCAAAACTAAACTTTGTTTCGAAAGTGTCAAAAACAGGACACTTTGACAATTTCAGAACTTTTTTTTCCAAAAATGTTTTGAATTGGGAGATTCATTGAAATTGACCCTTTCTCATGAACTGTTTCAGTTTTGACAAATCAGCGTTTTCCAATGAAAAAACATTCCAACTCTAGTGCTACTGCCAAAGGAGAAAGGGTAGTGAAATGGGGAAATAGGCTTAAGACTCTTTCCCATATCTATCTATCTGTGGCATTTTTAGGGTGACCAATACCATAGGTGGCTCAGGCCCTTGGGGTCTTTCTGTGTTCCAGAAGCCGAGATTGTTGTTGAACCTTGAGGAGCAATCAGATGAGGAAGCAGGAGCACTGGCTCCACCAAGGATACACAACGCTTGCATGCCAGGATCCTTAAGTATATGGCAGCCTGTGTTTAAACCAAGAGTTGGGGAGTTGATGGGTGATGACTGAACTGATCAAATGCCAGCTGTGGTTTGTGGTAAACCACAAGAGGAAATGTGAGCAAACCGCCCATGCCCTGCAGGGCAGAGAGGGGAGCTGCAGTTAAACTTTAGGAGGATACAGGGGCAAGAAGCCCTGAAAAGGATCACAGTGAGTAGGGCAGGGAATGGAATTTGCAAGGACTTGGATCACTTTTGTATCTGCTCCAAAAATCAACATGCATTTCTGCGGCAACTATTTACTTGTTCATATGGCTGATACTCACAAATGCCAAGTCTGGACTTGGCAAGCATATGGGGAGCTGCTAATCACAGAAAGCAGCACCATGGACTAGGGTGACCAGATTTTATAGGGACAGTCCCGATTTTTGGGTCCTTTTCTTATATAGGCTCCTATTACCCCCCATCCCCTCTCCCAATTTTTCACATTTGCTGTCTGGTCACCCTACCATGGACTGTCTTGCTGTCCTGTGTTTGTACAGCACCCAGTACAATGGGGTTCTTGTCCGTGATTCCTAGGCACTATGGTAATACAAGCGAGAGGCGCCTATGAGTGAAACTCATCCCTGTGCAGATCAGTTCAACCCTATGATCCACTTCAGCGATGGGATTCAAGTGAGACCTAGGATTGTGCTGCCTCTCTGCATAGAGATGACTCTCACTAATTCCAGGTGAGAAGAAGGCACCTTACCTTATAACATAGAGTGGCCAAGTTAGAAGGAGATTCTTCCCTCACTGCTCGGATTTCTGCAGCTGGCACAAGGGCAAAGACATCCTGCACCGAAGTTGCAGTGTCTGCCCAGAACTGGTCCCAGAAGGCATCATCTGTTGCCTCCACAGGCTGTGAAGAGACAAACCCAGAGTTACAGATTTGGATAGCAAGGAAAGAGAGGAAGAGGTCACTCTACGGGAGCCAAACACAAGCCATTCTGACTTGCTCAGAGATGGGGCCAAACTAGACCTGGTCAGTGCTCAGGAGCTGGAAGGAGAGAATATGCACTGGTATCAATCCATCAGTACTGTATAATGGCAGCTCTTGGTACCAAAGCCTCAACTGTTATAACACACAGCTGTAGTTGGATCCAGAACTACTAAACTGTATATACATTATACCTGTGTTTATGTTGGAGAGGCCCAATGGGCACAGGCAGGCTCTTTACATGGCATATTTGTTTCATTTGCACCAATGCAGGACTCTCGGTCTTTTAAGGGGCCAGTGCTAACGACAACCAAAAGAGACCATACGCAAACGTGAGTCCATGCACAGAACGGTGCGTCTGCAACCTACGATGCACATGGCAGGTTCCATGACTTTCAAAGCATGAGGGCTGAGCTGCCTCTTTGCACTTTGTCAGTTCCTGGACGTACAGAGGAAGCTCTGAGTACTCACCCGCTATTGTCTGTATTGCAGTAATGCCTCAGGGGAGGGATCAGGGCCCTTTGGGCTAGAGACAGGGTAAAACGAGAGCCCCCACCCCAAAAAGCTCACAATCTCTGTCATGCCAAGGTGCAACAAGTGGATGAGACACTGGGGCTGAGAGGGGAAGCATAAGGCAACAGTAAAACGGGCAAAACTACTGTACAAAACAATCAAGTTATCACAGTCTGATGGCTCCCTGCCCCAAGAGAACATGCCTGCTCCACATCTGGAAACACACTTCTCCTTATCCAGTCTGCAGGCTCTGAGGGGGAGACATTCCTCTCTTCCCAGCACTGCTGTCTCCCTTTCAGAGGATGGGAGCACATATTTTAATCCAAGCCCTTTTACAGAGGTTAGAACAGGAGTTCTCGTCCTTGGAAACTAGAGCAGTTTGTCAGGTTTCCCCTTAATGTCCATCTATACTCAGAAAAGTGACCCTGTGCAACTGATAGTGTTGGGTTCCAATCTTATTCCCACCCAATCACTTACAGACCAAGTATCCTCAATTTATAAATCAGAACAATGATTCTTCAAGCTGCGTTTTCTCTGCCGCTTGCATCATTACCACTAATAGAGATGCTAAAATTTTCAGGTCAGGTTAAGTGATGGTAATCAAAGCAGATTAGACTCCACTTCTCACTCTTGTAGCTGTACTGGATCTACAGGGCTAACGGGGATAATTGTCAACAGTGAAACAACTGCCGTGTTTTTCAATAGTGAGCGGGTGTGAACCGGAGAGACACGGGGCCCAGATGTGCAACCCTTCCCATTGCAATCACTGCAAGGACTTGTCTGCGGAGGAACTCACCAAGCTGTGGAAGGGTTGGGCCTGCAGGGAGCAGACACGGTATGTAGAGCAAGGTGGTGCCACTGTTACACAGGACTCTTCTGAGCGTCGGAAGCAAGTGAGCATAGAGCTCTGAAGAGTTCAGAAAGGGCTCAGCATTTCATTCACCTCAAACCCAAACATCGCTCACCATGCAGAAGCCCTGCCACTCACTGCAGAGAAGCCTCGCCACAAGTGCAGGCATCCTTAACTAACCCATGGCCTGGAGTGATCACCCAATTCAACAATGCTTCCAAGATCTAGCTACAGGTGCGATATTCACCTACTTGTGTATTTATACTGCGCAGTGTGAAAAAGGTTGGTCAAGGTTTACTTGGTTAAAAATATTCTTTAAAAAAAATATCCACCTCTCCACTCCCCAACAGAAACATTCAAATAAATGAGCCAAAAATAAGTCAGTTGTACCTGTTGCATGACATGGCACCGTCACCGTTGTTTTGAGGCTCTGTGTGTGGCTCCCACCCAGACCTGCTCCCCACTCAGGGTTAGTCTTTGATAAAACTGTGATGATCATAACCAATGCACACAAAGGCCCTGGATCCTACAACTGGAACCACATGGACCTGTGGACTCCCGTGGAAACACACCAAAGTCTATGGGGCTCCATGTGGATCCAATTGCACGATCAGAACCGAGGTTTTTCTCTGACAGAGCTTCCTCCAGCTGGGGAAGCATGTTTCTATTTGGTGCAAAGCAGCAGTTTTCAAACTGCTCCATGGACCACTGCAGAGCACTTGCTATGGTCTGTAGAGAGGTGTCTGGTCCATGGTACTCGCTCTTGTTCTCGCTCCCAGCTTCTAAGTCACATTGGGGAAGCTGAAATTACACTGACCACTTTGCTAATGTTATTCTTCCACGTAAGTGGCTGCTGTTGTAGCCGCAAAGATGTTATGTGATGACAACTGGGATTGGAGATGGTCCATGGGACTGGAGATGGGAACAGTGACATCATGAGACACTGTCCCTATCAAGACATGATCCACACTATGAAAAAGAAATGGGAACATCTCATTTAAAAGTGCCCAAAAGCCAGCCATAAGAGGCATGTGAGTGACTACAGCCAACGGACATAAGAACTCAGTACCAGGATTAGAGGCCTGGAAGTCAGGACTCCTGGGGTCTATGTCCTGCTCTAGGTATACTTAATCCTGCCTCAGTGTGGTGGGGATGCACTAGATCAGCAGTTCCCAAACTTGGTTCACAGCTTGTTCAGGATAAGTCCCTGGCAGGCCGTGAGACACTTTGTTTACCTGAGCGTCCGCAGGTATGGCCGTTCGCAGCTCCCAGTGGCCGCAGTTTGCCATTCCCGGCTAATGGGAGCTGTGGGAATTCATCATTTATGAATATGTTGAATAGGACTGGTCCCAGAACAGACCCCTGGGGGACACCACTATTTACCTCTCTCCATTCTGAAAACTGACCATTTATACCTACCCTTTGTTTGCTATCTTTTAACCAGTTACCAATCCATGAGATTCTTATCCCGTGCCAGCTTACTTTGCGTAAGGGCCTTTGGTGAGGGACTTTCTGAAAATCTAAGTACACTATATCCACTGGATCCCCTTGGTCCACATGTTTGTTGATCCTCTCAAAGAATTCTAGTAGATTGGTGAGGCATGATTTCCCTTTACTAAAACCATGTTGACTCTTCCTCAACAAATTATGTTCATCTATGTCTGACAATATTATTCTTTATTACAGTTTCAACCAGTTTGCCCGGTACTGAAGTCAGGCTTATAGGCCTGTAATTGCCGGGATCACCTCTGGAGCCCTTTTTCAAAATTGGCGTCACATTAGCTATCCTCCAGTCATCTGGTACAGAAGCTCATTTAAATGATAGGTTACAGACTACAGTTAGTAGTTCTGCAATTTCACATTTGAGTTCCTTCAGAACTCTTGGGTGAATACCATCTGGTCCTGGTGACTTATTGCTGTTTAATTTATCAATTTGTTCCAAAACCTCCTCTAATGATACCTCAATCTGGGACAGTTCCTCAGATCTGTCACCTAAAAAGAATGGCTCAGGTTTGGGAATCTCCCGCACATCCTCAGCCATGAAGACCGGTGTTATGAGGCTGTAAAGCATTGAGAGCTCCTTGAACAGGAGATGCTATGCAAGTGTACAGTATTACTGGATCACCAGAAGCCAAGGAGAATTTCCAGCATTAAAACAACGCCAGGTTGGCTAAACATTCCTGACCCTTAGGTTAGGAACAGAAGGTGCCTGGTGCCTCATGCAACTGACGTCATAAAAACTCAAAGACAAACAACAGCTCTTGCCTAACCATGCTTGTTACGTGCAATGGGTGGTTCCATTGTGTAGGAGTGCCTGGGGGAGAGATTAACGTGAGTTTAATTTAAAACATTTTCCCAACATCTGTTACAATTCTTTTGTTAATTTGTCTGCCTTTGCAACAAGCTTCTAAGTGCATGCAAGGATCCTCAATTAGAGGCTGCCTTCTTCACAGTTCTGACACTGAGACAGAGGGAAGCACTCAGATTCACACTCTTCTAGCCAGATATGAGGAGGGAGCACCTTTTGAACTAGCAGCCCTAACCTCAGAGGCTCTTAAGAGCTCTGTACAGGTGATGTGTCATTAAAACCCAAAGGCCAGAAAACAAGAGGAGCAGGCGGGCAAAGCCAAAACTGGTAGAGCAGGTTCATTTCATTGTGGTTTTGTTCCTTAACACTCTGATGCCAAGAACCTTCCTATTATCACTGCCCTTGTCTTGCTCCTGCCAGACATGAAATGAATCCCTCAGGCTCTCTCCAGCCTAGGAAAGAAGGTGCTTAGACACAGGTGACTGACTGACTGCTCTAGTACGGAAACCCTTTTCATTTTACCAAATGGGCAGCCCAGCAAGTCCCCATCAGATCCCATTCAAGGGATTTTTCCAAAGAATCCAGCATGCTGCCTCCCATAGGGGATCGCTGTAAATGCTCATGAGTTTAGGGCCAGATCTGCAAAAGAACTCAGCTCATAAGGTGCACAGTAGGTGCTGCGCTGTTTTGAAAGTTTGCCCACAAGTGTCTCAGTGGGTGCTGCTGGGTGCAGAGCATTTTTGCAAATCTGAGCCTTATTTACATGCCTAAAAGGGAGCTGAGCACTTGAAATTCTGGCCCTGAACTCTTGAATATCTCTAGCCCTAATTGTGTAACACATATAATAGCTTACATACTTCTATAGCACCTTCCATGCGGAAGGATCCCAAACCTTTTCCAAACTATATAATCACTTTATCTAGCACTGAAATGCAGCCATCTCTGGGGGTGGCACACAGCTGCTGTTTTACAGTGCACAACAATATTGCAGATCATTTTAAGACAGGAAATGAAAAATAACATATTCAACTGAAACTACAAGGAAAACTTTGGGAGGTGGAATAGCAGCTGGAATTTTGATCAAAGCACTAACGTTAACGTGACAGCTGCCCAATGGGTTACATTAACGCACCATTTCTTGGTTCCTTCATGATCACAAGCGGTCAAAACAGGTGGCACCAGCACCTCAGCACTCACTAGTACAATCCTGGGACATTGGTTCAATACTGACTCAGGAGAAAGAGTTCACTTCACTGAGTCCACTTCCTGCAGCCCCTGGCTTTTTCTTAGGGGCCTCCCCTCCAAATACTGCTCAATATATGTATGTTCATCCCATTGACAGAGCACTACTGGATCTTTACAATGACTTCAGTTTTCTCATGCAGAGTCTCAGGGGGGATTAAATAGCAATTGGCCCAAACTGTGATTGGGTTCACCAGGTGTCCTGCTATCTGGTTTCTAAAGCGGAGAGGTGAGGAGGATCAGAAAGCTGCTTCACTCACCCATCATGAGCATCTTAAATCTGAAACCCTGATTATAAACACTTAGGCACAGAATGTAGTAACAAATACCACTGCAGCTAGGCTCACAAAGGTGGCCTGTGTGCGCACACGGGGCCTTCATAAAAGGATGTTTGGGCAGTCCTGCTTCACAAGGCTCAGCATCCCCATTGGCGCTGCTATAAACTTCAGCAGCCTTAACTCTTCAGAACGAGCACACAGCTCAAAACAATTAAGCCATTCTTGGTCCGGAACAGTAACACGGCATGGTAGCGTGCACCAACCAACAGAGAGCCAGACATTGCAAATGAGCTGTGTCGCTCCTGGGAGACGAAGAGCAGTAGACGATTATCAGTGAGGTCACATTGCAACAAAAACCTAGTATTACAGGACTAACAGCCAGGTCTATCCTCTGAGAGCACAACCTTAGGTCATCTGGACAGAAAAGGCCTGAAGTCAATACACCAGCTGCCCCTGCTGCAATTCTCTAAAAGGAGCCAGCCAACAGAACCAATATGCAGCTGTCTGAGCTGAGGGTAAAGTGCTAAAGAGAGGGTTGTTGGAGCCTGAAGCGGTTGTTGAGAGTACAGTGGGCAAAGTTAAGGCTGATGTGGCACATGGGGGTGGGGTGGAGAAGATTGCCATCTCCAACCCAGATACAGAAGGTGAACATGGTTACGAAGCGTGTGGCGAGAGGGAAAGGGGAGATGAACGCACAGGGTTAGAGCACCAATTATACCAGGCACCTTAACTGAAAGTTTCCTGGATGTTTTCTGTCTTATTTCTCAGTCTTAGTTTTGCATTAAAAGTTTGGGTTTGGTTTTTTTCATTGCAGGAATTCAAAAAGGAAGCAGCTTGGATGTCAGTGATCTTGCCAGTTATCAAACACAGAATCACAGCCCTGAAAAGGATCCCTGTGCAAACAGAACACGTCACAGGAAACAGAAGAATAGACCTGTGTGGATAATGGCCTATAAACAGGAAAAGGCCCTGGGGTTCTCTCCCACTCATCTGTTATTGTCATCATTGCGTTGATCTGGCTAACATACTAATTTACTGTCACTCAGACATTGTAATACATGACCTCAGTCACAGTCAACATTTACCATCTTATCACAAGTACCAGTACTCAGTATTGCTGGGGGGTTATTCCTTTAAATAAAATGTTTGGCCCCAAGAGTCCATTCAGCTTAGCTCATGACTGGCCTTACAATTTGCAAGAAGTAAGGCAGAAATTTAGGGCTTGCTAACTAAAGGTGTGAATTTAACGTGGCTTCGTTAAGATGCTTTTTGTGTGGACACTCATTCAGAATTAAAGTGGCCTTAATCTGGTTTAGTTTAATTCACAAATTTAATTCTGAATGTGTGTGTCCACACAGGGTTTAATGCAGTTTAACTAATGCACTTTAAATTCAATTCAGATTAATTTCCCTGAGTATCCCTGTGTAGACAAGCCCTTACAGAGGGTACTCTGAAAGCTCAATCAGTCACTTGCCTGACTTCTGTATCCACCTGTTGTCTCTTGTCCACTGTCTCCCCTCTCACCCCCGGAAATATCCAGTCTATTTAGATTATAAACTTTTTTGGGATAGCGACCATGGTTTTGTTCTGTGTTTGTTCAGCACCTAGCACAGTGGGGTCCTCTCCCATGAATGGGGCTCCTTAGTGTATAGCAATACAACTAATAAAATAAATCATAACAATTGACCACTCCCCTCAAGTCCAGAGGTGGGTTGAAGGGAATTAGTCCATGAGCAATCTCTTGCATCAATCCCACTGTCAAAAAGATAGATAAGGCCATGACACGATGGGGATACAGGGGACATCAAAAATCCAGGGCCCCAAGGAGTGACTTACCTTGTTTATGCTAAGGCTAGACACCACCCTCTCCTCTCATACCCACAAAAACACTGAAGAGAGGACAGTCTATGTAACCCCATAGAGATTAAATGAAGGAGAACTGCAATGTGAAGACTATATAAGTCACCCTGGAGCACCTAATTGAGCTCCATGAAAAAGGGCTCCGGAGACCCCATCCACCCCTGCTGTGGCCTGGACAACCTGATGATTAGTTTGTGACAACAAATACGCATTTACAGATGTGTCCCTGCTTTTGACCCAGGGCACACACACAAGGTTAAAGCAGGTCTATGGATGGACCTAGTGCTAATGCTCCCAAGTGAGAGAGGCCACTTTGATTTTAGCTGCCCAAGCCAGAGGCTGCACTCTCATTTTGGGGGGCAGGTGTGGGGGAAAAGCATCTTGAGCTTCACAACAGTGCCCCCTGCAGTCAACAATCAAACAGCATGGAGAGATTCCATAGCAAGCCCTTTACCGGTTCTCCACCGTCAGAAGAATAGTGGCCATAATACAGGCTCCTGAGGAGGAGGAAAGGGGTGTCATGGAACTTTGGCAGGGACATAGAAAAACCCCTGGATAAACACCAGCTGTATAAAAATATAGTCCTAAAAGCACAGGTGCACCTGACATATGAAAGGCCCATGCATTCTAACCCATGCATTCAAGGTTTTCTTTTGATGAAGCCAAGACTGAGTTGCTTGGAAATTTTCAGAACCAGGTTAATAGATTACTAAACTGATCTCTCTTTAGACACCAGGCATTATCTTATCAGGCTCAGATTAACACCTTATCAAGATATGGCAGATGCAGCACACCAGTGTGAGAGGTTTCAGTGTAGTAGCCGTGTTAGTCTGTGTCAGCAAAAAGAAAACAAGAAAAATACCTGTGGCACCTTAGAGACTAACAAATTTATTTCAGCATAAGCTTTCGCGGGTTAAGAATCCACTTCATCGGATGCATGGAATGGAACATGCAGTGAACAGATATTTATACATTCAAAGATACATGAGAAGGTGGAGGTGTCTATACCAATGTTAAGAGGCTAATTAATTGAAAGGAACTGTTATCAGTAGAAACTTTTGAAGTGATAATCAACAGGGGCTATTGCAGACAGTTGACACAAAGGTGTTAAGGGGGAAATAAATTCAATTAACATAATGACTGAGCCATCCAGGGTCAATATTCAAGCCTAAGGTAATGGTATCTAGTTTGCATATTAATTCCAATTCCGCAGTTTCTCTTTGGATCCTGTTTTTGAAGTTATTTTGTTGCAAAATTGCAACTTTTATATCTGTCATTGAGTGATTAGGGAGGTTGAAGTGTTCACCTACTGGCTTTTGAACGTGATGATTCCTGATGTCAGATTTGTGTCCGTTAACTGATAACAGTTCCTTTCAATTAATTAGCCTCTTAACATTGGTATAGACACCTCCACCTTCTCATGTATCTTTGAATGTATAAATATCTGTTCACTGCATGTTCCATTCCATGCATCCGATGAAGTGGATTCTTAACCCGCGAAAGCTTATGCTGAAATAAATTTGTTAGTCTCTAAGGTGCCACAGGTATTTTTCTTGTTTTCTTTTTACTAGTGTGAGAAAGACCCAAATGTTGTTTTTTCATTTGCTCCTTCTCATCTCTTTAAAAACAGTTACGTGGCTGGCATTAAAACATGACAAGAATGTCAGAAGATCATTAATTTTATATTATCGACTGCTCACTTCCTGAAACTTTAAAGACTATTTTATCACTAATCTATTTAAGGAGAGGGAGAGTTAATTTGTCTAATGATTAAAGTACTCCTAGGTTTGATTCCCAGCTCTGCAACTGACTTGTTGTGATACCCTGGCAGGTCGCAACCTCTCCGTGCTTCACAGTATCCATCTGTAAAATGCCATCTAAGTAACATGAGTGTTGCGGGGGCGGGGAAGAGAGGGAATAGTTCATTCATGATGGTAAAGCATCCCGAGATCCTCAAATGAAAGGCACAAGCAGTAATATTAAATGGGCATTAATAACTTAAAAATCATAATCATTCCAATTATCCAAACGGCTCAGGGGCCAGATCTGATTATAATGCAGGTATACCGGCATTATAAACAAATATCTTTCTTATGTGACTACCACCAATTTATATAATTAGAACTGAAAGCACTTTGAAAATCCAATGTACTTTTCACCTTTTATGCTACTTACTGGCTTTTAGCATTTTTCTTGACATTAAAATTGATTAAGTCAATTTCATTTTTGTTTACAATCAATTTCATTTTCGGGTTCTGGACCCCACATTGTTTGGGTTGAAAGGAAATGTTTATTTGTTGATTTTTTAAAAACTGACTCCATGGGAAGCTAATTTTAATTAATGGAAATGTTTCTAGTTTAGAAGAGCTTGTTTACACAAAAATCTAAACTTGGGCCAAATCTGGATTCCTTTTAACCAGTGACTGAACATTGTTCTTAGCTGGATCATTTCCTGCTATCAAAGCCTTAGGAAACCACAATTGTGATTTCCTGCTTGCTCAGCTAAAGGTTTTAAATTACCAGTGATTTAATGAAATGTAAATTTCCATTTGTCCTGCTGCCCTGTGTTAGAAGAGAAAGTAGAAAAAGTAGATATGCTGCTGAGAAAGCAATGCTTAGTTTGGGTAAATACCTGTGGGGAAACTATCCAAACCAACACAACATTTTGTTTTTAATTCCAGCAACTCAGTGGACTGGGAGGTTACACGGAGATTGTTGCCTCTATAAGGTTAGAAGATTGCAAGAAAGCCCAGCATTGCGTATTGCGCATGCAAACACCATTGCCCTTCTCAGGTATGTAAATATGGGCGTTTCATTACCCCACCTTCTTTTCCCCATGGCATAAGTCTCACCTACATTTCTACAGACACCTCTAACAAATCCAGCCAAGAACATAGATTGTCTTTGTTTTATTCAGTGTCTCAGTGAACTTTATCTCACTACATATGTCAACAAACCAGAGGAGCCACCCGGCCTTCTGGGCCTGCAGTACAAGTGATTGCCCTGCTTACAGCTTTCTTTGTAAGCTCTAGACATGACAAGATTAGGTGATGGAGGGACAAGAGTTTAATTCATTTTGCAATCTCGCCTTCTATGACACACTTTCAAATGGTGAAAGGAGAATCCAAAATTGTAGGGATTTGGCATCTATGACTGTATTAGCACTCCCCACTAAAATGAAGCTATTCTCTCTTTGTTATTCATTCCCCAAACCAAATCTTTGTCCCTAGACACCTATGTTCATAAGTATTTCCCTTTACTCTGCACCCCTTTATTAATAAGTCTCTCTCTTCCCCCATCCTTCCCTCATTTCTCTTCTCCTCCAGACACTTTTCCTACCATTGCCACCTCCAATTAGTCTTAGAGGATCCATCATCCACCTGCCATAAGGGATCCTTCAGTGTGGCAGCCCTCCTTTGTAGCTCAGAAATGCTTAGAGATGCTAGAGTCCAAAGAGTAATGTGGGCTGCCTCCATTAGACTCCCATTATCTGCTGTCCTAAGAAAAGAAGACTTCAGCTCAGTCCCAAACTAAGATCCACAGCTGCTTCTTCACCAGGGCAGCCACCTTCCCTATAACATACACTTCTGATTTTTGTTTTACTTCCTTCTCCCTCTTAAACCTACAGAGATACAGCACCTACTGGAGCACCAGAAGTGTGATCCTCCTCTGGTACAAGTGGCTCTTAGCTCTTCCCCAGCAGTGTGTCAGGGTTAGAATGAAACTAACAACAATCATGCCAGCTACGTCAGTTTCATTCAGCTACCTCCTGTCCAACAGACAGGATTCTCCTAAAGGGGCTATATGAAAATGCATAAACATGAGAAAAAGCAGGAGAATCCTCTTGATTTAAACCCTTGAGCAGCTGAATGCCATAAGAGGACACAACCTGCCTTATCAGATCAGAAAATTGGTCCACCAAGCTTAGTAACCTGCCTCTGGCAGTAGCCAAAGCCTGATGCACCAGAGGACAATGAAGAAAAACATAACACACCTACGTAATTGTGCAATGTTGCATAGGGTGAAAATCCTTACTGACCCCTATGGTGATGAGCTGGTGCCCTGAAGCATAAGATTTCATTAGCATCGATTTCCCTTATTTTAATAAATGCATCTAACATCTAAAGATATGAATTCATATACAGATTTCATCACAGCTAAAATTGAGTCTTGACTGGCTGTTAATCCATCTCACAAAGTCATCATACAATTTAGCACATAATTGCCAATCTCAGTACAGGGAAGGCTCAGCAGTGGAACAGTACGGGCTGCTGGTAGTCAGGATTGAAATGTATTGACAGAGCAATATAGGGAAACTTGTACAGCCTGGTTCTAACTATAGTTACTAGGTTCTCACTTTCCTCGGAACTAGAATCCCCCAGCTGTTACAAGTCGGCAGATATGAAGCAGCAGGGCTATAGATTAGCACCATTAATACATTAAAACCACAGGTCCCAAATTCCAATCCTAATCTTCAGAAAATGGAGATACTCTAACTACACAGCATAGCAAGGAGCAGTGTATTGGTGAATGTGCCTTTCTCCCACAGAGCATTTTCCCTTGCTCAGATTTTCATGCTTGCCTAGGTACAAGTTAAAGATCCCATACCACTACAACTCTCCACCTCTGTCCATAAGCAGTACTGCAAGCTAACTGGCTCTGTGTGTGGGATGGTGCTGACATCCAACAGCTGTTACACCTAGAGTCACTCTCACCTGTGCCTGGAAGGCAGTTATTATTGGGAGAAGCACTAGGGGAGGGTATAAAATTTGTATTATTTATCCAGGCTGCCAGGCAGGGTTGCACAGATGTAGTGATATTGTGAAAGGCGTGTGATGGAAATGGCTCAGGCACATGGGCAGTGGCTTCCTTGGCACTGCCCCCTGCTGCTCCAGCCAGGCCCCCTCTAACTTCAAGGCCCAGTCCCCAAGGATCCTGCCTTAACCCCACTCCTCTTGTCAGTCTAAGCCCCAAAGGGGGACAGCTTTAGAAAGTGGGAACACCCAACTGGCATTCCTTCTGGTGGTGGGTGCTACTTAAAGGCATAGGGAAGAGGGGTGTCACCATGCGGGGCTTTGAGGGAAACCCAGCAGCTGTTATTAAAGGGCAGGGTTACCTCCTTCCAGGGGATCCGGGAAATGCACAGAGGAACCTCCTAGGAGTCCCACCCCCCCCCCCCGACCAACACCCACCAGGGGCCACCCCCACTGACCAGCCCAACACCCACCCACCCAGGAGACCCCAGGGTCCCAACCAGCCCCCCAGGGGCCTCCTTCCCTAAACCAACCCCCAGCCTGCACTCACCCCCCCCCCCCCCAGCCACCTCCCTCAATGACCCTCGCCCGGCCCTCAGATGCCCCCCTCGCCAGGCGGCTCCCACCCGGATCATGGCGGCCCCGGCCCCCCTATTTTCCCGTCTGACACGGAGATCGCCGCGGCCGCTTCTCCCGGTGCCTCCCCGCCCAGGCCCTAGAGAAGAGGGGCCCGACGAGCGGGGGCCCCCGGCCTGGATCTCCACGCACATCCCGGCCCGGTTTCCCCGGGACTCCTGACCCCGCTCGGTTCGGCCCGGCCCGGCCGCTCACCTGGGTCTTGGTGGTGAGCTGGATCACCGCCTTCCTGAAGTTGAGCTTGGAGTCGGCGTTGCCCATCCTCCCGGCCGGACCTGCCCGAGCCCGGATCCGGCTCCGCTCCACTCCTCCCGGCGAGTCCTCCCCTCCGTCAGCGCGAACAGCGCCGGGCCTCCTCCGCCTCCTCCTCCTCCTCCTCCT